>CM024675.1:47549678-49949678 GCA_014182725.1 Eucalyptus brandiana | reverse complement strand
CTCACGACTTCATCCCTTTATATAGGAATTGAAGTTTACAAACGCCAATGATTACATAACAATCCACAAATGTCAATGATAGGAATTTAATGACTAAAACAAAACAGCCTCATACATGTAATCATAAAGACAATCAAAACGCACAATAAAGTAACAGAAGTCTTCAATAACTTCCATTCTTCAAATCCATGTAGCCTACCATAAAGTTTTTATGGCTCCTTCAATGCTTGCAAGTTTCTCATCCAGCAATCGTCATCTAATAATCAATTCTATTTTATTTAAATAGCCTCCCTTAAAATTAATTTTGGAATTCAACAACTCCATGCATCATCTTCAATTTTTCAAATGAATCTGCCTTCAATGGTTTAGTAAAAATATCTACAATTTGATCTTCCGATTTTTAGAAGTTAAGCTCAATTTCGCCATCTTTGACTTGCTCGCCAATATAGTGATACTTGATATCGATGTGTTTGCTCATGCCATGAAAAAGAGGATTCCTGGCCAAAGCCATAGCTGATTTGTTATCACACATTATTTTCGTAGGACCTGCCTCTTCATGCGTCAATTCACATAGCATCCTACGAAGCCATATTGCTTGACATGTCGCCGAAACTAACGTTATGTATTCTGCTTCAACGGTCGAGAGTGCAACAACTTGTTATTTTTTTGAGGGCCAAGAAATTACTCCTGATCCGAGAAAAAAAGTATATCCAAAAGTACTCTTCCGAGTCTCGATATCACCTGCCCAATCACTGTCTGTGTATCCCACCAAACTAAAATTGTCAACATGAGAATATAAAATCCCATGATCACAAGTTCCACTGACATACTGTACAATTCTTTTTGCTACTTGCAAATGTGATTGGTATGGTTTCTCCATAAATCGACTAATAATTCCCACACCATAAGTAATATCTAGCCTTATAGAAGCCAAATATCTTAAACTACCAACAATGCTTTTGAAATAAGTGGGGTTCACTACTTCATCGGTTCCTTCTTTATTCAACTCCAACCGTTTTGCTATGGGAGTCCGTATTGGTTTGAGCAATTCCATCTTGAATCGCTTTAGAATATCATTAGCATATTTCTACTGTGAAATAAATATGCCATCATTTGTCTACTTCACTTCAAGGCCTAGAAAATAGGACATTAATCCTAAATCTGTCATCTCGAAATGACTAGTCATAGCCTCCCTAAATTCAGCAAACATCTCTTCACAATTCCCTGTAAATATCAAATCATCAACATTTGGTATCAAAGCTAGAAATGGCATCCACCAGTTATGTTCAAATGCAACTTCCAAAGTTGAACGAAAAGAATTTCAATAATTGGTATATCCAGATGATGCTTGGAGTTGTTGAATTCCAAAATCAATTTTAAGGGAGGTTGTTTAAATAAAATAAAATTGATTATTGAATGACGATTGCTGGATGAGAAACCTACAAGCATTGAAGGAGCCATAAAAACTTTATGGTAGGCTACATGGATTTGAAGAATGGAAGTTATTGAAGACTTATGTTACTTTATTGTGCGTTTTGATAGTCTTTATGATTACATATATGAGGCTTTTTGTTTTAGTCATTAAATTCCCATCATTGACATTTGTGGGTTGTTATGTAATCATTGGTGTCTGTAAACTTCAATTCCTATATAAAGGGATGAAGTCGTGAGTTGTAAATCAAGCCACAAGCCATAGTCCATGAAGACACAAATAAGAGAAAGCATTCTCAATAAAAATTTCTCCCTCAAATTTCTAGTGTTCTTATTCCAAGCTTCCAAAGTTTATTGTCATTCTTTTGGTTCCAACATTAGCTCCGAAACCTTGGAAAACCACGGCGGCCATTGGAGATATTGCCGTAATAACCCGCAAGAAACAATGCGAGAGAGAGAAGAGCTAGTTTTGTTGTAGTCAGATCTGATGGGAGAGTGGTTTCGGATTCAAGCCATGCCCGAAAGCTTGTCACCAATGCAGTCGCAAAGAAAGTAGATAGCACAGCAACAACTTCGGCGTCCAAACTCGGGCATGAGCTTTTGCTTTTTGAAGCTGTAAACCAAAAGAATGACAATAAACTTTGGAAACTTAGAATAAGAACACTAGAAATTTGAGGGAGAAATTTTATTGAGAATACTTTCTCTTATTTGTCTCTTCGTGGACTATGGCCTGTGGCTTGATTTACAACTCATGACTTCATCCCTATATATTGGAATTGAAGTTTACAAACACCAATGATTACATAACAACCCACATATGTCAATGATGGGAATTTAATGACTAAAACAAAACAGCCTCATACATGTAATCATAAAGACAATCAAAACACACAATAAAGTAATAAAAGTCTTCAATAACTTCCATTCTTCAAATCAATATAGCCTACATAAAGTTTTTATGGCTCCTTCAATGCTTGCAAGTTTCTCATCCAGCAATTGTCATCCAATAATCAATTCTATTTTTATTTAAACACTCTAGTCCCCCATCAATCTCTTTTGAATGTTCTTTGTTCTGAAGCTCATTTGAGTTGTTCCTCTATATTATCTACTTGAAATCAAATGAGGACCTTTTTGATTAAAAAAAAAAAAAAAATCCTCGCTCACCCTCACCATCAAGTTTGCTCCTTGGATCGTCCACTGCACATTGCCCCGGAGCACCAGCACGATCGCAGGCACGTCCAAGCTGGCCAGCCCGCTCTTCGCCATCTTCGCGTCGAAGGAAGCCCCAAATGGGGCGACGGAGGTTGCCTTCTTGATCTTCCTGCTCATCGCCTTCTTTGTAAATTCCTTCACTAGGGGCTGGAAGATGGCCGAGTGGAGGAACGTGTAGGGAGCAAACGTGCTGATTATAGTCGCCCCAACGCCGTCCTTGTCAATCTTTAGGATCGAGGAGTTGAAGGCGATTGGAGTGGAATCGATTTTGATGGCGGTTACGTAGATGGAGTACTTGTCACCTGTCGCCTTCATTGGAGACGGGGCGACGCTCCCGGGAACAATTAGTAGCTGAGTGCGGAGGAGGGATTTCGCGAGGTCTTGCTTGATCAGTGGCCGCGTGTATAGGCCGCCGCCAACATAGAGGTTACCGTGGCCGGATCTGGAGGAGGAGAAGGAGGAAGGGAGGCAGAGAGCTAATCCGCGGAGGAGCTTGAGCTGCGTGGAGAGCTTGGTGGGGAGCGAGCTCGGGTTTCTTGCGAGTGCAACGATGCCTTTGGTCGATTTCGACGGTCCCTCCGTCCAGAACGAGTCCACGCAAGAGAAAGGAAAATGTTGCTGGAATTTTAAAAAAAAAAGAAGAAGAATTAGGAAAATAAATAAATAATGATCCCTGTTTGGCAAGATCTTAAGTTATTTCATTTTTTTTAGTCTCACAATTCATGTACGATCACAAGAAATAGTCCGCTTGTTTATATAAATTGACACATTTTCATCTCAATTCAAAGATTCAGTCACCTCAACTTAGTAATTATAAGTTCGATCTAATTAGCACGAATAAATACAAATTGCAAATACTGTTATAGCATGCCAAACAAATTGTTACTTTTATTGGGACAATGAGGTCCGGATGAAGTAGTAACTATTTTCGCCCTCTAATTTCTACATCGTGATAAACTTTTTTTTTTTTCCCATTTTAGGCACAAGGTGAAAATTTCTATTGAATCATAGGATGCAAAAGTCAGAATTTTGGCATCAGAGGATGCAAAGCGTAGCTGACGGAAAATTCCGGCGTGGATTTGTAATTTTGCCCTTGTTGGGGAATCCGGACTAATATACCGAATTGAAGTTCTATATTTTTAAGATAATTAACCAAGGCACACGTGAGCTAAAGTGGCGACTAGGCATGCCCCTCCTTTGTATATCCACATCATTTTCAGAAATAAGATCACTTAAAATGTCAAAAAGAGTAAGTATTGAATGCAATAGATTTTTGTGCTAAAATTATCTTATTGTATTTAGGTATTCAACTTGCAAAATTTTCTCCTGGACGCGTGCTTGATCCAATTCGGGGAGTGCAACAGCAGGACGTCCTCCTCGAGCGAAAAGCGAAAGTGTATAAAACCAAGAGAAAATAGATAAGCCCTTCTTGAAGTCACCTCTTTTTGCCAAACCGCGGATAAAGTGACAGGGAGAAAAGAACACAGCACAGGGCGAAGTTGGTCTTTAATTAGCAGTTTTAAGCTTAATATAACATGACCTACAGCTACCCAGAATGCTCTTGGAAGTTTAGCAACAGTCCAGACTCCATAGCTACAGACTTCTTGGTACATGACCTAGGTAGAAAAGTCCATAGCCAAGACATTGAGGATCATCATCTCTTCTTTAATCATAGCCTTGAACCGGATCTTTTAGAAAAAAATTCAATCAAGCACGCACGCTTGTCGGTCGAAGTAATAACATAAATCCATCTTCCCCACTTCGATTGATCGAAATGGGGGTACCCAATTGGTTCAGAGACTTTCGTGACCATAAAACTTGTGATAAGCACCGGTTTTTCCCCATCTCTGACGAGATTTCAGCTCCCTTTCCTTTCTGTTTTCGTGCTATAAATGTTAATGTGCTGTAGCACATTAATGCTCTTGGCATGGGCCAACACTTAGCCAAATATCTGCTTTGAGGAAGAAGTGCACAGAAACATAAATCATAGCATCAAAGCCAGATGCTTACGGTGCATTTAGTAACATTTTTGTTTCCAAAAACAATTTTTGTTAGAAGTAATTTTTTTTAACTTATATTCCCTGGACGAGTTTCTAAGCAGAAGAACATATTTGGTAATTATACAAAACTTCTATTTTTTTTAATACAAAAAGAATATAAATGCATTTGGTACGAACCTAAAAAATTTTAATCTATTTTTCTTCATTTAAATGTTAGTGGAGACTTAACAATTCATGTTTGAATAAAACTAGACTTTGTAAGGATTTAATTGATCAACATATTCTAAGATAGCCTCAAAAATTCCAGCATAATAGTTTGTCAAAGATGGATGGCTACAAATGGCAATAGAGAGTCTTACTGGTTTATAACAAACAATGCAAGAAGGTGGGCAGGAAATCTTTGGCCATTACAATAAACAGGTGCATGGAACCTTTGAGCTTTTTTAGCTACAAGAAGAAGAGCAAATGTTACTTAGTAGAATGGGCAATGAGGAACAATTGAAGATGGAGGTGATCTTTGATGCACTTATTTGCACAAACTCGTCAAACTTTCAAGCGAATGACATTGGAAATCAATGGAGCACAAGCTTATTATGAGCACAAGATAAATGGTTAGCCATCTAATTTTCTATTAAAATAGAATTGCAGATGATCTTACAAGATGCCTCCAATAGAATCTTTAGAGAAGAAGACTGAAGTCGCCAAGCTTTCGTGACCTAACATTGTCTCTAAAAGAAAACGGCATTCAAAATCCAATAGTAAAGCCCTAAAAACTTATTCAATTTTGAATCCAATTTTCATCAAAAGGTTTTCACATTTATTTATGCTAAACTAATTCTAAACTAGAATTAATACTAAAATCTAGTAAAATTATCCAAAATCTCATTTCTAAATTTCTCCTAAATTTTTTAATTTTTAATTTTTATATTTCAAAAAGTGGGGACTCAAATCGGGCCAAGAGACTAGACCTTGTGCCCATTGTGTAAAGACAAGCATTAGGTTACATTACGTTAGATTTTCTAAAATAGCATTATTTCTCTTTTTGTTCCAAGGAATACAGAAGTATGTTTTTTCTACTTCTTTTTTCTGTTCTAAATCTATTTTTTGGCCATTGATCTGTTCTATGGAATAGAAAAATTAGTTGACATTTGTCGCAACCTAAATTTTGGCTGCACCACCTAGATTTAGACTAATGGATTACTTAAGTCTTTAAACTTAGCCCGAGCTTTCCCAAACTCATACCAATTCGCTACTTGAAAAGGTTCAAGTATTTAGCATGCAAAAAATTATTAGCTATGAGTCGCCACTAATCGGTTTACGATAGGTCGATTAGATATCTAAGTAAAATAATAGAATAATTATTTTACTCCTACGAACCAGAAACTAAAAGTACCGGGACTTAGTTACACTAGATTTCTCTAATGCCCTTTCAATACAATTTCTTTTTAATTTCAAAAATATTTTTGTAAGTAACCTGCATTTTTTAACGTAAATCACTATCATGCAAATGAGGTAATCACACAGATGTTCAACCATTATTAAACATTAAATAAAATAAATTGCATCAAATAAATTCCACACACTAAAGCAAGTATTTTATTTTTTTGAATTTTTCTTTTAACTAGAACTTTATCATAAATCATGCATTTAAACTATATGACCTAATTTTACTAATAATGAATCTAACATGCAAATTATTTGACATGCACCTAATGCTTTTTGTATTTTTATTTAAAATTCGGAATTAATAAAAACCCTAATTAAACTATCTAAAATGAATAATTTTCTAATATGTTTTAGGGATTAATTTGACTTAAAACATATCCTATATTAGAAAACTATTTTTTAGAAAAGTAAGATTATTTAAATGTGCAAACATGATCTAAAATCAATCCTAATCTATTTTAAAAAGTTATCTAAAAGTGCAATTCTAAAATGCATTATTAATTTACTAAACTAACACACTTCGATATATGATTTGATTTTTTTGATTTTTATGTTCTTTTTTAGTGTTTTTCCAAGACTAGCAATTATGAAATTATATCTAAACTAATCAATATAGCCACCAAATAAAGGATTAAAATAAGAAAAAAATAATCATTATCTCACGGGTTAAATTAATAAAATGTGGTTCAAAATAATTAAAAATCTGACCCGAAACTTATGGATCAAATTAATAATTATATTGATTTAACAATTAAAATATTATCAAAATGCCCAAAAAAATAATATAATTAAAAAAAAAATGATCCAATATCTTACGGATCAAATTAATAATTACAATAATTTTAAGCAAAACCCCGTGGGTAATGCCTATAATATTCATAAAACAAAAATCAACTTCCAATGTTCCAATTTGTATAATAACAATGGAACTTAAATAAACTAAAATAGCATAAAATAAATAAAAAATAAAAATAACAAAAACCACCTAAAGAGAGACTTGGAAAAGGGCAGCAGCGGCGGTGGGTGTGGGCGCGCTAACGCAGCGACGGATGGCCGGACCAGCAGCGGGCAGACCAGCTGGCGTCGGGCGCAGGCTGGCGGACGGCGGTGCTGCTGGTGCTCGGGGGAAGGCCGGCGGGCTGCGGGTTCGGAGCTCAGGCATCGACCAGCGAGGGGCAGCTACTGGGTTCGCCAGAAGGAGGCTCGGAAGTGGTGCAGTAGTCGGCGATCAAGGAGCAGAGGCTGGCAGGCGCGGCAGCGGGCAAGCGTCGGCAAAGTGCGGGTGTGGAGGAAACGTGAGATCGTCGCAGTAGGATCAGCAAGGCGGCAGTGGTGCGCGGTGGGGCTGCGCATCGCAGTGAGACAGGCGAAAGGCAGTGACCGGCGGCTCGGCTACCGAGGCTGAGCTTACAATCGGCGGACACGGGGACTCCGGATCTGGGGCTCGGGCAGACGCGCAGGAATGGAGACGCTGGGTCGTGAGCCGGCGGGTCGACTCGGGGTCTGGCGAGTAGAGGTATCTGTTATTTATTTTGTGATCCCACATTTTTTAGACCCAAATTTTCTCCTAAAGTTGCGACTATTCGACTCCACGCTTCGTACCCTTTCGTGACAACCGCCCGTCTTAATGGGAGACCATATATAAATAGGAACGTACGTTCATTTCTGACGGGTGATCACAAGGTCTAACACAAAATCCTCACATTTAGAATACACCATCAGTACGTGAGGAGATTTGGTTAGTAGAGTGTGCCTATTACTTTGATTTTTCAGGACATTCGACGAACGTGAATACGAACAATGGCTGGAGGTTTGTCTTTTATCGATCCTGGTTTCCGCATATGAATTATTTATGTCTTACATTTGGTATCAGAGCGAGGTTTATAGCCTCTGCCTTGTTTTGTTGTATTTTCGTGTGTTTTCCGTGTATTTTCGGCCATTTTATGAGGATGAACAGTAACTTTGAAGTTTTGAGGCCAAGAGAGATTCGACGATTCCGGGCAAAATCCGCACGACCCACCCTTCATTTCGGACCCACACGGTCGCACCGCCATAAGGAACATTAGCCATGAGTTATTCTGGTATATCGGTGCTCACCGGAGGCTAATCGGGCGGCGGAAGTCACGATGGTTGAAGGAATTGTGTTTTGGGATATTTTCATCTGATTTTGCGGTTAATTTTTGCTTATTTTCGCCGAAACTTGGACCCATGTGATCGTGTCGGCTTGCTCTTCAAAACCCATTATTTATTTTTGTCTGAAATGGGCTGCCAGAGAAGAAACGGCCGGCGAAACCGCGGCGGAACGGCGAAATACGGCGAAGAAATGCTTCTGTTCGCGCGAGGAAGAAGGCGCGTGGAGCCCATGCGCACGCTGCGGTTGCAGGCACGTGGAATCCACGCGCCACGCGCTCTTGCGCGCGCGGCAGTTGCCAGGCGCGTGCGTTGCACGAGCCCGCGCGAATTCTGGCGCGTGCCAAGCACGCGCCTGTGCGCTGAA
Organism: Eucalyptus brandiana; assembly: GCA_014182725.1. Classification (NCBI taxonomy): domain Eukaryota; kingdom Viridiplantae; phylum Streptophyta; class Magnoliopsida; order Myrtales; family Myrtaceae; genus Eucalyptus; species Eucalyptus brandiana. The sequence goes on along the minus strand of CM024675.1, from coordinate 49,941,092 downwards.
CGCGCACGTGCCCGTCGTCTCTCACCCGCGGCTTCTATTTACATTTTTGCCTCAAATTTTCATGTTTTTGCAATTTTGCCCTTGGCCAATTTATTTATTTACTGTTATGCCCTTGATGTATTTATTTATTATGTCATTTCATGCATTGTTATGAATATTTTATGCATGAAATTTAATGTCCAATGATTCATATAATTAATTAATTAGAGAGTAGCCACAAAGCATCTTTAATTAATTAAATTATATATTAAGAGCCTCCGGATCATATTTAGAAATGGACATTGATTGTAATTAATTATATTAATATGATGAATTTTATCCCACAGGAATTTTCATTATATTAATGTGATTAATTAGGAAGAAATATCATATTATTTTCTTAATTTACCCACATGGGATTAAAAAAAGGCATATAATATGGTAGTTTCTTCATAAAGTAATTATGAATCTATTTAAATTAAAAACTTAGCCCACATGTAGTTTTTATGTTATGTGATTCATATTGTGACATGTTTACATTGGTAAAACATGATTTATTTATATTTGTCTCAAATTTTGTGACATAAGCATAATTATTTGATATGCAGTTTCGCAACCTGTGAATTTCTTTGAATTTAAGTTTGATGTTCCTATACTGAATGGTGAGAACTATAAGGTTTGGAAGGAGTCAGTTCTTCTTCAATTGGGGTGGATGGACATTGACTATGCTATAAGGAAAGACGAACCACTTGCTCCTACTGATTCGAGCACTCCAGCTGAGATAACTCTTTATAACTAATGAGAGCGGTCCAACCGCGTTTGTGCCATGTTTATAAGAGCTAAGGTATCTCCTAGTATTCGTGGTTCGGTTACTCAGCATAGCAATGCTAAGGCTTTATTGGAAGCCATAGATGCGCAGTTTGAAAGTTCTGAGAAGGCGCATGCCATGACCCTGATTATGAAGTTTTCATCATTGAAGCTCACTAGTGTTAGAGGTGTGCGTGAGTACATCATGCAAATGAGGAACATTGCAGCTCAGCTTAAGAACCTTGAGGTTGAGATATTTGAATCCTTCCTTGTGTATTATGTTTCAACACTCTCCCACAACAAGTATGCACCTTTCAAGATCTCTTATAACACACATAAGAATAAATGGTCTATTAATGAACTCATGACCATGTGTGTTCAAGAGGAAGAAAGACTGATTATGGAATTGGGAGAAAGTGCTCATTTGGCAACACAAGGAAAGAATAAGGGCTATGGCAAGCATAAGGGAAAAGGTAAAATACCTCCCCAAGCTTACATTAAGAAAGAATCCAAGTGTTTCTTCTGTAGACAGAAAGGGCATATAAGGAAGGATTGTGTCAAATTTAAGGCCTGGCTCGATAAGAAAGGTAATCAAATCTCTTGTGTTTGTTATGAATCTAATATGACTGATGTAAGTCACAACACTTGGTGGATTGATTCTGGATCTATAATCCATATTTCGAATTCCTTGTAGAGTTTTCAAAACCACCGGAAGCCAGTGGGAAGTGAACAAAGCATCTATTCAGGAAACAAGATGCGTTCGCATGTGGAAGCTATTGGGACATATAGACTAGTTCTCAATAGTGGTTTTGTTTTAGATTTGGAAAAGACCTTTTATGTTCTTAGTTTTTCTAGAAACTTAATTTCAGTTTCAAGACTTGTACCTTTGGGATACTCTTTTAACTTTTCAGATTCAAACTTTTGTTTATCATTTAAATTTGAAATTGTTGGAAGTGGTATTTTGTCTGATGGTCTTTTTCGAATTAATTTACAAGATAATGCATATTATGATGCGATGCATGTTCATGATAAAGCTGGTATGAAACGATGTGTTGTGAAAAAACATTCCTCTATGTTGTGGTACCGAAGATTGGGACATATCTCCATAGAAAGAATTAAGCGATTAGTAAATGATGGAGTACTTAGTACTTTAGATTTTACTGATTGTGATACTTGTGTGGACTGCATAAAGGGAAAGCAGACAAACAAAATAAAGAAATGTGCCAAGAGGAGTACAGAAATATTAGAAATCATACATACGGATATTTGTAGTCCGGATATGGACTCATATGGTCAGAAATACTTCATCTCCTTTATAGATGATTATTCACGTTATATATATCTCTACTTGATTCATAATAAATATGAAACATTAGATGCCTTTAAAGTATTTAAGGCGGAAGTAGAGAAACAATGCAATAAGTAAATTAAGATCGTGAGATTAGATAGAGGTGGAGAATTCTATGGTAGATACACTGAAGATGGACAAGCACCTGGTCCATTTGCAAGATTTCTTCAAGAGCATGGGATAGTTGCCCAATATACTATGCCCGGTTCTCGGACCAAAATGGCGTAGCGGAAAGAAAAAATCGGACCTTATTAGACATGGTGCGTAGTATGCTTAGTAGCTCCAAACTTCCTAAATTCTTATGGACTGAAGCACTTAAGACGGCAAAGTGTACATATTAAACCGAGTTCCGACCAAGGCTGTCCCAAAGACACCTTTTGAGTTATTTAAGGGTTGGAAACCAAGTTTACATCATGTGCGCGTTTGGGGATGCCCGTCTGAAGTGAGAATTTATAATCCATAAGAAAAGAAGTTGGACCCAAGGACCATAAGTGGGTATTTCATTGGATATACCGAAAGGTCTAAGGGATACAGGTTTTATTGTCCATCTCATATCACTAGAATTGTGGAATCAAGAAATGCTAAATTTCTTGAAAATGACTTGATTAGTGGGAGCGATCGACCGAGGGATCTTGTTCCTAAGGAAGATCATTCAGACACTCAACCTTCCACCTCAAGTTTAAGGTTGGTTGTTGCTCATAATGCCCCTTGCCACCGGCTATTGAACAACCAATTGTTGAAGTTCCACAACCGCCGATATTGATCTAGTAGATCCAGTTGTTCAAAGAATTACCGTAAACTGTTGAACAACCGGTTGAGCAACATGCTCCTCAAGAGAATGTTGATCCAACATTAAGAAGATCTGCTAGAATAAGGAAATCGGCTATTCCTAGTGATTATATTGTGTATTTACAAGAGTCTGACTACAATATTGGAGCTGAGAATGATCCCGAAACATTTTTACAAGCCATGGATAGTGATAAATCCAATTTGTGGTACAATGCCATGAAAGAAGAGATGAGTTCTATGGCATCTAACAAAGTCTGGGATTTGGTTGAGTTATCTAATGATGCGAAGGCCATTGGTTGTAAATGGGTCTTCAAAACTAAGAAGGATTCATTGGGTAACATTGAAAGATATAAAGCTAGACTTGTTGCCAAAGGATTCACTCAAAAGGAAGGAATCGATTACACAGAGACTTTTTTTCCTGTATCTAAGAAAGATTCTCTTCGTATTGTTTTGGCTTTGGTTGCCCATTTTGATATGGAATTACATCATATGGATGTGAAAACGGCGTTCCTCAATGGAGAACTAGAGGAGGAGGTTTACATGAAACAACCTGAAGGATTTTCCTCTAGTAAAGGTGAGCATTTGGTGTGCAAGCTTAAGAAATCTATATATGGCTTGAAACAAGCATCTCGCCAATGGTACTTAAGGTTTCATGATGTCATCTCTTTATTTGGTTTTATAGAGAATGTCATGGATCGATGTATATACCGTAAGGTCGTGGGAGCAAAATTTGTTTCCTTGTCCGTATGTGGATAATATACTACTTGCAACCAATGATAAGGGGTTGCTACATAAGGTGAAACAATTCCTCTCTAGGAGTTTTGATATGAAGGATATGGGTGAGGCATCTTATGTCATTGGCATTAAGATCCATAGAGATAGACCTCGAGGAATTTTAGGACTATCTCAAGAAACCTATATTAATAAGGTCCTAAAGAGATTTTGGATGAAAGATTGTTCACCAAGTATAACACCCATTATGAAGGGTGACAGGTTCAATTTGAACCAATGCCCGAAGAATGATCTTGAAAGGGAACAAATGTACAACATTCCATATGCTTCTGCTGTTGGAAGCTTGATGTATGCTCAAATTTGCACTCGACCTGATATCGCTTTTGCTGTGGGAATGTTAGGAAGATATCAGAGTAATCCAGGTTTAGACCACTGGAGAGCTGCAAAGAATGTGTTGAGATACCTTCAAGGTACCAAAGACTATATGCTTATGTATAGACGGACTGACAACCTGGAAGTGATCGGTTATTCGGATGCGGACTTCGCGGGTTGCATTGATTCACGAAAATCAACATCTGGATACATTTTCATGTTAGCTGGCGAGGCCGTGTCATGGAGAAGTGCCAAGCAGACTTTGACTGCTACTTCCACTATGGAGGCTGAGTTCGTTTCTTGTTTTGAGGCTACCTCGCATGGTGTATGGTTGAAGAGTTTCATTGCTGGGCTTAGAATTGTTGATTCTATTTCTAGGCCATTAAGAATATATTGTGACAATTCAGCTGCGGTTTTTATGGCTAAAAATTGCCAAAAGTGGCAGTCGAAGTAAGCATATCGACATTAAGTATTTAGCCATAAGGGAACGTGTTAAGGAGAATAAAGTGGTCATTGAACACGTTAGCACTGAATTGATGATAGCCGATCTTTTAACTAAAGGCATGCCACCAATGAAGTATAAGGATCATGTAACTAGTATGGGAATAGGTCCCATCATGTGATTTGTCGACATATGAACGATTTTGTTGTATGAAACTCTTATTCTGTTGTAATGTTGATTCTCAATTTTTGTGTACACATTTTGTTGTTTATGAGAATAACATTTATCATTGGTTTTGGAATAAACATGAGGTTTATTCATTAAGATTTGTTGTCACATATAGGCTGACATTAAAGAAATAAGGTACATTGTGATACATGGAAGATATTACTCACTCTTAGAGGACATGTCGCCATGATCCATGTGTTTTGTTTCTTTTCTTTAAGCATAAAGTTTTCGTGAAATTAGTTGAATGATCCGTATGATGAAAATGATGGGATCAAGTGGGAGAATGTTATTTATTTTGTGATCCCACATTTTTTAGACCCAAATTTTCTCCTAAAGTTGCGACTATTCGACTCCACGCTTCGTACCCTTTCGTGACAACCGCCCGTCTTGATGGGAGACGATATATAAATAGGAACGTACGTTCATTTCTGACGGGTGATCACAAGGTCTAACACAAAATCCTCACATTTAGAATACACCATCAGTACGTGAGGAGATTTGGTTAGTAGAGTGTGCCTATTACTTTAATTTTTCAGGACATTCGACGAACGTGAATACGAACAATGGCTGGAGGTTTGTCTTTTATCAATCCTGGTTTCCGCATATGAATTATTTATGTCTTACAGTATCGGGTCGCGGCACGGCAGAGCAACTCAGGCGTGACGGAATCTCGCAGCAGCGTAGCTCGGTGGCGTCGGGCAGCGCTGGTCGTCGGAGCAGAGGGCTGTCCGTCGAGCTCCGGTGCTGCTCGAAGGGCTGGGCTCGCGGAAAAATTGGGTCAGCAGTGTTGGTGAGGAGGAGCCGTCGGTCTGCGGGCAGCAAATTCCGGCGAGTGCAGGGGGAAGAGGATGAACAGTAAACGTCCAATCCCCCTGACGATTAAACTTTGGCTTCTGCTTTTTCCTTTTTTCTTTTTTAATTTTTCCTCTCTGTCCTCCTACCCATCTCTTCGGACACACTCTCTCTCTACCTTTTTTCGACTTTTTCCTCTTTTCCTCTCCCACAAACCGAAGCTCTCGTCTCTTTTTTTCCTCTCTTTTCACTTTTCACTTTTTTTCTTTTGACGAAGAGAAGCCCCCTGCTCATCGTACACGACCCCTTTTATAGGCAAAAACACGTGATCTCCCTAGAATACTTCGTCTCGCATATAACCTCTCGATCACAAAAATCCTTATTTCATGAATATTCTCTCATAATTTCATCATTTATGGCTAAAGATAAGATTACAATACAATTTTCTTAAATTACAAAAATCTACCGTAATATTACATCAAATCTTCATTTAAATAATTTTTGTCATTTAAAAACAAAACAAGCTTGGGTCAATTTACTTGTTTCATGGACTTAGTTAGGCCTGTTAATTTAAAACTCAAAACCACTAATTCGATCCATCCGCCACCGGTCCAATAAATAAATGCATATAATGCAAATTAAAAACAAATGCACCTAGATTAATATGATATGTAATTAATATTTTTTTAGAGATAAAATTACGCTATAATTTTCTATGCAATAAATAAATTATCGGACCGTCAAAATTTAAATGTCAACAACGTTACCAAACGGATTTTTTTTTCTATTTCGAAAATAAAAGAATAAAAACATTAGCCTTAGTCATCATAGCATATCCAAATTACAATCTTCAACTTTGGATATGAAGTTATTTGTTCATCATCGTGAAAAGGATGAGTACGAAACTAACCTTTACTCAAATGCACAGACCATGACATAATAATTATCCATGAAATTTCATTATTCACAATAACATGATCAAAAAAATATTAATGATAAGGAATTTAAAAATAAAATAAAATAAAATAAAATAAAGGAAAACGATATTTACTTCAAACCTACATCAAACTAACAACATACCATTTTGATCTGTCACATTGAAATGCACAAATACATAAGGAGGATTAGGTTCCTTTTAGGAGAATCACCAGGTTTGAGAGTAATGCCTCATCATTCGACTTGGCTAGTTAGTGAAAATCGACTAAATTTCAAATACTGCTCAACTTAATTTGTTGGCACAATTTATGGAAACTATAATTTTCATCAAATAGTAGATAAGCTAGGCACTTTACTTTCTTTAGGTAAATCGTACTTCAATAATATCGTTCGCCATTCTTTATTCCCAAAAAAAAAGGGTATTATGTAAAAAGGGCCAGCTATGTTTGTACCCCGCACAAAAACAAAGATCAACAATTTTAGAGAAATCGTCCAGCGGAAAAAATCGGATATACTTAGCCTTCAAATTGAGTTGATGTTTTAATATTATAGATCGTATTGCAACTAGTAGGACTATAGTTGGTCTCGCTGTGGGACTGTGGGGCTGCTATTTCCATAAAATACTAATACCGAGGAAGTATATTCCTCTTTTAAGGTGCACAATAAACCAGAGAAATTACTATCCAGGACAGTCTAATTCATGCCTTTGCAATCGATGTAGACAGCAAAATGCTCAGTTAGACGACGTATATTATATGCGAGGACCGAGAGCCTGCGTGTCTTGGGTTTACTGGTTCACCATGGAGGCTTTTGCAGGGTTCATAAATAAGCCATGGGTGACCGGTGTGAGAGTTTGTTTAAGACCCGGTGACATCCACCTGTATTTCTCTGTTTCCCCTTGTTTTTTTTTAACTTTTTTCCCTTGCCTTTTCATTTCTAATTCCTATTTCCCCCATGTCTTTAAGAACAAACAAAAACTTTGGCAGAAATTAGAATCACTGTCAGCATATGTCGGTGGACTCTGTCACACTTTCGGAATCTCTCATCTTTAAATTGGGAGTGCACTCAATAATGGACCTCAAAATGGGACCATGTTGAATAATTATTTGAATATTCACTGTTCTTGTGCCTTCTCGCGGTGGGCCGTTTCCCCCATGAATTTACCAAAGTATCCGGCCCCTTGAGAAAGCAAAATGATATTTAGATAAAAACCCTCATCCCCACTTCTATTTAAGTGAACCAGAGGTGTTTTATCTGCACCCACATCTCCTTATACCACTGAAACTTTCTTGCTGCATTCCAACGCGCTGCTCGGAGAAAACCCTTTAGACCATTTGAGGTCCTCTTCATTTCCTTCTGGGGATTACTCTGGAACGAAGCCTGTCTCAAAAGAAAGAACAGAGGAACGCTCTTTGTCGAGCTCTTCCAATTAAAACGCCTGCACCTCTCTCTCTCTCTCCCTCCCTCGGCTGCTTCTGCTTGTCAGATCTGTTTTAAGACCCCGTCTTCTTCCTCCTTTTCCTATCTTTTCAATAACTGTGTCCCGCTTTGTTCCATTTGAGTGAGTAAAGAAGAGTTCTTGAAGATCCAGGTACGCATTTTGTCCCTTCTGAGTTAGCTCATTGGCAGTTCCCCCTCTGTACTTTGCCTTGTTTTTAGCTCAAGAGTCATATATGATAGTTATTAGGACTTCCTTAGGGCCCGTTTGGTTTAGTTTTCCTAAGAGCCTCTTAGAAAAAATATTTTGCGTTTGGCAAACATTTTTAAAAGTTCATTGGTCAAATATCAACATAGTACTGAAAAACCAATGCAGGTCCAAACTTGCTTTGAGCATTCGGCATTTTGGAGATGCAAGTTCACTATTCATCTACGTTACTGTTCATCTTCTTCTCCATTTGTCTTCGTCTTCCCTACCTAGAGAGTCGAGCTTCTCTGGCAGCCGCCACTGCTGCCTGGGGATCGTATGTCCCTGGTGCCCTTGCCTAGGATGGCGCTACCCGCGACCTAGGCGACACCACCTGAGATCACGACCTCAGACCGCCAGATCTAACCTCTATGACCTTAGACGACAACCATCCGGCAATTGACCAGCTCCAGCTGCCGAATTTGATTTTTAGATAAAAAAAAAAATTAGCAAAAGCCCATTACAAATGTGAATTTCATTAAACGGTATTTATACGAAAGTTACATTTCAATGCTATTTAAAATTATCATTTACCAAACAGAAGACCCATTTCTTTCAAAGATATTTGCATTCTTCCAAGGTATTTCCTCAAAATCAAACCAAACAGGCCTTAATGTGTTCCAATTTGTGTGTGCGCTCTGTTTTGCCCTGTGAACTAATCTCTCTTTCCGTGCTTGGTAATGACTTTTCGGAATGAAACTTCGCATAGGAAGCTTCGATTCAGTCGTTTTTACCGTTCTGTCATTTTTTTGTTGGAAGGAGAGGAATTGTTCTTTACACCTGTTTTTGTTCTCTGGTTTTGCTTGCGCATGCAGCTGTAAGTAGAAAGTGAAGAAAATCCTGCAGAAAATCGACGGTATTACTTCCTTTTCAGTTCCTGTCCTCTTTATGTTATCTTGTTTTATTCTCCAAACCTCTCCCTCTCTCTCCCTCTCTCTCTCTCTCTCTCTCTCTGGATTTTAGTTAGATTAATAAAATAAATAAATAAAAGTAGTTCTTCCCGTGACATTTTAGAATTTCTCAATTCAAGTATTCTTATAACATTCAATTAAAAAATTTCTTGGTTTATTTTTCTTATGGTTCTTTTCTTTTGGGTTGGTGTGTTCGGGGTTTCCCCGTCGAAATGGATGCAGAACAGGGCGAAGTAACGCTTCAGGGAACGTAGACCCAGCTCTACTCATCGAGGAGCACAATAAATCAGGCAATCACGCAGAGCTTAGGGGCGCTCAGAGGTCCAACAACAAGAAGAACCTCAACATCCAGCCTATGGGTGGTCAGAACCTCCAGAACCAGCAGCTCCAGCAGGCGAAGGAGTTCGATGATTTCCTGGAGCTCCTGCTGCAGCTCCAGCAGTGCCAAGATTTCCTGCTGCAGCTCCAGCGGTCGAAAGAGTACCAAGATTTCAAACTGTGGCTGCAGACGAAAGAGGACCAAGATTTCGAGCAGACCAAAGTGTTCCAAGATCTCAAGCTGCAGCACCAATTCAAGGACCCGGGTCCGAACCTGAACCAGAAAGGAGGAGCGAAAATCACCCTGACTGAGGATGAGGACCAGCATCAGCTTCAACAGCTGAACCAGCGCATGAAAGCGTCCCAAGATCATCGGGACTTTTCGGTACCAAATTGTGACTTCTTTTATTTTTTGGTCGAAGTTTTTGGGACTTAATGTGTTACAATTTGGGTGTGTGCTCTGTTTTTCTCTGTGAACTAATCTCTTTTTCCAGGCTTGGTAATGACATTTCGGAATGAAACTCCGCATAGGAAGCTTCGTTTCATTCGTTTTTTTTCCTTCTGTTATTCTTTTGTTGGAGCGAGAGAAATTGTTCTTTACACCTGTTTTTGTTCTCTGGGTTTGCTTGTGCATGCAGACTTGTGTTCTAAAAGTGAACATACACCGTGATGGCTGTAAGCAGAAAGTGAAGAAAATCTTGCAGAAAATTGAGGGTATTACTCCTTTTTCAGTTCCAGTCCTCTTTATCTAATCTTTTTTTTTTCGAGCCTCTCTCTCTCTCTCTCTCTCTGGATTTTAGTTAGATTTATATATATATATATATCAAAGAGTAGTTTCTTCCCGTGATATTTTAGAAATTCTCAGTTCAAGTATACTTATCACATTCAATTATAAAAAATTGCTCGGTTGATTTTTCCCCTTGTTTCTTTTCTTTTGGGTTGGTGTGTTACAGGGGTGCACACCCTCAAAATAGATGCAGAACAGGGCAAAGTGACCGTTTCAGGCAACGTAGACGCAGCTCTACTCATCAAGAAGCTCAATAAATCAGGCACACATGCAGAGCTTTGGGGTGCTCAGAAGTCCAACAACAACCTCAACAACCAGTTCAAGAACATGCAAATTGATAATGCCAAAGGTGGAAACAAGGGCCAAAAGGGCGGTGGCAGTGGAGGCGGAGGTGGTGGAAACAACCAGCCTAAGGGTGGTCAGAACCTCCCGAAGCAGCAGCAGCTTCCACATCTGAACCCGCAGCAGCTTCAACATCTGAACCAGCAGCAGCTTCAGCAGCTCCAGCAGATGAAAGCGTTGCAAGATCTCAAGCTGCCCCAATTCAAGGACCTCAAGATGCCCTCCAAGGGCCCGGGTCCAAACCTGAACCAGAAAGGAGGAGTGAAATTCATTCTGCCTGAGGATGAGGAATTCACTGATGAAGAGTCTGATGACAATGATGAAGATGATGATTCTATGGATGATGAGGAGTCTGATGATGTCTGTGATGAAGATGATGATTCTATGGATGATGAGGAGTCTGATGATGTCTGTGATGATGCCCACCACCAAGCACCCAACAAGACGAACCCAATGATGGGCAATGGCCAGATGCCCAACATGATGATGCTGAATGAGATGATGAATGGGAATCATGCCCAGCAGCTCTTGAATGCTCAAAAGGGTGGGGGAAATGTTGGAGGTAGTGCTGGTAATAATGGCAAGAAAGGTGGCGGTGGTGGAGGTGCGCCTATTCAAAACATTGATGGGAAAAATGGGAACGGTGGCAAAAAAGGCGGAGGAGGAAATAATCAAAGCCAAGGTGGCGGTGGCGGTAAAAATGGTGGCAAGAACGGGGGTAATGCCAAAAATGGTAAGAACCTCCCGAACCAACAGCAGCTTCAGCAGCTCCAGCAGATGAAAGCGTTCCAAGATCTCAAGCTGCCCCAATTCAAGGACCTCAAGATGCCCTCCAAGGACCCGGGTCCGATCCTGAACCAGAAAGGAGGAGGGAAATTCATTCTGCCTGAGGATGAGGAATTCACTGATGATGAGTTTGATTATGATGAAGATGATGATTTTATTGATGATGAGGATTTTGATGATTATGATGATGCCTACCACCAAGCACCCAACAAGACGAAGCCAATGATGGGCAATGGCCAGATGCCCAACATGATGATGCTAAATGAGATGATGAATAGGAATCATGCCCAGCAGCTCTTGAATGCTCAAAAGGGTGGGGGAAATGTTGGAGGTAGTGCTGGTAATTATGGCAAGAAAGGTGGCGGTGGCGGAGGTGCGCCTATTCAGAACAATGATGGGAAAAATGGGAACGGTGGGAAAAAAGGCGGAGGAGGAAATAATCAAAGCCAAGGTGGCGCTGGTGGTAAAAATGGTGGCAAGAACGGGGGTGATGCCAAAAATGGTAACCATGGCAGTAACCCTAACAACAAGAATGGCAGCAGCGGCGGTCCCAGTGGCAACATCAATGGGAACGGCGGCAAAAAGGGTGGAGGAATGGAAAATGGGTTCCTCCACATGGGTGGTGGTGCTAATGGAAGTGGTGGGCAGATGGGTGGTATGAAGATTCCAATGGGTCGTATGGGCAGCATGCCAACAGGGCAAATGAGCAATTTCCCAGCTGTCCCAGGCCTCCCAGATGCCTCGCTGGGCGGCGGCGGAAGAGTGGGCGGAGCGGATGGCTACTTCTCTGGGGCCAGGGCGGAAGCCATGCCCGGAAATCCTCACCAGCAGCAGCAGCAGCAGCAAGCCTCTCTGATGAATCAGCAGAGGGCTATGGGCAATGCGAGGTTCCAGCCCACGACGTACGCCTGGCCGCCGACAGCTATCAACTGCCCGCCACCGTACCCTTACCCATACCCATACCCCCCCGCTGCCGCCCCGTACCCGTACCCGTACCCATACCCCCCTGCTGCCGCCCCGTACCCATACCCCCCCGCTGCCGCCCCAGGAGGAGTGGTACCCCAACTTCAGTGATGAGAACCCATCAAGTTGCAATGTGCCGTGAGAGACTTTGCTGCTTATAGAAAGACTTGTTGCTGTTGAAAGTGGGGTATTTTGGTTTTTCCCTTAGTGTTTGTGGTGGTGGTTGTCTCAGCCACCGCGGCTGAGCAACTGGTTCTAATAAAATTTTAGTGCCCTCTCTTTTCCCCTTCCCTCATATTCTCAGCCAAAAAATGTAGGGTTATTAAATTCCTGTAATAGGGTAGTCACCATAAGATAAAAAGGTAATGTATCCATTAGGGAGGGAGGTACTCTCGAGAAATATGTATGGTGGGTGGTACTCTCGAGAAATATGTATGGAGGGTGGTGGGGTCAGTGGCGCCTCTCTTCCTCTCTTCTTTGCTTTTTAATCTATGAGATGTTCATATGTGTTAATATATGCTGGAGACAAAATAATCGCATCAGATCTTTTGCTCAAAATCATCTGGAAACCAAAATGAAATGGACCTTGCACTTGCGCCTGCATCTCGCTCGACTGCCACCGCTACTTCCACTCCTAGGAAAAGAACCCAAAAGAAAGAACAAAGGAGGAGGAGACGAGATTGCAGCTAAAAAGTGGGGTGGTGGGGCCCAGTTAGTGGGACCCGCTCTCCTCTGCAGTTCTTTTCCAAGATCAAAGAAACCAAAGACACGAGGCATTATTATTGGGGACGCTGTTCACGTACGCTTTAGTGAAAGACGCTGTGGCAGCGATGCTGGTTAGAAGGGAGACAGAGAGGGAGAGAGAGAAGGCCGGGCCCCCCTCTTCCCCTCCCCCCGGGGGCTTGTTAGGTTTGGCTCGTGTATTTGACAAGGACAAGCTAACAGCTTTATTTTCGAGAATCTAACGGCGTTGCCACCGGACACGAATTCCCCGGTAAGCGTCTGGTCTAATCACTGGAAAGAGCATCAGAACGTGCAAGTGTTACAGACATGGAGAAATAGAGAGAGAGAGAGAGAGAGAGAGAGAAACAGGCATAGGCCAATCCAATTCCAATGCTACAGCCATATATGAGTGAGTGAATGAATATGATCACAAAGCTCAAATGGGTCGTCGTGCGCTGCTGCTGCTGTTGGGTTCTGGATGTTGTCAGATGATCATCGGCGGCGACGGCAGCGGCAGCAGCAGCAGCAGCAGCATAAGTGAAAAGAGAAGAAAAAAGCGGTGGTAAAACACATTGAAAATGGGGAGGAAGATTGAACGAGATAAGTGAAAGAAAGAAATCTCAAATCCGGTCTGTCTAATCAGAGTTGGATAACGAGAAATGCGGGGGTCTATCACTATCAGTACCCTCTCCCGCTCTTGTCCAGAGGCAAAAAACCAAAAGTTGCTGCCTCACTATCCTGTTTTCCCCTCCTACTTTTTCTCCCCCTCTCTCTCTCTCTCTCTCAACAGCAGAGCTGCAGCTGTGCTATAGGGTTCGTGAGCTCCACTTGCTCTCCATCCATGGACGTTCCCAAAGTCGCACATCTTCTGAATCCTGCAGATAAGGGTATGCGTTTGGATGCATTTGGAGTGCAGAATAACACCCATCTCTATCCCCCAAAATCTAATTAAGGCTTTGTTCGTTTTTTGGAAATTAACTTCTAAAAAAAAAATTCAAATTTTTTGGCATATGTTTCAAGGAAAGTAAATTGCTTAGAGAAAATATTTTTCACTTTTGAAAAATGAAAAACATTTTCCTCAGTTAATCGTTGTTATCCTACACCTTTACAGGCCCTTATTTCCTCCTCTCTCTCCTCATTCTTCATCTTCTTCTCTTTTAATATTTTTTTTTTAAATTCGAATCATTTTTTATTTTTTTGCTCTTTTTTTTCCCTCTTCTTCTTCTTGGTTGATCTAGAAGAGTAGTGAACCTGAGCTCGTCGACGGTGGGCGAGCCTCGTGCTCACTAGTGAGCTCCGGGCTCACCTATGGCCAATCACTGGTTGTCGCCCTAACCGACGATCAACCAAGAAGAAGAAGAGGGAAACAAAGAAAAAATGAAAATGAAAAAAAAATGATTTAATGATTATTTTTAAAAATAAAAAATAATTTAAAATCGATTTTTAAAAGATAATTAAAAATTGATTTTAAATATAAAATAAATGAAAAAGAGTGTATGGAGGAAAATTTTTATTTACCGAATAACGGAAAATATTTTTCATTTTATTTTTAATTTTCACCCAAATATCGAAAAATAATTATGTTTTTCTAAAAAATGACTTCCTTAAAAAAAATTTCTAGAAATACCACATTTTTAACGAAACGAACAGAGTCTTATTCTAAGTTTAATATCATGTTGTGTGTTTTTCAACTTTTTTTTTCCTCATCTCCATGCCTATTTCTTTTCTTTTCTTTTTCCTTAAAGTTTAATCCTTAGGTTGTTATTGTCACAACACGAGGATTGGACTGAAGGGAAAATGTAGTAAAAGAGACCGCTCATGAACTTATGCACCAAAACCTTGAATATTATTCACCAAACACCTTGAAGTCCCACTTCGATTTCACGATGCTATTCACTAATAAAGACCCACCTTCAAATTGTCGGTACTTGAATCCTACTCTTAAAGGTATGGCGACCCATGTGAATTGGGTCCAATCATCACGAGTCTTGTATCGAGCATAAGAAAAAGATTTTGTGATGTCATCCATAAGTAAGAGTACACTCTGCCAGTGAATATCATTTCAAAATGCTAGATCATCGAAAGCAAAAAGCTAGGTCCGCATGGTGGATTTTCACTTATCTAAAGCAATTAGCCCTATAATTAATCACATGATGTCCCTGCACTTATTTCAAAGTGCGAGACGTACTACCTCGTTTTCTGTTTTGTCGTTCCCACCTCTCTCGCCACTCGAGTATCCCCAGCACTCAAAGTCAAAAGCAATAGGGACGGTTGAGGCGGCTTTAACCATTCGGACTGCTTTCCAAGGCACTTTAGATAATTAAAAGATTACCGTACCTGACATCGTTGTTATCGATGACATAGGAAAATTTCATAAGCAAAGACGCTAATCGACAAGTCCTCGCCAAGGACATTGATAATTCACACAATAATACTCCCTAATTTCTTTCTTAATCGAAAGGTCAATCTGTTAAATTAGACAATCCGCTGAAAATCCTGAAGAAGTACGACAAAAGGACCGGAGCTCTGATCCGCTTGCCCTTCATCCAGCGGGTCCTGCTGAAAATCCTGAAGAAGTACGACAAAAGGACCGGAGCTCTAATACCATGAAGAAAATAAGAGAATTCAAGAAAACAACGATTCAAAGATAAATTTCCCAAGAGAAAAATGTTATTTACTGAAAGCCATCATACATACTATCATTCTACAATACATAAAGTTATTTATATTAAGAAGACAACCTGATTTCCTATTCTATAATTCAAATATCTAATCTAACAGTTGATTTGGATAATATCTAATTTAACAGATTGATTGGACCAATTTATTTGCAATTGGAATCAAATCATATCTACCACTCTAATCTAATCTTTCGATAATATTAAATAATATTATCAATCTTATCACTTGCACCGGCCACCCCATGAACGTTGTGAAAATAAGTCGAAATCCAAAAAATCCTCAACCACTCTCCAAAAATCACAACAAAAGCCGCTTGACGGCGGTGACGCAGCGCCGTTACATGGACGTTTGTGATCATGATCTATCGTGTCTCGATGCTCTCGTGCTTGAATGGTGCTGAATTTGAAAGGACAAAGGGCGAGCCTTTTGTACCATCGGATAATTTAAAAAGGAACCTCTTGCCATCAATTACGTGGAGATATTCCATTGGACCCCTCATTGACCATAATCCCCCCTTGGCTCAGTGCTCGCCACATCGCGAAATTGCTATACCCCGCCTCCGCTTTCGCCATGTCGAATTTACCGTATTGCCCAAAGGATAATTGAGATTTGTGCTTTCCCCTCTAAAAATGATTAAGTATCTTTTGAGTATTATTTTTCCCCTCTCTAAACGGTTCAATTTTCGATAACTATAATAAGAGTCTAAATCCTATATCTCAAAATTTGTAAAAAAGGAAATCAATACTGAAGTAAGAGAAATTGGTACAAAAAACTGTAGATGCACTTCTAGATAATTGCTTTTAAATTTTTTTTTTTTGGTAAAGTGCTTTTAAAAAGTTTTATACATCAATCTAAAAGAAAAGTTAAATTTCAAACATAACAAGAAAAATAGATGCCCTCAAGAGCCTGGCAATCCATTTGATTCGACTTGTCCTGATTTGGTAAAAGGACAAATTTGGGCAAGTTTCAAGAAAGGATTCTCTTGCGTAATTTATCGCCGTACTCAAATTATTATGTTTGATGATGGAGACAAGGTATTTTAGTCAAATTGAAAAAAAAAATCTGAAATGTTTATATTACTTAATTAATCAAATATTAGATTTGCGCCAAAGTTTAAGGGAAAAAGTAGATTTAATTTGTGCCAAGATTTAAGGGGAAAAGGTAGATTTTTTTTTTCCTAGTACCTTCTGAGCTATTTAAAAACTCAGTTAATCACAATAAAAAGCATATTGTCCTCGAATTTCTTTGAAGTGACACTTATGGCGCATTCATTTGAGTGAATGAATTTTTGGTGAATTTATTTTCTGAACTTTCATGTATTTGGTTTGTTGAAAATAATCCGTCAACAAAAAATTATTTACGATAAAAAAATAAAATGGGTGTTTAAAGTTATGGATTGAGAATGTTGGCTTGCTACGTAATTAGAATCACGACATAAATTATTGAATAGGTGGAAAGTTATCAAAATTGAGATATAATATGATGGATTGAAGTCCCCCGCCTATACTAATTAAGAATGATGCAGTCGGCGCTGTGGCAATATATTTACATTAACAATAGTTTCGCCTGGCTCTTCTTGTACATGAAATTTTTATCATATGATCACATTAAGCTCCCACCAAAGACATCTTGTAAAATCAAAAGTAAACAACGAATAAATGAAGCCTCTTTTTCACTAGTAAATGGGTGAGAAGAGGCAATCCCTCCCAACGATATCACAAGGTCCCCCATCAATTACAAAATGTTCGATTTGAAGGAAATTAAACCACATCACTAGCGACTCCAAGATCCAAAATTAGCAAGCTCATTACTATAATCCCCGACAAGCCAGGAAGTCTTTTCGCATGAGTTATGCTTCAACTAAATAACGTAGCATGAGATATTTAGAGGTTTGCTCACACACACACATGCGCGCGCGCGCGCGCGCACATATATGTTTAAATGTATATATCTAATTGTGAAACAATGCAAATGTTAACAGATCTTGCAATTACATCTCAAACGCGAGAGGTTGAAATTACCAAAGATTTAAATGAGAAATCATAAAGCACATTAGCACATTAAAAATATACATGTTACCATTTGAGCGTCTATACCTACTTCAAGATAAAAGCCACCCCACCCACAGTGGAATCTACTATTTATCGAGGAGTGGCAAAATTACAATCAATCACCCATGCGTTTCTCGAAAACCCAATACAGAAACCCTCACAGGTCACAAGCTCTCGTGTTACTAATCACTAAGTTTCGATCGAAAACCTAAGAGAAAGCCTCACAAATCCATGTTTGTATTCTAAACAAAATAGGCCAAAATAAGACTCGGAAAACGTGTTACCAAATGTGGATCACGACAACCGGGTGCTTACTCGATTCCTTTGTCTTTGTGAGTGCCTTGATGTAGGTTTGTGTAGGACATACAGGCCATGGCCACTTGGGTCAAGGCTCAAGCAAGCATCCATGTACCCCAAAGATATTTCAGACTATTCATTTTTCTTATTTTTAGCAATCTCTAGATGGTGCCATCTTAAGATACTTGTAATGTCTGCTTATGCCAGAATAGGTAACGCTTGTGAAGCTCTTTAGGAGGGTTTTTAGTACCCAAACTTTCATATCCCAAATCAACTTTAGATATCTTAACTCGAGCTTTGATATCAACAGTTGTGAACCAATGGGGAAACTAACGAATTTGGTAACGAAATATCAAACGCAAAAGGACGTAAGAGAAATTTAGAAGGAAGAAAAAAGGACATGAGAGTTTTACGTACTTTGTTTCAAATGTAGGTAACTACTCCAAGAGAAGAATCAAAATCAAAGATTCTACCATCAATCAGAGAGTTACAATCTATCACTCATGAGTTTCTGTTGCCCAATTACACAAATCTCCACAAGCGTTCGTGTTTCTCTTGCAAAGTTTCGTTAGAAAATCTAAAGAGTAAGTAAGCCTCACGAAGTTGTGTTCATGTTCTAAACAATATAGTTCAAAGTAAGACATTGAAGTGCGTGTTTCCAGGCAGGATCGCAACATTCGGGCGCTCGCCTGATGGCCAGTGCGGAACAGCAATTCTATGGCAGTTCTGGACTCCCGGCCTTGTGTGGCCGAGGTGGCTGGCAGCCCACTCCACGCACCGTAGCTACAGACACCAACACTTCCAAGCACGACTCCAACCTATCTCAATCTCCAAACCTCAACTCAAAACTCGATTTGGCAAGAACTTGACGCATAAACTCAATAATATCTACCCTTACAATAGTAATAGCGAAAAAAATGTGGAAAGATTGCGAGTTTCTAGCTAACGTTCTCACCATCTACCTCCACACTAATTTGTCTAATTAATATATTAAATTTTCTTTATGAGATTTGAGATCTATTCACAAATAGCAAATACAAATAAAAAAGGTTTCGCAAAATATATTTCCGTGCCAATGCGACGATGTTCTAGGGGAATGTTCTTGAATGGCGGCGGATTCATAACGGACATGGCAAAGAGCTATCGTGATGTACTTTCGTAGAATTTTATTCAACGCATGGGAGTTTAGAATTGAGTGAGAGTTTGGACCTTAGACGCTATCGTTAGATGTGTCAAAATGGGTTTTAGAGCCATATATGACCCATTTATATCATGAATGAGTCATATATGTGTTACTTTTTGAAGAGATTAGTTAAATTGATTTAAAAATTGAAGGCTTAAGATAAATAGGTCTTAAATGGGTTGGACTTAGAACACATTTCCAACCCAAGCCCTACACTCTTTCTTACCCTCTTTAACTTTATAAAAATACTTTTTTATAAAAATTGAAGTTATAATTTTTTTTTTATATTTCTTTTTTCTCTCGTCTTTTTCCCCCCTTCTTCCTCCTTCCTTAGCTCGTGGCTGGCACAGTGATGACCGACCATCGGCCAAGCGAGGCGGAGGCCTCGTCAACGTCTGGCGAGGCTTGAACCTCACTGATCGGGCAAGAATCAAGCTCATCGGCATCGGGAGAGCTCAAGTAGAGCCTCACCAATCGGGCGAGGCCTACACCTCACTAGATCCTATGAGCTCGAGCTCACTTGTGGCCAGTCGCCGGCCATTCTCGTGGATGGTGGCTAGCTAAAGAAGAAGAAAAAGAAAAAGAATTAAAATTTATATTTTAAAAAGAGTAAAGATAAAAATAATTAAAATTAAAATTTTAAAAATAAAAAATAATTAAAAACTCAAATTTTAAAAATATATAAATTGTGCATTAAATTTGTATTGCATGAAAGTATTTTAGAAATACTATTTTTTTAAAATATCATAAGAAATAAGTTTTTTTAGGTTTAGTTAAATAGGTTGGGTATAGGTTGGGTATGAATTGGGTATGGATAAGAAATTTTGTACTACGATAAATGGGTCATAAACGAGTTAAATGGGTCGATTTGGATCTAATCATTTATGACATCACCCAAATCCAACCCGACCCACCTGTTTAACATATCTAGCTATGATGCATCATCCACTTTCATAGGTTTGCACGAATTCCTCTGTTTTTCTTTTTCTTTTTTTCTTTAAGATCAAAGAAGAAAATTGCATGTCACGAGAAACAGGAAGAATAGCCTCACGTAAATATCTATAATGTACATAATTAGTGCTATGTGTTTCAATTTAGTGTATTATGTCCCTAGAAAGGAGTTAAATATGGATTTAACTTTTGCTTTTTGCAGCACTATTTTTCTTTAAGAACTTGGAAATCGAACTTTCATTAAGGGTCGAATTAGATTTGTCAAACTGGCAAGGTCGGGTCGAGTTTGGATTGGGTAAAAAATGATTCAACCTAAATAAACCTATATTTATATAATGCAAATCAAGTGACTCATAATCAACACGTACCCAACCTGACCTATATTATTAAAAACACTCTTATATTTACCCAATTTACAAAAAGTCATATCCAAAATAAGGCAAGAGTGCAAAGTGAGTAAACGCAAGATCTAGTAAAGGAAAGAGAATATGAAGACATAGAGGTGGGTAGCGTCTATATAAGTCGTAGACCCATTTAATATCCATATCATGTTTAAATTCATTTATGATTTATTTTTTAAATATAACTAAGGTATATTACAACCCAATCCATTAATAAATGGGTCTATGACTAACTTTACGGGTTCGTATATTCTTTTAAAGACATCAATGTTCATTCTTCATAATTTGCTAAACGTAAAATGAAATTGTCACACCAAACACACTTCTCGATAAGCTGGTCTCTTGAAAATGGGGCTCTTGTTTATCACTCATATTTCCTTTCTCTGTTTAGCACCCGTAGAAAGAGCTTGTGCTCCCGGCGACTTACATATCCAAAAAACTTGTTAGACTTACTTAGTGTGATTTATAAGATTAATTTAGAAAGAAATACGTCAGACTTGTCACCAATTCCCGAATATGAATCACTTGTTTAAATTATAGCTTAGTGTCTTTGAAGCTTAAGCCTAAAGACTCCTAGAGAGCATTAGCCGCTGAAGATAGAGCGAGGTAGAACCCAAGCGTAAATTATCCTACTCGACAAGGTATAGTATGTGGGGAACCTACAAAAAATCCAAGTTGAATCATCAGTCTGGTCTAGTTGAATTCAAACGTACTAACACTTAGATGGCTATGGCAAAACGTGTTTAATTTGAGTGAAGCTTAGAGTTGTAACAATTTGAAAGCCGTTTGGTCAAATTTCTTTTTGAAAGTACATTTGGCTGAACTTCTAAGTCACTACAACTATAAAATTACAGTCTTATCTAGGTGAGAATCTGGGATAAGTTAGTATATTTCCACATTTTTCAATAATTGTCTACATTACCCTATTCCAGATTGCGTTGATTTATAAATGCAAATTAGCTAGAATCACATTGTTGATTACACTTAACTTTCCTTTGGAGATGGGGAATGGAGATCTTCCCAAGTAATTGATCCAATTTTAGCCGTCACCATCACAACACACATCTTAAAAAGAGTAAACGACTTCAATGCGATTATGATGTTATGTGTCGTCATTGTGGGAAAGATTGACTAGCCCACTCATGACTAGCCAACTCCCTAGACCATTGGGGAGGCATGTAGCTTCCATGGGCTCACGACATTCTATTGACGCTTTATCCAAAATTTCAGTACCATTATGGGCTTGATCACTAAGTGATTGAAGAAAGAAAAGTTTCATTGGGGTGATGAAGCAGAAGCTAGTTTTGCCCTTATCAAAGAAAAACTTTCCACGGCACCAATACCAATGCTGCCAGATTTTGAAAAGGTATTTGAATTGGACTGTGATGCTTTTGGCATGGGGATTGGTGTTGTTCTTTTCTAAGAAGGTAAGCCTATCGCTTATTTAAGTAAGAAACTTAATAATATCCGCATACGATGGTCTACTTATGAGCTTAAGAGTACTTTCTTATAGTACGAGCCATTAAGCATTGGCAGCCCTATCATTATCAAGATGAGTTTGTCCTTAGCACTAATCATCAAGCATTAAAGGAGACTCGGATCCCTAGAGTGCCAAAACTTAGCAAGATGGGACATTTAAATGCCAAAAGTTAGAAAAGTGATACTTAAATGCCAAAATTGAAACAAAATGGATCAGTTAAGTGTCAATGGCAAGAAAATTTGACTGAAATGCTAAAGTGGTGACTTTTCAGCGAGGCAAATGCAAACGACGTCGTTTTGTTGTTAACGTAGGTAGATAATTAATATAGATATTAATTTAATTAAATTTAAAACTAATTTTTTAAATTTAAAAAAAAAGGAAGATGAAGATTGCAGGTGGTGAGGACTCAGCCCTTGTTGCCTACAATTTCCATTTTTTTTAATTTTAGTTTTAAATTTAGTTTAATTAATAAATATTTATTTTATTTTATTTTATTAAAAAATAATTAAATGATAAAATAAAAGGAGGAGGAGGAGGCAGAAGGCATGGGTTAAGCCCTCGCCACTACCTCTCCATCATCGCCGGTAAGGGCCGACGACAATGGGGGATGTGTTGGCCAAAACCCGATGACCCCGGCCGACCAATAGCGAGGGCCTATGAGCCCTCGCCCAAATCTAGAGCGAGGGTCGCAGCCCTCCCCAGATCCAACGAAGGTTGCCAACCCTTGCCTAGCTTGGCCAAGCGCCACCGTTGGCCCCAGAGTCACCCTAGCCAATGACAGACTTTGGCTTAGCTGGGCGAGGGCCGGTGACTCTTGTCGGATATGGGGAAGGGGGACGACCCTCACCCCAAATCTAGGCAAGGGCTTGTAGGCTCTCACCGATGGTTGACCAGCTAGGGCTAAGCGACCCGGGTCGACCCTCCCCCCACCGTCACCGACTCTTCCTAGCGACGGCAAGGAGATGGCAATGAGAGCTTAGCTCTCACTATTTTGCAACTAATTTTTTTTTTTAAAATTTGGTTTTAAATTTAATTTAATTAATATTTATATTAAAATTTAAATCCGCTCGAAAATGACGTCATTTTAGCATTTCTTTGTTGAGTCAACTTTTGACGAGCTACGTAAGTGAGCAATATTACTAAAAAAAATTGCCATGTAGGATTTCCGATGGGGTTTGCTAGACTTGGCATTCAGGTATCCCATTTAAAAAAAAATGGTATTTAAATATCACTTTTGTAACTTTTGACACTTAAATATCCCTCGGTTCTAAATTTTAGCACTTGGGCTGCTCTTTTACTGGCACTCAAGTATATCAAGAGTCAAAGGCATCTAAATTGAATGCATCAATGTTGCGTCTCTTTTTTAGAGCAATTCAACTTTGTGATTCAACACAAGACAAGCCACTTGAACAAAGTCACTGATGCACTTAGTCATCACGCTCAACACTAGTCACCATGCGCATCGACGTTATGGGCTTTGAACACCTCTGTGCCCTTTATGCCAATGATGAAGACTTTTGGGACATTTGGGAGAAGTGTTCTGTGGTAGGCTCTCATGGTGACATGATCATTCAAGACAAATGCTTGTTCTTTGGCAATAGGTTGTGCATTCCTCGCAGTTCTTTGCGGGAACAATTTATTCAAGAGCTTCATGGTGGCTCCCTCGGTGGACATTTTGGGTAAGACAAAACTGTTGCCTTAGTTGAATAGTGATATTATTGGCCTCAACTGAAGCGGAATGTTGGATGATTTGTGAAAAAGTGTTACATCTATCAGACTACTAAAGGCCACTCTCAGAACGCTAATTTTTACACCCCTCTACCTATTCCTTCTAGACCTTGGGTAGACATTTCAATGGATTTCGTGTTGGGGCTTCCCCGAACCCAACAAGGTATGGATTCTATTTTTGTGGTAGTGGACGGGTTCACCAAAATGGTGCACTTCATTCCTTGCAAAAAGACTTCTGATGCTTCCCATGTTGCAATTTTATTCTTTCGAGAAGTAGTCTGCTCACATGGTGTACCCAAAACTATCACCTACCGCGACAAAGGTGTTCGTTAGTCATTTTTGGAGGATCCTGTGGCACTTATTTGAGATGGATTTTTAGCGTAGCAACTCATTTCATCCCTAGATTGATGGTCAAGTTGAAGTTGTCAATTGTACGATGGCGGATATCATTTGGTGCCTTTATAGTGACATGCCAAAGCAATAAGACCGATATCTTACTCCTGTTGAATTCGCGTTCAACAACACCATCAACCACTCCATAGGCAAATCTCCATTTGAGGTCATCTACAGGCGATCGCCACAACATACATTGGACCTTGTGCCATTGCTCAAAGTCTAGGATATAGTGTTGCAGCTAAGAACTTAGCAACAAAATCAGAAGAGATGCAAGAGGGTGTAAAGCAACAGTTGGAAGCTTTTACCATTGTCTACAAAGTTGCTGTAGATAAACACCGTCATCTCAAAGTTTATGCTGAGGGTTGCAAAGTGATGATGTACCTTTGTAAGGTTCGCTTTCCTATCAGTGCATATAACAAGCTGAAGCATAAGAAAGTTGGCCCATGTCAAATCATGAAGAAAATCAATGACAGTGCCTATATTGTTGATCTTCCCGTTGACCTCAATATCTCCCCGACATTGAATGTAGTAGTCCTATTTGAGTATCATTATCCAGATACTCCCATTTATCCTAACAATAACTTAGGGTCGAGTTCTTCCAAAGTGGAGGAAACTGGATGTAGAACAATGGGCAAATGCTTATATGGAAACATTGGAGCATCACAAGAGCGGGCGGTCCCATAAGTTAAAGAGGATTGCGAGATCTTCAAAGTTACAAATGAGTTATGATGTTTGATCTCAAATTCACGTGTTTTCTTTAATTTCTGAAATGTTAAAGATTTATAACATGTTTTGTAGATTTTCTAGTAGTGTTTTGAAAAGTTTCCCCGTTATCAATATATTTTCATTGATTTTGTTAGTTGATTTCAGTTATTTGATTATTTCCTAATCGGTGACCTCTCTATATATAGGCGCCTAAAATATTGTAATCTACGCTTCATTATTTGAATAACATCATCTTTTGGAATCCCTTTCCAAGCATTTCTTCCTTTGCGTCACTCACCCTTACATCATCAAATTGTAAGGATTCAAATTTGAGTTGTGCTAGAGAAATCTCATATCGAGGAATTGATATGATGTAAAGTGGTTAATATTTCATTGGATTAAGTTTTAGAAGGAACAGTTATTGTTTGAAGACCAAGTCATCCAACGGGTAGGTTGAAGTCAAAGAAACTTTTTTTTTTGGGAGAAAAGGTAGTTACTGCCTAGAAGAGAGATCGTGAAGTATACATTGATCACAAAGGGCCACGTCATGGAGCAATTTGTACACGTGAAAATTGGAAACATGGAGATAACTATCAGGAGTTACTTGGGAGATCGTAACCGCTAGGACTAATCAAAAAACAATTACCATGAACCATTATAAATACTATCATTCGCCCACAAGGAAGGACCCATACAAATCAAAACAAAATGTTCTTTCAATTATTATTTTTTTGTCATACTTTAAATTTTTGTAGCTATAGCTTTCCGATTTGCGTCATGTATCTTTATCTTGGTGTTGCATCATCAATCAAATTCTAATGTTATACTTTTAAGTTCTCCGCTGTGTCGTCAATTAAATTCCAGCATAGTTTGCTTGCATCCCATTATGTCATTGAGTCTGTAATTTATGGATCATACCATCAATTAAATTCCGACTTTGGGTGTGTTTGTTTCACGGAAAACTCAATGATAAAGGAAAATGCTTTCCGGGAAAGCATTTTCCAAGAATATAGTTTGTTTTCCTTTGTTTGGCGATATATAATTGAAAATGTTTTCTGCCATTTGTATCCCATTAAAAAATAATTACACTTCATCACAGGAAAAAAAAATGAAGAAGCAAAAACTCACTAACCATCCTTGTGGCCGGTGACGGGTGAAGAAGAGGCAAAAAGAAAAAGGAAGAAAAGAAAAAGAAAAAGAAGCGAATTCGAATTTTTTATTTTTATTTTAAAAATGTTTTCCAAATTTTATTTTTTTTTAAAAATAAAAATTCCAATTCCAATTTTTTTAAAATATATTTTTATAAGAATAATTGTTTGTAAACCAAGCATCAAATCTAAATTTTGGTAAATTCGGAAAACGTTTTCTGGTCCTTTCAAAGGGGAAATTATTTTCCTGAATTTAAGCTTTCTTTGGGAAAACATTTTCCGTTGACTAGGAAAACATTTTCCATGACTTATTTTCCCAAGAACCCAAACGCCAGGAAAATGAGGAAAATGTTTTCCCGAAAATATATTTCGCGAATCTACCAAAGTTTAGATTTGAGTGAAAACGTTTTCCATTGACTCATTTTCCTAAGCGATCCAAACGCCAGAAAATGAGGAAAATGTTTTTCCCAAAAATATATTCCGAAAATGTTTACACCGAAAATGTTTTCCCATTAATTTAAAATTGCAGAGCACTGTTCCAAATGAAGAAATTGAGTTCCTTTCTTATGAGATATCCTCTGTCCGAAGTTAGCATAAATACTTGATTTCCTTAAATAAAAGCCGAAAAAGTAAAAGATATTTGATTACTGGATCAATTCCTGCTAAACAAAGTTTGAGGGAACTTTCTGTCATACAGTACGTTTTTCAGACATAATTGTCTGCATGGGAGGGAATTGGGTCGCACGTGAATTCCCCCATCGCCTTAAGTCTTCGACTGGATGATTTTCTGCTAGGAATCGTGGAAACAGCTTGATGGGCTTGGACCATGAGATCTCTTCGAGGTCATTATGAAAGACTCGGCCTCGTACTTGGACAGACCCATCATGGTCCAATGCCTCTAGAGCTGAACGATCGTAGGGATCACGCGCCCGGACGACATGCCCATTTTCACCAAGACGCTGACAGTGTGCTCTTGCGGCCCGTATCTGGACCCAATCTGAAACCCACTTCCATTAATTTTTTGCACTTACTACTGTACTCGAACTTCGCGTATTCACAATGGCACCGGCATTCATCTGTGACCCCCATGAAAAGGGCATTGAATTTGCTGGTACAATACAACGGTCTCGGTAGGGCGCCAAGAGTGGAGACCGACAAGACAAGAACGCACAAGCGAGTTGTCTTTCTCGAACAAGGTTCTCGTGATTCACTTTAGGTGGGATATAGAGAGGTAGATGCAGCCGAATCGCGCATGTTTTGTATGGTCTGTGTATATACCGTTATGTTTAAAACTTCTCTTTGCTTCTACGCGTATACTTTCGATGAATTTGTCAATCTCTAAATCGAAAGGAGATGAACGACTGGGGACTCAACACTACATCTGAATGGTGCAAGAATTTGGATGTAGAAAAACAGCCTAAAATGGACAGACCAATCTTGTGTCCAAGAACCGTTGAGCTGTTGGTGTTGAGAAAATCTCTTAATATGTTTTGATGTTGACAAAATTATCCATGATTTATATCAATTTTGATAAATGCAAGAATTGTTCATGTTTCAAGTAATATCGCATTTAAATGACCTTTGAAATGATAAGTGAAGAGACTCTAGTTGACTGGAAGAACCTTTGGGAAGTTCATATAGACTTGAAAATATCAAGATTTTTAGTCTGCAGAATCTACATCACTATCATTGTTAAAGTATCTTGAGAAGAACAATTGAATATAATCGGGAAGCCAATAACAACCGGTGTTTGATATTAGTAGAAGCCTACGTAAGTTGGATATCAAAAGCATATTGCATGGTTAACAATGGTATACTAAGTGGATATTAGCACAATACTGCAAAAGCTAAAATTAAGCAAAAGCCTTGCTAAAGTCACATATCATCAAACAATGGAAGAATTAGATATAACTTGTGACTATGAATATAAGCAGAACTCCTATACTATCTGCGACAACAACTTTGGCATGTGCTTCAAGATTATTACTTTGAGATATTTTATCTCGCACATTGAAAGTTAGTGATCTAGTATGGATTCCTAATTTGGAAGATTTTGATTGACCAAGATTATCTATGCAGTATATTCAATCACGCGAGATATCTTGATTGATTGTCAAATCATCCTAAAGGCAAGCTTTATTGCATAACTAAAACTCTCTATTTTTGGGAACCAATATTTAATTTTATGGATGACCAAATTTACGGAGATTCTAATAGATCGACCTCAACGGTTACTCTAATCTTCTCGAAAATTGTTCAACAGTTAGATTGGAGATTGATGATATTGAAGATTGTCCAACAAAGAGTTTGGATGATGAGTATAAAAGAAGACTAAGGCACCGAAGTGCGATATAAATCAAGAGTTCATAATCGCATCGTTTCCTATTGTCTTTGGTGACCTCCATACTATAATCTTTTGAGAAGTGTTAGTAGTGCAATAATTTGTACTTAGTTGTGAGATAGTGAGATCTATCTGCTTGGATATAAGCAATACCAACTTCAAGGAGAAGGTCTTGAATACAAGCAGCACTTAATACTATAACCTCTCGATGATTTCCACCTAATAGGCCGTTAATATAGGAGAGTGGACTGACTTATATCAAGCTGAACCTCTCTGAGCTCTAAACGCATTGTTCACTATGTTCAAGTAATAGAAACATTGCATCTATCAACACTCTGTTTTTTCCAATCACGCTTATATCTAACTTGGCACCTTCAATTCCACAATATTTTGTCAAGTTTATCCAAAACACATATCCACCCAATCTAGGTGTTACTGTTAGTCTACAGTAGTTGGACGTTAGTTGCAATAAATTATAGCTCCAGGATGTTTGATCTTTGGTTCCCAACAGCTTTTCAGATCTTTCATGTGCTCCTTTTTTCTTGAAAGTAAACTAGTGAGAACGACAATCGAGTACTACTAAATTGACCGACTTTTATGTTTCATCTTGTCCTGTTCTACAGTCAGGGAGAAAAGGGGGTGAGATCACGGGATTCATGACGATGGATCTCGCTCCGTCAAACCTGACTATGCAGGTCGATGCCTGCTTGAGCCCAATAGAAACTCTTCCGAGACACGAAACCTTCGACTCCCCGACTCCCGACGTTGGAGTTCTCGATCAATTTCGAACCATCGAGCCACCCGTTTCGAGGAGCGCTCTTCGCACTCCGCGAATTTTCCACGAGTTGCGCGGCGAACTAGCTCGGATCTGTTAATCAGACTCCGCTTGTCTATTCTTCTCGTAGTCTCACGTACCTTGCCTTTGGGTTGATGGATTTGTTTCCAATTTCTGACCTACGGATCACCAGAGACTCGTAGTTAAGTCGACCATGGCCATGATTGAGGATGGTGGTGGACCAAAGAGGGGCCGGTGCTTATGTGTGGCATGGCAATCGCATTGAACGATCGATTGTGAATCAGTCGTGTCAATAGGGACATGCGGATTTACTTGCATGTCTAGAACAACCGTTCTTCGAATCCCGATGCATCGAGAAAATGGTCAGGAGCTTCTCAGCCAACCAAATGTCCAATTGTACTATCTCATACGCCAAAAAAAGGACCATAGTCTCTCAGCCCTTTTACTTCTTGTTGGTGGAGGAAAGGGTTTGATATCCATTAAAACTTGCACGTTCGCTGGATTCTAGAGGCAAATGGAGAAAGTTTCGAGTTAGTTCAATAAGGATTTATAAGCAACAATGCACGAAACGACCAGACAAAGATGAATTGCGAGGAGATTTGGTCGAAGATATCATACAATGTCGAAGAATTTGACCTAAAAGTTGAAATTGAAAGATGGGTTAGAGAATTAGTATGCGAATACAGCAACTGGAACATGCTGATGGTCTAGTGAGAGAAACTCAAAGTAGACGTCATGTCCGATGACTTGTCCCTTGCCGTTCTCTTTGGGAGTCCTTGTGAAGTCCATTCCTATTCGTTCTGTTTCGGTATAGCTCGATTCAACGATGCAAAAGAGACGTGAGCCTTTTTAATTCATCCTGGGTACAACTCTAATGGCGCGAGATAAAGTCTTCCATAGTGGTATTCAACCTCTTGTTTTCCATTTGAGCAAAGGAAAACAAGGGCCTAAGACATGCACAAGATCTCCAAATACACCATCACATAATCCAATCAAATCGACCGAATTTGGGGCACTTGAGACATGCACTAATCTCCAATCACGCAATTAATAACCATCCTCCTTAGTCCATGACTCTTGGATAAACGGCAAGAAGCTCAAAAGTCGTCCCGTTCCGATTGTGAACTCCATTCCAAAAATTGAAAAAGCGACAAGTAATATAGGTCGTCAATTAGTAACTTCTTTTTCTTGGGTGATTACAAGATTACGTGTGAATGGCTCGATTCTAATTTAAAAAATTAGGTTGGAATCGTTTAGTTTCTTGATTAGCGGTGACTTTGCTTGATCTCCTGCCGATCGATTTCTATACTTACTAACCACGACGTGTTCGAAAGCAGCTTGTTGACGTTTCGTTATTGGGCGGAAAGCGGAGCACGAAGCACAGTCACGTCATATTGGATGCGCACCGATTCCAATTTTTCTAATGGTTAAACGATGAGCGATGCTCTGATCAATCGAGGACATACATATTGACTCGGTCAATCTCTGCCTTTGATAAGATAATAATTGTCATCTGCTAATCAACACGTAGCAAACATTAGAAACACGCGACAATTAGCCCATCATCCTTCCGAATGATTAAGATCGAATTGGGTGATTGCCTTTATTATAAAATTCACCTCAAAAAAGTTTGAACTTATCTAAGCTAACAAGGACTGCACATGTGAGACTCTAATGTCATGTTAGAAAATCTCATCTAAGATCTTGAATTTACAGGTGAAAAGAAAGTACAAATTTGTTGGAATCGATGTGAGTTCCTTTTACAACCTTACAAGCTCGAAACCCAGGAAAAATCCACCTTCTTTTCAGATTAGGTCGGAGCCCACCCTTAAAAATTGTGACCAGGGAAAGAAAAGTAGAGAACATGCGGTGGTCCTAAATGACTTTGAAAGCTCGAGGGATGAAAAATCTCCACCTGGGAAACTTCATGGCAGCCATGAAAGATTGGCATATGGTTTGAATCGAGTGAATGATATGATGGAACATTTCCTTCACGAGGGTTCAATTCATGGGCCATGGGGGTGATGAATCTATGAATGTGCCAGTGGGATTGAAATTATACAGTGGGCCTAACCATGGTCAATGTAAAGAAAGAGCAAATAAGATAAGATGTGATGGTCACATTGCCCTAGACAAAAGAAAGTAACGTGTATGGACAAATGTCATAGTCCTTTAGATAAAATAATTGGTGCCAAATGTCCTCCCTTGGATAACAATGGATGTCCCTTTCGCCGTGCCCCTCTTTTTTTCTCTCCTTTGGCTTGGATTCTCGAATCTTGCCGCACGATTTGCATCGGTCCCAATTGATCCAAGGGTCGTCGTCCCATTGTGGATTCTTTCGATGATGGTAGAAAAGCGAAATGGACACCCGTGATGCGGCCGACACGATAAGCGCGGAGTCTGATTAGCAATTAGATTGGCAGGCGTGTAAATCTTACATGGCTTGATACTGACTTTGGAAGATCGCATATAGAAAATCAGATATACACGGAAGACCAAGTGCATCAGTAGAGTTGGAAACCGAGAAAATGGGGGACTAATTTACGTTGGAATTCTCAATCAAATTCGTTGAATTTTTATTGAATTTTGCAATTGGATCGCTTGATTTTGATTTCAATAATCAAGTATGGTTAGACTTTGCAACAGATGCACTATGACCGGAATTTAAAGTTTTTTTTTTGTCAAAAAGAAATTTTCATTCATTACCAAACTGATACATGAAAGAGAATCTCAAAAGTCACAATAACAAAGTAAACCATAAAGCTCCAAAATAAATAAATAAATAAATAATTAGAAATCAAGGCGTTTTATCATAGCATGGTTGATAGAAATCATCACAAACTTGTCCTTCAAGAACATATCCGTAATTGGATCTAAGCAAAAGGATCGGCAGCCAGTCACTGAATCATACAACACCATTGGTGATAATCACACATCAAGATCTTCATATGTAATTATGGCTTTACCTTTTGGCGGTGTACGCCTAGGTTCAGCGTCCTCAACACCATCACCGTACGAAAACAATATAAATATGTTAAAAAATCTAAGATCTAACACTTGTGAGAGCAAGCCCTGTAGTCAATGCGAAGTGCCAAGACTTTGAATGAAAATACGTTGAACAAGCATAGAGTTCATACCGAAACTATTGTGAACACTATTGAAACAAGAGGTGGCGCACTTATTTATTAAAACTCCAAAATCTAGAATTAGATTGGAGAGAAATGCTCCCAAATATAAGATCGAGAGAGCAAAGCTCCCTGATCTAAAACTAGATCGGGAGAATTAGAAAAGAAATGAAAGGAAATAAAAGGAAAAGGAACTGAAAGGGGAGGGAGAGATTTAGATCAAATCCGTCCCCTTCAAATGAGGAAGAGATGAAGAAAAGTTTTAGAGAGGGAAAGACTAGAATTTAAAGGTTTGCATCTCCTAAAAATAAGTATAAGATAATTAAATTCGATGGATTTTTTCGCCTTTGTATTGGACAACAAATCAAATAAAAGAAAGGAAAAAGTTACCAAAAATCTCAAAATATTCTCACTGTAACATACACACACACATCTGACTTTTTTTTATAACATCAAAAACTTCAAATTATGCTATTTGTCTTAAACTTTTTTCTTGTGACATTACAAATTCCAAATTTATATTCGTGTGACATGAGGAAAAATTCCAAATAAGAGCTTAAAGTACAATTATTTCTTGAAATAAGGGTCTGGAGTGAACATTGTTTCAAATAAAAGTCCGAAGTATCCTCATTTTCTTAAATAAGGACCTGAAATGGATTTTTTTTTTTCAAATAAGGACTTGAAGTAATTATATCGGTTTTTAAATTAGGGCAATTTTGTCTTTTAAAATTCTTCATTTATTATGTTTTTTTCTTTACAAACTAAAAAAAATAAAGACACACTCGAGGGAGACTCCCATTTGTGGCCGTCGCCCCATCGCCGGTGGGTTGGTGGCAATGATTGGTGAGGTTGTTGGCGCCTAAGCGAGGGCCGACGACCAAGGTTTGGCGGGTGACCCTCACCCAAATTTTGGAGAGGGTTGCTGCCCTCTCCTTGCTAGCGACCCACTAACGATGGGGTGGTAGTCACAAACAGAAGGGAACCCTCCCGCCTCTATTTTTATTTTTATTTTTTAAAAACCTTTTTAAAATTTTTAATCTAATTTAATTTATATTTATATTTTATTTGGACAAAAATATCCTTGATCTGCAAGAATTTTTTGTCAGTTGGTAAAGCTAAGCTTTTATTTGAAAAAGTCATAATTACTGCAAACAATTCTTTCAGACTGATATGGCAATTTCAAACCCTAATTTAAAATAATATTTATTTCAAGCCTTTATATGAGAGAATAGCACTTTGAACCCTTATTTAGAGTTTTCCCGTGACACAATTACCCTCCTTCAAATAATATTTTATCCAAAACGACATCATTTTTATTTTATTTAAGCGACATGGCGCCAAGTCAACACTAATTCATTATGATCCATGTAAATTGATTTTTAACAATACTCATTGATGAGATTTTGACGGAGAATGAATCTATCACATGAGCTTAGAGTAAGTATGTCATAATGTATATAGTTTTGGGTTGTTGGCGGTTGTATAAAAATGAAAAAAGAAAAAATGCGAAGATTCCACCAAACGCAAAATTGGGCCGGGTACATCCTACCTAAGCTCGGGAATCCTGGAATAGTTAAGGTTTTAACAAATCGACGGCTTGGATCAACCGATGATTCCCGAAACCATGGGCCAGAAAGCAAACCGTGGGCGTCGCTATCTTCTGAGCTCTTATCCAAAACTGAATCGTGACACGTCAATTGTCATTAATTTAAATTATACGGACGACTATGGCCCTTCGCTTTCCTGTCTAATTGCAGGACTTCTTTGTCCTTTTATTATAGGTAGGACTTTTTGGCAAACAAGCCCTATTCAAGGAATTTCCTACTCTTGCTTTCCCATCTTCTTAAATATTTTCATAAAAAGAAAAAATAATTCAATCTTACGTAGTGCAATCCAAGAAGTCTTCGAGCTCAGCTTTTCAAAAAGGCTTACATGTATCATAAAAAAAATTAAGCGATCAAAATAAATCAATGGAAATAAATCAATGGTCCTTTGATTCTTATTTAAACTTTTCTTTCCAAATGAGTGAGATTACAGATTATGACATTGCGGGAAGCAGATTTCCCACATATTTCTTCTCTCTTGAGTCTTTTAAGGACTTATTCAGGTTCAATTCTCTCTTTTTATTATAGGTAGGATTTTTTGGTAATCAATTCCTAGTCAAGGATTTTCCTTCTCTCACTTTCATCTTTTCTTAAGTTTTATCATAAAAAGAATAAACAA
Organism: Eucalyptus brandiana; assembly: GCA_014182725.1. Taxonomy (NCBI): domain Eukaryota; kingdom Viridiplantae; phylum Streptophyta; class Magnoliopsida; order Myrtales; family Myrtaceae; genus Eucalyptus; species Eucalyptus brandiana. Next base: position 49,906,646 of record CM024675.1, on the reverse strand, counting down.
TTTGATCTTACGTGATGCAACATGAATATGACATCTTCACAGACGACTTTTTCAAGTGGCTTACATGTGTTATCAAAATAATTAAGCGATCGTAATAGAAAAATAAAAGAACCAATTTTATTACAATTCGTTATATCTTTAGTATAAATAAATTGATTCAAATCTTTGTTATTTTATCGCAATTTTATGTTCATTTCAACTAAATCTTTATTCGTTGTCTTTCCTCTCAACACCTCTTTTTTCTTCTTTTTTCGGCAATCTATTTCTTTTATCGTTTTCGTGCGTACTCTGTTTCTATTATTCAAAAGAAAAAAGAATATTAAATCGCATCAAAAATCGCTTGATTAGACAGGCGAATTGATTCCTTTACACGTCGAATTCTTATCAAATTAAGTGGGAAAATTACCAGTTACCTAGGTGTAATTTTCCAAAAGAATATTTTATAAGTGGGACCATGTCATGTGGCCTGCACATCGTATAGTCAGATTTCTTTGTCCTATTTTAAATCGAAGTTCACTGGAATGGCCGGAACCGACATTATATTGTATTATGCTTATATTATATTACATTATATATACGTTTTCCTTTTTTGGGTTTTCCCCTCAAGGGTCTCCATTTCTCTCTCTCTCTCTTTTCTCGGATTGATAAGAATCTTCCTAGATTCCTAATTTTGTATCTTAGCTTTTAACAACAAAAAGAACACTATAATATATATGTATGTGTGTGTGTGTATATATATATATGTATTATCATATGAAGCCCAACATGAAGAATCCTACAGCCTGTTTGTCCCCCGTAATCAAATATTGCCAAATCTTTTCAAAAGTAAAAATTCTTCTGGGAGAATAATTTTCAGATACTTAGTCCTTCAAATAAATAAAATAATACTATATTATTTTATTTATTTGTTTAAGGTCCAAGTTGCTCTCAGAACCTAGGAAATTCAGGCACGCCAGTGGTTTTTGGTTATAAGAGGACCTGTCTATGGAAGGACGAGTAGTAGCTAAGATTAATTAGTTAATTAATTAATTGTCTTATAGAAGACAAACACATGCATAGACCTTGTATCAATCTTTTAATTAGCTAGTGAATTATTTCTAAAGGCCTAAGAGAGCATGAAATGAACATCAATAAGAGACGAGTCCTGTAGACCACTTTGGGATCTTTAATTGCCCATGGTTTTGGCTTGTAAAGTGTAATTGGTTGGTAAACCTAATTTGAATGTCGCTCATTGCCTTGCACAAAAGCATCTAAAACAAGTTTCTTGGCAGTCTTCCCAACTTCAACCTTGGCAACACGTAAAAGTGTTTCGGAAATATGATCATAGTTTTGTTTGGGAAAACAGCGCACCAAATGAAAGGAATAGACAGAGAAAACAAGTACTCAAAAGTAAAAAGTGGTTCAACCATTAGCTCGTATGTATCGACAAAAGAGGATTTGAAATTCGCCATATTGAATTGAGCTCGCAAGACCGAGAAGGAGATTCTCTCTCAAAATCCTAGGAGGAATTTCAAGATTGAGTTACATGAATAAAACAAGTTGTGAATGTAACCATTTTAGACCAATAATCTAATATTATGTTAGACAATCCATTTTACCAAAAGGTATAAACCGTTAGGAAACGGGCTAATAATGTATTTATAGTATATGATTTAGGGGGCGTTTGGTTGGGCATTCCCAAGGGGCTTAGGGCCCCCAAAGCCCCTTGGGGAAAATTTTAGGTGTTTGGCAATGGCTTTTGAATGCCCATTTGCGAAATGTGGGCATTTTAAATGCCGAAAGCCGAATCTTTGCGGGACCGGCTTTGAGCATTCGGCATTCCGGAGATGTGATTGTATGTTCATCGCATCACTGTTCATCGTCTTCTCCGCCGTTCGCCTTCTTCTTCGCCGTCTTCTTCTTTGCCAAAGGCGGCGCTGAGCCGCGATCTGGCCGCCGAGAAGCCTCGCCTGAGGTCGCACAACCTCAGGCGAGGTGGCCTGAGGTCGCGCGGACCTCGGCGGCGTCGCCCGGGTCGCGCGAGACCGGCGACGCCGCCCGAGGTCGCGCGGACCTCGGCGGCGTCGCTGGTCTCGCGCGACCAGCGACGCCGCCCGAGGTCGCGCGGACCTCGGCCGGCGTCGCCCGGGTCTCGCGCGAGCCGGCGACCAGCGAGGCCGATCCGGCCGTTCGGCGGCCGATCGGCGGCTCGGGCGACCAGCGACGCCGGCCGAGGTCGCGCGGACCTCGGCCGGCGTCGCCGGGTCTCGCACGACCGGGCGACGCCGCCCGAGGTCGGGCGACCTCGGCCGGCGTCGCCCGGGTCTCGCGCGAGCAGCGACCGGGCGAGGCCGATCTGGCCGTCCGGCGGCAGATTCGCGGTCTTGAGGCGAGATCTCGGCCGCGGACGGGCCGATCAGCCTCCGCGACCTCCGGCGGCGGATCCAGTGGTCGGCGACGGCCGGATCGGCCGTCGCGGCGGTGGGGCGGTTGGCCGGCCGCCGGAATTTGATTTCAAATTTTAAAGAAAATAAAAAATACCAAAAGCTAATTACAAATGCAAAGTTTACCAAACGGCGTTTATGCTAAGTTGCATTTCAATGCTAAAATTTACCAAACGGTCTAACATTTCCGAAAACCTCTTTCCCTCAAAGATATTTGCATTCTCCAAATGGCATTTCCCAAAAGCCGAACCAAACGGGCCCTTAATATAAGTCAATAGCTGAGATGTTCACCTTCCACTAGTCTATGGAGATTAAAAAAAAAAAAAATTCTCGATCTCGGTCACCCTAAAAAATAAAAAATCACAAATTGGGCTTCAGAAGGAATTCACTTAACAATGAACCATAGTTCTAAATTGATCTTTTGGCAAGACTCAATGCTTAGAACTCATAAAAGAAAGAATAGTATCTTTACTTGCTTCTATATGGGTTTTAACTCGTGCATGATATTAAGTACGTAACGACTCAATTGATAGTTTTTTTTTTTTTTTATCTTTTTTTGTTGTTTGTCTTACTTCAACTATCATTTCTTCTCTTCTTATTTAGACTTTTACTCTATTTCTTTGTAAAGAGTCAAAATCCACGCTTGAAACCAATATTCCTATCTCACCCAATTTTCTTGCCAATAGACCCGTGTCTTCTGGGTAGCTTTTTATAGCCTTCGTAAGTAATTACTTAAAAATACATTTGGTGGGATTTTCCGTATATATATTTATGTATATAATTGCAGGAAAGGTTCAATGTTCACTAACAAGTGGCACAAAAAGCTTTGTGAACAGTCTGCTTATTATCATTATCTAAAAGGAAAAATCAGAAAAGGCTAAAGGAGAGAGAATCAAACTTGACTACTGAATGGGACCTTGTCTTAAAATCTGTCACGGATCGAATTTCCAAATCTCGCTACTTCCGTGGCTGCGCAGGGTAAAGAAATCATGGTAACAGTAAACCGATGCTACCAAAAAAAAAAAAAGGACTTCGGTAGAACTAAAGTTACCGTGCTTCCCGGTATTGGAACAACTTCTAACAGAAGATAAACGGGAAAAAGAAGGGATTTACTTTCTTCTTTTTTTTAAATTTGTGGATAGGCTAACTACACTCACTCAGTTAAAAGGAATAAAAATAAAAATAAAGTTCAGATGATTTTCCAGCTCTAGAACAGAACTAAAAATGTTCAAATTTCACCGATTGCGTTCAAATTGCTCTCGTTCCCCTAAATTACAAGAAAAAAAAGATGAAATCAAATTAGCTTGAAAAAGTGTCGATGACTCATAGGAAACTAAGTTGGAAGAAGTTAAAAGCAATATCATGCTATATACATATGAAAAACATATTGCATATCATAAAATTTATGTACATAATGAATCAAGGACTTTTATTAGGCCTACGGCCGGTTTAGAAAATTATTTACACACTCGTCATTAGATGGTGAGCACATGAAATGGTGACATTTAAATTAAATAATAAGGAATATTCACTTAAATTTATAATTCATGAGAAGTCTATAGGATGAGATGATGGTGTCGTCTGATCAATATAGTGGCCATTATTTAGTTTTGTGCACTTGTTATTTAACTTAGGAATAAGCATACCGAAAGTCCTAAAACGTATCACAAAAGGGTAATCGAGTCTTAAAATTTACAAAAAGTACAATAAAGTTATAAAACTTATCAAATTTGTACAATTGAGTTTTTCTATTAACTCTATCCAACTAGATTAATGAAGAATGCTAACATGACTTTTAAAATATTTTATATTCTTTTGTAGCGATAACATGACTAAAACTACTCCCACCAATAGAGGCCCACGCTTGCAATCAGTAAGGAAGCCAACCATTGGTCGGGGCCTAACGATCGCCGCCGACCATCCCCCACCATCACTGACCCTTCCTATCAATGGTCAAGCAGCGGCAATGGTGGGCAACGAGGGTTGCAATCACTACATGGTTTCTCTTTCTCTCTTTTTTATTTTATTTTTAAAAGTTAATCTTATTTTTAATTTAATTTAAATAAAATGTGTCTTAAAAATCAGTTTTGGGAAAAAAAAGAAAGAAAAAACATCATTTTAGTCTTATGTTTTATGTCATCACCATGTATGAGAGAAAATGTTAAAAAAGCCACGTCAGCATTCTCCTTTATTAAGTCGGTCGAAATTAACAGAATGATTCAATTACACAAACTTGACAAATTTTAGAATTGATTGCATTTTATGTAAATTGTAAAACTCAATTGCACTTTCGCAACATATTTTAGAACTTTCAATGCTATCTGTACCATTTCATGAAATTTTTTGGTGAGAAGTTTGAGGACAAATGTTGTTTTTACGTTAGCTTTACGGGGTAGGGCAATAAGATTCAACACTTACGAAACGCATTTTTTTTTCTCCAAATACATGATCGGAACCGGATTTCTAAATGGCTCGAAAGATGAAAGGTATGTGGCATCCTTGCGTGATTTTTGGAATGGAATAATTAGGAAAAGTCTCCTCACAGCAATATTCGCGGTGTCTATCCTTTACTTACTTCGCACGAATGAGATCGAATTTCAACAAGGTACTATCTAAAAGAATCGCCCCTTTCATGATCCATGGTAGGTGGGGTCGAATTTGAAATGTTGGTGGTTGGTGGTGACTTTCATAGTGTTACCAAATGTCACCAATCGAACTTCTTACTTGATTTTATTAAATTTTCTTTCAAGTATAGACAATTTCCGTGTGAAAAAATAATTAAAAATATGGAACGAGCTCCACATGATTTATTCTTTTTTCCAAAAATTCCATACTTAATTTTTCAACGCCAAAGTGTAAAATATTCTGACAAGTCGAGGAGATAAGTGTCGAGTAAAAGTTAAGTCTCCAGGACAGAAAGGTGATAAAGGATCCTCTGCCCCCATTTCATAACTCGAAAAATCTCAACGGTTGATGCATCGGGCTTAAATTTCACTATCACCTTTATTTTTATTTTTTTGGTAAAGGTAAGTAGTATAGATTTTGCGAAGAAGAATACAAGGGGGGAGGCCCGGCACCAACAAAAAACAGACGCTCAAGAAGACAGGAGTCTAAGCGAGTGTAGGGGTACCGAGGTTCCCAACAAATAGGACAAACAACTTTATTTACATTGACTAATAACTTAAATTGAGGGGACACTAAATAGGGGCACTAATTGGATGCGCGATTCTAGATTCAAACAAGTCTCTTCTGGAACCTAGAACAAACCTATTGGAATGAGTTTTTTTTTTTTGGAACTTAGAACCTATATTGTTGCAAGTTTCAAGTTCGGTCCCAATGTCTATCTCTATTCCACTTTTATTATTAATTGTAAAATTATAGTGATTTATCACATTTGATAACCACACTTACCGTTACAATTCATTTATTATAACTTATACTTAGACACATAAAAAATATGAAATATTAATAAAGTAAAAGTCTTATTCATAAAATGGAAACTCTGACCAAGTATTTTCGGATTATACACTTATTATTGAATACCATGGAATATTATAAGATCTCGCAAAAACATTGACCAAGAAAAATACAAAAACTTATTCTAGGTTAGTGAAACCTAAAACTTATAACCTACCCATTGAAACAAGTTCCCCAATTTTTGGAATTTAAAACCTACTCTACATACTTTAGAACCCAAAACATGACAAATTCTCACTTATCTAGTTCTCAGGTTACAGATTATACCTTGAGACTACGCTCATCTCTAGGCATTAATAGAGGTAGAGTATCTGTTATATTGCCCCAAACACACGCCACGGTAGTCCTCCACCATGCGCTTTTTTCATAAAATTTTAAAATCTTAAAACTTATAAATAATGCAATCAAATTATAAAAACTCATTCAAACAGTGCAATCAAAGCTTTACGTCAACTCTCCATACCCCGTTCTCATCCCTTTCAGTCGAGCGGCGTAACTCAAGATTCAAATGGTAACTTTAGAAGTATACAAATTATTATAAACAAATGAACTAGAAATGTCTCTCCTTTTTTTCTTTTTTGGAAATCATCACAACCAAAAAGGAGAAAAAGATAAGATAAGATAAAATAATAATAATAAAAAAAAAAGAAGAGAGCATACACCACACGACAAGGCGAGTCAAAGAGTCGAGTGCGCGGGTCCAGACGGGTTGCACCGTGGAACCGGCGGCACCCGATCCCGGTCCCCCCGGGCCGGGTGGCACAACATCGTAATAATACCCTCGCATAAAGACAAGGCAACTTGCGTGGGTCCCGCCATCGAAAACCCCCATACACGTCCACATCTGCCGCGCCAGAATCATCGCCCTCCGCTCCACAGCCCACATGCCCCGCCACCCCTCCCAACAAAAAAAAAAAGAAAGAAAAAAAAAGGCAAGAAATCATCGCCGCCGCGCCGAATTACCATCTTGCCCCTCCCCCTCCTTCCCCTTCTATAAAGCGCAGGCCCCCTCCTCCGCCTTCCTCCTCCATTCCTCATCCCGTCTCCGTTCACTGCGTATTTTGCGTTCGAAGTCTGGAGAGATCGGTCGGGCGGTCCGTTTAGTTCGAGTTAGCGTAGCGTAGAGCGAGCGAGAGAGAGAATGTTGGGAGTGTTCAGCAGCTCGATCGTGTCGCCGCCGGACGAGCTGGTGGCTGCCGGCTGCCGGACGCCGTCGCCGAAGACGACGTCGGCGGAGCTCGTGCGGCGGTTCCTCCAGTCGAACGCCTCGGGCGTGTCCGTGCAGATCGGGGACGATGCGCAGCTGGCCTACACCCACCAGAACGAGTCCCTGCTGCAGCCCAGGTAAATAGTCCCGCAACCTAAAAAAAAAACACGACGAGACGAAACGACCGGCAGCGCGTCGCGCGACGCGCGAGCTTGGCTCGAGACGACGACGGCGTCGGTCGAGTATGTTGAGATTAATCTCGCATCTCGACTTTCGCTTTGCCGGTCGACGGCGAATCCTGCATGCTTTGGCTTAATTTCCATACGAGCGTAATTTTGCACGTTCGATAATGGCTCTCGGGAGTCGAGATTACTCAGATCTCGAAGGGAGATGCTGCTGTAAATTCGAACACGACCATCGAAGCGACGTGGGATACGTCGCGTTCGGACCGAGCGGTTTAAAATGAACTAATATGATTTGCCAAAAGCATCTTGTAGAGAGATTTACGCCGTTGAAATTCTGGGTTGTTTTTGTTTTCCCCCAGAGAATAGGAGAAGAGCGCCAATGAATTTTTTATGACAAACAATAAAGCAAAATATCAGGAGTAAATCTCGCTCGTTGATCTGTATGTCCTCGTGATATCAGATTTTTTTGCTGTGATTTGCGAAGGAATTTCGGCTTGGGTTTGTAGTACCGGTTTGGTTTCAGGATGTCCATGGTGTAGGATCCTAGTTATAGTGACCCCAGGAAAAAAGCTGATTTCTTTATGACTCTGGCCGGCCGCGTCGTGGGCCGGTTGGTTAGATCTTTGACTGGTTGTTTGAGTAATAATTCTATAGCTTTGAGGTGAAGTGATGGAGAAAAAAAAAACAAAAGTCTCCTGTAATCATCACTTTTGGAATCTTGAGAGCTTGGAAAGACTTGGGGTGTGGCTGAAATTTAGACGCAGTTAAATCATCGTAAAGATTTCCACTTGTTGGATGGACTGTATCAATTATGGTTTTGATCCCCCTTTTGAAGATTGGCTCTGTTCTGACGCAGTATTTGTTCTGTCGTGACTCGAATGGCAGGTCATTTGCGGTTAAAGATGAAATTTTTTGCTTGTTCGAGGGAGTACTGGACAACCTGGGCAGCCTCAGGCAACAATACGGGCTTGCCAAGTCTGCAAACGAGGTCATCCTCGTCATCGAAGCGTATAAGGCGCTTCGCGACCGAGCTCCATACCCTCCCAACCACATGGTCGGCCACCTAAGCGGGAATTTCGCTTTCATCGTCTTCGACAAGTCCACCTCCACTCTGTTCGTGGCTTCTGTAAGATGTTCTGTTTGTCGAATTCTAGTGTTGGTTGAGGTAGGGTTGCTTGGAATTGTCGCTGACGGCTTGCTAATTGACAGGATCAATATGGCAAGGTTCCTCTCTACTGGGGAATCACTGCTGATGGGTATGTCGCATTCGCGAATGACGCGGAGCTGCTCAAAGGTTCTTGTGGCAAGTCACTTGCTTCATTTCCTCAAGGTAAAGTCTAGGAACTGTACGTATAAATATAGTCCTCAAATGGTCCGCAATGTTGTGAATCAATAAGAAATAGTCATGCTCTATATGAGTAGTTTGCGCATATCTTTGTTTCGTGTTAAGGTGCTTCTCTTTGTTGATGGAATTATGATCACGCAGGATGCTTCTTCTCCACCGCACTTGGGGAAATAAGATGCTATGAGAATCCGAAGAGTAAGATCACTGCAGTTCCTGCAAATGAAGAGGAGATCTGGGGAGCAACATTCAAGGTAAACTTATCTTTAATAAGAAATTTTGACTTCTAAGAAATACTTATTAAGTCGGCCAGTGGAGCGACATTGGCGCAATAGTCTTGTCTATAATAAGAAATTTGACTTCTAGGAAATACTTATTAAGTTGGCCAGTGGAGCGACATCGGTGCAATAGTCTTCCCGGGTACATATTAACCTGTATTAGTCACCATAAGATTGTCTTAATAGCCCTAAGTAAACCATACGTCCTGTTTTTCATTGACCACATTGAAATCGAAGCCTGGAAGCTGCCTCATTTCATCATCTGCCCTTTGAAAAGGAGTCTGCTAGTAAATCTGTCATATGCTGACTACAGCTTTCTGGTGTGTGCTTCTTTGAAAAGGAGTCTGTTATTGGACCTGTCATTCACTGACTATAAGATGCTGGTGTGTGCTTAATGAGAATCATAGATGCTGCTTCTGAATAGCTTTGTGTTCCTGGAGCATATGATTGCTTAGGCAGTAAGAGTAAATTTAGTTGCATCACATGGTGAATCCAAAACACAAATTCCCTCTTCATATCGATGGGGGGCCCCAGCGGAAGGTCCAGCAAGGCAGAACTACCTTAAATTTATTGGCGATTGGGGGTGGTTGCATTTTTATCTGTTCCTTCACTAATTTTATGGATAATAACAAACGTGTGGGACTGCTTTGAGTCCCAGGTTGGTCCACCTAACATTGATTTTCGCTGGGCCAGTGTACCCATTTGTCCATAACAATCATAATCAGAAAGCAGAAACCTGAGCTCCTCCACATAATACCGAATCCTACACTCCACCGCACTGACATGTCAATTTGTGGGTGTTGAATTTCAGGTGGAAGGGCCAGCAGTTCTTGCAGCCACAGAATGAGATGAAGCTGGGTTATCTTGTGATGTTGATGTTTGAAGATATGTACCCATCTGAGGAAGGAGAGAGAGACATGTTCGTGTGGCTTTTGGTGGTTCATGGTTCATAAGAGCCCAATGTAGATCCTACTGAGAGAGAGAGAGAGAGAGGTTGTGGGGTTGTGGAGATGTGTGAACTAAGTGGTCAGTTGGAGGGACAACTGCTGTAATCCTGTGTAGCTTAGATTTGAGTTTTCCTCTTAAGCTGTTGCTCATTTGATTTTATCTTCTGACCAATGTACAGGTTACGGCTCTGCTGTCCCTTTGTGTCTAATAAAAGCTTTGGCTCGAAGTTCGTTTCTGTCATCTGCACTTCTTTTATTTGCCTTCCTTTGTGCAGTTGCTTCGAGTGGATGATGATTAATATCCTTGGACGATTAGGTGAAGTAGAGGTATACCAGGTGGTTCTTTAATGAAGCAGCACTAATTTCTTTAAGTGAAAAATTAATAAATGAGGTCTGTACTAGCTCCTAATAAATGAGTATAGACCACATAGACATTTTTGGCGAGCGCACTTAATGTCTTATGTCTTCTTCCATCTGCTAGATTGAAATTAATTTTGATTTTGAACAGTAGTTTAGCTCAAATTAAATGAACAAAACATATGTAGGGTGCATTTAGTTGGACTTTTGGAGAAAATCTTTGGAAAAATGTAAATGATTTTAAGTCAAAGGAGTTTTCTAAAATCTAATTTGCATTTGGTAAATTATAATTTGTTGGTCAATTGAGAAGTACCCTCGAGTAAAATATGTTCGGAAAAATTTATATTTACAAAGGACTTTTGTGATTTTAAAAAAAGAAAAAAAAAAATAGTTGGTTGGCACAGGATAGGCAGTCTTGGCAGCGCTCAAAATGTGTTGCCGACAATGGAGGTATCAAGTTGCAAGATTTCAGGCAGCCATCTTGTCCTCCTCTTCATCTTAACCACCATCATCTTCTCCTCCATCTTCTTCTCCACCATCTCAATCTCTCTTCTCTAGGACTATAAAGAAGCAAAAGCCCAACAGACGCTGAAGGGCTTTGCCCTCTTCAACCTCCTGTTCGAGGAGATCATCCTCTTGATCCTCGACATGGGACCTGCTCGACCGCAAGTCCTCCCTCGTCAACTATTACTTCCATGTCGACGAGTCCCGCCACCGCAAGTTCCTTTGCCCCCTCCGCACGGAGCACCTCCCCATCGCCCTCGCTTGCTGCCCCAATGCTGCCACCTCGACGTGTCCCTCTGCCCCCGCGTCACCAATGCCTCCCTCGTTGTTGTCACCCTCTTCTCCCTCGCCCTTCGTGTCATCGATTCTTCACCATCGCCTAGCTGATCTGAGTGGCGGTGAACCCAAATTTGGGCTGCCACAACTTGCGGGGGGTCACGCGACCTAGATCGGCGGCCCCTCGCCGTGGTCGCGCGCAACTCAGATCTGGGTTGCCACAACTCGCAAGGGGTTGCGCAACGCCGCAATTTGCGAAGGTTGCTTGACTCTCCAATGACAGTCACCTAGGTCATCGTGACCACACCGGCGTCTCTCTAGTCGTCGTTGGCCCCTTGTAGCCAAGTATAACCAAGCTGGCCACCCTTAATGGAGAAGATGAACAGTGTCACATAACAAGAGCAAAAACGGACAAAAAGTTTGTGAGGACAATTTCGAGAGAAAAAAAAGATTGCACAATACTAGCGTGGACATGTCAAAAAAGTTGAAAACCCAAAGCAACCTAAGACGTACCTTTGGCTTTCAACCTAATAAATGCCCGCTTTTCTCTAATGAGATGTGTAAATTTTTGTCAAACACCCAATATTTGGCCCAATAGACTTTGGGTCCAAAGTGCCTTCCAAATGATACTTCCAAGCGCACCCACAATCAATTATGAATAAATGAGCCACCGTAAATAAAGGTTTTTAAACATTCTATATAGCTTACGTAATTTAAAAGACGAGACTATCGATAAAACGCTTTTACATTGCGAAGTTGATTGAGGAAGACGACATAAATATAGTTACTTCTTTCAACATGTTTAAAAAGGAAGAGTGGGGCATTTCGGTTGTTTAATTAATTAAAAAAAAGAAAAAAGAGTGTCTTAGCAAATGAGGATAGAAAATAGCACTACCTCATACATTATAGTTTCATATAAAAATGAAAAAGTGTGAATTACATATCGATAATAAATTATGCGGGACATGAATTTTCTTTTTACATTTAAATGTCACGGTCTTGAAGAAGATTAATGTGCGGTAATGAATTTTACTCCAAAGTAGTCATTTTGCAATTTTTCTTCCACTTACTTTACATATTTTCATGCAACAAAATAAATTTATTTTAGTTATTTTACGGGTCAATTAGGTTCACGACTCATAAATTTGCGATGCACATCTCGATTTAAAAACAATAGTCAAAACACTCAAGACAATAACGTGCTTTTACCGTATGTTTTGGGCTTTGGAACACATAGAGCATTTTCGTCCTCATTATTTAAAGTGAAAGGAGGCCCATCAAGTTTTCTAGGCAATAGATAACCTACTCGAGCCCACGTTTTGTTTGCTCAACGCACTAAAACGGCGAAGATGCCGCTTCATCCGGTGATCCGGGTTAAACTCCGAATCCCCGGTTCATTGCTTTTTTTCCCCCACCAAACCCTATGAAGAACCGGTCCCTAGTTTAATAGGTCGAATTCGTGGGGTTCGGTCCGGGATTCAAAACTCCAATCGACGGAGGATTTATCAAGGAGGTTTCGAGATTGCTATTTTGAGTAAGAAATCTTAGTGAGACAAGTCTTTGAGGGCATGCTTGATGACCATTATATTTCACTTTTAATTTATTTTTCTGTTCACAAGTATAGAATTGAAACAAAAATCTATCTGATAAGGCAATTCTCTTTTTCTATTTCTTAGATAAATTTTTAACCTAGATATAGGTTTGTACCAGAAATAAAAAAGTAGGAATTTTCAACTCATCTATATCTAAAACAAAGACAGAAATTAAATTTATTCTCATCGCTCGCTCTCTACACCTGTTGATGTACATTTATTACGGTGACACTTTCGATTCAATTGCTTAAGGATTTTTTCCTCTCACGAAAGAGTGGAGTACAATGAATGAAAAAAGAGCATGGAAAGGAGATATTGGAGGAAGGCCTTAAGCCGTCTTAATTGGAAAGTCCAAGGTTGCCGCTCAGCCCTTCTGGGCCCAAAAACAAAATCCCAGTCAAAATGGTCGGCTCAAAGCGGCCCACACTCGATCCGGCCCAGCCCAACAAAATCTTCTCCTCCCCAAACCATCTCTTTCGTCAACGATGACCTGGCCGCCTACGGAAGGGGCCACGGGTCCAGGTCGGCGACGTCACGTCCCCACGACGGAGGAAGCCGCCCGACGAATCACGCGCCGAGGAACCGAATTGAAAAAAACGGAGGAGGAATCCCGGAGGGCAATATCGTCACGACGGGTCGGGGGTGGGGTGGGGTGGGGCGGGGCGTGGGGGTGGGATCAAAACGCAGGAGCGTTTTTTTAAGGTCGGGAGGACGAACCGGAGAGGCGCTTTCCACCTCCCCGGGACTCGCCGCGAAAGGTCCCCAAAGAAGAAGTATATATAAAAAAAAAGGGAAAGCAGAAAATTGGAAACTTTAGGAGAAGAGAATTCACTCATCTTCCACTTCCTCTCTCTTTCTGTGTATGTGCTGCTGCTGGGATTCTCTTTTTTGGGGTGGGATTCCTCGCAGGAAAGGAGGTTCGATTTTAGTGGGCGAGCATGTCAAATTATCGTTTTCTCTTTACCTACTTTTTTTTTCTCTCTTCTTGCTTCCCTTTCGTTTTTAATTTATTTTTTCTCTGTTTTTCTTCCCCAACTTTTCTGGTGTTGTCGTTCTTGCCCCTCCCCGCTTCACTGGGTATTTAACGTTTTCCTTGTTTTCGCCCGATGTGAGAGAGAGAGAGAGAGAGAGAGAGAGAGAGAGAGACCCGGGTATTGACTTCGATCGCGTGTTTTCCTGATTGACAGGATTTAGAGCCGGCTCCGTGGGGACGCTGAAGCGAAGGGGAGGAAGAAGGAAGCAGCAGCAGCAGCAGCAGCAGACCAGGTGCAAGCTCTGTGCTTCTTTTGACTTCTTTAGAGTTTCTTTCTTGTCTGTGTGTTCTGGGGAAGGAGGGTTTTTGTTTCCCCCTCTTTGCATGCATGTGTTTCGGTGGTTTATGTGCTGGTGGGTGTGTTTCGGGAGGACCCAGTTGAGGTTGGGCTGCTTGTTGTGTATCTGATGAATCCTAGAGCGTTAATTGGATCAGTTGTGTAGGTCTGCTTAGAAATTTTCTGAGTGGGAACTCTTTTCCAAGTGGTGAGTTCGATTATGCCGCAGTATCGGTAGCATGGGGTGTTTGTGCAGCATGGCTTGATATGGGGCCATATGATTGCTGATCGGCTTTATCAGATTTGGCCTGATAAGAGGGGGAAATTTTGGCACTGCAGTTTTACTTGTGCGGTTGTGATTGATTGTGCTGATTCTATGATTTTACTTTTGAAGAAGTTGCGGACTTTTGTCCTAATCCTTGCAAATATAAACTCAGAGATGGTGGATCTACCTTGTAGAGTTAGAGATCACTTTTGGGATAGGTTTATTTGGTTTATCGTTGTTACGGTATGTACGAGAAGTTTAGCTTTGATAAGTATCTTTGTGCTTGATTGTATATATATTTTCATTTGAAGATGTTGTTTGAGCTGTAAATCATCAAACTTTTGTGCTGGATTGTATGTATGTGTTCTATTGAGGTTCGAGTTTAAGTCCTAAATTGTCAACCTTTTGTTGTGAAAGTTTTGTCGTTTCCTAGCTTCAGTGAATAGACTAGATAGTTGCTTGGTTTAAGGGATTACACTTCTTGTGGCATGGAGCGCTTGATAAAATAGGAAGGTGTGTGTATGTGTTAAGTAGGGCTCTAATGTGACAGACTGAGTTGTCTCTTTTGTGATAATCGATTAACCGTCTGCTACTATGCTGATATGTCAGACCATTGTCTGTAACAGAAACACATAATGGAACACATGTACATAATCCACTTGCTGATACCCTTAGGTTAAACTGAGGAGCTGCTGAGAGGGGATTGCCTAGCTGTTTTTCTGTTTTTCAGTGACCCATTTAGTTTCTGTGCTTTGACTACTTGAAATCACATCTAGTTGGTAATTTAGATGCGATAAGATGGGTGGCTTGCATAGGAGTATCACTCTTGGGAAGTTTCGTGCTTTTGACACAGTCCAGACAGGGCTTTCACATGTAGAAATTGTCTTGTGTACTTGTAGTTGAGTGGGAATACTTGTGAAAGCCAAAACCTTTGGCTAGCCTTAAGGCCTTAAGACACTTATCCTCTTATGTTTGAGGGTTTTTATGTGCTGGTCTCATTGAGATGCAAAGTTGGGCGTGCATGATCTGAGACCATTTACTTTATGTGCTTGCATCCAAAGAATTATGCAAAAGATTCTGCTTGCTTCTTGTTGATGTGTTGGTACCCATACAGAGTTTGCTTCATGCTTGTTTTAGCAACTGGACAGCTACAGTCTCATTCTTTATAGCATTTGGCTCTTTCAGGTTGAGTAGGAATCACTTTTATCGTTGGAGAACAGTGCACAACGTGTTTAATATCTTGTAACTGCCATGCAAAGTTTGTTAGGATGTCAAAAGTTAAAAATTCTGACCCTTATATGGGATAAGTGTAAAGAAGAAAAGCAATAAAGAGCTGAAAAGGGGTGATGAGAAATTGAATATGATACCTCTGGCTATGGTAAGTGTATAACCCTCTTTCTTTTTGAAAGTTGAAACTAATAAAGTTGGACGTAATATAAAAGTAATACTAGTCATCTTCACCTGTGGGTAGAATCATAGATTGTGGTTGCAGAAAGCATGCCGTGTGGTGGAATTTGTATGTTTTTTGTCATGTAGTATTCTCACGTGGTATCACTAGGAGCATTTATACTAGTTGCTATTTTTAACATTAGAAGAACTTGATACCATGTCATGCAAATTTAAGTATCTGTTGAGCATCGTTACTATCTTGGTATGCCTTGTGGTATTTCCATTGAAAAGGGGTGATGAGAAATTGAATATGATACCTCTGGCTATGGTGAGTGTATAACCCTTTTTCTTTTTGAAAGTTAAAATTTATAGAGTTGGACGTAATATAAAAGTAATACTAGCCCTCTTCACCTGTGGTAGAATCGTAAATTGTGGTTACAGAAAGCATGCCATGTGGTGGAATTCGTATGTTTTTGTCATGTAGTATTCTCACGTGGTATCACTAGGAGCATTTATACTAGTTGCTATTTTTAACATTAGAAGAACTTGATACCATGTCATGCAAATTGAAGTATTTGTTGAGCATTGTTACTATCTTGGTATGCCTCGTGGTATTTACATTGGATGAAATATCTTCTTCTTCTTCTTCTTCATTTAACAGATATGTTGTTAAGATATTCATTTAATGCATAAGTGTGACTTTTTGTCAATGTAGGATTACCTTCAAGTTTTTCTGGTCTGGATCTCTTTATCATTTGGTGTCTTTTGTCAGACAAAAGAATCTTGATACTTCTTCAGTAGTCCTGCCTTTGCTTCGAGTTTTTCTGGTCTGGATCTCTTTATCATTTGGTGTCTTTTGTCAGACAAAAGAATCTCGATATTTTCTTCAGTAGTCCTGCCTTTGATAGTATTGGCGATCCTATGCATGTTAAAAAAATCATGTCTTTTTGACATGTTTGCATTGCAGTAAAAGCTCTTCAATACAGAGTCTCTTCCTTCTGCTCTGGCATGGATCAGCAGGGGAATGGGCAGACCCCAGCCATAGGGGTTAGCAGTGCTCAGATGTCATATGGTTTGAGCCCATATCAACCCAATCAAATGGCAGGCGGGGCTCCTCCTGGATCTGCCGGACAAATGCAACCTCCTCAGCCTGCTTCTTCAGCGCAACTTGCGCAGCATCAGCTTGCATATCAGCACATCCACCAGCAACAGCAGCAACAACTACAGCAGCAGCTTCAGAACTTCTGGACCAATCAGTATCAGGAAATTGAGCAGACCACTGACTTCAAGAACCACAGCCTGCCGTTAGCTCGAATCAAGAAGATCATGAAAGCTGATGAGGACGTGAGGATGATATCTGCTGAAGCTCCAGTCATATTTGCCAGGGCTTGTGAGATGTTCATTCTGGAGCTGACCCTCCGTTCCTGGAATCACACGGAGGAGAACAAGAGGAGGACCCTCCAGAAGAATGACATTGCAGCAGCAATCACGAGGACCGATATTTTTGATTTCTTGGTTGATATCGTGCCCAGAGAGGATTTGAGAGATGAAGTACTTGCATCGATCCCGAGGGCAGGAGGTCTTCCTGTGGGTCCTCCGGCCGAAGGCGTTCCTTACTACTATGTGCCATCTCAGCATGGTCCACAAATGGGTGTTCCTCCTGGAGTCATTGCTAGTAGGCCTGTGACGGATCAGTCTCTGTACAGCCAACAGCCTCACCCTTACATGGCTCCTCCAATGTGGCCGCAGCAACAGCCGCAACAACAGCAACCGCCTGCAGATTCTTGAGCAAGGACGTGGGTGGGCAAGTTTGTGAGTCAATCATCAGGTTGAAGGTTGAAGCGTAGGAGCTTCTTGTGTTGCCAAAGGGAGTCCGCGGTGGGTCTGAGTGGCCTGGCTGTTGTGTGTATACTGCCCTATCATTAGCTTCTTTTCTTGGGTTGTAGTAGTATGTGTATAGTTAATTTAACTTAGTTTGCCGAATTCCTTGCCGCTTTCTTTCCCTTTGATGACATCTAATCCTGCTTTTTCCCCCCTGCAAAATCTTGACTTGGTTTTGGCCAAATGATTTGCTTTTTTATTTGGCCCTCTCTCTCTCTCTCTCTCTCTCTCTCTCTCTACTGGCTCGAGTTCTTCAGGAGTGAAGTTTTGATAGTGGTACGGGTATACCGTTCCTAAGATCTTGTGCTCGTTTGCAGGTGACCGGTTGACAACTTCATTACGCTGAGCAGGGCACTGTCCTTGGGAAGCGTATTCATTTTTGTGGCGCTACTCCGAACAGCTTCCTACAAAGTGTCGGTTATTGAAACGACAAACTCATCTCCATTGGCAACACGGCACCACAAGGGATCATCTAACACGACAAATGGTCTCGTACACCGAGTCTCAATCGGTGTAGAGATGATATGGAATCGAGTTGAGTTGATGTCATCGTGATTGGACTCAGCTCAAGCATTTAAGATTTGATACTTAGTTGGGGTTTCGGTTTTTGGAAACTCTGCCTGAGCTCAATCTCAACTTTGCCACCAAATACATCAAATCTAAATTCAGCTCAAAATATATGCTATGTTGTCTAAGCTCACCAGAGACACCCTCGAAATGTCTGCTTGTGTGTGTGTTAACAAACAGTGCATTTATTTGTGAAATAATTACACAATTGATTCATGAATTTTGGATCAATGTACAATATGATAGGGGAAGTATACTAAAATTGCCAAAAGTTATATACAAACACATTTTTTTGCTAAAAGTTTCCGTCAGCTCACTTAAATTCCAAATTGGAGAAAAAAACGATTACTTAAGTACCATCAGTGAGAGATTCCAGTCAAATTGATTATGTGGCTTTTATAACTAAAAAAAATTAGCATGATATATTTTTTTAAACGCAGTCCACATAGACATCATAAACAATGTCAGTTTTTCGTCCTACATGACGGGAACAAAAGAAATGAGATCACATACCCTTTGGCCAAAACGATGTCGCACAAGGTAGATCAAAATTGGGGCCTATCGAGTTCTTATTATTGCATATGAACTACTCTCCTCAATGGCTAATCGTCGCTCGCGAACGGTTTGCTGTCTCGTCAATCGCCCGCCATTGCTCACTTGTTATCACAATTTCGCTGTCATCTGCCAGTCATCTTTGTAATATCACTCACTCAAGTTTGTCATCTTCTTTCCCTTGCTCAATTGGGTGGAAAATTTAGGAATCCGACAATAAAATTAGGGTGCAAAGGGAAAATTAGGGCTCGGCTCGAAGGGAAAAAGGGGTTTCGGTAATAGAGAAGGAAACGTGAAATAGTGGTGGGACTTGATTTTATTTAATCAATTCGGTGCTATCGTGGGGACTTAATTGATTAGATAGTTTTGTTGATTTTTTTTCCCCCACAAAATGACAACAATAGAGCAAATTCTTTAATCAATTATTTGTGATTGTGGAGACCTCCATGTGAAATTGTTATCCAATCTGCTATGTGGTTCCAAAAGCTAACGATTGTTTTTTTTCCTTGAGAATAGAGTCGGCATGGGGGAGAATCTTGTAGCCATCATTGTTTGCTATGGTGAGGAATTTGTTATTGGCACCGAGAAGTAGGAATATGCTAATAGAAATGAAGGTACTATCTACTCGATTTTAGGAGGCTATCATATATTTATTTCGCGAGGGAATTAGTGTATTATTTATAATGCAAAGTGCAAAAATTGCATTACTGTGTTCATAAAAGAGTGGGAAAGTAGTTGCAATCTAGCAATAAAAAGTTGGAAATCGACTAAAGGAGATGGAATTCAAGCGGAGATTGAGATCATTAGTCACATCCATTAGGGACACCTTGTTTCCTTGGTTTTTTTTTTTTTTTTTTAGTTAGTCGTACTTACTCTTACTCTCAGACTTTTACCTTACCTCCTCAAAAGGTGTGGCGATCGAAACTCACACGTGAAATTAAATCGTCCCCACTCCTACCCCACTGAGAAGGTGGGGATTCGAGCCCCCTACTCCTCCCTTCCATGTTGAAAGGATGGCCACTAGAGTAAACCCCAGGGTTCTTGTTTCCTTAGTTGGTCACTACATTTCTAGCGCTCCAGTATACGAGTTTGTTCCAAATAGCATGTTGGAATCTCATTTGTATGGTATCAATCCTATTATAACCAGCTAACTTGAACTCCGCTGAGATACATAGGCATAGGTAATATAGGATGTTCGATTATCTTGGAGCAAAAAATCTGATTGAGAACATTATAGTTATTATAATTGATAAATGTCATTTAAGGAAGGATCGCCCGGCTTTGGCTTGGCCTACGAGGATGAAAGTTGCATTTGGTTCTATAAGAGGGTTAGTGTATCTGCATGAGAAATGTAAGTATGTTTTTTTAAACCTTATTACTATAATAAGTTTTGTAGTTTATCTTTATCATATTCACTTCTCAGGCAATCCCAAAATCGTTCACCGTGACATCAAGACTTCTAATATTCTTCTAGAATTCAATTTTGATGCAAAGTTACGATATGCAATTGTTCAATAATCACATGATAATATTGATCATCTAGATTGTTTATTAAATTCACTATCACATTATCTACATAGTTCCTTAAGTTACCGATTTACTTCATATCTTGAAAAGCAATTTGCATCTCTCCATTGTCCCCAGTATAAGTAAAAAAATAAGGGAAACAACAAAAGATCTTTGGGCTACAAAAGTTAATTTCTTTATGAAATCATTCATGAAACAAAATAATTGACTTTTCATCCTATAGCTATTTTTGGAGTCATGATGAACCTTTAATGCAGAATTTAAGTAATGGGATTTATCGTGACGTTATTTGGATGTAGATTATAAAAGTTGACATACTAATTCCACATTGCAGATTTAGGACTTGCAAAGTTTGTTTTTGATGCAGATACTCATGTATCCACTCAAGTAATGAGATTTATTGGTTAAGGCTATTTATCATGCATACGGCTTGTCTAATTTAATATCACTAATGGTTGAGTTCAATTATTTCCTCTTTGAGCATATATTTGTTATGTTATCTTTTGCTGATGTAAATCTACCAAATGCAGCTACTTGGATTCATAGTATGCCTTAAACAGGAGGAAGCTCAAAGCTTATGCATATTCATTTGGGGTGTCCTTGATAAAGCTAGTGACTTGAAGAAAAGTAGTGGATCCTTGTTGGCCCAAGGGCCACCATTGAATTTGCTCTATGGAAAGACACTTGAGGTAATGTATTCATAGGCAAAAGGGTTATTTAGGTACGAAACGCTACCTTGGAATGAATTTCGCCGGTGAGCGAGTATATTGGATCACTTTGAGTATGCCCATGGAAGGGCTTTGAGGTGAGACACAAACCTTATGTAAAAAAGACCGACAAGTGCTTGAAGATTCTTTTTGTTGATCTTAAGTCGATTAAGTGATAAAAATGTCTCCACCAAAACCATGTCGATAAAACTCCATTTGACGCACATCTGTTTAACAATGTGAACCAGCAAAGGGTTTAACGCCGTCTTGGAAGTTGAAAATATAACAAAACCAAAGAATGCTAGAATGAATGCCTTAGCGGATTGGGAACCAGCTTCGAAAATTTGTCAATAAAAAATAATAAAGGACAAAGATTGGCATTATTTTTTAAAACCTTCACAATTTCGACCATATTAATTCCTATAAAATTTTCTAAGGCGCTTGCAGATTTCGATCCTAACAGTGGCTTAACTAATGTGTCCAAGGAGCGGATATGCTTCGTACTTCTCATAAGTTGGGGTTGATTCATATCAACCGAAGATGAATGTTGGAGTTGTATGATTATCAAGTCAGTATGGTACAAGCCCTAGCGCAATTCTAGAATCATACAACTCCAACATTCATCTTCAGTCGATATAAATCAACCCCAACCTATGAGGAGTAAGAAGCCGCCATTGATATTCACTCCTCTAACACATTAGTTGAGCCACTGTTAGGATCGAACCCTACAAGTGCCTTAGTGGATTTTTTAGGAATCAATAGGGTCAAAATTGAGAAGGTTTTGAAAAGTAATGCAAATATTTGCCCTTTATCGTTTTTGATTGACCAATTTTCAAACCTTCCATGAGAATTAGGTTCCACTGAGGTGTTCATTCTAGCATTCTTCGATTTTATTATATTTCCAACTTGCAAGACGGCTTTATACCTTTTGTGAATCAGACAGGTGTGCATCAAATAGAATTTTATGAACATGATTTTAGCAAAGACCTTTTTATCACTTAACTAATTTAAGATCAACAAAAAAAAAATCTTCAAGCACTTATTGGTATTTTACACATGTTTTGTGTCTCGCCTCAAAGATTTAGGTCCTCCCATGCACAAACTCCCATGCACAAACTCAAAGTGACCCAGTATACTCACCCATCGAGAATTTCATTCCAAAGGTAAGACTGCATACCTAAGCAACCCTTTCACCTATGGATGTGTTACCAAGTGTCTTTCTATAGAACAAATCCAATGGTGGGAATGGGCCAAATCCTCTCAAGTGCGCTTTATCTGTGAAGTGTACGATCCTATCCTGTTATTGGGATTTTCTAGAAGGACTTCATATTATAGTCCGACAGTACGACAACCTTCAAAAGATGCCGCCTTCTTATAAATTAGGGCTATTCAGATTCGATGTCCTACGCGGAGATCTAAGGAAAGGTCAAGTAGCTAAGTTGCAAGGGTAGTTTGATCGCATGTGCTTAGAAGCAATGCCCACAATAAACCATCACACATCCTACAGGTTTGGAAGGGGAGATGAAGATCCACCACGTGACCGAGGAGTATATACATTGCCCGAATAATCCAATTAGTAAGGTTGACGTCTCGCATGTCCCTAAAGAACCCAACTACCCTGATGGCCAAGTGGAAAAGTGGCAGCCTTTAAAAGGATTGGATGATCAAGTCAAAGCCACAAGTTTCGTTGCACTGGACAAGCAGCCTCGCCATGGATGGATGTACTCCCATTAGATTTAGGCCTAGTTTTCAGGATGCTTTATGTTGTCAATCTTTTTAGTTAAATTGAGATTTTTTTGTAAAGACTCTATCTTGATACACCAAGATGGACTTTCCCGAAAAGTTCAAGTGTTCCCCGTGCCAAGTTTTGGCACTCCAGGTCCGGGTCTCCTCTTTTTTCCATCCTTTTATCTCTCTTTTTTTATTTCCAATTGTTCTCTCTGGACCCGTGTAAGTCGTCTCCGTCCTCCTGCCTGGAATTCAACACACTAAGCCCAAACCGCCGAAGACAAAAAACAAAAAACTCATCCAACTGTATTCCCATCTAATGCTAAACCAAGAATTACACCATCATCCATCGACCACCATCATCATCATCAGCTACAAAAACATCGCCGTACACCCACCACCGAACCACCACCGGATTCATCGGTCACCCCCACTCAGGCCATCATCCATCCTCATTCACTCCAAACATCACATTAATTCACACATACACGGCATTGTCAAAACAAGCAGATAACAAAAAAGGGCACGTCATAAGCAAACTGGTGTAGATGCACGCAATGGTCGACGCTCAGGTCGTGGGTACAGCATCATCCACTCAAGCCAACAAATGCCATTGGTTACCCCGAGAACATACGGGCACAGAGTAGAGAAAAGATGGAGTGAGAGGCGTTTGACAAATAGTTTCAATGCATCAGCAATCGAGTCCAGTGACCCCAAAACAGACATCATGACATTAAAGGATAGTGATTAGTGTTCAAACCAGCCTATAATCAGAGACAAGTTCATGATGCGATTTTGGTGCAAAAACCCGGTTCCTCCTAGGCTAGAATAGGGCATCACAGAACGGGAGTGTTACCTTCTCGAGGAAGCGGTTCTTAGCTGAAATCACAAGGCCGGCTGGTGCGAGGAGAATCTGGACCCGAGAGAACGCTCTTCGTGGCGCCCGAACTGAGAGCGACGAGAGGTGAAGCGGCGATGGCGAAGCACGCGGAGACGTCGACGAAAGTCAATGAACAATGGTGATCTCAAGTGAGGATCAAGCGAGAATGAGGGAGGAGGATTTTCTCTTCCTTTAAAAAAAAAAAAAAAAAACTGCCTCCCTGATTTCCTGATTTCGTGGTGGATAAAGATGGCCTTTTTGTCCTATTTTCTCTTTCAAAAAAATAGTAATAGAAAAACCTCGAATGAATCGAAATTTCTTTGACCAGACTCGAGATCTCTTCTTATTGCCCCCGAATCAAATATCTAAAATAACATAACAAACTAACGAAATGATAATAATTTATTTAATTTTTTCTTTTAAATTTTGAAATCTAAAGGAATAATTATGTACGCTTATGCTAAATTGACACTTATATGCAATTGAAACACTAAGGACACTTGGTTAATCTTTTATTGAGAAATGAAACTCACCGTGATTGAAAATCCCAAATTTCGCATCTTCTAAAGTTGATCATCGGTAAAGTTCAAGTGTCCAACCACCTATCTTTCTGTTTCATACAATATACAAGATGTCATACTTTCATTTTATTTTATTTTTAAATAAAGAGCAAAAGGTTATATAATCATCTTTGTATTGCTTAACTTTACATGCACTGCTATAAAAAGTCGGTGTAAGATAATTCCGAGGGATTTCGAGAACGTCCATACCTATAATAAGTTATTCAAAGAAAATCCAACTCTTCGTGCTATTTCATCAAATAGGATTATGACATAATTTTACGTGATTTCAGGATAAATTGATTACTCACCAATGCTCAACGTTGATAATAATTGCCATAGTGAAGCATCAATCATCAATGTCAAACAATGGAGTAGGAGATTTTTAATAAACTTAATCTAGCTGGGCCAAGAGAGATTATAATTAATTTGGTAGGTCTTGTCTAACGGAAGTTATATCGAGTAAATTTATAAATCTTCTCTCTAGGCCTTTCCCAAAAAAGAAAGTTAGACGCATTTCAATGTCTTTGACCAGAAATAACGCACCCTTATTTATAATTCCGAAAATGTAATTTTGTCATCTCATTTAATATAAACAAAAAATATCTGATCTGGGAATGCCCCATGTAATGATAAGTATAATTCTAATCCATAAATTTGCCTTCTTAGTATTGGTTTTCTTCGCGGCTCATTTAATTCTTTAAAAGAAATAATTCCAAAGAAGCCGACCAGCTAGGTTTTCAAGGCAGACAAATCAATCTATGCATATTTTTCAACACTCTGAAAAATATGCTAAAACTAGAACAATAAAAAAGCACTGCTGACTATAATTTGGTCAATTAATTTTATTTCCAAAAGATATGAGCTTTTGAGGCTCCTGAACCGGAGCTTCTTTCCTCCCAGGCTGGTTGAGGAGCCTCTAGTAGGAGGGAGATGGGTGTTTCAACGTGAAAGGGCTGTCCGCAATAGTCCCCTAGCGGGACGCCCGACATGACTATATACCTTATTTTAACATATCGATGTCAGCATTCCTCATATCCCAAAATTGTTACTGAATATTTTTCTTCTACACAAGCAAGGATTACTGATTTTATACTAAAGAGAGTCTGAACGTTGGCAAACTCTGACTTCAAATCATCCCCACTCTAGATGTTCCCCAGAGGTCATTGAATGTGTGGTAAAATACGATATTGCAAAGGCCAAAAGAGCACAATTTATTTATCATCTCCAATTCACCTTCTGATAGGCAACAGGGGTCCAAAAAAAAAAATATATTGACGAAATAATTATAACACAAATAGAGTAACGAAATTTTTTCATTATTTTCTCACAATACTACAATAATGTAGTTGATTATATAAGATATCATTTTGTCGTATAACAACAACAATTAGGAATTTTCTTATTATTATCAAGTTGCTATATTAAACATTGATATTATAATATGACTAAAAGTTTCGCCTTTATTGTATTTAAAAGGGTTAAGATACATATGAAATATGATACAATTAATGAACAATTAATACTAAAATACACATTACGATTTAAACTTAAATACATATTCCCATTATAGAAAAATGAAAAATCACGTCCATGCAATGCTCGGATATGATGCTATATATGCTTAAATACATATGCCTTCTGCGGCCCTGCCAGCTTTGGACGAGGCGGCCTTTGCCCATATCTAGCGAGGGCTTGGGCAAGGGCTATCCAAAATGATGAAATAATAATAAAAAAAAGAAAAGAAGAAATGAAACGAAAAGAAAAACAAAAAAGAAAAGAAAGAAAATTCAAAATTTTTTAAAAATTAAAAAAATATCAACATCAACACCGAATATACCACATAAGATAATCGGCGCCTACATCGGCAATTACTGGCCTCAACTGGCCGAATAAACTGAATTGATACTAATGTGAAAATATTTAAGATTAAATTAGTCAAATTGAAAAATTTATAACTGAATTGGTGCAAACATAATATTTTAAAGATTTTTTTGGGTACTTTTCCCTAAAGTTGATACGAGGTATCGCAAATAAGGCCTTTGATGTATGACACATAAATTGGCCTAAGAAATCAATTGATGTTTTTCTTTCTAAAGAAAGGAAAACAAGATAATGTCAAGAAAGATAGCCAGGGCCTACAACCCAAGTAGTATCGTCTAATCATTACAAACCTCTTGGCCTTTAAGTTTACACTATCCCTTTACGTTCTCATCGCCATATTTGAGGATGCCAAATTTGCTTGCCAATACCTAATACCTTTTCTTTGATCCATTTGTCGTGTGCGAAACTCATGCACAAGCAATGACATGATTCTAGAGAGGTGATGGGTGAGGATCTTTTTGAAATTTTAATCTTTTAAAGGAAAAGGTAAGTGTCAAATCAATTGAAATCCAAAAGTGATGGCTACTTGGCCAATGCTAATAGCTAGCCATCGTGGATCTAGCCAAAGAAAGGTCATTGCTAGTCGAAAACATATATACATTTGTAACTTTATGCTTGTTCATATTTCCTTGACAAAATGTCAAGACAATGTTTTCGCTTATTTAAAATTTTAAAAAATAAAAATAAACATCATCTTACGTTACATACTTGCTCAATATATATAGCACCTCCTCATCCTTTTAAAGCGATTCATCACAATCAATATGCATTCTATATTTTTGACATGAGATGCTTAATGATCTCTAAATGTCTCGATTTTTAATCTAAGTCATGCATATTCAAGCAAGTTCCTACCAGGAAAAATCACAACAAATATTCGTCCTTCTTCCTCCATAAGCCCGCATTCTCTTGACTGATACAGAGGATAGTTATCATCCCAGACCCAATCACCCTCGAACACATCACGCCCATCACCCACCTCCCCGAGAAAATCCACCCTCTCGACATCATCAGAGTCATTCAACTTCAAGTTCAACCACGCCAGACTCTCCATTCGGCCAGGGTACCCAAAGAACCCTCCCCCCTCGACCCCGTCGTTACCATGATCCACGTAATGACCCAAGAAGAAGATGAAACAAACCGTCAAGAAAGATAAGCCCAGGAGCCCCAGGGACAGGGCTACGAACTTGAAGTGCTTCAATCTCTTGTGGACTTAGAGAACCGGCGTCCTCTCGTGGCCTTGCTCCTGAAACGGCAGGGTCTTGAGGAGCATTTGCGAAGGGTGACGAAAAGGAGAGGCTGTTCTGGGTTCTTGGTGTTTGTGGGAACCGACTGAGAAAAATTTTACAAAGAGGGAGGTGCTGGATTGGGTAGAGAACAGGAACGAAGTTTAATGCGGAAGCAAGACAGAGCATGCATCATCATGGCCTAAAGAAAGATGCCATTTTTTCCATTAGTTTTTGGCTCCATCTCTTCCCTTTCTTCTTTGCTTGGTTGGTCAGTCATGTACCGCCGCTAAAGAGAGAGAGAGAGAGAGGGAAAGAAGAATGGGGTGCGAAGGAAGCAAAGAAGATTGCAAGAGGAGAAGGATGATGATGGTGGTGATCAACTGATCATGAATGGGGTCAGTTCTCCCTCCTTGTTTTCAGTTTAACTTTTCAGGAGAAGTCGAGTTTCGTAATGGAGCAGTAACGTGGAGTTGGATTCAGATGCAGTTTCCATCTCTCTTCCTTCCGATAACGGGAGCGTCGGGTCCAGAAATGGTAAACGTGGATTTTTGCAGGGGCGGGTTGGACCAGGTTGACTCCGAGTCAACGCCCCGGACGTGGCTTACCCGGTCAGAGTCAACGGGGAAAATTTGTCCCATGGTTTGGATTAGACCCTCCTCCTCTTCTTCTTGTTTTTTTTCCCCTCCTTTCCTTTTGTAGGACTATTAAGAGATCTGAAATTTTTTTTCTACTAACAAAAAATTGAGAGATCTAAATGATGGTTGATAAAACTAATTTAGAATTTGTATAAGATGACCACTCTGAAAATACACAAAAAAAGAAGAAAATTGGAGAAGTTATTCAAACGTTTCGTTTGTACGGGCATATCACTCCACAAAACTATATTTCAAACTCTTTCCCCTAAGGTTTTTTGTTAGAAGCTCAATGCTTAACACTGTATAGCTGGAGATGCCTTCTCCCCATAGTAGAGTCATTTTTAATACGCATCTGTGTAGAAATAAAACGATATTTTGGTAATCCTAAATAATCGAAGAATTTTCCCAATATGCAAATTAGACCAAAAGGAGAATCGATGACGTAATTCCCGTTATCTCATAATTAATTATTCCCATGACGGATTAAAAAATTAATAAACTTTCTAAATTCTATTGGGGGTATGTTTTATGAGTGTATAAATGTAGATATGCTATCGAGTATGATTATATTTTTAGGGGTAACTACAAAAAAAAAAAAAGTCCTAAATTTATTACATTTCAGCCTTAAACATTTTAGTTTAGTCAATTTAATCCTTAACCTTTTGAAAATTTGCTAATTTAGTCCATCTAGCTGATTTTAGTTAGAAACCGATTATGTGAACGTAAACACCGAGTCTCCTATGTTGCACAACTGACACTGATGTGAAGATTTTTATAAATTTATTATTATTATTATTGTTAAGGGCCAATGGAAGGTTGCAAACCACCGGTTGAGCCCTGACAACCTTCGCCGGCCACTAGGCAAGGGCTAGGGCTTGTAAGCTCTCGCCCAGTAGCTAGCGGCCTAGGCCACTGTTAACAATAAAGACAAAAGAATTCAAAACAACGTTTGCCATGCCACATAAGACAACGGTCATTCAAGTTATCAATTTATGGCCAAAATTGACCGGATTGATTATATTAGCAAATCCTCATAAAGATTTAGAATTAAATTAGTTAAATTGAAATATTTGACTGAATTAGCATAAGTATAATAAGTTTAGAATTTTTTTGGTATTTTTTTGGTATTTTTTTTTACTTTGCTTTAAGTTCTATTTTAATATTTTATAAAATTCACAACTCATTATTTTATGTTTTCATCGCATCATATGGCAATATCCATTTAAAAAATCCACACCACCTTTGCTTTCAATTATTCCTAGCACAATTATATTCAATAATTACATCTAAATCATCCAGTGTTGATTACACATATGTTTTATAACATTCAAATATAATATTTTTGAACATTAGTAGAATTGTTTTATTTATATAGCTATAAAGCGGGCCACCGTCTAAGCAGCATATAGTTCGGTCCCGGAACATGTTATCCTTGGTTCTCTTTATTCACGCATTTACTGGCTTAGGAGGACAGACAATAATTTAAAAAAAAAATAGAAAAAAGAATTGAATTACAAGATTCATGTGTCTTGGGCCCACAGACAAGAGAGAGACGAGGTGAGTATAGCTCACTTACACAAAAGTCTGACAATTAACTTGTCGAAGTAACGCCATAAATAGTGCCAAATAAAGATTGGTCATCAATAATTATTTGAAGAAATTATTGTGGATTGTGTCGTGTAGTATTGGGATTTATTTCATGAACATGAGATGCTCGATATGGAGTGGCAAGTAAATGATACAGTCCTTAGATTATCTAGTGGATTGAATTAAACATGCACCAAAAGTTTATGGACTTAATTAAACAAATTAAAACTTCATGAATTACATTACGCATGAGATTAAAATTAAGTGATTATATTGAATAAATTAAAAAATTTTAAATCACATTAGGCATTGAGCCAAAATTTAACTACCGATTGTGTCATTTTCCTTTTATTTTCAGTCAAGGAGGACGTCACATCCTAAATTACTTGCGTGTGAGTCCTCTTTACCTAAATCCTCTACACTTGAGAGAGAGAGAGAGAGAGAGAGAGAGAGAGAGAGAGAGAGAGAGAGAGAGAGAGATGACGAAGATGAATGCAACAAGGTTGGGGCTAGTTGTGATCGAATCATTGGCAATTGGGTACCTCACTCTGCAACTAGGTTACAATTCATTCCTCAAGAAAACCCAAGTTGCCACGGTTGACACTTCTCCTTCTTCTCCACAAGATCGCTTACCCTTTGCGACAAGTAGAGTCTAATGGCTAGTCGCCTTTTGTCTTGATGTTGAATGTTTAGCAAAGAACTGCACCAACTATGTATTGGTGTAGAGTCAACGCCAGGGCGTTGTGTGAGTGTTGGTGCAAGCACAAGATAGGCCAGTCATGTGCTAGTGCAAGCCAAGTGAAACATAAAATTTGAAACTAGTATGTCCATTTTTAAATTTGTGCAATACAAGTGATCACTTTTAACCACGAGTAGCATTTAAGTTATCATTTTTAGGAAAAAAAAAAACTTAACACCTTAACTATCACTATTTACAACTTATGGCATTAAAATAGTTACTTGTGAATTTGTCACAACTCATTAATTTGGCAATGGTTTACATCAATAGTTACAACAAACTAATAAACTATTACTAAGCAAAAAATGCAGCAAACCATTACATCTAAAGTAAAACAAACATCTGAAGCAAAAACTAAGTAAACTAACATTCATAAAACACAACGAAGCAAGAAAACTTTGTAGGTGTTCACAACCAATAAATTCCAACATTCCATTTCCATCATAGATTGCAACAAACCTTTAGTTCCATTAAAAAATTGCAGCAAACTAACAACAGAACAATACCTACAAATAACGCAATACAAGTGTATATTTCATTAATCTTTGATCATGATAAATATATAAACTTCTTCTCATTACTCACTTCACATTTGACCATAAAATAAGCTATACAAGAGAACAATAACACAATCAACACTCAGTGGCCAAAGATGTTATAGCCTTTATTTGAGCTTGTATTGAGTTGACATTCCTCACCTCATCCATTAATGTAAGTGGAGGTTGATGTTATCCTCCAAGTAGCTCCAATATCACATTTGTTGCTCAACGTTGACCCATTTGAAATATTTACACTTCAAGCATTCTATATATCTAGCACATTTGTGGAATCTTCTCTTGAAATTTAATTGAGTATAGGATGTTCTTCTTAGATGCGGTAATTCACAATAAGACACCATCTAATTTGCTTTGTTGGAATGAATGTGAGCTATTGCTAAAGCTCCTATGCTCTTGAGGCTAGTAATTTTCGGGATAGATCAAAATAGGTGTTCAAATTAGTTAGTTAGGGTTTCTTTCAATTTAGGAATTTAAGGTTCTTATTTGGGTGAACTTTACCGAAGGACGTCGTTTTATTTGTTCACATGCTAATTGGACCCTTTAGCGACTCTCGTTGATTTCATAAATTAATTAAAAAAAAAAATCAAATCAAGGTTGGCATTGAAAAGATTATCATTCCAAAAAATTTATACTTAATTGATCCAAAAGAAATTTTTGGCCCCAAAGTGAGTTTCGTATATAACATTTGGTACTTTTAGTGTCCTTTTGCCATAATGTGATTCTTAAACTTTTAATTTGTTCAATGTAACTTTTGGACTTTAGTCTAATGTGCAATGTCATTTTATGATATTTTAATTTGTTCAATATAGTCATTAAAATTTTGATAAATGTTTAATCTAATCCTAAAATATTATATCCATGAATTTAATCTAGTCTCGGGATTATTTAGTTCGTGGATTAAAATTTTATGAATGACATTACATATAAAATTAAAATTCATAAGGTACATTAAATAAATTAAATATTTATGGATCACATTGAGCATTAAATCAAAATTCAGGGATAATGCATGTCATTTTCCTTTTGTTCTTAGGCAGGGAACGACGTTACAGCGACCTCGAGTCACACCGCGTGTTAGTCCTCGTTGCCCGATTCCTCTGCACTTGCGAGAGAGAGAGCGAGGGGGAGGGTGGGAGAGAGAGAGAGAGAGATGTGGGACAGGACGAAGATGAACGCGATGAGGTCGGGCCTAGTCGTGATCGGGGCGTTGGCATTCGGATACCTCACTCTGCAACTGGGTTTCAAGCCATTCCTCGAGAAAGCCCAGGTCGCCGCCGCCGCCGCCGCCGCCGCCGCCGACGCCGATGCTTCTCCCTCTTCTCCGCAAGATCCCGCTGCTCTTCGCGACGACTAGAGTCCTGTAGCAAGAAAGACCGGTTCTTGCCGTTGAATCTCCCGAAGTCGAACTTTTATCACGCAGGAATTCGAATCTTAATTGCTTGATTCATGTGGAGTTCTGGAGGTTTCGTCGTGAGTTGGATGAGAGCATTGTAAGATGACGAAAGAAGTCTCACGTTTTATGGCTGAACGATTATCCGCGAATCTTGGTGACAGCTTCGGCTGCAATTTTTCACTGGGTGAAGTGGGAAAGTTTATCTTCTCGGAAAAGACGGTTCTTTTCTGTCCAATTGGTATTCATTTTTCATTGGACACACTGGTATGAACTGTGGCATTGTTTAGTCGTGCCATTCCATGTAAAATCGCGTATATCTTTAGTAATACTTGATTTCATTTGCTGTTTTGCTGACTGTCTTTGACTTCAGTAGCCGCGATTCCACTTTCCTTGTAATGATGCTCGTCGGAGTTTCTCGAGGGGTTTGGTATGGAAATTTGAGCCTTCGCTGATGTGTGATAGATTGGCAAACTGTGATCGGGTTATACCTTCTGTTGGGGGTCTCTTAGCTTCATATCAGTGAAAAAAAATGAAGCTTGCAGTGACCGTTTCTTGGTAATTCATTTCTGCTCCTCGTATAGTGGTTGTATGAGCAAATCGGCCGTCTTTCTTGACACGAGCAATCATTAAGTGGGGGGAATCTCTACGTTGTTAGATTGAATTTATGGTTTTCCATTAGAAATCTTGTGTTTGGAGGGAGGGCATGTGGAAGTTGTGCTTAGGAAGTTGGTTTTAACCGGCCAATGAGGCATTTTGTGCTGAGAAGTAATACATCTGATCATTACGCCCTTAATTTTTTATTGTTTTGCTTAAGGTAGAGTTTCTTTGCTTGTGAGGGGCTGCTTTTGTATTGATGAAGTTTGTGTTGTACATCCATCAGTAAGGATATGATGGTTCTGTGATCAGACAGTGGAGGCTTGTTTAATGATTTGCTTTGCTTGTACATTCGTGTCTTTTGTGTAAATGCTCTTTGCTGTTAAATGATCTTCTGCCAGCTGCTTCTTTTGGTCTGGGAAGAAAGGGATATATTAAATGATATGCAAGCCAAAGTGTTTCAACTTTCAAATTTAACGTAGTCTAATGAAGTTTGAACTTCTTAGCACAGGACTGGGAAGGATGGTTTCTTCGCAAGTATAACTGCTGGACAAGTCTAGATGCAATTTTGCTCTCGAAGGAAGGTTTTGTAGCATGATGGTAGATGTAAATTGATAGCTTAGTACACACGCCTTAATGCTTTACTTACATCTCTCTCCTAGGCTGTTCAAGACTAGAGATGTCCATGTTATGCTATCATGAAATTGCTGTCCGGTTGGCAGGGTATCATCCAAAAGCATTTCTTGTTTTTACTTCCCTGAATGTGAGCAAATGGACCCCCTCCTCTCTTGTAGTCAAAATCCTGTGAAATGTGAGCTAATAAGATGTGTCAACTGATTGCTTGGGTCAAAGTACCAGATATCCTGCCGCGATTTTCGTTCGTTAAAGTAGTGATACACATGTAAAGGCAGTTAAGCAGGCATTCTGATATATGCTGTAAGGATTTTACATCATTTAATCGATTTTGCAAGTCTGTGATGAAAATCTGAGTCCTCTGTGTTCTGCATATTCATATTTTGTGTACTGTACCATCACACTCCATGTACCTTCCTACATTATTTGCAAGTTCATGTGCGAGGATTGAATGCATGAAAAGGACATGAAATGGTGACAGAATACATATGTTGTTCTCCTGGTTTAAGTTGCCTCCCAATTTTTCTTGCCAATTGGTCCATTGAAGGAGAATCCCTCTTGTATCCAGCTCTTGCAGTATTTCAGCAACCTGATGTTACATCACGTTGCTGATATACATAAGTGATGGTATATTGGCAATTTGGCATGGCAGGTCAATGAAATTAGCATTGTAGTTTTGACTTCTTCTTTGTCTTCTTCATGGGCTGAGCCTTTGGTGTAGTCTTATCAACGTGATTCATCCGCCAGTTTGCTTAAATTATCCCCAAGGAGGCTTGTCGTGTTACAACGCCAATCTTTCTCTTCCCTCTCCAGCTGTTTTTGGATAATCTCATCTTATGTTAATTCACTTCACCTCATCTTTAAATCATGTGGGATTTGTATGCCTATAAATATGTTAGTTAGATTGAAAGTATCTATTTTTAAGGCCGGATCAAACTGGCCGGTTCAACTAGTTGGACTGTTAATGGGATTGCAAACCAATACACTTGATGAGATAGGGAAAGGTGGAAGTTTGCTCTTTTCGTAAAATTATTCTCTGACCGGCTATATTATGGTTGAAAATGTTTCATTTGTTTCCTACCACTCAATATTAACAATGCGTCGCATTCGTAAATTAGATTTAATTATCACATAACATGGCGTAAATCACGTTGCAAGCATTAGGATTTTCACTAGAGATGATTGCGCCAAGATCCACGAAATTTTCGAATACTTATTGATGGCCAATCTCCGTGTGTCATCAAATCACTAACTATTTATAGTCTTGGTACAATGATTTACTGTTGACTTGAGTAAGTGCATTAAACTTCCTCGTCTCTCTCAAGACACATGTATCTCTTCATTTAATTCGTTTTTATTAATCATTTGCATCATAAGCCAATAAATGCGTGAATAATGAGAACCCATGATAGCATGTACCGGGACCGAACCATATGCTCCGGTGGCCTGCGCATTATGCTGGATAGCTGTAAAAGATAAAAGGATTCTAGCAATGTTCGAAAATATTATATTTGAATGTTATAAAACATATATATATATATATATATATATATATATATATAATCAAAGCTGGATAATCTAGATGTACTTATTAAGTGTAATTGTGCGGGGGATACTTGAAGCAAAGGTGGTGTGGATTTTATTTTATTTTTTTAAGGCATGTTGCTGGATCGATGCAATGAAAATTTAGATCATGAATTGCAACTTTTATAGTATATCAATACAGAACTTAAACGAAAGATAAAAAGAAAAAAAAGAAGAAAATTACCAAAAAAGTCATAAACCTATTATATTTGTACTAATTCAATATTAAATCTTTCAATTTGAACAATTTAATCCTACACTTGTTAATGATTTGTCAATATAGTTTATTTGAAATTGATAACATAAACGCCTGCCATTTTACATGGCACAAGCAACAGTGATGTGAAAACATTCATAATTTTGTTAATTCTTTTCTATTTATTGTTAAGGGCGGCTGCAAACCCTCGCTAGTGGCTAGCGAGGGTAGTTGGCAGCCTCCTATTGGCCCTTAACAAAAAAAAAAGTTAATAAAAAATCTATAAAAAAAAAATTCACGTCAGTATTAGCTATGCTACGTAAAACTGTTAGCATCAACGTCATCAATTTTCAATTAAATCACTTGGATGGATTGAATTGTTAGATTTTCAAAAATTTTAGGACTAAATTAGCTAAATTAAAAGGTTTATGCTAAATTAGCACGGAAACAATAAGTTTATGATCTTCTTTGGTAATTTTTCCTAAAAAGGTATAATCATACTCAACAGCATATCTACATCTATACTCTCATAAAACATACACCCAATAGAATTTGGAAAGTTCATAAATATTTTAACTCATCAAGGGAATAATTAATTATGGAATAACAAAAGTTACCTCATCGATTCTCCCTTTGCTCAAATATGCATAATGGGAAAATTCTTATGACATTGAAACATCAGTCCATTTCCGTGCAGATTTGTATTGAAAACGACTCTCCCTTTGCTCAAATATGCATAATGGGAAAATTCTTATGACATTGAAACATCAGTCCATTTCCGTGTAGATTCGTATCAAAAGCGACTCTTGCAATAAGGAGAAGGCCTCTCTAGCTATATAGAGTGTTAAGCGTCGAGCTTCTTAAAAAACCCCTGAGGGAACGGGTTTGTAATATAGTTTTGTGGAGTGATATGCCCATACTAACAATGCGTTCGAATAACTTCTCAATTTTTCTTTTTCTTTTTTCTTTTTGGTCTTTCCAAGGTACTCATCTTATACAAATTCTAATATTAGTTTTGTCAACCATCATCTAGATCTCTCAAATTTTTTGTTGATAGAAAAAATATTCTAGATCTCTTATTAGTCCAAAAAGGTGGAAGGAAAAAATACAAGAAGAAGAAGAGGGTGTAGTCCAAACCACGGGACAAGTTTCCTCCATTGACTCTGACCCGGTAAGCCACGTCCGGGGAGTCAACCCCGGTCCTACCCGCCCCTGCAAAAATCCACGTTCTCCATTTCTGGACTTTTTCCCGTTAGCGGAAGACAGAAGGAAACTGCTTCTGAATCCAACCCCACGTTACCGATCCATTTATCAAACTCGAACTCCTCCTGAAAAAGTTAAACTGAAAACAAGGAGGGAAAACTGACCCCATTCATGATCACCGCCATCATCATCATCCTCCTCCTGGTGCAATGCTTCTTTGCTTCCTTCACACCCCATTCTCTCTCTCTCTCTCTCTCTCTCTCTCTCTCTCTCTCTCTCTCTCTAGCTGCTGGACGTAGCTGACCAGCCAAGCAAAGAAGAAAGCGAAGAGATGGAGCCGAAAAGTAATGGGGAAAATGGCGTCTTTCTTTACCGTTATAGGCCATGATGATGCATGCTCTGTCTTGCTTCCGCACCAAACTTCGCTCCTGCTCTCTACCCAACCCGGCGCTTCCCCTTTTCCTTTTTAAAATTCTGTCAGCCGGTTCCCGCAAGCACCCGGAACCCGGAAGAGGCCATCCCTTTCTTTGCCACCTTTCGCAAATGCTCCTCAAGAGCCTCCCGTTTCAGGAACAGGGCCATGAGAGGATGACGCCGGTGGTCCTCCAACTCCACAAGAGCTCGAAGCACTTCAAGTTCGTGGCCCAGTCCCTGGGGCTCTTGGGTTTCGCTTTCTTGACGGTCTGTTTCATCTTCTTCTTCGGTTATCACGTGGATCATGGTAACGACGGGGTCGGGGTGGGAGGGTTCTTCGGGTACCCTGGCCGGATGGAGAGTCTGGTGTGGTTGAACTTGAAGTTGAACGGCTCGGATGACGTCGAGAGGGTGGATTTTCTCGGGAAGGAGGGTGATGGGTGTGATGTGTTTGAAGGTGCTTGGGTCTGGGATGATAACTATCCGCTGTATCAGTCGAGAGATTGCGGGTTTTTGGATCGGGGGTTCAGGTGCTCTGAGAATGGCCGTCCTGATCATTTCTATACTAAGTGGAGATGGCAACCCAAAGGGTGTAACTTGCCCAGGTTCGTGTTTGTGTGCAACTCATCCCCTTTTCTTTTCTGTTCATGGAGAATATTTGGGATTGCAATGAAGCGAGTTGGGAACATCTATGTTGGGCTGGGCTTGGGATTGGTGAAAATAGCCTTACATGTACATGTCTAAATCTGTACGTATACACAGTTTCATGATTGCATGTTGGTTATTGGAAGCACGGACAGAGCATTAGAAATCCGAAGGATTGCCCATAGCTTTTTCTTAGAGAGTGGGTTATGGTAGCAAAGGCCTGAGGCACCTGCTAAGCATGCATCAGGAAAATTTCAAAATTTTCAAGGCACTAACTACATGTATCAAAAAAAGAATCCTTTCGTTAGTCAGTTGATCTGCTACGTGCAGTTTGTTTGGTCTTTCTGGCATTAGAAATAGGATCAGTCTGAATTGAGATATTAGAGCTCTTTGCAAGTTACTAGCTGTTATTTGCAGCATGATCTGTTTCAGTGCTTAATGATTGCTTCAATGTGGCAATTGCTGCAATTCTGCAGTATTGATTGTTAGATGGTTCAACGTTGACTGTGCCCTTGTTTCGAAAATCTGGCTTTGCTTTATTGGCAAATGCAATTATTTTTCTATGCAAATTTTAACAAATTCTAGCTCAGGATTGCTGCTGCCTGAAACTCTTCTGTTTTCACCTGGATGGATGACAGACTAATCTGCTGGTGATCTGATTTGGATTTGGGTGAATTAGGGCTGGTTACGTAGTTGCCAATTATTTTTTCCGCCAACCTTATGTGTTCATTCTATATCATACTGAGCTTGTTGGACTATGACAGATTTGATGCAAGACTGATGCTTGAGAAGCTGCGTAACAAGCGGCTTGTTTTTGTTGGAGACTCTATTGGAAGAAACCAGTGGGAGTCTCTCTTATGCATGCTCTCTACTGGAGTCTCTGACAAAAACTCGATCTATGAAATCAATGGCAGCCCAATCACAAAGCACAAAGGTTACTTGGTGTTTAAGTTTGGAGAGTTCAACTGCACAGCGGAGTACTATAGAGCTCCATTTCTGGTACTGCAGAGCCGTCCTCCTATTGGATCCCCTGAAGAGATTAAAACAACTCTGAAATTGGATCAGATGGACTGGACATCTATGAAGTGGAAGGATGCTGATGTCTTGGTCCTCAACACAGGGCACTGGTGGAATTATGAGAAGACCATCAGGGGGTAATGGCAATCCTTCTCATTTTTTCTTTGTAACTTGCTCTCTGGATTTTGCTTGTGGAGGAAGAAGAATAGAATATAAACCAGTTAGAGTAAAACTGTGAAGATCTGTACCTGTGTCAAAAAGCTTAGTAAATTTGATGGCATATCCAGGTTTTGGAGCATCCTAGTAACAGATCTGCACCCATTTAATTGAGCGAAAGAAAGCAATCACACGCAAAACAAATATCCAAAGAGTACAGTATGATGTGAGATGTTCCTCACATGTGTTGACACTGTAGATCTTTAGGTCTTTGGAAAAGCTCCTTGATGGCTGCATCTCCTTGTGGTAGTGTACTTACGTACTCATAGTCGACCCTATATTATGCCATGTTATGTATTTGCCAAGTTGAAATTGCGAAAAGAGTTGGTTCTTTATGGGAAATTGGGAATATTGTCTCAGCGATCTGCACTAATGTTTGTCTGATAGAACAAAAGTACATGTATAATGCGAAAAGGGGCTCTGTTCTTTCCAGTGATACTTCTCTAATCTCAAATACCCAATATTTCCTTTTCAGTGGTTGTTATTTTCAAGATGGAGATGAGGTGAAGGTCGAAATGAGAGCAGAACATGCATATCCGAGAGCAATAGAGACTGTCCTGCACTGGATAAGAAATGAGGTGAATTCAAGCAAGACTCGGGTCTTCTTTCGGACATTTTCTCCGGTGCATTTCAGGTTTGCCTCATCTGTCATAATTTCCTGTTTTCCTTCAGTTCTATAAACTATTCGACTAGCAGGAATAGCGCTATTATTGCCAGGAGAGTGGCTTTCATTCCTGCTCCCTGTGCTACTTTTGGGTTTGCAAAGTTTTATTACTGTTGGTGTACATGAGATCCTGTGATACAGTGGAGTTCCTTCAAACGTTGATGCATTTTTCCTACTAAGCTCTACGCAATGTTGTCATAGCTGGCCTGTTATGTTGCCATGGATATGCCTTTCAACGTCTTTGCACATTTCACTGTATAACATAACAAAAAGTAGCATAGTTGTTTTCCCTTACTATTCAAAATTCCTCAACTACGGAGACCCACTGCTCATGATATTGAAAATGTGGCAGAGGCGGTGACTGGAGGAGTGGGAGCTGTCACTTGGAGACATTGCCCGAGCTGGGCTCCTCGCTCGTGCCATCAGATAACTGGCTGCACTACAAGAGCTTCACCAACAAATTGGCAGTTCACTCGAACGCTTCAGAGGCTATCGAAGTGAACATACTGAACATAACCCACATGACTTCGCAAAGGAAGGATGGGCACTCCTCCTTGTACTACATCGGCCCTCCCACAGGCCCCGCATCTATTCACCGGCAGGATTGCAGCCATTGGTGCCTGCCCGGAGTGCCAGACTCATGGAATGAGCTCCTCTTTGCACTATACTTAAAGCATGAGAGTTCTCAATTGTCAAAGTCACTGGCACATGGGCCGCAAAAATGATGCAAGAACGCTCGACTTGTGAGTTCACACGTAAATCAACCTCACATAAGAATTATCAAAGTGAGGCTCCGATGATGGACTACGATGACTGCTTCAAGGATCGAAAAGACAACAGCAGCGATGATCAAGTTCCATGAAGGTTTAAGAACAGGTGTACAGGTCTGTTGAGTCTATTCAGATGAAGGACATTTTTGTTAGAATCCTAGGACTAGCGATGGAGGGAACCGGAATTTACTTGTACAGGGTATACAAAGCGAAAAACCAAGCTCGCTTTTAGGGGCTGATCTAGAAAGTCCTAGCAAAAATTGGTTAAAGGCTCTAGGGTGTTGTAGCAATCAGAGACATGAAATAGGCGATATTCATTTCACAAATTGTGACTAGGAACTTTGGTCAGTCCTCTTGACCTTGTATTCAAATAAGGACCACTTAGGTCTCAATGTATCAACAAGTTTACAGATGATCTGGTGTGCAGATCAAATGTGAGATCTGGTCCGACAATTAGTGTTTGAAGGGAGCCAGCTGCACAAGTGCTGCAAACTAGAGTCCTTGGTTACGTGGAAGAAAAAGAGGGTCAAAATCAAAGAAAACATGAAGAGAAATAGAAAGGGTCACAGCTCACGAGTGAGGAAGACTGACCCTGTTGGAAAACAAAAGCGATGAAGCAGTAAAACACGAAGCATCCTTGCGAATAAGCATTGCAAAATCCCTGTCGATCAAATCCACTAGATGTAGACATGATTAACGCTGTACTATTCCCTAATGCGTATTGTCATTTTCTCTGTGCAAGAAAACTAAATCTAATGCTGGAGGCTAATGAAGAGTATGGATATTGACACTGTATAGAGTCGGTCTCTCTCTGGAATTAAGCCGTTAATGTGATTTTACTGTGTGTCACTTCATTTCCTTGGTACTTTGCAACTTCAAATACGGTAACAAAAGGCCAAACCACATAATCCTCATTGATACTCGTCGATCCGTGTCATTGTGTAATATTATGCTCGAACATTAGTTTGTTTCATACTCCTACAAATTAATGTTACTTGGGGTGTGCAAAATGGACTCATGGGTTGTAATCTTAGGAGTGTCATTTGGTTCTTGATTCCTAAAAGTAGAATCGGTGTCCAGACAATCCAATTCCCGATTCTAAGGGGAACAAGATTGGACCAGACCAATTACATATACTTTTTTTTTAAAAGAAAAACTTTTTCCAAAAAATAGTAAAATATTGACTAGACACTTTTCGTCCAGTGCCACCACAAGTTGCAACAACACAAAGACTATCTACTTGTCGTTCCCTCCATCAATATCTCAAATTTGTCATCTGATTTGTTATGCACGGACACTCATTAATAGGTTCGTTTTACAATAAAATGTATAAGTTTGGTCTCTTCCCCCTTTCAATTAGTGTACTTAGGTCATTATTATTTATAAATCTGCTTTTTAATTTCTATTTTTTAGAAGATAAGCACATAATTAGGGTTTTTTTCTTACTTCTTTTTCTTAAAAAGCAGTGAGGAACACAATTCCAGTTTTACCACCCCTTGCAATAGCGTCGCTGGCTCAAGCTCCATTCCTCTCACGAAAGGAAAGGAGTTCGAATCCCAGAGGTGTCGCTAGAGGTCTTAAGCATGACGTCGTAGGTTTACCTCACCAGCTGCCAGCTGTACGGGGGTTTCTGGGTCAAAAAAAAACACAATTCCAGTTTTTGAACATATGGCATCAAGTAGTTAAATAAAAAAGAGATTAGTTTCATTAAAACCTTGCTAGATTGGGAACCGATTATCCCTAAATGTCTTCTAATTTCATGGAAGTCTTGTTTTCTCAGATGAATTCAATCAGATTAGCTAGTGTCAAACTTAAAATAGAGAAAACAAAAACGAAAAAAATAATTAATTGAGCTAGTCTCTTGAGTGAATAAAGTATTCAATGCATCTTTTATGTATGTATATGTATATTATATATATATGCTAAATTTAATTTGCACTGTGAAATTTAATAGGATTCAGTAACCTCGTTATCTTCAATGGT
Source organism: Eucalyptus brandiana (assembly GCA_014182725.1). Taxonomy (NCBI): domain Eukaryota; kingdom Viridiplantae; phylum Streptophyta; class Magnoliopsida; order Myrtales; family Myrtaceae; genus Eucalyptus; species Eucalyptus brandiana. Next base: position 49,864,749 of record CM024675.1, on the reverse strand, counting down.
TTAGATTGAGTATAGTATGTACTTTACACTGCTTATGATTTCGTTTAGAAGTGGGCCTGGGCCTCAACTAGTCACAGCTTCTAATGTTTCCAATTCTGGGCCCGTTTGGTTCGGTTTGGAGAAATGTCCTTAGGAGAATGCAAATATTCTTGAGATAAAGACGCTTTTCGAAATGCTACATCGTTTGGTAATTTGTAGTCTCAAATGGTATTAAAATGCAATTTTAGCATAAATACTGTTTGACAAATTTTACATACAAATGGGCTTTTGCTTTTATTTTATTTTTTAAAAAAATTTGAAAATGAAATCCGATGGCCGGCTAACCACCGGCCAACTCCGGCTAACCGCCGGCCAACTCCGGCGGCCAGATCTGGCCATTTGGCCGCCTGAGGTCGCAACCTCAGGCGACGCTGTCGCCGCCTGGGAGCACGACCTTAGGCGCCTGGAGGCGCAGAGGCCAGATCTGGCCTCCGCATCGTTAGATTTGGCGGCCTGAGGTCGCGCGGACCCAGGCGGCGCAACCTTAGGTGATTGAGGCTAGATCTGGCGGCCTGAGGTTGCTCGAACCCAGGCGATGTCGCCTGGGTCGCAGGTCGCACCACCCCTAGGCAGTGGTCATCGGGGAAGCGCGACCCTCAAGCGGCGGTGGCAACTGCCGAAGAAGCCCGATGGGCGAGGAAGAAGAAGACGCCGGGAAGAAGAAGATGACGCCGGAAGAAGAAGACGCCGTGAAGAAGGAAGACGAAGGTGGAAAATAAATGAACAATGATTTTTGCATTTCTAGAATGCCCAATGCCCAATGCCGCCCCTCCCAGCTTTCAGCATTCAGCCTTCGGAATGCTCATATTTGGGCAAAGGGGCTTTCAAATATTTTGCCAAACACTCAAGATACGAGAAAATATTGGGTATAATCGGTGCTCTGAACGATTCATTACGGGGCACCTGTTTGGGTGTCCGTCCACGTCGTCCACTTTTCCGTTTCAAACCAGCGCGCGGGGGGCTTCTCTCTCTCCTCTCTCCCTGGCCCACCTTTCTGCACCTTCTGACGCTCTGCTCTCCTCTCTCTCCTCTCTGTCTCTCTCCCCGTTCTCCGTTCCGTTGCGGGGGGAGGGAGAACAAAATTGCGACGGTTAGGAAAACATAAAGTCCGCTCTGCTCTCTCTCTCTCTCTCTCCCCCCTTTGACGGTCCTCCACCTTCGCCTCCGCCTCCGCCGGTTGCCTCCGTCGCCCCCGACGCCGACGCCGACGCCGACTCTGACGCCGACACCGACGCCGACGCAGCCTACGCCTCCCTCTCGTGACCTCTGGTCGGCTTTATCTCTCTTTCGTCCTTGAAGGCGCGCCTCTCTGCCAGCAAACCGCGACGCCGACGCCCCTCCGTCGCCCCCAACTCCGACGCCGACTTCTCCGCCTCCGCCTACGCGGCCGACGCCCCTTCGCCTCCCTCTTGCGACCTGCGCTCCGCTCTCTCCCTCTTTTCTCTGCGGAGCGCCCTTACTGGCCAGCCTGACGCCGACGGACCCCTGCTCTCGCGTTTTGGCCTCCCTCTTCGCGAGCGAAGGTTGCGCTGCTCGCTCTTCTCGCTCTGCTCGCTCTTTCTCTCTTTCCTCCACGAAGCGCCTCCTGCTCCTGAACGCGGACGCCGCCGACGCCGTCGCCTCCCGCCGTCGCCTTCCCAAGCCCCACCGATAGGCGGCCCATTGGCGACTCCCGTACGTCCGAAGGTTCGTTTTCATTTTTTTTTTTTTTTTTGGGATTCTACTTAGTAGAAATCGCTGCCATGTTAATGTTGAAGTTTGAAGTTACATCTGCGCATTCGGCTTGTTGCTTACTTGCTGTGTTATTCAGATAAGTGAAACGGTGGTATCTTTGGAGATTGTTTGCATATAGTCCTCCTAAGAGATAAGAGACTTCTGAGCCTAACTTGGTCACTCCATGCTTTTATTTTCTCCCAAAATGGCATGTCTGTTGGAGAAGTTGATCCTTGCGTGCTTCTGAATAGTCATTTGCGTTGCAACTCCAAAGGTGTAAATCAGTTGTGAAGGATAAGATCAAAATTTCTCTCTAAGATCTACCTTCTTGGTCCACTGATCTATCAGAAATAGGTAGTTTACTTAGGCAAATTCATTGCAGCTTGGGCTGTTTAAACCAACAAATACCTCTTATTTTGTTCATGTGCCAACGAGAGATATGGTGGGACATCCTCACAAGCATGGAGCCAGAAGCTTATCTCTCTGTTTGCTTTGCGAGAGAACCACTGAAAATTGCAGGTTTCTTGTGTTTAACTGAATTTGACACACATAGACTGACCAATTTGTGAAGATGACTAATTTCACGTTTCTTCCTGTCTTTTGATGTATCTCTGTTCATAATCAAGTTTGGCGAAGTTGGATTGCTACATGAGGGTATTCTTTTTGGTGTATTGCTGGACATGCAACCTCTACCCATTGTGCATCCTTTTGGGGAGGAAAATTTGGTACTCCCCATCAAGAAAATGCAAATTGTGCAAATGGAGGAAGAGGCTTTAATTTTTACTGGTAGGATAGCGTGCCTTTTGGATGTCTAGGGAAAAAGACATCTGATTTCTAATCAACTGGGGTATAGAGTTAACAGATATATTTCCTTCTTGGACCTTGAATCCCTGGCCTGCCATACAAATTAGGATGGAGTGTAAAATATGTTCTCTTAGATTATGTGTGCGTTCTTAGAGTGCTGTTTTCTCACATTATTGCTATTGGTGGTTTGAAATTTTAGTTTGATGAAAGAGTTCCTTTGTAATTCCATTTTCTAGTATGTTCATATTAATAAGAATAATTGATTTTGTAATTGTTGATTTTTTGGTTGGATGACTTGGGCAGGAAAATATTTAAAGACTAAAAAAATCCGAGAAGCAGAAGAGGCAGCATGGCGCTCAAGAATAACAAAGGTGATTTAATATCTACTCTACCAGTGCCCCTTATGATTTTGTTTTTGATGCTCAATTTTACGTGTAGCTTGTAATCTCGATATATAGCTTGTGTTATATTGGTTTCTTGTGCAACATACCCCTAAAATTCCTCTGCTTTGTGATGCAGACTGTTATAAGGGTACGGTTTCCTGATAATCATACGCTAGAGGCTACATTTCATCCGTCAGAGAAAATAGAGAGTTTGATTGTTCTCCTCGAGAAAGTGGTAGCTAAACCTGAACTGCCATTTTATATATGTACGTTTGCTCACGTGATGTAACTAATTTGCAATATTTCAATGATTTAGATATTCACGTCTCAAGAATGTGTTTTTGGAAGCTAAAGCATAACGCAAATATCTGATCACGTTTCAGATACTGCTCCACCCAAGAAGCAAATAAAAGACTTGTCTCAGGACTTTTACTCTGCCGGCTTCATTCCTGGTGCAATAGTTTATTTTTCATATGACACTCGGAAAGGTTTGTATGCTTATTATTGACCTCAAATGTAGTATCTTCCTTTCTCTTTATGCTTGCCACGGGTTGCTTCTTCGTGTTATTTAGAGTGGCTCATCTTTAAGCTGTTTTAAAGAAATAAATTTGAGTTTTACTGTGTGCCTAAGTGATCCAAAACTACCCTGAGTGCAGTTAACTTTTTTCTTAGCACCTCAAAGCTGAAGCACATTTACAGGTCCTTCTTGGTAATCTGCCTTGGGTATACTAACGCATACTGAAAGATGACCCACTCACATGAACTACCAACCGCTGCACGTTTGTGGCGATGTCAATCGAATAATTTGTTTTGCTTATCTTGTCATGTGTTCTTCCTTTACCAACCTTGATTCTATATTTGCAAGTAAGTCTTAAGATTAAACATATATGCGACCTTAATGAGTGACCGCGAACTTGGGAATCCAATTCTACACTTACATTTATTTCTGTGACCGCTAGTATTGTAAGGCTCAAGTGCTTGTTGCTTCTTCCTTGAGGTGTGGCATCGACCCTGCTAACAATACTATGAACATGGATCATAATCCTTTGCCATTTCTTCTTCTCTTTTGACTTCTTCCTTGTCAAGTGATGCTAAATTTGACCGATGCTTATTTATCATTTGGTTGGAAACAGGAAAGGATCAAGGTTTCTCGAGAGCTGCAACCCACGAGGTGTAACTGATAAGACGCACAGTAGTATAGACACAGAATCTGGAAGTCCCCCCATAAGGTAAGACGCACTTTTGTGAAGCTCAAATTAAATATTATTATGTTACAGCATTGCAGTTCTCTTGATTTGCATATTTACTTCTTACATGATCAGAATATAGGTAACTATATCAAAATTAATGTTGTCCCTTTAAAGGCATCATATTATCTAGTCTCTTCTTCTTTCTTTTTAGGGTTAGATGTTGTTTATTTGCAGAAGCATTTGAGAAAGCAATAAAGCCTGGTAACTGTGTTCTTTCGAAAAGCTATCACAATGGAAAAACATATCAATAGATTTTTGGTGAAAACGTTGCTTATATTGACTTTGGAATCTTAGGCAGCATATATATTAATGAAGTGACGCACAACAGTGAAGCCAAGGATCTTGCATACCCTACTTGTATCATTGCATAGGTGCAGATCTTTAATCTCATTAATTTTATTTCTACTTTGCCTCTTTGCCTCTTTGTAAGACATATTTTCTTCCAAATTGGAGATGTTTGTATGTAGTGCTCGATTACAAATTATAAGTTTAATTTTGATTTGTGGAAATTTGGTAGACCGAAATGAGAAAACTTATGTTTTTTTTTCTTGGTAGTAGATTTATTTTGTGGTATGTTAAGTCGCAACAATCTTTAAGACGAAATAAACGACATTAGTTCTTGGCTCACGGGATTGGGGGTCTTTAAGGAAGCTGAAAGCTTGCCGTCTATTTGAAAAAGGAACATTCAAATGGCTGAATCAGAGGTAATTTTTCATGCATATTATGTGAAACCTATTATACTTTCGTAAGTAACATGTTGGATGATATCTTGCTTGTAAAAGCATTATATTACTTACTTTTTATTTCAAAACTTGCAGCATGTCCATATCTTGCTGGTAAGGTGGTCCTTGCGACAAATGGTTTTAAGGTTGTATTTATAATTGATTCGCGCAGAGCATAACTGGATACAGAATGTGGACGAAGCTCCCAACGTTTCACTTGGACAAAATGTCCGGACGAGGATAAAGCAATTCGCTTTGATGAATAAGTTCAAGAAGAAAGTTCTCAGAGTGAGTCTTTGAACATTGCCTTGTTGGATTTCATTGCTGTTCTTAGTGCAAAGTTAAACTTGAATCATGTTTGCTGCATTGTTAATGTAGGTAGTAGCAGACAATTTGCCTGATGAGCAAGTGGATCATATCAAAGAGATGTTCGACGTGATGGACACCAATAAAAATGGAGATCTGACATTTGAAGAGTTGAAACGTGGCCTGCACAAATATGGACAGCAAGTTGCTGATCTTGATGTGCAGCTGTTGATGGACGCAGTAAGATCACCTATTCAACAGCTTAGCACATTTTTTTTTGGACATGGTTTATGTTTTCTTCTTCCATGTCGACGCATTGTATGCTGTGAAGTGCATGATTTTGCTTAAATTGCAAGGCATTTGGAAGATTATGGACTGATTACATAATACGGAAATATGTTTTTCATCAGTTAGTCAAAGATTTGATCATGAGGTTGTATCATCATTTCACATAATTGCTAGCACTTATTGCAAAATCAAGTTCATTTATGATAATTTGATGAGTCACGATTTCTTGTATTAGCATCTAATAATAAAACTTCATCTTATAGGAGAACAGGCTGATGAAGATGGAAGCGGAACGTTAAACTTAAAGGAGTTTGTCAGTATGTCAGTCCACTTGAGAAGGATTGGCAACGATGACCACTTTACGCGAGCTTTTGAATTCTTTGACAAGAATTGAAGCGGATATATTGAATTCGATGAGTTGAAAGAAGTTTTGATAGCTGACAATCTTCGTCCGAATAACGAAAAATTTATTGAAGACATCATTTTCGATGCTGATCTAGATGAGGTAATACATAACAAGAGCAACCTGCAATTTGGAATCTATGTATATCTTGTTCATATACGAAATAGAGTGTTCATTTTGTGATGGATGTATTCCAGGACGGTTGAATCAGTTATGATGAATTCAAGGCCATGATGAAAACGGGCATGGACTGGAAAATGGCTTCACGCCAGTAGTCAAGAGCGATGCTGAACTCGCTTAGTCAGAAGATGTTCAAAGACAAACCTTCTTCTCTCATAGGTTAAAAGATGTTCCACCCATGGCTTCTTAATCTGATCCAGATGAACTATGGAGAAACAAAATTGAAGTCTAAGGGTATTGGGAAGGAGGCATTATACAAAATCATTGCATTGGTTTGCTAGTGTAGGGACATAAGTGCTGTGAAAATTTTGAAGAAATTGGGTATAAATAGTCAGATTCCTACACCGCTTGGCATTTAATTTTTATGTTTTTATTTTCCCTAATTAAAGGGAATATCAATTGAAACTACTAATAGAGTTGTTTTGCAATGCCCATCCTAATCAACTTAAGGAATTTGGAGCCCCATGTTGCGGCAACTTGACCATCTCCATTAGCAAATGGTTATCAATGTTAAATGCAAAGAAATGTCATCGTAAAGTCGCATATTAACTTGCAAATCTCATATCATAGGATACTAGATCTAGCTCATATCGATTGAAATCACCACAAGTTTGAATACAGAACACATATATTGTAAAACTCAGCTACCTCTGTCAATTTCATGAAGTGAATTCACCCCTTGAGCCCCTTCATAGATCGTAGCACCTGTCATTCAGATAAAATACGTTGGATGATATCATCTAGGCGTGTATATCAAATATACTGACCAAATGAACCATTAACTTGAATATTGCAAATAAACTAAACAACTTGAGCTCATCCATCGATACCAGGAATCTATTAAAATTAAGATACATAGCTTTATATGCTTCGCAACATTCAAATAAAGTTCATAAGAGACCCATCCAAGCTTCAAAGCAGCTATTGCTGTTGTCCACAAACAAACGTGTCATGTTCCCATTAAAAGTACATTGCTTTTTCATGTAATGAATGACTGAACCCATGCGTTCGTTGATTGTGCACATTCATATGAGAACTACAATTCTACTTCAGAAAAATTATCTGTTTGAAGCACATCATACACAAGCAGAATCATCCTTTTGGTTTTGCAAACCGTCTTTGAGTAAAAACAGTCTTGAGTGAGAGCGCCCCCACGCATCCAACAGAATACGAACTCTGAAGTAATTCCTTTCAAAAAAAGGGTTAGATGAACTCCAATAGACAAAGTAATATGCGAAATATAAGACAAATGGAGTACATTTGCCTCTTCCAGCAGCAAATACATGAAATATTAAATGATTGGTGACATTCACTATTTCTTTCTCTTTGCCAAAGTAGTACGGTACTGAGGATGAAACCCTACAGCCTATATACATGGGCCGGCATTATAGGCTGCCACCATCAACACACAACAACAATAAACACAGGCCAAAAGCTGCTGCTGCTCGTGCTTTAATCAGTCAGCACACCACACCAACAGTTGAGCCTCCTAATAATTGATTTGTCACTGGGAACTTGAACGATTCATACCAATAATCCCCTTATAGGACACTGCCCATGCGCTTGAACTAGTTCCTTGTCCATGAAAGTTGCGTTTCTGGTGAAAACCATCCTTCTCTGTAGATTTTCCTGTCACTGCCCTCATCGGCAATGCTGGGAAATCTGGCAAGTGGTTGCAGATTTAACATTAGCATACGTGCAATGATTGCAGGACCAGTGAGACAGGTTATCGGTTCAGCTGGAACCAACTCGAGTGCTGGCAGTTCCTTTTCCCCTTCCACCACCTCTGCTTGCCTTGCTGCTCCCTCCATTCTTAGAGCTCGCTGCCCTGCTGCAACCACCATGGGAATCCACATCTGATAGCCCATTCTCCAATGCTCCCACGAGGTTCTCAAAGTAGTTTCTGGTCACACTGTAGCAACAAAAACAGATGTAAGAATGTCAAACGCATGTCTCTATGCACACATGGGCGCTCCTTCTGGAAGTCACACCAGAGGCTATTAAGAAAAGTATCTACGTAAACTACATTGCAGCTGAAGTAAAGAGGGCCACCGATTTTTCAATAAAAGGAGAGCGTGTTTGTGATGGGAAAACAGCTCCGAGAATTCTTGATTCCCAATAGTACTCTATGAACTTAAATAAATAAACAAATAATAGTCCAACAGCCTTATAACAACCAACCAATGCCATATGCACTGGAAGATCATATTCTTGGTAAGTCCACCGCCCAGGTTTGCCTTTTGAATCAACATGCATAAATAAATCAAAAGGAGAATTGCAGTGGCTAAACTTAGTATTTTTCCTAAAATAAGAAAAAAGAAATAACACATTTAGAATTGCTGTATGTTCAAACTTCAAATTGACATGGGTGACATCATTATCCTCTAGACAAATCATCCAATTTAGCATTATTGGATCTCCTCCAGAGAAAATATGTGAATGCACTAACCATATGATAGCAAGAACAAGCATATCCATCTATTAAGAAATTCCAAGGATTCCAAATTTAACTACAGAAAGGACATAATTGTGGAACTCCTGTATGCAGTCGACTGGTTGATTTTAGAAGGTCCAAAGGTTACACCATATATGATAGCCCTTTAGGCCATCAAATATCTCATACTGCTGATAAAAGCATGCCCAAATAGGACTATCTATGTCCAACCTAGTAAGTCACATAAAACAGTCTTGTTTCTTGAAAGAGGAAAGACCACACAATCCGTTGTACACCATTGTCATAGAACCCAAATGATGGCAAATTCTACATGCTTAAAGTTATCTGTACCAGTTCATGTTTTCAGATTCAGCACTGTTCTTCATGATCCACTGTGCCACAGTGTCACATTCTATTGAACGGTCCTCTGTACACTGCAGCAGATCAAATCAAAAGTATGTCAACACACTACTTGCTACATATTGATACAAGAAATTTCCAAAAAGAAGCTTACATTCCAGCAAAAGTTGAAAGAGCATTGGCAGGAAACATCGTAACCTTCACGGCCAGCAAAATATTCTACAGCATATTCACAACCAGGGGCAGGACACCACTTGGTCTGGCAGTAGGAAAATGAGGTAAAGGAGATTATATTTCATATAATAGGCACCCAGTAGTGCAAAGTCATTATCACACTTAAAAAAAAAAAAAAACTTCACACAAAGAAAAAGAATACGGTTGCACATATACCTTTCTATTGTCTTCAATGTACGAGCGAAGAAGATATTGAGAATACTTTTTCTTATCTTCTTTAGGCGCTAATAGATTTATCATGTCTTGACCGACTGCAGAACCACAAGATGGATCAGGACATCTCAATGTTAAACATCCACGACCATCGTTTTTTGATGTGCTTATGTAACCTATCACAATGCTCACATTCATTAAATGACAGCAAAGACACAGGAGTAAAAGCATGTAAATTTCTAAGGTGCACAGTTAATCCAAAGAAATACTTCCAAGAGAGTGATATCTATCAGCTGAAGACAAACACACAGAGATGATGATATCTCATGATGTGGTCATGTGGTACTTAACTGAGACTCGCTTCCCACAACCCACCGCGAATCCTCTTGTTCCATCTGGCATGCGAGGTCCCAGAGGCTGCTTCGCCACAATTGCATTCTCATTACTGGTGAGACTGTTCAAAGAAGAGCCCCCAAATGATTTCCCCGATTATTCTGATGGTATTGGCCTCCTCTACGTCCTCTTCCCCGGACTCAGCCTCGGCTCTGCCCTTCTCCTGCATTGTCATGGAATCCAAGTTTTCAAACTGATGCTCAACCAATAGCGCTGCCATACAGAAGTCTAACCAAAGGTCCAAATTTGCGATTTAATTTGGCATCATTTTAGTTTTAAGATTGAGACAACACTCACCATATTCCCTGGAAGTGAGCATCAGATTGCTCAAAAGACTCCTCAAGTTGTTGCTCTGGTCGTTGCTCAGATATAGAAGCATCTTCTTCTTCCTAGGGTTCTTCTCCATCATGTCCCTTCTTCCCCGTGCTTGAGAGGGTTTTGCCTAGAAGCGGGAAAAACCAACAAAGATGAATTATCCTAGTTTAGCAGAGTGCATTAAACCCAAACAAATCTTCAATCAATATTTTTATTAAAATCTCAAATGCATGCACATAACACAGTATGAAGTGAAGATCCCCAGTCTTTGTCACCCAGCTTTCAGCAAGACCGCAGTAGAAATTACCATGCATAGAATGAGAAGTGAAGTCGAGCATACATTCGAGGCTTTGAACTAGAAAGATTTTTAACTATAAGAAATCTGCCATCCCAACTGCACTGAGGTAACACTGATTCTACAGAAAAATGTTAATCTTTTTACAGTCACATTCATTCAAATTTTTTTTGCACCACATACTGTGAACATGCAAGTAGCATTAATTCAGTCACATCAAAAGCAGGATGAGCAGACCCTATATTCCTAAGTAGAAAATGTCAGTTCTTATCAGTGACTTTCTATGCATGATTTCATTTGCATGATTTCATTTCTTTTCACATCGAAGACATTGTCAACCTGTAAGTGCCATTTATTCAGCCAAAAAAGGGACAGGCAGCTTTTGAATGTGGTCATTTTTACGATTTTCAAAATGATGGCTACCTATTTTTTTACCATAGATTTACATAAATTTGGAAACTAATGCTTTCGTGCAACTAAAGAAGAAAAAGAGGAACACATACCCTGTGTCTATGCATTAAACGAACCCTTAGGCCACTTCTCTAGTTCCCCTCATCATTTAGCTCTTCAACCTGCAATAATAGGACATGTACATTTTAATTATGATGAGAACATTATACATCATGATTCATCTTATTGATAGAGGGAGTACTCATTGTTTTCTCAGTTACATTGATGGATTCATATTGCACAAAAGCATGCAACTGCATAAAATATACAATGTCAGATATTAAGGACCAATCTGGATTGACATTTACTTATTGCTTAATCTAAAATTCACGCACTTTGATTCTTTCAATCTGAAACTTCTTTAATTTTCACAGCCCTTTAATGATGGCACATAGACTCACATAAGATTTTTCATTATAGTTTAAAATTTGACAAATATTTTAAATTTTGGCGGAAAATAAAAAAAATACCTTTTGCTTTTACTTAAGTCCAAACAAACATGCCCTAAACTTTCATGAGCACACTTGACTATAAAAGAATATTGATTGTGCTTAATCAAAATTCAACAAGATAGGCTACAGATGATTATCTTTGTTGATATCCGATAGAAACGAACACAGAGACAAGGGCCACCAGACACTTCATCAATCCATGATTCTAAACTATAGAACAGAAACACAATACAAAATAATGCATGATGTTAGTATAGAGTCTCATGCAACCAAAATAGAGGACCTACCACTACAGTGATTAATAGTAAAAAAGATAAAAGAAAAATCAAAACAGTGATAAGAGATTTGAATAGTTCATCTCCTCAGAAAGTTGCGAATACCTTGTTAGTATAATGCACGCCATCAGCCTTTCCCGATCTGGGTGCTGCAGAAGCTCTCCCATCAGAAGCTTGAGGCTGATGGCCTGCATTATACTAACAGCATGATCTTGAAGAACTAAGTTTGACAATACCTTGAAAATGCGCTACCAAAACTTAAAGGCACACAAGTTCGCCATTAACATCGCCTCCTTTTGATTAATTGGGGGTTGTTAGTATCTCCACTAAAGTAGCAATTTATGCACTGTCTGAACTGGAAAGAAAGGGGGAATAGCCAATAAGAGTAAAGTTTTTTTTTCTGTTGATGGATCTAGAATTGCACAATTTGCATTTTCTTGATGGGGAGTACCAAATTTTCCTCCCCAAAAGGATGCACAATGGGTAGAGGTTGCGTGTCCAGCAATACACCAAAAAGAATACCCTCATGTAGCAATCCAACTTCACCAAACTTGATTATGAACAGAGATGCATCAAAAGACAGGGAGAAACGCGAAATTAGTCATCTTCACAAAATGGTCAGTCTCTGTGTGTCAAATTCAGCTAAACACAAGAAACCTGCAATTTTCAGTGGTTCTCTCGCAAAGCAAACAGAGAGATAAGCTTCTGGCTCCATGCTTGTGAGGATGTCCCACCATATCTCTCGTTGGCACATGAACAAAATAAGAGGTACTTGTTGGTTTAAACAGCCCAAGCTGCAATGAATTTGCCTAAGTAAACTACCTATTTCTGATAGATCAGTGGACCAAGAAGGTAGATCTTAGAGAGAAATTTTGATCTTATCCTTCACAACTGATTTACACCTTTGGAGTTGCAACGCAAATGACTATTCAGAAACACGCAAGGATCAACTTCTCCAACAGACATGCCATTTTGGGAGAAAATAAAAGCATGGAGTGACCAAGTTAGGCTCAGAAGTCTCTTATCTCTTAGGAGGACTATATGCAAATAATCTCAAAAGATACCACCGTTTCACTTATCTGAATAACACAGCAAGTCAGCAACAAGCCGAATGCGCAGATGTAACTTTAAACTTGAACATTAACATGGCACCGATTTCTACTAAGTAGAATCCCAAAAAAAAAAAAAAAAAAATGAAAACGAACCTTCGGACGTACGGGAGTCGCCAATGGGCCGCCTATCGGTGGGGCTTGGGAAGGCGACGGCGGGAGGCGACGGCGTCGGCGGCGTCCGCGTTCAGGAGTAGGAAGCGCTTCGTGGAGGAAAGAGCGAGAAGAGCGAGCAGAGCGAGCAGCGCGAGCAGCGCGACCTTCGCTCGCGGAGAGGGAGGCGAAAACGCGAGAGCAGGGGTTCGTCGGCGTCGGGTTGGCCAGTAAGGGCGCTCCGCAGAGAAAAGAGGGAGAGAGCGGAGCGCAGGTCGCGAGAGGGAGGCGAAGGGGCGTCGGCCGCGTAGGCGGAGGCGGAGGCGGAGGCGGAGGCGGAGAAGTCGGCGTCGCGGTTTGCTGGCAGAGAGGCGCGCCTTCGAGGACGAAGAGAGATAAAGCCGACCAGAGGTCACGAGAGGGAGGCGTAGGCTGCGTCGGCGTCGGGGGCGACGGAGGCAACCGGCGGAGGCGGAGGCGAAGGTGGAGGGCCGTCAAAGGGGGGGGAGAGAGAGAGAGAGAGCAGAGCGGACTTTATGTTTTCCTCTGAACCGTCGCAATTTTGTTCTCCCTCCCCCGGCAACGGAACGGAGAACGGGGAGAGAGACAGAGAGGAGAGAGAGGAGAGCAGAGCGTCAGAAGGTGCAGAGAGGTGGGCCAGGGAGAGAGGAGAGAGAGAAGCCCCCCCCGCGCGCTGGTTTGAAACGGAGAAGTGGACGACGTGGACCGACACCAGGTGTCACGCAATGATCGTTGAGAGCACCGATTACGTGGCACTGTTAGGGTACCTCAAAATTTCTCCGTGGGGCTTTGGGGCAAGCCCCTTGGAAATGCCCGAGCAAAGACCCCCAGAGCGCCGCGACTGCAAAATCAAGTACAGGGAAACTCCAGCTCGCTGCAAAATCAAGAGCTCGTTGACAAGCGTAAACCGAAAGCTAAGAGCATCGCCGCGACTGGTTCGAATTCTTCAACTCCGTCCGCTGCTTCTGCGCTCGAAGCACCTCCTCCTCCTCCGCCCTCTTCACCGGAGGGAAGCTCGGAGCTTCCCGTGGAATGGCGGGCTCGACCCTCCAGGCCAGCAGGTCGAGAGACCTCGACAAACTCCTCCTCCGACCCGGCAACCTCGTCGAACCCAACTTCGAACCTGGGCCCGAGGTAAGACGTCCTCGTCTGCCCTCGGTTGTAATTTGAACTGGGTTTTGTTTCTTTTGGCTGTCGATGCGGGTTTTGGAGCTGAACACATCGTGGGTTTTGGCAGCTGAGGGACGATCTTCGAGAATACGCGCGAGTGCTGGTGGTGGGAGCGGGTGGGTTGGGTTGCGAGCTGTTGAAGGACTTGGCTCTGTCGGGTTTCAAGAATCTGGACGTCATTGATATGGACCGAATCGAGGTCACTAATCTCAATCGCCAGTTCTTGTTCAGGTGTTTGAATTTTTTTTTTTTTAATTTACCCTTATAGGAATCGCCCTTGTGACATGGTCTGATTTGCTTTCGAATGGTGTTTTCTTGGGTTTGAGGTGTGAGTGAGTAGTGATTTGATCGTGATTCTTCTTTCTGGGAATGTTCACAGGCTTGAGGATGTCGGGAAGCCAAAGGCCGAAGTGGCAGCTAAGAGAGTCATGGAAAGAGTCAGTGGAGTGAATATCGTGCCTCATTTCTGCAGGATTGAGGATAAGGAGCTCGATTTCTACAGCGATTTCAATATAATCGTCCTAGGTCTTGACTCGATTGAGGCACGGAGCTACATAAATGCCGTTGCTTGTAGCTTTCTAGGTGTGTATCCATGATCCCTCCGATTTATAAACGTTAAAATTGTGTTTTATCTGCCATTTCGGGATCAAATCTTTGGTTTATTATTCTTTATAGATTTACAGGGTTTGTGGTGTTATTGGATCAAGTTGACGCGTGTGGATGGGTTTTTTGTATTTGAATGTTTTAGTTCTTCTTTAGCATACTTGCTGTATAGTTTCCTTGATTTTAGTGCTTAATTGTTTGTATGGTCAGGCTTTTTGTGTATTCTTACTCGAAATTAGATCGGAAACGATAGTACTCCAACTCAGCATCCAAATGTTTTGTCCATTAGTAATTTGAGGGGGTTTAGAAAGCATAATAACTTCACATGCTTTAGCAAGAAATTCTTTTTGAAATTTTTATGCGACTTAATGCTAGTGGATACTTCCAAAAGGTTGATGGAGCCCCAAGAATTCATGGTGGAGACTTTGAGAGATTTTTTTGACTATATATCAGTAACCATCGTAAGTAAGAGAGATCAGGCTGATTGTAAGTATAGTCATATTGGTTGTACTTGTCAATTTAAGCTTCTTCTTTGGCTCAAAAGTCCAGCTTTAATTTCAATTTACTGCATATGGTCCTTATTGATCTTTAAACATCTAACAGTGGCTGCATTCTAACTAATAGCTAGTTTAGGCAATTAATGCTTTCTGATGAATACTGGAAGTAGGAGCTTTTGCCAACCTAGCTCACAATCTGATTGAGCTTCACTGTTGTTGAATGACATTACAGAATATGATTCTGATGACAATCCAAGGGAAGAAACGATGAAACCCATGGTGGATGGTGGGACGGAAGGTTTTAAGGGGCATGCAAGAGTTATAAAACCAGGGGTCACCCCATGCTTCGAGTGTACCATCTGGCTTTTCCCCCCACAAGTGAAATTTCCTCTCTGTACTCTCGCAGAAACCCCAAGAACCGCTGCTCATTGTATTGAATATGCACATCTAATAAAATGGGATGAGGTGATGAGCTAACTTTGTAAGCTGTCCAATTCGTTCATTGTGTGATCTGTTATATTTAAGTTCTGTATCTTATTTTGTCATTTGTGTTGGATTTTCACCTGTAGGTCCATAGTGGAAAGTCATTTGATCCTGATGATCCAGGACATATGCAGTGGGTTTATTCCGAGGTTAATACAGTTGCAATCAAATTGTTTGGTGATTTGTCCAGACATTAATTTCCTTTTTGGACTCTCCATTTTTCTAAAACTTGATCTGCAGGCTGTCAAAAGAGCAGAGCTCTTTGGAATTCCAGGAGTGACTTATTCCCTCACTCAGGTGCATTAGTTCTCCTATTGTTGTTAACTGCCTAGATATTTTCCTTTTTTGCATGTTACTGAGCTTTAAAATCTGCTTTGCTGTTGTCATTATGTTAAAAATCTTAAGGAAGCATTTTTCTTATAAGTAGGGAAAACAAACTTCTAAGTATTGTGAGTTAGATTCATGATTTTGTGCTTCATCCTAATACTGGAGTTGTTCTCTACGCTTTGATTATTTGGTAAATGGTAGAGAATATTAAATTCCTCAGGTCGTGCTGTAAACCCTACTTGATTTGTCATCCTATTTTTAATGTCAACTTGTACAATTACGAGTAAACTTGTTTTGCTTCGTTTATCATGTGATTAGTTCTAAGATTACTATTTCAAGATAAGCTCATTTTATTGTTTCTATCCAGGGTGTTGTGAAAAATATTATACCAGCTATAGCTTCAACTAATGCAATCATATCAGCTGCTTGTGCTCTGGAAACCTTGAAGATTGCAACTGGATGCAGCAAAACTTTATCAAACTACTTAACGTGCGTCATACCTTGCCTTTTACAGTTCTCATGTGCTTCATTGTGTAATTCTTTTTTGTTTCCTGCATATCTTGGATGTGGATAGCATCTTGTTCTTGTTTCAAGTATTAGGCAAAGTTCACCCTGCAGAACTTTGTAGGGTTCCTTTAATATTATATACTAGAAGTGAATGAGGCTTTCTTGTATTTCATCTTGGGCTGTTTTAAATTCCTGACAGTGTTTTCATTCTTTGAGAATATACCAAGTAGGGTTAACCAATTTGCTTCCTGTATTCTTCTCTTACTATCTAGTGTGACCCTTGGGCATATCTTTGAATATGGCCTTTTAGTTTATGGAGATGAGACACATGTTATAGATTCACATGCCTAAATGGTGACTGTTGAAGCAGGCAGCCTGCATAATCTATTTGTTGTTGCTACACTAACAATCTTTCTATTCTTCATCAAAATTGATTCTTCAAAAATATCCTCTGGTTATGGTCTCTCTGCAATCAATTTGCATTGCTCTGCTAGTTCCTTACAGTCATGCTTTCTTGATTGAGTAGATGGTGTTCTTGGTTAAATATCTGTTGTCAGCTGTTCCAGATCTTATTTTGAATCTCTTTTTTCGTGTTTTCTAACATCCACGTCTGTCGCTTCTTGGACAGATGTCTAGAAAAATGTACTCTTGCTAGCTTTCTTGGGTTCTTAAAATAACTTGCTGGCTCGGGGGTAGGTTTCGAGTAATTTTAGAAACAGCCTTCTGTCAGAGCGTTGGACTGCAGGTGCAACATTTGGGTGCTAATATGTGGATTCTGTTGTATTTTGTTTTTCTTCTCTCATTGGCTCTCAAGCCTCTTAGGCTCTATTTGGCAAATTGCTAAACAGTGATAATTTCTATTCTTTTGTTCCCGGGAGTAGATTTGGAAAAGAAATTTGTTTGGCAAAATTTTTGATCCCGAGAATAAATTTCTATTTTCTCTGAAGTAGATTTGGAATAAAATCGAGAAGTAAAAAAAAAGTTGATTCTTTGTTTCCGGAAACAATTCTAGAATCAACAAACCTATTTTGTCTCTCTTCATTTCTTTTTTCTTGATCTTCTTTTCTTTTTTCTTCAACTGCCACCGCCACCATTGCCATCCGCCGCCCATCGCCGCCAGTCACCAACGATAGGCTGGGCAAGATCCGGCGAGCTCGCCAAATCTTGCCCCTCACTGAAGGCTGACCCAACCACCGGCGAGCCTCAACCTTGCCAGATATGACAAGGCTGAGCCTTGCCAGTGGCCAAGCGGGCTCAGCCGAGCCTTGCCCAGCTGTTGGTGAGGCTCGGCTGACAAGGCACGGCCTCGCCGAGGGCCAGCGACAATCTGGTGAGGTCGCCGGCCTTCATCTGGCTGGTCGCCGATTATCTGAAGGCTGGCAATTGGCAGCCTTGAAGAAGAAGAAGAAGAAGAAGAAGAAGAAGAAGTCGCCGATTATCTCAAGGCTGGCAATTGGGCTGGTAATTGGCTGGCAATATCTCAAGGCTGGAAGAAGAAGAAGTCGCCGATTATCTCAATTGGCAGAAGAAGAAGAAGAAGAAGAAGAAGAAGAAGAAGAAAAAGTAGAAGAAGAAGTCGCCGATTATCTCAAGGCTGGCAATTGGGCTGGTAATTGGCTGGCAATATCTCAAGGCTGGAAGAAGAAGAAGTCGCCGATTATCTCAATTGGCAGAAGAAGAAGAAGAAGAAGAAGAAGAAGCCGATGATCTCAAGGCTGGAAGAAGAAGAAGTTGCCGATTATCTCAATTGGCAGAAGAAGAAGAAGAAGAAGAAGCCGATTATCTCAAGGCTGGAAGAAGAAGAAGAAGCTGATTATCTCAAGGCTGGAAGAAGAAGAAGTCGCCGATTATCTCAATTGGCAGAAGAAGAAGAAGAAAAAGTAGAAGAAGAAGTCGCCGATTATCTCAAGGCTGGCAATTGGGCTGGTAATTGGCTGGCAATATCTCAAGGCTGGAAGAAGAAGAAGTCGCCGATTATCTCAATTGGCAGAAGAAGAAGAAGAAGAAGAAGAAGCCGATTATCTCAAGGCTGGAAGAAGAAGAAGTCGCCGATTATCTCAAGGCTGGAAGAAGAAGAAGTTGCCGATTATCTCAATTGGCAGAAGAAGAAGAAGAAGAAGAAGAAGAAGAAGAAGAAGAAGAAAAAGTAGAAGAAGAAGTCGCCGATTATCTCAATTGGCAGAAGAAGAAGAAGAGGAAGAAGAAGAAGAAGAAGAAGCCGATTATCCCAAGGCTGGAAGAAGAAGAAGTCGCCGATTATCTCAATTGGCAGAAGAAGAAGAAGAAGAAGAAGCCGATTATCTCAAGGCTGGAAGAAGAAGAAGAAGCCGATTATCTCAAGGCTGGAAGAAGAAGAAGTCGCCGATTATCTCAATTGGCAGAAGAAGAAGAAGAAGAAGAAGAAGAAGCCGATTATCTCAAGGCTGGAAGAAGAAGAAGTCGCCGATTATCTCAATTGGCAGAAGAAGAAGCAGAAGAAGAAGAAGGAAGAAGAAGAAGAAGAAGAAGAAGAAGTCGCCGATTATCTCAAGACTGGTAATTGGGCTGGTAATTGGCAGCCTTGAAGAAGAAGAAGAAGAAGAAGAAGAAGTCGCCGATTATCTCAAGGCTGGCAATTGGCAGCCTTGAAGAAGAAGAAGAAGAAGAAGAAGTCGTCGATTATCTCAAGGCCGGCAATTGGCAGCCTTGAAGAAGAAGAAGAAGAAGAAGAAGTTGCCGATTATCTCAAGGCTGGCAATTGGCAGCCTTGAAGAAGAAGAAGAAGAAGAAGAAGAAGAAGAAGAAGAAGACGAGGAGGAGGAGGAGAAAGAAAGGAAAAAAGAAAGAGGAAAGGCTGGAAGAAGAAGAAGTCGCCGATTATCTCAAGGCTGGCAATTGGCAGCCTTGAAGAAGAAGAAGAAGAAGAAGAAGAAGAAGAAGAAGTCGCCGATTATCTCAAGGCTGGCAATTGGCAGCCTTGAAGAAGAAGAAGAAGAAGAAGAAGAAGAAGAAGAAGAAGAAGAAGAAGAAGAAGAAGAAGAAGAAGAAGACGAGGAGGAGGAGGAGAAAGAAAGGAAAAAAAGAAAGAGGAGGAGGAGGAGAAAGAAAGGAAAAAAGTAAGAAAATTATTTAAAAATTAAAAGAAAATGATTTGAAATAGAAATTTTGAAGAAGAAGAAGAAGAAGAAGAAGAAAGGAGGAGGAGGAGAAAGAAAGGAAAAAAAGAAAGGAAGAAAAAGTAATAAAATTATTTAAAAATTAAAAGAAAATGATTTGAAATAGAAATTTTGAGGACGGTGTCAAACACAATTCTATTCCAAGAATTGAAATTTTGGACAATTACTAAACAGTTTAAAATGTTTAGAAATTGTTCTCGGGAACAGAATAAAAAAGAATCATTTCTGATCAGAAATTGTTATTAGGAACAGAAGCGTTACCAAATGGGCCCTTAGTGTGACCTCCATAGCTTATGTTCCAAGCTTTCCATAAATTATCAGGTGACATGTTGCAACTCAATTAAAGGTTCTCAGTGCTGGAGTCTTTAAACTTGAGGTTAAATGGAGTGCATCTCAGTCATGAACTTGTGATGCCGAATTGCTTACTTGCTATTTCTTAGATGCGTATGAATATGCCAATTTTTTTTTTTCTTTTGGAGATCTCTTAGTTTTTACTTTTGTCTCTCCCAGCCTGTGTCATATCCTGCTTTTGTTACTGATCAGTACATCTGAATATCAGTGCTTCAGTAGATGAATTTACTAATTTGCTGTCTGTATGTATCCATACTCTATGAGTGAAACCTTGCAAGTTCCACATGTTTTGTCTAGTTGCTAGCTTGCAAATGCGTGGTAATCCCAATTATGTTCTTTTAAGTGGGCAAACTTTGAGCTGCAAGTTTATTGAATATTTTTGAATTTCAGATACAACGGTGTGGAAGGACTTCACATTAAAGTTACTGAGTTCGTGAGGGATAAGGATTGCCTTGTCTGTGGTCCTGGTGTTCTTATTGAGTTGGACATTTCAGTGACCCTACAAAAGGTGCTTTCTTGTTCTTAAGCTCTGTTTATTACTTGCTACAAATTAATGGGAATGCTAGCTAGAGGTTTTTATCCTGTATAGCTCTCTCTGTAACCTTCTTCACATGTTTCTAAGCACTTGGGTAGTTCTTGCAGTTATCTGATTACTCGTCATCTCTTTTCATCTTGTATGTCATCAGTTCATCAATATGCTCGAAGAGCACCCAAGGCTGCTTCTATCAAAAGCAAGCGTCACGCATAGGGGGAAGAATCTATACATGCAGGCACCTCCGGTGCTGGAAGAGATGACTCGGTCAAACCTAGATCTGCCATTATTTGATTTAATGGGTAAAGTTCCAAGAGATGTTATCCATGTGACCGGCATGTCGCGCAAGGATGATAAGAAAGTGTCGAGTTTGATGAAATTGCGTGTTGCATTTAAGGGAGTTGATGGGGTTGTGGACATGGACATGGCCATGGCCGGTGGAGCCTTGTTTCACCGTCTAACAGACCTAGTTGAAACCCAGTGGTGGGATATGACGCGGGAGCTCTGATCCCTCCCCATCCAAACCCTTGGGCCACCGTGCTATCATCAACTTGGAAGGCAGACAACCTAAGCGGACTGTGCAAATAGAAGATGTCGGTAGAGGTAGCTTGGTCGGCCTGATTTTGCGTATATCTTACATCTTGATTCCGGGAAAGAGCTAGAGCCGTTCAGTTTTACCTTTTGATGAACTGTATATCTTTTCAGGCGGACTTTTGGATTGAACTCTACCTACCATTCCATAGCATGGTTTCATGGAAGTGCAACTCCATTGAGAACCAACTTCATTGGTTCTTCTTCTTTGGTCCGTATTTGGAGTTTCACTTAGGGGAATCGGACCTCAAGCAGGAGAAATCGGAAGCTGTTTCCTGCTGCTTTATTCCAATGTAGGCTGTTGAACGGTGAATTATATGAATGTTTTTCCCATTAGCAACCTGATTAGTTACTATGAACGGCAGGAAACTTGAGCAGGTTCTCAAGAAAGCTACTTCAATTTTCAAAGATCTGTCTCGAGATAAAAAAAAAAAAAAAAAATTGTAAAAAGAAAAAAAGAAAAAAGAAAAAAGTGAGGAGTATTTATAGCTAAGAGGTTGAAATCAACTAAAGATGACCAATATAATCTGATCAAATTCCTAACATGGACCTCCTGAATTACATGGGGGAGAAAATATGTACAGGTGTGGAAAAGGGTGATTGTTGCTAGGGTAGTTGAGTTTTAAATCATGAACTTTGAACCTATCTTTATTAAAATCGGTTTCTACTTATTAGAATTGAAAATTGAACTGGATTCCTAGCATGGCATCGGCCTTTTTTTTTTTTTCTCATTTTTTAAAATACTGTGCTGATATCTATGTACTAGAATGCTTAACCTCATTAATTCGAGGCAATGTAAAAGTTCTCAATTAAAAGATTTTTAGAATTTTGTTTTGAATCGGTTTGATTAGAGAAATCAGCTGTTAAAGTCAATTCAAAACCAATTCTTCCAAGAATTAGGAACTGAATCGATCAAAGTCGGTTCTCAAATTCTTTACTCGGAATCAAATCAATCCCCGTGTGAAAAAACTTGTCACCAGCTGAAGTAAAAGAAAAAAAATAGTGAAAAGTCTATATTCATAAATCAAATAAATTACCATCAATTTTGCAAAAACATAACATTGAAGCCTAATTCATTCAACACGTGTAGTTGATGGAATCATATCCACTTTCCAGTCGCAGCTCTCGTCCGAGGAGCGAGCTTCTTGCTCCTTCGTCCCTCTTTCTTCTCCGCAACACTGAACCCAAGTTCTCGGCCCTCGTCGCCGCTCGCCCAAGTCAGTCTCCTCTCTCCACGTCCAGTCGCGAGCCGCCGCCAGCCCTCCTCAGCTTCTCCTCCGCGGAGGTCGAAGCCGACCCAGAATCAGCCCCTCCCACGCTGAGAAGAATTTGTGGCGGCCACGTGCCCGAGCATGTCCTGCGGAGGCAAGTGTGAATTCCAAGTTCAGAGATTGTTACTTTAGAGCGAGAAGTGAGAGACGTTGTTTTGCCGATGTTGGGTTTCTGGAGCTATATGGAAAATTTATGTTTGGGCGGTTTTGCAGGATGGAGGAAGTTGGGTACGTATTGGCGACTGATGTTCAGAGGGAAGCATTGCCTGCCCTTTTCTCCGGGACGGATTGCGTGCTTCATGCTCAGGTTGATCTCTTATTTGCCATTGATTTCAGTTTTCTGTTAAGAACAAGACGAGAAATTGAGTGCACGGAAGTTGGCAGTAAATGCAATTAAGTCCGAAGCGGAAGCCTTTTTATTTTTACAGTGCAGAACCGTTTATGAGAATTTTCAAAGACTACACCATTATCGTGTGAGATTTTGTCAGACCACTACCAAGGTGGAATGATTTGAACTCGGAATCTCTTATTCTGATACTGTGTGAAATTTTGTGAAACCAACTATTTTAAAAACTTAAACTATCAGATGAATGTGATAATCTAGCACATCAGTTTCCCAGTTTCTCGGAAAGTTTCCCACGTAGGCAATTTGGGAGAAAGCACCAACAGAAGAACTACTTTGCAACTTTTCAAAAGGGCTCAAAATTGCTTTGTACCGGGTAGTCATGAAGTATCCTGCTATATTGGTCAATTCAAGGTTGTGTTTATTGAGTTATGAAGAGATGTTTGCGAAAGAGTGGTCTAACATGTGTCTGATGTGATATGATCTATACAGTTAATGTTCATATTTCCAACTCAATTGGAATTACTCTTTGACTCTGCATATAAACTCGACTAAGGAAGAAAACGTAAAAGGATCCTGTATTGACATGACTGGTGCACTCGTGCTTTTGGCCCTCTAGACAGGTTCTGGGAAGACTCTGACGTACCTTCTGCGGATATTTTCAGTTGTGAACACACAACGGTCTTCTGTACAAGTGTTAATAGTTGTTCCCACCTGAGAACTTGGCATTCAGGTAAGTTTCTGATCATGGTATTTCATTTGATAGTTTCCCTTTCATCTTCTGCTTCTCTTTCACTATTGTAACTTAGAAAGTGGTTGTTACATCTGCATAAAATGCTGTCATGCTACATTAAGAATATAATGTCATGTCTTCTTCTTATCGTTATCCATTTATGACAAGGTAGCTAAAGTTGCTCAGCTGTTGGCTGCAAAGCCGATGGATCTTGACATGGAATAAATCATGTACCATTATGGCTCTTCTAGATGGAGGTACATTGAAAAGACACAGGAGTTGGTTAAAGGTTCTCTCTCTCTCTCTCTCTGCGCACTTGTTTGTATCCATAGGCTCCATATGTTTGTGGTGTGCTTTCTGAGCATAAAATTACAGTTAAGCTAGTGCTGATAAACTACTAATAACTGTCATTACAACTTATATATAGAAACATTAATTCTTAAAACCCCTTGTATAATGAGTTTACTTATTGATCTGAGGAAATGACTAGTATTCTCCTTATGTAAGAGAAGTCGTGGAGAATCAATATCGAAATGCTTAGCTTGCTACTACTATCCTTCCCTCTCCCAGGAGACCTAAACACCATTAGCAGAGCTATCTTACGATATACTTCAATGACATTTTTGTGGTCGCTCTGTAAAATAGAAGGCTTTTGTGTTATGTGCTTTTTTCCTTTTCTTGACTGAACATCATATGCTAATATCCATTTGCTTGTGCAAGTTAAATAATGCAAAATTGTTTTTGCTGCAACTTATGCAAAACTGTTCTTCCACTAATTAGTTTACTCAGTTAAATACAGCTTCCATTAATTCTTCCATTTTTGGGCAAAAGAAGTTTGTCTCTCTATTGATGCTCATGTGTAAATTTAGCTGTCTCCTTTTTCTTGACTGAATATTTGTGGTTGTCTTGCTCCTCTATTTTGGTATTCTGCTCACGCTCTTACAAGTGCCCCCATAACTAGTTTTTTAGTTCTAGTAAAATTTCCTGCTTTTGATATCATGAATCTTATATATAGATGTACTAAGAAGAGGAAAAAGCTAAAATTTTCTTGCTGATGTCTTTAAACCTGAGAACAGAGGACCTATCTGACCAGAAGCATGGTAACACAAGCTGGCAATTAATTGCCCACCCAAATCCCCACACTTGTCCATTCAAGTGCCAACAAATATCAATTGCCTAATGTAGCTATGTCTTTGGGATGCTTCTCTAAAATTAAAGCATGCTGCTGATGGATTTCATGTGTCAACCTTCAATATGACCTCCTTGGCTTTTCCTTGTAACATTTTTAGGCAGAACCCCCAACAATGGTAGTGGCAACCATCGGGAGCTCGTGCCAGATGCTGGAGAGGCAAGTTTTTAAACTTGACACAGTGCAGATTCTAGTGATTGATGAGGTAAATAATTAGGAATAAGTTGAGTTCTTCTTTTTGGAGCAAGACCCGCTTGGCATCTTAAAGCTGATTTGTTAACCCAATATTCTTGTTAAGATGCTAGATCACTTTCTCCTCCAGAAAAATCCCCCGGCATTCACTAGTGGCGCCAATTTTTTTTAATGGTTTTAGAATTAAGAGTATTTTTAAGGTGGACGTTTATTGCCTCTCATATGCCTATTGGGATTAGAGTGACTGGTGCAGGGTCCTTTTTAAGAAAGGATATTCAGTTAGCATGTAGTGCCTTGATTGGTCTATTTTGTTGCGAGAATATTTCATTGGGTAGCTTGTAATCACCATGTTAGTATGATTAAAGATGTGCGATTATCGCACTGGGGCCTCGGTATCTTGTTTTATACAGACATGATTCTTCCTGGATATTGTAGGATGAAGAACTGACATTCTTACTTTGATGCTGCCTAGGTAGACTTCATGTTCAACTCTTCTAAGCAAGTCAGCTCTCTCCAGAAGCTGTTGACATCGTACTCATCAAGCAACAACTGTCAAACTGTTTTTGCTAGTGCATCCATACCTCAGCATAAGTGATTTTTACATGATTGTATACAACAGAAGTGGACTAAGGTTGGTTTCATGAAGCTTTAAATCTTGTGAATGTTCTGTTGGGGTTTACTCATGCACTCACTGATTTTATCTTAATATGACTTTGCCTGTTACAGGGTGATGTGGTTCACATCCAAGTCAATCCAATACAGCCTATGCCATCATGTCTAGATCATACATTTGTGGTGAGGACATTGAATGCGAGACTTGATCTACAGACTCTTTCATAGAAGTTATGCATATGCTCATTTAATGTTCGTCTTCATAGTCATGTACTCAATTGACGATCCTTGGCTTTTGACTTGCTTAACGCTTCTATCTGTTTCAGACATGTCATAGGAGTAGGAGACATCAGACCTTGCTACATTTATTACAGTGGGACAGCCCCGAATCTGGCATTATATTTGTTGGCGAGCAGGTATACTGCCCGATGCTCATCCTGCATCTCTTTTCCGTAGTTTATTCTCATTTTTTTGGTGCTGTAATTGTTATAAGCATGAGAGGAAGCAGTAGATTTCTATCTGGATAATGAAAATGGTGTCGAAATGTGTCAACTGATGTATGATATGGCAGGCTCCATCCCCAATTCATGTGGCAGTGATTAGTGGTCTTAGCTAAAAATGTCTAATGGGCTGTCAGTTTTATATAATAAATGGACTGGAGAGTTTCATGCATTTATTGGTAAGGTCATCTGTCCATATGCAGGGGCATCAAATAAAACATATATGCAGTTCTTTACACGAGTGAAAGAAGTTTATGCTCTGATGACGTTTCTCTTGGTTGCTGAATGAAAATTGGTTTCCAAATATGGAGAATTTTCACAACGTCCCAAAAGTTCTGCACAAAGAGGGTTTTGGAATTTTTTAAAGTGAATGCAGCTTTTATTTATACATTCTACAGAAGCTTGTAGCATTCATGAGCACACACATATCACGTGAATACACCTTTGTAAACAACTGTCCGCAGGTCCACTAACCAATTCTATCTTTTGTGCGTTTAGTCTGAGAAGTCAAAAAAGGCTGGAGAATGCTCAGGGTTGAGAAATTTGGCATATTAAAGATATGCCCTATAACTTTGTTCGTCCTATAATATATTTGGAACAAGATGGATTTTATCCTTATTCACTGCGGATCTGAGATGCTGGATTTTTTTTTTTTGACAGGAGGAAAGATGCTGCAAAACCTTGACAGACCATTATTATTTGGTAGCACTAAGCAGTATCAAAGAGATTATACCACTTTAGAAAATTATCTGCTACAACTGTGTTTTCTTTAGGAAAACCGTTTCTTTCTTTCTTCATGACCTTTATTAATGCCTAAAGTAGACCTTCTCAAGTTAAAATAGGCATATACTCCTCGTCATGCCAAACATGGGTATACTAAGCACCTCCTAAGCAGTCCATCGGTGAAAATATGTATAGTCCGACTTCATATTTAATTCCTCCATATTTGGACTACAGGAAGTGAGACAAAAAGAAGGCTATTTTTTTGTAGCAACTGATATCGCAGCCAGAGGTATTGACCTGCCGGAAACAACTCATATTTACGACTTTGATCTTCCGAGAAGTGCCATAGATTACCTTCATCGAGCTGGAAGGACAGGTAGGAAGCCATTTTCAGACAAGAAATGTGTTGTCACCAGCATTATAGCATCTGAAGAGAGGTTTGTGCCGAAGAGGTACAAGAATGAGCTGATGTTTGCCTGTGAAGAGCTCATCTTGTCACTTTGATCCTCATCTTGGCATTGTTTTGGACAGTGTTTTTTTTTTTTTTTTTTTTGCCTTTCAGCCTCATGTCTTGTACAGGAAACCTATGGTTACAGATATTATCTTAAGTTTTGATACGACTCAGAACTCATTTAGAGTTGAAAACTTCTTGTTCATATTTGGTAAGGGTGGAGGCTACATTAGCAGAACTCCCTTATTCATCCGCATAAGAATTCCAATTCTTATAGCAAAGAATGTGAAACATCTGGTATATAATGTATAAGAGACTGATATTTGTGCTCTCGTCATTTCCGTAGTTGAAACAGACACTGTTGTCTCGGCAGAATTCGCAATCGATTTTTTGTTACCAGTAATCTTTTTAGTAGTTTCGTCTCTTTTATTTTATTTACTTTTGTTTGGACTACAAAGTCACAAATCGATCTCAAATGGGCTTGTTTTGTTTCATTTTGATCGGATGTCCCAAATGGTGAATGGATAAATTGGGGCATGTTTAGCAACTTACCAGATGGTGTTTGTTTCTATTCTTTTATTTTTGGGAGTAGATTTCGAATAGAAATGCAACTGGTAAAAATTTTGTTTTCAGGAACAAATTTCTATTTTTTTTTTTTTTTTTCGGAAGTAGATTTGGAATAGAATCGAGAATAAAAAGAAAAATTGATTTTTATTTCCGGGAATAATTCTAAAATTAAGAATCTATTTTCTTGTTTTCTTTTCTTTTTTCTTGTTCTTCTTCCCTTTTCTTCTTCTTCATTTGCTGCCACCATCAAGGTTGCCGTCTGCCGTCGGTCTAGCGAGCTTGTCGGAGGCTCACCAAACCAGGACGAGGTCCGGTGAGCTCATTGGAGACAAGCCCAGCTACCGACGAGGCTCAGCCTCGCTGGCGGCTAGGCGGGCCTCGCCCGGGCCTCCCGCAGCCACCAACGAGGCTTGGGCTTGAGCTCGGCACAACGGGTCGTCCCAGGCCCAGGAAATAATGGGCTGTGCCAATATTTGGGCTCTAGCCTATGAATTGTAATCGGAACAAGAGTGATGGGATTTAAGTGACGAACTTCCATAAAATTTAACTTTGTAAAAGGAACTCTTTGCAGTACGGGAAAAGACAGGGGAAAGGAGCAATGATGAAAAATTTGTAGCCCCCACAAAGCACTGCCATGGTTTTTTCCTTGAGGGTTCCCTAAGGAAATCTTTTGGCTAAAATCTTGTCGACAACAATGAAATGCACGCTAAAATGTACTTGGCGGGACTTCTTTTCCACGTTAGGATGCCCACCCACCATCTTTTTCTTTGCTTTTTTGCTTTATTTCCTTTTCATCGTCACTTTTGCTGTTTCGCACAATTTTCCTCGGATTCTCTCTTGCCAGTTTCGCCATGAACGACAAGTCGAGGTCCCCGAGAAATGGTTTTATGCTGTCATCAAACCGGTCCTGTGATAGAATCGACTATTTTGGATCAATAGGACCTAAGATACAAATTTTTTGGAGCAAGAATTGATTTGACTTTGTAAAATTTATCAATATTAATAGAATTATTTAAAAATCAAAAGAAAATGATATGGAATAGAAATTTTGAGCACGATACCAAATGTAATTCTATTCTGGGAATTGAAACTTTGGACAGTTACCAAACGACTTAAATACTTAGAAATTATTCCCGAGAACAAAATAAAATAAAATAAAATCACTTATGATCATAAATTATTTCCGGTAACAAAAGCGTTACCAAACACGCCCTTGGTCGCCATGTTATTACATGCTGTATTAGGTTGCCGAGATGATATGTTCGAGGCTAGTATGAAGGGTTAAATGGACTTCATGGTTTTCATATCTGCAACAAATAGAAAGCACATCCCGCAAGCATCACAAGCTTGGGTGAATTCTCCCCTTTGCCAATACAATCAATCAATTGTGAATTCCAGATCCTCTTTTTGAACTTCTTATGGGCTGATCTAGAGACAGCAGTATCTGGCTGGGTCACTCCCTCACTCATCTCACCTGGACATATGAAATGTACATGATGTCTGCTGGTCTATGAGCAATTTCATGGTCACGTCTGGAATCCGAAACATCCACGATTTTGGGTCATGAAAAAAGTCGAACTTTCCGTGGGACAAAGTGAAAAGTGGATGGTCCGTGTTTGCTCACTTTTTCTGGGGTGGGTGCTTTCGTGCGCTGGCCACCTGTTTGGAGTCATTCTTAACAATTATCTTGCACATTTCCAATGGACATTCACATTTCTGAAGAGGCAAAAGCGACTGAAAATTGGGCAACCATCTTGTTTTTGCTCCTTAGTTCCCGCGCCATGCACTTCCTTTATGTTGTCCTTCTTTATCAAATATCAACAGGTTCAGATTTATTATCATCATAAATACCTAAATTTTGACCTAAAGTTTGACCAAGACTGACCGAAATTATTACTTGGTCAAAAGTTCGACCAAAATGAACAATGGGGTAATAGTTCTACAACAATACCGAATTTATCTAAATCAAAACTTTGCGACACTGCAAAATATATTACCTCTTTTACTCACAATCATATCTTGAAGTGTCAAGTATTTTTTGATTTGCCACAATCAATTAAATCTACTAGACGGTCCAAGTTATAAAATTCCCAATGCTGCAAAAATCACAGTGATCAGATTTCTAATGGAGAAAAAATCATAATTTCTCATCACCATCTTTGTTCAACCAATTTCATGGATATTTGTGATCTTGACATATTTTCAAGAATCAAATGACATTTTCAGAAAATAAATTAATACTAAATATATTTTTTAGAAAGAAAAAGGCATTGGCTGCATTAAGAAACGGCCAAATGAGACTACCGCGTGGCAGTCTTAGGAGTGGCCCTACCCGCCCGAGAAAATACTGGGTACGTCTTATGCTCCAGCGTGTCAAACAAGAAGGCGGTTGCAGCGCGACACATATCTCGTGGGACCCACGATTTCAGGCGCCATTTTGAAAATATTTCTGTACTGTAGCTAGGGTTTTCAGTTCTTTCTTTGCGTCTCTCTCTTCACTCGCTCTCTCTCCCCGAACGAACTCTCGACGAACTCTCTCTCTGTGCCCTCGCTTTTCCCGACCGGCGAACCACCGCGAGCAACCGACAAACCAGGAGGATACCAGCGAGACGATCGCGAGCGACCGACCGGTGTGCGATCTTCCTCTCTGCCCTCCCTCTTTCCGGCCGGCGAACCACTGCGAGCAACCAACGAATGAGGAGGATACCGGCGAGACGACCGCGAGCAACCGACTGGCGTGCAACCTCCCTCTCTCTGCCCTCCCTCGCTTTTTCCGACCGGCGAACCACCGCACCACCCCTCCGGCTACGGATCTGGCCTCGACTCGTCCGTCCCCTGTTCTGCTCTTCTCTGTCTGCCCTCCCTCTCTTCGCGGCGAACCACCGCATGACCGGCGAACCACCGCGCCCCCCTCTAGCTCCAGATCCGACACCGGCTTGTCTTGTACGCTGGAACGTTGGTGCCCGACCGCCTCACACCCGCCGGCCTGTTGATCTCCAGTTCCGCTCGCATCACGATCCCGCTCTTCTCTGTCTGCCCTCCCTCTCTTCGCGGCAAACCACCGCGTGACCGGCGAACTACCGCGACCCCCCTCCAGCTCCAGATCCGACACCTGCTTGTCTTGTACGCTGGAACGTTGGTGCCCGACCGTCTCACATCCGCCGGCCTGTTGATCTCTAGTTCCGCTCGCATCACGATCCCGCCAGTGCTTTGGTTCAGGTAAAAGTCACAGGGGAATACAATGATTTTGGTGGGAAGGAATCAGTCACATATTAGATTATTTTTCATTAAAGTAACAAACGCAGTTTGATATGCTCCTTCTCGGTCTCATTGGCCATGTATTGATGCAAAATGCTTAGAGGCCTGCTATAATTGCTTTCTTCACGGGCAAAAAATCACCTGCCTGTTCTTGAGGGAGGAGAAGACAGGGAAAAGCCTCTGTTTTTAGTTTTTGGTAGTCCATACTGAAAAGTCTCCTTCCCCTGTTACCTGGGAGATTATTGAAAACTATGCAAACTGCTGGGAGATTGACTTCAATCACTTTCTCCTTTTCTTGAATACCAATTTGTTGATTCTCATTTTTTCTCCTTTTGTAATATATTACAGGGAGAATACTTTCTTGGTATCTTAAATTGAACCTGCCTTTTTCTTATTCTTCTATGTGTAGAACGTTGCCCGATTTGTTTAGCAGTAGCGTTTCTTATCACACTCTGAGGGAAGTCGATGACTTCTCATATGGATGTGGACAGGCTTTAAAGAGTTACGGACTTATTAATGTGCAAGAAGAAGAATCTTATGGTGATATATCGTTGAAGTTGACTCCTACATTTTCAGAAGCGCAAATTTGGTTTCACTTATAAATGAGGTCTTGGACCAAGCGAAGATTGAATCTGGTAAAATTGAGATTGAGGCTGTGCCCTTTGATCTAAGGGCCATATTGGATGATGTCGTCTCTCTTCTCGGGGAAATCTCAAGAAAAAGGAGTGGAGGTATTGACTGCCTTTGTTACATGGTGCTGCTAATTCACCTGAGTCATTATCTAATAATTTCCACCCGTTCAAATCTGTAGCTAGCAGTTCACATTTCTGAAAATGTTCCGCAGAAGTTGATTGGTGATCCGGGGAGATTTCGGCAGATCATCACAAATCTTATGGGGAACTCAGTTACAGTAAGCTATTTAAGTGTGGTTTACACATTTTCTGAGAACTTTGTTTTTGAATCTCAAGTCGCCATTATAATTCTTGATCTTCCTTCATGGAAGGAAAATTGTACTTGTTATCATCTTGATATATAAAAATATTGCCAATGACTTGATCATTCAGGAGGTCACATGGATTGGCTCCTACGTTACAATATTTACAATCTATCCCGCATCCATGTAATCTAAATAGCTAATGTATCTATTATGGTTTTCCCTACCTGATGTTCCTGTCGATTGTCATTAAGGTTTTCCCTACCTAATGTTCATGTGCTACGAAGCGTGCAAGAGGATTATGGTTAGGATGATGAAGAGGTGTAACCACATATTTGACAAGAAAAAATGCGAGGTCTTTTGCTATGGGTCATCTACAGAAAGAGTGGATAAAGATGACTATTTTGTATACTGCGATTTTTTTTTTTTGGTCAGATGTATACTGCGATTGAATGGTTTAGTTTTATGTTTTTTTCTTTTGCTCATATGATTTCCTCAAAAGAATTCTTCAAGGAAGTTCTTGTTACCAAGGTTGGTTCTACATGCACTCGCAAAGATATTCGAGGGGTTTACTTTTCTTTTGGAGTTCTATGTGTTTCTGAAGAAGGTACTAGCATGTTTTGATAATGTGAGTATTGCCTTTCATGAGAAGATGAGTTGGCAAGAGTCGAACCAAAAAAGATGGCCAATTTGTCCAATAACATGCTGATTGAGACGCAATGTTTTTCACAGGGGCTACTTTGCGTGTGTATAATTCTCTTGGAGTACCTAACATAAGGAAAGCTTTTTTGCTTACTAGATTGTCGATTTGAATGAATAACGGTTTCATGTTTGGAGTATGATGTTTAAGTTTCAGGTTCGAGTACCTTCAACTTTCTTGGACAGAACAAAGTTTTGTATTAAATGATCTCGTGGGATGTTAATTTTATTTTTGATCCAAACTGTGGTTGGTTACCTTGCAAGGCAAAGCCTTCGCTGCCCTACCAATCTTGGCAAACCTGCGGCTCCAAGGGATTGCTAATTAGTATGAAATCGAAAAGTGGCAATAATTCAACCCCGTCGAGTTTGAATTTGACAATATACAAAGAACACAACAGCGTCACGTTTCAATTATCAGTAGCGTGAGAGAGAATTAATCGACGTGCGGGAAACGCTTTCCGTAGAGCCTTGCGTTGATGAGAGACCTGTTGACAATTTGCAAGAGAATTGTGGGAAACAGTAATAAAGGCATCGACTTAGGCTTGACCAATGAACTTGTTATGTATTCAACCTTTAAGTGCTGAATTAAGTTCGAAAGTGCTACATTCTTGTGATCAAACAACAAAATACTGCACAATAAATAACAACAAAATACTGCACAATAAATAACAACAGACGAATCAAAGGTTTGAGATGCCTATTTTCCAACACAGGCAACTGTGGAAAGGACATGACAAAAAATGACATTCTCTGCTCTTTTTCTGTTTTACACCCACCTTCTTCCCAAACGAAAGTACTGCCTCAATGATGAAAAGTGACTTTGGGTGGCAATGAGAATCTTGTTATATACATAAAAGAACAATAAGCACTTGAAGATGGCTTCCCCCACAGGCAAGCATGATACAATTAGCAGATGCTTGTTAGGCTCTCAGGCATTTACTTATCATGGTCAAACAAAAAACCATTCACCATGATGAAAGCAGAGCAGCTCACGCAACAAACTCAAAGAGTGTCTTCATATCTTAATGTAAGGAAAACTAATGCAGCTATGCCGAGCACTGCAACTTTTGTAGAGATCAACTTGAATCCCAAGCCCGTGAACATATTGTACAGAACATGTTCAGATGACGATAGTTGATCATCGCCGACAATCAACTAGAGACTTCATTGGAGTTCCTCTTGCCCGGGCCTAGCAAATCATCACAGTCGCGTTGCTCACAAAGGCACTCCAGAGGATTTACATAGAAGTAATCCTCCTCCTTGGGCTTATCGACAATAACTCTACGATGACTTGGCTGTCCCATCTTCTCATGTGCCAGACGTACAGCAACTTCAAAATCATTCTGTGAAAGTGTCCCATTCTGATACAAATCCAGTAACACCACAAGCTTTTTACGATCTAAGAGAACGGTTCTCTTAAATCTAAGATATCTGCCGAAAAATGTCATAGTTTGCACACAGCCTTTTGAAAGAAAATTGGATAGGCCTAATTTATTTGTCTTGTTCTTCCAAGGGAAATAATGGAAGAACATCAATCAAGTTGACAGCTTACCTGCGGTGACCTTCCACAAGTTTTGCCATATTTCCATCATATGTGGGGATGAAAGTATTGCTGGCTATTGATACCATAAAATCTAGAGCCGCCATTTGTGACGAGTGATTATGGAACTGTTGCAACTCCTTTGGATCCAGCAGCATCTCCTTTTTAACCTAACATAAAAGTAAAATCTGTGAAAAAAGATAGAAGAACTAAGTGTCAGATTACATGGAGATGGACTCATCCCAGTGCCAATTGCAAAGCATCAATGGATGTTCTAATACACGCTACAAGCATTGGCAGCCGCTAAAGCATCCTTTTATATACACTGTCTACCGTTCTTGGATCATTTTTACATACGCCTTCAAGGTGAAGATGGAACTTTTTAACATTCTCCATTACGACTTTCACCTTCAGAGAGTTCAACACCGCTAGCATCAGAAGATGTTGGTCACTGAATTAGAAATATAACAGCACCTTAATATGTTAACTCAAAATCCGTGGAAATGCAGCCCTCAATGTGGCTAATCTCCATTCGCTGCCACAGATTTCTCCAGATGCGATGTAAATCTGCGTGTCTTTGTCAAAATTAGTGCCTGTAAAACTAATGATGTCTCTTCCGGAGTCAGAGGACACAGACCTTGTGATCTCCTTTCCTTAGATACAATCTCTTTCTCCCTCCACCAGGGGAATGCATACCTGAATGAAAAGCACAATTCATGTGGCCACACATTTTACATATGAGAAACGAGAAAAACAGATAAATTGATGAAATAAAAGGATGAAATACATCTAATGCCACATTCCTCATATTCAATCAAGCTTACTTTTGCCCAGGTGCGACACCTAGAGCTTCAGAGCTAAAGCCACAGGATTTGACTAAAATGTAGCATAGGCCATGGAATATATTAGAGTTCCATCTCAGGGTAAAGTCACATGAACTTAAAGACTTAAAAAAACATATCCCTTCCTAGAGCGAAATATCAGATAAGTACAGAGAAATGTACAAAAACTTCATCGACTTTCCCTTAAATACAATGTGCATCTCTAGTTAAACTAGATTTTACACCTTCGTTCAAGAACCTATAATTTGCACCTTGAGGTTTCAAAAGGCTCGTGATTTTTCCTTGAGGCATAAGTAGCACAACATCAGCTGATTAAGTTAAATGAAAATTATTCCAATGGCAAACAATAAAGCAAGCACATGTCAAGACAAACCTCATTCGCTTGAGCTCTTCAGCTTCTTCTGCTGTACAACCTTGGGTGCATCCAGAGAAAGCCAACATATCCATCTCGTATCTCAGATGCAAAGCCATGAAAGGCCCCCTATCTTGAAGGAGGTGGACTAATTTGTTCCCCAGAGCCTCGATCTGAGGAGTAAATTTTAAAGCCTGAAAGTTGACTCGACATCTAAGCCTCTGAAGATCTAGTGAAATTCCATTGTTTGTCAAATGAGCATCTGTCTTATTGAAATGTACCACCTTATGCTTGCTAAATAGTGGCAAAATCTGCATGGCATAGGCAAAGATATTACCCAGGGAACATATATGTAAACAGCATAAAACTGCATTAAAGCACTACAACTGCCAAGTTCTCTGTATGCAGAACGGCATGCCATGCAGGGCAAATATCTCAGATTTAAATTGTGATCAATGGATAAATCACAACCAGACAAAAAGGCCAGATACATGGCCAAGTGAATCTCCATCAGCATAAAGCTAAGTGGAAATAAGTCCAATATAAGCATGCTATCATTACACTACAATCTAAAGCAACCAAATTTAAAGAAGAAGGAGAAAAGGATGCAGGCCATCAGGAAACAGAGATGCAAATGCACAACCAATTGAAGGCCATGCCCTGCCCAGATGAAGACTTACACAAATGGCCAACTGATTCATGCACTTAGGTAGCACCTTGCCCTACCTGAGGCCTTTTATAATGGGTCAAAAGACGATGCATATGCACAAGCACAGGCAAAGGAGATCGAATTGAGACATGTACAGAAAAACATGGTTGGATTCGACTGAAAGTGGATCCAAGTTTCAACTATGACAGCATATACCAATTACCAGAAATTCAATTTCTGGAATTGAAAACAACATTTCGCACAAGCCACAGCCTCCGCTTTGATAATGCCAGATAAATCTAGTTCAGTTCTAGCAGATAACCAGCAAAGCTCACAGTCAACCTAGCCTTCAAAATGCATCGGCGATTATACTCCGGTAGTTACCTTTTGACAGCGAGAGGTCCGAGAACAAGCAACAGCAAAGGAGAACCGTGATACATGGAACCTGTGGAAGGGATCAAAGCATCAAACAGTGACACACCAGAGATCGAACGGAGCGGAACCTGCGTAGGGAGACATCGCCTACTGCTTCAACCAGTCGCCTTTGCCAACTGCAGGTGGCACAAACAAGAAAAACCAGAAATCGTATCAGAAAATGAACCTCCAAGATTTCAAGGGAGGAGGGGGCGGGGGATCGGGGATCGGGAATCAATCGACGGAGCGAAGAGAGGCGGCGTTACGGCGGCAAATGCTGGTGAGAGGGGTGGCGACCTCGGGGCGGGTGGACAGGCGGAGGTTCCTGGGGAGGTAGACGAGGGCGAGCCGGAACACGACCGACGCGACGAGCCATGTCCAGAACCCCGGGCGCGCGCGCTTCTGCTTCTTCGTCTCCGTCTTCTGCTTCGTCGCCGTCGCCGGCGCCGTCGAGCTCGTCGTTTCTCTCTCCTCCATTTTCGCCGTCGCGGTTCGACGCGTTGGCGTCGGGCGCGTAGGCGGAGGTGGAGGAGTCGGGGGCGACGGACTCCGACGCCGACGGAGGCAACCGGCGGAGGGGCGTCGGCGTCGCGTTTCGCTGGAAGAGAGGCGCGACTTCGCGGAGGGGGAGAGAGAGAGCAGAGCGGACGTCGCGAGAGGGAGGCGGAGGAGCGTCGGCGGCGTCGGCGTCGGCGTCGACATCAGTGTGGGGGCGATGGAAGCAACAAAATTTTTCAAAATGGCGCCTGACACGAGGACACGTGTCGTCCTCCGAGCACCTTCTTGTTTGACACGCTGGAGCATAAAACGTACCCAATATTTTCTCGGCCCTACCCTAAAAGCTAGGAAGCTCAGGTCCCTCGCTCGGATCATGATTCGAGACCCCCACTCATTCCATGATGTTTTCCAAAAAAACTTAGAAAATAACCATAATTAATTTCTCAAAGATATTTTCAGATTTCAGAATCATTATCATATATGGCCAATAGGACGAATATACCCCAATCAAAGTAGGTCGAACAATAAGTCTCCGTCAATTTCAAAACTAAGCATGTATCATCTAATTACACGTCATTAGCCAATTGCACATCCATATACACCTTACAGATTAAGATTCGTGCATATTTTCATAAAGCAAACACATATGGCATACAAAGTCATATTAGGGCATAAAATAATAAAGGAATTTCCCCAATTACATCTACGATAAAAATCAAAATCGCTTCAGTAAATTTAGGAAATTAATGATATATTCATTTGAAGGACTTAATTGAAAGTTAAGGTGCCAAAAGGGTATCATGTGGAAAAAAACTTCTTACTACATGTAATTGAAATGCCAGATCGTGAGTTGCAAATGACCAACGCTTTCACACTTACATCTACGTTTCCAATCAGCCTAGCTTTTTCCCCCCTTTTTTTTTTATTATATTGATTGGTGGCAATTCGATTAGATAGAAAACCCCGAGTATACCCCGTTTAGGATTTGAGAAGGTTAGGGCCGCGGAGAATGACCGATGGCTTGGGGTTAGGGCTATGGAGGCGTGTGAGCGAAGCAGTGACATTTGAGGGAAATTCAAGGGTTTGGAGCGAGGAAGGAATTGGGAGTTTTTGTGGAGTTAAATAAGTCTACCAGGAAATTAAATTAAATAAAAGCGAAGATAATCCCGAGCATTGACTTGTTGGACGCAGTATTTTTGTCTCCACGTCAGTGCTCCGTTTGTTTTAGTAAATATTTTATGATTAAAAAATGTTTTTTATGAAGATAATCATTTAAGAAAAATTAACTTTTTCTGGTTATTTAGAAAAAAAAAATGATTTTCATCTTGGCAAAAGAGGAAGTCATTTTCCATCGATTTAATCTCGTTGTTTTTAATCCATAAAAAATATTTTTCATTTTTTTTAACAATAAAAAAATATTTTTCATAAATTAATCAGTTTTTCATCATCAAAATTTCAAATCAAAATTTCAAAAGATCAAAAAATAATTTTCCAATAACAATTTTCGGTTCAAGGACCCAAAAAGATGTGTTGTGAGGGCTTTAAAAATATCTACCCTAATACTAGCACGCCGAACCGCCTAAATTGAGAATCGCTCGACCGGCTAGTTTGGTTCGATTCCCAGAAGGATTAGTCTGGTTCTTGATTTCATAAAAATAAAATCAGTGATTGTTGGTTCAGTTTCCGATTCCGGGGAGGAATCGGCTTAGACTAGACTAATTGAATCAACCCTTTTTTTAAAAAATATATATATATATATATATATATATATATATATATATATATATATATATATATATTTAATTTCTTAAAAATAATAACAATTTTTGTATTTTTCTTAATTTTTAAATTATTTTTTGCTAAGTAATTGGTTTCATGGGACCGAGTCAGTCCGATCTAATTTCCGATCTTAGGCCGGTCTTGTTCAGTGCCCGATCTCAAAAATTGGGAATGGATTCTTCTAATTTGATTTTCAAATCGTATTGGGAACGAGCACTCCGATCTTTTTAGTGTTCCTCTTCTCTCGTTTGTTTCTTCTTGGTTGGTTTCTTTCGCTTTCCAACATAACCTTCCACTCCGCTGTTCTGTCTCATCATTAATTGGAGCTATTAGCTGTCTAAAGATAGGATGGATTGATTAGTGAAATTTTCCCCCTTGCTTTAGGGGATTCTTTATCCTAAAGAATAAATCACTTGCCTTTTGGCGTCCCTCTTTTCTTGTTTGTGTCTTCTTTTTTCCTTTTCACTTTCCAACATGACCTTCCACAATGTGGTTCTGTCTCATCATTGATTAGAGCTATTAGCTGTCTAAAGATACGATGGATTGATCAGTGAAATTTTCCCCCCTTGCTTTAGAGGATTCTTCATCCTAAAGAATAAATCACTTACTGTTTGGTGTCCCTCTTTTCTCATTTGTTTCTTCTTTTTTCCTTTCGCTTTCCGACATGACCTTCCACAACGCAGTTCTGTCTCATCATTGATTGGAGCTACTAGTTGTTCAAAGGTGGGATGGACCGATCAGAGAAATTTTCCCCCTTGCTTTAGTGGATTCTTCATCCTGAAAAATAAATTAGAAATGCTACATCTCTTCCTTCATGTTACGACTCACATCACTAGAGGGGCAACCACGTGATCGACTCAGTACTCCAATCTTATGAATAGTTGAATGGGTCTACCGATATTGAAAGACATTTAAGTAATGATCCTACACTCGCAACGCAACGGCATTTGGTATATGAATGATGCACGAATGGTATACCATCCTTTGGATGCTTGACACGATCTGACGTGATCTCTTGATAAACGTAACTTCCATAAGACCTGCTCCCTAGCAGCATTAACTATTTTCCCAGCGTTCCTGATTTGACCAGAGGAGACCCACGCGGAGTGGAGAAATCCGGCAAAAGTTCAGCCCACCAGGGAAGGAAAAGGTGAAGAAATATGTACGGCGACATTCACCATCCCAACGTAATCAAGATAAGTGAACGTCAGTTCGGTAAAATCTCAATTCTTACAAGTTGGCAGTCGAGAAGAAGAGTACGTTTCTGCAAGGAACGAATTCTTTTTTGGTCGAAAAAGAGAACGAATTCAATGAGAGCTTTAACCACATCAGTTGAGGAACGGGCGAAGAGAGAGAGCGAGAGCACACGGAGAAGTGAGACGGAGATGAAGAGGAAGAAGAGGAAGAAATGCACAAGATCGAGGGAATGAAAGGATGTGGACAATGGAAAAGCAAGGGATAAAATAAAATAGTAAGAGTTTTTTTTTTTTTTTTTTTTTTGGTAAGAAAATAAAATAGTAAGAATTAATATCATGAAAAATCATAAATTAGATAAATTTATTTTAAATAAATTTTTTATCATAAAAATTTAAAATTAATATATTTATGATAAATTTAATCCAAATTTTAAAATCTAAATAGATATATTTGTGATAAATTTATCTTCCGCTAATTTTGATTAAATTAAATTAATATTAGAAAAAATTAAAAAATTGATATATTTATAATAAACGGATAGTAAAATGTTAAATTGATACATTCATTAATTGTTACGTTTTATTTAACTCAATTATTTAATGGTGAAACTTAATGAAAATTTCTCAAAAGTACGTTAACTTGGATGGTTGACGGTGAGAATGGTGTCGAAGGGACCCCAAAGAAAAAAAATGAGAGAGGCGCCAAGTGGTCCCCACATTTCAGAACACCGTGAAAGGGGGTGTCGGAAAGGGAGAGAGAGAGAGAGAGAGAGAGAGATAAAACAAAAAAAGAAGACCGACACCGAAGGGGCCCCACATCTGACTCTCCTCACTGTGGCTACGATGGCAAGGGTGAAGGGCTGATAAAATGATAGAACATTGCGGAAGAGCGTGTAGACCATAAACCCTTTTTCTAGTATTTCCTTTGAGAGGCATTTTGGTTTTCTTCTCCGTCGGACTTGGACAAGGAAAAACAAAGGGCAGAATCAGCGCAAAGAAGAAATGCATCCTCCCATTTTTGGGCACTCTTTCGCCGTGCTCGCGGCATTGATCCTCCTTTCCGGGCTCGCTTTCAATTTTCTCAACAGGAAAAGAGCCAGTGCACGAAGAAATGCAGAAGACGCTGATGCCGGCGCGGCGGGATCGTCGGCCTCGCCGGTGGAAACCGATTCCGGCGCATCTAGTTCGTTGACCGCGCCGACTGGAGACCATTACGATGTGTTCTTGAACTTTAAAGGTCTGGATACTCGAGAAGGTTTCACCAGTCACCTCTACAGCGGGCTGGTCGATGCTGGAATTGATGTTTTCTTGGACGATAACAAGCTCCGCCAAGGCGAGGAGATCGGCCCAGATCTCTTGGAAGCCATCAAGAACAGTAAGATCTTGATCCCCATTCTCTCTGAGAATTATTGTTCGAGCAAATGGTGCCTTGATGAGCTGATTCAAATAATGGAGTGCAAGAATAATAAGACGGGGACATATAGTGTTGCCTATATTCTACAAAGTGAATCCAAGGGACGTGCGGCATCAGAGCGGAAGTTTCGGAGGTGCATTTCTTAAGCGGGAGAGGCCTTTCAACCCAACGACTTTGGAGAAATATAAGCAAGCACTCACTGCAGTCGGTAAATTGAAAGGATGGAAAACCGACGGGTACTTCATTTTTCACCAAAAACTTTCTTTACTTTCTTTTAATTTGTGTGGTGGTTTACTGTTGTTCTGATTCCTACCTGCTTTCTTTTTTTTCCTTTTTATTTTTATTGTTTTTAAATAAAAGGGTTGAGATCCTGCAATGCATGAGTTTTATAAGTTATCATTTTTAGGAATTACTTTAACGATAATGACCCACCTAATTATAAATTCTAATGTAATGATCTCATTCGCTTGAATAATATAAGCTTTTTTAGATGAACTTTCACCCATATCCAAAAGCCTT
Organism: Eucalyptus brandiana; assembly: GCA_014182725.1. Classification (NCBI taxonomy): domain Eukaryota; kingdom Viridiplantae; phylum Streptophyta; class Magnoliopsida; order Myrtales; family Myrtaceae; genus Eucalyptus; species Eucalyptus brandiana. The sequence continues at coordinate 49,823,186 of CM024675.1, read as the reverse complement.
GTAACACTGTACCATTTTTATTTTCATGTTTAAATTATAAGTTAAATTAGTCTTCATTATAGACTTTTCTAGTTGCATATTTATTTGAGACTAATATTTCTACTTATTGGTGCTTCCCATTCAAAGCTAATAGCATCATATACCGTGCATGTTGATAGCCAAGGCCATAATTCTTTATCTTCCCAAGCTACATTTATTAAATTATAAAGTCATTAATGAGTTGCTTTTATAATCATTTTCACCGAAAGAAATATTTCATATGATGGTACATATAAAAAGGAAAATAGATTATCCTTATTATTTGTTTGTTTACATATCTTTCCAAATGCATTTCCTTATCTTCAACACATTGTTACCTCATACACCTGCATAAATTGAAGCATTGTCTTATTTTGAGGAAAAATTATTCTGGAAAAGTCATTCTTCTACTTTCAGTAAAATCAACATCGGATTAATTAGAATCATACAACAAAGATACTCAAAAAGGAAAGTAAAGTACAACCTTTTATCATCCCTCGACATGATAAAGATCGATAAGAACATGAATTTAGAAAGACACTAAATTCACAACATGAGAGGAAACTTGCACCCATGCGATTATAAGGTGAAATCCCCCTACTTGTGTTTAGGTAGTACACAATATGGCACTCAGGATAACTTTCCGGCTTGGTATTACAGGAACTAACTTCCTCTTGCATCAAAAGTTATTACCTATTTATTGATTGATGGCTGAACTCTCATACCAAGTTGGCTTATTGTATTTTCGCTTATTTCAAATGCTTAGAAAGTTTTCAAAGTCACTTCCACGTCATCCTTAAAATTCTAAACAAACAAAAAATTTAAAATTTGATTCAAATTGATACTATATAAAAATTCAAGATTTATTAGCGGTACCTCAAGTTTCTTCCCGCTAAATAAATTGTCTTAGAATAATAATGGAATAGCCATGTGAAGCAACCTCCGGCAATAATCACTTTAATGTTAGCATTAAGATAATATATGGAGGTGGCAAAAACAATTCTTAGATATTTTTTTTATTATGTTCTCAATATATAAAATATAAACAATATAAAATTGTTGCTGCCACGTACTTGAACTCTTGTCGCCTTTGACAGGAATGAAGCAGAATTAGTGAGATTGATTGTCCAAACAGTGTCGAACGAGCTGAAGAAAGACTATGATTTGCTTATTCCCGAGAATTTGGTCGGAATTGATAATCATGTGGAGAAGGTTATGATAGATGTAGCTAATAATTCTAATGTCACCCTATTTATTGGCATCTATGGAATGGGAGGCATTGGTAAGACAACTCTTGCTAACATTATCTTCAACAAGCTCTCCCATCAATTTGACTCTCGTAGCTTCATCCCTAATATTAGGGAGTCATGTAACCTTAAGGGCGTTGAGTCCTTGCAGAAGAAGCTAATCTTTGATATATTGGGAGAAGAAAACCAAGTTCATAATAACCGTGAAGGGACTATGTTGCTCTCATCCCAGTTCAAGAAAAAGAAAGTACTCATTCTTCTTGATGATGTGGACCATTATGATCAGTTGAAGGATTTGGCTGGAAATCATAATTGGTTTTATTCAGGAAGTAGGATCCTTATTACCTCAAGAGACAGGAGTATTCTTGAAAGTGCAAGGGTGGACTGCTACCATAAACTAGAGGAATTGGATAAGAACCAATCTTTGATCTTGTTCTGTAGACATGCATTTGGAACGAACTCTCCTCCAAGTGAATTCAAGGACCTTGCTCATGAAGTTGTATCCACAACTGGAGGGCTTCCCTTGTCTCTTGAGGTTATAGGCTCATTACTGTTCAAAAAAGAGCCAAAACGATGGAGCGGTACAATAAAAAAGTTAAGAGAAGTCCCTCATAAGGATGTGAAAAAAAGGTTAAAGATAAGTTATGATGCATTAGAATATTGTGAACAACAGATATTTTTGGATGTCGCTTGTTTTTTAATCGGGACCGATGGAAGAATTGCATCCTACATGTGGGACGCGTGTGACTTTTATCCAGAGGAGGGAATTGCAAAATTGAGTTCTATGTCATTAATAAAATTTGGAGATAATCATGAGCTTAAAATGCATGATCAATTGAGAGATCTTGGTAGAGAAATTGTTCGCGAGGAGAAGTGGGAAGAGCCTCAATACCATAGTAGGTTGTGGGAATCCGAGAAAGTCCTAAAAGTGCTAAAGGAAAATAAGGTAACGGTTTCTCTTTTTTCGCTCCCCTAGTACATGTTCTCTTGTCTGAGTGATGTTGGTCCTTTACTTTAGTGCTTGTCCTAGTGAGTAGAGAACCTGTTAATATTATTACCCTCATGTCATTTCATTGACGAGATTAGTGATTAGAAAGTAGAAGATTGCTCTCTCTTGGTAAGTATTGCGGCTTGCCTAAGATTTTTCTTAAACAAATGTACATTACAAATATATCTCCAAGGATGAGGTACTTGTAAATTTATTAGATACCTGATAAAGGGGGTCTATATTGAAAAACTTCGAATTTTTAAGTGTGTTTGTTTCATGTAAAACTTAAGGTTTGGAAAATAATTTTTTAAAAATGATTGGTTATATTGTTTAGAAAAATTAGTCAACGAAAAATATTTTCATTATCAACAATGTCAACTATCTTCGTGGATGATGAAAATATTTTTCACTAATTTGTTTTTGAAAGCTGCGTAAGCAATCATTTTTGGGGAAATATTTTTCAAATTTTGAGTTTCGCGAACCAAACGCACCCCAATTCAGTTTTTTCCTTCACGCGTGCAACAAATAACTTGATCATGTCCCTGTAAACCATAACTAATTAGTAATTAGGATATAAAATAATAGGTCGAATTGGTAGGGAAAATTTCATAGGCTTGAAGTGGAGTTGTTTTCTTAAAAGATGCTAAGAAATGAATATTGTCTTAAATAAAGTCTTAAGTGGCCAATTTAGTCTCAAATAAGGTTCTAACCTCACCAACTAGTCAAATCCTATCCACCTTCGGGGGCATTCTCATCCAAAAACATTTTTCATTATTTTTCTTCATCTTTCTCAAGCCTCCTTCGCTCTGGTTGTGATGATCATACCAGTCACCACCACTGAAGACGTTGAATTCCTCCTGTCACCATCAACAGCCTCTTCATGGCACTTCCTCAACTCCTCCACCAACAGAGACGAGAACTTGACCATGTCAGAATTCCATCTCGAGACACCTTAACCTTACTCTTCTCCTTCTTTTAGAGCCCGTGGATTGCAAGAGGGAGTCTTTAGTAGGTGTAGAGCTTAAATTTGTGGGGTTCCGGCAAAATTGCAATTTTGTGCATGTCAAAGAGCTTAGAGGCAATGGGTTGATGTGGGTGTTTGACTATGGCTACGGTGATGTTGATAAGGGCTTGTTTTGGGAGCTTCTTGAGGGAACGTGTGGAAGGGTATATCGCAAAGTCACTGTGTGCCTAGGAGCTTCCCGTAAACAACATAGAATTGTGACCTTTTTATAGTCAAGCGAACCGCATTATGGGATGCAAAACCCTGATATGAGGCAATGCGAAAATTCTGTTGTTTCGATTTGTCTCCGCAAATGCTTTGGATTAGATTTCCTAGAGTCATAAGATTATCTCTTGTTCAAGCCAGAACAATCCAGAGCACAATCGCAAAGCATTTTGTAACACAAAGTAAAATCCATGCTGAGGCCCTTATTTGAGACTAAATTCACCATTTGAGTCTCTTATTTGAGACAACGTCCATTTCAGGTCTTCTTTTGAAAAAAACAACTCTATTTCAAATCTTTATTTAAAATTTTCTCAAATTAGTATAATATGAGTGAACATGGCAGCATTTGTGTAACTAATTGTGATTTTGACTCTACTAATAATCCATCATATGGTTTGACTCGAGTTGTTGCTCAAAAGACTAGCTCCTATTTGCATTCTCAATATGCGAACTTGCATAATATCAATAGCCAATTCATGTATTAACAAATTCAAAGCCTATGTCTATTTATTATGTCTTTCATATTACATCAGAAATAAGCTAAACTAACCAAAAGAAAAATGAATATCCTGTATACTTTATATCTAAATGGTAAAATTAACTTTTAAAATTGGAAAGGTGCATGTTTGACATAATTATTTCAGTATTTTTGCAGGATATACTTTCGGTTCATTCAATTCAAGTTACTATCATAAGTCGAAATCAAAGTGCTTTTGATAAAACTGATATAAGATCTTTAAAGTTTATTCCTACATTTAATCAAAATACCTAAAGTTACTTTCATTTATAATATCTAAAAATACGATCGACTTTGATAAAACCCATGGGAAGTGAGAAGCATAGACAATACAACTTACATAAACAGGAAACGAATGACATATAAATCATAATTGAAACACATTCATAACTGACTCCATGGGTATTATTGAGTATACGACCAAATAAATAAAAATACAAAGTGTTGCAACTGAGAGAAAAATAACACAAAGTTTAAAAGAGCGTAAAAAGAAGTCTAGCCTTTTTGCATACGGGCCGAAAATCTTACAACTTTTCATTCAGTGGACAAAATTGACACCCTTTACAAATTCTGCTTATTCTCACTTTAAATCACCATGCGTTATCCTACACAGCTCAATGTGCGAACATACACAGTAAACCACAATAATCATGATCACGAATAGATTTTTCTATTTCAAAATGCTAAAAATTTGGTACAAAGGTTATTAAAAATAGAAAAACAACCTAGTTTTTTGTGTTTGTTGATATGATTCGCTGCGTACGTCAGCACAGTGAACCATGTGGATATTTGTGGTGATTTAATGATGACAATGGACGACAATTGTAGCGGGTGTTAGCTTTGTTCCACGGGTAGATGATTGGTTTTTTTTTTTTTTTTTTACTATACTTTTGAAAGGTTACGTAATATTTGCTCTAGATGTAAAAGGTTAGGCATTTTTTGGTACGATTGAAAGATTGTGCTACCTTTGTCCCAAGTACAAAAAGTTAGGATTGTTTTTGGGATTTGGCTGTAAGTATACTTAAAATCTATGGATCGATTCTTGAAAGTGAAAAAGTTACACAGTTGAAAACAAAGAATTCTTGATGATAAATAGGATTTCTTGGTATTTTTAGGGAAGCTTACGAGGGAAATGACTATTCTGAGTATGATTACTTCTTTTGGAGGTTGCTTCCTTTTTTTTTTTTTTTTTGTTATTATTATTACTCTTAACTTGGATTCCTTTTAGGTGTTGAAATCTATTTCCTTCTCCACTAGTTACGTCATTCTCCTTTCAGTATCCATGAAATCTTGTACAACAATGTGAAGTACAATAGGAAATTTTCTTGTTCGGAGAAATTAAATTGTGGAAATCCCTGAATTTTCTCGGCTTCGTATGCTTTAGTGATTTTTCTTGATGAAAGCTTGCTACAATGGTTCGCAAGAATAGCTATTCTATTTTATTTTATTTTTTTGGGCAAAGGCTATTCCATTTATAGTTTGTTCTGATGAAGTAGTTATTCTTTCGCTTGATTCAAAAATAGATTAGGTATTACTATCCTCCCAAAATCAGGAATAGTTATTTTAAGGGGGCCAAGGAAAAGCTATTCCATGTAGCGAAGCATAGCTTAAATTTTCATATTTCAGCAATGACTTTGCATATTTAATAACTGATTATATTCGAATAGACCAAAGTTATTAGATCTATGTTTATTACACATTATATTTAAATATTTCAATCATCTATAGTTATGATTTGTTTAGAATAAATCAAATTGCAATCTATAATTAAGTCATGATTTATGCTAAACAATGTTATAGAGAATATAATACTTATAATTAGAAAGTAATCGATTAATGATATTTTAGTTAGTAGTAATAATGAAATAAATTACACAGGATATTAATATAACTACCATCACAAGTTCAGTTACTTATAATTATACATTACTCCAATGGGAAAAACAACAGTGAGTATATGTTAGTTTTTATTAATCGGGTAAGTAGCACACTCAAGTAACATATATGACATTTATACATAAGAAGAAGCGGAAAAGAAAAGGACTTCATAATGTGAAATCCCGTGCATTGAATGTACGTCCTAACTCCTAACTAATATAGTAATGCAGCTACATTAGCGGAAAGAAGAGGATTTGCAAGTTGTAAAGTTTTACCCTTTATGAGCCATTATACTAAAGAGTAATACTATACAAACTATCATACAAAATAAAACAAAACCAAAAAAAGAGAACATCATAATTCTTTTTAAGATCCAAGTACGTATGGCCACATTTCAAAATCAAAGTTGATATGTCGATACTTTGCTAGTCTCTTAAGAACGTCTATGCATGTTATAGCAATACGAACAAATAATATTAGATTAGTTTTGTTGGATATAAATAGAATTAACGAACATTGATGATTACCTACAGGGAACAGAAAAGATTAAGGCCATTTATTTCAACAAAGTTCGCCATTTCCCCTTTTTGGAGCCATTCGAGAATTTTGAGGCTGAGCAATTCAAGAAGTTAACAGGGCTAAGGTTCCTTGATGTGAGTGGGGCATGTCTTAGTGGAGATTTTGAGAATTCAATGGGGGAGTTAAAATGGCTTCGATGGCAGGGTTGTCCCTCGACTTTTGAAGCAAACAATTTTCGCCTAACGGAATTAGTCGTACTCGATTTGTCTTTGAGCAAGATCTCAGATGAATGGCAAGGATGGAGTTCCATGGTAAGATTGAAGAACAAGTTTTCTTTTTTTGCATTCTTTGGAATCATAATTGCTCTAGGCTAACCCTTGATTTTTATTGTTATGTTTCCAGATGGCAGAGAAGTTAAAATTTCTTGACCTTACAGGTTGTCAATCCTTAAGAAGCACGGTATTCCTCTCAGCTTTTAAGAATTTAGAGGTTCTGATACTCTATGATTGTGGGAAATTAGAGCAAATTGACTCTTCTATCGGAGACATGAAGAACCTGGTATGCTTGACGTTGAAGTATTGTGATAGACTCGAGGTGCTGCCAGATAGCATAGGAGCTTTACAAAATCTAGAAATTCTGCATATTGGTTTCCTTGACAAATTAGAATTAACCGATGGTATTTTTAGGATGAGAAAGCTCCGAGATTTAAAAGCTTCAAACGTCACATTCAGGGAGCTAATGGACATTTCACAATTGAACCAGTTGAGGACATTATATATGGAGGATTGCTATAACATGTATGAAGTTCGAGGTCTTGACAAATTGATACATTTGGAAAGCTTGATCATCACAGCGTGCAATTCAATTGAAAGGTTGGATCTTCCAAAATCTAAGAATTTGAAGACAATATGCGTTGAGGAGTGCGAAAACATAGTCGAGATTCAAAGCCTCAATCGGTTGGAGTTCTTGGAAGAATTAAAGTTCAATTGCTGTCCTTCAATTGAAAGGCTAGACCTTGCAAAGTTTGAGGGTCTAAAGAAATTAGATATTTATTGCGAAGACTTAGTCGAAATTCAAGGTCTCGATAGGCTGAAGTTCTTGGAAAATCTATGTATTAATCAGTGCAAAATTAAAAAGCTGGACCTTCCAAAGGGTTTGAAGATACTATGTTCTAGAACTGACGATTTATTACGTGAAATTGAAGGCCTTGATAGGTTAGAGTTCTTGGAAAACCTAGAAATATATGGCGACCATTCAATTGAAAAGTTGGACCTTTCAAAATCCAAATATCTAAAGAGGTTAAGTTTTCATGGTTGCCAAAACTTAGCCAAAATTCAAGGCCTCGATAGGATGATGCTCTTGGAATCCCTTCATATCTCGTGCGTTTCAATTGAAAGGTTGGACCTTTCAAATTCCAATGGTCTAAGGACTTTACATATTCGATGGTGCCAAAACTTAGTTGAAATTCAAGGCCTCAATAAGTTGAAGTTCTTGAGAGAGATGATAATCGATTGGTGCAATGCAATTGAACAGCTGCACCTTTCAAACTCTAAGGGTTTTAAGTGTCTGAGAAAGATAAAAATCTCTTCGTGCAATGCAATTAGACGGCTGGACCTTTCAAAATCTAGGGGTTTGGAGTTCTTGAGGGAGATAGATATCAGTTATTGCTTTGCAATTGAACAGTTGGACCTTTCAAAATGTGAGGGTTTAAAGATATTAAATATTCACCAATGCAAAAACTTAGTCAAAATTCAAGGCCTCGATAAATTGGAGTTCTTGGAAGAGCTAAAAATTTATGTGTGCACTTCCCTTGTAAAGTTACCGAATTTATGTTGCTTTGACACCTTACAAACTTTGGCAATTTGTGGCTGTGACAAGCTTCATGATATTCAGAAACTAGAGGGACTCACATCCTGCAAGGTTGTATATATAACGGGTTGCGAGTTCTTAGCAAAATTACCAAACTTGTCGAATTTTCATAATTTATGCACATTGTTCTTATTAGATTGTCAAGAACTTCGGGAGATCCCAGGACTTGAGGAGTTGACATCCCTAAGAATTATTGCTATCCGGGGATGTTCGTCGATTGAGAGCTTACCTGATTTTTCATCATGTACCAACTTGATCACTCTGGTTGTGCAAAATTGTGTGAAACTCACTGAGCTTCAAGGGCTCGAGAAATTGGAGCAACTTCGGCTATTGGACATTTCTGGATGCAAGTCTCTCAAGACAATACCAGAATTATCTAGAGGGCAGCTTCGTCAAAATTACGAGATAAGCCCATATCAGATGGACCCAAATCGCGAGGTTACATGGTGACAGACAGGAATGAGTCATTTGGATAAGACGACTCGGACGAGTTAGAATAGTTGAGATGATCTACGTCTCCTAAAAAAGGTACATACAGCAGTTAAGCTACCTTTTCTCTTTTGAGATCTGTCATCCAATTTTCATTTGTATTTCCTATTTGCAATTTCTTCTATCACCTTTTTTAGTATTTCCTTGTCGACAGTGTTATTGTTTTCTTATTTTAATTCAAGGAATCCTGGGGCAAGGTTCATGGAATGTGTGCTTGGGTAAAATGTTTGTGCTCATCATGCCAGGAATGAAAATAGTCGAAAGGCCTTCTAAGTGCATCATCGTTTTCAGTCTTCTGATGTGAGGTTTTAGTTTGCTCTGCATTCTTCATACAGTTCATGACTGCATATTTCTAAGGTACGCTTAAGAGTGAATTTAGGATTCTAAGGTATGACTTGGGATAAATTTGTCAAGCCATTGTGTTTCCCACATTCTATCTCACAGAATGTCCACATTAGCTTATTAACGTAATCGTATCAGTGGCGAAACACCAAATGCTAGAACTGACTCTTCTCCTGGCGGGTTGGTTGTGAATAAACTAGCAAACAGGCTAGAAGCAAAACTATTGTGAATTGTGTGGAGCAATCGCGGAAATTGCGACTTGAATTTTGCTGATTATAAAATTGATGTTGATCTGTTTTCAATCCATGATATACCTAAAAGTCCAAGTTAATTAATAGATTAGTCCAAAGAATACTTCTTAATGTTTGGATAGTTAGCAAAGTCATCTGTCAATTACCGGAACTTTTGGGCAAGCAAATAATCAAGACAGCAGACATGAACAAGAATGTCTTTTGAAATGATCGATTACACTGTATAATAATCCCTTGTATTATGCATAAGCTCTTATTTGTGCATCTACTTGCATACAAGAAAAGCACGGGAAGCGTTCCCGTAAGTTTCCTGAAGATACTTTCCTCTATCTTGAATGCCGTTTGAAAGCCATCTTGCATTCATTTTGATGAATGAATAGCACATAATGAAATGAAATGAATTATACAATATCCCACAAAAGCAAGCGACTTAAGTTGGATTTAGTATGACAACCGGATCGAAGCTTATGTGATTGATGGTGTTAGATGCGTATTAGTTGGATTGAAAGAGTTCAAAAGAGAAATTAATATTGAGTTTTACAAAGAAAGATATGTGATCTTTGGTGTAATATCAGTAGTTCCCTGAAGTTGGTTGCTAGATTGATTTGATTTGATTTGATTCACTGGCAGGATTTGATTAGTATTCATCTAGTTGTGATGTAAATGCCAAGATGCCCGAAAGAGCTTTCGAAAGGAAATTCTAAAAGGAAGCCCGATGTTTCTTGGACTTATCCAAATGCTGACGATACTTCCGTAGAACGGTAAGGATATCCGCATGTTGTTATACCATATTGCCCTTATCACCTTCAACAGAAAGCTTTGCAGAGCTGAAATTGTTGGTGAACATAAAAGGTTTCTCAAATACTGAATGTCTAGTCAATTAGGTTGATGTAACTAATGCCCAATAATTTGCACGATTATATTGCAATTCGGTATCATAAATGGCACCTGCATGGAGGCTTGTTGGAGTCTTTATTCGAAGTGAGTTGTTTGTGATTTTCAGGTTTGGTTCCTGGTGCTTAAATGGAAGCCATTCAATATTTGCCTGCTAAACTTTGTCGGGTCAATAAAGAACCTAAGAGGTTCCTACTTTGGGAAGCTACGGTCGGAGTTGGCTTGGAATTGATGTATCCGCTGCTGTCGGATGTCTCGGAATCAGAGTTTCCCAAGGTTGAGATCTTACTGTGGTTGATTTTGCTATCGGAATGATAGACATTGTTGAACCAAATTTGATGATGTGAAGAGCAAGGTTGGTGCTAGAGTCTAGCGATGTGCATTTGAGAATTGTGCTCCATTTGGGATATTGAAGCCCGATTGATGAGAGAATCACTATACTGAGCATGGGAGGATTTGGAATGGATGATAAATACGCATTGGATGTCCTGTTCCTGTCCAGTTTTGAATGCATATTGTCATATTGAATTGGTTAAATGAAAACATAGAAAATAAGGTTGTTATTCTTTCTCAACTATTATTGGAAGTATCTTATTTTTATATCTATGGTTGTAGGACATGTTATCATAAACCATGCGGATATCATGGAATATGCAGATTATATAGCCAATCAATACAGGTGGTGAATTACCTATTGACTCGGCGATATGCTTATTCAGCTATTAAGCCAATTTTTCTTTTCTTTTTTCGGTCAAAAACTGATTCACTTTTATTCAATTTGAAAACGCAGATCCCATAAACTGGGTTTCCTTACAAAGTAAATCCAACAATATTTGGGGAGGGGGAGAAATCCAGTCCCTTGGCAGAGTTTCCTTGGCGCTGAGCTTTTGCGGCCCAGTCCGCAATGGAGTTGGTTTCATGATGGCAATGGGAGATACGCAGCTGTGAGAAGCTGGATGACAGATCAAGGCATTGGGAGATAACTGCATGTGCATCCCATGGAATAAGGTCTGGATTCTCCATAGCTTTAACTAAAGTCAGATTGTCCAACTCTTAACTCAAGGGAATCGTGTCTTCGAGGGAGTAAGAAGTTTTATGGTTTTCGAGAGAGCCACATATTCTGCTTAAGAGGCAGAGGAGACATGGATCTGTTTGACCTTTAAGGATTTGACCTTCGGGGATTTCCAGTTCTCAGAAGAGATGGGAGCATTAATGTTCGTTTTTTGCTTCGAATTCCATCTTCTGTAATTGCCGAGAGAAGATAGAGCTCCTTGTAGTGCTTGAACTGGGTCTGGGGGTTTCTTTCGAAAGATAAAGTTGTTACGAGAAGTACAAATAAACCAAAAGATGGTTGCTACAAGCGATAGAGAAGGTAGGTTTTCTTAGCTTTTAAGGAATTGCATTAACCATATTTCTATTCTGCTTGACCCCTGGGATGAGATCTGTGTTGGAGGTAATAGGTTTGAGAGAGAAGAAGTAGTTGCTTGAAGTATTACACCAAGAGACGTCAAGTTTAGAACGTTCAACAGTGTTACGCCAGGCGTAGGGAAACCCAGAGTTTTTATATGCACGTTATTGGGCGGCCCATATGGACCCAAATAACGAAAATGCTTTTTTTTTACCTATTGGGGCTTGTATGTGAACATATTATTTTGGACTATATTAATAATATATCCAACAATCTCCTCCTATGTTCACCATACAGCACAATCCAATAAGTTGGTCAGTGTAATGTTCAAACAAACATGAATCATCCACATTCAGTCCAAGACAATCAACTCGGATCGGTCAAAGAGTATTCCAGCAGTAAAGTATTAAACTAAATCATCATGTGCAAACTAAATAAGTGAATCATTCTTATCATGAATCTGTTCAGAGATTAAAATTCAAATCCCAAAATAATTCTCAGATTCAATTCACAACCAATATATACATATTAATCAAGTATAAGTAGGCTAGTCAAAATAGTCTAAGGCCTTACAAATATAAGAAACAAGCATAATAATGTCCACAAAATAGAAATAGCAAAATGCAAGTCTCAAGTAAATTGACTTCATCAAAATAGGCAATAGCAGGTAAACTGTCAAGTCCCCACACCCTCTAAGTGATATATATTCATTCATCAAGTAGGTCATCCTGGTCAGGATCCCACTCATTAAGCTCTCCTCCATCTCTGCCATCCCTTGTAGAATGTCAGATATGAATTTCATATTATCATGAATTCAATCAATTGAATAAAAACTTAGCACCATTCCATCATGCGGATAAGAACATATATTGATGTCATAAAGCATCATAATATCATGTCATAAGCATCAAACCAGTTTCATAAATTATGAACAAGACCTAAACAATGTGATTTACAAAGAGCCATCAACTTAAGTTTATTTGTAGGAGAATAACTATTATCTAGTTTCAAAGAACAAGACCAATAGTCAAGTCACTTACAACAACCTAGTCATGTAATATCAAGTTTCAATTAAGAACAAGACAAATAGGCTTCTTATGTAAACAATTGTTTCTATGTTTCAATTTGGAATGTCACAATTACTAATTCCTTAAAGTCAAATAATCTAGCATCAAGTTTGGAATGAGATCATTTAACAAAAAAGGATAGTCCAATCTAGTTGAATTGTATCATCAAGTTTGGAATGACACAATTTTTCCAGATAGAACATTTGAATTAGGTTAAAGTCATCTTCATCAAATTTGGAATGAGACAACTCACCCTCTTCAACTAGTCAGCAACTGTGAACATCAATGAAACATATAAACTGTGCTTATCATTGTAGCCAATAAAGAAATATTTGATAATTCAAAACACAAGTAAGTAAATGGTAGTTAAGACTTGCCTATATAGTCTTTAACCCTAGTTCCCCCACTGTTTTGAATAATCGATCTTTAGGCATACCTTTGGTGAGAGCATCGGCTATGTTATCCTTCAATTATATAGTCTTTAACCCCAGTTCCCCCACTGTTTTGAATAATCGATCTTTAGGCATACCTTTGGTGAGAGCATCGGCTATGTTATCCTTCAATCTCACATCGATCAAGGTGATAACCCCTTGTTGTCTCAAATAATTCAACAACGCATGTCTCAGTCTCACATGTCTTCTCTTTGAATTAAAGAGAGTATTATTGATGACTTGGACAGCTGCTCGATTATCACAAAATAGGCTTAAAGAATTAATCTTTAGCCGAGTCAAAGGAATATCCATAATCAGATTCTTTATCCACTCTGCCTCTTCACCGGCTGAGGCTAAAGCAAAAAGTTCCAATTCCATAGACGACAATGCAATACAAGTCTGTCGTTTGGATTTCCAAGTAATAGCAGCTCCACCCAAAGTGAATACATACCCACTAGTGGAATTACTATTTCCAATATCTTAGCACCATGAGGCATCAGAATATACATCCACAATTGGAGGATAACCAGAATAATAAAGAGCATAATCTTTAGTACCTTTAAGGTATCTCATTAGCCTATTAAGGGCATCCCAATGGTCTTTACTAGGATTACTAGTAAAACGACTCAGCATACCAACTGTAAAGGCTATGTCGGGTCTAGTGCAACTCATAGCATACATGAGACTACCAATCAGTTTCGAGTACTTTAACTGATCCACGCTGGTCCCTTCATTAGGACTCAGTCTATTATTATAATCATATGGTGTCTCACTCGGTTTACACTTATCGTATCCCCAAGTAGAAAGTAGCTGCTCAATATAATGAGTCTGGCTAAGGGAGATAACTTGTTGTTCAAAGCTTACTTTCATACCAAGAATGGTATTAGCAATACCAAGATCTTTCATGTCAAATTCTTTAGCTAAAGTAGCTTTCACGTCACTCACTACAGAATGATCGGAATCAAGAATTAACATGTCATCAACATACAAGCAAATGATGACTATCTTATTTGACATAGAACGATGGTAAAGGCATTTATCTGAATAGCTAGACTGAAAGCCATAACTCTTTACCACTTCATCAAATTTAAGATGCCACATCTTAGGTGCTTGTTTAAGACCATATAGAGATTTATTTAATTTACAAACTTTGTCCTCAAGACCTTTCATAACATATCCTTCCGGTTGTTCCATGTAAATTTCTTCATTTAAATCCCCATCTAAGAAAGCTGTTTTTACATCCATTTGATGAACTACAAAGTGTTCAATAGATGCCAAAGCAAGAAGAATTCTTATAGTTGACAGATGACACACAGGTGAATAGACATCAAAATAGTTTATTCCACTCTGTTGTTTATAGCCTTTAGCTACTAAGTGTGCTTTGTATCTGGCTATTGATCCATCACTATTCAGTTTCTTCTTCAACACCCATTTACAGCCTATAGCTTTAGCCCCTTTTGGCAAATTTACTAGCTGCCAAGTGTGATTCTGTAGCAGAGAGCTCATTTCATCATCTATGGCTTCTGCCCACAGTAGAAATTCCCTAGATCTCATTGCTTCCTGATAGGAGAATGGATCATCCTCAAGATGGTAAGCAACAAAGTCTTCACCAAAACTTTTGGGAATTCTCTCTCTTGTAGATACTCTAACTAGAATTGGTTCAATAGCCAAGCTGTGTGGAATTAGTGTCGAAGGGCTCGCTTGATTCTACGGGAGATTTCGAAATCATATCTCGTAGATCCGAAACATTCAAGCCTTGATCTACGATAAACTTGTTTTCAAAGAACACCGTATCTCTAAATTCTATCTTTGTGTTAGTAGATAGATCTAAAAACCTATTTGCGACTATCTATCTTCGCACTACCTAGATATACACAAGTAATAGTTTTAGATCCCACCTTAGGTTTTTTAGGATCTGGTATACTTACATAAGCAATACAGCCCCAAGTCTTAAGAGTATCATATCTACAATGGTGCTTATGCCATATCTCATAAGGTGTCATGGACAACTTAGAGTGCGGCAATCTGTTCAAGATGTGATTAGCAGTTAGAACTGCTTCTCCCCAGTAGGAGGAAGGCATATGCCATGTCACGCCCCGAACCCCGAGACACGTGAAACAACCCACCATGGTCATGTAAATGCGACATTCCTAGGTAGTGTCGCCGACCCGAATTTATCTTTTTAATGCGCAAGCAGAACGTACTTAGAAAACCCCTTACAAAAGCATACGGGATAGGAACAGCAGGAACATCAATTCAAAATCAAACAACATACTTTCATACATCATCATCATCATTACAAGGCTTAGATACATCAACAGGATCCAGAGGCTATGCACCAAAAATGGGTCAAAGGTTATGTGCATCAAAAGAGAGTTAGCCTACACAAGAAGGATCAGCCCACCAAAAAAAAGAAGAACGGTCCTATAACTACTAATTGGACTCGTTCGACGATCCCCATCCTCCTCCACCGCGATACTGTTTGGGCCAGGAGATGGTGGGTTATCCACCCTGCCATCAGGAAGGTTAGCTACCCCTTCTCCCAAGAGAGCATCCATCACGGCCAGGGGAATGTCAAAACTGTCAAGTGGACCAATCCTAAAACCATTGGCCCCAAAACGGAACCAAGCCCTATACCTATGGGGCACCCTAACGTCTTCAGTCTCCTGGATCCACACTGTAGACCTAATCAGCTCATAGACCCAATGACTCCCGGGGTCGGGGGGCGCGCACTTTTGCTCGATAATCCGAACCGGGATGCCATTCTTCTGCGGGGGTCCCGCCATCTAGGGTCCTAAAATATTTTTCCCCAAACCGGGATGAGACTTTGCCTCAGCAAGTTCACCCCTCCTAAACCCCTATTAGAAAGTAAATACGCCCCAAAGTAGCTTAGCCACGACATCAAGAAGACTTACCTCGTCTTGGCCCTCACCTGCAGATTAGCATAATTTATATAATTCAACCACGTGCAATTATGATAACCAAACAACCATGGCACAATAACATCATCAGAACAATTCAACCACTTGGATCGTCTCAGCGATCAATCGACTTGGCCGATTACATGTCATTCTAGCAAATCAATCATTGCTCTCAATCACGGCCCTATAGGAAGATTCAATAACCAGTGGCAATCACGGCCCCACTCGGCACGACCTACAATTAGGTGGTAGCTCACGGCCTCATTAGGCACGACCTCTAACAGGTGGTCAATCACGGCCCCATTAGGCACGACCTCTCTTAGGTGGTTCATCACGGCCCTATTAGGCACGACCTCTCATAGGTGGTTCATCATGGCCCTATTAGGCACGACCTCTCATAGGTGGTTCATCACGGCCAATCTCCCATCAATTTCCACACTTAGGGCTTTCTAAAGAATGCTCATAAATCGCAATCACATTCAATTCGCCAAAATTAATCATCAATTTCAAATTCTACTAGCACAAAGAACGATCGGCACGAAATTCTGAGCAACTAGGGTCAAAATAAAATTTTCGAGTTTTTTTTTTAATAATATTTTAATGAATTTCGGAATATGAAATATTACTAAATAATTCAACAATTTCGAAGCATTTATTTAAATCATAAATAAACTCCTTTAAGTCACATCAAGGTTTATTTTAAAATAAACACACTTAACCATTAAACTAAACTCACTTTACCTTAATTAATCCTCCTAATATAATCCATAATTAATTAAACCAATCCATCCACCTAACCTCAATTAACTTAAGCTAAACTTACTTAAGACATCATTAACTCGCTAATCGCGGATTAGTGAGGTAAACTCACCGGAATCACTTTCCGACGAGTCTCCGGCGAAGAGCACGACGACGCCGACGACAAACCTGCACGGATCAAGACCAAATGAGCACAAAAAGGGGACCAAAACGAACTCGCAAGATGCTAGATCTTGCTGGTTTTTCTTTCCAGCACTAACCGAGCTTGAGGGGATGGCGGAACGGCGACGGAACGGCGGAGAAAGCTCGGCGGTGGCGACTAGGTCTCGGGACGGTGGCTCACGGTAACGGATGGCGACGACGGGGGCTTCGGCGACGACGAACAGCGGCTGGTTTGGAGAGACGACGGTGCGGGACTCACGGCGGAGACGGGGGCAAGGCGGCTCGGTGCGAACGGGACGGTGAGCGGTCGAGCACGGGCGAGCGGCGACGGCGGACTCCGGCGGTGAGCGACGAACGGCGACGACGTGCGGGCGACGAGGCGGACGGATGCTCGGCTGGTTTCCGTTGGTTCTCTCCCTCTTTTCCCTCCCAATCTCTCTCCTCTCAAGCTTGAAGATGGTGGAGACAAGGGAGGGAAGTGACATCCCTACTTTTGGTGAGCCAATTGGCTTGTGACACTTGTCAAGCTCTCCTTGAATTTGGCCTCCACCATGACATCACCTGCTGATGTCATTCTCCACTAACTCAAATCCTCATAACATCTTCTAATAGGTCCAATTCATTTTCCGCCGGGGTCCAAGTCCTTGTACATTCAATTATTTCAATTTCCATCGATTCTCTTCTAATTGAGTCCAAATTAAAGTCCACAAAAATTATCCCATGATCCTAATGAGATGTGTGACATGACCGAGCTTCCGACTTCTAAATTCAAATTTTTTCGGTTGAATTCAATCTAGTGCGATTTCAACGCGCCTAATCCACTGAGTGGCTTTCAGGGGAATTTTTCTTGCATCCGACCCGAGGGTGATCAGTCCCCAAGTCCGACGAGGTAAAATTCCTTAATCACCTCACTCAATAGACTAGTTCCCTCGTGAGTGGCCAACTCTGAGAGACGAACTATATGCACAATTTGAATTGCCCGACTCAATTGATTTAAAGTAAAGTTGAGAAAAATCGGGATGTCACATGCCAGCTGTAAGTAACATAGAGTTTAACATTTCAGTTAACATTCTATTCTTACGCTCTGCAACACCATTTGATTGGGGTGAATAAGGAGCGGTGGTTTCAAGTATTATACCTTCTAAAGCACAAAATTCCTTGAACCTTGACATAGTATATTCTCCTCCTCTATCACTCCTAAACCTCTTAATTTTCAAGTTGAGTTGATTTTCTACTCTAGACTTGAAAATCTTAAATTTTTCAAAAGCCTCATCTTTCGATTTCAACAAATAGACATGACAATATCTAGAAAAATCGTCTATGAATGTTATTAGATACTTCCGACCACCTTTAGTAATGTAATTTCTAAAATCACAAATGTCAGAATGTATTAGCTCAAGAAGTTGTGTGCTTTTAGAAACCAATTTAAAAGGTTTTCTAGTGATTTTAGCCTGTGCACACACTTCACACTTATCAAATCGAATAGAAATATCTAATGGAATGTCATGAGTTTTAGCTAAATGTTGCATTTTCCTGTAATTCACATGTCCAAGTCTATTGTATAGCAACTTTGGATCAATCAAAGTAGAATTCACATGGTTTATACTATCAGCATTTAAACTCAACCTATACATACCATTAACCATGAAAGCACAACCAAAATAATATGAGTTAACAGATAAAGTTACTCTACCATTCATAGTTGAAAAAGACATATCAGCTTTATCAAATAAACTCATAGATATCAAATTCTTCTTAAATAAAGGTACTACTCTAACATGTTTTAGAGTTAGTAATTTACCTGAAGAAAGCACCAAATTTGCAGTTCCAGCATAAGTCACCTTTGCCTCACCACCATTGCAATTTTCCACAGTGTTTTTCACTTCTGTGACCTCAGTGAGTAAATTCTTGTAATTTGTAGTATGACAAGTAGCGCCACTGTCCAACCACCACTCAAAAGAGATGCTGGCCTTTCCATTTTTCATCATTTCAATAAAAGCTCGAGGCTCAGATCCTCTAATTAGCATATTGGCCTCATTATGTGGTGTGTCGTTTTTTGGCTTCCTTGGCAACTTACACTCTGCTGCCTAGTGACCCCACTTTCCACAGTTATGGCACTTGCCATTCTTCTTCTTTTGGAAGATAGTCTTTTTGGCATCTAACTGTAAAGAGGATTCACCTTTTGGTGACTTGGACTTTTTCTGAAGTTTATTGGAGTGTGAAACTAAGTTGGCAACTGACTTTTGTTGTCCCACTTGTTCCAAACTCTTCCTAGTGATATTTTGATCCTCAATGTGAATATACCTCTTTAATTCATCCAGTCCCATCGTACCTTCATTCTCGTGCATTTCGGTCTTGAAAGAACTCCATTCAGTTGGCAGTTTGCTCAACACAAGACCAACAAAGAGATTATCGGACATATCAGAATTATCATCTTTCAGCTTGTTCCTCATGTTCTCAAATTCAACTAACTAAGAGGTGATGCTTGAATTCATAGTGAATTTAAAGTCAAAAAATTTCTCCGCTAGGAGGGTTTTAGATAACCCCTCTTGTTTTTGGAACTGAGCGTTCACGTGATCCCATATCTCTTTCGCTGTCTTATACTCACTATAAGTCATAGCCAAATTAGGATTTAGAGAGTTCAACAAGTAATCTCTACAAAAATCCTCATCTTTGTTCCATTGATATTCATTCACATCTTGGTGGTAGATGTAAAATCGCTCAATACAGTATAGAATATGTCACATTCTTTCATGCCAAATTGAACATGTAATTTCCAGCCATGAAATTCAGTAACATCAAAAGATTGCAACTTTATAATATCATAGGAACTACGCTTTGCCATTTTAATCAAAGCAAAGTGTTAGAAAGAGTGCACCTTGAAGTCCTCGAGCAACAAAGTTAAATAACTCCCTAACCTTGATCAAACCGCTCTGTAGAGATGGAATTTGCCAAAACAAACCCCAAAAACGGATCTGGAGCGCCCAAAAACCTTAAGATGGACTGCCCTTGTCGCTGAAACTCGCTGAAAAATTTCGCCCCCTGAAATTCGCTAGAAATTTCGTCCTCAAAATTCGCTAGAAATTCAGATGGAAACTTCTGGGTGCCGTAACTTCTTCGTCCGACCTCCGATTGATGCGAGTGACCACTCAAAACGTTTGTAGCGACGAGTAGATCAAAGCCCAAGTGGTTTCACCCTCTTAAATTGGCTATAATTTTTGGGTTTTTGAATCAAAGATTTCGGTCACCCGAATCTTCAAACTCGAGATCCCGGCCAATATCACCGTCGAAATCGAAAGTAAATTACAGCCATGAGTTCGTCTTGACGAAATCTTCAAGAACACACTTTACTCGCTCAAATCCGACACACGAACATAATACTTCAAGATTGTTGGAGGTAATAGGTTTGAGAGAAGAAGTAGTTGCTTGAAGTATTACACCAAGAGACGTCGAGTTTGGAATTTCAACAGCCGGTGTTACCTCCAGGCGTAGGGAAACTCTAGAGTTTTTATATGCACGTTATTGGGCTTCGACCCATATGGACCCAAATAACCATGCTTTTACCTATTGGGCTTGTATGTGAACATATTATTTTGGACTATATTAATAATATATCCAACAATCTGAATGTTTGGGGATGGTTTAGCCCGTATTTCTCGCGTCCAAGGACAAAGAAAAGGAGACGCTCTGTGGATTCTACGTGGTCTTTACACGGTGAGCAGTAAGAATCTGGTACCATTTTTCGCTTGTGCAAGTTCTCCGTTGTGGGTAGACTATCCTGACATGCATTCCAAAGGAAGAACTTAATTTTAGGGATTGTTTGCATTTTCCAGATCTTATTCCATAAAGCTAAAGGAGATGAGAAAGATGAGGAGGCCATTGGAGCTTTTCGGATATCCTCGGTAAGTCTTATGTAGTTATAGCCACTCTTTACCGTGTAATTTCCTGTTGATGAATATATCCACACCGGTTTATCTTGAATAGAGTGATTTCTTAGAGGTATAGCCTGAATTTCCTTCAATGTCCTCTTCGAAAACATTTCGAAGAAGAGGTTCATTCCAAGAATTTTCTTTGTGGTTTATAAGCTCCTCTACCAGTTGTGGGTCATTTTCATTCACTGGCCCTCCAATTACTCCTTTTCAAGCATTTGTCCTCTCTGATACTAATTGCTTTTCCTGTTCCCACTATCCACATTGAAGATTATGAGATTGAGTCTCTTCCCTCTAGTAAGCTTTGCTAGCCCCAAGAGGTTATGTGCCTTTCCCTGCATGCCAAAAACTCCTTTTTGGGAAGTAAATCCCTTTAAAAATTTGACCCCATAAAGAGGAAGACTGGTGAATGGATCTCCAGGCTCGCTTTCTTAAGAAAGCCTTGTTAAGAGAAGTAAATCTTTGAATCCCATGCCTCCATTGTCCTTCCCGCTTCAAGAAATCCCAACTCTTCCAATGAATACCGGAGTGAGATTCTTTGCTTTTCCACCAAAATGCTTATCATTCTCTATTCACTCGCTTTACATATGGAAACAAGAATCTTAAAAATTGACCTTGCATATTGAGGAAGAGCATGCACTACTGTTTTTAGTAATATCTCCTTCCCCACTTTAGAAATTAAAGATTCCTTCCAACCTTCCAATTTTTTGTTAACTCTTCCAAGTATCCGGGCAAACATATTGGCTCTTTAAGGTTTGTGGACGCCCTAAGCTAAAGAATATTTTTGATTTGTTTACGTTTATCTCCAATCCAGTAGCAAAACAATACTGATGTAGCACATCTAATATAGATTGGCATTCTTGAATTCTCCCATCTAAAAGGAAGATGGAGTCATCCGCAAATAGGAGATGTGATAAGGTGGGGCAAAAAAAGTTAAGCTTAATACCCTTTGTACTGCCATCTTCCGCTGCTTTCTTCATCATAAGAGATAATACGTTTGCTACCAAAATAAAAAGATAAGGAGATAAAGAATCCATGTAATCCACTTTTAATCAAAGCCCAGTTTTCTTAAGCATGCCTCCAAGAAATCCCATTTTATCCTGTCATAAGCCTTTTCATATCAAGTTTCAAAACCGCTTGGAATTTTTTCCTCATTTTCTTTACTCTTAGTCTATGCAATACTTCTTGCACTATCATGATATTGTTCTGGATAAGTCTCTCACTCACAAATGCATTTTGCTCTTGGGCTATCAATTTTGATAACCAGGGTTTTAGTCTATTCACCATTACCTTGGATATGATATTGTAGGCAAAATTGCATAAACTTATGGGGTGGAATTGATCAAGATTTTCTCGGTTAGGAATTTTTGGTACTAGGGTAATGTGGGTTCTATTTAAATCAGGATTCAGTTTTCCTAATATGAAAAAATCCTTAATTGCTGGACATACTTTAAACTGAAGAATCTCCCAGTGGAACTGAAAAATTTCCCATTAAAACCATCTGGTCCAAGGGCACTTAGAGGGCTTAGTTGGAAAATTGCACACTTGACTTCTTCCAAAGTGACCTCAGCAAGAAGCGATGCATTCGTATCTTCATGTACCATTGTAGGAATGATGTCTAAAACTGGGTCAAAGTTTCTGTTACCCACTCAATGATATAGGCTTTTAAAGAAATCTATTGTCTGCTAGTGTAAAAGTCTTTCATTGCGAATCCAGGACCCCTGTCGTGTTTTGAGCATTGAAATTATGTTCCATAATTTCCTTTGGATAGCACTTGCATGGAAGAATTTCGTATTTTTGTCTCCCCATTTCGTCCACTAGATTTTTTAGCATATTCCCCAAAACATTTCCTCTTGCGGCCATAGAGATTCTATCTCCTGTTTTAGTATATTTTCTCCGTTTCTATGAAAAGGAGTTCTGGAAGAGTTGGCTATATTTAGTAGTTCCTTTTTTAAATCATTAATTCTTCAAGAACAATTTACAAATCTTTTTTTGCTTCGTCTTTTTAGTTTAGCAGATACTGCATGAAGTTTTCTTGAAAAGTCTGCTACTTGTTTAGGGATTGAGGACCAAGCTTCATTAACTTCTTGAACAAAATCATTAGCTTCAAACCAATAATCTTCTACCCTGAATACTCTGTTTCTTTTAACTGAGGCTCCGTTTGGTTCAACATTCTCAAGGGGCTTTGAGCACCCAAAGCCCTTTGGGAAAAAATTTTGGTGTTTAGTTAAGCATTTAGAGGTCTCCTTGGCCAAATGCTTGCCTTTGAAATCTTTGAAAGCCCAAAGTAGGTGGTGACTTGCTTTGGGCTTTCAAAGATTTTCAGAATGTTAAATAGGGGTTTAATGATTTTTTTCTTCCAATATTGCCCTCACTGATAATTGTGTTTTCCTCTTTTGCCCTAAATAATTACTGTTCATCGTTTTCCTTGGACTTGTCGCGTGAAGGGTCGCCGGATTTGGTCGCCTGAGGTCAGGTGACCTCGGGCATGGACCCCCCGCACCGCCGTCACTTGGGTCGCGCGACCCACGCACCGTCGTTACCGGGTCGCGGCTCGAGGTGACTGCGACCCGGGCGACGGCAGCGGTGTGGGGGTCGCGTGACCCGCCGCCTCCCCACCATTACGCCACCAGCCACCCCCCCACCCCCTTCCCCCACCACAACCACTAGCTCCGGCTGCCTTTCGATTGTTCCCCTCTGCTTCAACATCTCCTCTTCCTTTTCCTTTTCTTTTTTTCCTTTTTCTTTTCACCTCAAAGCTACTTTGCAAAATACACCAAAATAGAGTATCCAGAGTATCCAAACACTTCTGCCTTCATCAAATGCCTATTCCTCTAAAGATACTTGGGGAAATGCAAAACCATTTCCCCAAAGTTGAACCAAACGGGCCCTAAATCTGCTGTGATGGATAATAGAAGTGGGCTATGATCCGAACCAATTGTTGGATGAGCAAAGGCTACTGCTTCTAGATAAAGAACTCTCCTTTCCACATTGCTTAGAATCCTATCTAACTTTTCCTTCACAAAATTGTCTCATTCTTGTTTATTTAACCAAGTGAAAGCACATCCTTTGCATTCAATATCCATTAATGCACATGAATTCAGAAACTCCCTGAAAGCAAACATACGATAATAAGCAGCTTTTCTCTTCCCTTCCTTCTCCCAGTGGTAAAGTATTTCATTAGTCTCCCAAACATATCGAAGGAAGGGTATTAATTGAGCTTATCCAGATAAGCTTCGTCCTAAGTAAGGACCTCTCTCGATAATTAGTAGGGGCATGCAATAATGTAACCCTCATTTGCTTTTTATCTTCTTGAAATTCACATATTAAATCTAGAAACTCAACCGTAGCCAGTTCTATATTAACCTTTACTTGATCTTCCCACAGGATAGCCAACCCTCCTCCAATTCCTTCTGGATTAACTACAAAGTGATTTTGAAAATTGAGACGCTTCTCTACTCGTTTCACTATTTCTTCTTGATTCTTAGTTTCCATTAGATAAACTAAGTTGAGTTTCTCTTGAGCTACCAAGGCTGGTTTTGGACTATTAAGGGAGTGCCCAGACCTTAACAATTCCAACTTAAGATATTCATTTGTCACCCGGTGGTTTATTGTTAGCCACCCAAGCCCATTTTGTTGCTTTCTCTATCACAAGGATTGGAGTGTCAAGAAGTTGGGACTCATCCACCAATAAAGAGTTGAATCTCCTTCACTTTTTTGCTTTGGGGGTTTTTGACCCCTTCCCAATCTTTATGCCACTACTATTAGGACTAAGGGACAGCTTTACCTTGGGAGTAAATTGCTTTTGAGTAGGGCCAGTAATCATCATAATCTCCTTTCCAGTTTCTTTTTTCCTTTTACCCTGAGTAGTCTCTTTATCTACTTCAAATAGCATATTCTCAGGCCTTTCCTCCTCTTCAGCAGCTTTCATTCAAGATGGCTAAGCAAGTTCCGGATGAATAATTTGGCTTTGACGCATTAGGGTTTCTGGAATTATTTCTTCAACTAGATCTTTCATTGTCTCATTCCCATAGAATACCTTCCAAAATGGACTGTTCTTCTGGGATTCAACTCTTATCTAGCTACTAGAGCTACTTCCTAGCTCAGTTGCAAATCTTTCTTCTTCATATGGGATTTCTTCACATTAATTTGCATAATGACCTATCTTCCCACACAACTAGCAAAAGCAAGGGAGTCTGGCCAAGTTTTCTTGCCCTTATAGGTAGCTCAAATAGCTAATGTTAGAGCTTAACGTAAGTTTAACTCCACTTTGACCTCGGCTATTCTTTGGGCTGTAGGGCCACGAGCCTATATTCTTGCTTCTTTCACCTAGCCTGCTGAACTAACTAGAGATTCTACTACCTCCGAGGAAAACCAGCCGATTGGCAGACCAAGTATTCGAATCCAGAAGGTACATTTCTCAAACTTATAACAGTGGGGAGGAGTATTTGGCTCACAATTCTTAAGTAGTGGTAAGTGATTTGAAAAAGACCAAGGGCCTCCCTCTAGCACCCTAGTTTTTTTCCAATTCGTTCCTGAAGGTGAGATTGAAAATATTATGCCCCTGAGGTGTGATTACTACATTTTCATTTTTCCATGCTCGCCTCGTTGCTGTTTTTTTTT
Source organism: Eucalyptus brandiana (assembly GCA_014182725.1). NCBI lineage: Eukaryota > Viridiplantae > Streptophyta > Magnoliopsida > Myrtales > Myrtaceae > Eucalyptus > Eucalyptus brandiana. The sequence goes on along the minus strand of CM024675.1, from coordinate 49,797,646 downwards.
TTTTTTTTTTTTTTTTTTGACGAAACGGGGGACCGTAGATTGATATTAACCAAAAGTGCCACCATAGGGCATAATGTCGGTACAAAGCAAATCCAACAAGGGCGGTGGAGGAGAAAAGAACCAATTATGGGCCGGACTTCGGTGTTCATGGGCGTTGGCGGCCCAGTGGGCTACTCTATTCGCCTCCCTCTGAGAACATTATGCGTAACCTAGAGAAGCGGGGATGAGTACCGCGGCTTCGGAGATGAGAGAACGAGCTTCCCATGGTGTCGAGCATGGATTCCGCGAGCATGGACAAGCACCCGGCGGTCGATTCCACAGTGAGTTGCTTCCTTTCCATTTTCTTTTGCGGCGAGATCATGTAAGGTGACGGTAAGGGCTTGAGTTTCTACTTGCAACGCCGTAGTTCTTTGGAACGATCTGTGTAGATCCATTGATTAGTCGACCAGAGTGATCACGCCAAATAGAAGCCACAGATCCCTCCTTTGATGTGGAAGAAAAAGCTCCATCTATATTAATTTTTATCTCGGCAAGATTCGGAGGCTTCCATAGGCGCTCTGAGGTCAGAAGGTTGGGGGAAGAGCGCGTCCACACTTCATGGGATCGACGAGCGGTTTGGGCGGATGCAAAAGCCGCCAAAATAACTGTTGTGGATCGGGAACAGCCTTGCGAAATACAAAAAGGTTTCGGGATTTCGAGAGATGCCGAGAGGATGTGTGCCGGGGTTTCCAAATCGGGTATGGCCTTCTTCTTGCATATCAAATCTGCTAACCAAGCATCCATGCGATTTGTGTTAAAGTCTCGTTGGATTTAGATTAGCTGCTGAATGAGACCAAATCTTGCGTGTCCATGGGCAATGCAAAAAGATATGTTCCGTAGTCTCCGGGGTGTGATGATGACAAATCGGCACGTAGGATCGGTGATTATTTTCTGCGATAAAGGTTGTCCTTTGTTGATAGAGCGTTGTGGCATAAGGACCACATAAAGATGCGTATCTTCGAGGGGGTTTTCATTTGCCAAATCTTGTCCCAAAGGTCGGGGTGGGTGGTAAGAGGAGGATGCAATATCTTGTACCTTGACATCTCGTCGTAGATCGTAGGGAATGGTAGCCATTCTTGATGGTATAATAACCATTTTGAGATCCTTTCCAAATAAGTCTATCCTCCGTACAATCTGTTCGGATGGGGATTGTCAGGATTTCTTCGACTATTTGATCAGCAAAACTTCTACGCAGTAGGGGTTCATTCCAGTGGTTGCTCTCCAAATTAATAAGATCAGCAACCCTTCGTGGTTCTCCTCTTGGTGCAGGACCGCCAATAGGACCAATATTCAGCCACTTATCATCACGGATTGAGATCCGTTTCCCATCTCAACCGACCACTTTGTAGATTTTGCATAATTGAATCTCGGCCATTCGGTAGACTCAACCATCCCCAAGAGGGTCTCGACCCTTTGTTGGCATGCGTAACTCGTGGAGTGATGGTATAGACCCTTAAAGAGTTGACTCCATAAAGATGACGGGTTTTGTAAGAGACGCCACGCCTGTTTTCCTAGTAGTGCTCTATTAAAAGTGGTCGAGTCACGAAAACCAATGCCTCCTAAATCTTTCCTAGCCTTAAGAACATCCCAACGTTTCCAATAGATGCCGGAGTGATGATGATTGTTCTGCCACCAAAATCTAGCAACTTTCTTCTCTATAGATGTACATAAGGACATAGGAATTTTGAAAATAAACATTGCATATTGAGGGATCGCCTGTATTACCGATTTAATGAGTGTCTCCTTGCCCCCTTTAGATAGGAATTGCTCTTTCCAACCTTCAAGTTTTGAGTTGACTCGACTCAACAGCCAGGCGAACATCTCTTTTTTTGATCTACCCCAATCCGAGGGAATCCCAAGGTATTTGCCAATCTTCGTTAACACCGGTACCCTAAGCTCTCCGGCTAGGTTTTCTGAAGGCGAGCGGGCGGGTTTTTGCGAAGTAGATACCAGATTTATTCTGTTTACCGCCCGACCCGTTGCTAGGCAATATTGATTAAGAATGTTGGCCAAATTCGACATTCCTGAATTTTCCCGTCAAGGAAAAAGATAGCATCATCAGCAAAAAATAGATGGGAGAGAGTCGGACACCACCTGTTTAAAGTAATGCCGTGAAGATTATTCATGTCCACAGCGCGATGGATAAGTGTTGACAGCACATCGGCCACTATGATGAAAAGATAAGGAGAAATAGGGTCACCCATGCGAGACCTCTTGATGGATTAAAATATTGAAGATTTTCACCATTAAATTTAACAACGAGAGAAGTTTGTGGTAATGCATTGCATTATCCACATAACCCATTTGGAGTGAAAGCCCGGATGTAGAAGATAATCTGAAGAAAGTCCCATTCAACGCGGTCATATGCCTTCGCATGTCTAGTTTTAGAACGGCTCGAAAGGATTTCTTTGGCTTTCGAATTCTAAGCGATGCAAGACCTCTTGAACGACTAAGATGTTGTCCTGAATTTGTCTACCACTCACAAAGGCAGATTGTTCAATAGAAATTAAATCAGGTAGGATAGGTTTCAAACGGTTCGCCAGAATCTTTGAGATAATTTTGTAAATAAAGTTGCAAAGACTAATTGGGCGGAATTGATCTAGTCGTTCTGGGTTTGGTGTTTTGGGGATCAAAGATATGGAAGTTCGGTTTAGTTCAGGACGCATAGCACCGGATAGAAAGAAGTCTGTGCCGAATTAAAGATGTCTTCTGAAGAATATCCCAATGGTCTTTGGTAGAATATCCCATTTAGGCCATCGGGTCCGGCGCTTTTGTTGAACCCAATTGAAATACGGCTTGTTTTACTTCTTCTCGGGTAACATCGGCTATAAGAGCCATGTTCATATCCCTCTGTTACTTTTGGTGGACATTGCATTAGGATTGGTTGATAATCTCGGTGACCTGTCGAGGTGTATAACCTTTGGAAGAAAAGGTTAGTCATATTCTTCAATCTTTCTTGATCTCGGACCCAAGTAAGATCTTCATCTTGTAGCATAGTGATTCGATTCCGGTGTCTCCTTTGAATAGTAGTCTTTGTGGAAGAATTTTGTGTTCTTGTCCCCCATTTAAGCCAACTAACACGAGATTTCATCGCCCAATATTGCTCTTCTTCTGCCACGAGTCTGGATTTCGGTTTGAATTCGTTTAACCTCCTCTAAGTCGTAGTTCCGCGGGATTGATTAGAGATGGCTTGGAGTTCTTGAGTCAAAATGTTTATCTCTCTTTGGTTACCCCTAGGAAATTTACGACGACTCCAAGTTGCTAGAGCGCTGAAGCATTGTAGTTTAGAAGAGATGGAGTGGATTGATCTAGGTAGGGAAAGCCAAGAATGAGCAATAACTGATGCATTCTGTGTCATTTATCCAAAAGGCCTGAAATATGAAGTTCCGCTTCCTCTTAACAACCTTAGCATCAGTGTCCAACAAGATGGGGCTGTGGTCAGATCCTAGCGCCGGTAGAGCATAAACTTCAGCTTCAAGAAAAGTGAGACGCCAGGCAATTGTACAAACAACCCGATCCAATCTTTCTTTAACTAGCTCCTCGCCCTCCCGGTTATTGATCCAAGTAAAGGCGCAGCCCTTACTATCTACATCCATAAGGCGGCAAGTATTTAGAAAGTCTCGAAAAGATTGCATACGATAGCAGTCTGGCGGTCTCTTCCCATCCTTCTCCCAATAATTAAGGATTTCATTGAAATCCCCAATGCAAGCCCATGGTAAAGTATTATTAAAACTAATGTGACATAATTCTTCCCGAGGTGTTGTCTTAGCGAGTAAACGGTGGCGCATGAAGACATGTGAGACGCATAGACTTCCCATTGGCCAAATCGGTGCAAACCATATCCATGAAATTTGCTGTCTGTTGCTCCATAGTTAGAGAGACCCTGTCAGTCCAAAAAACCACCAGTCCGCCAGCTAATCCAATCGGATCTTGAATAAGACAATTAGGGAATTTCAAACGCTGTTGGAGTTGGATAAGTACTGTACTCTGATTCTTTGTTTCCATTAAGAACACCAAGTGGGGCTGTTCGTGGACCATGAGGGCCCGTAGAGCACGAACTGTCAGGGGATTGCCCAACCCCTGACAATTCCAACTTATGATCTTCATTTTTCACTCGGTGGCTGTTGAGGGCCAGCCACCAAAGCCCTAATGTCAGCTTCCTCAGCTTCGCGCACAGGGGTATCCAGGAGTTGTTCATCATCCAGGTCATGCAGAATGACACCCTTTGTGTCATATGGCGAATAGCGTTTCTGTTTTTTAGCCACACCCACCTTTGGTGGCAGTCTAGAATTCTTTGTTTTCTTGACTTGTTTGAAATCCATAAGTGATGATTGAATTCCTTTCATTTTAGCTGTTGCAGGAATGAGCGCTGTATGTAGATATGTCCCTTCCATGATCGGCTCTCGGATTTTTCTGTTTTGCGGGTGCTTTAACTCCTTGATCTGAAGAAAGTGCTTGTCTGGCCTCTGTTGCAGCAACAGTAGCTATTGGTGGGGGCAAAAGAGGGATAAGCGGAAGTTGGGAAGGAGGCGTCTCAGGTATGCTTTCTTCTGATTGATCTGGGAAGTTTGAAGGGTTATAAAAAGTTTGCCAGTAAGGACTAGCTGCTTTAAACTCAGCTTTAAGCCATGGACCATAGGCCATAGTATCCCTGCCTTCAAATCTGGATTCATCATAAGGGATCTCTTTACAATACATAGCATAGTGGCCCAACTTTCCGCAAGAGTAACAGAAATGGGAGAGTCGCTCATAGCGAAAGTCAATCCATAATAATTTTCCTTCTATACGAATCAGTTTACCTGTCCTTAAGGGTTCCTGTAGCTTCAATTCAACCTTCGCCCTAGCAGTCCGCGAAGTCATACCCTCTTTAGTATCAACTCGCACTTCGATTACCCGGCCAATATCTTGCACTGCCTTGATAATCATCTTTTCAGTAGTCCATTCCAAAGGCAGACCAAATATTTGTATCCAGAAAGCACAACTTGAGAAATTATAACAATGCAATGGAGTATTAGACTGCCATGGCTTTAATATTAGTAGGTGACCTGAAAAAAGCCAAGGGCCCCCCTCAAGGACATTTGTTTATCAGCAATATAATGGAATTTAGCTACGTAGAAGCCATCTTCACGTTGTGAAATTTCAACTCGCTCGATCCTCCAAGCTTTCTTAATTGTACTACGGAAAGCAAGGAAATTTACGGTGGGGTTTGTGAGAATTCTGCACACCAAGATTAAGTTACATTCCGCCAATTTTGCGGGTGAGGGTTCTTCATCCCGAGAATGCTATTTCCTTCTCTGTTGTAAGTCGACCCAAACGTGAACAGAGAGCAGCTAGGCGGTCAGAGTCACTATGTTCTTCGGTGTCCATTTCTCAGACGGTATTAGCAGTTTAAATAAAGTAGGGCCAAGCGAACTTGGATCGCACTAAGATATGCAGTCAGCTAAAGGCGCAGATGTGCGAAGGCCCCACTGCAAAGGAGATTCTGTCGAAACGACTAAGGAGGTAGAAGAAAACAGGGGAAAATAAACCCACAGTGAAGCGAACCTAATTGGGGATGAAGACAGAGATACGAAGGGGATCATACGCTTCGAATCTGGGCCCACCATCAATTCCGGAAAGAATCGCGACAGTCCACGAACGCTGAAATTCAGATGAGAGCTGAAGAAGACCGCCTTGGATGAAGGGCAGATGAAAAGTGGGGATGGAATTTGGGATTAGGGTTTTAAGCCATGAGTTAGCCATGGGTAAAAAGCTCTGCAAGTCGAGAGGAAAGTACTCTGCATTTTCGAGAGGCCTCGTTGCTGTTTGAAAGGCCTAAAATTTGATGCCGGGACTTTGATATAGCTGACCCATTAAAATAGATTAGCATTCCTCTATTTTATCGATCGATAAAATTCCTTAAATATCTTTATCTGAGAATAACTTACCCAATTTTTTTGCAGAGAGTAGCCAATTGAGCTGGGGCATCATCATCCTCTTCCATTTCTAAAAGATTGGTACCTGGATAATCGATTTGAAGGCTTATATACAAAGCGAGAAGAGGGCAGCGGCTAGGGTTTTTTGGTGTGTGACACCGAACCTCTAAAGGAGAACAGGGGAAAAAGAAAAAGAGAAGCACCAAAAGCTACGTGGGAATTCATGGTGATGAATGAGCAAACTGGTGGAATTTTTTTTTTCCCAAGGGTTTATAAGTTGATGAAGGCATTTCTACACACAAGGGCAAAGGAGAGCTACTCATATGGTAGAGAGAGGGTAGAGCGAGAATCACTTTCTGAGGGTTTGTTTTTGGAACTCAGCCAAATTTACGTAAAACTTCCTCTGAATTTCAGTGAGACCGCTCTCGGCTGTGGCATGGTTTGATATTAAAATATTCTAACACTTACAATGTTTGCGTATTAATCGAATTCCGCAAAGAAGGGTTGTTGTTCGAGGGGGAAAATGACATAAATGGTCCTTAAGCTTTGGCCAAATGTGTAATATGGTCCTTAAATATTTTTGTTCAATGTGATTTATAAATGTTCGCAAAATTCTAAAGGCAAGTGCACGTATCAAACAAGTAATATAATGATGAGAAAAAGTATTGTCCCACGGAGATCGATAATTAATAAACCAATTAAATACTAAAATAGACTAATTCTAAAATTTATCTAACAGATCAAAATATAATTATGAATAAAATAAAAAACGAAATTTGTAGACTAAATACAATAAATCGATCAGATAAATATGTTAGGGCATCCGATTTCACTATAACCACTAGATATGAATTTCATATTGTTGTGAATACAAGAACGATATCAAATATGTGATAGCGGAATTTCCTAATCTATTTACTATCCTATCTCTAGGTATAGCAAACCTACTCAGCTTATTAATCCACTATATCTCTATGTGAATTAAAATAAACATGAGTGCATTAAAAATTATGAATATTCCTGGTTTACAATGAGTCTTTTGGATCACCTTATTACCGAAAGCTACACAAATAACGCGGTATATTTCTATCCACGTTTAATTCATGGTTATACATTATAATGAGTAATTGCATATTATCACCTCTTAGTCTTAAACATGCACATCAGATCATTCAAGTAGTGGCCAGTCACTCAAAAGCATTAAACGCAATAATATATAACTCACATGAATAAAATCAATTGTAAAACATAAAAATCATGAAATTCACATCATCATCATGGTTAGGCTACATTGTAGCCCTAACAAAAGAAAATTAGAACATAGTAGAAGAAAAATAAAAATATAGATCAAACCCAGCATCTTGAATCAAAGGATAAGAATTTTGTCACCACTTTTGTCTTCTCTTTAAAATACTTGAAAATCTCTCAGAATAATGAAAAATGATCTAACTAAAAAAAACCTAGCTTCTCTCTCATGTTCTCCTATTTATAGGATATATCCAAGATATCTATCTCTCAACGCTTGCAGATAACATTAGGGAACAAAATCAAGAATTTCCTGATTTGATATCTATCTTCCACTGCTGCTTTTATTTGAATTCCTTATAGTTGTCATTCTTTTCCTTATCCTCTCCATATTTCATTATTCTGCATAAATAAGGAAAATTCAAATAATCAGAAGGAAATCCAAATATTTTCTCATAGATAATGCATTAATTGTTGCCTAAAATAGGTAAAATAACTCTCTTTTTATAGAGTTATCAATAAACTTTCAATTTGTTTAAGGTGATCTTTAAATTTTTAGTACATATTCAAACTAGTCTCCTATTTTTATGCAAAAAAATCAGAAATCATATTACACATTTGGCTCAAATTCATCAATTATTTATGTCATTTTTTCTTGTTTGAGATCTTGAAAAAATAGTGTGCAGCAAAAACTAATAATTGAGACATAATACCAATAGCCATCGAGACTTTAATAATTAGGACATTTTGATTTTCTCCTCATAAGTGAAGTGGGGAAGAGACGAGTCAGAGACGGAGCTTGCTGTGGTGATCTTCTCAATATGCTCGCCTGCTCTCATCTTGTTCTTCTTAACAAGATGAAGATGAGCAATGTGATAGAAAGTGACTATGATGTGTTCTTGAGCTTCAGGAAGTGTAGATACATATAAAGGTGTGACTGGTGGCCTCTTGCAGACTTGCATGGCATCGTTCATGCATAAATTCATGTTTTCAAAGATACATATAAAGGGGTGACCGATGAGAAGAGAATAGTTAGAATTTGATCTGAAGTCTCTCTCCGGATTGTGCTCCTAAGAAACGTTTTGCCTAGGAGGGTGGAAAAGAATGGGAGTGAGCACTCGAAGAAGTCGGATCCTAGGAGGGACAGGAAGCGGAAAAAGTTGCTGACGGGTACTTCATCCTTTTGCCAAAACGTCCTTTTTATTCACAAGATCACGCTTATAAAAGAGATTCTGCATGTGCAAAATTTACTGCCTCTCAATTTGCGGGATTCAATGAGTTGTAAGGGACATATAATCCTAAACGATGTGATTCATGAGTGCAACAATCTTAAGCATTGTAACTCACCTCAAAATCCGAGTGAGTGAGGCGAGTTACGAGTCTTGAAAGGGTTAGAAAGATATGACATCACAAATCTTAAACCATATGAAACGTAACATCAATATTTGAATTTTTTTTTTGTGTTATCGAAAATCCTAAACTTATATTTCAATTAGCACAAATTTTCTTCTTCAGAAGAAGAAAAAAAAAAAAAAACTCCATCACTCGTCAAAGACTACACTTAAAAATCCTATGTGGCAGTTGACATGCAATCCTTAATGTTATTTAAGGACATTTGGTGTTGATGTGGTGTCATACGAGCGCCACGTTAGAAAAGGACTATAAAGAAGAAGGAAAACTGAAAAAGCCAAATAAAAGAAGAAAATTCGAACCAATGTTTAGTGGAACAGCCCCCGCCCCTCCAAAATTACTCGAATTCTCTTCAGCATTTCGCCCTCCTAGCGTCGGTAATTTCCTTTTCATTCCTTACGGATGGTTAGATGATTTATTTACCTATTCTATGCTAGAAATATTATTAATTTTCTTTTTTATCTATCAATCCTGAAATGTATGATGCACCAAGTCCCAAAAAGAATCACAGTATCACTTATTGAAACAGAATTACCTTGAGAAAATGTGCATATGTATAAAGCCATAGTCCAGTTGAGATTAATGAAATTGCTTGTTAGATAAAGAAAAATAGTGTAATTTTTTTAGCATGGCGGTTGAGAGTGATATTTAACAACCGAATTTTCTTGATAAAATCAATAATTATTGTTTTCAAGTAAAGCGTTAATTAACTTCGTTTGTTTGAGAAAAATGACTAATTTTAATAATATTTTTCTAAAAACGATTATTGATATCAATTAAAATATTTAATAAAATTATTTTCATTATTAATGATAATTCATTATTTGTTTTTATAAGTAATATAAATAATTATTTTTAAAACAAATTTTTAAGATAAATAATTTTTTTGTGAAATAAATGGATCCAAAATCTAATTTAATTCGGGGAAGAGGCAAACGGAGAGGATTTGGGGTACAGCGAAGTTGAAGACGTACCTGCTATCCAGCAGCTTCTTTGCTCGACAATGGCTGCTCCTTCTTCTTCTTCTTCTACTCCCACCACTCCGCTCGCCATTCTCTGTCCTCCCGTCTCTTCCGCAACAAAGTTTGTCCCTCCTTCGTCCCTCTTCCTTCTCCGCAACCCCGAACCCAAGTTCTCGGCCCTCGTCGCCGCTCGCGCAATTCAATCTCCTCTCTCCACGTCCCGTCGCGAGCCGCCGCGAGCCCTCGTCGGCTTCTCCCCCGCGGCGCACGAAGCCGACCCGGAGCCAGCCCCTCCCACGCTGAGAAGAATTTGTAGCGGCCACGTGCCCGAGCATGTCCTGCGCAGGCAAGTGCGAATACCGAGTTCAGAGATTGTTACTTTAGAGCGAGAAGTGAGAGATGTTGTTTTGCCGATGTTGGGTTTTCGGAGCTATGTGGAGAATTTATGTTTGGGCGGCTTTGCAGGATGGAGGAAGTTGGGTACGAATTAGCGACTGATGTTCAGAGGGAAGGATTGCCTGCCCTTTTCTCTGGGAGGGATTGCGTGCTTCATGCTCAGGTTGGTCTCTTATTTGCCATTGATTTCGGTTTTCTGTTAAGAACAAAACGAGAAAATGAGTACACTGGAAGTAGGCAGCAAATGCAATCGAGTCCGATGCTGGAGCGTTTTAATTTATACGGTGCAGTCTTAGTCTCTTTATGAGAATTTGATAAGACTCACCATTATTATGTGAGATTTTGTATGGCTACTGCCAAGGTGAAAAGTTTGAACTCAGAATCTCTTATTATGATACCACGTGGAATTTCGTAAAACCATTGCCAACAGTTCTAAAAGCTTAAACTATTAGATGAAAGTGTCATTTAATATTTAAATAATCTATCTTAGCAGTTTCCCAATTTCTAGGAAAGGTTCCCACGTAGGCAATGTGAGAGAAAACACCAACGGAAGAACTACTTTGCAATTTTTCAGAAGGGCTCAAGATTGCTTTGTACTAGGCAGTCATGAAGTATCCCGCTATATTGGTCAATTCACAGTTGTGTTTATTGAGTTATGAGGAGATGTTTGCGAAAACAGTGGTCTAATATGTGTCTGATGTGATATGATCTATAGTGTTAATGTTCAGACTTTCAACTGAATTGGAATTACTCTGACTCTGCATATAAACTCAACTAAGGAAGAAAACATAAAAGGATCATGCATTGACATGGCCGGTGCACTCATGCTTTTGGCTCTCTAGACAGGTTCTGGGAAGACGCTGACATACCTTCTGCGGATATTTTCAGTTGTGAATACCCAACGGTCTTCTGTACAAGCATTAATAGTTGTCCCCACCCGAGAACTTGGCATTCAGGTAAGTTTCTGATCATGATATTTCATTTGATAGTTTCCCTTTCATCTTCTGCTTCTCTTTCACTATTGTAACTTAGAAAGTGGTCGTTACATCTGCATAAAATGCTGTCATGCTACATTAAGAATATAATGTCATGTCTTCTTCTTATCATTATCCATTTATGACAAGGTAGCTAAAGTTGCTCGGCTGTTGGCTGCAAAGCCAATGGATCTTGACATGGAGCAAGATAAATCATGTACCGTTATGGCTCTTCTAGATGGAGGTACATTGAAAAGACACAAGAGTTGGTTAAAGGTTCTCTCTCTCTCTCTCTCTCTCTCTGTGCGCATGTGTGTATCCATAGGCTCCATACGTTTGTGGTGTGCTTTCTGAGCATAAAATTACAGTTAAGCTAGCGCTGATGAACTACTAATAACTGTCATTGCAACTTATATATAGAAATATTAATTCTTGAAACCCCTTGTATAATTAGTTTACTTATTGATCTGAGGAAATGACTAGTATTCTCCTTATGTAGGAGAAGTCATGGAGAATCGATATTGAAATGCTTAGCTTGCTACTACTATCCTTCCCTCTCCTGGAGACCTAAACAGTATTAGCAGAGCTATCTTCTGATATACTTCAATGACATTTTTGTGGTCGCTCTGTAAATAGAAGGCTTTTCCGTTATGTGCTTTTTGCCTTTTCTTGACTGAATACCATATGCTGGTATCCCTTTGCTTGGGTAAGTTTAATGATGCAAAATTGTTTTTTCCTGCAACTTATGCAAAACTGTTCTTCCACGCATTAGTTTACTCAGTTAAATACAGCTTCTATTAATTCTTCCATTTTTGGGCAAAATAAGTTTGGCTTTTTATTGATGCTCATGTGTATATTTATTGGTCTCCTTTTTCTTGGCTTAAAATTTATGGTCGTCTTGCTCCTCTATTTTGTTTTCCTGTTCACACTCTTACAAGTAACCCTATAACTAGATTTTTAGTTTTAGTGGAATTTCCTGCTTTTGAGATCATGAATCTTATATAAGGATGTACTAAGAAGAGCAAAAAGCTAAAATTTTCTTGCTGATGTCTTTAAACCTGAGAACAGAGGACCTATCTGGCCAGAAGCATGATAACACAAGCTGGCAATTAATTGCCCTCCCAAATCCCCACACTTGTCCATTCAACTGCTAACAAATATGAATTGCCTATGTAGCTACGTCTTTGGGATGCTTCTCTAAAATTAAAACATTCTGTTGATGGATTGCATGTGTTGACCTTCAATATGACCTCCTTGGCATTTCCTTGTAACATTTTTAGGCAGAACCTCCAGCAATAGTAGTGGCAACCATTGGGAGCTTGTGCCAGATGCTGGAGAAGCAAGTTTTTAAACTTGACACAGTGCAGATTCTAGTGATTGATGAGGTAAATAATTGGGAACCAGTTGAGTTCTTCTTTTCCGAGCAAGGCCTTCTTGGCATCTTAAAGCTGATTCATTAGCCCAGTATTCTTGTTAGGATGCTAGATCACTTTCTCCTCCAGAAAAATCCAGAGGCATTCACTAGTGGCGCTCATTTTTATAATGTTTTTAGAATTCTGAGTATTTTTACGGGGACGTCTCTCATATGCCTATAGGGATTAGAGTGACTGGTGAGAAAAAAGGATATTCAGTTAGCATGTAATGCCTGGATTGGTATATTGTGTTGTGAGTATATTCCATTGGGTACTTTGTGATCACCATATTAGCAATATTATAGATGTGGGATTATCCCATTGGGGCCTCCATATTTTGTTTTATACAGAGATGATTCTTCCTGGATATTGTAGGATGAAGAGCTGACATTCTTACTTTGATGCTGCCTAGGTAGACTTCATGTTCAACTCTTCTAAGCAAGTCAGCTCTCTCCGGAAGCTGTTGACGTCATACTCATCATGCAACAACCGTCAAACTGTTTTTACTAGTGCATCCATACCCCAGCATAAGCGATTTTTACATGATTGTATACAACAAAAGTGGACTAAGGTTGGTTTCATGAAGCTATAATTCTTGCAAATGTTCTGTTGGGGTTTACTCGTGCACTCACTGATTTTATCTTAACATGATTTTGGCTGTTACAGGGTGATGTGGTTCACGTTCACCTTAATCCAATACAGCCTATGCCATCATGTCTAAATCATAGATTTGTGGTGAGGACATTGAATGCAAGACTTGATCTACAGAGTCTTTCATAGAAGTTATGCATATGCTCATTTAATGTTCATCTTCATAGTGCATGTACTCAATTGATGATCCTTGGCTTTTGAGATGCTTAACGCTTCTATCTGTTTCAGACATGTCATAGGAGTAGGAGACATCAGACCTTGCTACATTTATTACAGTGGGACCGCCCCAAATCTGGCATTATATTTGTTGGCGAGCAGGTATACTGCCTGAGGCACATCCTGCTTTGCTTTTCTGTAGTTTATTCACATTTTAAGGTGCTGTATTTGTTATAAGCGAGAGGAAGCAATAGATTTTTATCTGTATAATGAAAAATGGTGTTGAAACATGTCAACTGATGTATGATATGGCAGGCTTCACCCCCAATTCATGCGACAGTGATTAGTGGTCTTAGCTAAAAATGTCTAATGGCTATCAGTTCTATATAATAAATGGACTGAAGAGAGTTTTGTGCATTTATCAGTAAGGTCATCTGTCCATATGCAGGGGCATCAAACGAAACATATATACAGTTCTTTACACGAGTGAAAGAAGTTTATGCTCTTATGACATTTCTCTTGGTTGCTGAATGAAAATTGGTTTCCATATATGGGGAGTTTTTTATGATGTCCCCAAAGTTTGCCAGCATGAAGAGGGTTTTGGAATGTGTTAAAGTGAATGCAGCTTGTATTTATATATTCTACAGAAGCTTTTAGCTTTTATGAGCACACGCATATCACATGAATACACCTTTATAAACAACAGTCTGCGGGTCCACTAATCAATTCTATCTTTTGTGTGTATAGTCTGAGAAGTCAAAAAAAGCTGGAAATGCACCGCCAACTACTCTTCTACTTGAATTCTTCAAGAATTCTTATGGAAACTGCTCTAATATTCTCCTTCTAGAAGGAGACATGAATTTCAATGCAAGAGCAGCTTCACTCTCGGTTAGTGCTTTTTGCTTTTTCCATCATGATGTTTCTTCCCTCACTTTGAGAATGCTCATGGTCAAGAAATTTTGCACAATAAAGATATGCCCTTTTACTGTGTTCGCCCTATAATAATTTTGGAACGAGATGGATTTTACCCTTATTCTCTGTGGATCTGAGATGCTGGATTTATTTTTAGACAGGAGGAAAGATAATGCAAAACCTTAACAGACCATTGTCATTTGGTAGCACTAAGCAGTATCAAAGAGATTATATCACTTAAGAAAATTATCTGGCTACGACTGTGTTTTCTTTAGGAAAACCGTTTCTTTCACTTTTTTATAACCTTAATTAACGCCTAAAGTAGACCTTCTCAAGTTAAACTAGGCTTCTCGTCATGCCAAACATAGGCATACTATACTGAAGCACATCCTAGCCAGGCTATTGGTGAAAATGTGTCCCTGACTTCATATTTGATTCCTTCTATTTGGATGACAGGAAGTGAGACAAAAAGAAGGCTATCTTATTGTAGCAACTGATATTGCAGCCCGAGGTATCGACCTGCCTGAAACAACTCATATTTACAACTTCGATCTTCCAAGGACTGCTGTAGATTACCTTCATCGAGCTGGAAGGACAGGTAGGAAACCATTTTCGGACAAGAAATGTGTTGTCACCAGCATTATAGCATCTGAAGAGAGGTTTGTATTGAAGAGGTATGAGAATGAGCTATTGTTTGCCTGTGAAGAGCTCATCTTGTCGCTTTGATGCTCATCTTGGCATTGTTTGGGACAGTCTCTGTTTTTTTTCTTTTTTGTTGCTTCAGTGCCTCATGTCTTGTACAGGAAACCTATGGTTAAGAAATCATCTTGAGTTTTTATACAACTCCGAACATATTTAGAGTCGAAATTTTCTTGTTCATGTTTGGTAACGGGCGAGGCTACAATAGCAGAACTCACTTTATTATTTCGTATTAAAATTCCAGTTCTTATAGCAATAAATGAGAAATAGCTGGTATACAATGTTTTAAGAGATTGAATATTCATGCTAATCGGTCGTCTTGACATTTCCGTTGTTGAAACAGACTCTTGTCTCAGCAGAATTCACAACTGATTTTTTGTTACTAGTAATCTTTTTAGTAGTTTCGCCTCTTTCATTTTATTTGCTTTTGTTTGGACTACAAAGTCATAATCGATCTCGAATGTGCTTGTTACATATTTGTCAGATGTCACAAATGGTGAATGGATAAATTGGTCGCTGTGTTATTACTAGCCGTATTAGGTCGCCGAAACGATATGTTTGGGGCCAGTATGAAGGGTAGGATGGACTTCTTGGCTTTCATATCTGCAACAAATAACAACACCCGCAAGCATCACGAGCTTGGGTGAATCCTCCCTTTTTCCAATACAATCAACCAATTATGAATGCCAGATCCTCTTTTTTGAACTTCTCCTTTTGGGCTGATCTAGAGACAGCAAAATCTGGCTGGGTCACTCCCTTACTCATCTCACTTGGGCATATGAAATGTACATGATGTCTGCTGGTCTATGAGCAAATTCATCATCACGTCTGTAATCCGAAACATCCACAATTTCAGGTCACGAAAAAAGTCGAACTTTCCGCGAGACAAAGTGAAAAGCAAGTGGTGCATGTTCGCTCGCTTTTTACGGGGTGGCTATCCCCCGCTAGCTGTCTGTTTGGGGTTGTTCTTAACAGTAATCTTGCACATGTCCAATGGACATGCGCATTTCTGAAGAGTCGAAAGCGACTAAAAATGGATGATTAATTGCAGAATTCAAAAGCTCATGGATGAAACGTGCATAGCTCCTTATCGCAAAACTCTACAGGTACCACCATAGTATACCGCTATTAAAAAGTAACTACATCCATCGTGTTATCGTGATCATGATTAAGAGATAATCACAGCCTCAAATCTTCAGGTGATTTCCTTTTCGTAAAAGCCTCTTTTTGGTTCAAGTCAAAAGATGGCACCTTACAAAATTTAGGGCTAAGCAAATGATGATATGTCGTGGGATGGATACACAGCCGTTCAGGCTAAAAAGAAAGCGTTCGTTCATGGGACGGTCCTGAACTGTCTGTGTTCCCCTAGTCCATGTTCTTCACGCGATCTTTCCTTCCGGGGCCAACGAATCCTGAAGAATTCCTTCTGTTCCCTGCTAACTTATCAAAAGGGTTGTTACACTTAACATGCCCCCAATCATCAATTGTCAGTTGGTGGGATCGTTTGATGGTCAACAAGATTTGAAGTGCACCAGATGTTTTTCCATGTGCTTTCCTTTTTCATCGGTTGCTCTCTTTTTGACTCTTGTGGCGAGAGAGAAGATTTTGGATAAAGAGGGGTTCCAAAAGTTTCGAAATTGGGGTGACATGCGAGGGCCAATGTTCATGCACGAAAAGATTGCTTAGCATCAAGCAGATTAGATTACTTCCTAATGTTTGTCTTTCCTTTTTTTTTTTTTTTTAATGTTTTTCTATGATTTTCTTGACGTGAAAGACCAGGATTCTCGGATCTCAATCAATCAACCTGATGAAACAGAGGGGGCTATTCCAAGGATCCAAGGCGATGGTATGGTGCGATCCTTTGACCGGATTGGAGAGATGAGCGCTGGTGTTCTGCTCATGAGCAGAATTGACGTTGTTCTTTTTCTGTATGAATTCAGTAGAAGTTGTTGGAAGTATTCCTGTGAAGTCGCTTGGCTTGGATCCATTGCCACAACGATTTATACATAAGACGCACCGACATGAGTAGGTGGTATAGAGAGGTTTGGCAATCAATGGACTAAACCCTCTTTTCAACTTAGGCATAGATTCTGACCTAAAAAAAAAACTTAGGCATAGATGACTGGGACAGCCTCCATCCCTAGTTGGAGAGGAGTTCATCCAACCAGTCTTCGGACCAGTAGATTTCAAATAATCAAGAACATCATCCACATTTGATCGCGAGTGGTGTTTGTAACTAGTAGCCTGTCGTTTAAGAGCCCCGGACGAAGTCAAGTACAGGCTAAAAGGTGGAGGAGACTTCAACCACTCTCGTAATCGGTCTGTCATGAGCAGGGGTATTACGAACATGTATCCATATGAACTAGGGTTTTCGTCTATTCCCATTACTCCTCTAGCCAGTCGGTTAAATTTACATGTGGGAGATGCCCATAATAAATTTGCAATCCACTGATTAGAGATATAACCTTCATTAATTTGAGTGATGTGAATGTTTGTAACCAATTAATAAAAAAACCGGTCAGAGGAAAATTTGCTCCACCTTTGGCCGAAACGGTCGAAAAACACAACCCACAAAAAATTAATCTAAGATAAAGGACTCAGAATTAGCTGCTGGCCGAGCAGCAACCGATTCTCCTCTAGATGGCGTCTATTTCTCCGTAAGGAAATCTAATCAGGCAAAAAAAAAAAAAAAAAAAAAAAGAAGGGAAAAATGAGAAGGATTCATGATTCCCTTGCATATTCTCTCTTCAAAAGTGTGTCGGGTATTTTCTGTCCCTTTCTAAATAAAGATGACACAAATTTCAAACCTTTGTTTTCCCAATGTAATATGAAGTCGAGTATATTCCAAAAATCATTATCTCTGCCTGCTTATGGTTAAAAGGGAATATTATTCAATTAACCTTAAACCCATTGCACATATACTAATTTAGTTTCAAATTACTTAATTTTTTCAATTTAGCTCTAAAATTTTATGACGTGATCTTTTCAGTTAATTTTCATCGGAAATTGCTAACATGACGGTCTAGTCGTCACTGGATACCACCACATCAACAATTACCAAGCAAAAATTGATCGGAATGATTGTATTGAAATTTCGTGTGAATGTTCAGGGCTAAATTAACAAAGCTAGAAAGTTTAGGATTTAATTGGTATACGTACAATAAGTTTAAAATTAATCTTCGATGATTCCCTGGAGTTAAAAGAAGTATGGAATCATTTCTTATCATAGTTGCAAGAAGAGATGATCAATTCAATCCCCTTCCTTTCTTTCGGTTACATCACAATCCACACTACAATCAACAAGAAGTGATGAAGCAACATGTGACATCTCCTCGAACGTCTTTTGAATCACATGGGACAAAACCATGTTGTCTTTAGGTTTCTCAATTGCCATTAGCTCTGGTCCCAGCAAAAGCAAAGACCCACCAATAAGCACTGAGAATCCATTACCCCGGCCTTAAGGAATGAAAAGAGGAATCAAATAATTTCGTCAACACCTTAGTGTGGCAAAAAAATTCATCTTTTGCTGAGCTCAGGAGAAACTCCAAAATTTGGTAAAGCATGCAAATAATAATAATAATAATAATAATAATAATAATAATAATAATAATAATGAACTTTTCTATGCCTTTAACAACTAATAATTGAAGTTTTCCTCCCTTTGGAACCATTGAAAATGTCCACCTCCCTTCAAATTTTGCACTTTATTACTACTACTCAGCCACATATATATTTTGTACACGTTAGACATTTGATTGGTTCTTTATTTGTCTTGTGGATTAGATCGTCTCGTTGGAGCGCATACCATACATCTTTTCAATTCAAGGGGGCAGAATTTCAGCTTGTGAAAGCTTTGCCCTTTCGTCTTTTGATTTTTCTTCATAAAACTATGTAAAGCTTTGAATTGATCCTCAACTTTTATGGACGTAAAGATCAACCCAATCTTTTCCTGATTAGGTAAATCGGGATTGTGTGGCCTTTCCTTTAAAGGGTGGATTGAAAAGGAAGGCTGCACATAAAATTGGACATTCGAGTCGTCCATTAGGGTTTTTGTCGCATCACTTGGTTACAGGATGCATGAGTCTTCAACATGACTAGATTGTAAAAGTCGACGTGTCCATTGAAACCCTAATTAGATCAACTGGGTTAAGAAAATGGGATGGCTTTGTGTGAACCACATCTTCTTATCGCAAGTTGACTTCTAAATCATATAAAATTAGCGTATCCACATTAAGATTAGCCAAATTTCGCGAGCCCCTTTCTTCTGGCTTTTAAGATAAATACCATCTGTATCTATACTACTCATAAAAGGGGAAAATTTAAAGACTGATCTCCCGCAAAATTGATCATTTTATTCTTCACGGCGATTTCTTTGACTTCTGCTTTCTTCTTAATTATCACGCTTTATTTCGCACACCCATTTTTTTATACTTTATGAGCAATCTTTTTCCTTAATTTTCACAATTTATTTCATGCACCCTTTTTCTTTTTAATATTTTATGAATATTCCGCTTGTCAAAGCAACTTACACAGTCTATCCGGAACAACATGTGGTGAGAGAGTGACCAAGTAGAGAGGGCTCTATCCAAATCTTCCGGAGGTCAGTATGAATTTACCGTTCGTCACGTGTGTCTTTTTCTTTCTCCGCTTGGGGAGGATCCTCCCAAAGATTTTCACAACTTAGGCAGCATCATTATGGGGATTTCCGTGCAGTTTTGTTGTATCCCGTCGGCGAAATTCTTGCTGAACATTATCCGAACAAGACAAACTCGGCCGCAAGAATGACTGCTAGAAGTTCATATATGCTTTACAAGATTTATGTACTAAATTTTGCGTAGGCTGATCTTAATTTTAGAAGTTCTGCTCTTGATTTTTGTTCATAGAGTTCTAATTTTGAATTGTATGGATACTCAACTCATTTCTATTGATATCACAACCAAGTTTCAATGGGCTTAAAATTGATCCAAATAAAATTATCGCATATATTTAGATGTAGTGTGGTTGTACTCTATCGTTTAAAAAAAAAAAAATGTGTCTAATTGATGATTCGTAAATATTACTGAGATAGATACTGGAAACTTGATTAGGCTTGTTAGGGCATCGAGTTTATGATTCAACGGTAGATCAAGAAATTAAGCTTAGAGGTTGAGACAAAATTTTTAATTTGTCATATAAACCTTTTTGAGAAATCTGTCTATCTAACAATAAAAGAATTTTTGGGACCTGCAGGTGGTAACTACCACAAGCCTTCTTGGTCTGCCACTAGTAGTAGTGGCAAGCTTTAGAGCTCAATCGAGAAGATACTCCAGTTGCTAGACCTCAAGTTCGACTCGAAATTAAATGTCGATGTTGATTTATAGTTAAACCTTACTTTCCACGATCGAACGGCTTGACAAGGGAGGTACATGCGCACGTTAAAGTTATTAAACGGAGTTTTCTCTTGGTTAAAAGAATTCCTAATGCTACTTTTTGATTAATCATGTGACCTCTTCCTAAATCGAACTCTTATCAACTCGCGATTGATTATCATGAAATTATGTTTCTTGATAAAAATCTGCAAATTAGAACTGTATATAAGTGGTCGGTAAAGTAAGATGATGTTCTTGACGATAAACACATACGAGGTGGGGGCAAAACAAAGCATGAACGCGTCAACATAAACCAGATCTTTTCCCAAAAGAAATGAAATGAAAGCGAGATCCCCCCTACATGTGCAGATCCAATCCGTACGAGCCAAGTTGCCCCCGGCGCGGTGCATTATTGCGTTGTGTCTCGGGCAATCGTGCATCGACAGAATATAATGGTAGGATTGCGATGGTGCTTTGGTACACATTTTCTTGTCCGAAGGTTGTCCAGCGAGGATATGAGACCAGAAATTCTGCAACGTATATATTGGGTACCGACGTTTTGTCCGGAAAAAAAAAAAAAAAAAAAAAAAAAAAAAAAACCATATCTGGTACGAACGAATGAGTGGACTTTTCTCCAGAACTAGCATACCGTATTCGTCACGCACCAGATGATTAATCAAGCATACGCCGTACTGCCAATACAAACCTTAGCGATGCTTTTGGGTATGCAGGACTATACTGTCATTATACTCGCTGTATATGCATTCCTTGTCGACGTGTGTAGATGGTAATTTACACCCACCATAGTTGTCATTCCGCATGGCCGGTATGTCATGCACCCGCAGATTTACCAGCCTTTTACTATGTTTTTCCTCTCTTATTTAACTCGAATTGAAGATCCATTTCTAGGGTCCAGCAGGCGGGGCTCGCCTATGTTGGAGTAGCGGAGTCAAAAATGTAAAGGTCCGTCGTCATTAGGGTTTTCAACGATCCGTGGAGAGAATCATGGGATGTGTTTCCTCTCTTGTAAATGCGACAAGCACGAAGCCACATGATTCTACGATGTCATGTTTTTTTTTTTTTTTCCCACTTTGAGGGGGGGTTTAAGGTTAGCTACACATAACGATAATAACGGTCTACCATCACAAACAAGCAAGGAGATACATGAAACATGAACACGCACTCCCCTAACAAGAGAAAATAAAGCTTGGAAAAGACAAAAATGATAATAATAATAATAATAATCATAAATCATAGTAATAATCATCATCATCATCATCATCATCCTCATGATCCTCACGATCAAGAAAGGGAAAGATTAATGAAAAAAAGAAGAAGAGAGAAATATGATTTAAAATTCCATGATTGGAAGGAGGAGGGGAGACAGAGATCTCCTCTAAGAGGAAGCCACCAAAAGAGGCTCCCAGGTTAATGTTTTCTTGCTACTCTCGTGCCCATTCCCTCCTCCTCTTTCACGCCAGAGGTGATGATCCAACATTCCCATCCCCAGGTTGCCCCCAACCATCTCCTCATGAGTTCCGTCCATGGCCTCCTCCTCTTCACCATCGCCTCCATCACTGTCATGCTCTGCCTCTGCCTCTCCCTCTTCGCCTCTGCCGTCAACTAATAACAATTCTTGTGGCTCATCCTCTTCTTCTTCCACCGCGACGTCGTTTTCGGCATCGTCGGTCCTCGCTTCGACATCATTTTCTCCCTCATCATCTAGCTCTTCGGAGTCAAAGCAGAGAGGTGACCTGTCTTTGAAAAAGCAGAGCCTGAGGCGGCCATGGCTTCTCTCCGCACGAAAGCAAGGACGATTCCCATGTGGGTCCCTGACGGCCTCGAGAATCAACCGCCCTTCCTCCCTGTGTGGCCTCACTCTTATGGAGTCGTTGGCTATCGTCGTCAAAGGTGGTGGGAAACTGTTGCTGTTGCTACTATTATTAATGTTAGTCCGAGGTATCGCTTTCTGGCTCGCGTTTTCCACGCTCATGATTGGTCGCGTCGACCTAGGCCTCGGGGCCGTTTGTTCCCCCTTGGCCGACTCGCTCACGTCCCGGGGGTCCCCGTCGCCGACGTCGCCCCCGTCGTCGAAGGCGACGATGTTGCTGCTCTCGCTGCCGAGGTTCTCCGTGCAGAGCTCCAGGCTCAGCGGGCTGAGCCTGAGCTTGGAGGCTCTGGTCAGAGGGTGGACGTAAACGGGCGGTTCTGGGTTCGGCCTGGAGGGTTCTTGGCAGCTGGTGGTGGTGGTGGGGAGAGCATGCAAGAAGCTCCAGCCACCGAGAGCCCGACCCATGTTGGGATTCGATGAAGAAGATGAAGAGATGGGATGATGCTGGTGGTGGTGGTGGGTGTGGGTGTGGGTGTGGGTGTGGGTGTGCTTAGGGTCTTCAAGAAGCTGCTGGGGCGGGGTGTTGACGGGATGGCACTGGGGAGGACTCGAGGAGGTCATTTCAAGAGCAAGCTGGTAAGCGAAGTGTTGGTGGGGGGAGAGCAATTTGAGCCTCAGAGCGGTCATTGCTGGCTCTTGCACGAGGTGTGGTTCTAGGCACGTCTGCAAGCCTCGGCACACGAGCGTTGCCATCTCTCTCGGGGCCTCTCTCTGGTTATGGGAATTGAGCTGCTGGGGAAGCTAGAGAGTCGACCGAGAATTGCAAGAACTGGACAGTTGAAAGAGAGGAGAGATGAACCTCTGTTCTGTTAGCTACAGAGAGAGAGAGAATTGGAAGAGTTGGGCATGGACATGGAGAGAGGATTGGAGGGGAGGGCGTCAATTTGTAGTGCTCAGAAAGTGCATCTGAGCACTGTGGAGGTGGGGGTGGGAGGGGGGTTTGGTTGTGCTGGGATCGGGAGGGGGAGGCTTTGCCTTTTCTCCTTGCTTTTTTTTCTCGCCACTTGAAAATAAAATAGGGTTTTTTAGTCAGCTGCCACGAGAAAGGAATTGAATTGGGAATAAAAGAAAACAAGAATTGGAAAAGTTAGGAGTTAAAATAGAGTCTGTTTGTCGGAGCTTCGCAGCTGATGTCGCTCGCGCGCATTGATGGGGGCGGGCGACATAGTCATTAGCCGGTACATCAGATTTGTGTTGCTACTGTTCTCAAAAGGTTACACTTTTTATTTTCTAAATTTTCATGAGTCTCCATAAAATTCTACGGAAAAGAGAGTGGCATAATTTGAGAAGAGAATTTCATTTTCAGGAGTTCCATTTTTGTTACAAAATCTTACCAGATGCCTTCTCTATAATGAAAACCACGAGGCTGTGAAGCCTGTCCAGATTTTTTTTTTTTTTTCATTTGTATTCAAACCTTCTAGAAATAGTCGCTAAATTAAGTTTTCTCTTTCATATCACAACCTGCACCCAATTCACATTACTATAGAATATTCGAGCCTTAGTTTAATAAAACTCGTAGAAATATTATGAATTGAGTCATGTGCACTAAACTCACACAAATCAAACTACATTAATTACTCGAGTTTTACTAGCTTTTCTCTGCCTCTTTCACCTCTTCCAAAAGAAAGCCAACAAAGAAATGACGAATTTTCCCATATCATCCTTCCCGGTATCAAGGGTGACCCATATGAAGCCGGGTGGTTATTGATTGGTACTTATTACGATGTTATATGAGATATCACGTGGAATATTCCAGTTATGTCATTTTCGAATAGTTTATTATTTGATCTAGGGATATTTATGAGAAGTTCAAAAAGTATGCTCGACTAATTTTTTCCAAGTTATACATTAAATCGATGGGGATATCTCTCTCCCCTTTTCATTCCATTGTTTCTTTCCACATGATTTGATTTAAAGAAAAATGATTCATCCAAGAGTCAAAAGCCAAGTTGATTGCACTCCTGGAGGAAAATACCGCCAGATTCTTTCAAATTTCCATGAGTAATAATGAGGATTTCTCACCAAGAGGAGGCATGGAAAATGGACGGACTGAACTGCTCGTGTCCCGAACGCTGTGTCTCATGATGCAAACGAAAGAATTCGCCTATGCATGTTTGTAACTTAATCAAAGTCCAAGCCTCGTGGATCTGATCATACGAAAGTCATAGCGTCTTCATCGACGGCGTGTTAAGTTCGTGCACCGCCCAAGGTGATCGGCTCAAATCCGACATTTCACCCCGCGAAAATTTCATTGTCCATTTTACAAATATTCTGTCGGACATCGCTGTCAAATCACATTATCGAGTCCCCTCGGTTTCATACGCCCATAATTGAAGGCGTTAGGGAAATTTTTTGACAGGAGAGAATCTTGCGACCGCCGGATATTCTGCCGGGACTTTCAGACCAAACATGCAGACGCTCTCTACCATTGACTATAATGCTCGCTCCCACGGAAATACATGGCCGCACAGCGAAAAGGAGGATCCCGTCGTGTTGATCGCGGTTTACCACTCCAAAACCGAGGACGGGGGCCTCTGTCTTTGACCCGAAACAGGTCGGAGAAGTGAAAATGGTCAAAGGTCGATTTCGGAAGCTGTTGCACAATGTGATTTTTGCATAGTGGGTGTGGGGAGAACAACGTTTTCACTGTTGGCCATGCCTTTCTGGTTGAGTCGTGCTGTGTCGGAGAGAGAGGGAATTAGGTTTCTTGTTTTTCAAAGTTCTATTCCTCGGTACGCTCTATGAAATCGTTTCCATAAATGGTGGGTAATGCTGGGATGGGTGAGTTCCATTTTTAAAGCCCCTTTTCTTGATGTACTTTTGATTCTTCAGGCGATGCGATGCCCACATGGGTCGTACTGATTATGCTAATGGACAACGTTTCGAGTCCTCCTTTATTGACCCGAAAAATATTCCGTCTTTTAAGTGGCGACGCGGGGATGTACAAAATACACACTTATACGAGAGATGCAGAGAGACTAAAGTTCGAATCCTTGTTTGCAAATATGAGCTTGTTTGCACTCAGTAACGAATCAACTAGAGCCGTAAGGTTACTTTAACCGATGCACGTGATGATGAGCTCAACGGAAGCTGGCAAGACAATTCTAAAGATCGAATTCGTATTTACAAATATTAGCTTGTTTGCACTTAGTGGCAAATCAACTAGAGTTGTGGAGTTACTTTGGTTGATGCACGTGACAATGAACTCAATGGAATCTGGCAGGACAATTCTAAAGTTCAAATGTCTGTAAATATGAGCTTGTTTGTACTTAGTGGTGAATCAATAGAATCGCTGGGTTACTTTAACTGATGCACATGACTATGAGCTTAATGAATGCTGGCAGGACAGTTCTAAATTTCAAATTCATATTTGCAAATATGAGTTTGTTTGCACTTTTTGGTGAAGTAACAAGAGATGTAGAGTTGCTTTGATTGATGCACATGACAATAAGCTCAATGGAGGCTGGTGAGACAGTTTCTAAAATTCAAATTTGTATTTGAAAATGTGAGCTTTTTTGCAGTCAATGGCGAATCAACTAGAGTCATAGAGTTACTTTGACAATGAGCTCAATGGACGTTGACGGGACACTTGCCTGTGGCATTAGGTGCTCAATGAAAGAGTATTTATTCACGATAGCTCATAAAATTTGATGTAAAAACTTACTCCTTTCGTTATTTTGAAAACAAGATATGGTGAGACTTTTTACCACTTCATCTCGATCATACTGGAATTTTGCATATGCCACCAAGTATATTGCATATCTGTTATCCTTTGAATCACCAAACTGATTGCGTGAGGTGAAAATATCAATATGGAAGTGTGGGGATCATCATTCTCTCCCTTGGCAACACCATCGAGCCAATTGAACAAAATGTACGGATGAAATAACTCCGGCACATTGATGTTTAGAGACAACCCTTTTTCCGCAAGCCAAAAAGCAAGTAGAAATGATCCCCCACTAAGACAGCCCTTTTGCTCTGTCGGCCAGGACGCGCTTCCCCCGAAACCCTAAACCCCCCTCTCTCTCTCTCTCTCTATCTCTAGGAGATGACCTAACCTAAAAGCTTAAAGTTTTGCTGAAATTAACATCTATAAAAGCTGTATTAACATCTATAAAGTTGCGGTTGGGGCTCGTTCCAACTTGAGGGGCCAGTGGGCTAAGGTTCCCAGGAATAGATTTCGGCAATACATTGCACCATAAGAGGTAAAAAAAGAAACACTAAAGAAAACCAACTGGCATATCAGTGACCACCTCGAAACTATATTCTTGATTGTGTACTCTTCGGTACCTTTTCACACGTTGCCTACCTCTACTTACACAATACATACATGGACGCGCATGAGGAAATTGCTTTTTGGCATAACGGTTTGGAGTCTTGAAATGAGTTCATCAACATCTTGGACTTGCTTTTAGGAAGTGAGTTAAATTAAGATCTTGAACCTACTACCTTTATCTCTCTCTCTTACGTGCAAAGTGCAAGTTGGGAAGAAGCATATCATATGGGAGTTTATGAAACGAGCAAATCTTTTATACATCGACAGTATACGAATTCATCCACATGCGAGCTCACTTTATCAAAAAAAAAAAAAATGCAATTTCACAAGTTGATGACCTTTCTACTTACTTCCTGTAATTCTTAGTTAATGTACAGCAGTGTCCACTAATTCATCAAATCTTCTCTCCATCTCATGTCCTAACGAGGATTACGACACAATTATGGTTTTGTACCTCGGGCATTGGGAGGCCGCTCTTTATTTACAAACTATTTATAGGTAGCTTTAAAGTGCAACAAAATGGATTCAACGTCCGTTATCATTTGTTTTCTCCTTTTATAAAGCAAGGCACGACAACCACAGCCTCTAATGTACGAACATGTTTTAGGCATGCAAATCTTGAGAGTTTATTTGCTTTTGCTCATACTTTTTCCTATATAAGCATGCAAGGATGAATATTAATCATAAAGGAAGAAGAATGTATTGAACATATCCTTTGATGATATAAAAGGGAAATAATTTTCTACGGCTCCTTCAATTCGACATTGCTGATATGAGAAGAATTTCTATTTTCTACATTTCACTTTGATGTAATTTGTGTCGAGTGGTTTTAGTAATTGGTGAGTAGATGTAATGAGAAAAGATGTCGATGTACATGTTGCATCTTCCTTTATTGAATGAACCGGCTGAGGGACAATATATAAGTCGAATGTCTCTGTAAGAAACAAGTACCATCACAAAAAGAAAGTTAGAAGAGCGAATTCGGGTGCATTCTTCACATAGGCATAAGCTTGGATATGGCAGGAGCTATCAAGGTGCAGCAGTAAACGTGACCTAAAATCGTGACCTGGTGATGCAATGCACGGTGAGCTCGGAGGGAGGGAGAGAGGAGAAGGACGCGAAGCTGCATTGGAGAGGCAGCGAGGGGGCTGAGGCCGAGGCGAGCACGACTGTTGGAATTGCTTTCTTAGTTGCAGAGCACAATATAAATGGAAAGAAGAAGGAGACGCTGAAAACTGATCTCAACCGTTCAAATTCCTCATGACTAATGTGTAAAATTCATGATGTCAGTTGACTAGATATGTCAAACTTAGAAAGGTCCTATCCAACGACGTCTTACTTCAAATACTTAGGTTGTTAAAATAAGTGGGATAAGAATAAATATCCATATCACTCCTTATGATTAGAACAATATTTTGCTACACGTGAACACATTATCAGATGTTCCAGTAATTCTTTATCCATTTAATAAATTGGAAATTGTTGCAACATAATTTACACCTAGGAAGGTTAGTGTCGGATTTATCCTCGCTTTCATTCAATTTAGGGATTTTTGTATTAGATTTACTGTCATATATATAGGTTTTCATCAGGAGAAATTGTCCCGTCAGTGCTAAATTTATTGTACGAATACTAATTTAGTTCTAAATTTTTAAATTTTGTCAATCTAATTTTAAACCTTTGCACAAAATTTCAATATAATCATTTTGGTCAATTTTTGCCAAAAAGCTCTAACATGGCAATGTGCCACGAAAGATGGCTAGTAATGATTGACTGTCATGTCAACAATTTCTGACTAAAATTGACTGAAATGGCTCCATTTCGCTTGAAGATTTAGGATTAAGTTTGAAAATTTATGACTGAATTAGAATCTATACAGTAAGATTGGGACCGATTAATAATTTTTCATTTTTCCTTATCAAATCAACTTCCCCATGAATGGAAATTAAAAAAAACTAGTACATCGTACCAATTCCTAATAGTATAAACTTCACATGGAATCCACTGCATTCTTGATCTAACATTTCGAAAGTTGGTGTTACACGAGGATAATTATTTGGTATTTTGGCCCTAAGCATGGAGTTCCCCATAAGGACATACAACTTTTCCTTTGATCTTTTGCTAAATGTCCAGTGATCTTGCAATCTATGATTCAAATCACACACCCGAAGGATCCTTGAAGTATTCTATAAGCATTTGTCATTCTCTGAATTCGGCCGATTTGTCTAAAACTTTTCTTCCTTACCTTCTTTCTTTCTTTTCTTTCCTCTTTGATTTTTGCAATTATGAGAGAGAAGAGGAGACAGTGAGCCAATAAGGTGGATCCGTCCCTCAGGAGGCAAGGAGAGGCTAGGATGATTCTCATTCTTATCCTGGAAATTTTGCAAATCTGAGGCCTTGTCTTATTACCACCCGAGTCTAAGATATGATCAAAAGCACATGTCTCATGATTTCTGACACAGCCGTCAGGCACGTATTGAAACTGCAAAAACCCTAGCTATCTGCATTTGTCTCGCTCACCATTCTCAAAAGCTAGCCACCCAATTTTCTCTTTTTTTCTCGTTTAGACCTGTAAAAAAACTGCTGATATGATCAACGACGGGATTTTCTGGAGTTGCTTCGGAATCGAGTTAGGTTTATCCGACAGTGAGTCCAGGGGCTCTCGGGGGCCATATTGTCTGCATCTAGCAAGTTGCGTCCAAAAAGGATGGTAACCCTTAAAACACGACGGCATATGTCTTGTACTGCAAGAACATGTCGACCATGTAAACTTTTATACGGGCAGAGAGTATATCTTCGCAATTACTGCGAAAATAGTGGAGGGAAGTAGCGCGAGTGATTATAACACAATGTGCAATAGACATCCATCGAAGTGAAAAGATATTCCGCCATCTCTATATGGTCAGATGATATGAAGGTCATTATATGAGGGAGAGGACACATTCCCTCACAACGGTAAGCATGTTTGCAAAATTTCCAAGACAAGGGGACGGGTTAGGATATGATATTATATAGTTTGATCTATTCAGTGTGATAGACATGATCAATCATATCAACTCATGAAGAGCTCATAAATCCATGAAATGGGTAAGAGATTTTAATTATATAGGAATGCGTTTAAGTAATATCTTCTCATTGACTTGGAGGGCCAAGAAGGGAATTAAAAGACCAAGAGTTTTGATGGCTCTCGTGCAAAAACAAAAAAAATTATGATGGTCATTCTGTCCAAGGATGAGTATGGTTTCAAGATAGAAACTAGAACTGAAGAACCGAATTGATAAGAACCTGTATGCTTCCAAGTTCCAAGATATGCACGTTAGGCTCCAGGCTCTGAAAATTAGAAAACCTATTTCAATTAGTAAATTCTAGGTTCTAGGTAGTTGGGACCTAGAACTTGTGATAAGTTTTTATGTTTTTCTTGATATATATTTTCATGCAATCCTAAAGTATTTCGTGGCATCTTATGGTAAATATATAATTTAGAATCACAAGTTTGAATTTCCATTTTATGATTGAGACTTTTACTTTATATATTTAATATTTTTCATGTGCTTAAATATAATGTGTGGTTAGTTGATTGGCAATGAGTTGTGGTCATTAAAGGTAATGACTTATTGCAATTGGTCAAATGATAATATAGGTGGAATCTAGATAGATCTTGGAACTTGTGATTGAGTAGATTTCAAGTTTCAAGTTTCAAAATATGCAGGATAGGTTCAAGTTCTGAAAAATGATAAACCTATTTCAACGGTGGAACTTATATGGAACTTAGAATCACTCATCCCTAATTTTGTCCATTTGATCAAAAAGTACATTTACCAACCAAGTGGAAAGCAATTGGCGACCGGTTTGCCATCATCAAATGAGAAGGGGCAACCTGTCCGAACTTTTTAGACAATTATATGTTATTAATGCAGATCCCACCAAAAACTCTTTTCACCTCCATTTGCATAACAAAAAGCCATGAATTGCCATATGCTTTCAGATGCCTCCTAATATCCTGAGTCTTCCTCTTTTTTCGGATTAGTGCGATGACTTTTTCCACGCTGCCCTATGGTACTCGGTTCTTTTCCTCTCAAATCACGTTGTTCTTTTGTGACTAGGTCAGTTCGCAAAGTATTTGTGACCGAATAAGCTACTTGATCTAGCTTTGCTTGCTGCCGAGCACTTGCTTCGTCCGAGAGAAGAAACCAGATGATGATCTAAGAATGCAAAGGCACGAAGTATGCAAATATCTACAATCAATCAGTGGAGTAGCGACAGGTGGAAAAAGGATATATATAGAGGAAAGCCACCAAAGTCATTAGGGTTTCCATGAGTTCTTCGTGAAGTTTCTGTCAGAGTCACTTGTAAGGGTTCATCTTTGAAATAATAGAGTGCAAATCGGGGCCTGATAAAAACGGAGGGTGTTTGAGCGAGCAATCTGCGTTGACACTGATTGTTCTATGGTGAAATGTAATATCGCTCCTCTCATGAACACTGATCACATTCACTGAACCGAATAAGTGCTGTGACTTATTTGTTCGTCACTATTATTAAATTATTTTCTCGATCCCTCTAAGCTAAAAAGTTTGTAGCTAGTTACTTTATAAAATCAACACCTAAACCGTCAAATTTCATGATCACTGCCGAACACCTCAAGCTTTCCCTTTCCGCTAGTTGACAAAGAGGAAGAGTGATACTCAAGTGATAAGCAAGTTTGTCATCTTCACTCACTAGTTAGGTTCAATCTCTGGGGTTAGCATAGTTAATTGGGTCATTGAGGACTTTTCAGCTCGAGAACTGAAGGTCTACAGAGTGTCTCATAGATTTTCGAATAGTCAGGTCTCTATACCTGTGACTTTGGATTATAATAAAAGAAGATTAAATGAGAATGCACATGCAGGTGATGCAAGCAAAGTTATAGAAACCCTCTTTCCGGTCTCGGGTATCAAGGTACGATAAATATTTGAAGTCCAGGAAGTGTTTATGTGGTCCTTAAGATCTTTTTCGGTTTTCTAAATGAAGTGGTCCTAAATTCCTAGAGCATCAAACCCCAAAAAAAGCCGAAAGAAGAAACTCCATCAGCAAGGGTTTTATAATTATAATCAGAGATGCTTTTCAACCCCTTTTAATTCGCGAACTCCTTATAATCATAACGCCGCCCAACCGATGCCAGAGAATTGCGATCTTTCGGTTTTTATTTATTACCGAGTTGCATTTCTGAATTCATTTTGTAAGATCGAATGGACCAGTGTATCAATAATTAAAATAAATAAATAAATAAATAGATCATGCTCTATCAAACACATCTCCTGATACTTCCTTTAAAATTAGTTGATTTTTTTTTCCATGGCATCACCAGCTTTTGTTATATTCTTTATTAATCTCCTTTTGGTGTACTTTAAGTTAGGGGTGATCAATCCTAAAATAGACCGTTCCCATCTTGAAATTGGGGACTAGAGTCCTTAGATTGTGGAACCAAGAACCGGCCGCTGGACCAACCAATTCTTTTGTCTATATTCAAGCATTGTTGATATATACCCTTTACATTATTCACGTTTTACGTCAAATTGAGAATTAGGGTATTGAAAATTTGGAATGATAAGAATAAAAGACAAATTCAATTTGATACGAATGAGTGGGTCCATATATGGAATCGGGATCTGAACTGATATTCATCAATTTCAAATTTTTAAGAACCGGAAATCAAACTAATTTTTGCAAGAACCGCCCAAAACCGACTCGTTCAGTTTGGTCGGTTCATTTAGTCACCCCTATTTTGAGCCAATCCGATGAAGAGAGAGAAAGTTTGAGAGAGAGAGAACGTGAAAGACTGCATCAGAATCCATCAAAGGGTGTTTGATCTTGCTAAAGTAATGGAGAATCTTTTAACTGAGAGTACGTCATGCCCCCTTGGCCATTAGCGAAGGCCTAAAAAGTTGGCCCCTCTGATATTTTGGCGAAAATCAATAATTTATTTGAAGACTTTCTTTCTTAAGCAAGACAAAGAGAATCCATCCTGGCTTACCACAATCACGTAAACAAAAGCCAGCCACACCCCCCGCCCCTTCACCTTTTGACCCCTCCTCGCTGCTTAGCCCCCATCTTTCTCCTTTACTTGTCAATGATTCCCTTAAAAGTATAGAAAAAAAATATTAGTTTCGATGACCGCACCGCCATCTCTAAACTTTACAAAATATATAATTAGGCCCCTGAACTTATTTTTGTGCAATGCGTCCTTGAATTATTGACTTGATTCGTCCGAGCTAGTCCTTTTGTTAAATACATACAAGGAATGCTAACGAGGAATGCCGCGTCAGTTGTGACTAGACTAATTAGGGTGGCACGAATGTTTTTTTATTTACTTAATGCTGACATGGATGAGAAAAAACGGGAGATTGAAGGGGAAAGAAGAAGAAGAAGAAGAAGAAGAAGGATTCCTAACCAACAAACAGTCAGGCACAGGGGAAGGGAGAGCTGACCAACTGATATGGGTGACAATGACTGGATTGCCGAGGCTTAGACAGATGAAAACGGTGACTGGCATCGCGGCCATCACTTGGGTCGTCGCTTTAACAATAAAGGTCGAGCGACCCCGAACCAGAAGCACAAGCATCGTCTAGCCGATGTTGCGCCTTTTCCAGGTAGCTTGACGCCAGCAGCCATGGGGTGGCACAACCCCAACGGCCCTTTCACCTCCCTTCTTGGAGTTCTCTCTTTTTCTTTCAAATTTCATCATTTCTTAACTTTTTAATGTTTACTTTGTTTTTTAGTGTTTGCCTAGTTTTATTTTTTTCGTACATGTCACTTCAGAAACTTAATGTTAACTTCGCAGCTAAGTTAGCATTTAATGACAACTTAGCAGTAATGTCTGCATTTCCATTCATAATTTTGAACAAAGAATTAATTTACATAAAAACTCGTGCTATTTTCACCTCTTTCTTGGCTCTTGACATCCCTATTACATTGATTTGACTACATTATCTTTTGCCGGTTCTACTCTTAATTTAAAATTATCTTTTACTTTTTTTATTTGTTTTATTTTGTTTCAATTTTCAAAAATAAAAATAAAATTACCCACATCCCTTTTGTACAACTTTTTTTCACCCTATTTCTCCCACACCCATTACATTTCGGTGCTTCCTTCATGTTTGTTTTCTTCTTAACTTATTATCCATTGCTGTAATTTGAGTAAGCACCAATTATATCATAGTAAAGATATATTATTGTAATCTATAAATTGTTTACTTTATTTCCATAGACTACCTTCATGATTGTGAATTCTTCGATCTTAATTTTCGATACAAATTTAAGAGAATTTACTCAAAGATTGTAAGGAAAATCTATTGATTTTTTATGACATTAAAAATACACAGTTTCCTTTCAAAGCACTTTTGGCGCCTCCATGGATGGATCTACACATGCATTTTGGGAATCGTGTTACTTTAAGAGTTGAAGGTGCACATTCAACTTTGAAAGCATATTTACATGTTTCAACAAGGATATGAAAATCGTTGTAAGGAATCCATTTGACTTTAAAAGCATGTCTACAAGAACTGAAGGGGCACTTTCAACTTCAAGATCCCTTTTTGTGCTTGCTTGGAAAGACTTGCACATGCATTTTTATGTGTTGAACTCTGTCATTTTTATTTTTTATTTTTTTAAACTATCTTTTAAAACATCGTGCAATGATGGCATAAAAAATAATGACTATTGCACTACTAGATTCACCAAATAAAATGAAAGTTGAGCAGTTAAAATACACAAACTACAACGTAATGACAAATATTAATGTTATTATTAAACGAAAAGTGCATAAAAATGGTAGATGATTCTTTTCACTCTTACTTATGTTTTGGTTGTTTTTTGAAAATATTTTCCTAATACGAAGAGAGAGAGAGAGATATCAACTCATAGACACAATAATTCATTAGATATCTACCAATTAAACTATTTTTTTTTTGGAAGATAGGAACACCAATTTTATTCCAAAAGAGAAATAAAAGGGGGGAAAAAAAAAGAAGGTAAGAAATAATTTTAAATCCAAAGTGGGCCCCACATCTAACCTTAACAAATATTGTTTGAGAGGATCATGGATAATTTTGTTTCTAGTAAAATTCAAACAAAAGAAAATGAAGAAAAAAAGGGGAGGAATAATTTTAAATTAAGAGTGGGATCCAAGAGGGATGATGTAGTCAAATCAATGTGGAAGGAGATGCCGTGAGCCAATAAGATATAGAAATAGCACAAGCTTGAAAAAAGTGGTATGGTTTAAGGATCCAAATGCATAAAAAAAAAATTGAGGAATCAAATTAAATAATTTGTAACATTTCATATGCCTTTGATA
The DNA here is from genome assembly GCA_014182725.1 of Eucalyptus brandiana. Lineage (NCBI taxonomy): Eukaryota > Viridiplantae > Streptophyta > Magnoliopsida > Myrtales > Myrtaceae > Eucalyptus > Eucalyptus brandiana. Next base: position 49,763,031 of record CM024675.1, on the reverse strand, counting down.
TAATTGTCCAAAAAGTCATAAACTTATTATGTGTCGGCTAATTCAGTTTTAAACATTTCAATTAAGCTAACTTAATTCTAAATCTTTTAATGATTTACCAATTTAGTTATAAACTTTACTTTGCGTCAATTTAGTTTTTAACTTTTTGAAAATTTGCCAATTTAGTCATAAATTTGTTATCTAGATATTTGGTTGGATAACAACATTGGCAACTTGCAAAAATGCTTATAACTAAATTGGTAAAATATCAAAAAGTTTAGGACTAAATTGGCACAATTGAAAAATTTAGTAAATTAAAAAATCTCCAAAAAGTTTAGAACAAATTGATATAATTAAAAAATTTAAAATTAAATTGGCTTTCATTCGTTTGGGACTTTTTGGATAATATTTCCCCATGACACCATCATTCCTTTGCTCTCCCAGCTACATGGTCTTGAGAGAGTAACTAGACTCTCCACTGAGTTCAAACACATACACGTGGCTGTAAAGAAAATATGCACTAGATAGTGCTTACTTCAGCAATTTTATACGGAAAACGACCTTACTACTTGCCTTGTTTGTCTGAAAATTGAAATCAAGCTTCGAGTCATGCTTAACGACAAATATAAGCACAATTAAATGACTAGACAATGTCAATGCAAACAATCAATCAGTCGATATCTACAACTATGTCATGCTCCAAAGCAATTTCTTAGCCAATATCTTGCGAGGGTGATGATATGGTCTACTAATGCTTTAATATAGATTGGGTAACGCATGGTGAAACCGGATCAACTTTCAACAACCATAATTATTCAGCTATTTACCATTGAGATGTGAATTGGGCAACTCGAAAAATTATATTTTTATCAAATATAGCAACTTAACTGAATACTTATGATGCATAAGTGATATGAATTTTTGATTTCATGCATGGAAATGGATCTCGCTAACAAGGAACATACTTTCGTTTCTTAATGCAACTAAACATATACTATCATCATCCTTTAAGTAAAAAGTGAGCTAGCCGACGATGTCCTATTTTTCTTTCTTTTTGGCTGGGTTTAGCTGACCAGATACACTTCACATGGTACGGAGACAGAGAAAATACAAATCTGCATACTTAATGAGCACGCGAAAAGGACCTTTTTTCCGATCGATGAGGGCGGCAATCAACTGTGACCATATGTTGAGGTCCCAGGTTTAGCTTTACAGACAGTGACTAGGCATCTCAGCGTCGTAGTCTCGACTGGAATCCATGATTAGCACTAAACAAAAGGCTTTGCCGTAATAAAAGATTGAGTTAACCATCACTTTCGTGCAATGGATCGAACCGAGCTGACGCGCGGTTCGTTCTTCACGATATTGGCTCGAGGGATCTTACTGAAAGTTACCCCGCATCATCAAGCTATTTTAAATTAGGAAAAATGGTCTCTTTAAGGTGTAATTTATGCGCCGCTGACGAGGGTTAACTGGAGGAACTTGATTAAACTGGCGAAAAGGTGATTACGTAGAAAGTTATCTCGACGGCGATTTGTGTGGATGATGAAGAGAAGGCAAAGGGCGCCGAAGTGGGTGGGGAGTGACCGTGATGATCACGCACGGCAGACATGGCTTCCTTTTCTAAGATCGCGACAGGAGTTATGCCGTAGAGGCGAGAGGATGTTATGAACCGGATGATGGTGGTGGTGATGATGATGGGGATTGAAGAAGAATCTGTGATGTGGCGATCCTGCTGAAATTTTGTAAGATGGAGAGGTTATTTAATAAGAGGAAATATGGGAGGGGAAGGAAAAAATTAGGGTTTTCCCTCCGCTTTCATTGTACTTGCAGGCCAACCTTGCAAATAATTTATCTGAGCTTGTTGGGGGTGAAGAGAAGAATTATAGAAATGTCATGATATCTTGATAAGAGAAGGACTAACCATATACTAATATGTACAACAGATTATCATTTTCATAAAGAATATGTTGGCCATTTATATGCATGAAGATTGGTTGAATTGAAGGAATTGCGTATCTATCGTATTATTGCGAACCACTGTGTATTTTTTTTTGAAACACACACAAGAAAATTCAGGGTATATATAACTATTTGAGTATATAATATTCAATGGTATATAATCACTCAAAAAATTCTTAACTTGACAAGTCAAGTCCAATGCTCTTGCAAAATGAATTTACGGTATTTATCGAACATATAGCTCAATAAATCTTTACGAAAGATCCACTATCAAGTGCTCAGTAGTGCTAAAATCATTGGCTACTGCCCTGGTATTTCACTTGGACAAGTTGTCCACGATGGATGGTCGGGTCAATTTTCGAATTTTCTAAAAAAAGACATGGCATATACACTCAAAAATTCATTTCAAACAGCAATGATTATCAAAATCCTTGGGGGGAATCGTTTTCCCCCATCATATGGGATTGTTTCCTCTAAGTCGGTGACATGGATGTGATGTAATTGGCCTATCCATTTATATATTATGGAAGTGGGATAGATTAGGTCATTCTACTTTCTTTCTTTTTTTTTTCTTTTTTTGGGGTCAAAGGTCATTCTATCTTAGCCCTACATGAAAGACAACATTGCTGATTCTGATACAGATCCAGTGGTGTACACATAGATTGTGCATATCCATGCCTGTTGATTTCCTCCTGACTCCCTTTTGTTTGGGTTTGGTAGACACGAGGGGCCTCCTTCATTGACTTTCCATTGAAACTTCTGCTACACCACCCTTTTTAATCTAGGGTTAACATCCCACCTCATGGTGCATCGGTACCTCAAACTTATTTTCGTCTCACCAATATCCCCAGGCTTGTACTTACGATTGAAAATCACATCTCCTCATAGTTCCGTCCATACTGACTATTTAAAATCCTAGATATATCCATGCATTCTGCTGCATCAGGTTTTTTATAGCCATGAGGGATGGAATTGTGATGGAAGGTATTTTCTGGTCATTGGTACTTGGTAGTCCAAGTTTAAATGTCCTTGTGAGACAAAAAAAAAAGTCTTGGGTATTGAGAATTTAGGAATTCTTTAAGGGGTTTATCCATTTAATTTAACTTGTCAAACCCCATAAACAGACTTCAAAAATTACGCGGCCTTTGCGACAATGGCTGGCCTACAATTTTAACTTCGATAGGGGCATCGAGTGCTGCCTCTTGTCTCCGATCCGATGGCTTTTGCAAATCAATTCCACAAATTAATTGAAACTTGCAAAATACTAAAAGCAAAGTTAGACAAATGGGCGTGTAGATGCAAAGTTCAAACTAAGCAAAGGCCCAAGGCTGCCTCGCAAAACCCACCCACATTAGTCAAAACCCTATATCTAAATTGACAAAATTCTGCATTTTATTAGTGTTAAATACTAAAGTATCACTAAGAATTTCACAAAATAAGCTTGCCTTTTCATCTTCTTCTAAGGAAATTTGAGAGAGAGAGAGAGAGATGTTGGTGGTTTAAAATAGTTGGAAAATCAGTAGAATGAATAAAAACCTATCTATCATGGGAGTGTGCAAAAGAATCGAAGAACCACCTGAAAAGTATCTAACTCTAAACAACTAGAACACGAGATTTCGATCTCGATGAATATCAAAGTCAAACAATCACTTTAGACAAGAAAAAGAAACGACTAACCCTAGATTGCTGGGGATAAAAATGACTAATCCGTTGCTTTAAGCAAGAAGAAAATTGGAAGCTTCTAACTCTAGACTGTTCTTGACTTCTCTAATCTTAGCAACTAAGATTTGCTCGAAATCGAATGTCCACGTCCATGTCCGTACGGATGATTTTCCTAGTAATCACAGAAAAAACTTCCAGGACATTACGTTGATGCACCTGGGGATGAGGCTGGGCCTACTTCATATTGGGCAGTTTACTGGGCTTTCGCGCCCTCCAAACATGTGTTCTCGGCCCATTCTGTGTACTTGTATGGGCTTTTCGTCCATTGGGCCCGGCTAGGATCCCTCGGAAGGCCCAAGCGGGGTGGGCTCGTGGTTGCTCAAGTTTAGCATTATCGTAACTTCCACATCAAGAATATCGTGACACGTGAACACTTCAGAAAAATCCAACATCGTGTTACGAAACTTTGTATAGAAGTTACGATCAAAATAAACTTGTACTTACACTTCACCCAACCATATCCTTTTATGCCGCAATGGACCAAGAACTCTTTTTGCACTAGTTAACATGATTCGACACGTTTAAGGAAACGAATATTTTGGCAAATTTAACATTATTTGACACGAGTGTAAAGCGTATATGTTAAAAGATATGGCATTTTACAATAACGTGACACGATAAAAATTTATTACTCAAATTTTTGTGTTTTCTCGTGAATAAAATTGATGGTAATGAAAGAAACTCTAAAATCCCGTCACTTGCCATCACAATCCCCACCATCTGGATTGGTTCCATAATTTTTAGGATACTCTATCAATAGCTTGTATTATCTTGAAAAATTTTCACCAAGAAAATTAATTTGCCACAATTATATAGAACGTTACGTTACTCGATATAACACACGCAACCTCCATAACATATTACATCTTCATATATATGGCATTAATTACATGGTCGCAAAATATTGTGACGATGTAAAATAACAAACAGGACAAAATAAAAATGCATCTCTCTTGAACTGTAGATCTATTAGGGTATGCGTCAGCTCCAGTCTACGTGGGTCCTTCCTGCAGCTCGTACAATACGTGTTGGTATACAATAAAATCTCAGGAATTAAAGAATTCGACAATCATCTAATCTCGCCATCTTAATCTGAAACCCATAATTAATCTTCTAATCAAAATCACTTGCGCAAGCCCTAATAATGAATCAAGTAAACCATCACCATCGATGTTTCCCCAAGTTGAATTGTGGGCAAAAATCATTGGAAAAGCATAGTCTAGAATATCCGCCCCCTTTGATCCATGCCATGTACCCAACCCCTTTCGACATCATTTTCTCCAACCCACCTACCATATATTATGCACACCCGAAAAGACGTACATGCATGCAATCTTCTACCCACCTTTAACTATACTCAGATCTACACCATCACTTGTCCTATGTCGCTCCCCATCCACCCAACACCTAAATAAATAAATACATAAAGCAGACACAATAATCCTTATTCATATATTATCTGTGAATCATATTATCATATTAGTGAAACATATTATATTTTCATTGAGTATAACAAGCATGATCATTTGAAATTCACATTATATGCTTCGATAATCATGTCATTTTATATTAAGAATAGTCACCCTATCAAAAATCATATCATTTTATATTAAGAATAGTCGCCCTATCATCGAGCTTCTAAGAAAGAGAAGCCCACAAACAAATTACTTGAAAAATTGCAAAATCCAATATTTTCATCGAGTATATTAATAATTATACATTTTATAATCACATTGTGCTCGATTTTGACAATATACACTTCAATAAATTCAATTAATTGCATCGGTTTCATGTTAAAGATAGAAACCCTAACACAAACATCTAACAAAGTAGAATTAAGAATTATATATTTTATATTCAGATCAAGCCCAATTTTGACATTTATGCTTCAATAAACATGTTTAGTCATGTGATTTCATATTAAAAATAGGTCGTTCTAACATCGAGCCTTTAAGAAAATAAAAACCTAGAAACAAAGTTTCAAAAAATTGAGAAAATCCCATATCTTTATACTTATTTTCATCGAGTATATCAAGAATGATCTATTTTATACACACATTGTGCTCAACTTCGACATTATATGCTTCAATAATTTCGATCCAACACCAGCTTCTAAGAAAGGAGAAACCCCGAAAAAAAAGAAAAATGAAGCCAAACAATGAATTGCTCTTATAGTAATGAGGGCAGGAAAAAAAAAACATTATTATTATTATTATTATTATTATTATTATTATTATTATTATTATTATTATCACTAGCGTTAATATCGAGTGTATATATATGTTTATAGTATGATATAGGGGGGGAAACGGGGGAAATAGGGGATGTCAATCTAGACGAGAAAATGGATGCGACCATTTCAAAGCGAGGTTGTCGCGAATCCGCGTTCCAGTGAGAGAGAGAGTCAGTTTTTGCAGGGGCGGAGAGGAGGAGGAGAGAGAAAGAGATAGAGAGAGAGAGAGAGAGGGGGAAGGAGGGGGAAGAAGGGGAAGAGGGTGGTTCGGGATGACGATGATGGCGATGAGCATTTCCGGGATAAACGTGGTGGGCTTATGTGTAGGTCTCCTCCTTATGCTTCTCTTCATCCTCCTCGTCATCGTCTTTGCCTGCAAGCCATGGCGTTTCCTCCGCCCCGCCTCCCTCGATCGGACCGCCCTCAAGGTCCGGTCCCCCGTTTCTTTCCCTTCTCTCTCTCTCTCTCTCTCTCTCTCTCTTTCTCTTTCGATTTGGGTTCCGGAAATGCGCTGGGGAGGAGGGTCGTCGTCGCCGCTGCCGGATTCGGAGCGCCCGGCCGCATCGATCGGCCATTCGGTCCCTCTTTCTTTGTTTTTTCTTTTTTTTTTCCTTTTTTTCTTTTTTTGGGGTTTCCTTTTCGATCGCATTGGTTGGTTGTGGCGTTTTTGCTTAGATCTCTGTCGCATTGGGTCGTTAGGGTTTTCGGGCTCGTATCTTTGCTCCGGCGAGCTCCTGGGATTTGGGATTACGCGGTTCGTTGTGTGCGTGTGTCTTGGGGGGGATTAGTTTTGGCATTTTTGATGTTTGGATTTTCGGTGCTTGTCAAGTTGGAGCTGCTGGTGAAGTTGTGGTGGTGGAAATGGTTTGGCTTTCGATTGATCGGCGTGTGTTTTTGGCAGCGAATCTGTCTCGTGTAACGGCTGTTCTATACAGTGTGTCGCCCCCTGGCTCCAAGTATTTGGCTTTGATGGATTTTATTGCTAAGAACGCCGGCTTTAGCTTCTCTTTTTATGGAGCTTAGAAGTATGTTGATATGAAATTGCTTTTACTGGGATGTGGACGTTTGATTTATGAATCCGGCTTGTGAATTGACTTACCTGAAAAAGCCATTCCGTTATGATGGGAGCCTCTATACGCGCGGCCGTCGTGCCTAATTAGGGTTGTTCTTTCTATTAATGCCCACATTCGTAGAGGTATCTGCATCGTGTTGACAAATAAATTCCTTTTTGGGGCATGCGTTAGATAATGTCGTCAACTGGAAAACAAATTTGTTATTTTTTCGTGTCTGGCTAGTTATTAACTTCCTTATCTATCGTTGATTGGCATACTGTTCTTATTTTCGTATGGACTTTTTTGTGGGTAGGCAGAATGTACCTTCCAACGAGAGCTTAAAGTTGTGCGCACTGATTGGCTGATTGTTGTGGAATCTCATTTCCATGCTGTTTATGTACTAAAGAAAAGTGATCTTGTAGGTGGAAGATCTAGAGAGGCCCCTTGTATCGGATGATGCGAGTGCAGGTCAAGGTCAGAGCTATGAACCAACAAGAAGTTGTGACCTCGAAGGATCACGTCTTCAACCGGAAGAGTATTTGTCTTCACCTCGAATTGAAGGACTTGTTCACAAACCGAGGGTTCCCTCCTCATCTCCTGGCTTTGATCAAGGTTCCTTATCTCATTCCGTTATCTTTGCCTGCCATGCTTATTTTCCCTACGAAAGCTACCGAGAAGTGATTCTGTTTGCTTAGTGAAATTTTAATTTTCACCTTGTAGGGTCTACTGTGGTTTTAGATGTTGTTACTGAGCCACTGGAAGATGCTTATCTTGGTCAGACACTTAAGCGTTCATTGGGATCTAACCTCTCTTTTGAAGAGCAAAAACGCAATAGAAAGGAAGAGTTAAGCCCTGTCTCAAAAATCCCTTTGGATGGAGATAGGATTTTTGAGCATGCAAGCAAGGATTTCAACCAACAAAGTAATAAATCTTCCTCTCTTCAAGAAGGCTTGTCACTATTATCTGATTCATGCGGCTGAAATTGTAAAACAAATCATCATATTTCTCTTTTAGAAGTGCAGGAAGCTGCCTTACCTTGGAGATTATCTCGGGCCCTTCTCAAGGGACGTGCTTCTCTATACGATCAACTGATACTTCTAAGCTTCCTCTAACCCTAGGAAGGGTTTCACCTAGTGATTTACTGCTGAAAGATTCTGAGGTGTCAGGTAGACATGCAATGATAAACTGGAATTTGAATGTAAGAAACCTTATTGCTTCTCCTTTTTTTCTTGATATCCAAGTATCCAGTTGCTCATGTGCACAATGCTTTTATGGCTGGAAATGGTGTTTCAGAATCTAAAGTGGGAGTTGATAGACTTGGGTAGCTTAAACGGCACACTGTTGAATTCTCAACCTATCAACCATCCTGACACTGGAAGGAGACTCAGAGGTGATCCTATTGAACTTGCCAGTGGAGACATAATTACCTTGGGTACAACATCCGATGTATATGTAAGTCTATGTTCTTCTTTTGTCAAGTTATATTGATTGCACCTGCCTAATCATCATCCTAAGAACTTAGTCTTCTAGGAGGAGGAATTGTTTACATGAGATGTCTTAGCATATTCATTTGCTTTATCAGTTAACTACTAGTTAAATAAGTTCATTTCGTTTTACTCTTTTTTCCTCATTAGCAATTTATGGTTTCTGTTATGTCTCTCTGCCTGGATACTTGCATTAGCTAAATAAGATTCTAAACTTGAGGTACCTCTTATGAAGAATAAAGTCAGCCTCTCTCTTAAGGAGACTAATTTGAACGTCATTAATCAGCTCCAAGCTTGATCACGTGATTCTGTTGATAATTTTTTATTTAATGCTCTGATGATGACTAGATTATTCTGGGAACCATTGGAGGATCTAAATCTGTATCTTTGTTGTTAAGACTTGACTGGTTTTGCATCTGCAGCTTCTTTTGTACTTAATACCTGTTTCATTGACAGGTCCGAATAACATCCCAAGCTGAGTATCGTGTCCCTTTTGGAGTTGGTATGGCATGTGATCCAATGTCTTTGCGTCGTGGAGCAAAGAAGCTTCCCATGGAGGATGTCTATTATTACCAGTGGCCTCTTCCTGGACTTGATCAGGTTTGCAGATGGTACAGTTTAGCATGGAAAAGTCTGACTGAATGTTATCTGAAGCCTGGTCATTGTTATATTGGTCAACTTGCAGTTTGGACTTTTTGGTATCTGTGATGGACATGGTGGAGTTGAGGCTGCAAAATCTGCTAGCAAGTCAGTAGTTATTCTCTGTCAACTCCATTTTGTTACTTTGCTTTGTTTCATGACCTGGCATGATCAACATGCTTATGAAACACTCAAAAAGAAATGCTATGTCAATACACAGATAAATATTGTTTCCTTGTTGATGTTAGACAATGTGCCATGTTGGATGATAGTTATTTTCATTCATAAACAAATTTTTGTTGTTGAACTAAATTTGAGTCTTTTCTTGAAATATTAATTGAATCAAATTGAAAAATTTGGTGCCGTTGACCTGGATATGTTAAAAGTAGGTAGAATGATATTGAAAATTAAACTTCTGGGACAAAATGAATTAAATACCACATTCAGCAATGGCTTCAATTTATTAGGCCATTCATGTGCCGAATCTCTATAATTTATCACTTCAACACCTTAATATGGTTTCACACTGAACCGATTAAAATGACTGAAATAAGTGCATTGATGGGATGCTTTCTCACCCTTTGCCCTTTGATGTGCTACATTCTCATCCTTCCTTAGGATAGTTAATATCTGTCTTGTTTGTCTGCTGTTGGTTTGTCTAAAAGAAAGCACTTGACTTGTTCCTGACAAAAGCAGTTAGCAACTGTGTTACAGGATGATCGATTAAAAAACAAGGTCTTTCTAGAATCCATTTCTTATGTGTAATGCCACTCAGAACCTGCTCATAGTGCATATTTATTGCTTTGCTGAGCATTTTGGAGTTTCTAACAGTGTAGCTACTCGCAATTATTTTCAGTTTTGACTTAGCATTGCGTACACCGCATCAAATGTTACAATAATCATATTAGTTACAACCTGCAGATTGTTGCCAGAGATGATCGCTACTCTATTATCAGATTCACTGAACAGAGAAAGGGTGTTGTCACTCAATGATGCATCACATGTTCTTCGTAATGCATTCTCACAAACCGAGGAATGCATGAATCACTACTACGAGGTTTCTGCCCCCTTTCTTTTCATAGTTTATTGCCTTCTGTGTCATTGTTCTGTTCATTTTTTGTTTTCTTCTGTTGCATATAAATTATCAATTTGCATCTGATTTACTGATTAGTTGTCTCGCCCTTTTCATGATAATGAGTTGTACTCCTGCCTAGAACCATCCCTTGTCTTATTCTTGTGCATCTGAATAGTATAAAGAGAAGGATTTTTTTCGACATTAGTTGTCACTTATCTCTTACTTGGCTATCTGTTTCTGCTAGCCTCATAGTGTTATTGATTATTTGTATCTTGCAGGGTTGTACAGCAACTGTGCTTCTCATTTGGGCTGATGGTGAGCAAAGGTTTTTTGCTCAGTGTGCAAATGTCGGAGACTCAGCTTGTGTCATAGAGTATGTCCTCACTCTACAATTGTGGTTCTGCAGTTCATTTCATAAGGTCCTTTGCTTCTATTTTTATGCAACTTTGCAAGGACGTAGTCTTGGCCTTGTCCTCTAATGGAAGAGGGATGGCACACGCTCCTCTCATCTTATGAAGCAAACTGGGTAGTAACAATTTGACAATTTGCCTATCATGAGTTTCCCTTTTATTTTCTTACCATGTAATTATAAGCTTCTGATATTGCGATCAAGAGTTTAGCCTGTGATGGTGAAATCTATCTGTGATCTTTGGATAATTACGTAATCATCATGAGATGTTGAAGTGATATTTATCATTTCAACATGCTCTTATGTTAGCATGACTTCTGGTCGACACTCCTTACGGGAGAGATTTATGGATAATCTGAGTCCATGCAATGAGATTTGTTAATAAGCATAGTCTTCTATCGTAAATTAATAAATGATACTGAAGAAAATTTTTAGACCTTTTTCTTCAATAATTCCTTTAATTTTTTTATTCGTTAAAAGAACGATTATTCATCTCCTTAATGAGAGGAGTATTCAAGAGGTGTTAAAAGGGCTATTTTGAAGAAAAAAATTGCATTTTTGGTTTTTAGGATGCGTTTGGTAACGAACATTCGCTCCTAACAATTTTTGAATAGAAATAGTTTTTTTTTTTTTTTTTTTTCTGTTCTTGGGAACAATTTTTGAGTATAAAACGCGCTTGATAATTGCATAAAATTTCTATTCTCGGGAAAGAAATGTATTTGGTAAAATTGTATAATTTTATTGTTTCTTTTTATTTTTTAATATTTTTATTATATTTTCCTTTTTTTTCTTCTTTCTTTTTCCTTTTTTTTTTTTTTTTTCTCTTCTTCTTCCTCTTTGTGGTTGGTCACTAGCGGCCGGCGACCGGCTGGACAACGTCCGACGAGCTTGCAAGAGCCTCGCTAGGCTAGGGCGACGGCCAGCGAGCTCGCTGGAGCCTCGCGAGTGGCCTCGGTGGTGAGGCGAGCTTCGCCAGGCCACCTGTGAGGCTTGACTTGCCTAGGCGGCGTGAGGTCGGTCTCGCCGAGCCACCGCCAGGACGGCGTCGCCTAGCGGTGGCCCAGCGAGGCCAAGCCTTGCCGTGGCTTGGTGTCTCCAGGGGTTGGTGACGCTTCGGTGAGGTCGCCCACCCTCGTCTGGCCAATCGCTGGCACTAGCCATGGCCAAGGCTAGTGATCGGCCAAAAGGAAGAAGAAGAAGAAGAAGAAAAGAAAGAGAAGAAAAAAAGAGGGGAGAGAAAAATTGTTTTTATAAATTATTCCCGGAAACAAGAAACTATTTTTTTCTACTTCCCGTTTCTGTTCCAAATCTATTTCCGGGAACAAAAAAATAGATTTTTTGTTTCCGGAAACAAAAGTTTTACCAAACACATTTCTGTTTTTTTTTTTTTTGTTCCCCGGAAAAAAAAAAAAAACATAAAATTTTGTTCTGGGGAACAGAAACACTTTTAACAAACAGGCCCTTACTAAGCTCTTGAATGTCATAGAATTTAGAAAAGAGTAATTTGTATAGTCCTCAAAGTAATTCTTTTAGATTCTATGAGAGAAGTATTCAAATGGTGTTAAAAGGGCTATTTTGGAGAATACTTTTGCATTCTTTGTTCTTGCTGAGCTCTTGAATTTCATAGAATTTAGAAAAGAGTAATTTGTATAGTCCTTAAAATAATTTTTTTAGAATTTCTCATAATTGTTCTAACAAACAGGTATTTAAATCCATGCATAGCATGGGTATGCAAGTAGTTTCTTCATATGGGCTCCTCATTCATATGACAATTGTTTTTGTCTTTACAGTATTGATGGGAATCTGATTAAGATGACAGAAGATCATAGAGTCACTAGCTATTCTGAAAGACTTCGAATTAAAGAGATAGGAGAAGCACTGAAGGATGGGGAAACGCGTCTCTGTGGTAAATCTCTTCATCTGAGTTGGGCATGGTTGTGTATTTCTTGATTGATGCTCATGACATTATTCCCTGCCTTTACATTTGACTCTGTCAGGATTAAACCTTGCTCGAATGCTTGGGGACAAATTTCTTAAACAACAGGATGGAAGATTCAGCTCAGAGCCTTACATAAGTCAAGTTGTACATATTGACAAAGCAAACAGGGCCTTTGCACTAATGGCAAGGTATTCCTCTAACTTAAAAGCTGCCTTAGTTTGTTATTTTTTAGCATCTTTGGATCTCCCGAAATTGCTTGACAAATATATCCCTGAATACAATAGTTTTATCAGAGATTCATGCTTCTTAATTCAGCTGATTTATTATTAACTATCCTTTTGGACATAGCTTCATCATTGAGATCCTGGAAAGCGCCTCTTGGCTTTCCAAAGTTAGCGATCTTGCATTTTCTTCTCAGTTGTTCCTATAACTTCTCTAATGAGCGTTGATTTTTCAATGACTGCAGTGATGGCTTATGGGACGTTATTAGTATGAAGAAGTCAGTTCAGCTAGTGCTCCAGGTTTCCCCTTTCATCCTTGCTCTACTCTTTTGCTTGCCTTATGCATGGGCAATGTGTCTTTCAGATCTATTCTAAATGTTGTGAAATATTGAACTTCATAGACCATGGAGAGACACTCTGCGGAGAGGGAGGATGTGGCAGACAAGATAGCCAATTCTTTGCTAAGCGAAGCTAGAAATCTTCGAACAAAGGACAACACATCAATAATACTTTTGGACTTCAGCAACTCATCTGGAGCTTCTTCGTGCAGAGTTGGTTCTTGATTTGATGATGGTGCAGTTTCAGCTATACTTTGGCTTTTGACAAGTTCAGATTCTGCCTTTGAGTGGCATGGACAGAGAGCAACACCCGAGCACTCGTTCTTCTGGGGACTAAAGAGGCTCATGAACTGTTTGTTGCCGAAGCTAATTGCATCCATGGATTTTGAGTGCGTCTAACTTTGCCAGTTAGTGAATCAGCAGATTTTGTAGAAAGAGAAAAATAAAAAGCAAAAGCCATTCCAACGAAGAGCAAGCCATGTTTGACCTCCATCCATAGATTTTTTAGGTCGACAATGTGGGGAAACTGCACCATCTGCATTGCGGTTGGGTACATGATTTATCAGGTTAGCCCAGGCACATATACACAGAACCACACACTAACATTTAACAAACTGACCATTAGGTGTTCGGAAACTCTGCACCATGAGTCGAGTTTTGGGTTATGTAAGAGAACATATGTATCCCTTCCTTTGTATATAATTCCAATAGTTTCGATTTCATATTTTCGTGTCCTGCATCGTTTTGTATCAGCTTCCTCAGCCATGGCGGTACATCTCATATCACCGAGATCTCTATACTTAAATGAAATCTGTTAAAAGTGGTTGACTTCTGTGAGGTGGGAAAAGAGGGGTGAAAAAATTCAGTAGCATCTAAGCACTGAAACTTATGCAGGATGCACTGGGTGGTGGATGGTGTGACCAAACGCAATGGGAAAACATGCGTTTGATACGCAAGTCAAATTGCAATCTCTGTGCAATATGTTCGTGTTCTCAAGAGAACGTGCGCTTCATACTCATGTAGGAATGGCAAGTTTCGACACGACATTGTTTACAACAAGGAGAACTAACATCAATGCCGTTCGTATCAAAATTTTGTCGATGCACTGGACATGAGTACTACATGTCTGGCATTCGATTTTAACAAGTACAATCTACGTTACTCATTCGACCCGTTTAATTTCTCATAGGGCAGCTTTGTAGAAACTGCTGTGGAAGTGTTCAACTAAAGGATTTTCATGAAAGCCACGAGTGCTGAAGTACTACTTTTCACCAAACAACCTTAAAATATTTGGCAAACAAAATCCTATATATAAGTGATTTTTTGTGCATAAATGATATTCAATAGAAAAGAAAGGGTGAGGGTAATTCTATGATTGGATTTTGGCCATTAATTAATATTAGATTGTTAAATTTATCTAGATAGCCAGAAGGCAATGCATTCAGAATTTCATGACTTATTCCCTATGAATGTAACAGGCACTGTACCGAAAAGTCAATGAAACGACTGCACGAAAAATAATGATTAGATTCACGTGTTCCCAATTTTATTCTCTAAATTTTAGAATTCAAATGGATTATTCCTTTAGATTCAAGCATCTATATTCTATTAAAATAAAACTCCATTAAACATGAAAGAGATCGAACATTTTTACAAGCCTTTTTTTTTCTGTATTGGTGGAGCAGTTAAAAAAAATTGTCAACAATAAATTTTTATTACTAATTCAGTCTAAACTTTTAATTGAACCAATCTAATCTTAAATCTTTTCACATTGGCACCAATTCAATTCTTTCCCAATATTGACTAGCCAATACTAACACGGCAATTTTTAAATATATATTTCTAAAATTTTATTGATTTTTTATTTTCCTTTTACTTTTTCTTTTTCTTTATCCTCTTCTTCCTTCTTGGGCTTCTTCTCCCTGTAGTGGCTAGGAAGGCTTGCTGGCCATAAGGCGAGGGCTGAGAAGCCCTAGCCCGACCTCTCCCACATCTAGGCGATGCCTGGGGGCCGTGGTTGAGGACGGGTGCTAGTCACTGCAAGGAGAAGAAGCTCAATAAGAAAGAAGAGAAAAAGAAAAATTTAATAAAAAATTCAAAAAAAGTATAAAAAATAATTTAAAAATTGAGCTAGCATTCACGCTAATATTAGTTAGAATAATTAAATTGATACTAATATGAAAATATTTAAACTAAATCGATTCAATTAAAAGATTTATGACTGAATTAATATATATGCTATAAGTTAATAATTTTTTTGGTACTTTTCCTCTTTTTAGGAAAAAGTTAGAAAAAATCCCAAACTTTACTTAGAGTGACACATTTATAATAAACTAATTTTTTATAATACAAAAACCCAAAATTTTTTGCCTACGATGACACATTTATTCAAAATTTTTTTTATAATACCAAAAACTCAAAACTTTTATCTACGTAACACAAAAATATCAGACTTTTTCTATGTCACTAAAAATTTCGGACATCAAATTTTTGGGAACAAATATTGGTGTCACCGAAAAAATATTTGGGGTTTTTGGTATAACAAAACGCAAGTATGAGATAAATGTGCGACACTATACAAGTTTAGCGTAAATATGTTATATTGATACAAATTTTGAGGTTTTTGAGTTATCAAAAAATTTTGGGGTAAATATATCTTAACAAAACTTGAGGTTTTTGGTTGCTTTTATTATTATTATTATTATTATTATTATTATTATTATTTGAGCTTCTACATGTGTTTCTCTAGGTATCTCATTTGTTTAGTCATCAATTCTACTATAGAAAAGGGAAAAAAAAAATGAATTTCGGACAAAGGGCGTCGCGCAGTACCGGAGCTCCGTCATTTTTGTACTCCTCTGCTAAAACCCACCCCCCTCCGCCGACATCGACGCCTAAACCCTTGACCGGTCGACCTCGTACGGTGTCGGAAGATCGACACTTTCTGATATCGGCGAGCGGGAATGGCGAAGAAGAAGAGACGGCACGAAGCTGAAGCGGAGGCGGCGGAGGCGAGCGGCGTCGAGCCTCGGAGCGAGCTCCTCAACGGCGGCGGTGGCGGCCGTCCCGACGACGAGCCGAAGAAGAGGAGCGGCAAGAAGAAGAGGAGGGAGGGCGGCGGCGAAGGCGGAGGCGAGTCCAGGGGAATCCCAACCGTCAGCATCGCCGTGGCCGGTTCCATCATCGACAACGCTCAGTCTTACGAGCTCGCCACCCGCGTACTCTCTCTCTCTCTCTCTCTCTCTCTCTCTCTCGTGCTTCGCCTCGCTTGCATTGTCGCTTTTTGTCGCAAGTTAAGTTGTTAGATGACAATTTTCACATCGTCCTCTGTTTTGTTCTTCTTCCCATTTCCCCATCTTCGCAGCTGGCCGGTCAGATTGCTCGTGCGGCGACCATTTTCAGGATCGACGAGGTCTCTCTCTCTCTCTCTCTCTCTCTCTCTAGCTACATGTTTTTGGTCGTTCACTGTAAAATCGAAGATGGTGTGTGATGCCCTCTGTTATGTTAGTAAGGCCTGAGAGTGGGTTGGGTATGTTGTATCGCTCGCAAAGGTGCTGCTTTTAGTTTGCTAGCGTGAGCTTTTGTTGCCGCTTGCTTCAGTTGTTGGTTCTCTTTTCCTTCTACTTGTTTATCAGGTGGTGGTGTTTGATAGCAAGGATACCCCGGGAGAGGACCCGACAGAGAGAACAGTGGTAAATTCCGATGAGGACGAGAGCGGGGTGGCTTTTCTTATTAGGATATTGCGGTACTTGGAGACACCGCAGTATTTGAGGAAAACTTTATTTCCTAAGCATAACAGCTTGCGTTTTGTGGTGAGAGTTGTACTTAGATTAGCTGTTTTTCTTTACCGGTCTCTGCATGTTTTGCGGTTGTTATTTGACGGTAAATTGGGGTGGTCTAAGCGCTCATCATCATTGACTCGAATTTCAACAGGGCTTGTTGCCTCCACTTGATGCTCCACACCATTTGCGAAGGCATGAATGGGCTCCATATCGAGAAGGTTCCCCTTTTACTAATGCTTTTTCCAAAATGAAGCCTACTCATATGTTGTTGATATTAACTTTTGCTTGAAATTTATGGGTCTTCTAAAGGTTTGTCTTCCAGTTAAATGAAGCTGCAGCAGTTTTTGCGAGTCGAGTCTAGAAATGTCACGAGAGAAATGTTTTTCCGTTATTCATCTTCACTCACTTCTGGCACGTTTGAAAAAATGTAGCTAGAAACTGAGGTTTCAATCATAATATGTGGAATCAGGATCTGTCATGGGAGGGAAAAAGGGGTACCTCCACATGGTAGCTTCTTAGTTAAGTGCAAAAGTTGAACATAGGGGAGAATATCGTGCAACTGGATGTAGTTGTTGGTGCAGTT
This sequence comes from Eucalyptus brandiana, assembly GCA_014182725.1. Classification (NCBI taxonomy): domain Eukaryota; kingdom Viridiplantae; phylum Streptophyta; class Magnoliopsida; order Myrtales; family Myrtaceae; genus Eucalyptus; species Eucalyptus brandiana. The sequence goes on along the minus strand of CM024675.1, from coordinate 49,745,613 downwards.
GTCCTGAAGATTTTTGCATAGATGTTTGTTACTCTCTTGGCAACACGGACTAATGCAGGGTAGAAAATTCTTGCTCAGAGACAGCTACCACTTGGGGTTTTCTTGAGAAGTTTTTTGTAGCTATTATAATTATCTCCATTAATGTTTTCTCATCCATTTATACCCATCTGATTAACTCACATATTTTTGTGACTTTTTAGGTGTCACACTAAAGGCAAGAGCTCCAAATTCTTCTCAAATGCTTGTTGACGTGGGCCTAAATAAGGTAGAGTTATGTGGGAGTTCACCTAAATAAGCTTTTAACCCATGATACCTGCCTATGTTAGTGTCGTAATTATGTGTTTATCTACCCTTTTCCCCCAGGATGCATGTCCATCTATTTAGTGATATGCATAGAATGTTCTCAATCATCAATCTGCTTAACAATACCAACAATAGAGGCCATGTGAATCATGTATTCCAATGGATTAATATTGCAAGCTATACTGGCTGACCATGAGCCAAATGACCTAAGGGTTCACGTAGCCAGGTCTGTTGAGCTGGATAAAGGCTTACTAGATTTAATTATATCGGCATGAGGGCATCCCTAATGCCGTATTACTGACCCTACTTGTTCGGATGGTTGTTCACAGCCAAAGTTACTGAAAAGAATGTTCTCTACGTTCATTAGTTATAAAAGCTGGAGTCATCTCTCTCTCTCTCTCTCGGAGTCTGACTCAAGGCCCTAGCACCAACCCTAAGTGAGCTCATATGACAAAGAATATTGGTTAGCTCACACAGGTCTCCTTTCTGTGTGATTATATGCCCTTGCTTATAGTCATCTATTTTGTTTCTTGTGATCATGGAATTCTTTTACTTTACAATTTTGATGTGGAGATTAATTGGACCAAATAACTCGAAATGACAGCTGAGATTTTTGCAGTGATTAATATTAAACTACATTGATGCAGGATGTTGTCATCAATCAAGCACTTGAACCCGGTGTTAGAGTCACTGTAGCTATGGGGGCAGAACGTGATTTGGATGCAGGTAAGTAATTGAAGTGGCCTACACAAGTTGCATCACTTATGGCTTTGGTGTTTTTGCAAATGTGACGGTGAAAATATATGACTGGGTTGTTAGAATGATAACAATAACTTTCATCATTGCTACTTAACTCCATCTTGTTAATGCAGTCCACTGATAGGCTGTAAGTTTTGTGCTTTATCACTTTAACGTAAACATAGTTCTTTCCTTTTATCAATCATGTGAGTGATGATAATCTACTACGAGATGTGTTTTGTATGCCATCATGTGGATAAAAAATCGAACTCAGAATCTTTTGTAAAGATATGATGCATGTGCATATTGAGCTAGTCATTTCATTTTGAAGTTTAATGTACAAAGAATCTCTTTATTTGGTGTTATGTATAGCTGAGACATCTTTGATAGGTTGTTAAAGGGAACAGATTTGTATGAAACATGATGGTTTGTAGATGCTTCACAAAACCCTATGAAAAGTTTCTCATTAATTACAAACTCATCTGATACTATAATTATCTAGACTTGCCACGCCAGGTTGTCTCATCCTCCAAGCCAAGGGAAGATGCAGGGACCTACTGGGGATATAAAGTGCGATATGCTTCTAATCTTAGTTCTGTGATTAAAGAATGCCCCTACGAGGTACTTTCTTCTTGACGGCCGGCTAATATTTTACTTCTATCTCTATTTTCCCTTACGTTATATCTTGCAGCGCATCTGTTTTTTCAGCTTCTTGCTTTCTTCTCCCATTACAGGGTGGCTATGATTATGCAATAGGAACCTCAGAGCATGGTGAGATCGTTAGGTCCTCAGAGCTTATCATACCTACATCCAGGTTAGTATCTATCGTCATTGACTTGGAAATAGAATGGCTTCTGTTGGATTGTTTTTCTTACTTCCTGCTGACATCTAACTTTTAATGTCCTGAGTTATCCCTGTTTCTATGCTAGTCTTGGAGTCATTATTGTCTATTCTGTACCGTTTAGTGTAAATGGTGTGGTATTACTTGCTATTCCTGTTCTCTTGGCAGTCTGACACATTTGAATGCAGCACAGTTGAAGATTTAAGTTTCTCAAAATTGATTAGTTTTTCTTTTTTGGGTCAGTAAAATTGATTAGTTCAACGGTTGAGCCCTCAGCACTTTGCTTATACTTGACATTGTTGCATGAGTCTGTTTGTCATAGCTTTAATGACAAGCTTGTGAGGACTGAACCCAGAATAATTCGTATTATGGATTATAGTGCCAAGAGAAGTGCTCTCTGGTTTTTCAAGAATCTTGAAATTGGATCATTTTGTCTTTATTGATATGCTTCTCTTTTTCCTCTATTTGCAATACCATTGAAATGGGGGCTTGGTATGTTCCTTAGCCGAACAATTAGTTTTCAGTACTTTCGTTTTCATTTGAGCTCGGTTGCTTTTCCAGTTTTGGTGAAAGTTTTATGTCGCAAGAACAAGGGCTTAGCATAGTGGCTACACTAACCAAATTCTAAGAGATCTTGTTTCAATTCCAGTCTTCCCCCTTCCCTCTCTCACCTATCAAAGGGAAAAAAGGAGGAAGTTATTCACCATTTGCATTCGCTGATTATTTGTTGCATCTTATGCAGGCATTTATTGATTGCCTTTGGTGGACTTGCTGGATTAGAAGAAGGTGTGGAGGAGGACAACAGTCTCAAGGTATCGTTTTGTGCCCCCTACTCTGAGAGGAGCATTTGAGTTCGGCTTTTTGAAAAGCATAACTTCTTGATGTTTTCAGCTTATATTTTCCTTGGGAACAGTGTAGCTTAGCGGTGTTTTCTGGAGAACGAATGTTTTGGATGAAAACACTTCTAAAATATCTAGTTCTTGTCCTACTGAATCCTTCTAGCCATTTCAATAAATTTGAATGGTTAAGTGCTTTCCTCAAGTTCTGTGATATTAATTTTTGCTTTTTAATGTCAAGTGTGCTGGAACTTCAAATAAAGCATTTTCCGGCCGCCATCAAATCTTGCTGCTAACCTGAATATAGTAGTAATATGCATTTTATCACTGATGTAACTAACAGTTAAAGCTAAAGCCGGAGACAGGAAGTTATTCTTGCTGGATCACTAAGATTGTTGACTGATCTATTTTCCCCTTGTTTTTCCTTTTTTTTTCGCAGGGAAAAAGTGTGAAGGATCTTTTTGATAGATATCTAAACACATGTCCTCATCAAGGAAGCCGAACAATTCGTACTGAGGTACTTTATCCTCTATATTAATCTGCTTATCTTTTGACAGCATAAATAGTTGCTCAAGGCGCACCTTGTGCAGGAAGCGATCCTAATATCTCTTCAATACTTTCAAGAACCAATAAGCAGAGCGCTGGAAGTTGGACAATTAAATTAGTCTGAAGCCTGTTCGTGAAGATTAGAGAATTTTGGCAAATCCAGTACTCGTTGATTCACTTTTGTAATCATATTCTCTTCTCTTGTTGTTTTGCATTCTTATGATTAAGGATCCCTGAATTTTCTATCTATTCAGTCAGGCAGTGATGCTTCCAGGTAGGCACTTCTAAGTGTCCAACTTAATACTTTTATTTTAGATGTTAAGGCGCTGTTGTAGTTATCTTCCCAGATTGGTCATTTCAACCACGCTCTGTGAACTCCTACATGTAAGCTGGACATCTTTCTCTGCTTTTTTCTTTCTCAAGAAAAGAAGAAAATGCAGCTAGTTGCAGTTCAGATGAACAGGTTAATAAATAACTTAGCTGTAATGCAAACGGGGCTGAAAATCACATCTAGACTATCTTTATAGAAGAGAAAAATATCGAGCTGCATCAGATCTTATCCTTGTCATCCTTGTCCGTTCAATCTACCGTAAATAGGCAATTGACGGAAGCCGCACTGCTGATTATTTGCACTAGCATTTTCTGCTCACTTGGGAATGCTAGGTTGCACTGGCCAAATTACGCGCACCCACCCAAACATGATGCATCAAGTGTTCCGATTCACTCAATTCAACAGTTCACGCACATGGACTACGCGCATCCCGGGCTTGCAAACAAATATTACATATTCTTCTCCTTCATAAGATAGTCGAGAAGATGGTCTCGCTTTCCCCTCATCCCCAGTACGGAGAAGAAAAATAACCTTATCATCTTAGATGGCGGACGTTCATCCATCCAATAAATTAGAATAGCAGGCAGCGAAAAAGCTGCCCAAAAGCTTTAAGGATTAAAGAATAAAAACAGCTGGGATGGAAGAAAGCGCATTACAACAATTCACTAGCTAGTAGCTAGTAGCTAGTAACTAGAACGGAAGTTCTGGTAATCCCTTCATACGACAAGATTACTCAGTACACTGTAAAATGAGTACCCTACGAACAGCTCCTCCAAGGCCGTCCTCCTGAGTCAAAAAAAATGCTCATCTCTAGGAGCTACGATTATCCTGCTTGTGGTTCATGAGCCTCGACGATGTACTGAGCTAAAAATTCAGCAAAAATGTTCCTGGCTATTAAAGCTGTTCCTGAACTAACTTGGACAGCCAATTCAAATTAGCTTAAACTAGAAAGAACATATCCTACTCATCACCTACTTCAAGATTCTTCAACTTTGACTCCAGCTCACCTTCACCAGCTTCACCTTCCGCTTCGCCTTCCTCGTCCTCTTCATCTTCATCACGTCCTTCAGGGTCATTCTCATCTAGGGAAGCCAGCATTTCAGGGGATTTCTTGAATATACTCTTGACCTCATCAATCCCGTCTTCCGAAATGAAATTTCCATCGATGTTGAGCAAATTGAAACCAGGCTTCTGCACCACAACCTGGGCCAAGAATCGAGCTCCAGCCCTTCTGATCGAGTTGGTGTTCAAATCAACTTCCGTCAAATGCTCATGGCCTTCTTGCAATGCTTTGCCAATCTGAATAGCACCTTCATCCTTGAGCTCATTCTCAGCCAAGTTCAATTTGGTGAGAAGGTTCTTTGCAGCTATACAAGCAGATAAAGCTGGAGCTGCTTCTGCTGTTATGTCATTGCCAGCCATATCTAGAACTGTAAGAGATGAGGCTGTCTCTTTAAGAACATTGGCTATAGCAATTGCCCCCTCATCTTCCAAATTCAGGTAACTCAAGTAAACCTCAGTCAAATTAGTGTGCTTGGAAAGAGCTTTACTCAAAGCAACTCCAGCATCTACACCAAACATATTGTCCCTCAAATCAAGTTTCTTCAGATGGATGCAATTTTCAAGTGCTTCTGATAAGGCAACACCTCCATCAGAGCCAATCCTTGTGGAGGAGCAGCGGAAGTCCTCCATTAATGAAGAGCATTTCACAACCTCAGCAATAGCAATCGCCCCTTCATCTCCTGTCATGTTATTGTGAAAATGAAGAACTCTAAGTTTTTCTGTGGAAGGGATCAACTCACATACTGCACGAGCAGCTTCTTCAGAAATTCCATCATTCATTAAATAGAGCTCCTCCAATTGACTCTGTGATTTCAGGAGTGCGCTAAATGCCCTGACGCCTTTTTCACCCAAAGCATTATTGGAAAGATTAAGAGAATTCAAAACACTACCCTCCAAGGCAGCTGAAAATATGCTCATGACTTCAAGAGCTTCTGTTTCTGGCCTTCCTGCAATGAAATCAGATAAATCTACCTCCTTCAATTGTTGCTTCAGGGAAATCAGAATGGGTTCAGCAACATGAGCAGCTCCTAATCCGAAGCTTCTATTGCTAAAGCATATTTTGGTGAAAGAATTCTCAGGCTCCTTCAATGGTCTCAGAAGTTCTTCTGCCTCCTCTGCTTCAATGAAGGCCCGTTGGCCCTTGGAAATATCAAAAAATGTCTCTCTAGGGGCCTTAGCACTGTCAGAAGTTGGTGGCTTTTCATCCTTGCCTTTTGGGCCTTTTTTGAGGACTTCCAGTATAAGTTTACTGCATTCCTTAGCATAGAGCTGCACTGCAGACCCTCCATCACCATCAGGCTCTTTTTCATAATGTTGATTAGCAGTCGTAAAAGCTTCATCTTCAATTCTTTTTGCATTTTCCTCAGCTTCTTCCGGGCTCAAACTTCCATACTTCCTAGTGAAAATGGATTCACTTGTGAGATTCCTTGTCATCCGTTCTACAAGTGTTTCACGAGTATTTTTGCTCGGGGGCCATAGTTTCACTGAAAATGGTCGGCGCTGAGAAGTCAATGGTGCAGCATCCATCACAACACAACCTGAACATAAGAAATTCACATGAGTTTAAATTGATCCAGATGATGTTGACTGCGAGCAGATGCCCAGTAGACAAGTTGATGTAAAATCCAATTGCAAACAACTTCAGGAATTTTTTAAAAACTAAACAAGTAATAATTAATGAAAACATGGAAACAACTGCACCGTTAACATTAACTGATTGAAAGATTTTTTTTTCTTCGAAATTCTCAGTATTTCAATGTGGGCCTTCAAGTAGGCATTGTCACTATAGACTAACTTCGTGGCCAACTCCTTTTACTCTCACATCAAGTCAGGAGAGTAGAGCTTATAACAAGCTATTAGCAACGCATGGAAACATGACAAGAGAATTTATCACCTTAATCCATGATCATACATGTTTCTATGTGCCAAACCTACTTGACCTCTCGATATATCCAGCAGGAGGATACCCATAAGAGACTAACAATAAACAAAGACGCCCAAGCACAAGTACAGAGCCTTCAACAATTAATCCATTTTGGTATCGCACAAAAACCATTTCTTATTGGAAAAAAACGCACGGTATTAAACAGAATCGTGTTAAAGAGTCATACAATCAAAGGAAGTTTTCATGGTATACAGCTTACTATTGAAGAGAGTGATAAGGGGGAAAATTAACAAATCAAACTAGGAAATACTACAAGCTGGTCACATTTGGTCAACATCAAATATTTTGTGTCCTCATTTTTTTATGTAAGCAAAGAAAGGCTGCTGATACTTGTAATCTCAGAGGTCAATATCTGCGAATTTCCTTTTATAGCAAAAATTTAAGGAAGCTCAATAGATCTTGAAGAGAAATGGATTGGCAAAATAAAGCAACCGTGACAGAAATGTATTATGCTCTAACTAAATGGAAAGAAAGAACGCAGAAATTGTATAACACAATTCCTGTCTAACAAAAAATCCTGCAATAATTACTTCCACAGACCAAGAGGGGAAGAGGAGGTCATGATAACAACCGACAAAATGGAATTAAGACCACTTGTAAGTTAGATCTACTTTACAAAATGTTCGAATTTTTAATGGGAGAATGGAATAAAACTTATCCAATGGAGTTAGACCACTAGTAAATTAGACCTACTTTACAAGATGTCCAAGCAAATTGGAATTTTGTACGGGGGAATGGGATAAAGCATATCCAATAGAGATGCTACTTCCAGAATAAAGGTAAAATATGAACTTGTAAATTCAGTATAAGTTTTCATGATACAACCATTGCTATCGAAGTAGTAACTTTACAAAAAGTCTAAGAAAGATGCACAATCAAATACAGTGAGGTAACCATATTGAGCATAATATTTAAAGGGAATATATAATTATTCAAACCATATTTATTTTTTAAACAACGTAATAAAGTTGATTGGGGCTCATTACTTGGCACAAAATGCCTAACAAGTAGGTATAAAAAGCATTTGCGTACTGGCACTTCCACCTTGCCCCTCAGCCACAGATCTTCACCCAAAAACCACTCAAGCACCTAACAAGAAGAAATGGTCCTATGGCAATGTTGGATGCAGCTAGGAGTACATAACAGAAGTGCAGCAAATGCAAAATCTCCGCCCCATATGTCTTGAAACACATGATATCGACATATTCAACTCGCATTCCTTGGTACAACATTTTTTTCATACCTTCAAACAAGAGAACCTTACAAATACTTGACCAGAACTATTTTACTTCCCATTTGACTGGTCAAGTGCAAAACTACTGGAAAAGGTTTTGACTGTCACATTTTACTGTGACTTCTGTAATAATATGAAACTATCACACAGGCTACTGGTTTATCTCTCTTTTTGGCCAAAGGACTAAAGCTCTTATCGCTAAAATAAACTCAACTCAGCAAGCCTTCATTGTCTGAGGTTGACTCCACAAAATCTTTCCACACAGATTAGCTCTTCATATTCCAAGTTACTTCTCAAATGTAGATCCATCATAAACTTTCACTATCCATGTTTCCTAATAATTAATATGCCCAAAACCAAGACTCAGACAATTTATCCATCAAATCTCTTCCTGTGTGACAAATGTTCGCTCTTCTGACTTCAGTTAGGCTTTTTTTTTTAACATGGCACCTCTTAGATGCTGAAATTTACTGCCACAATACACTAGGCTACACAGACCATCCACCCAAAAGCAGCATCTTTTCTCAAACCATGACTTTTCGTTCACTCCCTCACACACACGAAGCGAAAGCACGGAAGTCCGTACAGTCCACGATGCACTAATTAGAAAACATATCAATCATAATGCGTCCCGAAAAGGAGCCGACACAGCAACTGTCCCTAGCCACACGTACGCTAAGCATTTCTCGCAACAATAGGCAGTAGAAAAAGAAACCCGAGAGAAGTAACACAGAGAAACGTCAAATTCAAACGAACATTCACAATGCCAATCGTTCAGCACAGATTAAGGTTTCCGGGCCGCCCTAAACAACCACAAAACATTCAACCATACACCCAGTCGCAGATCTGAGACTTCCGGCGAGTGACAGCAAAGTACCCAAAGAAGAAAAGCACACAACAAAACCCGAAACCTAATCCACAGCCACGACCCAACGAGCTCGATCCGACCAACCAAAGCGGAGCAGGAAGAGAGAAGAACCAGGGGCGCGCGGCGGAGAACAAAACCCAGAAGAGGCCGAAACTTCAAGGAACAAGAAACGAAATGGGTACCTCAGAAACCGTCGCGTTTTCTTCAAACGTTCGGCGAAAGAGAGCGACGAGCGTCGAATGAAAGGCGAGTGAGACTGTGAGAGGGCAAAGAGGAGAAATGGCTTAAAGACAGAAAGAGGGTTTTGAAGAGATCGATTTTGAAAGTGAGAGAGAATTGTGTGTGTCTCGTCCGGCGATGTTCGAAAATAGGTGCAGGTGCGCTTGTTTATGTAGAGAGAGAGAGAGAGAGAGAGAGAGGAAAGGAGGGAGGTCTGCTTGCATTCTACGAGTCATAATCTTATTCAATTACAAAAGTGATTATCTCACAAAAACAACTGACTTGACGGGAGATAAATTGCAACTTCTCGGGTACATTTGTCGATTCAGAAAATCCACTTTTTTTTTTTTTTTTTACTTTGGAAAGCCAATTTCCTGTTTCAGTGTATAGCAACGTCAATGTATATGAATTGTGTTATATATAATTTGTCAACATGTAATGTTATGAATGACTAATAGGCTGTGCTGGTTAGACCCATCAAGCAGATAGATCAAACCGAATATAAGTGAATCAAAAATGAGTCTGATCCAAATTGGTACATTTAATTCTTATTGACTAATTTTATCGAAAACGGCGTATAGAATATCATGTTTCTAGTTCCCAAACCAACCCAAAAATTAATGACTTTGTCGTAATTACATAACTTGGGTTTTCTCTTGAAGAGTTCTCAATTGTATTCACAATCCTATTAGTGTATACTCGGAATGTTAATTAAGTGTATGTGAATCGAAATAATTCGAGTTTCTAAATACTGATTTTGAATAACACGAGAACAATTAGTGCAAGGGAAAATACCACAAAAAACCCCAAACTTTCCCAAAATGACAAATTTACTCCCATTAATGGCATTTTCATCTTTTTTTTTTTTTTTTGTTTTTCCTTTTTTTTTCTTCTTCTTCTCTCTTCCCTCCGCCGGCCATGGCGAAGCCATCGGAGGGAAGCCGGTGTCCGACGAGGGTCACCCTCACCTAGGCTGGCTAAGGCCACCCTCACCGGCGTCAGGCGAGGGCAGCCCTCGACTAAGTCGAGTGAGGGCTTGGCGAGGGGTGCCCTTGCCTGACTCAGCCGAGGGTCGCCCTCGCCTGACGCCGATGAGGGTGGCCCTAGCCAGCCCAAGCGAGGGTGACCCTCACCTAACGTTGGGTTCCCTCCACCAACTCCGCTATGGCTTGCGGAGGGAAGAGGGAAGAAGAAGAAAAAAAAAAGAAAAAAAATTTAAAAAGTAAAAAGACCAAAATGTCCTATAGTTTAAGGTAAATGTGTTACACGAATAGAAGTTCTGGGTTTTTGTATCACAATTTTTTTTTTTTGGGAGTAAATGTGTCAAAGTAGGCAAATTTTAGGATTTTTCATGTCACAAAAAAAAGTTTGAGCTAAATTTGTCACTTTGGGCAAAGTTTGGACTTTTTGGTAATTTTTTTCCCTTAATGCAATGAAAACTGTAAAATTTCTTTAATTAATTGCTTAATAAGTGTACTAGGACAATCCATTTGAAATTTAAATTTCTTTAATTAATTGCTTCATTTTTGCATAATCACCTATTCATCCCCCTCTAGGTAATAGTCTTAACCATTACAAGAGCAAGTGGAGGAGCGCGTTGGAGGAGCTCGAAGCTGAAGGAGAAGACCACGTGCTTAAAGAACTCAAAATTTGGATTTTTAACATTATTAGTGGAAATCGCTATATTAGGAATAAATTTACCTCTTCGCATAACGATGAATTAGGTTATATTTAGTGTGTGTATATATACTAATATTAACAAATCAAATCAGGCATGGTCAAAAATATCTTTCTTAGCTAATATCTTCCGACAAATGTACCCATCGATTATATAAAGCAATGTTGATGATGGAAACGAAGCTTATTTAGTGTCCGGTATCCATTGCAAATCAAATTTCCAATTCTAAAATCACTAATGTTGGAGAGGTCATTTTAGCGATTAGGAAGATACCATTGTTGTCACCTTCATGTTAGGGGTGATCATGGTTCAATGACCTAATTGGTGTGATAAAAATGAGCCTATTTGAGAAAGCAATTTTTTGAGTTCAATCTGTCCAATATTGAGTAATTCATACTTGATCAATAAGTGCAATAAATACCGTCAAATCATGGTTCACACTCAATAATGATTTTTAGGTTTAGTGATAAGGCCCGTTGGGATGACTGTCCACCGATCATGTCTATTTCACACGTTCAAAGTAAGGTGAGTTCTCTTTTCATTTGGGGCCTCTATTAAATAGTCATGACAAGGAGTTTCTTTTTACACTTCCAGGAAGAAAATTGTCCAAAAGTCCCGTGTACAACGACCAATTCAATATTAAATATTTCAATTTTGCCAATTAAGTTATCTTTCAATTGTGTCAACTTAGTCTTAAACCTTTTGAAAATATATCAATTTAATTTTTGTTCATTCTCGAAAAATAACTTCAAAGAAAACGTTTTTTGAATTTTTGGATGTCCCTAGTCAAAGAAAATATTTTCCACCAATGAAAAAAACAAATTCAAAAGTGGGGAAAATGTTTCTACTTTTCAAAAAGCGGAAAACATTTTCCATTCTCTTTTTTCACTTCTACAAGCACTTTTGTTCATCAAACACTTTTTCATTTTTTTTTTTCTTTTTAAAAATTCGAGTTCTAAATTATTTTAAATATTTTTTTGAATTTTTTTCTTTTCATTTTTTTCTTTTTCTCGCCGATCATTGGCCCACGGCGATGGTCAGTGACTAGCCATAGGTAATGACGAGCCTTGCTGGTCTATGGCAAGGCTTGAGCTCACTCAAGGCCATCGAACTAGCTCGTGCCTTGCCAGATGCGGCGAGCTCAACTTGCGAACATTAGGAGACCTTGACCTTGCCGGCCCCTGGCAAGGCTCAAGCTTACCTATGATTGGTCATTGGCTATCGCCATGGCCGACCATCAACCAAGCAAGGAGAAAAAGAAAAAGAAAAGAAAAAGGAAAAAATAATAATTTAAAATAAAAAAATTTAAATTTTTTGTTAATTTTCTTCAGAAAATAAAATCAGATACCAAATGGCAAAAATATGTATAAATCGTTTCCAGGTTTGGGTCGAATAACGGAAAATGTTATTATTTTTCTGAAAAAATGGCTTCTTAGAAAATATTTTTCTAATAAATTCTTGCGTGTCTACCACCTTTTCGAATAATGATAAGGGCAAGAAAAAACCAGAACAGGAAAAAAAACAAGAAAGAAGGTAGATATCGGTTTTTCTACCCACGGAACTGGCTTTCCAAGCACATAGAGGTAATTAGGTAGTTGCAGGATTCCCACGGTTGGATATCACCATCATTTAACTGGTAATATGCCAATGATTATCTTGTTAAAGTAGAAAATAAAGGCGAAAGTTTAGAATATCCACCGACATTCATAGCTAATAAGCCACAACCTTGAGTTGTACACACAAGATTTTCAGAGATAGCGACTCAGAACTTTTAATTTCTGAGCTTACACTGTCTGAAGTTGCTGTAATTCTCTCATGAGTTCTGCAACATGGTAAATGGAGGGGAAGGAAGGTTCCATCCTAAGGACCTCTATGCTTTGTAAGATGAAGTTTCCCATAAACAAAAATGAACAGAAAAATCATGGCCAATGGTCACATGCCTTTAATGGCCCTTTGTGTCTGAGGCAGAGGAGGAGTAGTATACCATAAGTCGACTTTTCTATTTTTCGGCCCGTGTAGCGGACTAAGGTATCAAAATTCCAAGTAATGATAGAAGATTTGTTCCTCTTTTTCATTTGTTGAAGGTGATAGTGTCAGCATTGACGGTGACTACAATCTTTACTTGCAAGTTATTTGTGTGGGTATCTGTTTCACTCAAAACTAGATTCCGCCAGTCTCTGAAAGTCATTCTGGCTTCATGATATGTCGGAACGACGTCATCTATGTTAGACATAAAATTCATGATGCGGAAGCCAGGATCAATAAAAGACAAACCTCCAGCCATTGTTCTTGTTCACGTTCGTCAGAAAATCTGAAATTAAAGAAAATTGGGGACACGCTACTAACCCAATTCCCTCATGTATTGATGGTGTATTCCAAATATGAAAGTTTGTGTTAGACATTGTCATCACCCGTCAGAAATGAACGTACGTTCCTTTTTATATCTCGTCTCCCATCAAGACGGTTACCAATGGGTGGTTGTCACGAAAGGGTACGAAGCGTGGAAAAACTTCATGTCGAATAGTCGTAACTTTAAGAGAAAATTTGGGTCTAAATGTGGGATCATAAAAAATAAATAACGTTCTTCCACTTGATCCCATCATTTTCATCATACAGATTATCCAACTAATTCCACGAAAACTTTATACTTAAAGAAAAGAAACAAAACACATGGATCATGGCGACATGTCCTCTAAGAGTGAGTAATATCTTCCATGTATCACAATGCATCTTATTTCTTTAATGTCAGCCTATATGTGACAACATATCTTAATGAATAAACCCTATGTTTATTCCAAAACCAAGGATAAATGTTATTCTCATAAATAACAAAATGTGTACACAAAAATTGAGAATCAACATTACAACTGAATAAGAGTTTCATACAACAAAAATCGTTCATATGACGACAAATTACATGATGGGACCTATTCCCATACTAGTTACATGATCCTTATACTTCATTGGTGGCATGCCTTTAGTTAAAGGATCGGCTATCATCAATTCAGTACTAACGTGTTCAATGACCACTTTATTCCCCTTAACATGTTCCCTTATGGTTAAATACTTAATGTCGATATGCTTACTTCGATTGCCACTTTTGGCATTTTTAGCCATAAAAACCGCAGCTAAATTGTCACAATATATTCTTAATGGCCTAAAAATAGAATCAACAATTCTAAGCCCAGTAATGAAACTCTTCAACCATACACCATGCGAGGTAGCCTCAAAACAATAAACGAACTTAGCCTCCATAGTGGAAGTAGCAGTCAAAGTCTGCTTGGCACTTCTCCATGACACGGCTCCGCCAGCTAACATAAAAATGTATCTAGATGTTGATTTTCGTGAATCAACGCAGCCTACGAAGTCCGCATCTGAATAACCAACCACTTCAAGGTTGTCAGTCCGTTTATACATAAGCATATAGTCTTTGGTACCTTGAAGGTATCTCATCACTTTCTTTGCAGCTCTCCAGTGGTCTAAACCTGGATTACTCTGATATCTTCCCAACATTCCCACAGCAAAAGCGATGTCAGGTCGAGTGCAAACCTGAGCATACATCAAGCTTCCAACAGCAGAAGCATATGTAATGTTGTAAATTTGTTCCCTTTCTAGATCGTTCTTCGGGCATTGGTTCAAATTGAACCTATCACCCTTCACAATGGCAATGGGTGCTATACTTGGTGAACAATCTTTCATCCGAAATCTCTCTAGGACCTTATTGATATAGGTTTCTTGAGATAGTCCTAAAATGCCTCAAGGTCTATCTCTATGGATCTTAATGCCAATGACACAAGATGCCTCACCCATATCCTTCATGTCAAAACTCTTAGAGAGAAATTATTTCACCTCATGTAGCAACCCCTTATCATTGGTTGCAAGTAGTATATCATCCACATACAATACAAGGAAACAAATTTTGCTCCCACTGACCTTCTGGTATATACATTGATCCATGACATTCTCTACAAAACCGAATGAAGAGATGACTTCATGGAACCTTAAGTACCATTGGCGGGATGCTTGTTTCAAGCCATATATAGATTTCTTAAGTTTGCACACCAAATGCTCACCTTTACTAGAGGAGAATCTTTCAGGTTGTTTCATGTAAACCTCCTCCTCCAATTCTCCGTTGAGGAATGTCGTTTTCACATCCATCTGATGTAATTCCATATCAAAATGGGCAACCAATGCCAAAACAATACGAAGAGAATCTTTCTTAGATACAGGAGAAAAAGTCTCTGTATAATCGATTCCTTTCTTTTGAGTGAATCATTTGGCAACAAGTCTAGCTTTATATCTTTTAATGTTACCCAATGAATCCTTCTTAGTTTTGAAGACCCATTTACAACCAATGGCCTTCACACTATTAGGTAACTCAACCAAATCCCAAACTTTGTTAGATGCCATAGAACTCATCTCTTCCTTCATGGCATTGTACCACAAATTGGATTTATCACTATCCATGGCTTGTGAAAACGTTTCGGGATCATTCTCAGCTCCAATATTGTAGTCAGACTCTTGTAAATACACAATATAATCACTAGGAATAGCCAATTTCTTTATTCTAGAAGATCTTCTCAATGTTGTATCAACATTCTCTTGAGGAGCGTGTTGCTCAACTGGTTGTTCAACAGTTTCTGGTAATTGCTGAACAACTGGATCTACTAGATCAATATCAGCAGGTTGTGGAACTTCAACAATTGGTTGTTCAATAGCCGGCTGAACTAAAGGGGCATTATAAGCAACAACTAACCTTAAACTTGAGGTGGAAGGTTGAGTGTCTGAATGATATTTCTTAAGAACAAGGTCCTTTGATTGATTACTCCCACTAATCAAGTCATTTTCAAGAAATTTAGCGTTTCTTGATTCCATAATCCTAGTGGTGTGAGATGGATAATAAAACCTGTATCCCTTAGACCTTTCGGCATATCCAATGAAATACCCACTTATGGTCCTTGGGTCCAACTTCTTTTTTTGTGGATTGTAAACTCTCACTTCATACGGGCATCCCCAAGCGCGCACATGATGCAAACTCGGTTTCCAACCTTTAAATAACTCAAAAGGTGTCTTTGGGACAGCCTTGGTCGGAACTCGGTTTAATATGTACACTGCCATCTTAAGTGCTTCAGTCCACAAGGATTTAGGAAGTTTGGAGCTGCTAAGCATACTACGCACCATGTCCAATAAGGTCCGGTTTCTTCTTTCCGCTACGCCATTTTGGTCTGGAGAACCAGGCATAGTATATTGGACAACTATCCCATGCTCTTGAAGAAATCTTGCAAATGGACTAGGTGCTTGTCCATCTTTAGTATATCTACCATAGAATTCTCCACCTCTATCTGATCTCACGATCTTAATTTGCTTATCGCATTGTTTCTCTACTTCCGCCTTAAATACCTTAAAGGCATCTAATGCTTCATATTTATTATGAATCAAGTAGAGATACATATAACGTGAATAATCATCTATGAAGGAGATATAGTATTTCTGACCACAAGAGTCCATATCTGAACTACATATATCCGTATGTATGATTTCTAATATTTCTGTACTCCTCTTGGCACCTTTTTTTGATTTGTTAGTCTGTTTTCCCTTAATGCAGTCCACATAAGTATCACAATCAGTAAAATCTAAAATATCAAGTACTCCATCATTTACTAATTGCTTAATTCTTTCTATGGAGATATGTCCTAATCTCCGATGCCACAACATAGAGGAATGTTCTTTCACAACACATTGTTTCATACCAGCTTTATTATGAACATGCATCGCATCATAATAGACATTGTCTTGTAAATTAATTCGAAAAAGACCATCAGACAAAGTATCACTCCCAACAATTTCAGATTTAAATGATAAACAAAAGTTTGAATCTGAAAAGTTAAAAGAGTATCCCAAAGGTACAAGTCTTGAAACTGAAATTAAGTTTCTAGAAAAACTAGGAACATAAAAGGTCTTTTCCAAATTTAAAACAAAACCACTATTGAGAATTAGTCTGTATGTCCCAATAGCTTCTGCATGCGAGCGCATCTTGTTTCCTGAATAGATGCTTTGTTCACTTCCCACTGGCTTCCTGTGGTTTTGAAAACCCTACAAGGAATTCGAAATATGGATTGTAGATCTAGAATCAATCCACCAAGTGTTGTGACTTACATCAGTTATATTAGATTCATAACAAACATAAGAGATTGGATTACCTTTCTTCTCGAGCCAGGCCTTAAATTTGACACAATCCTTCCTTATATACCCATTCTGTTTACAGAAGAAATATTTGGATTCTTTCTTAATGTCAGCTTGGGGAGGTATTTTACATTTTCCCTTATGCTTACCATAGCCCTTATTCTTTCCTTGTGTTGCCAAATGAGTACTTTCTCCCAACTCCATAATCAGTCTTTCTTCCTCTTGAACACACATGGTCATGAGTTCATTAATTGACCATTTATTCTTATGTGTGTTATAAGAGATCTTGAAAGGTGCATACTGTTGTAGGAGAGTGTTCAGAATATAATACACAAGAAAAGATTCAGATATCTCAACCTCAAGGTTCTTAAGTTGAGCTGCTATGTTCCTCATTTGCATGATATGCTTACGCACACCTCTAACACTAGTGAGCTTCAATGATGAAAACTTCATAATTAGGGTCATGGCATGCGCCTTCTCAGAACTCTCAAACTGCGCATCAATGACCTCTAATAAGGCCTTAGCATTGCTATGCTGAGCAACTGAACCACGAATACTAGGAGATATCTTAGCTCTTATAAACATGGCACAAACACGGTTGGACCGCTCCCATTGGTTATAAAGAGCTATTTCAGCTGAAGTGCTCGAATCAGTAGGAGCAGGTGGTTCGTCTTTCCTTATAGCATAGTCAATGTCCATCCACCCCAATTGAAGAAGAACTGACTCCTTCCAAACTTTATAATTCTCACCATTCAGTATGGGAACATCAAACTTAAATTCAAAAAAATTCACAGGTTGCGAAACTGCATATCAAATAATCATGCTTATGTCACAAAATTTGAGGCAAATATAAATAAATCATGTTTTACCAATTTAAACATGTCACAATATGAATCACATAACATAAAAACTACATGTGGGCTAAGTTTTTAATTTAAATAGATTCATAATTACTTCATGAAGAAACTACTATATTATATGCCATTTCTTAATCCCTGTGGGTAAATTAAGAAAAATGATATTTCATCCTAATTAATCATATTAATATAATGAAAATTCCTGTGTGATAAAATTCATCATATTAATATAATTAATTACAATCAATGTCTATTTCTAAATATGATCCGAGGCTTTTAATATATAATTTAATTAATTAAAGATGCTGTGGCCACTCTCTAATTAATTAATTAATTATATGGACCATTGGACATTTAATTTCATGTATAAAATACTCATAAAAATGCATGAAATGACATAATAAATAAATACATCAAGGGCATAACAGTAAATAAATAAATCGGCCAAGGGCAAGATTGCAAAAACATGAAAATTTGAGGCAAAAGCGTAAATAGAAGCCGCAGAAGAGGGGACGACAGGCGCGTGCCGAGCACGCGCCAGAATTCGTGCGGGCGCGTGCCCTGCACGCACGCGGTTCAGCGCGTAGGCGCGTGCAATGCACGCGCCTAGCAACTGCCGCTCGTGGATCCCACGTGCGCAGCGGTTGAGTGCGTGTGAGAGCGCGTGGCACGTGGATTCCACGCGCCTGCAATCGCAGCACGCGCGTGGGCTCCACACGCCTTCTTCCTCGAGAATAGAAGCCTTTCCGTCAGTTCTTTCGCCATTTTCAGTCGCAATTTCACCACCGTTTCTTCTCCGGCAGCCCATGTAAGACCAAAATAAATGATGGGTTTTGAAGAGCATGCCGGCACGACTACATAGGTTCAAGTTTCGGCGAAAATGACAAAGAAATAAGCCCCAAATCATAAGAAAAACTCCTCAAACGCAAATCCTCAACCACCATGACTTCTGCCGCCCGATTAGCCTCCGGCAAACACCGATATACCGGAAAAACTCATGACTAATATTCCTTATGGCAGTGCGACTGTATGGGTCCGAAATCAAGGGGTGGGTCGCCGGAATTTGCCCGGAATTTGCGAGTTTCTCTCTTGGCCTCAAAATCCCGAGTTACTGTTCATCTCTAAAATGCCCGAAAAATACACCAAAAATCCGAGAAAAACAAGGCAGAGGCACTAAACATGCTCTAATACCAAATGTTAGACATAAAATTCATGATGCGGAAACCAGGATCAATAAAAGACAAACCTCCAGCCATTGTTCTTATTCACGTTCGTCAGAAAATCTCCAGCCATTGTTCTTGTTCACGTTCGTCAGAAAATATGAAATTAAAGAAGATTGGGGACATGCTACTAACCCAATTCCCTCACATACTGATGGTGTATTCCAAATATGAGAGTTTGTGTTAGACCTTGTCATTACCCGTCAGAAATGAACGTACGTTCCTTTTTATATCTCGTCTCCCATCAAGACGGTTACCAATGGGCGGTTGTCACGAAAGGGTATGAAGCGTGGAAAAACTTCATGTCGAATAGTCGTAACTTTAAGAGAAAATTTGGGTTTAAATGTGGGATCACAAAAAATAAATAACAATCTGCTCCCCCAAGTGGAGCATTCAGGTAATGCAGGACTCGAGTTCGCATTGTACTCGCAAACCTCCAGGAAAACTCATGGAGTCATCTTTTTCTACAGACATCGACACGGCGTGGGATGTGCAAGCATGATGTCTCCTCATATTAATAGATTGAACTATTTAACTAGCATAAAACAAAGAGAAGGATAAATGTACTTGCTCCCTTAGATTTATGATGCATATACGGGCTTGCATATATGCCTTTTCTTTTCAATTATCCTAATGGACAGTACAGCTGCATAGATGACAGCATCAATCCTAACACTTTCTTTGGAAAATAGAAACACACCTTTGTTCTTCATGGTCTAAACTATTCATAGTCTAATCAGAACTCGACTCACCGACCTCACGATACATTAGAAAAGCATGCCACGTTTGCATAAGAGATGAAGTCCTCTTGCCACCTCGCTGTATCTCCCGAAGAGAATGACGACGTTGTCATTGACTTTGAGTCAACTAAAGGTTCCCATGTGCCGTAGTTGCTTGGATGACTTCACTATTTTTCCGACCACACTTTGGTTCTGCATGATGACTCCGTAATCTCCGTGGCACCATCTTTAAATTACCAGAAAAGAGTTTATCTAGATTGACAAAAAAAGAAATGTGGGTAGTCACGTGCTTCAGTTTGGCATAATTTTGTAGGAGGTACTAGAAAACTTACTGCTGCGGTATATATCATATCCTCATAAACCGGCTACGTAAAGTTTGTCCCTAATTGAACATAGTTTGGCTGCCACATCTACGATACTCATTCGTTCTCCTGGGACTCCAACTGAGCAGGCGATCCCGATTCCGTAGACCATTAGCAGACAATCCTGGATTGTGCACTTTCTGCTTTGGCCTGCATTGCTCTCTACTTCCTGAACTAAAGTGGGATCGGTAATATCTAGGGCTCTTTCAGGCAAAGCCTCCTTAACAAAATTATGAAGGTTCAAGTTCTCTTTGAATATCTCAGACGTGGGATTGATTCTTGTGAACATCTCTAGCAAGATGATGCCATAACTGTAGACATCACCTTCGATAGAAACCTCACTTCCCATTCCATATTCTGCACTTATAAGGAACCACAAATGGTTGAACTATGAGAAAATAATATTCACACAATCTCATAATGAAGTTCAAAGTTCTGTGAAAAGATGCATCAACAATTTCGTGAATGGTTGAACTATGAGAAAATAATATTCACACAATCTAATAATGAAGTTCAAAGTTGTGAAAAGACGCATCAACAATTTCGTGATGAACAAATTCTTCATTTGAGGGGGCAAGGGAAACAATGGGGCATACCTGGAGCAGCATAACCAATTGTTCCTCTCAAACCAACTGAGCTTATATCTGTCTTCGAATAAGATGTGGATTCAAGGATGATCTTTGCCAATCCAAAGTCACCAACATGTCCAACCATCTCAACATCTAAAAGGACATTGCTTGGCTTTAGATCACAATGAATTATGGTGTTGTGGCATTGGTTATGAAGATAATCCAATGCAAAAGCAATGTCGATGGAAATCTTCATCCGTTGGATGAGACTCAAATTTTTTGAAGGTCCATCTGCATTAGTTGGTATAGGATATGGATGCAACCACTCTTCGAGGCTACCATTGACCATTAACTCATAGACCAAAGCCTTAAAGTCGTTTCCGTCATAATCAGTACTTGAGCATACTGTTAATACCTTCAAAAGATTTCTATGTTTGATGCTCTTTAGAGCCTCGCACTCTGCTTTGAAGCCTTTCAAAGCACCATGACGCGTCAAATTAAGCACTTTCACCGCAACGTTAGCCCCATTCTCCTGCAGTACGCCCTTGTAAACAAATCCAAAACTACCCACACCAATCAAATTAGTTGAAGAAAAACCATCTGTTGCTTTAAGGAGAGTCCCATAAGATAATTTTTGAAATTTCTCAGATACGGAACTTGAAGTTGGTTCTCTTGTTTTCTTCTTCTTCTTCAACCACCATACATACACGACAACCAAAACAAGAACCCCCCCTAGAAGTCCAAAAATAATAGAGAGCGTGAGTTTCAATTTACAAACAACTTGTTTGCTTTTGGAGTGTCTAGAGATGCATTTAGGGAGCTGAAATTTTGGGATTCCTCCACAAATCTTGTCGTTTCCAATAATAAAAGTGGCACTGGCATTCTTGAAGACTCCCTCAGTTGGCAACGGGCCTTCAAAATTGTTATAGTACAAATCCAAAATTTGCAGAAAATCAAATGCCCCTAAAAACTTCGGAATCTCACCTGATAAATTATTATTTGACAAATTCAATATCTCAATGCTTCGTAATGATCTAATTGATTGAGGAATGGATCCTTGGAAGTGGTTATCCTCCATTGATAATTCTATCAGCCCAACACAGTCGCCTAGGGTGCTCGGAATTTCACCACCATACATATTGCCTGAGATGTCCAAAACACCTAAATGGTCAATTTCTCCTACTTCTGCTGGGAGAGCCCCATCCAAATGGTTGTGAGACAAGTTCAAAAAGATGAGAGTTTTAACCACTGGGAATATGGAACCACTAAGATTGTTGTTAGAAAGATCAAGGTACATCAAACCTTGGCACTTATCTAGATTGGAAGGCATGTGCCCATGAAAGTGATTCCGATCAAGAATTAAATAGATCAATTTCTTGAACTTCTGCATGGAGGATGGAATTATGCCCGATAGATTGTTATTGGAGAGAAAAAGTTTCGTTAGATTTTTAAGATTTCCCACCTCAAACGGGATATCCCCGGAAAGAATGGCGTTGCTCATTTCCAATACTTCCAAGTTCACAAGATTGCCGATTGCTCTTGGAATCTCACCAATTATAGGATTAAATCCCAATGTCAATGTCTTGATAGTAACAGACAAGTTACCAATGCATATCGGCAACAGCCCACCGAGTCTATTATTTAAAATACTCAAGTAGATTAAGCTAGTGTTATTGGTTAATGAGCAAAGGAAGCTCAAGTCACTTAATCCCCCACTTCCAAGGTAGTTGTCGTTAAGGCTCAACCGTAGAAGATTACGTGAACTTTCAAAAGAAGGTACTTTCCCTGAAAGATTGTTTTGTCCAAGTTGAAGTATTCGTAGACTTGTGGCATTATTTGGTATAGACGGAGGGATTGATCCAACAAACCGGTTTATGTTGACGCCGAAAAATTCTAAGTGGGGGAGACCAAAGCCCACTGTAGTGGGAAGACTTCCGTGTATTAGATTAAATGCTACGTCAAATATTGCCAATGAAGATAAATTGTAAACGGAAGGCGGTATTGTACCTGACAATTGGTTTTCTGCCAAAACAAGCACTTTGAGTTTGGTCAGTTGGCCTAGACCCTCAGGCAGATTCCCCCTTAAGTTATTTTCCACAATAAAAATTATCTTCACTAATGATAAGTTCCCAATGGAAGAAGGGACTCTTCCTGTTAGATTGTTTCGTCCTAAAAAAAAAACTTGAAGCTTCACCAATGAACCTATCTCCAGAGGAACTTCTCCACTCAGTTGGTTAATAGACAACATGATACGAAGGAGGTTAAAGCAACTTGATATATTCTTGGGAATTTCACCAACCAGTGAATTATTGTGTAGTTGTAAGATACGAAGACGATGCAGTTGCCCAATTTGAGGAGGTATTTCATGGTCAAAGCTATTATTATAGAGAGACAATTCCTTTAGAAAGCTAAGATTACCGATGTGAGGGGAGATGGACCCCGAGAGCTTCTGGGAATTTAGGTCCAACACGGTGACTTTGTTGTGGTGCCGACGACTGCATGTAACACCATACCATTGGCAGAAGTTGATCGTATCGTTCCAAGAGTTGAGCACCTCGAGAGGGTCCTCAGTTATGCCATCCTTGAATGCAAGCAATGCAGATTTGTCGGTTTCATTTAATGCTGAGAACACTTGCGCAAAGCACAGTGCAAATGCAATGGCAAAAGCAAAGCGATGAAATGGTAACTTTGCAAAACTAAAGCCGACGAGTTGCATGGCTCAAAGCAAAAGCGGACTGAATTGATGTACAGGGAGATTAAGAAGGGGTGAGAGATGTGATGCGTAATTCAGGTGTGGTTTAGTCACCTCATTGATAAGAGATTTATAGAGGGTGAGGACTTGAGACAGAGCCTGTTATTTTGGTCTTAAAAGTCATTTATTAATTTCTCAAAACGAGAATGATGTAGACATTCCCCTTAGTTTACTCTCTACAGCAGAATGACCTTCACCCACGAGCAAATAAAAAATTAGTGAAATTGATTTGCCACACCAAGCAATGAAAATGATTACATAAGGAGTATTCCATGGTTTGCATAAAGTAGACAAATTAATTGACTTGAGGCCACCACTACTACCTTGTGCTTTGGTTTGAACCAAAGTCTTCAGAAAGTCGGGCTAAAAATGTAAGAATGCCTAAAAACAATTTGAACCAAAGTCTTCAGAAAGTCGGGCTAAAAATGTAAGAATGCCTAAAAACAATTTCGAAGAATTCTTACCATATAAATCAATTGCCAAGGTAGTAGTGGTGGCCTCAAGTCAATTAATTTGTCTACTTTATGCAAACCATGGAATACTCCTTATGTAATCATTTTCATTGCTTGGTGTGGCAAATCAATTTCATTAATTCCACATAATCTTAGAAGACCATGTTCAGTTTTCAAGGAGCGTAGTTTTTATAGTTTGATCGATAGAAATTTCCTCTTACTAACCTTCAAACCGCTGAACCCATCACTTGGGCCAATTTCTTTTCTGTCTGGTTGATTTTCTTCTGGACGTCTTTTTGGTCATCGTAAAATTAAAGAGCTATCAAGAAAAGGAGGAAAAAAAGGACAAAAGTGAGAAGGTTTAGGGTGAACACTCCACTGTTTTTTCTTCGATTGGACACGGTTATTATCCTACTTTGGCCGATAATTGATCTTGGAAATGGAGTCTTTTAACTAACATCCTGAAAATCGATCGAGACAGGAAGGACTAGATGTGGGAAAAATAGATGATAACGCAGACTGTATCAGCAATTGATAATTGCATACACGCATCAGAAAAATCGCGCAATGAATTCTCTCAA
The DNA here is from genome assembly GCA_014182725.1 of Eucalyptus brandiana. NCBI lineage: Eukaryota > Viridiplantae > Streptophyta > Magnoliopsida > Myrtales > Myrtaceae > Eucalyptus > Eucalyptus brandiana. The sequence continues at coordinate 49,721,296 of CM024675.1, read as the reverse complement.
ATTCGTTTTGGGTTCTCCATATAAACATAGGGAGTTCACGAAGGAAACCTGTCATCATTAATTCTTCCCACGCCCGATGCGGTGCGTAGATGTTAAAACGCGCTCAGAGCAATGGAAGTTACATGAGGATGAGAATAAGGACCTATTCGACAGCGGGTCTACCACAGGAAGGGAACAACTTTCTAAAGCCTTCACGCTGCTAAAGATAAGGAGAGGTTAGCTAAGTTTGCGGACATCAAATTACATACAGACCTCTTCAAATGGTTCCCAACAGCCTCCTAATCAACACGTACGATTTTTGTCACCGTCCCGAAGCCCCTGTAAGTCCTTTCTAGTAAAGATTTCCATCATCAATCTTGCGGTTTCTAATTCATCACTGCTTCTCTTTACAATCACCTGTCATACACAAAAGTGAACGGTCGTCCCTCTCACTGGTAATATTATCACCGAGTTCTTTCCCCTCCATGCGCAGACCGCTGTTCACACACACCGAGTTCTTTCCCCTCCATGCACAGACCGCTGTTCACACACACTTAAGAGCTGGCGTTGCTGCTTGTCGCAAGTGGAGGATCTGGCGGGTGTCTTACTTCTTGTAGACCCATATCTCACGCTACACACGGACGAAGTAGGAGTATTGTCATCAATGATGGCAAATTCCCAGGAATGCTTAGCCTTATGTCTTGAATTTTTTTTTTATCGGTTCTACTTTTCTCCTACTCTAACTTTCACTCTTAGACTTTTGTCATGCCTCCTTATAAGGTGTGAGAGTCAAAACCCATATTTAAGGTTAAATCATCTCTTCTCTAACCTCCTATTTTCATGTGAAAAAGGTGATCATTGAGGCAAATCTCAATAGTTACCGTATGTCTTAAGTTGAGTTGAAGTAAAATCCCATCAAATGACATTAATTTTATCAAAACATTGACTGGAGCGGTTAAACGACGTTAAACATGAATGAGAGAGAGAGAGAGAGAGACGATCTTCAACCTTGATGGAGTGCAGTGCACTTGCTTATAGAGAGAGAAATGTCTCGTCCGGCGATGTTCGAAAATAGGTGCAGTGCGCTTGTTTAGAGAGAGAGAGAGAGAGAGAGAGAGAGAGAGAGAGAGAGAGAGAGAGAGGTCTGCTTACATTCTACGAGTCAGAATCTTATTCAATTACAAAAGAGATCATCTCTCAAAAACAACTGACTTTTCTTTTTTTTTAATTTGAGACAAGACAACTGACTTGACATGAGATAAATTGCAACTCCTCGGGCACATTTGTCGATTCAGAATATCAACTTTTTTTTCTTGGGAAAATCAATTTCATGTTTCAATACATATCAATGTCAATGGATATGAATTGTGTTATAGATAATTTATCAAGTCCGTATACTATTATTATGAATGGCCAAAGGATCATCCCGGTTAGACTAGTCAAATGAATGAATCAAATCGAATATAGATAGATTGAAATAGGTCCGATCCAAATTAGTACATCTAATTTGTATTGACCAGTTTTATCGAAAACGGCTTATGCAACACTATGTTTCTAGTTCCCAAACCGACCCAAAACTAATCACTTTATCGTAATTATGTAACTTGGATTTTCTTTTAAAGAGTTCTTAATTGTATTTGTAGTCCTATTCAACATATGCTTGGGAGTAATGATTATGTATATTTAAATTGAAATAATTTGAGTTTCGAAATATTGATTGTGATTAAGACGAAACCAATTGTTGCAGTGAAATTTGTAAATTTTCTTTGATTAATTACATAATAAGTGTACTGGGACAATCCATTTAAAGTTTAACATCTATATAGAAATTCAAATCAACTAGTTCTGCCATCACATCATGCAGGACTTTGGAAATCTTAACCACAAGTTTCAATTTTTCTATTTCTTTCGTATGAGTTCATTTTGAAAGGAAAAAGAAAGTATTCCAATGATAATAATAATAATAATAGTTCCTCGTTAGATATAGGATCCGTGTCATGTTGTATTCAGAAAGTGAATTCAGATGCCCTGTCTTGCATTAACTGAATTTATGCATACTTTTTCTATTAACCAATTAGTATACCTAATGAAAATCCTTATTGTTTTCTCTTTCATATTCTTTACCCACCACATCCCAGTCTTCTAGGACGCTCTTTCTTGGGGAAGATTACACAGTTAGTCCCAAATTTGTACATTTATTGTACAAATGTAATTAGATTGCCACATCCGCGATTTCCGACAAAAATTAGTTAGAAGGATTATATTAAATTTTCGTGCAAAGATTTAGAACTAAATTAACATAATTGAAAAATTTAGAACTAAATTGATATCCGTACAAATACAATAAATTTATGACTAATTGGGTAATTCCCCATCTTTCTTTTATAAACTTACTTAGACGATTGTTGTTTTAATCACACCACATACAACACAATAGTACTAACTACTATTTACACATTGAGGGACAAACTTCACCCCCATGGCTGCTAGGTGCTTAATATAATTTTTATTAGATAGAATCTTGTACAGGGACAAAATTAAAATGACATTTATAGATCTCGCCCCCTTGAATCATGTATTAATTTTTTTTAGGTAGAACAATGCAACCTTATGTACTTTAACATCATCACTGTATCTGCTACTTCGCCCCGTTGCCTCCCTTATGCTAGATTTCTGTGTGCTTCACTGTATCTGCTACTTCAACATCATCATTTATGTTGGGTCTGTTTTAGATAGAACAACGGAAGCTTATGTACTTTAATTTAATCATACAAAGTAAAAAAGATCCTCTTATCATGACTTCAGAAGCTACTATTCCTGCTTGTCCTCCCTCACGCTGCGATCATGATAGAAGGGATTATCCTTCTCTTCCTTTAGGTACAGAGCGTTCTCAAGTATCGATTGTGGGTTCAACTCAAAGATCCTTTTGTCGGGAATCTCTTTTAGATGCTGATTCGCAAACTCGATCCAAAGCAGTGTTAAAAGAATCCGATTTCAAAGTCTCAAAAGATGAAGTCAAGGGTGAGCCACCGATGGGCTTCAAGGATGTCCCAATTCTGAAGTTAAGCAAGGAGGAGAAGGAAAGACTGCGTCAATCTTGGCGCCAATCTCTAATTATCAATTTGTTGGATACGATTTGCTTTGTAAGAAACTCTTGCAAATTTGGTCCCCAAAAGGAGAGTTGGTTGGGATTAATTTGAGTAATAAATTTTTCATTGCAACATTTTTCTTGCCGGAGGACTATTATTTTGTGGTCAGGGAAAGACCTAGGATGATCTCTGATCATTATTTAGCCATCCGGAGATGGCATCCCGGTTTCGAACCAAATGATCCAACAATTGATAGGGTCGCAATTTGGGTCAAGTTTCCTAATATCTCTACTGAGTATCTTGATGAGGATTTTCTAATGCGACTTGCATTGTCAATTGGAAGACCATTGACAGCAAATTCCACCACTATGCTAGCTACAAGGGGGAAGTATGCTCGCTTTTGTGTTGAAGTTGACTAAATGCCCCCTTCGATGACTTTGATTTTTTTTAAAGGAAAACTCAAATGTGGGGAGTGTTGGAAAGTTCATATATATGAGTTTACATTAATTAATTGATTTTCCATTTTAAATAATCGGATTAATGGATATTTCAATATTTGTTGAATCCTACGGTGATCTTATTAAATTGGGTATTGGCATCTATTAATAATGGGCCTAGTTGAATAGCAAAGTGTAGGCAATTGTGTTTAACTAAAGTCCGTAATAGGAAAGGCTCAATTGACATGCTGTTAATTAGGGTTTGTCAGATCCCATCTCTGGCCTATAAAATAGTAGGTTATATCTATTAGTTGCTTTAATGTTGCTCTTCTGAAATAGATCATAAAGAGGAAGATCTGGCATTCCAATAGATCTTTGATCTATTTTTCTTCAAGTAAAGTAATGACTCAAACAAGTACGCTTTAATTCCGCTGTGCTTATTGATCTCGCTGTTTTATAGTCATATATGGATCCGATTATTCTTGATTAATTATTTAGTTTATGTGAATAATTTTTCACATGTCGTATCAGAGCGAGTTATATATGATTGTAGAACTTAATTTTTTATTATTTTTTATGACCAAAATTCAAAATTTTCATTTTTGAGCCGAATATGGATGTTGTTTTTTCGTGTGAATTTTTTGCTTGATTGATCTTGAAACCATAGGATTTTTTTCCTACATGTCGAGATCTTTTCAGCCATATATAATTTATATAATTTCGTTGAGAATTGAGAGATAATTTTAAATTTGAAATTTTAGGGTTTATATATGAAAAAGTTCTAGAATTTTCAAATTACTTTTGATTGATGTTTGTTGTAAATTGTTATATGTTTTAGCATCCTTTTGTTGCATTGAGGTAAGTTTTTGATGCTTAAATCTAAGAAAACCGAATTTTCGGCCATGGGAGGCTTGGATCCGAAATTTTGAAGCTTATATGTGGAGATTTACTCATTTTTTTCTTTGTTTAATTCATTCTAGTCAATTATATTGATATTATATGCAAGTCCCATAGAAAAATTTCATCAAAAATCAAGTTAATTTGTGTTTTTGGAGCTTCGGGTCGAAACCGGGTCGTGTGACCCGGTTTGCAGATATTCGGGACCCGGCTGGAGGTTGAAGAAGACCTCCAGTCGGGCCTGGCCTTTAATTTCTGATTGGGCCATTCATTTAAAACAGCCCATTCATTCTTCTTTTTTTAATGTTTTCAATGGGCTCTGGGCTTACGCCCATGAGCCAAATGAAGAGAGGCTCTGGGCTCACGCCCAGAACCAAAATAAAGGGCTTAGCCCATTTCATTACATTTTTTATCCGTGGGCCAATTTAATTCGTGGTCCACCCGTTCCAAGCCGCCCGCGTGGGCTCCTGCGGGTCTACGGGCCGGGCGCGGGTCAGGGCCCGCGGGTGGGGTCCGAAATATTAAAATAGTATTAAAATTTTAAAAATTTAAAAAAATTTAAAAATTGCAGCAAAAATTGTTCTTTGATAAATGCAATATGATTTGTAAAGTGCTTCACATTATTTGATGAATTTTTGGCATAAATTTTTGGAGTTCCTTATTGATAAAAAACTTAGTATATACAATTACTCGCCCAAAGGGGTTATTGTGTATATTAATTTGGAAAATAGCATGAATATTAATTCCAAAATTTAAAAGATGATGTATAATTGAGTGTTCACTCATTTGTTGTTGTTTTACTTTTTCAGGCCCGTAGGTATGAGTCTCCCTCCCGTCCGTTCTGTACAGGTAGTTATTATGGATATAGAGGATGTGACGACTAATATCACGTACTAGAAGCACACCACTTCAGTGTGGGTGGATGGAGGCTTAGGATATCTAGCTTTACATCGGTACAAGGCATGGTTTGTTTATCAACAAGGAGGTCTTCGGGCCTGTCCACGGGTTTGATAGACCACCCGGTGGCCGCGATAGATCCTCATCGGACCCCATGGTGGCGAATCCTCCCAATGGCACCGTGGACAACCTCAACTCCAATTCCAACTATGACCCCGAGCCCGAGACGTAGAGAGCCGGCCTTCCGATGGAAACCATTTTTGAAGTCACCCTCGAGGAGCTAGGACTAACCCTCTACCCCCTTTTGGCTATAATTGGAATGGCCCAATTAAGGGGATTGTAATTACAACTTTCTGATCCTAATGAAGCCTAATAGTGTGTTTGTATATGTGTTTTCCTTACTATCTGATTATTATTTGTTAATCGGATGTTATAGCTGACCACTTTCGCATGTGCTTAATTGATAGATAAAAGTAATGAGACGGCAATGCCTCCTGGGAGGTCACAAATTAATCCCGCGGCTTTCCAACAGGGCGTGACATCAGCACCAAGGCGGTGAGTAGTGGACTGCTTCGCGGCGCAGCACAACGTTGACGGCAGCGTCAACTGCAACAGGCTGCTCGCGTTGAGGTATTCATCAGATCAGGGAGCAGCTCCGCGTTGCGCTTGGCGTTGGCTCGGTGCATGGAGCGGCGGTTGGTCTCGATGGCACGGTCTGTATAGCCGACACAAGTAATCACCAAAAGGAATAGCGGCTTCGTCGTCAAGGATCACGGCGAGATTCACGTTGCAGGGATTGCGTGGCGGGTAAGAGTGGAAACTCAGAAAATTCACGGAAGAGTTCGCCGATGTTGGCGATGTTCTTCCCCGTGAACTCTCCTTGAACACGTGCTCTCCAAGAAGTGGAGACTTGGCTGAATTATTGTGACCAGTTCAGCCACTCACGAATTGAAAAGTGAGGCGTGAGCTCTTCCAGAGATCCACTTGGCCTCCTTCATGGATGATCGATATTGCTTCTGCTTTTCCAAGGCTCTGTGCGTCCCTCCAATGTGCAGAGCGTGCTCCTTAAATAACCGATATCTGATCTTCAAAATATATTTTTCGTATCATGCAAATAATAATATTCGATCGAGTCCTCCACCGCCAGTTTGATGCAAATGCATAATGCAATTTTGACATTTTTTTTAGAGGTTAAAGATTAATCCCTAATTTTTTAATGCAACAAACAATTAATTGGATTGCCAAAATTTAGGTATCAACAATGACTCAAGGTTCAACTAGACAAAGTGGAAAACTCACAATACAAGAGGCTCCCGGTGAACTAACTTTACTCAAATCGACACAGTGAATTCTTTTAGTTGGTGTTTAACCTTGCCTTTGCCATACTGTTGTTGGGGCTAACAATACAATTTAGAGGGGATGAATAGCTTGCTTAGATGACTTTGACAATCTTTTGCAGAAAATTGCAGAAGCTAACTAAAGATCAAGTCAAGTTGATGTTTCAAAGATCGTGAGTAAATTACGTGCTTATGTAAGTAAAATGAGAGAAAAACAGTACTACATAATAATATATAGTGGTTCGGCTTTATTTCAAAGTTTATGTCCTCTTTCACCACTAACAGTCACAAGTCGAACTGGATTGTACTAGGAATCTGCTGAATAAGTTACACTCAGCACACACCAATCCTTTTAGATACTAGATCACACTATGTGTTGCTATCAACCAGTGCACTTGATCTTTTACACTATTACAAGGCAACAAGTACAACAAAAGTAACAAACAAACAAGAGCTTTTTTCTAAGGACACAACTTCTAGCAAATCTCAAGATTTTGTACTGCACGTGTCTAATATTTTGGCTTCAAGAACTTAAGGATTATTCCATTGAATCGAATGCTCTCGCACCATCAACCAGATTAATTGACGAGGTTTGAGTTGAGCTTGTAAGTTGATCGATAGAGCTCAATGCTCCCTCATCGACTTCTATAGTGGAAGCATATGCTGTTTCTACGTCATCTTCTTTTAGTAGCTTCTCATTTTTCACGAGCAATGTTGTAAGTATTTCGCAATAATTCATCTTAGATTTCTTCAAGAGGTTCTCTACATATTTCTTCTATGAAATAACAAGACTTGCATTTTGGTTGATCTTGATACCAAGGAAGTAGTGCATCAAGCCCAAGCTCGTCATCTCAAATGTCTTCATCATCTCCTTCAAATTCTTAAATCATTTTCTCATTATTCATTATATGTATATGAAATCATCTACATACGAAGAGACAATAAGAGTGTCATCTTAGGCCTTGATGTATAGCATTGGCTCACTCATGCTCCTCCCGAATCCTTGTTTGGAGAAGTAATCGTCAATTCTAATATACCACGGTCGTGTTACTTGTCTTAGTCCGTATAGGACCTTCTCGAGCTTTAAAACCTTCTCTTCTTGGGCATAGGCATAAAGTTTAATGGTTGTTACACATAGATTTTTCTTGAAGATATTCATTTAGGATGATGGCTTTACATCTAGTTGATACATTTTCCATTCCTTTAATGTTGCTAAGGTTTTGAGAGCACAAATAGTATCGAGACATGCAATAGGAGAAAAGGTCTTAGTATAGTCTTTACCTTATTGCTGCAAGTATCTTTTTGCCACGAGTCTTGCCTTATGCTTCTGAATTTTCCATCTGCATTGAGCTTCATTTTGTAGACCCACTTAACGCCAATGATGTCTTTGTCTTCAAGGTGATTTACGAGCTCCCAAGTTCCATTTTTCTCAATCATCTTGGTTTCTTTCTTAATAGCTTTTATCGAAACTTCTTCTTTGGAAGTATATTCATAGCTTTCCAATTCCACGGCAGTGAAATTGCATGTTTCATAAACTCTTCTAAGAGATTTTACTATGGGAGACTTTGAAGTAGATTCTTCTTGAGTCACGCTTGGAGAGGATGGTGGCATTGTGTCTAGAATGGAGAATCTAATGGTCCAAGTTAATTACTTGTATTATTGACTCTTGACATGCTAGTAAAATGTATGGTAAGGTGACATACTTCTTGATCTTCTCTTCCTCCTAGTTCCAAGCAGCATTCTCGTAAAAACTTGATGTCTTGACTAATTATCAGCTTCTATTTTCTTATATAGACTCAATAGCCTTTCAATTGGTCATTGTTGGGGATGAATATTTGTTTTTCTATCTTCTCATCAAGGTTGCTCCTTTTTTTTTAGCATGGATGTGGACTTAGCATATACACCCAAACACCTTCAAACGCTTACATTGGAGGCTTTCGTCCACTCCATGCTTCAACTAGAGTTCTATTTGGGATTGCTTTAAATAAGCACCAATTTAACAGGTACACTGCCTTGTAAACTGCTTCCACCCAAAATGTATTAGAAAGTCCTTTTTCCTTTAGCATTGATCTCGCCGTCTCCATGATAATTCTATTCCTTATTTCCGCAGCTCCATTTTCTAGTGGGGCATAAGCAATGGTTAGTTGATGATGAATGCCGTCATCTTGACAAAATTAGTAGGAAAAGTACCCAAAAAAGTCATATACCTAAAGCATTTATGCTAATCAAGTTCTAAACTTTTCAGTTGGATGAATTTAGTCTTAAGCATTTTTCACATTTTGACAATTGAGTACATCCAGTCAATTTAAGTCAAAAATCGGCGGCATAAATACCAGCGGTCCTACATAGCATGACTGGCCATGCACATTAGCAATTTCCAGTTTAAATTGGCCAAATAAACTCAATTGGCAAAACGCGAAAAGATTTAAGAATGAATTGGCACCAATGTAATGTTGAGAAGCAAGTGGATGTACAAGTAAAATAATTACTTTTGTTATAGAACAATATTACAACTCTCTATTCTATTACACTCTCACAACTACTCATTGTACTTGCTTTCCTACTCACTCACAACCCTCTTACGAACACAATTCTTGCATACACCCACTCACTCTCTATCACTCTACACTCACGTCACCTACTCCACCCACTCACACACTCACGTACACACTCCACTCACACACAAGACTCTCTACCACACTCCTCTCCATGGACAAGAGCCCTATTTATGGGGCGTAAGGTCGGTCAATGAACCGCCTTCCACACTCTTTCTATTATTATTTTATTACAACTTTCTGATTATGTGTCAACAATTGCGGTTGAGGAATTCTCTAGAGAGAAAAAACCGGAGGAGTAGACAGTGAGAGAAATCTAGAGAATTCTAGCGAGAGAGGTGGTGACCTTCTCAACACTCGCCCTGACCGACTACTCTCTCTTAATTTAGATATGGTAGCCGTGCCGATATTGCTTTTGGACTCTTCAACTATCTTCCTCCATTCAGCATATTGCGAAGCTTCCTCATATGTGGATGGCCCTATGGCTCCATCTTCAGTTGCTTCTCCTACTGTGTCTTTCCACAGAGTTTTGTGATCTTTGAATTTTTGCAATGCCAATTCATTCTGCCCTTTAGTCTCATTTTCCTTCTTCTCACTCAACTTGGTCTTCGTATCCGACATATCTCGTATAAGAATTGTGAGATTAGAACTCATTCGATCAAGCCTCTCATTAGTGATTTTCATTTCATGCTTCAACCAATTCAATCCCATCCGAAGCACTTCAATGTAGACTTCTTGATCTTTTTCCTCATAAAATTTCTTCCCCTCGATTTTATTCCACTGATCCTTGCACCACGAGATGTAGGGTGTAGATGGCCTCATTTTCTCAAAGAAAACTTTCTTTTTCTCCTTCCTTTGTTCGTTGTCTCTTCCGATATGATTAATTCGGAACGTCATAGTGGGCTTGAGGTCTTGAAGCTTCTGCAGTTTCTTGAACTTACATCGGAACTTCTCTAGCTCCCTTTCTTTTTCCTTGAGCTCTCGAGTCTTCTGTTTCAGCATCTCGTCCCTCTTTTTCATCATATTCTCCATCTTTGCCTTCTCAACTTTTAGCTTCTTTATCATCTCCTGCATCTCTTGCAATTTCTTTTCATGACTACTTGTTGGCGTTGTTAGTTGCTTCTTCGATTTCTCCCTTGGCTTGCTCTTATTCGGGGTCATAATAGTACCCGTCGAATTATCCAACTCAATTATACAAGCGGTTGCAAGCTCTTCTTGTTCCTTTACTGTAACAGGCGCTTGAAAGTCCCATTCTTCTTCGCTTTCAATCTCCTTCATGTAGGAAGTGATGACATTTCCTTCTTCTCGCCTGTACCAACAGAATCTGGCAATATGTCTTACCTTGCCACAAACGTAGCACCATTTGCTACTCCTTTTGTTGCTCTTATCTTCGTCGTTGTCGTTGCTATCTTGACGAGCTCCCCCTGGCTGATAACCCTTCTCTTCTGGTTGCCTTCGCTAATCTCCATGATTTTTCCATGGTTTGCCATATCTTGCACCTGCTCTATTTCTATTCTGGCCCTTGAACCATCTTTTACTATTGAAGAGGGCACTTTCATCATCCTTAATTGAGACCTTAGGAATTTGTTTATCTAAGGCTTCTTGGTTGACCAATATATTCTCCAACTCTGTTAGAGTTGGCTCATTTGCCCATCCACGAGTGGCCGTAACAATACCATTATATTCCGGCCTTAACCCTTGAATTATTATTCTTCTCATTCTTGTCTCAGAGATGGCATCCTCAGGATCTAATTTTGAAATTTCTTCGCAAATAGATTTAACTTTAGAAAAGTATTGACTTACCGTCATACTTTGTTGCGAGATTGAGAGGAGCTTGTTCTCCAGGCATTGTAACTTGGCATCGTTTGTCCTCGCAAACAGCGTCGCCAAGTTATCCCAGGCCTCTTTCGGGGTCTTCGCACTCTTTATGTGTTGCAATAATTCATCTTCAACAGTCATGGCAAGAATGTAAAGAGCCTTACTTGATTTGACATTCCACTTTCTCAAATCACTATCATTTGTGGGTGGTGTGGTGTTGTTGCTGCCAACGATATCTCATAAATCTTGCCCAAGCAAATAATACCGCATGCGAGTACTCCAATTATTATAATTGAAGTCGTTGAGCTTCTCCATCCCGTACATTGGACTTGAGAAATAAAATGGTGACTTGAGTATAATGCCCCACACTATACCAAGTAAACCTAGTCCTAGACCAACCAACTTCACAATCCTAGATTGTGCACTGGCAGAACTTTGACGTACTCCGCTCCGCTCCTTGGCTCGATGAACCTGACCGCCTTGCTTACTTACAATGGTCCCCGACCATTGTCTTCGCACGGCCTCCGACGACCAATATCACTACCTGCTCTGATACCACTTGTTGAGAAGCAAGTGGATGTACAAGTAAATTAATTACTTTTATTATAGAACAATATTACAACTCTCTATTCTATTACACTCTCACAACTACTCATTGTACTTGCTTTCCTACTCACTCACAACCCTCTTACGAACACAATTCTTGCATACACCCACTCACTCTCTATCACTCTACACTCACGTCACCTACTCCACCCACTCACACACTCACGTACACACTCCACTCACACACTTCACACACAAGACTCTCTACCCCACTACTCTCCATGGACAAGAGCCCTATTTATAGGGCGTAAGGTCGGTCAATGAACCGCCTTCCACACTCTTTCTATTATTATTTTATTACAACTTTCTGATTATGTGTCAGCAATTGAAGCTGAGGAATTCTCTAGAGAGAGAAAACCGGAGGAGTAGAGAGTGAGAGAAATCTGGAGAATTATAGAGAGAGAGGCGGTGACCTTCTCAACATGTAATAGGTCTAATCCCCAGAATTAGTTGAACTCATTAGAGTTGTATTCAGTGCCTCTATCGTTTCTTAGAACATTGATGTTGCATTCTCAACATGGTTCTTGAATTTCTTGAAAATAGACAAAACCCAAAAAGGCCGAAACTTTAAGGAGTGATGGACGAAATGGTACCTTAAAATGTCGCTCTTCTTCAAATGTTCAGTGAAAGAGAGCGACAAATGTCGAATAAAGGGCGAGTGAGACTGTGAGGGAAAAAAATATTTAGGGAAGAAAGGAGAAATGGGGTGAAGACAGGTAGAGTTTTAAAGAGATTGCTTTTGAAATGAGAAAATCGGGGGTCTCATCTGCGCTGCTCAAAAGCATGTGAACTGTAAGTTCCACTTGTTTAGAGAGAGAGAGAGGTCTGCTTACATTGCACGAGCCATTAATGGCCCGTTGAGTTTTCCCAACATTTGAGTGATTTATCATACAACGATCGATTTGAGATGAGATAAAACCGCATCTTCTTCGTTATATTTAGAGTATTAACACTCGATTCAGAAGATCTGACTTTTTTGTGGACAAGCCAGTTTCCCTCACTAGGGAATACATCAATGGATGTGAAAACACTTCATCAAATCTGCATGTCCCAAGAATGGCCGACAGGGTTGTGCCGGCCCAAGCACGGCACATGAAGGACTGTGCCGGTCACTGGACGGACCCAGAATAGTTTTTTTTTTTTTTTTTTTTTTTTTTTTTTTTTTTTTTTTTTATTTTTTATTTTTATTGGAGAGAGGGGTTTGGTACAGCGAGATGGTGAGAGAGAGCGAGCGGAGAGGGGAGTTGGAGGAGGTGCGCGAAGCTGCAGAAGAAGACAACGGGTTTCCATGTGCTGCGGCCTCTTCCCCACGGTGAAAGAAAATTTAAAAAGAACACACATTGGATTTTTAACATTTTGGCATTTGGATTTGCAATTTGGGATGGAATGGTAACTCTTTTTTATCTTTTCTTTTTTTTATTTGTGACTAGCCAAGACAATATAAAAGAAAAGAAATTGCACAACGACCAAAAATGTTGTTTGAGGAAATCGCTATATTAGGAATAAAATTATCTCTTGGCATATGGACGAATTAGCTTATATTCAGCGTGTATATATTAACAATAACAAATCAAATCGGGCATGGTCGCAAATATCTTTTCTTAACTAATATTTTCTGACAAACGTATCTATTGATAATTAAAAGAAAGTTTATTTTTAGTATCCAATATCGATTGCAGATCAAATTTCCAATTCTAAAGCTACTAATGTTGGAGAGGTCCTTTTAGCAATTACGAAGGCACCATTGTTGTCACCTTCATTGTATAGGTGATCTTGGTTCGGCGACCTAATTAGTGTGATAAAAATGAGTAGATCTGAGAAAACATTTTTTTTTTTAATTTGTTGAGTTTAATCGGTCCATATCGATTAATTCATACTTGACCAATAACTGAAAAATACTTTTAAATCATCATTCACCCTCAGTAATGGTTTTCAAGTCTAGCGACAAGACCCGTTGGGAAGCCGGTCCATTAATCAAGTGGATTTCATGCGTTCAAAGTAAGGATAGTCCTATTTTCATTTGGGGCCTCCATTGAATAGTCATAGGAAGAAGTTTCTTTTACACTTCGAGGACATCTTCGGAGCCACACATGTTCCCTGTTCTCCAAGGATTCCGTTCTAATGGAGAATTAGTAACGACCATTTTCAATTCAATCTCTCTAAAGCTAGAAGCTTCCATACTTTCAAAGACTAAAGTGGGGACACGTCCCAATCTGTGTAACCTCTAGTCATGGACATAATTGGTGATTTGTTCCGTACAAGGTTTTGCAAGAGGCGCGGCATCATTGTCCAAATCAATATGTAACATGTACTTATACTTTAGAGGCGACGCAGAGAAGGGACGCCCTCGTGTGCATCGAGTTCATGCGTACTTATCACTTCCAATAATAAGTATCATGAAAAGTTGGATCGGTCAGAAGAAGTCTGAGAAACGGTTCGACCGGGTAGCAAGGGAATTGAGGTGGAGGAGGGAGTGGTGGAGACGCGACTCAAATCGGATCCCGGCATGGCATTGTCCTCCGACGAGGCCTATGGAATGACTTCCGATGACCAGGACCTATTTGAATTATTCGAAGGACGACGTAATAGTTTTCCTATGGATGTATTTAGAATACAGATTCACTATCTTACGAGCTGAGGTGATTCTGATCCTCATGTCGGGATGCAATTTGGTCTTCGAAAATGTAACAAATGTCGCAACGGTATAGGCAAACAATCAAAACTAGGAGATCAATCTATATGATACATAGAAAAGCAAAATCAACGCCTGCGAGTTTCCATTTTCAAGAACTGATGATCACGAAGCACACCAGCACAACCTTTTGACAGATTTAAACGAAATTGAAGCAAACAAACTAGCAACTTTTGTTAAGAAAAGCAGCCAACCGTTTGATCAGGACCAGCGCACTCTCCTTCTCGTAAGTCAAGATATGGAAAGCGTGATCTTCTCCTTCAACATCCACCAGCTCCACTTCTCCTTTAAACCCACTCTCCTTCACTGCCTCGAAGTATTTCAACCCTCTATCTCTCATCAGGTCCTTCTCCGCCACGCTCACCAACAGCCTCTCGCACCCAAGGCCCGCCAGGCTCGGGGCCCTGGTCACGAACGGGTTGACCATCGGGTTATCGATCCCGTCCTTCGCCGTCGGGTACAAGAAAGTCCAGAATAAGTGCGGAATCACCTTGTCGTGATCCGTCTTAGGCTCCGACCCAATAGGTTCAGAGCCCCAGAAGTAGGGATGTGTCAGGTAAGCGCTGGATATCTTTATGCCACCAAGTATAGTGCCATGGCCGGCCCTCATGAGGACGTTGTGGGTGATGTTGGCTCCAGAGCTGTCACCGCCGATGAAGAAACGGTGGAAGTCGCCGTGGTCAGCCAGCCATGGCTCTTTTGAGGCAGCTCCACCGTCAACCGAGTGTGAAGCCACCCACTGGAGGGCTTCCCAGCAATCGTCGTAAATGGTGGGTATAGGGCATTCGGGAGCTAACCTGTGAAAAATAAGCAAGCACCGTTACTATTTTTATCACACTTGGATAAACACCATTATCATTATGACCAAACTTGACTAGTTTTTGAAGAAACTCATCAATCGGACTTATTGTTGAGGTAGAGTATACGAAAACAAATAAATTTACATGAACAATGTTGAATAGGTGAGAACTTTTTGGTTCTCATGTCCACATCTCGTGGTCAACCATATGCGGTATGACATGACAATGGACATATATTGAAATGCTCAATTCAAAATGAGATTTTCGAAAACTAAACTTTATATATACGCATACACATCATCGTTTTAGCATCGAAAGTGATACTATAACTACATAATCTCTTCAACTCTATAAAATCATGGAGTAGATTAACTCACTACATTTTCTCCAAATGAGTAAAAAATTCCGTTTCTTGAAGTTTCTCTATGAACCTGTGCTCAACTGAGACGGCGAGTATCTTGGCTTCTGCAACAAGGGTGGTGAGATACTGATGCTCGACCAGAGAGAACGCGGAGCTGATGCACAAGCCACCATGGTAGTAGACCAAGATAGGCAGCTTCTCAGGTTGCTCAGTAACAGGTTCGTGTTTCGGGAGAAAGAGTCTTGCACGGATGAGAGGGTCCTCGCAAATGGTGATGTCTTTGGATGCAACGCCGGTCTTGGGGTCCTCCAAGCAAGGCGGGACATATGGAGTGCCTGAAAATGAATCAAAGTTTCACGATTCACATGACTCGAATCATGTCATGCAGACAAAATCCCCAGAAATTACGAGTAACAAGCTAACAAGAAGACTTAATTCGCGCAATCTGTGTTAGGGGGAAATTTTACTCCCTTTTCACAACAGTGTGTTACGACGAAACCTTGTTGTAGCCGGAAAAGGGTTCATCCATTGTCGAAACATGAAACTTCAGTAATAAGATGAAGCAGAACCAGACATTACCGCAGAGGCGCTCGACTGTGCCGTCCTTGTAAACCCTAACAAATGTGGGGAGCTCTCTTTCAACCTCTTTGGAAGTGCGGATGCTACCCATAACTTTCTTTTTGTGTGTGATATAGTATGTGAGTTTTGCTTCTTGAGAAGAGAAAATAAAGGGTATTAAATGGACAAGAGGAGAGAGAGTTGGACTGAGTGGTTACGGAGGCATAATGTGAGGAGAGTAGATGAGCAATACTTATAGAAAGTCTTCTCTCCCGGTCTCGTCTTTGTTGGCATTTGAATTTTGGCCGAAGCTACCGACCATTCTTTTGATCCTCCCATGTGGCAAGAAAAACCGGGATGAAGAGCCTTTTAGACTGATTATTATGTGATTGTGAAGCGATATAAGTATATCGGTGGCTCATTCCTCAACGGATTAAGCCGATAATTTGGACATTTTAACACGATATTAAAGCACATATCAAGAGTTCAGATGTCAGCACTCCCCTCTAAATCTCATAGTTTGAGGAAGAGAAACACATCGGCTTTTCGATCTCGATCTGTCTCTTCAACACTTCTATCAAATTCAGCATTGATGTGGATCACATTCGGTTTGTCGTGTAAGGACTGACTCATAAAATAATCATCGTCTACATTCGAGTGGATCAATGACGTGTTTCTTTTTTAAGTCATAGATTCTAACTGCGATTTCCAACGAAATTAGAGGGAGGATTATCACGAGCGTTTAGCTGAAAAGGCGAAAGAATGATGGTAAAGTTGGCCCGGATTGGAGAAGCGCATTAGCTCGCTGGCTAACATATTCTTCGAGAAAGAAAAATTATTTTTATTGCGGACAAAATCCTTAGAAAACACACGGAAAATATCAAGATATAGCTTGGTGTAAAAGAAAACTAAGCTAAGGGACAGAGAGGGGAAGCTGTTTGCGCTGGAAACTATGTGAGGTCCAAGGCATACGAAAGTCTAACGTTGGCTAACAATATCAGTAGGAGGGGAGGTGAATAGGTGATATCAAAAAAGCTTGACCAAATATTGCGGAGATAAAGGTGCCAAGATTGATATAAGCATGATCGGGTAAAATAGAGTGTTGATATAAGCAAGTTCTCGATATATCAAGTCATGCAGTGCTATGTTTCTATCAGACAGAAAATGAATACGAGCAAAGAAATAGAGAACCGTACATTTATGGCGCACATGACAAAATTTTTGTTTCTCTATTTCTTTATTTTTTTTGTTCCCCAGAATAAGTTTAGAACAGAAATTTGTTTGGTAACGCAATTTCATTTTTCTATTTTTGAAACAGATTTCTATTCTAGAATTAGATTTGGAGCAAAAATCAAAAGTTAAAATTTTTAACTTTTCTATTTCTGGAATAGAAATGAAAAATCAATTTTTTTCTCATCATTCACTATTGTCACCGCCCGTTGCCCACATGCCGCTCGTGGGATGCCGGACGCCTGCCGCCAGTTGTCGGCCGCCGGGCACTAGCTGCCAACTGCCAGCCACCGAACGTTAGCTGCCGACCACTGCACTCCGGCCGCCTGTCACCAACCGCTGATCGTTGGCTGCTCATCACCAATCATTGGATATCGGAGGCTCATCACTAACCACCGGATGTTTGTCGACAACCGTTCGTCGCTCGCCACCAGCCGCCGAATGTCGGTCGCCCACCACCCGCCTTTAGACTCCGGCCATTAGCCACCTGCCGTTGGCCTCCTATCGTCGGACTCCGGATATCGGACGTCAGACGTCGAACTCCGAACGTTGGACGCCGGTTGCGGGTCACCAAACTCTAGTGTCGGACTCCAGACTTTGGCCGCCTATCGCCAGCCATTAGACTTGGCGCCAGAAGACTTCGGCCACCAGCCACCGATCACCGAATGTCGGACTCCGACCACCGGATGCCAGTCGTTGCTGCTCCTAGAAATATAAATTTTATTCTGTTAACAAATGAATTTTATTTTAAAAATAGAAATTTTGCATTGTTATCAAACGCGTTTCTTTACTTAGAAACTCGTCCATGGAATAGAAATAAACAAAATCAGTTTCTGACTAGAAATTTTGTCATGCGCACCCTTAGAGTTTATAGTAGTTTGGTTTGGTGTAAGCTTATGTCCACTCTTCTAGACTAACTGCCTACTGGCTAGATTCCATTCGTCAATTGTTGAGAAGTTACAGTGGAAAGTGATGCTTATACTCAAGCACTTCTCCTTAAAACTAGTCTTGCCTATATCCAAAGCATAGACTTTCACACTATCAACACTTTTCAAAGATTACAATATTAAATCTCACAAAAGACAAATAAAAAGAATGTCAAGCTCTCTCGAAGTTTTGGAATTATGAACTTGATCTCTCCTTCTCTTCGACACCTTGGTCTTCCTTTATATTCCTCAATATCCAAACTTCCCGCTGGACAATCTTTTGGAGGATCAATTCCCAATCTAGCTGTTGGACAATTGTTGAGAAGATTAAGATAGCATTGAGATCAATCAATCAAAATCCTCATACATTCAGTTACCCATACAATCAAATCTTGATTTCAAAAGTGGAGTCTTTTAGCTATGGAAAGTATTTTGCTTGCTGGATGATTGTCAATCAATTAAGATATCTCGCAAGATTGAATATTTTGCATAGATAATCTTTAAGATTAATGTTCAATCAATTTAGATATCTCGCAAGATTGAATATTTTGCATAGATAATCTTTAAGATTAATGTTCAATCAATTTCTTCTAAAGAACAATTTATATTAGATCACAAGCTGTTAAGGGTTGCAATAAAAAATCTCAAAATAATAATCTTGAAGTTTGTGACAAGACTGACGTTGTGGGTAAAATAAGTATTCCACTTATATCCACCATCACTACTTATACCCAACTTTCTAGCAAACCACCGCTAGGGCTCCCCACTTAAATCGCTAGCAACGTAGGGTTTCGAACCATCGACCTCCATATATTGGAAGGAGTGAATTTAACCAACTGCACCGTCTACAGTTGTAACCATGGTCTTTTCATTGCTTATAATAATACTAAAAGCTCTCAAGGTGTAAATTTCTTTTTCAGGCTCAACTATGAAATTTTCTTTTTCGAGTTCGAAGTCAAGACATATTCTCAACAATTAATGTGTGGAGTTTGGATAAATAAGGATGATTTCTTAAAGGACAACTCGGTGGGATAGTTGGGACGGAGTCGAGGGAGTAAGATAATCAAAACTGAATTACAAGACTCATGGGAAGAGGCTTCAGTAGTTTTTCGATGCACAAAATATCACATGAGGACCTATAATATATATAGGCCCCTTCCCCAAACTAGGCAAAGATCTCTACTTCTGTCAGAGATCTTCTTTTGCTTTAGAAATGTCCACCACCATCCTCGGTCAAATATCTCTAACTTATTTAGAGATATTTGCTTCTAGCATACCGGAAGTTTCTAGACTGTAGTTTAGAAAAATCTAGGACATTCTAGAAACTAGGTTAATAAATCAACACTCATCCTTCATCCATTTTCGCAATGCTCCGAGCATGCTTCGTCGTGTCTCAAACTAATCTAATGGTAAAATTTTAGTAAACATGTCTGCAACTTGATCCTCAGTTTTGCAATTCTCTCCATCATTTTGCATTCCTCGTATGAAGTGATATTTGATGGCCATAAATTTCATTTTTCAGTGAAAGATCAAATTTTTGAGATCCCAAATTTGTTTTCGCCAAATATTTGGGTAGGTTCTATCTACACTTCTTCAATGTTATCTAATACTCATTGAAGCCATGATGCTTGACTAGTGGCAATACTCATCGAAGCCATAATGCTTGACTAGTGGTAGTAGTGGCTATGATGTATTTGGCTTCCGCAATAGATTGTGTCACTAAGTCTAATTTTTTCGATGCTCGTGAGTAGGGATAATCAGTTCTAGGTTGAGCTGGTTCACACCCTAAAATCGGGAATCACCCACAAAGGGCTGGTTCCACAAATTAGGAACCGAGAACTGTGGAGCACCAATCTGATTTGGTTCCCGGATAGGTCCATGAAACCGGCCATGCCTTCCAAGATTTCTTATTTTCATTTACTAGCTGGACAAGAGCTAAGATACCTTGTTTGCGTCAAATGCCTCTTCAAAATTGTTTTCACCTCCATGTTCTGGTGATTTCATTGTCAAAGTGATTGCATCATCGGATTTCTCCACTTCCATTGACTCCACTTCCATTGACATGTTAATAGATCACCTGCGAGCACTGGCCAAGAACAAGCAACGAGTGTGAGAGAGAGCTAACTCGGCACTGCGAGAGAGAGCTAACTCGGATTATAATTAGAAATGAGAGAGAGCATAGTGAGTTGAGTCGCACAGTAAGAGAGAGCGTAGGAAGTGACCGAAAGCTAGAGTGATCGATAGGGACTGAAGGTGAGGGTGACTGAGAGCAAGAGAGTTGAGGCTTGAGAGGATTCATGAAAGAGAAATATGTATATGTGAATATATATATATATATATATTCAATTTGGGTGGGCAGTTTCACATTTGGAACCGAGAACCGGTTGGTTCAATCTGGTTCTGAGTGGTTCTCGTTTTTTTTATATACCTCTATCTATGAGAATATTCCGGAATCCAGTGTGAATGCATAGCTGATTGTGCTTTTTCTATCATCAACTAAGTCTACCCAATCATTGTTTGTGCAACCAAGGAGCTTAACGCTTGCAATTGGCCAATACCAAATGATAGAGTTGCGGTGACTAATATATCATCTAAAGGGATGTACGGACACCCCAAGTGTCAAAACTTGGCAAGAGTACATAATAAGTGCCAAAACTTTCAAAATGTATACTTAAGTGCCAAAATCGAAAAGATAATAAACACTTAAGTGCCAACAACAAGTCATGTCGGATTTCCAGCACGCCACATCAGATTTCTTAGCACGCCACGTCAGACTTTCTATAGTCAAGTAGATTGGTTTTATTAATAAAATAATGCCACGTCAGATTTCTTAAGCCTAAAAAAAAAATTAGCATTTAAGTATATCTTTGGGAAGTTTTGACACTTATGTGTCCACTCGTGCCAAGTTTTAATTGGAGTGTACTTCTTCCCATCTAGAGGGGATTGAATGGGTGATTTTAAGAAGCTTGGCTAAACTTTGCAAAATTGTAAAAGCCAAGTTTGATAAAGGCGAAAGAACAGTAACAAGTTAATCTGAGCGGGAGTAGGTAATATTATCTAGTGCAATGCTTCTTCTATCAAACAATAATAAATGTGAGTATAAGAAAAAAAGAACGATGCATTTAAAGTTTTATAGCGGTTCACTTTCCTTGACTAATAGCCTAGTGACTAGATTCTGCTTGCAATCTTTGAGTAGTTACAGTAGCATATGCCGCTATACTCAAGCACTTCTTCGCGAAACTGGTGCTGCTTATACTCTAGCGAATAGATCCTACAATCTCACACCTAAGCACAAGTTATAACTCCGATACACTTCTCAAGAGATTACACTTTCCAATACACTCTAAAAACAGTAAATGAATAAAGCTTTCTCTGTAAGATGGATTACTCATCACTCTTGATCTCTTAACTTCTTCCGCATCTGTTAATCTCCTTTTATACTCTTCAGTATCCAATCCTTCAATTGGACAATCTTCAAGAGGATCAATCTCCTAGTTATCCATTGGACAATAGCAAGTCAAATTAGCCATTGAAGTCAATCAATCTGAGTTTCGCAAGATTTGGTCGCTAATACAATCAAATCTTCCGGTTTCCAAAAACAAAGTAGCTCGAATTATGGAAAGTGATATGTCTTCAGGATGATTGTCAATCAATGAAGATATCACATGTAATCAGTGTCTTCCGTGTAGATATTTCTTAAGATTGATAATCAATAAGTTCCTTTGATTTAGGAATTCAAGCCAGATAACTAGCTGTCATAAATATCCAGATAAAAATGGTCATGGGATTAGATTTCTTGAGCACGTGATAAAGCTGCATCCTTGACACGGTTCTTGACTTTCTTGAAGATAGACAAAACCCGGAAAGGCCGAAACTTTAAGGAACGAGAAACGAAATGGTACCCGAAAAACCGTCGCGCGCTTCTTTGAATGCTCAGTGAAAGAGAGTGACGAATGTTGCATAAAAGGCGAGCGAGACTGTGAGAGGGAAAAATGTATGGAGGGAAGAAAGGAGAAATGGCGTGAAGACAGAGAGTTTCAGAGAGATTGCTTTTGAAACCGAGAAAATTGGGGGACTTGACTGCACTCCAACCCGCTTCTAGTCGGCTCACCGAGTTGGACTGCCTACCACCAGTCTTACGAGGAATAGAGTATCCATGATGACAACAGATACTAGCAACACCCATTTGTCGTCTTCGTCTTCTCCTCTTCCCCTCTCTCGATCCCGATCAGCCATGTCTTCCAAGGAAATCGTAAGACAGTTCCTCAACCTCATTTGCATCGACAGCGATGGCAAGTTGGTGCGCCCTGTCGGCTTCCCCTTCACTCCACCGTCACCGGACGGCGACCAGCAATTCAATGTCCTCCCCGAGGACGTCGCCATCTCCACAAACTCAAAAATCCCCGCAAGGCTCTACCTCCCTGACCGCAACACTAAACTCCCGATCCTCACCTACTTCCATGGCGGCAAATTCTGCCTCGAGTCTGCCTTCTCATCACTCACGATCCTACGTCAACCACCTCATCGCCGAGGCCAGCATGGTGGCTATCTCCATTGGTTACTGCCTCGTCCTGGAGGCCCCCCTCCCCACCGCGTACGACGATTGCTGGGCCGCGCTCCAGTGGGTCGTCTCCCACATGGCGCCGCACCGGGCTCACCGACTGCGCGGACTTCAGCCAGCTCTACATAGGTGGCAACAGCGCCGGGTCAACATCGCCCACAACGTCGTGATGCGGGTCAGTGCTGAGGGCCTCCCTGGCAGCGCGAGGATCATCAGGGCGTTCATCTCGCGGTCCTACTTCTGGGGTCGGAAGCGATCGGTAGAGGGAGGAGGGAGGGTCGAAAGGAGAGCGTGATGCTGCAGGTGTGGGAGTTCATGTTCCCGACGAAGGCCGGAGGGATCGACAACCCGGCGATATATCCGGGAGGCCCAGGGGCACCGAGCCTGGCGGGGCTGGGGTGCGAGAGAGTACTGGTGTGCGTGGCGGAGAGAGGGCGGGTGGCGAGGGGAGCTGGAGGCGTTCGAAGCTGAAGGAGAAGACCACGTCTTCAACGTGCTGCGACCCGAGACGGAGGCCGCGAAGAAGATGGTTAGCCGGTCGGCCCCTTTCCTCCGGTGAAGGAAAACCCGAAAAAATTGGATTTATAACACTTTTGCATTTGGATTTGCAATTTTTTGTGACTAGCCAAGCCAATAAAAAAGAAAAGAAATTGCACAATGACCGAAAATGTTATTAGAGGAAATCGCTATTTTAGAAATGAATTCTCTCTTCGCCTATCGATGAATTAGCTTATATTCATGTGTGTATATACACTCGCAGTAACAAGTCAATTCGGGCATGGTCGAAAATATCTTTCCTAACTAATATTTTCCGACAAATGTACCTATCGATTATAAAAAGCGGCATCAGTAATTGAAACAAAGTCTTTTTAGTGCTCAATATTTACTGCAGATCCAATTTCCTGTTCTAAAATAACTAACATTAGAGACGCCCTTTTAGCGATTACAAGGGTATCATTATTGTCACCTTCATGGTATAGGCGATCATAGTTCGGAGACTTAATTGGTGTGACAAAAATGAGTAGATCTGAGAAAAAAAAAATTTATTTTTTGAGGTCAATCGGTCCACATCGATTAATTCATACTTGATCAATAAGTGCGAATAATACTTTCAAATCATCATTTGCCCTCGATAATGATTTTTATGTTTGGTGATAAGATCTGTTGGGACGCCTATGCATTGATTAAGTCTACTTTTGCGCCTTCAAAGTAAAGTAAGTTCTCTTTTAATTTGGGGCCTCTATTAAATAGTCATAGCAAGAGGTTTCTTTTACACTTTGAGGAGGAAAATTGGCCAAAAGTCTTATGTACAATAGACAATTTAGTTTTAAATCTTTCAACCATCCTAATTTAGTTCTAAACATTTAGATAATTTGACAATTCGGTCCTAAACTTTTTAATTATGTTAACTTAGTCCCAAACTTTTTGAAAATTTGCCAATTTAATCTTAAACCCCTTGACAATTTGTTAATTTATTTATTATGACCAATTTTTATTGGAAATCATTAACATAAATACTAATCATCATATGTGGCGTGGCCGGCACTAACATAAATATTTTTTTTTAATTTTTCCTTTTTCCGTTTTTCCTTTCTTTTTTTTTTTTTTTTTTTTCATTTCACTGTGGCAAGTATTTGGCCATGACTGGCAACTAGCCACAGGTAAAAGGAAAAAAAAAAAGGAAAAAATGCAAAAAATTGTCCATGTTAGTACTAGCCACACCACGTAGGATAGTCAACAGTTGTCAACCATCCAAGTTAGTGATTTCCAGCAAAAATTAGCTGAAAATTAGCAAATCATCAAAAGATTGGGACTAAAGTGGCAAATTTTCATAAGATTTAGAACTAAATTGACAAAATTGAAAAGCTTAAAACTAAGGCTCTGTTTGTTTCGCATAAAATGTTACCTTTTTAAGAAAATGCTTTCTAGGAAAACATTTTCTATGAAAATGATAATATTTTCTTGTGTTTCACTGCAATTTTTAAAAGAACTAGAAAATATTTTTCATCATTTGGAAAAGAAAATCCGATATAATTTTCTAAAATTCACATACACTATTTGGGTACTAGTAACTTCTATATCGGCAATTGAGGAACAAAGCACAAGCACCAAGATCTTGGGTTCAGCCTCAATGGACCCCGACCAAGCATCGGGAACCCAACAAACAACAGAAAATGAGGAAAATATTTTTCACAACACAAATGGAGACTAAATTAGCAAATTATCAAAAATTTAGGACTACATGATATAATTGAAAGGTTTAGGACTTTTTGAACAATCGCCCCACTTCAAAGAATCATATAGAAATTCATTTCAGGTATCTTGAGAGCCACACACGTTTCCCCTTCTCCAAGGAGTCGGTTATAATAGATAATTAATGACGACCATTCTCATTTCAATCTCTTCAAAAAGTAGACGCTACCAAACTTTCAAGGACCAAAGTGGGGACACGATCAATATGTGACACATACTTCACTTTAGAGGCCACATGGAGAGGGGACAAAAGCTATCGCAAAGGCCGCCCTCATATGCATCGAGCTCATGCATACTTATCACATCCAATAATGACTACTGTGAATAGTTGGTTCGATCAAAATAACTCTGAGAACGGTTCGACTAAGTACGAGGGAATTGAGGTGGAGGAGGGAACGGTAGAGACATGACCGGGATCAGATCTGGCGTTGCCCTCTGACGAGGCTTTTGGAGTGACTTGTTAGAACCGAAAGAATAATAACTGCGAAAATTTAGAGTAAAAAGGACAAATGAAGACCGGATGGAGAACTTTTTATTGAAATGCAAATGCCCGTGCTCCATCTCTCTATTTCTGGAGCTCACTCTGGTTTTGTAGCTAGCTTACAATGCTTGGCAAGTGCTTTATTAATGGCTAAAGTTCTCTATTCAAAAGCGGTTGTACCTTTGACTCTTCGCTCCAAGACAAACGTAGCATTTAATAAAGAAAGGATTTTTCCTAAGTGCCCACAATCTTTTACTTTTACTGCACCTGCTAGGATTAAATGAGGTTTTCATTTTTGAGTTCATGCGGCCCTCCATAAATCTCCCTTGTCGATTTCTTTCTTTCTTTCTTTCTTCATGCTTCATATGCTTACATTTTTTTTACCTTCATTCTTTTTGAGACGCCTTGATAGGCTTTCTTTGAAGAGCACCAACAACCAAATCTAGGAACCAGCAACCGACATACTCAAATCCAACAACCAATTTTATATTATTCGAACATGGCTTTCGATGACCAGGACCTTTTTGAATTGGCTATTTGACTGTTTTTACATGGATGTATTAAGCATGCAGATTCACCACCTTACGAGCCGAGATGATTCTGATCCCAAAGTTATCTCGGGATGCAACTTGGTCTTTGAAAATGTAACAAATATCGCAACAACAGTCTATATAATACATAGAAAAGCGAAATCAACGCTTTTCGTTTCCATTTTCAGGAACTGATGTTCACAAAGCACAAGAGAACAACCTTGTAAAAAACCAAACGAAAATGAAGCAAACAAGCTAGCAAGTTTTGTTAAGAAAAGCAGCCAACCGTTTGATCAGGACCTGCGCACTCTTCTTCTCGTGAGTCACGATATGGAAACCGTGGTCTTCTCCTTCAACCTCCACCAACTCCACTTCTCCTTTGAACCCACTCTCCTTCACTGCCTCACAGTACTTCAACCCTCTGTCTCTCAGCCGGTCCTTCTCCGCCACACTCACCAACAATCTCCTGCACCCGAGGCCCGCCAGGCTCGGGGCTCCAGTCGCAAACGGGTTGATCATCGGGCTATCGATCCCGTCCTCGGCCGTCGGGTACAAGAAAGTCCACATTACATGCGCAAGGCCCTTGTCGCGATCGGTCTTGGACTCTGACCCAATAGGTTCAGAGCCCCAGAAAAAGGGGTGGGTCAGGTAAGCGCCGGATATCTGTATGCCACCAAGTATAGTGTTGCGGCCGGCCCTCATGAGGACGTTGTGGGCGATATTGGCTCCAGCGCTCTCGCCGCCGACAAAGACACGGTGGAAGTCGCCATGATCAGCCAGCCACGGCTCTTTCACGGCGGCTCCACAGTTGACCGAGTGTGAAGCCACCCACTGGAGGGCTTCCCAGCAATCGTCGTAAATGGCGGGTATGGGGCATTCGGGAGCTAACCTGTAAATTGAGGAGAATTCTTATTTGTAGGCAGATGATTTTTATGAAAGAAAATTCGTGAGATTTTTCTATATATGGACAAATATATTTGGAAAATGGATAACTCCTAAATTGATTTCTTTGTATTTGGATGGTAGATTACTCCTTGCTGGTGAGCCAATAAATGTTTTATCCTCGACCGGTGGTTTTTTTTTAAGCCCTGATAGTGAGTTTCTTCCATCTCGAAGTCCTATATCTTGGCAAGTGGCTTGTCCTTTAAGCCTTGGTGGTGAACTTCGTCAATCCCAATTTTTATTCTTGGTTGGTGATGCATCCTTCAGACCATGGTGATGATCGTATTCTCCCTTGCATTCTACATTTCATCCATCGACAACTGTCCCCATACACTTAATTAGAAAATTCCACTATTCCAGAATCACTCGCCCACGCACGCATCAATGTCTTCTTAGCATTGCAAGTGATAAATATAACTACGTAATCCCTTCAACTCTATAAAATAATGGAGTAGAAAAAGTTACTGGTTTTTCTTCAGATGTGGACCTTGAGGAAAAATGTCCTTTTCTTGAAGTTTCTCTGTGTATAAATTAGAACATACCTGTACTCAACAGAGACGGCAAGTATCTTGGCTTCCGCAACAAGGGTGGTGAGATACTGATGCTCGACCAGAGAGAAGGCAGATTCGATGCAGAAGCCGCCACCGTGGTAGTAGACCAAGATGGGGAGCTTCTCAGGCTGTTCGTTAACAGGTTTGAGTTTCGGGAGATGGAGTCTTGCTTTGATAAGAGGGTCCTCGCGAATGGTGATGTCTTTGGATGCGACGCCGGTCTTGGGGTCCTCCAAGCAAGGGGGAACATATGGAGTGCCTGAAAATGAAGCAAAGTTTAACGATTCACACGACTTGAACCATGTCATGCAGACAAAGTCTACTGAAATTACGAGTACCAAGCTAAAAAAAAAGACTTAATTCGCGGAAATCGCCATATTAGGGGGGAAAATGGCCTTCCTTTTCATGACAGTGTTACAATGAAACCTTATTGTTTCTAGAAAAGGGTTCATCCACCATCGAAACACAAAACTTCAGTAATAAGACGAAGCAGAACCAGACATTACCGGAGAGGCGCTCGACCGCGCCATCCTTGTAAACCCTAAGAAATGTGGGGAGCTCTATGTCAACCTCTTTGCTGCACATAATTTTCTTTTTGTGGGTGATGTAGTACGTGAGTTTTGCTTTTAGACAAGAGAAAAGAAAGGGGTATTGAATGGACAAGAAAAGAGAGGGTTGGAGGGAGTGGCTATAAAGGCATGCTCTGAGGAGAGTAGATGAGTAGTACTTATAGAAAGTCTTCATCTTCCGGTCTTGTCTTTGTCGGCAATTGAATTCTGGCCGGAGCGGTTTACATTTATTGTTTGTTAGAAAGCGTGATGAACCCTAATAAAATCCAAAACAAATGTAGATTTTTAGGCTGATTATTATGTGATCGTGAAGTAATGTAAATATATCGATGGGCCATTCCTCGACAGATTAAAGCCATTAAGTTGGGCATTTTGACACGATACCAAAGCACGGATCAAGAGTTCAGATGCCCACACTCCCCTCTCAATCTCATAGTTTTGAGGAAGAGAAACGTGTCGACTTTTCGGTCTCGATCTGTCTCTTCAATGCTTCTGTCAAAATGCACGATGTGGTCGGTTTGTCAGTAAGGTCTGACTCACCCAATAACCATGGTCTTACATTTGATTAGATATCCTTATGAATGAATCATTGCCATGTTTCCTAACGGTAAAAAACTTTTAAGTCAAACATTCTGACCGATTTTCAACAAAACTACAGGAAGGATTGGCACAAGCGTTCGGCTGAAATGGCAAAAGAACAAAATAGCAGTTGGCCCGGATTCGAGAAGCGCATTAGCTTGCTGACTAATATCTTCTTTGAGAAGGAAAATTGATTTTTATTGTGGTCAAAATCCTTAGAAAACACACGGAAATTATCAAGAGATAAGTTGGTGTATGAGAAAATAACCTAAAGGACAGATAGGGGGAGCTGTTTGCGCTGGAAAAATTGCAAGGTCTAAGGCCAACGAAAGTCTAGGTCTTTGGGCAGATGCAGTATCATTTTCCCACGTCTGTATCCTCTGCAACGAGACGAAAATGACACAGAAGGGGAAAGCGATGGTTTCCATTCAGGCGGGCTCGAGTGCATCAGCCTCTCTTTGCCAAAAGACCAAAGAGAGATGCTTTTCAGAAGAATAGGACCAAGGAGAGATACTTATCAAAAGAAGAGGACCAAAGAAATATGCTTTATAAAAGACAGCGGGCGCAGGTGTAAGCTTTGGCGAAAGGATGACTTAAACGTAACATTTACGAAGGTACACTTAAGTGCGCCACTTTCAGAAAAACGGATCTTGAGTGCGTCAATCCGGCGAGTCCGCGAAAATGTCGACGTGGCAAGATTTTTTCCAAGAACCGAGCTGAAAATGACGCCGTTTTGAACGCGACGTGGCCAAAACGGCGTCGTTTTGGGCCGACGTGGTTAAAAAAATTAAAAAATTAATTAAATTAATTTCAAAATTAAATTTAGTTAAAATATTTTAAATTAATAATTTTAAATTAAATTTAGTTGAAATATTAAAGAATTAATAACTAAAAAATTTAAAAATTTAAAAAAATTTAAAAAATTTAAAAAATGTAAAAAATTTAAAAAATTTTAAAAAATTTTAAAAAATTTAAAAATTCTAAAAAATTTAAAAAATTTAAAAAAATTTAAAAAAAATTTAAAAAAATTTAAAAATTTTAAAAAAATTTAAAAAAATTTTAAAAAAAAAAAAAAGGAAAGGGGGAGGTCCGCCGCCCCCGCCGCCGCCGGAAGGGCCGGCGACGACGGGGAGGGTCGCCGGGGCCGCCGGGCCTTGGCCAAGGGTCGGCGACCACGGCCGACTAGCGGCGAGACCCCTCCCCCGTCGTCGCCGGCCCTTCCCGGCGGCGGCGGGGGGCGGCGCGGAGGTGGCTGAGGGAATCCCTCAGCCGCCTCCCCCCCTTTTTTTTTTTTTTTTTTTTTTTTTTTTTTTTTTTTTAAATTTTTTAAATTTTTTTTTTTTAAATTTTTTAAATTTTTTAAAATTTTTTAGAATTTTTTAGAATTTTTTAGAATTTTTTAAATTTTTTAGAATTTTTTAGAATTTTTTAGAATTTTTTAAAATTTTTAAAATTTTTAAATTTTTAGTTATTAATTCTTTAATATTTCAACTAAATTTAATTTTAAAATTAATTTAATTAATTTTTTAATTTTTTTTAACCACATCGCCCCAAAACGACGCCGTTTTGGCCACGTCGCGTCGCAAAACGGCGTCGTTTTGAGCTCGATTCGCCGGAAAAGCCGCCACGTCAACATTTTGGCCGGATTCTCGCCGGATTGGCACTCAAGTGATCCGTTTTTCTGAAAGTGGCACTTAAGTGTACCTTTCGTAAGTTACAAGCACTTAAGTCACTTTGTCCCTTTTGGCCAAAAAGTTATAAGACTTCAAGTCAGTTCTTTTGCTCTTTATAAAAGTAATGCTTTTTCCAACTTTTTAACAATTACAAACGCGGGCTTTTTGTATTTTTCTTCTTTTTTTAGGTAGGACAAAGAAAAACATCACGACCACTACTTTAGACAGTGTCCCGGCTCCCATCCACTTCCACGTTAAGAGAAGTCCCAAAAACTTTAGAGGTGGTTACCTAAAAGTGCATAATTTGGATGGGGGGCATCGGGCCCGTTTGGTTAAGTTTTGGGGAAATGTCCTTGGGAGAATACAAATACCTTTGAGATAAAGGAGTTTCCCGAAATGCTACATCATTTGATAAATTACAATTTCAAGTAGCTTTGAAAAATAATTTTAGCAAAAACACCATTTGGCAAAACTTGCATTTCTAATTGGCTTTTGCTATTTTTTTTTTTTAAGTCTGAAAATAAAATCCAGTGGCCGGCGAACCGCCGGCCTACTACCGGACGGCCAATCTAGCCGCCGGACCGCCAGATTTGGCGGCCTGAGGTCGTGGAGGCCAGATCTGGCCGTCAGACCGCCAAATCTAGCCTCCCGACGGCCAGATCTAACCACCGGACCGCCAGATCAGGCCTCCCGACGGCCAGAACTGGCAGCTGAGGGCGCAACCTCAGGCGGCGTTGCCTGGGTCACAAGTCACACCACCTCGGACGGTGGTCACCGGGGACGTGCGACCCCCACACGGTGGTGGTGGTTGCCGAAGAAGCCGAACTCTCAGTAGAACTGGCATAACTGTAGACATCACCTTCAATAGAAACCTCACTTCCTGTCGCGACCCGATCTCGCCGCCCCTCGAAATGTATCCAAGGTGGGAAAGGTCGGGTTTAGGGGTACTTGATCTCAAGATCACGAGCTCTCCCAAGCTCGTACCCCGCGTAACAGCGGATTTATTTATATGATCTAGGTATTTAACAACCTAAAAAATAGACCGGAGTCGCCACTAGCCTCATTTTTGGGGGTCGGCTAGAAACCCAATCGAGGGTCGGGAGCGTTCCCTCGATTCCTACGCAACCGAGATATCTAGGTTCGGGGACTTGGGTTACGCTAATATTGCTATTAGCGCCCTTTCGGTACCTAAACAAGTATGTTGTGTTTTTCCTAACATGTCAATGCGTTTCTTTTTACATTTTCAGGATCGTCAATTCTATACTAAATGATCATGCGTGGTGGATTACTTTCATTCTATTCTATTTCTAAAAAATGAAAAGAAAACAATCAATGAAATTGAAATTGCAAGACATGAAGTAAACAATCAAGAAAAGCAGTAAATCTATCATGCAAACCTAAAAGAAAGTATAAAAGAGAAATATATGGATAAAAGAGAGAAAAACCCGCAACTCGTCGGGTTTTATACAACAAATGGAGCCCGAGACATATGTCGGGAAAATGGGTATTACATGAAAATGGTCGGAATGGACATCGACCTCCACCATCTTCATGCCTTCTCCATCTTCAAGGTCCTAATCTAAACCTAATCTAAGAAATTTATGACTAGGTGCATACAAGTGGAAGAAACAATCATCACAACTAAGATCAAAGCAATTGGGTTAGAACCCATGTATGATTAGCTCTAAGAAAAAGGCATAGAAATCAAGCACTTTATAAAGAGCAACTTTCATGAATGGAATTTCTTGAGGCGTATCAAGTTCAAGTAAAGTCAAATTCATGGCCGAAAAGCAACAATCGCTAAAGCATGTAAATCAATCATAACCAAATCGGAGAATGATGCATGATAACTGATTTGTTAAGCCACCTAATCAATGCATGAAAATCATGAAATTTGAACATGACGTAGGGTTAAATGTGAAGAAAAAGTTTGATTTAGACATTTAACCCTATATCCATGTGCAAAAGGCCACACAAATCCACTAACATTGACATGTGACTTGTCATTAGGAGTAAAATGCATGACAATTTAAATTGTTGCATGTCAACTTGAATTCTAAAATTACTTGACCTTAAAAATTCTCAAATTTTAGCATGGAATGGATATGGATATTATGGACAGCTTTCATTTAGAATTTATCCTCAAGATCATTATGTATAAGATCATACAAAATTGGTAGACAGTCAGATTCATAGAGACAAGACAGCACTGCAGGTCAAGACAAATTCAGGCTTCAAAACTTGATCTATAAAAGAAGAAAAGCAAGGCAAACGATGGGCAAATTGGACAAACTAGGCATCGTTAGAAAGCTCAAGGTGTCCTTTACGAATTCCTATTAGGTGACAATTGCAAATTAGGTCTTTTTCTAGCTCAAACAAAGCCATTTGTATAAGTGGTCAGATCAGATCATAACAAGCAGAACACATTAGCAGAGCTCTTTGCAAGAAGCATCAGGCAGGGCAAATGATGGCCAAATCCCACATATAATATGTCTATGGAAAGCTTGAGAAGTCTATTACAAATCTCTAGAAGATATTAAGTCCTAATAACATCACCTACCAGCTCATTTCAAGTGATTTACACAGAAGGTCATCCGAAACAGAGAGCAAGTCAGAACACCAAAATTTTCCAGAAAACTGGTACTAAATGCCGAGCTATTTTTAGGTAGTAAACGACATCGGATCAAAACGTTCTATGGGTCGATGGAAAGATAATCAAACCATCTTCAACCTCCATGAAGATTCCGAACACAGAAAACCACAACAAACAGCTCATATTAAGTCATTTGCACAGAAGGTCATTCAGAACACAGAGACAAATATTTGGCAGATTCTGGACCAGACTTCGGACAGACAAAAACCATATTAAATGAAGTCCGATTAGGGCATTCTATAGCTCATTGAAAAGATAATCGAACCATTTTCAACTTCCATGAAGACTTCAAACGCAGAAAACCACAAAAACCAACTCGTATCAGTTGAAACAGAAAAGGTCAGATCAGTAAAAGAAACAGAAAATCAGCAAGTAATGCAGGTCACTGAGGAGCGGAATAAAGACATAATGAGTTTCCCAAATGTCTGCAATCACTGATGAAAACTTGAGCAGGACTAATTTGATTTTAATCTAGAACATATTGTTTTATTTACCTTTCTTTATCAAAACAGGACGTAACAAAACATGTTCAGACGACAAACAAATAGGCACGAAGATCCATATGACTCTCCTCGATCATGGCAAAACTTATTTCATCAATGATTCAGTTTCAGACATGAATCAATTACATCTACCGATCAACGGTCAAAAGACATTCGAAAGCCAATTCGATCTAACTTGAGCATTTCATCGAGCAGAAAGTAGGCATCTCGGCCATGAGTCCAAAATGCAACAGCCAAATAGGAAAGCACAACCAAACTATCACAACAACAATATTACAGGCTCAGATTACCCAATGAACTTCGATAGTAGGTAAGTTTCTCATAAACGAAATCGAAACCTCGAGTCACTTTTCAACCCAATGAACATCCGGATATGGAAGATGAATTTATGTTCAACGTACCTTGAATGAAGCGGCGAAGGATCGTAAGTTGTCACTACCGTCGTCGACGCCGTCTCGAACTCTAAACTCCAAACTCCTCGATCGGTCGTTCGAGCAAGTCAAATCCGGCGCACAAGATAGAGCCGAGAGAAAATGTGCGAGGTCAGAGAGAGAACGGGAGAGAGAACCGGATCCTAAAAACTTAATCGGATCAAGAGAGAAAGAGAGGGGAACAGCTCACCGATCCGGTGAGCCCAATCCGAAGAGAAGATTGGTTAAGCGTCGTTGTCGTTGATGCCACTGCCACCGTCTTCGCCGATGACGACGCGATTGGGCAAACCAGAGAGAATCAGAGAAAGAGAGTCCGAGAGAAGAAACTGTGACATCCAGAATTTTCAACCCTGTCTTCTACTGAATAAATCGGGCATTTCATTGACGCATCTATAGGGTTATTCTCAGAGCCGATCACTCTCGAGATAACTAGACTATCCGGGAAATGATTAAGGAATTTTAAAGCAATAGACTTGAGAACTCGATCAGGAATCGACTTCTTGACCGTGTCCATCTTTAGAGGTCACTACGGCACAGTTAAAAATCAATTTGAAATCAGAGATAGACTGGATCGATAGAGATATGTGA
The DNA here is from genome assembly GCA_014182725.1 of Eucalyptus brandiana. NCBI lineage: Eukaryota > Viridiplantae > Streptophyta > Magnoliopsida > Myrtales > Myrtaceae > Eucalyptus > Eucalyptus brandiana. Next base: position 49,686,800 of record CM024675.1, on the reverse strand, counting down.
CTAATCGTGGGTGACACCACTGAATTAGAAAATTCTCGTCGGCCGACACTAGACTGATTTTCTTATTGTTTTGGTACCCTGTGTCCGTAATTGAATTCTCGAGATTTTCACGACAATCAAGAGTCGCCATTGAGTCGAGTGGGTTGATAGTGGCTCGAAGAAAATCGACCACGGGTCATTTGCCTTAAAAAGTTCTGAAAACTACCCGATAGTCTAGGTCACGCTAAAAACGCGCCGAATGAAAATTAACCGCCAATTCGAGTTCGATTTCAGAAATTGAAGTTTTGGCCACGTCACAATAAATTTTAGGAGCATCGACTCAGTCTCAGAAGATTTTTCGGAGGTTCGGGAAATTTTACGGAAAACCGTTTCGGACGTCGCGGAAATTGGCCAAAAGTTCAAATTGGCTAAATTAGTGGGAAATTGGAATTTCAAGCTAAGCCGTTGAGTGTCGGGGATTTACAGAAAATCATTCGGGATTTTATTCGTCAAAGATTGGACATCGAATTGAGAAATTTCGTGAAATAATCGAAGCAAATATATTGAAATTCGGAGCTTGTGAAGGGGGGTTGGATTTTGGCTTCAAATTGGAGTAATTTGTGTATTTTATTACATGAAAGTATTAGGAGAAAGTATTGAGATATTTGTGCATAAATATCTAGGGGACAAGCCATCAATGGAGGGGATAAGTGTTGATCTTTTCCTCTTTTCTTGGCTTGTTGAGCACGTCGTAGCGCTGGCCTCCATCTCCTTCGCGCGGGCTTATCCTCGGCCTGAAGACTACTTTTACTTATACTTTTCATTTTGGTTCCTTGGATGCCTGCTCCTCCACGGACTCGCCCACACAACCGTCCACTCACGAAATCCACCGAAGGAATTCCTCCGCCGACTCCTCAATTGTTGATCGAAGCAACTTCGATTTCAGCCACGCATCTTCAAGTTCCACCGAAGGAGTCCACCAAGGTCTCTTGCAGCTGTCCACGCAAAGCAAGCAGCGATTGAAGCTGCTTGTCGTCCCCGCACACGGTCAACAAACCGGCGGATTTTCTCAGCAAGGAGCCCGCGGACGTTGACTCCTCTTGGTGAGCATCTCCGCGCGTCTTCAGCCGAGCATATCGTGGAGTCCACGAAGAGAGAGAGAGCACCAAGCAGCACCGTCGAAGCCTCACCCTCCATGCGTCCAAGCTGCAACTTCCACGGTCAACTCCAGCAAGAACCGTCCCACCTTGTTGACCTTGTGAAGCTGCCTCGTTGGTGCCCATGTGTTGACTCCACGAAGCTCCCCCACTCACCGAGTCAGCCGAATCAAGCAAGCGAAGCCACGAAGTCTTGGACGGTTGAAACATTGAAGAAGCTCCAAATCACGAAGACCAAAGCTGCTGCTCGCTCAGCTCACGTCTTCAGCTAAAACCGCGCTCGAATCCAGCTGCCAGGCGTCCTTCACTCGGTCAATGAAGCTGCCCTTTTGTCCGTAGCTTCTCCCCAACAGCCCAACGAATTCCAAGCCCAGTATCCGTGTATCTTCAGCCCATCTGCAGAGGTATTTCTAGCCCAGCATAAATTGGATTAGAAGCCCAGCAATTTCAGTCTTCAAGCCCGCAGAATTGAGGCCCAATTTCAGTCCACAAATTGAAGGCCAAGTCAGTCCAGAAATTCTGCAGGCCCAGTCCAATTTAGGTCCAGCCCATCCCAGTGCAAAAACAAATCTCATTTGGGCTGAGATTTGTTGGGCCAAGTCCAAGGTCCGGTCCAAGCCCGCCGGAGTTGTCGCGAGCCCGTTTTCGGCCGCCGTCGCGTCGCCGTTGCGGTGATTCGATCTCCGCTTTTGTCAAGTGAGTTTTACTCACTAAAGCTTTATTAGTTTGCTAATATGCTTAGGGTTGGTTAGATTTGATTAAATGCAATTAGGTGGTTAGATTAGGTTAGAACAATTAATTTAGTGACTTAATGATGCATGTTAGGTGGTTAGCTATAGCCATTAGGGAGTAGAAATGCTCTATTATTTATTGAATGTATCTCGGGATTTTTCCTGACCCGTTTCGGGCTCCAATCAGGCAATATGGGCCTAAATTGGATTTTTAATGTTCATTTATTTATTTTTCGAAATTAATTATTTAATTAATTGTTTTTCCGGAAATTCAACCGGGATGGCCGGTGACCGGAATTTCGTGCCGATTGTCGTGGTGCAGACCGTTTATTTATTTGAGCTCTACGTTGTGTGGAATTGATTTAATTGTGGAATTTTAGGAATTGTCCTAAATTGTTTATTATTGAATATTTGATTGGTGCTTGGCCGAGTATGGGTATATAGCGCCAGTACGTTGATGGGCTATATAGTAGAGAGAATGATGAGAGATAATCGAGAATGTTATTGGTGAGACCAATCAGTACGATGTTATTGGACATACGTGGTTCGGTGATTGGGAGTATCACCTGGCGAAAACGGCGCCTTAAAGAACGCACGTAAATGACTTATAGACAAACGTGGTTCGGTGATTTAGGAAATATCACCTGGTGAAAACGACGCCTTAAAGAACTCACGGTGTTGTCTATAGCCGATGTCACCTTGGCGAAAACGGCGCCCTAGAAAGGACACGTGGTTCGGTGATCGAGGATATCACTGGTGAAAATGGCGCCTTAAAGAACGCACGGTGTCGGTGATCGGTATGTCATTGGCGAAAACGACGCCCGAGAAACACATGTGATTTGGTGAATGAGTACACCACTGGGAAAGCGTGGTATGAGTGGGAATGACCTAGAGAAGGTCTGACTGACATGTAATCGACTTAGTCGATTGACCAATGCTTGATCGGATGTTGTGAACTGTTTGAATATCTCGTGTTTAACCTTGAATTGCGGAGTTGGAACCGAGGCCAAGGTAAGTCCTCTCGACTCGTGTTGTGCTTAGGCAACCGTATGGTGTATTAGTTTATTAATCGGGTCTTAGTGGGTAGGACTCGCCGAGAGACGTGGTCTCATTGGTTATTGAATAACCATTTCGGGACCCCGAGGAAAAGCGAGGAGGAAGAGCTTGAAGGGGAGAAAGTATTTTGAAGTAGAAGATGATCCAGAGAGGGATCTTGAATATAACCCGGATGTGGGTGAGATCCCATCCCTTTTGTGAACCTGTCTTAGTGTAGATAGAAGTGAGACTTTCATGCTGTAAATAGTATTGTAAACATACTATAAGTTATGTTGTAAATGAAAGTGTGGTTGTGAATTTCAATATGAAAAATATGGCCCGCCTTCCTATCCCATTGTTTTATTGTCAGGGATTTATAATCGCTTCCGCATGCGTAATAAAAAGAAAGGGTCGGCGATAATTAGTCCTGGGATATCGCACTTTAATAATCGACCGGAGAAGGATGGGCGCGTTCCCGAGGATCGGGGCGTGACAGAAACTCCAGTCAATCTCAAAGATCTGGCCTCCAATCTTCGATCCCTTGCCAATGGAGGAAAAACCCTAGCCGATCGAACCGTAGAGAGAGAGAACACTCGATCGAGAGAGTCCCTCCCAGAGAGAGTTTCCTTCGAGGAGAGAGAGCCAAAACCGATCCCCAGGCTTCCTTGATTGCGTGCTATATCTATGGCGATCACCCAGCGGCAACGACGGAGAGCAGGGCGACGGTGACGGAGATGAAGCCCGTCGGTCAGCCGCAGTAAGCGAGAAGCTACCGGAAAAACTCCTTCGACAACCGCCTCCGTGAAACAGGAAAAAACCGTCCCCAAGCATCCTCTGAGGAGAGAGAGCGAGAGATCCCCCGAAGAGAGAGAGAGAGCCTTCTAAAAACAAAAAACCCCCCAAAAGAGAGAGAATCGTCTCCCTTTTATATTATTATTTTTCTTCTTTTATTTTTTCCTTTTTCTCTCCTTTTTTTCTTTTTTTCGTTTTCCTTTTATTTCTAATTTTTTTCTCTTTTCATTTTATTTCATTTTTTTCTTTTTTTTTGTTTTGTTTTCTTTGTTTTCTTTTTGGCTCTTTATTTTTTATATTTTTGCCGAAAAAAAGAATGATTAAAATATCGACGAAAATTTGGGGTGTCAACACTTCCCATTCCATATTCTGCACTTATAAGGAACCACAGATGGTTGAACTATGAGAAAATAATATTCACACAATCTCATAATGAAGTTCAAAGTTCTGTGAAAAGATACATCAACAATTTCGTGAATGGTTGAACTATGAGAAAATAATATTCACACAATCTAATAATGAAGTTCAAAGTTGTGAAAAGACGCATCAATAATTTCGTGATGAACAAATTCTTCATTTGAGGGGGCAAGGGAAACTGTCACGCCCCGATCCTCGGGGACGCATCCATCCTTCAAAATTGGTCGATTATTAAAGTGCGATATCCCAGGACTAATTATCGCCGACCCTTTCTTTTTATTACGCATGCGGAAGCAGTTATAAATCCCCAGACAATAAAACAATGGGATAGGAAAGCGGGCCATATTTTTCATATTGAAATTCACAACCACACTTTCATTAACAGCACAACTCATAGTATATTTACAATACTATTCACAACATAAAAGTCCCACACCTATCTACACTAAGACAGGGTTCACAAAAGGGATGAGATCTCAATCCACATCCGGGTTGTACTCAAGATCCCTCTCTGGATCATCTTCTTCTTCTTCAAAAATCTTTCTCTTCCTCAGGTTCCTCCTCCTCGGCTCCTTCTCAGGGTCCTGAAATGGTTATTCAATAACCAATGAGACCACGTCTCAGCAAGTCCTACCCACTAAGACCCGATTAGTAAACTAATACGACCTGAGGGCTGCCTAAGCACATCATGGGTCAGAAGACTTACCTTGGCCTCAGTTTCTTTCCTGCAAGTCAGTTCAAATAATAAATACTGATAATTATAGCACCCAATCAATCAGATCGACTTAACGATCAATCGACTCAGTCGATTACATGTCATCAACACCATTACATGGTCATCCCGACTCTTCATTCTTGACTCTGAATCACGACCCTATAGGCATAATTTATTTTTAGTGGAATCACGGCCGCACTCGGCAAATTTTCTAGACTTGGTGGCATCACGGCCCCACCTGGCAATTGTTCTCAAGTTGGTGGCATCACGGCCCCACTTGGCAATTTTTCTCAATCTGGTGGCATCACGGCCCCACCTGGCAATTTTTCTCAATCTGGTGGCATCACGGCCCCACCTGGCAATCTTTAATCCAACTCACAACCTCACACAGTTACTTTCCCTTCAAGTACCGGCATTTTCCCAATTTTGGGATAAATTCTCATATTCACCAATTTCACTAAAATTTCATAATCAGATGCTCGAATAAATAAACAGAAAGTACCATTGGAATCAGCACAAAATTTCGGTCGTCGGCTATCCCATTTTAATTTTAGGAAAATAAATAAATAAATAAATAAATACGGAAAATATTAAATAAATGCAATAAATCCAACTTAGGCCCGTTATAACCTAATTGGAAGCCGATACGAACCCGGAAAATTACCGAGACTCGTTCCATAAATAACATGGCATGTCTACTTGCTAATGTCTATTTTTAACCACCTAACATGCATAATTAAGTCTCTAATTTAATTGATCTAAACTAATCTAACCACCTAATTGCATTTAATTAAATCTAACCAACCCCTAAGCGTAATTAGCAAACTAATAAAGCATTAGTGAGTACAACTCACTTGATCAAAAGCGGGAACCGAGTCACCGCGACGGCGGCCGAAATCGGGCTTTCGACGACCCCGACGGGCTTGGACCGGGCCTTGACCTTGGCCCAACAAATCTCAGCCCAAATGAGATTTGTTCTTGCACTGGAATGGGCTTGCTCCTGGGCTTGGGCCCGCTGAAACTGGACTGAAAACAGGTTGGGCCCAAAGCTGAAATTAAGACTTGCTGGGCTTCCTTGGATTGGGCTTCAAGAGGGCTGAAACGAATTGCTGGCCTGGGCTGTCATTGAACTGAACTGGGCTTGTGGGCTGCTTGATCACAGGCTTCCAAAGAGCTGAGGTTGGGCCACTGAAAAATGGAATGGGCTCGCTGTGGTTGGCCCACAAACAAAAGAAGACTGAAACTGTAGGATTTGTTGGGCTTTAGGCAGCTGGATTCGCTGACTGAGGAGACCGAAGACGCTGGCAACGGTTGGCAACTCGGTGGATCTCGAGGCTTCACGGCGAGATGATGGACCGAATGAGTTGGGGCTCGGACGCGTGGAGGGAAGCACGGACAAACGGCAGAATTCGGTGGATACGTGCGGCTTCTCTTCGGTGGTGTTGCTCGGTGGATGTTGCTGGCGGCGTGAGGATGCTCGGACGATTTCGCAGATGAAGACTTGGTTGAATCGGTGGTCTTCCGTGGGCGTTGGAGTTGACTGGCGTGCTGGCGTGGAGCTGAGGGCACGCCACAGGGGAAGACTAAAGATGGGAGCTGTTCGTGGACGCTGTCTTCGTGGACTCCACGATATGCTCGGGCTGAAGACGTTGGACTCGGGCTTCGGCGGTTTCGTTTGTTGACCGAAGCAGAAGGAGGAGCGGGCAGGTGGCAACGTGAAGGAACTCGGTGGAGTCGTGGGCTTCAAGCGGTCAACCAACGGCTTCGTTCTTGCAGGTGTTGACCGAGAGATGCTGGTTGATGGGCAAGTGGCGAGGAGCAGCTTAAATTGAAGATTTCATGGCTGGCGTGAGTGGAGTGTGTGGGCTTCGGTTGAGGAAGAGAAGTAACGGAGATGGAGAGAGATTGGATGGGGATTGCTTCGCACGGTAGAGAGATTAAAACAAAAGCAGGAATAATGAGCGGATGGGAGGGTTGCCGAGCGTGAGAAGCCAGCTAAGAGGAGACAAGAAAAATCAGAAATCTTAGCCAATACATTTAATGTTTTGGCCCCACAAGTCTACCATACACTCCTCTTTGTCCCCCCAATCAATTTCAAGCTTATCAACTCACAAATAAGTAATTTTAAAGTCCAAAATTGCTGCCTTATCCAATCATACGAATTTCACCATTTGAACTTCAATTTCTCCAATAAATTCCCAAATTGAGGTCCAATTTCGACATAGAAAAATCCCAAATGATTTTCTATAAATCCCCGAAACAACGGCTCAGTCTGAAAGTCCAATTTCCCATTAGTTTAGCCAATCTGAACTTCGCCAAATTTCCGCGACGTCCGAACCCAATTTCCGTAAAATTTCCCGAATCTCCGAAAATCTTCCGAGGCGAGTCGATGCTCCTAAAATTTATTGTGACATGGCCAAAACTTCAATTTCGAAATCGGACTCGAATTGGCGGTTAATTTTCATTCGGCGCGTTTTTAACGTGACCTAGACTATCGGGTAGTTTTGTAACTTTTTAAGGCAAATGACCCGTGGTCGATTTTCTTCGAACCACTATGAACCCACTCGACTCAATGACGACTCTTGATTGTCGTGAAAATCTCGAGGATTCAATTACGGACACACGGGGTACCAAAATAATAAGAAAATCGCCTAGTGTCGGGCCGACGAGAATTTTCTAATTTAGTGGTGTCACCCACGATTAGTCACATATCTCTATCGATCCAATCTATCTCTGATTTCAAATCGATTTTTAACTGTGCCATAGTGACCTCTAAAGATGGACACAGTCAAGAAGCCGATTCCTGATCGAGTTCTCAAGTCTAATTGCTTTAAAATTCCTTAATCATTTCCCCAGATAGTCTAGTTATCTCGAGAGTGATCGGCTCTGAGAATAACCCTATAGACGCGTCAATGAAATGCCCGATTTATTCAGTAGAAGACAGGGTTGAAAATTTGGGATGTCACAGAAACAATGGGGCATACCTGGAGCAGCATAACCAATTGTTCCTCTCAAACCAACTGAGCTTATATTTGTCTTCGAATAAGATGTGGATTCAAGGATGATCTTTGCCAATCCAAAGTCACCAACATGTCCAACCATCTCAGCATCTAAAAGGACATTGCTTGGCTTTAGATCACAATGAATTATGGTGTTGTGGCATTGGTTATGAAGATAATCCAATGCAAAAGCAATGTCGATGGAAATCTTTATCCTTTGGATGAGACTCAAATTTTTTGAAGGTCCATCTGCATTGGTTGGTATAGGATATGGATGCAACCACTCTTCAAGGCTACCATTGACCATTAACTCATAGACCAAAGCCTTAAAGTCGTTTCCGTCATAATCAGTACTTGAGCATACTATTAATAGCTTCAAAAGATTTCTATGTTTGATGCTCTTTAGAGCCTTGCACTATGCTTTAAAGCCTTTCAAAGCACCATGACGCGTCAAATTAAGCACTTTCACCGCAACGTTAGTCCCATTCTCCTGCAGTGCCCCCTTGTAAACAGATCCAAAACTGCCCACACCAATCAAATTAGTTGAAGAAAAACCATCGGTTGCTTTAAGGAGAGTCCCATAAGATAATTTTTGAAATTTCTCAGATACGGAACTTGAAGTTGGTTCTCTTGTTTTCTTCTTCTTCTTCAACCACCATACATACACGACAACCAAAACAAGAACCCCCCTAGAAGTCCAAAAATAATAGAGAGCGTGAATTTCAATTACAAACAACTTGTTTGCTTTTGGAGTGTCTAAAGATGCATTCAGGGAGCTGAAATTTTGGGATTCCTCCACAAATCTTGTTGTTTCCAATAATAAAAGTGGCACTAGCATTCTTGAAGACTCCCTCAGTTGGCAACGGGCCTTCAAAATTGTTATAGGATAAATCCAGAATTTGCAGAAAATCAAATGCCCCTAAAAACTTCGGAATCTCGCCTGATAAATTATTATTTGACAAATTCAATATCTCAATGCTTCGTAATGATCTAATTGATCGAGGAATGGATCCTTGGAAGTGATTATTCTCCATTGATAATTCTATCAGCCCAACACAGTCGCCTAGGGTGCTCGGAATTTCACCACCATACATATTGCTTGAGATGTCCAAAACACCTAAATGGTCAATTTCTCCTACTTCTGCTGGAAGAGCCCCATCCAAATGGTTGTGAGACAAGTTCAAAAAGATGAGAGTTTTAACCACTGGGAATATGGAACCACTAAGATTGTTGTTAGAAAGATCGAGGTACATCAAACTTTGGCACTTATCTAGATTGGAAGGCATGTGCCCATGAAAGTGATTCCAATCAAGATATAAATAGATCAATTGCTTGAACTTCTGCATGGAGGATGGAATTATGCCCGATAGATTGTTATTGGAGAGAATAAGTTCCGTTAGATTTTTAAGATTTCCCACCTCAAATGGGATATCCCCAGAAAGAATGGCATTGCTCATTTCCAATATTTCCAAGTTCACAAGATTGCCGATTGCTTTGGGAATCTCACCAATTATAGGATTAAATCCCAATCCCAATGTCTTGATAGTAACAGAGAAGTTACCAATGCATATCAGCAACAGCCCACCGAGTCTACTATTTAAAATATTCAAGTAGATTAAGCTAGTGCTGTTGGTTAATGAGCAAAGGAAGCTCAAGTCACTTGATCCCCCACTTCCAAGGTGGTTGTCGTTAAGGCCCAACCATTGAAGATTACGTGAACTTTCAAAAGAAGGTACTTTCCCTGAAAGATTGTTTAGTCCAAGTTGAAGTATTCGTAGACTTGTGGCATTATTTGGTATAGACGGAGGGATTGATCCAACAAACCGGTTTGTGTCGACGCTGAAAAATTCTAAGTTGGGGAGACCAAAGCCCACTGTAGTGGGAAGACTTCCGTGTAGTAGATTTAATCCTACATCAATTAGTGCCAATGAAGATAAATTGTAAAGGGAAGGCAATATTGTACCTGACAACTGGTTTACTGCCAAAGCAATCACTATGAGTTTGGTCAGTTGGCCTAGACCCCCAGGCAGATTCCCCCCTAAGTTATTTTCCCCAAGATTAAGTTCCTCCACCAATGATAAGTTCCCAATAGAAGAAGGGACTCTTCCTGTTAGATTGTTTCGTCCTAAAGAAAAAAATTGAAGCTTCACCAATGAACCTATCTCCAGAGGAACTTCTCCACTCAGTTGGTTATTAGACAACATGATACGAAGGAGGTTAAAGCAACTTGATATATTCTTGGGAATTTCACCAACCAGTGAATTATTGTGTAGTTGTAAGATATGAAGACGATGCAGTTGCCCAATTTGAGGAGGTATTTCATGGTCAAAGCTATTATTATAGAGGGACAATTCCTTTAGAAAGCTAAGATTACCGATGTGAGGGGAGATGGACCCCGAGAGCTTCTGGGAATTTAGGTCCAACACGGTGACTTTGTTGTGGTGCCGACGACTGCATGTAACACCATACCATTGGCAGAAGTTGATCGTATTGTTCCAAGAGTTGAGCACCTGGAGAGGGTCTTCAGTTATGCCATCCTTGAATGCTAGCAATGCAGATTTGTTGGTTTCATTTAATGCTGAGAACACTTGTGCAAAGCACAGTGCAAATGCAATGGCAAAAGCAAAGCGATGAAATGGTAACTTTGCAAAACTAAAGCCGACGAGTTGCATGGCTCAAAGCAAAAGCGGACTGAATTGATGTACAGGGAGATTAAGAAGGGGTGAGAGATGTGATGCGTAATTCAGGTGTGGTTTAGTCACCTCATTGATAAGAGATTTATAGAGGGTGAGGATTAGAGACAGAGCCTGTTATTTTGGTCTTAAAAGTCATTTATTAATTTCTCAAAACGAGAATGATGTAGACATTCCCCTTAGGGTACTCTCTACAGCAGAATGACCTTCACCCACGAGCAAATAAAAAATCAATGAAATTGATTTCCCACACCAAGCAATGAAAATTATTACATAAGGAGTATTCCATGGTTTGCATAAAGTAGACAAATTAATTGACTTGAGGCCACCACTACTACCTTGTGCTTTGGTTTGAACCAAAGTCTTCAGAAAGTCGGGCTAAAAATGTAAGAATGCCTAAAAACAATTTCTAAGAATTCTTACCATATAAATCAATTGCCAAGGTAGTAGTGGTGGCCTCAGGTCAATTAATTTGTCTACTTTATGCAAACCATGGAATACTCCTTATGTAATCATTTTCATTGCTTGGTGTGGAAAATCAATTTCATTAATTCCACATAATCTTAGAAGACCATGTTCAGTTTTCAAGGAGCGTAGTTTTTATAGTTTGATCGATAGAAATTTCCTCTTACTAACCTTCGATTCATGACATTTTAAAGAAAATTTTGCATCTAGAATAACTTAAAGAAGGAGTCTTGCCACAACTCTAAAGTACACAACAGCTATCTTTTTTGTTGACTTAATGTTCAAACATATTTTCAACACCATATAACACGACATGATGTTCTTTTATATTTTAATGATATAAGATGTGAAAATCACCATGCTCAAGTCCACCGCTGAACCCATCACTTGGGCCAATTTCTTTTCTGTCTGGTTGATTTTCTTCTGGACGTCTTTTTGGTCATCGTGAAATTAAAGAGCTATCAAGAAAAGGAGGAAAAAAAGGACAAAAGTGAGAAGGTTTAGGGTGAACACTCGACTGTTTTTTCTTCGATTGGACACGGTTATTATCCTACTTTGTCCGATAATTGATCTTGGAAATGGTGTCTTTTAACTAACATCCTGAAAATCGATCGAGACAGGAAGGACTAGATGTGGGAAAAATAGATGATAACGCAGACTGTATCAGCAATTGATAATTGCATACACGCATCAGAAAAATCGCGCAATGAATTCTCTCAAATTCGTTTTGGGTTCTCCATATAAACATAGGGAGTTCACGAAGGAAACCTGTCATCATTAATTCTTCCCACGCCCGATGCGGTGCGTAGATGTTAAAACGCGCTCAAAGCAATGGAAGTTACAGGAGGATGAGAATAAGGACCTATTCGACAGCGGGTCTACCACAGGAAGGGAACAACTTTCTAAAGCCTTCACGCTGCTAAGGATAAGGAGAGTTTAGCTAAGTTTACGGACATCAAATTACATACAGACCTCACTAAATGGTTCCCAACAGCCTCCTAATCAACACGTACGATTTTTAAGTCCTTTCTAGTAAAGTTTTCCATCATCAATCTTGCGGTTTCTGATTAAAAATGACAGATGATTCTAATTCATCACTGCTTCTATTTACAATCACCTGTCATACACAAAAGTGAACGGTCGTCCCTCTCACTGGTAATATTATCACCGAGTTCTTTCCCCTCCATGCGCAGACCGCTGTTCACACACACCGAGTTCTTTCCCCTCCATGCACAGACCGCTGTTCACACACACTTAAGAGCTGGCGTTGCTGCTTATCGCAAGTGGAGGATCTGGCGGGTGTCTTACTTCTTGTAGACCCATATCTCACGTTACACGCGGACGAAGTAGGAGTATTGTCATCAATGATGGCAAATTCCCAGGAATGCTTAGCCTTATGTCTTGAATTTTTTTTTTATCAGTTCTACTTTTCTCTTACTCTAACTTTCACTCTTAAACTTTTGTCATGCCTCCTTATAAGGTGTGAGAGTCAAAACCCACATTTAAGGTTAAATCATCTCTTCCCTAACCTCCCATTTTCATGTGAGAAAGGTGATCATTGAGGCAAATCTCAATAATTACCGTATGTCTTAAGTTGAGTTGAAGTAAAATCTCATCAAATGACATTAATTTTATCAAAACATTGACTGGAGCGGTCAAACGACGTTAAACATGAATGAGAGAGAGAGACGATCTTCAACCTTGATAGAGTAATCATGTCAAGCAGTATAAATAATAAACCAATACAGCACTTAAACACAAAAGGAAGAAAAAGGAACATACCATATGCCTGATGACCCATATCCAACCACATCTTGGAAAGTGTTCGCGCTAAGCTTGAGCTATCTAGAAGGGGAGAGCATGGTTCGAGAACCAGAGAACCAGATAGGTCGGTCCTCTGGTTTCAGGTCCTAGTGAGACCCGGTATGGTTGCCAATTCCATATTTTTAGAAGCCTGCACTATGCGGTTCCGTTCCCAATTCCTGAGGAATCCAAGAGGCGGGAACTTACAAAACCCAAAAATTAAAATTGACTTCTACACTTTGGCTTTCTCGTTCTACAGAACCCTAATCTTCCTCTCCGAGAGTGATTCCTTAGCTTTCTAATAAAGAAGTACGATGTTTAGAATGATTTGGAAGTTTTGGATATGCTTGACGTGGCCTCACGACAAAAAGAGGTAAAATCCTTTGTGCATCGAATTCAAAGTTATGGTGATCTGCTTCTCGAACAAATTGATTTCCTTTTCATCGAATTCAATCAGATTGTCAATTGTGATGATGGGTTGTATGATTTGTAGGAAGATCGTGACGAAGCCGTACTGGGAGGATACGAGAGAGAAGCGGCTTCGGGCTATTGACGATCTGAAGCTGGACTCTCTGGTTATGGGAAGCAGGGGACTAGCATCCTCAAAATGCAATTCTCTCTCTACATCCTCAAAAGGCAACTCTCTCTCTCTCTCTCTCTCTCTCTCTCTCTCTCTCTCTCTCTCTCCCTCTCTCCCTCTCTCCCTCTCTGAAGATATGAAGACAAAAAATGTTTAACTTATATTATATATATAAACTAAAACTTGGAATCCGATAAAATGACAAGGCTACTTTTGAAAATTACTTTGGCTAATTAAATACAATTCTACATTTTATTGTAATATGTTATTATAATTAAATTCCAGGCGATGCCTTTACCAGAATGATGTTTTTGGGAATGAGGTTAAAAAAGTACATTAGATCTACAATAACTGAAAATGAAACAACAACAAAAAAAAGGAAATTAGCCGGTTCCGAATAGACCTTGGAATCGATAACGTGGTACGTTTCAGGTTTAAAGATATGTAGCATAGGCTCCAAATTCCAAAAAATGGGAAACCAATTCCAATGGATAGGTTTTTAATGACGGAACTTGGAACCGCTCATACCTCCTACCACGTGGAGAAGCCGACTTCACACGCATGTTGCCGTGAGGAGAATGTTTATCATCTTGCTTGAGTGGCACTAGTTTTGTCAGGTTTATCACCCTTTCCACAAACAGGGCTCACATTGTCATTTGATTTCGGGTGCCCGCAACTCACTGCAGGAACAGAGCTTCCACTTGTACAAAGGACACCATTGGCAGGGCGCCCTCTCGACGGTGAGCATGATTGCCTTCTCGGTCTTGTAGTTGGACCAGGCTCGATAGAAGATAATCGAGAACTGGGTGCTCCAGGCAAATACCACTGTATCTCCCCCTCCCAGTTGACCTTGATGTGAGGGGCAGTTGCGGTTGAAGATCTCGCAGTTGACCTTGATGGAGTCGATGATCTGGCAGGAACTGATTGCTCTGCAGCTGAAACTTCAGGCCTAGTCGAAGTACCTGCAGGCTTAGTAGCAGCAACAGAGGGCTTGACAGGCACTGTTGATTTGCTTGAAGACAAGGTTGGCCGGGAGGCCGGTGTTGGAGGTCTTGAGGCTCTAGAGAATGTTGTTAGTATAGGCCAACTGATCAGCGTCACCGGTCTTGATCCTGGATCCCCTGATGATGAGGCCCGGCGAATTCCTGCCCCCGAAGTGTTCAACCCAGGAGAGGAAGCTGGCTGTCTAGATCTTTAAACTGGTTCTTGCAAGTGGCTTCACCATGGAATTCACCAACTAAAGAGATGAACAAGCGACCAAATAAGCAATCCAACAGTTTTTAAACCTCTACAAGGAAAAGGTTAAGAAATGAATTTCATCTAGTAAAGTGACAATAAGCGGACAATCTAAGAAATACCTCTTGTGGTAAGGGAAGGCTAAAATATAACAGCATGCATGTAGCACACTCACAGTGGGAAGACAACAACAAAGTAGTTCCATCTATGCTGTATGCTGTACTAGAAAATAAATAATACAAAGTTACTGTCCTTACAAGCAAAAGATATTGAAGATATAATTCACAATACAAGAAGTAAATGTTTCGAACATATCAAATATGCATCACCAAGTCCCAAAGGCATCACCATCAATCATTAGACACAAAAGGCAAAATTAGAAGCGCATTCAAGGCGCCAAAGTAACGAACCTTATTCCAAAAAAGAGCAGGCGGATCGTATTATTTCATTGGCTAATGAAGATCAAAGATCTTGCCCTCTTGTTTCAACTTTCGACTGTACATTGCAGTTTTATTTTACCTATGGGATGTTTCAAAGAGTGTCATCAAAAGCCAGCAAATATGACCTCCTCATTAAAATCCAAAAGCTGAAGGAAAATATTTCTACTCGGGATTCCAAATGAAAATAAGTTAGGCATGCCCAGACGAGCAAATTTCTCGTCCTTTTCATAATTACTCGAGCAAGGGATTATCGTCCTTCTCATTATAGTCCACCTAAAATCAAAACTCGTTGCCTAACCTACTGGAGGAAGAAAAAAAAAAGAACTTAGCCGGTATTTTTGTCGACAATTGGAACCTGAGAATCATAAGGAAGGTTTTCTTTTTTTTATTTGGCACTGTATACGTTTACGATACGCCAACTCAAAGTAAATCGTCGAATCAAGAGAGAGAACGCCTTAGTTCAGTCGTTTACAACAGCGACAGCAAAACACCGATGGGTCGTCTCTCTCGTTTACAAATTCACCTCGACCAGGCAGCCTCGCAACTAGCAACGCTGTGCATCGCCGAATCCTACTCTCGCTTCTCCTCCCCCACCTCCTCCATCTCTCCATCCCGATCAGCCATGGCATCCAAGGAAACCGGAAGACAGATCCCCAACATTGCCCCCAACGTCGTGATGGGGGCCGGCGCCGAGGGCCTCTCTAGCGGCGTGAGGATCCTACTTCCGAGGGTCGGAGGCGATCGGGAGAGAGAGAGAGAGGAGGGAGGATCGGGACGAGAGCGTGATGGTGCAGGCGCGCGAGAGAGTGCTGGTGTGCGTGGCGGAGAGGGATGGGCCAAGGGAGAGAGGGGTTTGGTGCAGCGAGAGATGGCGAGAGAGAGCGGGTGGAGAGGCGCGTTGGAGGATTTCGAAGCTGAAGGAGAAGACCACGTGCTTAAAGAACCCAAAAATTGGACTTTTAACATTATTAGAGGAAATCGCTATATTTTAGGAATAAATTTACCTCTTCGCATATCGATGAATTAGGTTATATTCAGTGAGTATATATACTAATAATAACAAATCAAATCGGGCATGGTCAAAAATATCATTTTTAACTAATATCTTCCGACAAATGTACCTATCGATTATATAAAGCAACGTCGATGATGGAAACAAAGCTTATTTAGTGTCCGGTATCCATCATAGATCAAATTTCCAATTCTAAAATCACTAATGTTGGAGAGGTCCTTTTAGCGATTAGGAAGATACCATTATTGTCACCTTCACATTATAGGTGATCATGGTTTGATGACCTAATTGGTGTGATAAAAATGAGCATATTTGAGAAAGTAATTTTTTGAGTTCAATCCGTCCAATATTGATTAGCTCATACTTGATCAATAAGCGTGATAAATATTGTCAAATCATGGTTCGCCCTCAATAATGATTTTTAGCTCTACTGATAAGACCTGTTGGGACGACTGTCCACTGATCAAGTCTATTTCACACGTTCAAAGTAAGGTGAGTTCTCTTTTCAATTGGGGCCTCTATTAAATAGTCATAACAGAAGTTTCTTTTACATTCTCAGGGAGAAAATTGTCCAAAAGTCCTATGTACAATGGCCAATTCAATGTTAAATATTTCGATTTTACTAATTAAGTCCTAAATCTTCCAATTATGTCAATTTAATCTTGAACCTTTTGGAAGTATGTCAATCTAAGCCCCGTTCATTTATCAAAAAATAACTTCCAAGAAAACATTTTTCATATTTTTCAACGTTCGGTTCACGGAAAATAACCAATTCAGCGCAAAACATTTTCCATTCTCTTTCTTTCACTTCTACAAGCACTTTTATCCACCAAACACTTTTTCCTTTTATCATTTTTTTTTATAAAATTCGAGTTTTAAATTATTTAAATTTTATTTTAAATTTTTTTCTTTTCATTTTTGCCTTTTTCTTCCAGCAATCATCGGCCATGGCAATGGTCGGCAACCAGCCACAAGCAAGGACGAGCTTTGCTAGCTTGTGGAAAGGCTCAAGCTTGCCTATGACTAGTCACTAGCTGTCGTAGTGGCCGGCAATTGACCAAGCAAGAAGAAAAAGAAAAAGAATGGCAGAAAATATGTTTTAATCTTTTTTAGGTTTCGGTCTAACACCGGAAAATGTTATTATTTTATAAAAATGGCTTCCTGGAAAAGATTTTTTTGATAAGTTCTTGCGTGTCTACCTCCTCTTAGAATAACGGTAGGGGCAAGGAAAAACCAGGACAGGCTTTCCAAGCACATAGATGTAATTAAGTAGTCGCAGGATTCCCAAGGTTGGGATTCACCATTTTATGACGGGTGATATGCCAATGATTATCTTGTTAAAATAGAAAATAAAGGCGAAAGTTTAGAAGCTCCACCGACATCCATAGCTAATAAGCCATAACCTTGAGTTGTAAACAAAAGATTTTCAGAGATAGCAACTCGGAACTTTTAATTTCTGAGCTTACACTGTCTGAAGTTGCTGTAATTCTTTCATGAGTTCTGCAACATGGGTAATGGAGGGAAAGGAACGTTCCATTTTTTAGACCTCTATGCATTGTAAGATGAAGTTTCCCAGAAACTAAAATGAACAAAAAAATCATGGCCGATGGACACATGCCTTTAATGGCCCTTCGTGTCTGAGGTAGATGAGGAGGAGTATCCCGTAAGTCGACTTTTCTATTTTCTGGTCCGTGCAGCGGACTGAGATATCAAAATTCCAAGTAATGAGAGAAGATTTGTTCATCTCCTTCATTTGTTGAACTTGATTATGATGGTTTGATCCTCCCGAAAGTGATAGTGTCGACATTGACGGTGGCTACAATCTTTACTTGCAAGTTATTTGTGTGGGTATTTGTTTCACTCAAAACCAGATTCATTCTGGCTTCATGAGACAATGGAACGACGTCATCTGCCCCCCCCCAAGTGGAGCATTCAGGTACTTCAGGAGTCGAGTTCGCATTGTACCCGCAAACCTCCAGGAAAACTCATGGAGTCATCTTTTTCTACAGTCATCGACACGGTGTGGGATTGAACTATTTAACTGGCGTAAAACAAAGAGAAGGATAAATGTACTTGCTCGCTTAGTTTTATGAGACATATACGGGCTTGCATGTATGCCTTTTCTTTTCAATTATCCAAATAGACGGTACAGCTGCATAGATGACAGCATCAATCCTAACACTTTCTTCTCTTCTTACACGCTGACTTCCATTTCGGAAGGAAAAATAGAAACACACCTTTGTTCTTCATGGTCTGAACTATTCAATAGTCTATATCAGAACTCGACTCACCGAGCTCACGATACATTAGAGAAAAATGCCACATTTGCGTAAGAGATGCACTAGATGCCGGTTCAAATTGGCGTGGAGAGATCGATCGTAGAGGAGACCGTTGGCAGTTGTTTTGCTAGTTTCCTATCACCAACCATTCGAGGATCAATTGAAGGATAAAATCGGCGTGATCATGACGTTGAGGACTGCTGCAGACTACCAATCGACAAAGAATGGACCGCTGGATTCAACATTAGCTCGATCGCCGGGAAGTTGAACCTGCGGGGAAAGAAGTCGTGGAACGGGGGACGCGAGGGTGAGATGGAGGTGGTGCCGGCATCAATGAGGTCGAGGACATGGTGAGGGACACCGAGAAGCCGGGCGACGGTGGTAGACTCATCGACGTGAGGCCGTGGCCTGGCGAAAGAGGAGGTGTGGCGGTGGTGGTTCGGCGCGCGGGAAGAGGAAGAAGAGGAAAGTCTGTCGAGAGAGAGAGGGATTTCTTGTGAGAGCGAGAGACTGCAGATTTGGTTTTGCAGTTTGTGAGGCCCCCTTCAGTTTCTGGAGGGAAAATGATATATATATAAATCACCCCCAAGATTGAATCTTAGCAGTCGGTTCGATCCAACAGCTAAGATTTGATCTCAAAGCCTAACTAATTTGCTTAAGGGTTAAGCAAGCTTGAAAATTAGACGTGATTATTCGGACGGTGATGATGTGTCGAAATCAATGTTTGGATTGAATTTGCAATTAAGATCTAATTAGGGGCATTTTCATAATTTCACAAAATCCTGGGGCATTTTCACAAAATCTAGAAAATAGGAGGGCATGGGGGAGAAGTACATATGGTGGGCCACCATGGGGTGGTTGCCGGTCGCCAAGAACTGGACAGAGTAGGGCTGAACCGACTTCCTCTACCAGTGACCAGTCGGACCGGTCCAAACCAATTGGGCCGGTTCAGTCGCTCTTTGGTCGGTTCGATCCTCGTCTTCCTAAAATTTATGCAATCTAGTCCCTCGAGGATTAAATTGAAAAGAAACCTTGCCTAATTTGAGGAAAAAAGTATAATTTGAAGAGAAAGTTCCAATTTTGAAGAAATTTATGCCAATTAAGCTATGTAAATGCAATCCAGTAATCTTCTATTGGCCTAATTACCTAATTAATATGGAAAATATTAGACCCATGCCATGGGTACACGTAATTGGACTCCCTAGGCTAAATTGGACAATTTTGTGTCATTTCTTGCCCAACAATGCAAATTAATTGAAATTCAATTCAATTAAAATTATAAAGCTCCTATTGGATTAATTGTCCATACCTAGAGTAACCTATTGCATTCAAATTGTCTTTGCATTGATGGCATGACTTTTATGCTAAAATTGAATCGAAGTTTAATAGTGAAATTGAGCCTCAATTCTTGAAATTAAACCTAGTCTCAAATGAGTCAATTT
This sequence comes from Eucalyptus brandiana, assembly GCA_014182725.1. Lineage (NCBI taxonomy): Eukaryota > Viridiplantae > Streptophyta > Magnoliopsida > Myrtales > Myrtaceae > Eucalyptus > Eucalyptus brandiana. The sequence goes on along the minus strand of CM024675.1, from coordinate 49,667,025 downwards.
GAATTTCATTAATTAGAATTCATTAGCTTGGTTTTCTCATGTTCAAGAAGGCTAAATCTCTCAAATTGAAAAGTTCCGGAGTAAATTTTCCAAAATTGACCATGGATTCGGACTTATCTCACAAAAACAAGCGGAATGGAAGTGTCCCTTTGCAAATCATGTAGAATCGATTGGGACCCCTTAATCAAGGCTAAAAATGAGCATCTATATTTCGGCATACTCAATCTCAAAATTGATTGAACAAGTGACAAGGGAATGATCTCTAGATCAAAGGTTGTAAAATGAATTAAGCCTAATTATGACTAGAATGAAAGTAATTTTATTTTTGGTCGATTTTAAACTTAAAATCAAAAATTTGAAAAACAAGATTCCTAATCGATTCTTGCAAAAAAAAATTTACGCTAAAGTCAAATTGGGACTAAAAGAGATCTTTTTGTGTGAAAAGTCAATTTTTGACTTTTCGGTTTTTTTTTATTGGAAACAACTAGGAAATTATCTAAAATTGACATTCTAAAAGAAAAGAAACAAAAACTGAAGCTTTTTGTTCAAAAAAGGCCCCCTGTCGTGATCGGAAACCTTAATCTCGAGTTTTCTACCTTTATTGATGCATTGACTAAAAATCAGATTTTAACATTTCTTTATGCTCCTGTTTTTCTTTTGATGCTCATGTCTAGTTTCCTTTTGAATATGATGTATTTACAAGACCTAGTTATTAGTGAAGTTCTCAGTTCCTTATGTCTTTTTGCTGATGACAAAAAGATGGAGAGATACCGATGTGAAAATGATGATAATATGCGCTGACATTTCAATAACGGATCAAAACTAGGGGAGCATTACACAAGCATTGTGCCGATATGTTTACTATGTCATCTATGCTCTTAAGGACTCGTGATAATCTATGTTTTTCACTTTTATTCTACAAAAGATCATCTAGACTAAATCTCTAGGTTATATGAAAATTATATGGAGATCTTATCATCTGTTCATGGCATACATCCCTTCAAAAAGATTAGCACATAAACAGATTATTTACTTTTATTATAAATTTTATCAAGAGTTATCTTTCACATCTGCTGGATAGTTTTGTCATCATAAGAAAAAAGGAAATATTGTTGGAGAAACATCTCCAAGTGATTTTGATGATTTCTAAATTATTCTTAATATAATATTTACTATGATTAATGCTGATGTTCACGACAAGTATTAAATGCTATATGATATCCATGGTGTGTTCCAAGTGGCAAAAGATTGTGACATGCCTTTATATGGTTTTTCCATATATAACACCAAAGTACCTAAAGATCAACTGATGTTGATGTTTGTATATGAGGCTGTACATATTAGGTAATTGGTATAGTGGCAACAACGTTCATCTAATGATATTCGTTGGTTCAGCAAACTAGCCGTTGTGAAAGTGGAAATACGTAGTAGCAGAATTCGAATGAAATAGAAATAAAAAAGTTAGGCTGTTTGACAGATTTGTCAGAAGCTACAATGAAGAGGCAGAAGTAGAAGCTATTTTTAGGTAGTCTGCAAATGATCATGAAAATGACTGTGTGGGCAATTTTATCTTTGGACAGCAGCATCAATAGTAACTTCAATAGCTCTTTGCTTCTCCAATCCACCTCCAACGGATAGATTGAAGATGAGTATAAAAGAGACGATCTCAAAAGCCAAACGAGAGACATGAGGAAATACAAAATACTGAAAATCTACTATACATTGTGTCAAGTGATTATTTACACACGAACAAATAGAAAATTAATGAAATTGATTTTCCACAACAAGCAAATGAAAATTATTATAAAAAGAGTTTGTCATGGTTTGCATAAAGTAGATAGATTAGTGGCAGATTGACTTGAGGCCACCACTGCTACCTTATGTTTTGGTTTGAATCAAAGTTTTCAAAAAGTCGGGCTAAAAATGTAAGAGGGCTTTCCCACAGATTCAATAACAACAATTTCTAAGAATTCTTGCCATACACATTGATTTTGGAAATTGAAAACAAAAAATCAACAACTTTTCTTTAACCAAACAAGACCTGAGATTTTGATTCCACATAAGCGTGAAAGACCATGTTCAATTTTCAAGGAGCTTAATTTCTACAGTTTGATCGGCAGAAATTTCCTCCTACTGGCCTTAGATTCATGATATCTTTAAGAAAATTATGCATCCAGAAAGTCCAATGGGAAAGAGCAACAACAACTAGCTTTTTTTGTTGCCTTAATGTTCAAGCATATCTTCAACACCGAATAACACGATATGACTCTTTTTATATTTTAATAATACTAGAGGTCAAAACCACCGCACTCAAGTCCACCGCTAAACCCATCACTTGGGCCAATTTTCTTTTTCTATTTGGTTGAATATATTACTTGCTAGACATCTTTTTGGTCATCGTAAATAGAAAGAGCCATCGAGAATAGGAGAAAAAAATGGACGTAGAAAAAGAAGGTTTAGTATGAAAACTTGACATTTGTCTTTGATTAGACATGTTTATTATCCTTCTTGTCGATCTTGGACATGGCTTTTTAACTAAAAGCATCCCGATGATAAACATGCCTAATCGAAGAAAAACGTAAGTTTTCATACTAAACCTTCTCTTTCTTCTCCATTTTTCTCCTCCTATTCTCGATGGCTCTTTACTTTTATGATGACCAAAAAGATGTCTAGCAAAGGGAATAATCAACCAAACAGAAAAGAAAATCGGCCCAAGTGATGGGTGTATTGGCGGACTTGAGTACGGTGACTTTCACCTCTTATATCATTACAATATAAAAAGAACATCATATCGTGTTATATGATGTTGAAGATATGCTTGAACATTAAGTCGACATAAAAAAAAAAAAATAGTTTTTGTGTACTTTAGAGTAGTGGTAAGACTCTTTCTTTAAGTTGGACCTACTAGAAGTAAAATTTTCTTAAAGATGTCGTGAATAGAAGGCCAATAAGAGGAAATTTTTATCGATCAAACTGTAGAAACTAAGCTCCTTAAAAACTGAATGTGTTCTTCGAGGCTTATGTGGAATCAAAATCTCACGTATTGTTTGATTAAAGAAAAGTTGTCGATTTTTCGTTTTCAATTTCCAAAATCGAGTGTATGGTAAGAATTCTTAGAAATTGTTTTTATTGAATTTGTGGGAAAGTGTTCTTACATTTTGAGCTTGACTTTCTGAAAATTTGGGTTCAAACCAAAACACAAGGTAGCAGTGGTGGACTCAATTCAATCTGCCACTAATCTATTTTCTTTTTGCAAACCATGGCATACTCCTTCTCTAATAATTTTAATTTGAGGCATGGAATATCAATTTCATTAATTTTTTATTTGTTCGTGTGTGAAGTTCATGCTGCCGTAGAGAATACACTAAGTGGAATGTCTACATTTTTCTTGTTTTGAGAAAGTCATAAATGACTTTTAAGACCAAATCAACAGGCATTCTCCCACATTCTCTCCCTTTGTAAATCTCTTATTAATGAGGTGGCTAAACCATGCCTGAATTACGCATCACCTCTCCTCCCTTCTTAATCTTCGTGTGCAGTCCACTTTTGCTTTGAGCCATGCAACTCGTTGGCTTTAGTTTTGCAAAGTTACCATTTTGTGGCTTCGTTTTTGCCATTGTATTTGCATCGTGCTATTGTTGGAGAAATCTTTCCAGAATATTTTGAAGCTAACAAAACATTTCTATCAGTCTAGTCTGGATAATTGCAAGCCTTATGTTTAAAGTCTGAAGACTTTCATATCACCAGACTCAGCACTCAAGACTCAAGACTCAAGACTATTCTCATTGACAGTTTTTCTAATCCAGTGACGAAGGTAATCCAGAGCCGAAGTATTTGGTTGAGGATTTAGTCCTATCCTCTAGAGAAGATCTCTTGGCTGGATAATCATAACGGATTCTTTATTCGTAATTAAGATCGTTTGAAGATCCGATGGTCGACGAAATATTCTTGGAAGGTTCTATTCTTGGAAACCAAGATCCTGATTGTATGGGCGAACAGGATTGATGGGCTATCGTCAAGCTCCTTTAATAGCTCGAATGATCTTCTTGATTGATTCCGTCCAACGGGTAGATTGGAGGAATTCCTTTGGTAAGTGCCAACGGGTATGATGGCATAAAGGAGTATAAAAGGAAGACGTTCTAGTTACTTTAGTGTATGATCGATAGAGAAATTCCAGAGTCTGAAGCACCTTAATTATTAGTCGATACATTTTGAGCGAAGTTGTATACACAAAGAGTGTCTATACTTAGTGATACATTGAGCTAGTGTGGTAGATCATCTACACCGAGAAATCAAGGGAGAACAACGCTGTAACATCTCTTTGTTCATAGTGAAATCCAGCCAATAGGCATCGGTGCGAAAGAGTGGACGTAGGCTTGAAATAAGCCGAACCACTATAAACCGCGTGTTCAATTTTCTCTTTCCTTCTCTCAGTCTTACTTTGATCATTGTTTGTCTCAAATCTATCAACTGTCTAGTATTGTGCAATTATAGAGAAAAATCTTTTATATACCTATTCACCCCCCTCTAGGTACTTATTCTAGCTATATCAATTGGTATCAGAGCTCGTGTTCTCACTTTATTTGAAGTGTTTTACTTCAGAGTATAAGATCCATGGCTAGTATGCTAACACCAGGGTTGGTGGAAGGGCAAAGCAATACCAGACCACCCTACTTTAATGGAAAGGATTACAACATCTGGAAGAACAAGATAAAAGCCTTTCTGTGATCAAAAGATCCTCTGGAATGGGACGTTGTAGAAAAAGGAATTACTCCTACAGCTGCATCAGTCTCTGAAAGAGGGAAAGAAACTGTTGAGACCAGCGGAATGACTCAGGAAGAGATAATGAAGAGACAAGCACTCGATGCAAAAGCAATTTACTCTTTATATTGTGCTTTGTCACCAACTGAATATAACAGAATATCTTCTTGTGTTACGGCAAAAGAAGTTTGGGACAGATTACATATCACCTATGAAGGAATAGATCGAGTGAAGGAAACCAGAATGAACATTCTCCTCGATCAATATGAAGCCTTCAAAATGAAACTAGGAGAATCTATAACTGACATGTTTAGCCGTTTTACAGATATTGTCAATGGTCTTGAGAATCAAGGACAAAAAATTTCTGATCCCATGAAGGTAAACAAGCTACTACGTGGACTCTCCAAGGATTGGAATCACATAAAGACTTCAATAAGAGAGACGCAAAGAATTATGCCACTATCTGTCGACGAGCTGATTGGAACTCTTCAATCTTATGAAGTGGAACGAATTAATGAAGACGAAGATCCAAAAGGTAAGAAATCCATTGCATTAAAATCAAATGATGATTCTGATGTTACAGATTCTGAAGATGATATGGACGATGAGGAGCTTGCTCTAATGATAAGAATAATCAGAAAACTGAATAGAAAAGGAAGAAGGTTCAACTCAAAGAAACAAAGGTTTCAAAGACAACAGACCAAGTCTGTTGATGATAAGGAATCAAACAAAGATGTAGTTTGCTTTGGATGTAAGAAAAGGGGACACATCAAACCCAACTGTCCTTTTCTGAAGAAAAAGAAAGGAAAAGCTGAAAAGTCTTGAAAGGCTCTCAAAGCCAACCTGGAGTGATACAGAGTGTGAAGAAAGTGATGATGAATATGCCAACTTATGTCTGATGGCGCAATCAGACTCAAACTCTGGATCAGACTCAGACTCAAACTCTGGATCAGACTCAGACAGTGAATTTGAGGTAAGTGATTTTAAAATTCCTGTCAAAGTTTCTAAATATATTGATGAACTATGTTTTAGTCTTAAGATTTCTCTCAAAAGGATTTCCGAATTTAAAAAGGAAAACTCTGCTCTAAAACAACAGGAAAATGTTTTAAAAGAAAGAGTTGAATGTTTAGACAAGAATGTTTCCACTCTTAAAGAAAATGAAGATAGTCTTTTAAAAGAAAATGCTCTTTTAAAAACTGACTTATCAAATATTTCAAAGAAATTTTCAATAGAGTCCGAGAAACTTGAAAAAATTCTTTCAGCACAAAGACCTTACTTTAATAAGTCTGGTCTAGGTATGACAGCAGAAACTATTCCCTTGATTGATTTTTCTAAAGTAAAAGAAAGAATCAAGCAAAGACCCTCGAGAGAGGCTTACAAAAATCATTTCAAGAAGGTTTTTGTAAAGTCTGTAGGTCGAAATGTCCTCAGGTGTTCAAAGTGCAACAATCCGAATCAGTTTGAAAAAGAGTGTCCTATGGTTTGGAAACCTGTTAAGAAAGTATGGGCTAATTCTGTCTATCTTACTAACACCAAAGAACCCAAGAAAATTTGGGTACCTAAGAAAGCTTGAGATTCTCTTTTAAATACAGGTCTCCGTCAAGAAAAAGGTAAAGTGGTATCTTGACAGTGGATGCTCAAGACACATGACAGGAGACTCAAATTGCTTCATAAAGCTTGTTCAAGTAAATGGTGGAAAAGTTTCATTTGGAGGAAACAAAGAAAGGAAGTATTGTGGGATTTGGAACCGTGAAAATTGGAAATCTCACAATAAGTAATGTTTCCCGGTGGAAGGACTCAATTACAATCTTCTCAACATCAGTCAACTGTGTGATCTTTTCGGGTTTTAAGATCTTCTTTCAAGAAGAAATATGTTCTGGAACCAGTAAAGACTCTACTCAGTCTTTCATGGGTCGAAGGCATGGAAACATCTATCTCTTGGATGTGAAACCTGATGAATCGCAATGCTTAATCTCAATTCAAGACGAAGCAAGCTTATGGCACAGAAAGCTTGGTCACATCAACATGAAGCAATTAGCCAAAATCTCTACAAAGCAACTTGTTCGAGGTCTACCCAAATTACCATACCAAAAGATCGATCCATGCACTCCATGTATTCTGGGAAAACAGGTAAGAAATTCATTTAAGCCAATGAATCATGTTTCTACTAATCATGTATTGCAGCTGCTGCATATGAATCTCTTCGGACCAACCAGAACCCAGAGCATTGGAGGTAAGAAATATTGCCTAGTAATTGTTAACGATTACTCCCGCTTTACTTGGGTATATTTCCTAGCAAGTAAGTCCGAAACCTTGTCGTATTTTGAGAAATTTGCTAAAAATGTTCAAAATGAAAAAGGATGTGTTATCTCTAGTATAAGAACAGATCATGGAAGTGAATTTGAAAATCAAGATTTTACAAAATTTTGTGATAAATCTGGCTTTAAGCATGTGTTCTCCTCTCCATATACTCCTCAGCAAAATGGAGTTGTGGAAAGAAAGAATAGATCTCTTCAAGAAATGGCTAGAACTCTTTTAAATGAAAGTAAGATTTCTTCACGATTTTAGGTTGAAGCTGTTTCAACAGCGTGCTATATCATCAATAGAGTCTTCTTAAGACCTATTCTAGAGAAAACCCCTTATGAGTTATTCAAAGGTAAGAAGCCTATTGTTTCATATTTTCATGTGTTCGGTTGCAAATACTTTATATTGAAAAATGCTAAAGATCAAGTTGGTAAGTTTGAAGAAAGATCATATGAAAGCATCTTCCTTGGATATTCTACATCAAGCAAAGCCTACAGAGTCTATAACAAGAAGAGCCAGTCTGTGGAGGAGTCAATGAATGTCAAGTTTCAAGACTCTACGCAAGATGAATCCAGTCAGACTCATGAAGAATCTGAACCTGCTCCAGACCCTCAAAAGCTTTCAACTCAAGAAACATCTCAGACTCTGGAAGACCAGCATCAAGCTATTCGTGAAGACTCAAACAAAGAAAGAGATCATCAACCAGACAAATCAACCAGTAACTGGAAGCATAAGTCCAGTCATCCCAAAGATCTCATTATCGGCGAAATTAATGAAGGAATTCGCACCAGATCCAAAAGGCGTAAAGAGTCTAGTGCTATGACTCTCATTTCTGAAATTGAACCAAAGAGTATAGAAGAAGCTTTATCTGATGAAAGTTGGATTGAAGCTATGCAAGAAGAGCTCAGACAGTTCAACATTAATGATGTTTGGGAACTGACATCTAAACCAAAAGGTAAAACTGTCATTGGAGCTAAATGGGTGTTCAGGAACAAGATGAATGAGAAAGGAAAAGTGGTACGAAACAAAGCAAGACTCGTAGCCAAGGGATATATGCAAGAAGAAGGAATAGACTACGATGAGACTTACGCACTAGTAGCAAGGTTAGAAGCTATTTGACTATTACTTGCGTTTGCTTGTTATAAAAATTTCAGGTTATTCCAAATGGACGTCAAAAGTGCCTTCCTAAATGGATTTATCCATGAGGAAGTTTATGTGGAACAACCACCAGGGTTTGAAGACCCAAAGAAGCCGACTCGTCTTCGGATCGAAAAAGGCTTTGTATGGTTTAAAGCAAGCACCTCGAGCTTGGTACGAGAGACTAAGTAAGTTTTTAATTCAGAATGGTTTTGTCAAAGGTAAAGTAGATACTACTTTATTTATCAAAAAGGAAAACAAAAGCTTTTTACTTGTTCAAATATATGTGGATGACATTATTTTTGGATCCTCTAATGAAAGTCTATGCAAGAATTTTTCTAAGTCTATGCAAGATGAGTTTGAAATGAGTATGATGGGAGAGTTAACATTCTTTCTTGGACTCCAAATAAAACAATTGAAGGAAGGAACTTTTATTCATCAAGAAAAATATGCTAATGATCTTGTCAAGAAGTTTGGACTGAAAAAGTGCAGAAAGACCGACATACCAATGTCAAGTTCTTTGAAGATAGACAAAGATGAAGAAGGGAAGAAAGTTGATCAAAAGCTGTACAGGAGCATCATTGGTTCACTTCTTTATCTTACTGCTTCTAGACCTGACATCTTGTTGAGTGTTTGCATCTGTGCTAGGTTTCAATCAGATCCTAGAGAATCCCATCTTAGTGCTGCGAAACGTATTATTAAATACGTTGCTTCATCGTCGCATAGGTCTTTGGTATCCTAAGAAGGGAGACTTTAATCTTCTGGGATATTCAGACGCAGATCTGGTCGGTTGCAGAGTTGACAGAAAGAGCACTTCGGGAACTTGCCAGTTGCTTGGAAGCAGGACAGTGTCTTGGTTTTCAAGAAAACAGAACACCGTGGCTCTCTCAACAACAGAACCAGAGTATATAACTCTTGGAAGTTGCTGTTCGCAAATTCTATGGATAAAACAACAGCTACAAGACTTTGGAATTGAAGACTCATGCACAGAGATTAGATGTGACAACACCAGCGCAATCAATCTCACTAAAAATCCAATCCTTCACTCAAGAGCAAAGCATATAGAGATTCGACATCATTTCATCAGAGATCATGTTCAAAATGGAGAAATCTCAATTCAATTTGTTGATTCAAAGAGCCAACTAGCGGATATATTAACAAAGCCTTTGGAGAAAAATCAATTCGATTTTATCCGTTCCAGACTCAACATTTTGAAGCTTGAGGAAATTAAAGTCTAGAGACTCTCCAACCCTCAGACTCAGACATTCATGGCTATAGACTGTAAGTTGTTATTATATTCAATCTCGAAAAGGTACGATCATTAGTTCAGTTAATTTATAATTTCCATGAAAAATGGAATCGTGTCTTTTCAAAAAGATTAACTTATATTTGGCAGTTATCGATTTCAAAAGAGGCGTCTATTCATTTTCCTTTGTGCTGATTGTTTTTTTTCCTTTTTAAAACTGAGTTATATATATACAGTTTTTCTTCGCTTAATCTTCAAAACCCTAAAAAGGCATTCTCCTCCCAATCCTGTCTCTACTCCGTGTTCATCCTCGAGAAAGTTGTCATCTTTTCTTGGGAAAGCGAGTAAAGGAATCTTTCAACGACAAGGAAGGATGTCTTCTTCGAGGAAGTCTTCAAGAATCGCGAACAGGGGACCACAGAGAATGAGGGAGGGGCCTACCCATTTCGATCTCACCGAAGAGGAAGATTTATCGAGTCAGCAACAGAGCCCGATTCACTCTCCATCACGTCACTCTTCACCATCTACCCCACAAAGTGCGGGTCAACAACAGGAGGAAGAAATAATCGAGGACGCAGACCCTGTAAGAGTCCAAAAACCCTCTTTTATTTACAAACTCTATCGTGCGATGAAAAGCATTGGGACTCCGCTAAACTACGTAGATGAATTCCTTAAAGATAAGAATTATGGGAATGAGTATATCTTTTTGCGATGGATGGAGGATTTGGAAATTGCTCCCAAAGGAAAGGCAGAGGAAGCACTTGCGAACATTCCAAGTGATCCTCGTGTATCGGGACTGAATCCGACTGACGGGAACGATGATGATAAAATGTTCCTTGAATTTCAACCTAGAATAGGTGTTGCTGCGAAGGTGAAGGGAAAAAGGATGGATTTGTTTAAATCGAAGGAACAGGAAAATCTATTTTTCAAACTGTTGAAACGAGGGGTGATAAACCCTAGAAGTGTTGATTTCGATTTCTTGGATGCCATTAATGTGAACTTAAGGGAGAAGTTCAATCTGCTTCAACTTGAGCAATTTTGCTCCGATACCACAGACGGTTATGCACAATTGACAGCATACTTCTATTCGAATCTTAACTTTTTAGATGCGAATAGAATATCCTTCAGTGTTCGAGACCACGACTATGTGGTAGATGTGGACATGTTGGCAGATATAATCGGAGTTGAAAGAGGACGTTATCAACCGATCAAAGTTTCGATTGCTCGTATCACACTGGAGCTTGTCAAAGATAGGGATACAGAGGGAAGAATTACCTACTCAAGAATGAGTGCCATCAACATTTTGCTTCACAAAATTGTGATCAACTGTATCAGGCCAAAGTCTACATCCAAGACTGACGTGTCTAACTCTGAGGCGAAATTGATGTACGCGATCAATTCAGGGAAGAAGTTCTCTCTTCCTCACACCATTCTCTTTCACATGTACAGAGCAATGGTGAAGGATAAGGGCCAATTGCCTTACCCAGGTCTTGTGACCAAGATCTTCAGACACTTGAACATTGAACCTCCACATACTCTTTGTGTTCGACCATGCGACAAAATGGTGGTGGGTTTGAAAATGGTGACAAAAATGCGTCTGAAAGAGCTTAATAAGGCAATGCAGAAGTTCAAAGTGAAGACTCCAGCATCTTCTGCATCTAAGAGAAAAGGGAAAGAGCCCATGGGTGCTCCACCCAAAAAGAAAAGAACTCTTATTTTGGAAGATGAAGATGAAGAGGAAGATCTCACTATCTCTGCATTGAAAAGGACTAGACGTTCTGATCGACAGATGAAAGAAAAAGAAGCAGAGGAAAAAGAACAGAGAGAAGAAGAGGGACAAGCAAAGAACGGAGAAGCAGAGGAGCAACAAGACAAAGAGAAAGAAGCTGAAGAAGAAGGAGAAGTAGTGAAAGAAAAGTCTGCAGATAAAGCTGGGGAGAAAGGGAATCAAGACGCTGAAGAGCATGACCATCACTCTTCCCCAATTCAGATCCTAGAGACAGGGGGAGATGGCGAGCAAGGAAGGACTACACCACATGCTGAAGGTGTGAGTCGCTCACCAGCAAATCCAGAAGATTTTCAGGCTTCTAAAATGCCTGAGGAAGGACATGATACGTCCACACCAAATCTGCTCGATGACATCGAAGTTCCATCGTCTGATTTCACTCCATCCGAGAGAGCAAATGCGAGCACACAAACGAACAATACAGCAGATTTTCGTCATATCCTTGATGTTCTTCTGGAAATGCAAGGTCAAATCTATGCTCTGGACTGTGAACTTCAAGTCCTGAAGAATGCTGGACAAGCATCTTCTATTATCCTGGCGGATCAAATGAAAGACCTCGCTCTTCAAATTCAAGCCAATGCCAAAGGAGAAGAGGTGGCTCATCTACGGAAAGACTTGAAGAGGCTGGAAGGCATCGTACAGTCAATGGGAGATTTCCAGATTGTGCGCATTCCCAAGCAGACTTGACTATTTTCTCACCTTTTTAATGATGACAAAAAGGGGGAGAATTGCAATTTGAACTCTTTAAACTTTGACTTTAAATTTCTTTTGTGAATGTTTATTTTTGAGTATGACTTGGGTGTGAACTTGAATTTGACTGACTTGGGTATGGATTTTGAAGCTTGACTGTTTGCACTTATATCAAGTGTTGTTGTATGATTTTACTCATGAAAAACTAACCGATTTTCTGTGGATGTAGAGTCTGGTTGATTTTATTAATCTTTATGAAATAGCCATATTGCTTGAGTAATGTTTTGCAGGTCAAAGTTGTTCAAATCTATAGGAAAGTTTTGTCACCATCAAAAATGGGGAGATTGTTGGAGAAATCTTTCCAGAATATTCTGAAGCTGACAAAACATTTCTATCAGTCTAGTCTGGATAATTGCAAGCCTTATGTTTAGAGTCCGAAGACTTTCGGATCACCGGACTCAAAGCACTCAAGACTCAAGACTCAAGACTATTCTCATTCGAGTTTTCTAATCCAAAGGACGAAGGTAATCCAGAGCCGAAGTATTTGGTTGAGGATTTAGTCATATCCTCTGGAGAAGATCTCTTGGCTGGATAATCATAACGGATTCTTTATTCGTAATCAAGATCGTTTAAAGATCCGATGGTCAACGAAATATTCTTGGAAGGTTCTATTCTTGGAAACCAAGATCCTGATTGTATGGGCGAACAGGATTGATGGGCTATTGTCAAATTCCTTTAATAGCTCGAATAATCTTCTTGATTGATTCCGTCCAACGAGTAGATTGGAGGAATTCCTTTGGTAAGTGCCAACGGGTATGATGGCATAAAGGAGTATAAAAGGAAGACGTTCTAGTTACTTTAGTGTATGATCGATAGAGAAATTCCAGAGTCTGAAGCACCTTGATTATTAGTCGATACATTTTAAGCGAAGTTGTATACACAAAGAGTGTCTATACTTAGTGATACATTGAGTTAGTGTGGTAGATCATCTACACCGAGAAATCAAAGGAGAACAACGTTGTAACATCTCTTTGTTCATAGTGAAATCCAGCCAATAGGCTGTCAGTGCAGAAGAGTGGACGTAGGCTTGAAATAAGCCGAACCACTATAAATCGCGTGTTCAATTTTCTCTTTCCTTCTCTCAGTCTTACTTTGATCATTGTTTGTCTCAAATCTATCAACTGTCTAGTATTGTGCAATTATAGAGAAAAATCTTTTATATACCTATTCACCCCCCCTCTAGGTACTTATTCTAGCTATATCAGCTATGCACGAGTCTCCCCGACATTAAGTGAAGCCGACAAATCTGCATTGCTTGCATTCAAGGCTGGGATTACTGAGGACCCTCTCAGGGCGCTTAGGTCCTGGAACAATACGGTTAATCTCTGCCAATGGTACGGTATTACATGTAGTCGCCGGCACCACCACAGAGTCACTGTGCTGGATCTGAATTCCCAGAAGCTCTCTGGGTCCATTTCCCCTCACATTGGTAATCTCAGCTTTCTAAAAGAATTGTCTCTCTATAATAACAGCTTTGATCATGAAATACCTCCTCAGATTGGGCAAGCTGCATCGTCTTCGTATCTTACATCTATACAATAATTCATTGGCTGGGGAAATTCCCAAGAATATATCAGGTTGCTCTAACCTCCTTCGCATTATATTGTACAAAAACCAACTGAGTGGAGAAGTTCCTCTAGAGATAGGTTCATTGGTGAAGCTTCAACGTCTTTATTTAGGACGAAACGATCTAACAGGAAATGTCCCTTCTTCCATTGGGAACTTATCATCATTGGAGGTTCTTCATCTTACGGAAAATAGCTTAAGCGGGAATCTGCCTGGGGCTCTAGGCCAACTGACCAAACTCACAGAACTTGATTCGGCACTAAACTGGTTTTCAGGTACAATACCATCTTCCCTTTACAATTTATCTTCATTAATAGTATTTGACCTGGGATTTAACCTATTACACGAAAGTCTTCCCACCACCATGGGCTTGGGTCTCCCCAGCTTAGAATATTTCAGCATTGCCATGAACCGGTTTGTTGGAACGATCCCTCAGTGGTTACCCAATAATTCCACAAATATACGACAGCTTCAACTTGCAGGAAACAAACTTTCAAGGAACGTACCTTCTTTTGAAAGTTTGCGCAACCTGCAAAATTTACCCATTAACACCAACAACCTTGGAAGTGGGGCATTAGATGACTTGAGTTTCCTTTGCTCATTAACCAATAGCACTAGCTTAATCTCCTTGAGTTTTTTCTATAATAGATTCGGTGGGCTGTTGCCAGAATGCATTGGTAATTTATCTGTTACTCTCAAGGCATTGTCATTGGGCTCTAATGCTATAATTGGCAAGATTCCCAGAGCAATCGGCAATCTTGTGAACTTGGAAGTATTGGAAATGGGCCACGCCCTTCTTTCAGGGGATATCCCGTTTGGGGTGGGAAATCTTAAAAATCTCACGGAACTTGTTCTCCGCAATAACAGTCTATCGGGCGTAATTCCATCCTTCATGCAAAAGTTCAAGAAATTGATCTTTTTATATCTTGATGGGAATCACTTTCACGGGCACAATCCTTCCAATCTAGATAAGTGTCAAAGTCTGATGTACCTTGATCTTTCTAACAACAATCTTAGTGGTTCCATATTCCCAACGGTTAGAACTCTCATCTTTTTTGAACTTGTCTCACAACCATTTGGATGGGGCTCTTCCAACAGAAGTAGGACAAATTGGCCATTTAGGTGTTTTGGACATCTCAGGCAATATGTATGGTGGTGAAATTCCGAGCACTTTAGGTGATTGTGTTGAGCTGGCAGCATTATTAGTGAAGGATAACCACTTCCAAGGATCCATTCCTCAGTCAATTAGCTCATTATGAAGCATTGAGATATTGGATCTGGCAAATAACAATCTGTCAAGTGAGATTCCGAAGTTTTTAGAAGCATTTGACTTCTTGCAATTTTTGGATTTATCCTATAACAATTTTGAAGGCGCGTTACCAGCTGAGGGAGTCTTCAAGAATGCCAGTGCCACTTTTGTTATTGGAAACAACAAGATCTGTGGAGGAATCCCAGAATTTCGGCTCCCTGAATGCATCTCTAGACACTCCAAAAGCAAAAGAGTTGTTCATAAATTGAAACTCACGCTCTCTATTACTTTTGGACTTCTAGGGGGGGTTCTTGCTTTGGTTTTCATGTATGTATGGTGGTTAAAGAAGAAGAAAACAAAAGAACCAACTTCAAGTTCCGTATTTGAGAAATTTCAAAAATTATCTTACGGGACTCTCCTTAAAGCAACTGATGGTTTTTCTTCAACTAATTTGATTGGTGAGGGCAGTTTTGGATTTGTTTACAGGGGAGTACTGCAAGAGAATGGGACTAATGTTGCGGTGAAAGTGCTTAATTTAACGCGTCATGGTGCTTTGAAAGGCTTCAAAGCCGAGTGCAAGGCTCTAAAGAGCATCAAACACCGAAATCTTTTGAAGGTATTAACGGTTTGCTCAAGTACTGATTATGATGGAAATGACTTTAAGGCTTTGGTCTATGAGTTAATGGTCAATGGTAGCCTTGAAGAGTGGTTGCATCCATATCCTATACCGACTAATGCAGATGGACCTTCAAAAAGTTTGAGTCTCATCCAAAGGATAAAGATTTCTATAGACATTGCTTTTGCATTGGATTATCTTCATAACCAATGCCACAATACCATAGTTCACTGTGATCTAAAGCCAAGCAATGTCCTTTTAGATGCTGAGATGGTTGGACATGTTGGTGACTTTGGATTGGCAAAGATCATCCTTGAATCCACATCTTACTCAAACACAAATATAAGCTCTACTAGTTTGAGAGGAACAATTGGTTACGCTGCTCCAGGTACGCCCCATTGTGTCCTTAGCCCCCCCCAATGAAGAATTTGTTCATCACAAAATTGTTGATGCTTTTTTTCACAAAACTTTGAACTTTATTATGAGATTGTGTGAATACTATTTTCTCATAGATCAACCATTTGTGGTTCTTTATAAGTGCAGAATATGGAATGGGAAGTGTGGTTTCTATTGAAGGCGATATCTATAGTTATGGCATTCTCTTGCTAGAGATGTTCACAAGAATCAATCCCACGTCCGAGATATTCAAAGAGAACTCGAACCTTCATAATTTTGTTAAGGAGGCTTTGCCTGAAAGAGCCCTAGAGATTACCGATCCCACTTTGATACAAGAAGTAGAGAGCGATGCAGGCCAAAGCAGAAAGAGCACGATACAGGATTGTCTGCTAATGGTCTATGGAATCGGGATCGCCTGCTCAGTTGGAGTCCCAGGAGAACGAATGAGTATCGCAGATGTAGCAGCCAAACTATGTTCGATTAGGGACAAACTTTACGTAGCTGGTTTATGAGGATATGATACATTCCACAGCAGTAAGTTTTCTAGTACATCCTACAAAATTATGCCAAACCGAAGCACTTATGCATAGACAAGCACGTGACTACGCGCTTTTTTTTTTTTGTTTTTGTTTTTATTTTTTTTTTTGTGAATCTAGATAAACTCTTTTCTGGTAATGTGAAGATGGTGCCACAGAGGTTACGGAGTCATCATGCAGAACCAAAGAGTGGTTGGAAAAATAGTGAAGTCATCCAAGGAACTACGGCACAGGGGAACCTTTGGTTGACTCAAAGTCAATGACAACGTCATCATTCTCTTCGGGAGATACAGCGAGGTGGCAAGACGACTTCATCTCTTATGCAAACGTGGCATGCTTCTCTAACGTTTCGTGAGGTCGGTGAGTCGAGTTCTCATATAGACTATGAATAGTTTAGACCATGACGAGCAAAGGTGTGTTTCTATTTTCCTTCCGAAATGGAAGTCGGCGTGTAAGAAGAGAAGAAAGTGTTAGGATTGATGCTGTCATCTATGCAGCTGTACTGTCTATTTGGATAATTGAAAAGAAAAGGCATACATGCAAGCTTGTATAGGTCTCATAAAACTAAGCGAGCAAGTACATTTATCCTTCTCTTCGTTTTATACTCATTAAATAGTCCAATCTATTAATAAGAGGAGACATTGTGATATCCCGAAATTTTGCCCCTATTTCAAAATATATGAAATGGTTATTTCATTGATGCACTTATGGTTACTTTACTCTAAACCGATCACTCATGAGCTAACTAATCTATTAGGTGAGGCCGTAAAGGATTAAAACGCAAAAGACAAGAGAATTCGATTAGAAATCGACCGCTTGACCATAAGGATTAACAAGGATCAATACTACACTGTTATAAGTCAATTAGTGAACAAATATAAATTGATTCGATAGAAATACGTAATCGGTTCATGGGTGATTCCGTACGATTATGATATTCGCGTCGAACAACAATAAATCAATTTTCTACTAATATTATATGCAAGGTATGTAATTGAACCATCACAATTACATGATAACCGAGGGTCGCCCACGATTCGATAAGGCACAAACGTGGATCGAAAATTATCGATCACGAATCAACCGTGCAAGAACCCTTAAAAGCCATCCGATAATTTAGGTCGTACTAAAGTCGCATTTGATCAATTTTTAACCATGAAATTTATTTCAACTATAGGTATTAAACTTTCGAGGGTTTCGAGATTAATTTATTGGATATTACCTCATTGTCCGTTGAATTATCGGCAAGTTTGAAATTTTTGGAAAATGAATTATCAGACAGAAAATTGAAAGCCGGAAAGGAAAACCAAACCCATTGGCAAAGTTGTGATTTCATTGGTTGGGAGGAATTTAGGGGGAGTGATTGATGGGAAAATCATGGATTTTTGGATTAAAATTCTAGATATCTAATTTTCTCTCTCTCTCTCTCTCTCTCTCTCTCTCTCTCTCTCTCTCTCCTCCCCCTCACGCCTCTCCTTCGGCTGAAGCAACTCAGCTCCATTCCCTTCCTTTTTCTTCCATTTTTCCCCTCAACTCCTTCATCTCTTCTTCATTTAGCCGCTCATCTCACCGCCCCTTTGTGCTGCCCATTCACCGAATCACCACCACCCTTCAAACTGCCATCCTTGGGTCGCCGGACCACCATCACTCATTGCCTGCTCGTCAAGTCGTTGCGCTACCACTCGCGTCCCTCAAGCCGCGAGCCACCATCACCACCATCGCGAACCACCATTGCTTGCGCCACCAGTGCCATCCATCCGCGTCCCTCACCACCCGTCCGCCCACGCTATCACGCCATCCTCACCTCAAGCCACCACTACCATCTCCACCGAACCACCCTTGGTGGCCGTGAGCCTCAAGTGGTGTCGTTGCCGCCATTTGAGCCGCAAGCATCACTTCCTTGACGCCATCGCGCCGCGACGCTGTGAGCTCGCCGTCGCAGAAACCGGTGAATTAACTTCCTAATCGTGAATTAAGGTGTTAATTAGGTTTATGGGGTAGATTAGTTAAGGATAATGGCGGATAGTATTAGTTAATTTTAATTTAGCCATAATTGTGATTAAGGACAATTTAAATTAAATTTAAGTGTGATTAGTTTAAATAATTACAATTATATTAATTAATTATGGTTAGATTAATTAACTGAGTTTAGTTTATTAATTGTGATTTATTTGATTAATCGTAATTTGTCTAATTAAACACAATTAATTTAATTAACGACAATTAATTTTTAATTAATTATAATTAAATTAATAAATCAAGTTTAGCTTAATTAATCACAATCAGCCTAATTAATCGCACTTAGATTATTTAACCGTGATTAGCATAATTTAATGACAGAATTAGCCGTTAAGTAGAATTTTATGATTGTTTTATTAGATGGACCTATGCATAATTTCAATTATTTGAGCTTGTTGTGCTGTCTTATTGGTTCTTTAATGTATATGCTTTGATTACCATTTTCAAAGGAGGTTTCATGAGCAAGAAAATAGAGAATTTTAAGGTGTCGAGTTTGGATGCTGAATTTTACATATTAAATGAGAGGCAATGGGGTTTTAAAAGGAAAGCATGCAAAATTTGGCGGGTTGATTTCAAGTGCGTGACCATGTGAATATTTTATCGGAATTTTAGAAGTAAAAATTTCCAATATTTGTTATTTGAGCGCAAACCATGTCTACATTGGCTAAGTCAGAAGACAAAAATTTGCTTGAGTGGTTAAGTGCTTGTGTGGTCACATAATGGCCCCGATGCGTATGATTTTTTTAGGTAATGGTTCCGTCTTGATACTAATGAATATGCGAGACAATACTCGATTTTTATCGGATGCCCGGCAAGGGTTCAGATGTTGAGTCGCAGTTGAGGTCGAATCGATGCTCCTAATGGAATGCCGTCCTAATGTGTATGAGTATGTGGGACAATGCCGTGCTCAACGGGGTGGGATGATGCCTAGTTATACCGAAAGACCGCCAACTCTGGTGTTGGCCGTGGCTCGAGGGGTAGTAATAATTGAAACATGTGTGTTGGCAATGTGCATGGAATTTATAGAATGTGTTCTAATTATCGATATGCTTATTGCACTAATATTGCAGTGTGAGATGTGCTAATATGCAAAGGTGTGCCAAGACGAGGTAAGTTTGCATATCGTGCATATTTAGGCTGCTTTCGAGACGAATTCGCATCCTAATCGAGGCTTAGACTGTTAAGTCACTGAAGTTTTATCTCACCTTGTTGTTATTGAATATTTTCAAGTCCATAGTATGGAGAACTGTCGCGTGCAATTTGGGGTCCCGATGAACCAAGAGATGGGTAATGTCTGGCATCACTTTTGGTTGGCATCATCATTAGTGAAGTTTAAGTTAACTCTGACCCTACACATTTTTGAGATGGTCGATAGGAAGTGGCCATAGAGAGGTTTGTAATTATTAAACTTACTAGGGTTAACAATTTATAAATTAAAGTGTTGTTTTAGAATGTTTGCGGTGTTCTGCTCAATCCCTTGCTTCTTGCTTTCAAGCCCAAGCCTACGTTTGCTTTATTATCCCTATTGTTTGTTGTTTGATTGTTGATTGGGTATTGTTTATATTAAATGCTTCAGCTTGAGTTTAATCAAAAGTTAAAAGAATGGGTCGGCGACACGTCTTGGGATGTCACAATTTAATTGACTATCATGGGATGTTCGTGCACTCAAGGTTCGAGGCGTGACATCCCCATTTAAATAATATCAAAGTCTGGTCAAGTTCTGGAGTGATAATGTGCGATGGGTTTTGAGATAGTTAGCTAAGAAAAATATTTTTCCTTATGCTTATGCCTGTGGTTGGTATATTGCTTTGTGTGGGTTGCTTAGACTTCTAATTCCTAGTTAGAATTAGAAAGCAAGTTTCTGTAAAGATTTGCAAGATGAGCGATCCCGAGCAAAGGGCCCCTCGAAGAAGGGCTATAACGATTTTGTCCGATGCCAAAGGAAGGGCACCGACTCGAGCTAATGCCAAAGGAAAGGCACAGAGACAAGCTAGTGCCAGAGGTAGGGCCCCAGTGATCCTAGGGTTGACAGGATCTTGCAAGTCCTAGAGACCTTGGGTAATGTGATTAGGTAGCAAGCTCATAATCAAGCTGCCACCGCCGCCGCTGCCAATGTTGGTGTTGCTGCACCTAAAGAAATCCCACCTGGAAATGAGAATGGTGAGCGGCCTATGCACAAATTGATGGAGCAGTTCTTAAAGCTAAAACTACCCAAGTTCACTAAAGCAGGCTACTCTGAGGCTGCAACCCTCTAGGTCCAAGAATTGGAGAAAGCTTTTGCACTATTGAGGTGCTCTGAGGAGGATAAGGTGACCCTGGCCGTTTACCAGCTACAGGGTAACGCAAGCACGTGGTAGGAAGCCACAGAATGAAGGGTGTTTCCTGAGGGTATGGTCCCAGAGTAGGATGCATTCGTTGAAGTTTTTTATGAAAAGTATTTCTTGGATTGCACTCGAGAACAGAAGATGGCTGAATTTCAATGCCTTCGCCAGAATTAGATGATTGTGGATCAGTATGAGACGAAGTTTGCTGAGTCATTAAAGTATGCATTGAGGTTGATTGAGAACCCAGTGGATAGAACGAGGAGGCTTAGAGACGACCTAAAGCTAGAGATTAAGGACCCGTTGGTGCCACTAAATCTCAAGGTTTATGACGAACTTTATGAGAGGGCCTAGCTGATCGAGAGGAACATGGTTGAATAGGCAGCTGTGTCTAGATCGCAATTTGCACTGAATATGGATAATTGTGACAACCTTGATTGCAACGGCCGCCGATGACAACCCTGGATCCTTTGGGTCCGCCAAGCCATCCATTGGCCCCTGCACTATGTCATTGCGGAGGCGAACACATGCTCCAATCAAACTGAGAATGATGCACACTATATACCAACCAGGCACTTTATTTATTTATAGTTTTGGACGACATTAGTCAGTACACATAGGCCAAAAATTCCTATATTTGGCTAAACCAAAATGAGACCAACTATCCATTTGTCTATCCACATTGTCTTCCTAGCGTCATGACCTGGCTTCCAAAAATTGCTGCAGTCCTCCCGAGCTCTCCACTACTCCACCCTGCTCGACACGTTGGGGTTGAGGTGCTCCATTTGCTTCCATCCGAGATCAATGGGGATACCATAAAAATTACCAAAGGACGCGGGCTGCAGCGGCATCTCTATGTCTCTGTAATATGTTAGCCCCACGAGGGGTGAGTACGACTACTCAGCAGTCAAAGTTCTACTAAACTATATTACGCACATCTTGTCACGCCCCGATCCTCCGAGCGCGTGCCCATCTCTCGGTGGTTGATTAAATATCGACATCCTAGGACGCATCGCCGACCCATTCATTTTAATGCTCATGCGGAAGCGAATAATAATCCCCAAACAACAATCATATGGGATAGGAAAGCAGGGCTACGAATTTTCGAAAACCACAACACACTTGTATATACCTCGGTCTAAGTCATATACAGTACTAGTCTATATATACAAGTCTGCAAAAGATGGAAAAGCTACTAGTCCCCTAAACATTCGAGTCTTCAACTGAATACTCTAGGGACCATGGATCTGACAGACTTGAGTCCACAACTGAACCACCTGCAGGGTCAGCCGTACCCTCGCCAAAAGCTATCTTCAACACCGACCTAAGAATCTCAGACTCCAGAAAGGGGCCTTCTCTGGGTCCATTTCACCCGTGTCGATATCACGATCTGAATTTATGGAGTACCATATGGGATAGACCCACATCAACCCAGACAGTGGATCTCACGAGTTCGTAGACCCAAGCTCCTTGGCTCCCAAGGAGGGAAATCTGAGAGTGCAGCTCGGTTACCTTCTTCGACTGTCCAAAACACTCAGGAGATATTGCCGTCTAAGGACCTATAAATGTTATCCCACAACGAGATGAGATGACGTATCAGCAAGCTCACTCCCTAAGTCCTGACTAAGAAGGAAATACGCCCAAAGGCTATCTAGTCACGCACAAGATAGAGAACTTACCATATCCAGGCATGATCACCGACCAGCATCCATCCGAGATTTTACAAAATATGGTCACAACATGATTGAGCCAAACAATGGCATTTTAAGGAACCCAACGGACAAGCTGGTATGGGCTCATTCAGGACAAAGAAGAGGGTAGGCAAAAGCGTTGATGGTAGCCACGAATCGTACAAAACTTCAACATATCAGTTCATCAAACGAACACTACATAAAACAGAACATGCTATGCTTGAACTTACTGTTACGCTAGCCAGAATAATAGAGAGATGCTCACAACATCAATTTACACTTTTCAGCAAACAACCAGTGAGCGCAGATTGAGAGGAAAATATTGATCGCTTTTAGAACTTGAACTCAAGTTTGGACTCAAAAGAAATCATCACGAGACAATCGAAATCAACAACACCACCCAGCTCAAACCCAGCACGCGTACGGGCTTAAGGAAACCAAGTCTCGGCTTTGCTTCGATCAAAACAGCGCGAAATAATAGGGATTCACGAAAACGACCGTCGAATCGCGAAGTTCCCTACCCAACTCGGAGACGGCGACAAGCGGGCCAGTTCGTGACAAATCGGGCTATGGTCGGCCGCCTTGGTATCTTTGAGCCGAGATCCTCGGGCAATATAGGTTCGAACCAAGTAAAGAAACTCACCAGCGACGAGGAGATTTGGGAGCGAAAGATCGTGTGCTCGCGAGCATCAGCTAGAGGTCGTCGGAGAGAGTTCGGGCGTGGTCGATCTGCTGGAGAACTCCCTTTTGCTCTTCCTCAAGCTCTCACCAACTCCCTCTTCGATTTTTTCTCCCCAACTCACTCTCCCCTCCCCCCTCCATCTTTCCTGATCTTTTTCAACATCACCTGAGAAAAGAGAGCTTGCCCAGAACCGAAAATACGGATGCCGGGGAGTGGTCTTGGGGACGTTGGTTGAAGGTCGTACGAATGCAACAAAGACGTGGGGATGGATCGATGGGGCGAGGCCGAGCCACTCTCCGATTTCGCTCTCCATCTCCCCCAATCTCAGCTCGGCTCTCTCTCCGTGTGCTCTCCTCCTCCTCCCCCCCCTAGTGCCCCTGTGTTGTTGTTCTCTTTTTGTTCACTTTTCTTCTATAGGTCCGCGCGAAGACCCCTACAATGCCAGCTGCCGGCCGAGCTGCCCCCGACCCACGGATCACGCCGCCCGCTTGCCGCACTGATCCTCCTGCTCCTCTATCGCTGTGCTGCTCCTATTCTCTTTTCTGCAAGTCATCGAAGGACAACAAGGAAGGAGGCAAGCTAGCGGGCCGGGCTAAGGGGAAAGAAAAGGAAGGAAATGGAGCTGGACCCAGGCCCACGCGGGGAGAGAAGAAAGAGAGGCGGGCCAGGCCAAGGTCGGATCCGGCCCGACCCGGCCTCTCTCGTTTTTTTATAATAATTTTTAATTTAATTTTTTTAGCGACTAATTCCTAACTTTTAATGCTATTAAGTCTTAAGTAAAATGGCAAAATTTAGGTGTCAACAAGCAAGAGTAGATAAGATTATCTAGTGCAATGCTTCTTCTATCAAACAATAATAAATATAAGTAGAGAGATAAAGAACAATACATTATAGTAGATGAATAAAGGTTTCTCTATAAAACGGATTGCTCGTCACTCTTGATCTCTTACTTTTTCTGCGTCTATCGATCTCCTTTTATACTCTTCCGTATCCAATCCTTCAGTTGGACAATCTTCAAGTGGATCCATCTCCTAGCTATCCATTGGACAATAGCAGGTCAAACTAGCCATCGGAGTCAATCAATTTCAGTTTCACTAGATTTGGTAGCCAATACAATCAAATCTTTTAATTTCCAAAAATAAAGTAGCTCGAATTATGGAAAGTGATATGTCTTGAGGATGATTGTCAATCAATCAAGATATCACGTGTAGTTAGTGTCTTCCACGTAGATATTTCTTAAGATTGATAATCTACAAGTTTCTTTGATTTGGGAATTCAAGCCAAATAACTAGCTGTCATAAATATTCAGATAAAAATTGTCATGGAAGTAGATTTCTTGAGCACATGATAAAGCTGCATCCTTGACACGGTTCTTGAATTTCTTGAAAATGGACAAAACCCAGAAAGGCCGAAACTTTAAGGAACAAGAAACGAAATGGTACCTGAAAAACCGTCGCGCGCTTGTTCGAATGTTCAGTGAAAGAAAGTGACGAATGTTGAATAAAAGGGAGCGAGACTGTGAGAGGGAAAAATATATGGAGGGAAGAAAGGAGAAATGGCGTGAAGACAGATAGTTTCAGAGAGATTGCTTTTGCAACTGAGAAAATTGGGGGACTTGACTGCACTCCAACCCGCTTCTAGTCGGCTCACCGAGTTGGACTGCCTACCACCAGTCTTACGAGGAGTAGAGGATCCATAATGCGTCTTCTCCTCCTCCCCTCTCTCGATCCCAATCAGCCATGTCTTCCAAGGAAATCGTAAGACAGTTCCTCAACCTCATTTGCATCGACAGCGATGGCAAGTTGGTGCGCCTCGTCGGCTTCCCCTTCGCTCCACCCTCACCGGACGGCGACCAGCAGTTCAAATGTCCTCTCCGAGGACGTCGCCATCTCCACAAACTCAAAAATCTCCGCAAGGCTCTACCTCCCTGACCGCAACACTAAACTCCCGATCCTCATCTAGTTCCATGGCGGCAAATTCTGCCTCGAGTCTGCCTTCTCATCACTCACGCTCCTACGTCAACCACCTCATCGCCGAGGCCAGTGATGGATTTATTAGATGGGCTTAAGGCCCATCCGCTCAAGTTGGGCCCAAAAGGGCCCGGCCCACGGGAAGGGCCCGGCCCACGGGAATAAGGCCCGTGGATGGGGGAAGGTATAAAAGGGAGGAGAGAGAGAGGGAAGACACCCTTTGGCCATTTGAACGTACGCTCTTCACTCTCTCTTTCTCTCCAAACGCTTAAGGCGACGACGCTTCCCTTTCAAGGCAAATTGACATCATCGGATCAGAATTTCTTCCTCAATCTTCGGCATTGGTGTTTAATCGTGGCTAACAAGGTACGCTCGAATCCGTGGTGTGCTTTTTTGATCGGTGATGCGTGTTTTCCCGGGCTTCGTCTTCCGCATTGATTTAGGGGTTCGATTTAGTGTCGAATCCGCTTTTCGGGGATCCGTTATTCCCAACATTGGTATCAGAGCCCTAGTTCACGTTTTCCCGATCAATTTGATGTTTTTTGATTGATTTTTCGCAAAAGGTTTTCGGCCGTACGGATCGGGCGTGAAATCCCGACACCCGAGTATCGTACGCCGTTTTTTCTGAGTTTCCGTAAGTCGGAATAAAAATATGAAGGCATAGGAAGAAAGGCGACGTCGAGACGAGTCCGGGGACATGTCGCCGGCCGCCAGGAGACGCCGCACGCGCCCACACGCGCGGCGGAAGCCGCTGCGCGTGGGCGCGCGCGCCGAAGCGCCGGGCTTCGCCCGGCGCGCGTGCGCGCACGCGCCCGGTCGGGCGAACCGACGCGCCGACGCGTCACCCGATGACGTCATCATGACGTCACCCAACGGTCGATAACCGTCGGGATGACGTCATCGATGACGTCATCGATGACGTCGGTGGCCGGGTGGCGACCCGACCGACGACCCGACCCGACCCGACCCGCTGGCACGCGCGCGGCACGTGCGAGCTGACGTCTGCGTGACGTCAGCCGGCTCACGCGCGTGGCACGTGCCGCTGACGTCTGCGTGACGTCAGCCCCGCACGCGCGAGGCACGTGCGGTCGGTCCGCGTGAGCGGTTCGACCGGGCCGACCGGCCTGTCCGGTCCGACCGGTTCGACCGTCGCGACCGGTCCGACCCGCTCGCCCGTTGACCCGACCCGTTGACCCGTTGACCGTTGACCGTTGACCCGAAAAAAAAAAAAAAAAAAAAAAAAAGAATTTGTTTGTTTTTTTTCGGTCATGCCTATGTGTGTTATAAGTAATCCATTTTTTAATTCTGCATTTGTTGCATGAATTTTGGAAAATTATGTATTTTCCCTTAAGAAAATTATGGATTATTCCGCATTTGTTGCGGGGACTATAATGAGTTATGCGAGATACCGCAAGCCCGAGAAGGGACGAGGGAAATGCAAGACTTAAAAGGCGATGTCGATTTAGCTAATTATCGGTGGCATGACGGTGATTTAGTATCACATGTGATCAAGGTCAATCGGATGATACGGAAATCATCTGGAATGGTTATCTTATGCCGGATTTTGAGAAGGTGCCGGTTTTGATGAACACTCTTCCACCTGAATGGCAAGCAGTGTTGGATCGGCTATGGGAGGTCAACGTGGTCCCGGATTATAGGAAACTAGTGGAAGCTTTTGTAAGAGAGTACTATAGGATTGAGTTGGCCAAAACTTCAACCCTTAGATTGAGCGCCACATGGCGCCGAGTGAATGCGCCTTGGTGGCGACATGAAAGCTCTCCAAAAGTTTTTCCATGGTTGGCAAATGTGCCTTCAGTTTTCTCAGATGTTTTAAATGACAGATTAGAAGGGTCATTCCCTATTTATCCCTTGGATTAATTTAAGATGTTTTTGATGTGAATATCTCTTTCCATGTTGATATTTTTTCCCTGTATATATATTGCTTAGTGTAATGTATAGTTGTATTATGTGAAAGCATTGTTGTTTTATTAGATATTAGATTTTATGTTGCTTTCTGTTATTGCTGGTTGCTGTGGGTAATTAGCTGTGGGTAGTTTTAGAAGCTTTTGTAGCTTCATAGAATTGATTTTGCATATGACAATCATATTAATGATAGTTTTGAGTTAGGATTTTTTGGAGGATGATTGGAAACATAGTGACCTTTTGATTCTGAAGCCTTACTTGAAATTATTTATTAATATGATGGCTCTAGGCAAATAGGGATGTATAAATGATAGGCATTAATTATTCGTGCATGGATGTCTGATGTGTTCAGAACGATGGTTCAGCAACTAAGAACGTGATTGCTGATATGAACGGTAACAATTGTGAAATATTGAATAAGAAGATTCCATATGTGCTGGAAAAGCAAGAAGCACTAGAAGCTCTTGACCATGTTATGGAAGATCTTAAGGATGCCATGCGCCACCTTGAGCTAGAAGAGGACTGCCTAACGGCATTTGTGCCAAAAACAGATATTTGCAATGCTGGTTCTAGCTCAGAAAGGGCTTTGTGCTCTAAGCGCAAACGTATTGATTCGTTCAATATGTGGGAATGCAAAGGATCAAGTCCTTATTGCAAGAAATCAAGAGTTAACCAACACAAGAGAGGAAAATGTCCTCAAGTGAAGAAAAATGTCAAGGGTGAGGTGTTACAATTGTGACAAGAAATGTCACTATGCTTGCAACTGTTGTGAGCCTAAAAAGGTCAACACCTCTTGTACATTTGAGAACTTTGCTTATGTGTCAAGTTCAATATTATAGGCTGAATCCAATCCTTTGTGGATGTAGATTCGGGAGTGATGACCATGTAGCAAAGGATAGAGGATCCTTCGTGGAATTCCGACAGTACCAACCGGAACCGAGTGGATCCATATGGGAAATAACTCAGCTGAAGTTAAAGGAATTGGCACCGGCCAATTGAACATGAGTGGTGGACGCACCTTTGATGTTCTATATGCTCGGAGATTCGTCGAAATTTAGTGTCTGTCTTAGCGTTGGTTAAGCTTGATTTTGGTATGAACTTCCATAATAAATGTGTAGATTTGCGTTTAGATACAAACTACTATGGTTGTGGTCACTTACTGAATGGTTTTATTGTACTAAATATTGACTGTGATGATGTCAATAGGTTACTCCCTTGTTTCACGTCTTCTACCTTATATGATAATGATGTGAATATGGTGGCATGCTAGACTTGGTCATATGGGCCAACAACGTATGAATAGACTAGCCATAGAGGGCTTGTTGGGCAATATTGAAAAAGTCGATTTGTCCATATGTGAGCATTGCCTAGTAAGGGAAAACGACAAGGAAACCATTTAGAAAAAGATAAAGGAGCTGAATTTCCTCTGTATTTAATCCATTAGGACGTCTGTGGTTCAATGAATCTGAGAGGAAGGCAAGGGGCTGTTTATTTCATCACTTTTTATAGATGATTATACTCGAGTCGGATATGTCTATTTGATTTCTCATGAATGAAGCATAAGTTGTTTGAAGGTTTATGAACAGCGAGAAAATCAATTAGACAAGAAAATAAAAGCATTGAGATTCGATCGAGATTGAGAATATTTATCGATGTGTTCAGAAAATTATGTGATGAAAAAGGAATATAAAGATAGTTGTCTATTCCATATACTCCTCAACAAAATGGTGTTGTGGAAAGAAGAAAAGAACCCTACTTTTGGAAATGGTTAGGTCCATGATGGTGCATGCTAACTTACCTATCACTTTTCGGAGTGATGCGTTGTTAACTGCTACCTATATACTTAACCGGATGCCTTCCAAATCAGTTGCTTCCACTTCATATGAGTTATGGATAGTTAGAAAACCGGACTTAAGTTTTCTTAAGCCATGGGGTTGTGCTGCCTATATTCATGAGTCCTCTCACAAGTTTGGGAAATTGGGTCCCAAAAGGAAATAAGAGTATTTTCATGAGATACTACGAACACTCGAAAGGGAATGTGTTCATAAGTGAGCAGGAAAGTGGGAGTATAACTGAATTTGAATCACGGGATGTCACATCCTTAGTGGATGAATTTCCTAAGAAGGGCGAAATAAGGGAAGATTGTTCCCTATTTGAAACCTTGGATCAAGATAATGATGTTAGTGGAGTTCGTCCAAGTGGGAGTAATATGAGACGTGATGAATTGAATTCAACTCATTCTCAATTGCAACCACCTGACGTGACAACATCATCATTACCTAATCCAAGTGGGAGCATGATGGGGAATGATGTGCTAAGTGTACAATCTCCCATACGGTGAACAAGTCGCCAAAGTATTCCCCGTCAATGTTTTGACATTGAAAGGGAAGCTTTTATGGTTGCTCCACAAGATGAGGATGAGCCAAGAAATATTAATAAGGCTCTAAATTGCCCTAATAAGGAAAAATGGATTCATGCAATGGAAGAGGAAATGGAGTCAATGAAGTCAAACCGTGTTTAGGAAGCTGGTTGATCTTCCAAAAGGGCCTTGAGCTATTGGGAACAACTGGGTTCTCAAAATAAAGCGAAAGGGCTGATGGCTCGATAGAAAGGCATAAGGCTCGCCTTGTGGCGAAAAGGTATAATCAACGGGAAGAAATTGATTATGAAGATATATTTTCTCCGTAGTGAGATTTACCTCGATTCGCATTATTCTGGCAATAATTGCAAGTATGGATCTTGAGTTACATCAAATGGATGTAAAGACTGATTTCCTCAATGAAGAATTAGAGGAAGGAACATATATGGAACAACCTACTGGTTTCATAGTAAAAGGCCAAGAAGAAAAGGTATGTCGACTTTGGGGGTCGATATATGGCCTTAAGCAGTCGTCAAGATAATGATATATACGTTTTCATAATGCCATAATGGCATATGACTTTACAATGATAGATGATGATCATTGTGTATATATCAAAAGATCCAATGATCAATTTGTGATCATATCATTATATGTTGATGATATACTAATTGCCAGAAGTAATATGGAGTTTGTCAATATTGTCAAAAAATTGGTTGTCTTCCAATTTTGAGATGAAGGATATGGGTGAGGTTACATATATTCTTGGAGTTAAGATTTCAAGATTGTAAACCCATAAACACTCCTATTGCAAAAGGTGAAGGATTGAGCCATAGTCTCGTGTCCAAGGACTCCATAAGAGAAGGAATAAAGGAAACATGTTCCTTATGCTAGTCTTTGTTGGAAGCTTGATATACACTATGATGTGTACATAACCTGGCATATGTTTTGTAATTGGAATGGTGAGTAGATACCAATCCAATCCAGGTCCAGCACAATGGAAAGCCGTTATGAGAATACTGAGGTATCTAAAGGGAACTGCTGATTAGACGATGAGTTATTAAGGAAAGGATCTGCGACTCTAAGGCTATTCTGATTCTGATTGGGGAGGAGATTTAAATGAAAGGAAATCTACCTCTGGGTTTGTTTTCTTACCGAATAATGGCGCCATATATTGGAGCTGTAAGAAACAAACATGCGTAGCCTTGTCCACGATAGAAATTGAGTTTGTGGCATTATCAGCAGTAGTGTAAGAAGATGTTTGGCTTTAGAGATTTTTTTGGATCATTTAGGTGTTATTGGAAGTGCTGCAGATTTGTTATTTGTTAAGCTGTGATAGCCAAGCGAAAGCGTACACCAAAGATCCAAAATATCATGGCAAGACCAAACATATAGATACCAAGTATAATTTTGTAAAGGATATGGTTGCACGAAAGGACGTGAACTTAGAGTACATACTACGCATAGAATGGTAGCGAGATCCTATGACAAAGCCAATACCCGAGAGATGTGTTATGTGGCCATATGAAATCTCTAGGGTTGCGTAGAGAGGCTAATGTACTTGAATATTGTAATTTCCCTAAGTGTTCACATTTGATGAATTCGTGTTTTCATCATTAATGCTTATGAATCTTTGTTTGATCTTTATGCATCTTAATGCTCGGTGCATTATTTTAAGTTGAGAAGTATGTCGGACGATATATAAGATTAGCCCACTCACACGGGTAATCGCCTCGTTTCTTGTGTGATAAATAGAGATGAGACTGTTTTTAAGCTTATTATCTAGGTGATAATCGAGAGCTCAAGCTTAAAACACGTATGTCGCCTTAAGCGAGTGTTAAGATGAGGACATAATACTTACTATGTCTGAAAGTAAAATACCCCACATATTTTACCTTATCCGTCTAAGATGCCGGATGTGAGTTCGATGAATTTTGTGAATGAGTAGATACGTGAACTCAAGTTAGACATTGGGTATGTCCGAACTATCATCGTACGGTATTGAAGGTGTAGACATACGCTCCATGGGAAAGGAGTTAATACCGTAATACGTATTTCATACTACGTATGCATGAGACGACCAATAAGAGTGACAAAAGTTTGATCTCAACTTTTATGTCGTGTGAGACTCTTGAGGAAAAGAGTTCCTCAATTTTTTAGTCCCCTCATGACTCTTACTTATTCTCGAGATTTCTATTTAGTATTTGCTATCTTAGGATGTTGCCAATGGTCATGAGTGATTCGATCTAATGGGGCATTTCTAGAAAAGCAAGTTGAACTGAAATTGCGAGTTTGAAGGAAAGAGGAAAATCGATTTTGGAGAATCACATTGTAGTTTTGTATTCACCGGTTAACCAATTATGACTGTCTTTGTGATAATCATAATTGTGAATACAATATATATATATCATTGTTTAAAAGAGATCAAGAGAGATATAAATGTGATCGATCGATCTAGCAGTGCGCATACTAAGTCTACTCGGAGTGTGATGCCCATTATGAGCTGCTATATATTCCTAACGGATGTATGGCAACGAGCTCTCAAAGTATTTGGTCGCACGGATTATTCACCGGTATGAATGTTGAAGAGAGGAAAAGAGGATTACATTCGGCCCATCATGTTAAGTGAGAGTCTATCTTTGGATTTTTCTCTGATGGGGATGAGTAGGGCCTGTCCGCCCATGTTGGTTTTGCACCACCATGTGCGAGTGGGAGATGATGGATTTATTAGATGGGCTTAAGGCCCATCCGCTCAAGTTGGGCCCAAAAGGGCCCGGCCCACGGGAAGGGCCCGGCCCACGGGAATAAGGCCCGTGGATGGGGGAAGGTATAAAAGGGAGGAGAGAGAGAGAGGGAAGACACCCTTTGGCCATTTGAACGTACGCTCTTCACTCTCTCTTTCTCTCCAAACGCTTAAGGCGACGACGCTTCCCTTTCAAGGCAAATTGACATCATCGGATCAGAATTTCTTCCTCAATCTTCGGCATTGGTGTTTAATCTGTGGCTAACAAGGTATGCTCGAATCCGTGGTGTGCTTTTT
This sequence comes from Eucalyptus brandiana, assembly GCA_014182725.1. Classification (NCBI taxonomy): domain Eukaryota; kingdom Viridiplantae; phylum Streptophyta; class Magnoliopsida; order Myrtales; family Myrtaceae; genus Eucalyptus; species Eucalyptus brandiana. The sequence goes on along the minus strand of CM024675.1, from coordinate 49,634,673 downwards.
TGATCGGTGATGCGTGTTTTCCCGGGCTTCGTCTTCCGCATTGATTTAGGGGTTCGATTTAGTGTCGAATCCGCTTTTCGGGGATCCGTTATTCCCAACAGCCAGCATGGTGGCCATCTCCATCGGTTACTGCCTCGCCCTGGAAGCCCCCCTCCCCACCGCGTACGACGATTGCTGGGCCGCGCTCCAGTGGGTCGCCTCCCACATGGCGCCGCACCGGGCTCACCGACTGCGCGGACTTGCCCGGCTCTACATAGGTGGCAACAACGCCGGGTCAACATCGCCCCCAACGTCGTGATGCGGGTCGATCGAGGGCCTCCGCGGCGCGAGGATCATCGGGCGTTCATCTCGCGGTCCTACTTCCGGGGTCGGAGGCGATCGGTAGAGGGAGGAGGGAGGGGTCGAAAGGAGAGTGTGATGCTGCAGGTGTGGGAGTTCATGTTCCCGACGAAGGCCGGAGGGATCGACAACCCGGCGATATATCCGGGAGGCGAGAGAGTACTGGTGTGCGTGGCGGAGAGAGGGCGGGTGGCGAGGGGAGCTGGAGGCGTTCGAAGCTGAAGGAAAAGACCACGTCTTCAACGTGCTGCGACCCGAGAGGGAGGCCGCGAAGAAGATGGTTAGCCGGTCAGCCCCTTTCCTCCGGTGAAGGAAAACTCTAAAAAATTGGATTTATAACACTTTGGCATTTGGATTTGCAATTTTTTGTGACTAGCCAAGCCAATAAAAAAGAAAAGAAATTGCACAATGACCGAAAATGTTATTAGAGGAAATCGCTATTTTAGAAATAAATATTCTCTTCGCCTATCGATGAATCAGCTTATATTCATGTGTGTATATACACTAGCAATAACAAGTCAAATCGGGCATGGTCGAAAATATCTTTCCTCACTAATATTTTCTGACAAATGTACCTATCGATTATAAATAGCAACATCAGTAATTGAAACAAAGTCTTTTTTAGTGTTCAATATTTACTGCAGATCCAATTTCCTGTTCTAAAATAACTAACATTACAGACGCCCTTTTAGCGATTACAAGGGTATCATTATTGTCACCTTCATGGTATAGGCGATCATAGTTCGGAGACTTAATTGGTGTGACAAAAATGAGTAGATTTGAGAAAACAAATTTTTATTTGTTGAGGTCAATCGGTCCACATCGATTAATTCATACTTGATCAATAAGTGGGAATAATACTTTCAAATCATCATTTGCCCTCGATAATGATTTTTACGTTTCGTGATAAGATCTGTTGGGACGCCTACGCATTGATTAAGTCTACTTTCGCGCCTTCAAAGTAAGGTTAGTTCTCTTTTAATTTGGGGCCTCTATTAAATAGTCATAGCAAGAGGTTTCTTTTACACTTCGAGGAGGAAAATTGGCCAAAAGTCTTATGCACAGTAGCCGATTTAGTTTTAAATCATGCTAATTTAGTTATAAACATTTAGATAATTTGTCAATTCGGTCCTAAACTTTTTAATTATGTTAAATTAGTCCTAAACCTTTTGAAAATTTGCCAATTTAATCCTAAACCCCTTGACAATTTGTCAATTTATTTATTATGGCCAATTTTTATTGGAAATCATTAACATAAATACTAATCATCATATGTGGCGTGGGTAAAGATCGACATAAATATTTTTTTAATTTTTCCTTTTCCGTTTTTCCTTTCTTTTTTTTTTTTTTTTTTTTTCATTTCACTGTGGCAAGTATTTGGCCATGACTGGCAACTAGCCACAGGTAAAAAAAAGGGAAAAATAGAAAAAAAAAATTAAAAAATGCAAAAGATTATCCATGTTAGTACTAGCCACACCACGTAGGATAGTCAACAGTTGTCAACCATCCAAGTTAGTGATTTCCAGCAAAAATTAGCTAAAAATTAGCAAATCATCAAAAGATTGGGACTAAAGTGGCAAATTTTCATAAGATTTAGAATTAAATTGACAAAATTGAAAAGCTTAAAATTAAGGCTCTGTTTGTTTCGCATAAAATGTTACCTTTTATAGAAAATGCTTTCTAGGAAGACATTTTCTATGAAAATGATAATATTTTCTTGTGTTTCATCGCAATTTTTAAAAGAACTAGAAAATATTTTTCATCATTTGGAAAAGAAAATCCGATATAATTTTTTAAAATTCACATACACTATTTGGGTACTAGTAACTTCTATATCGGCAATCGAGGAACAAAGCACAAGCACCAAGATCTTGGGTTCAGCCTCAATGGACCCCGACCGAGCATCGGGAACCCAACAAACAACAGAAAATGAGGAAAATATTTTTCACAAAACAAATGGAGACTAAATTAGCAAATTATCAAAAATTTAGGACTACATGATATAATTGAAAGGTTTAGGACTTTTTGAACAATCGCCCCACTTCAAAGAATCATATAGAAATTCATTTCAGGTATCTTGACAGCCACACACGTTTCCCTTCTCCAAGGAGTCGGTTATAATAGATAATTAATGACGACCATTCTCATTTCAATCTCTTCAAAAAGTAGACGCTACCAAACTTTCAAGGACCAAAGTGGGGACACGATCAATATGTGACACATACTTCACTTTAGAGGCCACATGGAGAGGGGACAAAAGCTATCGCAAAGGCCGCCCTCATATGCATCGAGCTCATGCATACTTATCACATCCAATAATGACTACTGTGAATAGTTGGTTCGATCAAAATAACTCTGAGAACGGTTCGACTAAGTGGCGAGGGAATTGAGGTGGAGGAGGGAACGGTAGAGACATGACCGGGATCAGATCTGGCGTTGCCCTCTGACGAGGCTTTTGGAGTGACTTGTTAGAACCGAAAGAATAATAACCGTGAAAATTTAGAGTAAAAGGACAAATGAAGACCGGATGGAGAACTTTTTATTGAAATGCAAATGCCCGTGCTCCATCTCTCTATTTCTGGAGCTCACTCTGGTTTTGTAGCTAGCTTACAATGCTTGGCAAGTGCTTTATTAATGGCTAAAGTTCTCTATTCAAAAGCGGTTGTACCTTTGACTCTTCGCTCCAAGACAAACGTAGCATTTAATAAAGAAAGGATTTTTCCTAAGTGCCCACAATCTTTTACTTTTACTGCACCTGCTAGGATTAAATGAGGTTTTCATTTTTGAGTTCATGCGGTCCTCCATAAATCTCCCTTGTCGATTTCTTTCTTTCTTTCTTTCTTCATGCTTCATATGCTTACATTTTTTTTCCTTCATTCTTTTTTAGACGCCTTGATAGGCTTTCTTTGAAGAGCACCAACAACCAAATCTAGGAACCAGCAACCGACATACTCAAATCCAACAATCAATTTTATATTATTCGAACATGGCTTTCGATGACCAGGACCTTTTTGAATTGGCCATTTGACTGTTTTTACATGGATGTATTAAGCATGCAGATTCACCACCTTACGAGCTGAGATAATTCTGATCCCAAAGTTATTTCGGGATGCAACTTGGTCTTTGAAAATGTAACAAATATCGCAACAACATTCTATATAATACATAGAAAAAGCGAAATCAACGCTTTTCGTTTCCATTTTCAAGAACTGATGTTCACAAAGCACAAGAGAACAACCTTGTAAAAAGCCAAACGAAAATGAAGCAAACAAGCTAGCAAGTTTTGTTAAGAAAAGCAGCCAACCGTTTGATCAGGACCTGCGCACTCTTCTTCTCGTGAGTCACGATATGGAAAGCGTGGTCTTCTCCTTCAACCTCCACCAACTCCACTTCTCCTTTGAACCCACTCTCCTTCACTGCCTCACAGTACTTCAACCCTCTGTCTCTCAGCCGGTCCTTCTCCGCCACACTCACCAACAACCTCCCGCACCCAAGGCCCGCCAGGCTCGGGGCTCCAGCCGCGAACGGGTTGATCATCGGGCTATCGATCCCGTCCTTGGGCGTCGGGTACAAGAAAGTCCACATTACATGCGCAAGGCCCTTGTCGCGATCGGTCTTGGACTCTGACCCAATAGGTTCAGAGCCCCAGAAAAAGGGGTGGGTCAGGTAAGCGCCGGATATCCTTATGCCACCAAGTATAGTGTTGCGGCCGGCCCTCATGAGGACGTTGTGGGCGATATTGGCTCCAGCGCTGTCGCCGCCGACAAAGACACGGTGGAAGTCGCCATGATCAGCCAGCCACGGCTCTTTCACGGCGGCTCCACAGTTGACCGAGTGTGAAGCCACCCACTGGAGGGCTTCCCAGCAATCGTCGTAAATGGCGGGTATGGGGCATTCGGGAGCTAACCTGTAAATTGAGGAGAATTCTTATTTTTAGGCAGATGATTTTTATGAAAGAAAATTCGTGAGATTTTTTCTTATATTTGGAAAATGGATAACTCCTAAATTGATTTCTTTGTATTTGGATGGTAGATTACTCCTTGGTGGTGAGCCAATAAGTGTTTTATCCTCAATTAGTGGTTTTTCTTTAAGCCCTGATGGTGAGCTTCTTCTATCTTCCTATATCCTTGGCAAGTGGCTTGTCCTTTAAGCCTTGGTGGTGAACTTCATCAATCCCAATTTTCATTCTTGGTTAGTGATGCATCCTTCAGACCTTGGTGATGATCGTATCCTCTCTTGCATTCTACATTTCATCCATCGACAACCGTCCCCATACACTTAACTAGAAAATTCCACTATTCCGGAATCACTCTCCCATGCACGCATCGATGTCTTCTTAGCATTGAAAGTGATAGATATAACTACGTAATCCCTTCAACTCTATAAAATAATGGAGTAGAAAAAGTTACCGGTTTTTCTCCAGATGAGGACCTTGGAGGAAAAAAGTCCTTTTCTTGAAGTTTCTGTGTGTATAAATTAGAACATACCTGTACTCAACAGAGACGGCAAGTATCTTGGCTTCCGCGACAAGGGTGGTGAGATACTGATGCTCGAACAGAGAGAAGGCAGATTCGATGCAGAAGCCGCCACCGTGGTAGTAGACCAAGATGGGGAGCTTCTCAGGCTGTTCGTTAACAGGTTCGAGTTTCGGGAGATGGAGTCTTGCTTTGATAAGAGGGTCCTCGCGAATGGTGATGTCTTTGGATGCGACGCCGGTCTTGGGGTCCTCCAAGCAAGGGGGAACATATGGAGTGCCTGAAAATGAAGCAAAGTTTAACGACTCACACGACTTGAACCATGTCATGCAGACAAAGTCTACTGAAATTACGAGTACCAAGCTAAAAAAAAAGACTTAATTCGCGCAAATCGCCATATTAGGGGGGGAAATGGCCTTCCTTTTCATGACAGTGTTACAATGAAACCTTATTGTTTCTAGAAAAGGGTTCATCCACCATCGAAACACAAAACTTCAGTAATAAGACGAAGCAGAACCAGACATTACCGGAGAGGCGCTCGACCGTGCCATCCTTGTAAACCCTAAGAAATGTGGGGAGCTCTATTTCAACCTCTTTGCTGCACATAATTTTCTTTTTGTGGGTGATATAGTACGTGAGTTTTGCTTTTAGACAAGAGAAAAGAAAGGGGTATTGAATGGACAAGAAAAGAGAGGGTTGGTGGGAGTGGCTATAAAGGCATGCTCTGAGGAGACTAGATGAGTAATACTTATAGAAAGTCTTCATCTTCCGGTCTTGTCTTTGTCGGCAATTGAATTCTGGCCGGAGCGGTTTACATTGATTGTTTGTTAGAAAGCGTGATGAACCCTAATAAAATCCAAAACAAATGGAGATTTTTAGGCTGATTATTATGTGATCGTGAAGTAATGTAAATATATCGATGGGCCATTCCTCAACAGATTAAAGCCATTAAGTTGGGCATTTTGACACGATACCAAAGCACGGATCAAGAGTTCAGATGCCCACACTCCCCTCTCAATCTCATAGTTTTGAGGAAGAGAAACGTGTCGACTTTTCGGTCTCGATCTGTCTCTTCAATGCTTCTGTCAAAATGCACGATGTGGTCGGTTTGTCAGTAAGGTCTGACTCACCCAATAACCATGGTCTTACATTTGATTAGATATCCTTATGAATGAATCATTGCCATGTTTCCTAACGGTAAAAAACTTTTTAAGTCAAACATTCTGACCGATTTTCAACAAAACTACAGGAAGGATTGGCACGAGCGTTCGGCTGAAATGGCAAAAGAACAACATAACAGTTGGCCCGGATTGGAGACTCGCATTAGCTTGCTGACTAATATCTTCTTCGAGAAGGAAAATTGATTTTTATTGTGGTCAAAATCCTTAGAAAACACACGGAAATTATCAAGGGATAAGTTGGTGTACGAGAAAATAACCTGAAGGACAGATAGGGGGAGCTGTTTGGGCTGGAAAAATTGCAAGGTCTAAGGCCAACGAAAGTCTAGGTCTTTGGGCAGATGCAAGATCATTTTCCCACGTCTTTATCCTCTGCAACGAGACGAAAATGACACAGAAGGGGAAAGTGATGGTTTCCATTCAGGCGGGCTCGAGTGCATCAGCCTCTCTTTGCCAAAAGACCAAAGAGAGATGCTTTTCAGAAGAATAGGACCAAGGAGAGATACTTATCAAAAGAAGAGGACCAAAGAAATATGCTTTATAAAAGTAAGGCTTTTTCCAACCTTTTAACAATTACAAACGCGGGCTTTTTGTGTTTTCTTCTTTTTTTAGGTAGGACATAGAAAAACATCACAACCACTACTTTAGACAGTGTCCCGGCTCCCATCCACTTCCACGTTAAGAGAAGTCCAAAAAACTTTAGAGGTGGTTACCTAAAAGTGCATAATTTGGATGGGGGACATCGGGCCCGTTTGGTTCAGCTTTGGAGAAATGTCCTTGGAAGAATGCAAATACCTTTGAGATATAGGGGTTTCCTGAAATGTTACACCGTTTGATAAATTACAATCTCAAATAGCTTTGAAAAATAATTTTAGCAAAAACACCGTTTGGCAAAACTTGCATTTCTAATTGGCTTTTGCTATTTTTTTTTTTAAGTCCAAAAATAAAATCCAGTGGCTGGCGAACTACCGGCCAACTGCCGGACGGCCAATCTGGCCGCCGGACCGCTAGATTTGGCGGCCTGAGGTCGCGGAGGCCAGATCTGGCCGTCGGACTGCCAGATCTAGCCTCCCGATGGCCAGATCTAGCCACTGGACCGCCAGATATGGCCTCCCGACGGCCAGATCTAGTGGCTGAGGGCGCGACCTAAGGCGACGTCGCCTAGGTCGCGGGTCGCGCCACCCCGGGCGGTGGTCACCGGGGACGCGCGACCCCCATACGGTGGTGGTGGTGGTTGCCGAAGAAGCCAAACTCTCAAACGGCGGAGAAGATGAAGACGAACGGAGAAGAAGATGAACAGTAATGACAATGAACAGTAAACTTGCATCTCCAAAATGCCTAATGCTCAAAGCTGGTCCTTCCCAGCATTCAGCTTTCAGCCTTTAAAATGCCCGCATTTCGCAAATGGGCATTCGAAAACCATTGCCAAACACACAAAATTTTCCCCAACGGGCTCTGGGGGCTTAAAGCCCCTTGGGAAAGCCCAACCAAATGGGGCCATCGTACTGCATTCGTCCCTATCGTTGTTGACCTAGCTTTGGCATAGAGTCCGTGCGCCTACTGGCTTCTCGAAACATGTGCTTCAGCCAGAGCTGCTGCAGCCCTTGTAACAATGTTTCATTCCATTCTATTATAAGGTTTTGTCATATTAATCTTTATTGACACGAGACTTTTTACTCTTTAGTCTTCCTACCATTTTATTCTGCCCTGTAAGGACTTACTCATCCAGAATAGGTCTCGGTCTTTGAACAAGAACCTTTCCACTATTACGCAAGATGCGTAACATAAGAGAAAAGGTCTAAAGTGATTGAGATCTTCAGGATCTTGTTTCTTAGGAATAAGAGGAAGCAAACTATACGTTAATGCCATCAGGGACAACGCCACTTCGAAAAATCGCTCTAACGATCTCCCAAAAAGAATCCCTCGCCAAACGCGGCGCTTCCAAAAGAAAAAAAAAAAAAACATCATGGAGCCCGTCCGGTGGAGGTGCTTTGTGCAGTTTGAGATTTCAAAGCGCAGTCTTAATTTCCTCTTTTGCCCCGAGAACATCAAGATGCTTGTACCCTGTTCAGATAAAACATTACTTTGCATCACGAGAAGCTCGGGTTCACAAAGACAACGAGTTCTCTCCAGTACAGAACAATTTTCATTACTTTGCATCACGAGAAGCTCAGGTTCACAAGGACAACGAGTTCTCTCCAGTACAGAACAATTTTCATTACTTTGCATCACGAGAAGCTCAGGTTTACAAAGACAACGAGTTCTCTCCAGTACAGAACAATTTTCTGAAATGAATAGTAACCACATCAACTATAGCCCTACCCAATTCCCCATGGCATCTTTCAGAGCGGAACTGTTGGCAATGGTGCAGGTATGATAAAATCTAGCATTGCCTTCCCCCTCAGGAATCCTTATTGGTTCTAGCTTTCATGGCCCAAAGAGTTTCCTCATTTGCCAAACTTTGTTGGTGTTAAAACCCGAGATCTTTGGGACGATCTCTTCTAGGCTTAAGGTCAAGCAACATAGGACTTTGATCAATTAAATATTAAATCTTTTGACAATTTACTAATTATATCCTAAACTTTTCAATTATGTCAATTTAATTCTACACTTTTGAGAAATTTGATAATTTAATCATAAACTTTTCATCGAATTATCAATGTAATATTTCCAAATAATTTTAGCTTGAAATTATTGACATAGATAATTTTAAAAAAAATTAAAAAAATTTCCGAATCGTGCCCATCCGAAACCATCCTATACCTCGGAATCCCATCTTCAGAAGGCAATCATCATGCACAATTTATTTATGAATGATCAATGTACGAGACAGTCACTAATGAAACAGAGCACGACAATTTTCAGGAACCTCCAACTATAAATGTTATGGAAAATTACCAAAAAAGTCATAAATCTATTGTAATTGTGTCAATTCAGTCCTAAACTTTTTTTTGGCTAATTTAGTCCTAAACATTTTATAATTGTGCCATGTTAATCCATCCTGCCAAAATTGGCCGACCGGTGCTAACATGGACACCGGCCGTTCGGTGAAAGCTGACATAGCAATTTTTTATTTTTTTTATTTTTTTTCGAATGTTTAAATATTTTTTAAAATTTTTAATTCTTTTTTTCTTTTTTTTCACTTTCTCTTTCCTCTGCCGACCAATGGCAAGGCCGGCCTTGCCGTCGCTGGGCAAGGCCTCGCCAGATCTAGCAAGGCTCGGCCCCGCCTAGCCTCAGTGAGGCTGCCGTGACCAAATCTAGCGAGGAGCCTCGCCTGGTCGACGAGGCCATTGTCGCTAAAGTTGGCGAGGCTCGGCCTCACCCAGCCATGGCGAGGTCGAGCGAAGGACAACAAGGAGCCTCGCCGACACTGGCGAGCTCAGCCCTCACTAGATCTGGCAAGGCCTCACCCAACCAAAGCGAGGGTCGACCTCGCTAGTGGCTAGCGAGGCTCCTCGCTAGATCCGGCAATGGTGGCCTCATCGAGGCCGGGCAAGGCCAAGCCCAACGACGGTGGCCTCGCCGAGGCTGGGTGAGGCCGAGCCCAGCGACGGCGAGGCCGGCCTCACCAGATCTGGCGGGGCCTCACCATTGGCTGGTGAGGTCGGCCTCGCCGGCCGGCCAGAGGAAAGAGAAAGTGAAAAAAAAAAATTCAAAAATTCAAAAAATATTTAAAAAATTCGAAAAAAAATTTAAAAATTTCCATGTCAACTTTCGTCGGACGACCGGCGTCACGTTAACACCGGTTGGCCAATTTTGGCCGAATGGACTAAACTGGCACAATTATAAAAGATTTAGGACTAAATTGGCTATAAAAAAAATTAGGACTGAATTGGCAGGTTTATGACTTTTTTGGTAATTCTCCCAAAAATATTACATCGGACAAGGTAGGGTTGTTCACATACTGCTCCCCTAGATAAACCTGCAGTGAGAAAGTTTTTAAGCACTGGATCAAATTTTATTTTCCAGATCAGATCTAAAAATACTCATATGCACAAAAGACTCCTTTCTAGGCAAATAATAACACACACACACACACATATATATATATATATATATATATATATATATATATATTTGAAAACTTTGAAAGAGAAAAATAAATAGAACGGGTCAATCCTCCCGGACTATGTAATGAAACAAAAGGCAATTTATGAGAAAATCAAGCACGCATTCGATGCTGCTGACATAGATCTTTTGCACTTAACTGCAGAGCACGACAATTTTCGGGAACCTCCAACTAGAAATGTTACATCGGACAGGGTAGGGTTGTTCACATGCCAGACTATGTAATGAAATAATGCTGCTGACAAAGATCTTTTGCACACACAAAACCTTACATTCTTCTGGACCATATCATCTGACCAGAATTGACAGTTGAAATGATAAAAGAAAATCAAGCGCACATTGGATGGCCAGTGAAAAGACAATAAGCCAGTCCTAATTATAGAAGTATTGAGAGAGAGAGAGAGAGAGCATCACAGACCATTGGTATCTACAAAAATTGTTTGCTGGTCATCTGGAGAACAGAGATGAGCAAGAGCCAAAGCAACACGTCTTTGAACAATCTTCTCTGCTACGCGCATCAAATGTAGTAAATGATTCAAAAGCTGCACAAAGAAAGCAACATAGTAAAGCCCAGCAGGGCAAGAAAAAAACAGAAAGAACTCCTTCCATTTATGTACCCAACAAAAAGAGAAAAATAAAATCATTGAGAACAATACCGAGTCCAGTTCAAAGGAGTATGAGACTACGAAATTAAGATACTCACTCGACCATGAATCTTCTTCTCTAATCTTTTCAAAGTTTTGGCAACACAAACCTCTGTAGCTTGCAAAGATGTTGTCTATTGCACTCATATTATGCTTTGTGTGAAAAGTAATTCTAAAAACAATGCGTTTAACCCTTCTCCTACCCTAACAAAATCAGAAATATTGTCCTGTAGAGAAGATGCATAGCGGTTGTAAAATAAGTAGCACCGATACTAACACGCAATATACAACACAACATGTCAACACTTCATTGCTCAAAAAATAGAAAATTGTAACACATTAGGACACGTTATATATTAAATATATATTTAATTATTATTTTTATGATTATTTCAATCAAATTAATTTGATTCAAATTCACAAATAAATAAATAATAATAAAGCCTAAAATGAATTTACACTAAAAAAATTAATAATCATTTATTAATATCATTTATTGTTTCAATTTGACAAATTCAACTCTATTCCAATAATTCATAAAATTTGGAGAAAAAATAAGCAATCCATATTTTGGACTCACATGTCAGACTTGTTGGAAGAGAAGAGAAAAAAAAAACTTAGGAGTGAATTATATATTACAAAAAGTAAGAGTTAGAAGAGAAAAAAAGATTAGATTTTCTTCTTTTCCCATTTTTTATTTTTATTATTGTTCTTTACACACACACACATTTTAGCCACTTATTTATTAAAAAATTTTAAAATTGATCCCGTGTGTTGGAATCATATGTCGGAAACTCACATATCAAAATTCCAACTCATCTATCGAAAAGTATTGGGAAAGTTGATCAGATATCAGATTTTTCGATACGTATTGGCCAAGTGTCAGAAACTTACTTATGCTCTGGTACCAATGAGATGGTCTATACTTAGAACCAAGGAAAATTTAGTAAGTTACTGCGAGTATGCCTTCCTACAGTGGGCGAACCTCTGCTCGAGCCTTTTAGAGACAACCTTTTAGCAACAAACTACCCAGAGATTTAGTTCAAAGCATAAACACTCAAGCGTGCGAGGATGGTAACTTTTCTAACTAGCCAAACTACATTTCTTAGAGGATTGTACCAGGCTGGAGAAGAAAAGATATTTAGAGAGACATGGGGAGAGTTTTTCACAAACACTTGGTCAAAGAGTGTCCGAAAGTGTTTGAATGCGTCAGATTGCGACACGACACGAAAACTCTAGAAGAGTGTCGATGCTTCTTAGGTTATAACAACTAGCTTGAATGACATCCTTTTGAACAAGAAAACTTCAACATTGCCATCTTTTTTGGAGATTGAGTGGGGAGCATTGTCAAATTTCGGCTTTGCTTAAACTTCACAGGTGTTACCTCATTGTCTGTGAGTCAATAGGGGGCTAAAGCAGCATTATGCTGTAAATACCCATTTTTTGGAATCAAGAAGCTTCAACAATGGAATCAAACAAACCCAACTGTGGGCAGCTACACTGGATTAGAGTCCCTCTTTCATTGCCAAAATCAAGAGTTCGAAACTCACAGTCGCTGAGATCGAGAATTCAAAACTCACCGTTGCTGAAGCATTGTAAGTGAGGAGTGTTGGGAATAACTGATCCCCAAAAACCGGATTCGACACCGAATCGAACCCCTAAATCAATGCGGAAGACGAAGCCCGGGAAAACACGCATCACCGATCGTAAAGCACACCACGGATTCGAGCGTACCTTGTTAGCCACAGATTAAACACCAACGCCGAAGATTGAGGAAGAAATTCTGATCCAATGATGTCAATTTGCCTTGAAAGGGAAGCGTCGTCGCCTTAAGCGTTTGTCTTTCTTTTGAGGGAGAGAGGGAGAGAATACGTGCATTAAAATGCCAAAGGGTGTCTTCTCTCTCTCTCTCCTCCCTTTTTATACCTTCCCCCTCCACGGGCCTTATTCCCGTGGGCCGGGCCCTTTTGGGCCCAACTTGAACGGATGGGCCTTAAGCCCATCTAATAAATCCATCATCTCCCACTCGCACATGGTGGTGCAAAACCAACATGGGCGGACAGCCTTACTCATCCCCATCGAGAAAAATCCAGCATAGACTCTCACTTGACATGATGGGCGAATGTAATCCTCTTTTCCTCTTTCAACATTCATACCGGTGAATAATCCGTGCGACCAGCATACTTTGAGAGCTCGTTGCTATACATCTGTTAGGAATATATAGCAGCTCATAATGGGCATCATACTCCGAGTAGATTTAGTATGCAGTACCCTAGATCGATCGATCACATTTATATTTCTCTTGATCTCTTTTAAACAATGATATATATATTGTATTCACAATTATGATTATCACAAAGACAATCATAATTGGTTAACCAAATGAATACAAAACTACAATGTGATTCTCCAAAATCGATCTTCCTCTTTCCTTCAAACTCTCAATTTCAGTTCAACTTGCTTTTCTAGAAATGCCCCATTAGATCGAATCACTCATGACCATTGGCAACATCCTAAGATAGCAAACACTAAATAGAAATCTTGAGAATAAGTAAGAGTCATGAGGGGACTACAAAATTGAGGAACTCTCTTGTCCTCAAGAGTCTCACACAACATAAAAGTTGAGATCAAACTTTTGTCACTCTTATTGGTCGTCTCATGCATACGTAGTATGAAATACGTATTACGGTATTAACTCCTTTCCCATGGAGCGTATGTCTACACCTTTCAATACCGTACGGATGATAGTTAAGACATACCCAATGTCTAACTTGAGTTCACGTATCTACTCAATCACAAAATTCATCGAACTCACATCGGCATCTTAGACGGATAAAGTAAAATATGTGGGGTATTTTACTTTCAGACATAGTAAGTATTATGTCCTCATCTTAACACTCAGTTAAGGCGACATACGTGTTTTAAGCTTGAGCTCTCGATTATCACCCAGATAATAAGCTTAAAAACAGTCTCATCTCTATTTATCACACAGTAAATAGAGGCGATTACCCGTGTGAGTGGGCAAATCTTACATCTGTCCAACATACTTCTCAACTTAAAGTAATGCACTGAGCATTAAGATGCATAAAGATCAAACAAAGGTTCATAAGCATTAATGATGAAAACACGAATTCATCAAATGTGAACACTTAGGAAATTACAATATTCAAGTACATTAGCCTCTACGCAACCCTAGAGATTTCATATGGCCACAAAACACATCTCTCGGGTATTGGCTTTGTCATAGGATCTCGCTACCATTCTATGCGTAGTATGTACTCTAAGTTCACGTCCTTTCGTGCAACCATATCCTTTACAAAAATTATACTTGGTATCTATATGTTTGGTCTTGCCATGATATTTTGGATCTTTGGTGTACGCTTTATTTGTTTGGCTATCACGGTTAACAAATAACAAATCTGCAAAGACTTCCAATAACACCTAAATGATTCAAAAAATCTCTAAAGCCAAACATCTTCTTACACTACCGCGATAATGCCACAAACTCAATTTCTATCGTGGACAAGGCTATGCATGTTTGTTTCTTACAGCTCCAACATATGGTGCCATCATTCGGTAAGAGAAACAAACCCAGAGGTAGATTTCATTTCTTTTAAATCTCCTCCCCAATCAGCATCAAGATAGCCTTAGAGTCGCAGATCCTTTCCTTTATAACTCATCGTATAATCAGCAGTCCCCTTTAGATACCTCAGTATTCTCTTAACGGCTTACCATTGTGCTAGACCTGGATTGGATTGGTATCTACTCACCATTCCAACCGCAAAACATATGCCAGTCTTGTACACATCATAGTGTATATCAAGCTTCCAACAGCACTAGCATAAGGAACATGTTTCCTTTATTCCTTCTCTTGTGGAGTCCCTGGACACAGTCTATGGCTAAATCCTTCACCTTTTGCAATAGGAGTGTTTATGGGTTTACAATCTTGAAATCTTAACTCCAAGAATATATGTAACCTCACCCATATCCTTCATCTCAAAATTGGAAGACAACCAACTTTTGACAGTATTGACATACTCCATATTACTTCTGGCAATTAGTATATCATCAACATATAATGATATGATCACAAATTGATCATTGGATATTTTGATATATACACAATGATCATCATCTATCATTGTAAAGTCATATGCCATTATGGCATTATGAAAACGTATATATCATTATCTTGACGACTGCTTAAGGCCATATATCGACCCCCAAAGTCGACATACCTTTTCTTCTTGGCCTTTTACTATGAAACCAGCAGGTTGTTCCATATATGTTCCTTCCTCCAATTCTCCATTGAGGAAAGCAGTCTTTACATCCATTTGATGTAACTCAAGATCCATACTTGCCATTATTGCGAATAATGCGAATCGAGGTAAATCTCACTACGGGAGAAAATATATCTTCATAATCAATTTCTTCCGTTGATTATACCCCTTCGCCACAAGGCGGGCCTTATGCCTTTCTATCGAGCCATCAGCCTTTCGCTTTATTTTGAGAACCTAGTTGTTCCCAATAGCTCTGCGTCCTTTTGGAAAATCAACCAGTTCCCAAACATGGTTTGACTTCACCGACTACATTTCCTCTTTCATTGCATGAATCCATTTTTCCTTATTAGGGCAATTTAGAGCCTTATTAATATTTCTTGGCTCATCCTCATCTTGTGGAGCAACCATGAAAGTTTCCCTTTCAATGTCAAAACATTGACGGGGAATACTTTGGCGACTTGTTCACCGTATGGGAGATTGTACACTTAGCACATCATTCCCCATCATGCTCCCACTTGGATTAGGTAATGATGATATTGTCACATCGGTGGTTGCAATTGAGAATGAGTTGAATTCAATTCATCACATCTCATATTACTCCCACTTGGACGAACTCTACCGACATCATTATCTTGATCCAAGATTTCAAATAGGAACAATCTTCCCTTATTTCGCCCTTCTTAGGAAATTCATCCACTAAGAATGTGACATCTCGTGATTCAAATTCAGTTATACTCCCACTTTCCCGCTCACCTATGAACACATACCCTTTCGAGTGTTCGTAGTATCTCATGAAAATACTCTTATTTCCTTTTGGGACCCAATTTCCCAAACTTGTGAGAGGACTCATGAATATAGGCAGCACAACCCTATGGCTTAAGAAAACTTAAGTCCGGTTTTCTAACTGTCCATAACTCATATGGAGTGGAAGCAACTGATTTGGAAGGCGTCCGGTTAAGTATATAGGTAGCAGTTAACAACGCATCACTCCGAAAAGTGATAGGTAAGTTAGCATGCACCATCATGGACCTAACCATTTCCAATAGGGTTCTGTTTCTTCTTTCCACAACACCATTTTGTTGAGGAGTATATGGAATAGACAACTATCTTTATATTCCTTTTTCATCACATAATTTTCTGAACTCATCAGATAAATATTCTCGACCTCGATCGGATCTAAATCATTTTATTTTCTTGTCTAATTGATTTTCTGCTAGGTTCATAAACCTTCTGAAACAACTTATGCTTCAGATTCATGAGCAATCAAATAGACATATCCGACTCGAGTATAATCATCTATAAAAAAAGTGATGAAATAAACAGCCCCTTGCCTTCCTCTCACATTCATTGAACCACAGACGTCCAAATGGATTAAATGCAGAGGAAATTCAGCTCTTTTATCTTTTTCTAAATGGTTTCCTTGTCATTTTCCCTACTAGGTAATGCTTACTTATGGACAAATCGACTTTTTCAATATTGCCCAACAAGCCCTCTATGGCTAGTCTATTCATACGTTGTTGGCCCATATGACCAAGTCTAGCATACCACCATATTCACATCATTATCATATAAGGCGAAGACGTGAAACAAGGGAATAACATATTGACATCACCATAGTCAACATCTAGTACAATAAAACCATCCAGAAAATAATCACAACCATAGTAGTTTGTATCCAAATACAAATCTACACTTCTATTATGGAAGTTCACACTAAAACCAAGTTTAACCAACATTAAAACAGACACAAAAATTTCGACGAATCTCCGGAGCATATAGAACATTAAGGTGCGTCCACCACTCATGTTCAATTGGTGGTGCCAATCCCTTTTACTTGACTCGGAGTTGTTTCCCATATGGATCCACTCGGTTCCGGTTGGTACTCGTCGGAATTCCACGAAGGATCCTCTATCCTTTGCTACATGGTCCGTCGCTCCCGAATCTACAGTCCACAAAGGATTGGATTCAGCCAATAATATTGAACTTGACACATAAGCAAAGTTCTCAAATGTACAAGAGGTGTTGACCTTTTTTGACTCACAATAGTTGCAAGCATAGTGACATTGCTTGTCACAATTGTAACACCTCACCCTTGACATTTTCTTCACTTGAGGACGTTTTCCTCTCTTGTGTTGGTTAACTCTTGATTTCTTGCAATAAGGACTTGGTCCTTTGCATGCCCACATATTGAACGAATCAATACGCTTGCGCTTAGAGCACAAAGCCCTTTCTAAGCTAGAACCAGCATTGCAAATATCTGTTTTCGGCACAAATGCCGTTAGGCAGTCCTCTTCTAGCTCAAGGTGGCGCATGGCATCTTTAAGATCTTCCATAACATGGTCAAGAGCTTCTAGTGCTTCTTGCTTTTCCAAAGCACATATTGAATCTTCCTATTCAATATTTCACAATTGTTACCGTTCATATCGGCAATCACGTTCTTAGTTTGAACCATCGTTTCGAACACATCGACATCCATGCACGAATAATTAATGCCTATCATTTATGCATCCCTATTTGCATAGACCCATCATATTAATAAATAATCTTAAGTAAGGTTTCAGAATCAAAAGGTCACTATGTTTCCAATCATCCTCCAAAAATCCTAACTCAAAACTATCATTAATATGATTGTCATATGCAAAATCAATTCTATGAAGCTACATAAAGCTTCTAAAACTACCCACCGCTAATTACCCACAGCAACCAGCAATAACTGAAAGCAAATAAAATCTAATATCTATTAAAATAACAATGCTTTCACATAATACAACTATACATTACACTAAGCAATATATATACGGGGAAAAAAATATCAACATGGAAAGAGATATTCACATCAAAAACATCTCAAATTAATCCAAGGGATAAATAGGGAATGTCCCTTCTAATCTGTCATTCAAAACATCTGAGAAAACTGAAGGCACATTTGCCAACCAAGGAAAAACTTTTGGAGAGCTTTCATGTCGCCACCAAGGCGCATTCACTCGGCGCCATGTGGCGCTCAATCTAAGGGTTGAAGTTTTGGCCAACTCAATCATATAGTACTCTCTTACAAAAGCTTCCACTAGCTTCCTATAATCCAGGACCACGTTGACCTCCCATAGCCGATCCAACACTGCTTGCCATTCAGGTGGAAGAGTGTTCATCAAAGCCGGCACCTTCTGAAAATCCGGCATAAGATAACCATTCCAGATGATTTCTTGTATCATCGATTGACCTTGATCACATGTGATACTAAATCACCGTCATGCCACCGATAATTAGCTAAATCGACATCAGCCTTTTAAGTCTTGCATTTCCCTCGTCCCTTCTCGGGCTTGCGGGTATCGTGCATAACTCATTATAGTCCCGCAACAAATGCGAGAATAATCCATAATTTTCATAAGGAAAATACATAATTTTCCAAAATTCATGCAACAAATGCAGAATAAAAAATGGATACCCACATAGGCATGACTGAAAAAGAAACAAATTCCTTTTTCTTTTTTTTTTTTTTTTTTTCGGGTCAACGGTCAACGGTCAAAGTCAACGGTCGACGGTCAAAGTCAACGGTCAACGGTCGGTCAACAGTCAACGGGTCGGGTCAACGGGCGCGCGGGTCGGACCGGTCGGACCGGACAGGCCGGTCGGCCCGGTCGAACCGCTCGCGCGGACCGACCGCACGTGCCTCGCGCGTGCGGGGCGCGTCACGCGGAGCGTCGGCGGCACGTGCCACGCACGTGGCGGGCGACGTCATGCGGGCGTCGGCTCGCACGTGCGCGCACGTGCCCGGCGGGTCGGGTCGGGTCGGGTCGTCGGTCGGGTCGTCACCGCCCCGAGCGTCATCGCCGACGTCATCGATGACGTCATCCCGACGGTTATCGGCCGTTGGGTGACGTCACGATGACGTCATCGGGTGACGTCAGCACGCGTCGGTTCGCCGACCGGCGCGTGCCGTTTCGCCGGTCGCCGGCGCGCACGTGCCGGTTCGTCACCGGCGCGTGTGGCGCACGCGCTGGCGAAGCCAGCGCTTCCGGGCGCATGCGGCGTCTCCTGGCGGCCGGCGACATGTCCCCGGACTCGTCTCGACGTCGCCTTTCTTCCTGTGCCTTCAGATTTTTATTCCGACTTACGGAAACTCAGAAAAATGGCCGAACAGCGCTCGGGTGTCGGGATTTCACGCCCCGATCCGTACGGCCGAAAATTTTTTGCGAAAATTCAATCAAAAAAACATCAAATTGATCGGGAAAACGTGAACTAGGGCTCTGATACCAATGTTGGGAATAACTGATCCCCAAAAACCGGATTCAACACCGAATCGAACCCCTAAATCAATGCGGAAGACGAAACCCGGGAAAACACGCATCACCGATCGTAAAGCACACCACGGATTCGAGCGTACCTTGTTAGCCACAGATTAAACACCAACGCCGAAGATTGAGGAAGAAATTCGATCCAATGATGTCAATTTGCCTTGAAAGGAAGCGTCGTCGCCTTAAGCGTTTGTCTTTCTTTTGGAGGGAGAGAGGGAGAGAATACGTGCATTAAAATGCCAAAGGGTGTCTTCTCTCTCTCTCTCCCCTTTTTATACCTTCCCCCTCCACGGGCCTTATTCCCGTGGGCCGGGCCCTTTTGGGCCCAACTTGAGCGGATGGGCCTTAAGCCCATCTAATAAATCCATCAAGGAGCCATGATGTTAAGGTCTTATGCTAGTCTCTACGGTACCACCGAACACTGGTGGGTCAAGGCGAAGTTCTCGGTTATCAAAAAAAACAAAAAAACAAAAAAACAAAAAAAAACAATGGAATCAAACAACCACCATTTTCAGCTATACCAGCTTGATTATCGGCCGTGCGGACTGTCCGCACCTGAGATGGTGGAGTTGAGAAATCTCGGCCCTTGGTTCCCGAGACGGTGGAGCTGATCGTGGGGCCCCATCTCCTATCCCCCGCTTCCCGACGAGATCGTACGGATGATGAAATATTTTTATGAAGCGGTAGAAAATCTCTTCAAAGTCCTTTCTTTTGACTAAAGCCTTTCACAACAAACTTAGCATTGTATCATGATTGTAAACTATTTTCTTCCATCTTCAACCTGTATATCTACTTATTTGTGAGTGTAAATTCACTAATTTAAATGTGTGATTTTCATATAAAGATTTGAACTCCTCTTGCATAGTTTCATACTACTCATTATTATAATCACATGACATAGTCTCTTCATAAATTTTAGATCATTTTGCATCAATGAGTAACACATACCGGTGCAGTTGATATCTTTGTAAAGGTCAACATTCTCTTTCAGATCTTTTGACTTGAAGTAGGACCAGCTATTCTTGCTCAATTGGCTCAACTAATCCAATGGGCTGTTCTTACTCAATTGATGGTCTCGTCTCAATTATCTCACTTGTGAAGGAGTAAAATAATCGAAACTGATATAAGACTCATGGGAAGAGGCTTGAGTAGAATTTCCATTCACAAAGTAGCACATGAGGATATATGCCTCAATAGGCTAGTGCTTAAGTGTCAAAGACTCGAGTTGGACCCAAGCCGAAGCCCTAGGTCCTTAGCCCAACCTCTGTGCACCCAAACATCGAGGTACCACACCTTGTCTTCATGGGCCAGGGATTCGGACACAAGGCATCGAGGCCTTGGGCTTAGCTTCTGTGGCCTTTGAATTGGTGTCTGTGCTCTTGCTCAAGACCTAAGTAACAGTGACCGGGGCCCCTATGGTTGGGATGGGGTCCATCGATGCTAGAATTGGGATCTTAGTGCCTATGCACAAGTAACTAGTGCTCAAACAGCGACTAACCTAGGACCAAGGCCAAGAGTCAGGACCTCAATAGACTCAAGCTTGAGCACAAGGGATTCGAGCACAAGCATTGAGGTACTGAGCCTAACCTTGGTGGATATGGGCTCGAGCATTGGGAACCCGGGCACGAGAACAAGGTCTCAAGCTTAGCCTCAATGGATTAGAGCTTTGGCACCAAGGACCTGAACCTAACCCCAGAGTTCTTGTGTCTAAACTTAATGGATCTGGGCACGGGCATTGGGTTGCCTTAGCCTTGATGGATTAGGGCTCAGGCATGGAGAAATTGAGCACGGGCATCAAGCACCCTAGCATGGGTACTAGGGTCCCACACTCAACCTTTGTGAACTCGAGCCCAAGTGCTAGGGCATCAAGTACCGGCATGAGTACCAAGGCCTCAAACTAGCCTCGATGGATCCGAGCACTTATGCTAATGACTTAGGCACCAGCACTAGGGTCCTAGTCACGGGTGCTAGGATCTAGAAATGAGTGTTAGGGTTTCCATGCTCAAGCACAAAATTTCTTGTTCAAATGTCAATATTTAGTAGTAGTTTGGAAAATAATTTTTAATTTTTTATAGAGGAAATCATTTTCTCAAATTTAAATATAAGTCTTCCATTAACTCATGTCCTAAATTATGCAAAATGTATTTTGCGAAACAAACGAAGAATAAATTGATTAAAGATTATGATTAAATTGACATAATAGAAAGGTTTAGGAATGTGTGGACAATCGTTCCCACCTCAAGAAACCATATAGAAGCTCATTTCATAAGTACTGGGGATCTTCGGAGCCACAAGTCTCCTCTTCTCCAAGGATTCGGTTATAATAGAGAATTAGTAACGACAATTCTCATTTCAATCTTTTCGAAAGCTAGACGCTACCAAACTTTCAAGGACCAAAGTGGGGACACGATCCCAATCTGCGTAACCTCTAGTCGTGGACATGATTGATGGATTGTTTTATACAAGATCCTGTAAGAGGCGAGGCATCATTATCAAATCAATATGTGACAAATACTTCACTTTGGAGGCTACATGATAAAGGAACGAAAGCTATCGCAAAGGCCGCCCTCATGTGCATCAAGGTCATGCGTACTTACCACATCCAATAATGATTATGGCGAAAAGTTGGTTCGATCAAAAGGACTATGAGAACGGTTCGACCAGGTAGCAAGGTACTTGAGGAGGACGAGGGAGCGATGGAGACGTGATCGGGATCAGATCCAGCGTCGTCTTCCGACAAGGCTTTTGGAGTGACTTGTTGGAGCCGAAAGAATAATGTCAACTGTGAAAAATTGGAACAAAAGCACAAATGAAGACTAGATGGAGAACTTTTTATTGAAATGCAAATGCTCGTGCTCTAACTCTATTTATGGAGCTCACTCTGGTTTCGTGGCTTTCTTACAATGCTTCACAAGTGCTTTATTTATAGATGAAGTTCTCTATTCGAAAAACTGTTTGTACCCTTGACTCTTTGCTCCAAGATAAGCGTGTGATTTAATAAAGAAGAAAGTTTTCTAGGGGCCCATAATCTCTTACTTTATATGCCCCTGCTGGCATTTAATGAGACTTTCATTCTTAAGTTCAGGTGACTCACCATATTTCTCACCTATTGATTTCTTTCTTTCCTCATGCTTCATTAGCTCTTTTTCATTAAATGCTTGCATTCTGTTTCCTTCATTTTTCTTGAGGCGCCTACCATGAATTAAGGCTTTCTTTGAAAAACATCAACAACCAAATCTAGGAACCAGCAACCAACATGCTCGAATTCAACAATCAATTTTATATTATTTGAACATTGCTTTCGATGGCGAGGACCTTTTTGAATTCTTCCAAAGGCAACGTGACTGTTTTTCCATGGGTGTACTAAGCATACAGATTCACCACCTTACGGGCTGAGATGATTCCGATCCCTAAGTTATCTCGGGATGCCACTTGGTCTTTGAAAATGTAACAAATATCACAACAACAGTCTATATAATACATAGAAAAGCGACATCACTGCTTACGTTCACAAAGCACTCGAACAACCTTGTAAAAAGTCAGACGAAAAGGAAGCAAACAAGCTAGCAAGTTTTCTTAAGAAAAGCAGCCAACCGTTTGATCATGACCTGCGCACTCTCCTTCTCGTAAGTCACGATATGGAAAGCGTGGTCTTCTCCTTCAACCTCCACCAACTCCACTTCTCCTTTGAACCCACTTTCCTTCACTGCCTCGCAGTACTTCAATCCTCTGTTTCTCAGTAGGTCCTTCTCCGCCACGCTCACCAACAACCTCCCGCATCCGAGGCCCGCCAGGCTCGGGGCCCCGGTCACGAACGGGTTGATCATCGGGCTATCGATCCCGCCCTTTGCCGTCGGGTACAAGGAAGTCCAGACTATGTGCGGAAGCTCTTTGTCGTGATCCGTCTTAGGCTCTGACCCGATAGGTTCAGAGCCCCAGAAATAGGGGTGGGTCAGGTAAGCGCCGGATATCTTCATGCCACCAACTATAGGGTCGCGGCCGGCCCTCATGAGGACGTTGTGGGCAATGGTGGCTCCAGCGCTGTCACCAGCGACGAAGACACGGTGGAAGTCGCCGTGGTCAGCCAGCCACGGCTCTTTCACGGCAGGTCCACCGTCGTCGATCGAGTGTGAAGCCACCCACTGGAGGCCTTCCCAGCAATCGTTGAAGATGGTGGGTACAGGGCATTCAGGAGCTAACCTGTGAGAAAATAAGCAACCACCATTACTATTTTTATCGCATGGATAAACCCCATTATCATTTTTACCAAACTTAACTAGTTTTTGGGGAAACTCATCAATCCGACTTATTGTAGAGGTAGAATATAGGAAACAAAGAAAATTTACATGAACAATGTTGAATAGGTGAGAGCTTTTTACCTAATTCTCATGTACACATCTTATGTTCACCATAGTCGACGTGACAATTGACATAAGATAATATTTTTAGTTTTGCAAGGGTGCTAACACTATAGGCTTAACATAAAATGGGATTGTCAAAAACTAAACTTTATATATACGCATACATGTCGTCTTCTTAGCATTAAAAGTGATAAATGTAACTACATATTCCCTTCTCGATAAAACAGTTGAGTAGAAAAAGTTACTGGTTTTTCTCCAGACGAGGACCTTGGAGGAGAAAAGTCCTCTTGAAGTTTCTCTGTGTATAAATTAGAACAAACCTGTACTCAATGGAGACGGCGAGTATCTTGCCTTCTGCGACAAGGGTGGTGAGATACTGATGCTCGACCAGAGAGAAGGCAGATTCGATGCAGAAGCCGCCACCGTGGTAGTAGACCAAGATGGGGAGCTTCTCAGGCTGTTCCTTAACAGGTTCGAGTTTCGGGAGATGGAGTCTTGCTCGGATGAGAGGGTCCTCGCAAATGGTGATGTCTTTGGATGCGACGCCGGTCTTGGGGTCCTCCAAGCAAGGCGGGGCATATGGAGTGCCTGAAAATGAAGCAAAGTTTAACGACTCACACGACTTGAACCATATCATGCAGACAAAGTCTACTGAAATTTCTTGTACCAAGCTAAAAGAAATGACTTAATTCGCTCATATCGCCATATTAGGGGGAAAAATGCCTTCCTTTTCACTATGGAGTGTTAGGATGAAACCTTATTGTTTCTAGAAAAGGGTTCATCCACCATCAAAACACGAAACTTCAGTAATAAGATGAAGCAGAACCAGACATTACCAGAGAGGCGCTCGACCGTGCCGTCCTTGTAAACCCTAAGAAGTGTGGGAAGCTCTATTTCGACCTCTTTGGAAGTGCAGATGCTGCCCATAATTTTCTTTTTGTGGGTGATATGATATGTGAGTTTTGCTTTTTGACAAGAGAAAACAAAAGGGTGTTGAATGGAAAAGAGGAGAGAGGGTTGGAGGGAGTGGCTACAGAGGCATACTTTGAGGGATGAACGATACTTAAAGAAAGTCTTCACCTTCCGGTCTTGTATTTATCGGCATTTGAATTCTGGCCGGAGCTACTTTTAATCCTCCTACGTGGCAAGAAAAGCAGGGACGGTTTACATTGATAGTTTGTTAGGAAGCGTGAGAAACCTAATAAAATCCAATAAAGATGAGATTTTTATGCTGATTATTATGTGATCATGAAATATTATAAATATGCCGTTGATCCATTTCTCGGTGCATTTACCTTTCCAAAAAGAGAACAAAGTACGGATCAAGAGTTCGGGTGCCAGCACTCCCCTCTTAATCTCATTGTTTAAGGAAAAGAAACGTATTGACAAAATCCTTGGAAAACACAAGGAAAGGATCGAGCGAGCTTGGTGTATAAGAAATTAAGCTAAAGGACAGATAGGCGCAGCTGTTTGCTTTGGAAAGTATGTAAGGTCCAAGGCCAACGAAAGTCTAGGTCCTCGGGCAGATGCAGCGTCATTTTCCCTCCTTTGCAACGAGACGAAAATTCGAGGGGAAATGGGGACGGCTTCCATTCTGGCGTGCTTGAGTGCACCGGCCTGTCTTTGCCAAAAGACCAAAGAGAGATGCATTTCAGAAGAAGAGGACCCAAATAAGAGATGCTTTGCCAAAAGTGGGGCTTTTTCCAGCTCTTTAATATTTCCATCACGACCGCGACTTAAGCAAATGTCCGGTCTCCCGTCTCCTTTCGCGGTAAGAGGAGTCCAAACTCCTTCAGAGGTGGTTACCTAAAAGTCTATATAGTTTTAATGGGGAAAATATTGTTAGGAAACTATGTTCGTCATTGTCGATGACTCGAATTAAACCCAGCTTTGTCATGGCATCCACGCGGCGCGTGCCTATTGGCTTCTTGGAACACGAGCTTCATCTGAAACAGTTGTCTTTATCTTTGCATCTAGGAGTGGTTGGGATCAACAGCCTTCGTGCATCAAATTGTGTATATAAAGATCTTTATTTCTTCATTCAAGCAAGATAGTGGATCAATAAAACTCCGTCCAGAGGTTCTCATAGAGGCAGTCACCGGTAGGCTAAGATCCCTCTATGATAGAAAAAGAAAGCGCAAGACGAGAATCTTCCAACAGTAAGGGAAGAATCTTGTTCCTTGTAGCAATGTCCCCTTCCATTCTATAATAAGCTGTTGCTCTATCGACCTTTATTGCCACAAGATTCCTTTTACTCTGAAGTCTTCCTCCCATTCCATTCGGCCCTAGAAGGACTTATACATCAAGTATAGGTCTCAGTCCTTGAACAAGGATCTTTTCGCAATTACATAAGATGAGTGACAAAAGAGAAAAGGTCCAAAGCGATTGAGAACTTCCGGAAAACAGCATGGAGCCCGTCCGGTCCAGGCGTTTCGCAGGGATTGAGATTTCAAAGCACATTCTTATCTCCTCCGCCACAGGTTGATGCTGTGTATCCTATTCAGATAAAACATTAGTCAGCACCACGGGAAGCCCAGATTCATTAAGACAACGAGTTCTTTCCACTACAGAACAATCTTCTGGAACAACCATATCAGCTATAGCCCTCTCATCAAACACCCAATTTCCCATGACATCTTTTAGAGCGGAGCTCTTAGCAGTGGCGGGCAGTATAAAATCTGGCATTGCCCTCCCCGCCGAGAATCCCAGTGGGTTCTAGCATTCACGGCCCAAACAGCTTCCTTATTTGCCAAACCTTGCTGATGTTTGAGCCCGAGATCTTTAGGACGATCTCTTCTAGGCTCAAGGTCAAGCAACGTTCAGCAATGAATTCAATATTTAATAATTTCGACAACTTATTATTACAGTCCTAAACCTTTTAATTATGTCAATTAAATTTAAAATATTTTTTTACTTATCAATTTAATCTTAAATATTTGAACAAATTATCAATATAACTTTTCTAGCTAATTTTGATTTAAAATCATGAGGTGAATAACTTTTTCAACTTTTTTTAAATTTTTCTGAATTGTGCCCATCTGAAACCATCCTGTGCCTGGGAATCCCATCGTCATAACGCATTCAAAATTCACCGGAACTTGAGATATAGTAAGACTAACCTGCGACTGTTTTTCAAATTGTCGTTCTAAAACTCTCCCTCCCACGCCAAAACGTGCTTTAGTCAACAGGATCGACCGATCTTGGCTTCACAGAAATGTATTGGTGGTCCTACGAATACAAAACATTCCCAACTCGTGCGAAGCGAGATCTCACCGTTCAGGCCAAACAATCTTTATAGCCACGAGCTTTTAAAGAGTAGTAGAGCTAGCTCCGTTTAAAAAATCACTCTTCGTCGAAGAACATGCCACACAAGCAAAAGCCATCCTTTCATTCCATGAATTACAGCGTTTCCCAGTAGAAAACGACACTCTTTCACAACCACGCCCCACAATCCAGAAGTCCCGAGACATTGAACCACAGGCAAATATGTCAAAATGAATATTGGAACCAATATCTGTTCCCTCAACAAGAGCCTCTGAAGATGACACGATATTCATCATCTTCATACTCGTTTTGAGGAAACAGTCAACAGAGTCCAACCAATTCCCCTTTTCTTACGTCTACTGAAACATCCCATTTCAATTCATGGAACGCACGTCGGCAAAGCTAACTCGAAACGCTACAATCCATGGCTACATGCTTGGATTTCGACAATAATGGGAAGATCACCATCCCAGTTACATCTTACAACAAAAATGGGTGGAGACTTACAGGGAGTCCACATCTTGCGTCTGGAAAAGAATGTGAGTTCCAATTACCAAACAGTCAGAGCCATCCACCTGCTACCAACTGCTCATAAATCTACCACTTCCTGTACAACAATCGGTTAGAGTAGGGAGAGCGAAACCACAGGGTCTTAAGGCCTCAAGGTGCTACGCTGGTTAGACTTAGTAAGTGCTTTCACAAAATACTGTTGGATTTCTGGTATTATACGGTGAATGAGAGGGAAATTCCTGCAAAAGTTCAGAGCAGAACAGTTGCAAAGAGATCAGGAGAAGTTCAACAAAACAAAACAGAGGCCCTAGTAGCTTAAGAAAAATACTGATAAATACTTTGCTTATTACCTAGTTACCACTCGCATAACTTTAAATTTTAAAATACACGTTTGCACCCTCACTTAAACAGAAGTTGTCATTGCCCACCTATCTACATTTGTCATTTCTCTTTCCAAAACACTTAAACCCTCCCCTCACCCACATGACACCCTTCTCTCCATCTCTCAAGCTCACCGCCTCAAGCTATGGGCTCGTGGCCCATGGCCGCTGGAGCTCAAAGTTCGAGCTCGCACCCATTGCTACCAGATCTAGATCAATTGGCAAGGGGAAGGGATGATGACGGCAGTGGGGAAGAGTTGACGGTGGAAGGTGGACGATGGTCTATGGTGGAGGGGACCTGAGGTTTGTGGCTTGTGGGTGATGTAGGCTAGAGCTGTGGGAGAGTTTGGAGGCTTGGGGATCTGTAAGGGGGGCAATTTGATCTTTTCCATGAATGAGTTTTGTCTAAAGGTAGTAAAGTGATATTTACAAAAACAGAAGTATGAAAAAGGAATTTTGGTGAAGTGCATTTTTGGTATTTTTCCTAGATAAATAAAGGGAGCCAAAACTGAAGATATTGACTTTGAAACGTCACAAGTATCACTTTTTTTGTCTGATGAATAATGTTTATGTCCTTTATTACTTATTAAAAAGGCTGAAAGTTTGTATAAATCTAGGTGTGTTTAACTTTTGCTTGAATGGGCAAAAAAATATAGAGGGGAAATGAGAGGCAGGAATATGGAAGTCATAGACAAGAAAATTTTATTATTTCCAGATATTTGGATTAAGGAAATGGAGGGGATGAAAATTGTTCTCCATGAGAGAAAATGATAGAGATGCACTTCAACTTTCAGAAGACAACTGGTTGTTTAATCAAATTCCTCCACATTCTCCCAAAACCAGGGGAGCATGCAACTTATGGGCCAAAGGAAATAATTTCCAAGATGTAATAATCTGTCCCTCACTTTCATTCTAGTACCAAGCAGGGCAGAATGAGATCAATCTCCTGGAATCTTTGCCTCCACTTTCCACCCACAAAAGGATAAATTTATACTGCCCTTGGAAGAGAAGATTTCTAGAGTTGACATAATCCCAATGACAACTCCCACCATTTCCTCCATATATTAGTGAAGTAAACTTAGAAGAAGGGATTGATAAATACAATTCAAACAGAGTTTTGCCAAACAAGAGGAGCTTAGCTGGAAGTGTTTACCCAGGTCTCAATTTGTCAAAATGCTCCAGAATGAACAAGATGCATGAGTGCCTCAAGGAAATAGCATTGAAGGCTTCTGAAAGTTCATACATGCTGGAGACATTTTCCAACGAAATATCCTGCAATAATTAAGGTACACTCATTGTCAAGGTATATACCAAACATCAATAGGTAAACTCATTCACTCATTCATCAGCTAACCTGTGCAATGGAATATTCACAAAGTCGCTTGAGTCCCTCCAAGAGATACTGATCAGAAGCTCTGAGGAGATCTTGAGCAATTTCCAGCGTAACATCAATTGATCCAGTGTATATAAATCTGTAGTGTCATTGAAGAAAGTCATTTGAAGAATATCACACAAACCATATTATGTGGATTTAGACTTAAAAGTTACAACTAACCTCATCATCAACTCAAAAACCTCCCATCTGATATTTGGAATTTCTATGTCCCTAGCATCTTTCTCCTGTAATAAATGTCACGCAAACTTTATTTCATAAACCAAGTCAGAGCAAAGATTTCACTTCCTAATCAAGAGATCACAGAGCATAAGGTGCTGCACTTGGCTTTTAAACATAACATCACAAAGCTCAGCAGAGTCCAATTTCATGTTGACACAAATATGGTAACGTAAACGAAAACCTGAAACCAAGAATTAAAGGACACTCACCCGATATCCACCATCAAACATTGCACGAAATGCGTCAGAAGAAGCAAGCAAGCAAATTCTGTGCGCATAGAACCGTCTTCCTGCAAAACATATACAAGGCAAGCATTCTTTCAAATCGATCATCATAACTTGTATATGAATGATCCATGTATGAGATAGTCACTAACGAAACAGAACACGACAATTTTCAGGAACCTTCAACTAGAAATGTTACATCAGACAGCGTAGGGTTGTTCACATACTGTTCCCCTAGGTAAACCTGCAATAAGAAAGTTCTTTTAACAATGGATCAAATTTTATTTCCCAGAACAGATCTAAAATACTCATATGCACAAGAGACTCCTTCCTGGGCAAATAATATATATTTGAAAACTTTGAAAGAGAAAAACCAGTAGAACAGGCAAATTCTCCTGGACCATGTAATGAAACAAAAGGCAATTTATGAGAAATTGGCAAGCTAGTAATCAAAAAACACTGCTGACAAAGATCTTTTGCACACACATAACCTTATATTCTTCTGGACCACAATATCCGACCAGAATTGACAGTTCAAATGATAAAAGAAAATCAAGCACCCATTAGATGGCCAGTGACCTGTGGCGTTGGAGAGGGAGGAGCTGCATCAACAGGGGAAAGAGACATTGCTTTGTTAGCTAACTTGAACAATGCCACAGCACCATCGAGTTGCTGCCGAGCGCTAGAACAAATAAGCAGGCCAACAAGCAGCTCCAACCCTTCAGAGAATACAGACTAATCAGACACTGACAGCTTAAAAGTACAAAGAGAATAAAGCAGTCTTAATGATAGAAATATTGAGAGAGAGAGAGAGAGAGAGAGAGAGCATCCCACACCATTGTTATCAACAAAAATTGTTTGCTGGTCATCTGGAGAACAGAGATGAGCAAGAGCCAAAGCAACACGTCTTTGAACAGTCTTCTCTGCTACACGCATCAAATATAGTAAATGATTCAAAACCTGCAAAAAGAAACCAACATATTAAAGCCCAACAGGTCAAGAAAGGAAAAGAAAGAACTCCTTTCATTTATGTACCCAACAAAAAGAGACATAAAATCATTGACAACAATACAGAGTTCAGTTCAAAGTATGAGACTACAAAATTAAGATACTCACTCGGCCGTGAATCTTCTCCTCTAATCTTTTCAAAGTTTTGGCAACACAGTCTTTTGTAGCCTGCAAAGATGATGTCCACTTCACTCATATTATGCTTTGCGTGAAATATAATTCTAAATACTATGTGATTTAACACTTCTCCTGCCCACCTGGACAATAAATTCTCCGTCTTGCAGCTTTTGAACACCTCCTACTCTAATAAAATCGGAGACATTGTCCTACAGAGAAGATGAATAGCGGTTACAACAACTAGCTTGAACGACATCCTACTGATCAAGAAAACTTCAACATTGCCATATTTTTGGAGTTTGGGTGGGAAGCATTGTCAAATTTTGGCTTGATTAAAATTCACGGGTTTTACCTCATTGTCTGCAAGTCCATAAAGCGCAAAGGCAGCATTATGCTGCAAGGACCCATTTTTTGAATCAAGAAGCTTCAACAATGGAATCAAGCCACCATTATAAGCTATACCAGCTTGATTGTGAGCATCCTGAAATGATAAAAAGAAATGTTCAGAATGTCTCCAATCTAAACTTCTAAACTGAAGTTCACTGGAAACAATAGTTCATTAAATACACATTACGTACCGAAAAGAACATATGGTTCACCATATTATTGCATCTGGCAAAAATTCATTGTGTGAAGCAAATTTTTTAAATAAGTTAATTTCAATAAATGCCTATAGAGTACTTGTTAAGCTATGTTTGAGTGTTGGTGAGTGGGTGCTTGATTTCCGTATATTTAGAAAAGCAAAAGACACTCTTTTGTCGTTTATTTTCAGTGGACCTTTCTGAAGGGCCGCACCAGAGACAAGTGCCAAGGTTTAAGGGAAAACGGGAATAAGCTACCTATCTGAAAACCATCCATCAAGCCAGCTTTTTGGTAATCAAGTAGGCGCGGGGAGGGGAAGGTGGGGAGAGAGAGAGAGAGAGAGAGAGAGAGAGAGACCTGGGCCAATCTCCCTAATGCAAATGCTGACATTTCCCTCAGCTGAAAGTCGTCGGACTGAAGCATGTCAATTAAAGGACGAACGGCTCCCCTCTGGACGATGTGAACCTGCATTTTTGCATCCCCATTGCAGTGGAAATGAGAAAATAGGTCAAGAAAGTCAACAGTACACTTTCCAAGACAAAAAGGCGAGAGGTAAGGTTGAGAAGTTGACCAGCCTCACTTGACAGAGAAGACAACAAGAATGCACCACTTATCTACTAGAAGGATAGGAAAAAAACTAAAACCACTTAAGGACATTGACTGACCCAAAAAAGCAAAGATTAAGGTTGCTTTGTTCCATCAATTTTGAATCATATGAGAGAGAAAGAGAGAGAGAGAAATTATACAAATCTTGCAGAACAGGATACAAACAAAAAAACTGCCATCATTCACCTTACAGTCTGAATCAGCAGCAGCAAACTGCCCTAGGAGCAAAGCTGCCTCCCTTTGGCTCTCAGGACAGCAAGAACTGTAAACCAACATGTTTGAAGAAGAAAGTGTTCAATTGAAACTTGAGTAGTACAAACAATCATGAAAGAGAAAGAAGTTCATCAGACCGTTTGCAGACTGTAAGCGGCACAAGCTCCACATAACTCCTAAATTCCCAACATACCTTAGCAGTCCAATAACAGGCTGCAAAGCCCCGGCAGTAAGAACTTCTTTTTTTATGTTCGGAGATGAGTGTACCAGATTGCCAATGACACCGACCTGAAAGCCACAAACAGAATGCAATTAACAAAGTAATTTGAGGAATCAAACAAAAAATCAACTCTCATTCTGATCAATTATACTATCCCCATGGCCTTACAGCCTCATAATGTATTGCAGCATCCTCTGAACGGAGCATCAAAATGAGCGTTGGAAGAGCATTACACTCCACAATCTGAAAAGGCAATGAGTTAACATAATTCCTACTCTTGATATAAAAAACAAGAAAACATCTTCTTAAGAAAAATCATCACCTGATTCTTGTTTTCATCATTTTTGAAAGCCAGGGTACGCAATGCTCCAGCAGCAGCTCTTTGCACTTTGGTATCCATAAAATCTAGCAATTCTACTAGCGGTTGAATCCCACCTTCCATCCTGCACATCAATCTCAATACTATTAAGGAAAATGGAGCTAAGGCATCGTTTGATTCTATTATTTACAGAAGCACACCTGACACGAATCTTGATGCTGCTATTCTCATGAGCAAGGTTAGTGATAGCATCGGCTGCTCTCCTAATTAAACTGTTGACAGCTCGTGTGGTTGAACCATCTTTATGCCTCTTCAGCAGATCTATTAGATGTGGCAAGGCACCACAGTCGACTATAAGTTGTTGAAGCTCAGGCTGTCCCAAGAGGAGATAACAAGGGAAAAGGTTAGAATTTTCTGTAGTACCGGTACCACCTAGGCTTAAAAGAAAAAAGTAGTAGAACAGATAATATTGAAAAGTGCCGTCAATAGATAATGACAAGTATAACAGAAGCCCACAGTATGATGGCTTGACAACATTCTTCTAAGATTCACAATGACACTCAATGACATCGGCTTAGATATCTCATCAGCATGTCAAATGCCAAAATGTCTGGCAAGCATGCAAAAGGCTGCAATCACTGCTGATTTTTTCCTATCCGTTTTCTTTTGTAAAGCACATGTAATTCGCCAAAATTAATACTTGAGGAGTCATCTTTCAACACGATGAGCTTCAATGACTCATCCAAACAAAGTTATCCCCTTGTCAACAGACGATAACACATTAAAAGAGGTGACACAACACAAATGGAAGCATAGCATTGACACACTCGAGTAGACTCTGCATTTCATTAAATCAAGCAGCGTCAATATGTTGAACACCAACCTACTTATATAACCTAACGATATAACAGTGAAAACTAAATTGAGGTGTACATGCAAAGCCTGCTGAGAAAGCTAAACGAGACAATTCGATGAATAAAACCGTAACAATTTCTTTTCACTCAAGCAGAATCTGCATTTCGCTAAATCAAGTAGAGCCGATACGTTAAACACCAAGCTACATATAACCTCAGGATATGACGGTGAAAACTAAATTAAGGTGTAAATGCAAAGCCTGCTGAGAAAGCTAAACAAGACAATTCGATGAATAAAATTGTAACACTTTCCTTTTCACTCTTTTTTGCGCAACCAGAAAGTAATTTACATCCTAAGATATCTTCAAGCTCCTCCTCCAAATACCTTCGCGGTCATTCTACTCGCCATAACAAACGACTCTTGAGCTTTCAAACCACACAATCTAACCTATCAATGACCAGACTACAGTGTTCCTCGTAGATATGCATACTGGAATGAGGATAATCAGGACTCCGATCATATCTTCCAAGATAATCAACTTCACAACATCAATCGCTAGCTATATAGCCAATAATACACCAAGCTTTTAGAGCAATCAGAATCACAATCAACTCGCCTTAACAGCCAGATGACCCAGCGCAAAAGCGCATCCCTTCTCCACTTCATGCTCGTACGGCCTCACACCCCGGTCGCCCTCCGCCGACGGCGGCGCCCGCAGATGCTTCACCAGGGAAGGAACCACACCGCCTTCGACAAGCAGGCTCCCCAGCTCCTCTGCATCCAACCACAAACACGCGAATCAGCAGCGAGAAATCAACTCCGGACAAGTTACTAAGCGGAGATCGCGGAATCTCAATTTTCTCCCCCTCCCCCACCCTTCCCCGGGAGCCGCACCGTTTTTGGCGAGCTCGGCGAGGACGTGCGTGGCGCGCTTGGCGGCGGCTCGATCGGTCTCGACCCAGGAGAAGGCGGACTCGAGGACCTTGACCTGGGCGGCCACCTCGCTGAGCAGCGACTGCCGACCGCCGTCGCCGCCGCCGCCGCCGCCGCCGCCGCCGCCGGCGGAGGCGGAGATCTCGCTGTCGGCGGCGGCCGCCTCGTCCTCCAGCTTCCTCTTCTGGCCCTTCTTCTCCTGGATGTCCTGCAGATCGTCGCTGCGGTTGCAGTCCATCGATGAGGGAGGAATTCTCAGAGAGAGAGTGCGAGAGAGAGAGAGAGAGAGAGAGAGGAGATGAGAAATGGGGGAATCGGATTTTTGAACGCGGTGGTGGTGGAGGGGGTAGTTTGGGGATTTGACCCGGGGAGGCGTCCCTGAGCCTTCCGCTTTTCAGTTTCGTCTCCGGAGTTCGGACAAAGAGGGGGAAGGGCGTCGTCGGTATTTAACCGCGAGGAACCGACGTCGTTTTCGCAACCGCGTGATACTATTTTATATTCTTTCTTTTTTTTTTTCTTTGGGTATGAAATACTCTCTCTTTTTTTTTCTCTCTCTTGTCAATACCGTGGTTTTTCCGAATATTTTCAGAGCGAATTATTTTTCAAGATCTTAAATAATTAATATTTTTTTTCATTTATGTTGGGAATTTTGTTTCCTGATATTTTGCTGTATTTCTGGGGTTGGCACCTTACGGCGTTGGGAAGATGTATTAGGCGGGAACTAATTAGAAAAGGCGGGAGAGAAGAAAAACCCGGAGTGAAAAGAAAGAAAGGAAGGTGAGAGGAAATGGAGTGCGGTGGGGCCCTCCTCGGCAGGGGTCCCGCGTGTCTGCGGAACGACGCCGTTTCGGCGAGGAGTCCCTTTCCGCGGGAGGCTCTGTGGCGTGAACTTTCTATACCAAAAATACCATCCGGCGCCACTGTGCCGACATAAAACCTGTCTTTAGATCGGAGCGAAGTTTCTCTCCGATGATCGATGATGGGTTAATGAAAGTTCGCACGCGAGTGACCTTTTACAAATTTGACTTGGACGAAATAGGGTGCGTTTAGAAATTATTTTGCCTAGGAGTTCTGAGTCTCAAAATCTCTAAACAATATCATTGACGGTGCAATTACACTTCTGAAAGTTTTAAAGGCTATTAACCTAAAGTAAACCTCACCTACAAGGGTTCGGGTTGTTGGCAAAGTCAACTCTAGTAACCAGTCATGCCTAACGCCGTACAACACATGAAGTTACCTAAACTCATGCGGCGTGGCCTAGGCGCCTTTTTGCTTGGTGAGTCGCGACACGAGTGTGTCGAGCAAGACGAGTTGCTCGAAATTGCATGGTTTGCTGCGAACTCGATTGTTTTTCATAATTTGATTCAAACGGTTTGAAAATGGTCTTTCCAAGAGAATAAGATGAAATTGGGCAGAAAGATAAAGTATAGTAGTTTTTAAGGTGGACGAAGGGAGCGCAAAAGGCGTGAATCGGGGAAGGCGTGTAGGGTCGGCGAGGATTTCCTTGGCAAGCGAGGAAAGGAAGGGGAAAAAGAGGGGGGGATTGGCTGGAGTAACAGTGAAGCGAAATGAATTCGGAGAGGGGGGGGCTTTTGCACATGCGCGGTGTTCTCATTCCGCCACTCGATTATTACACTTTCGTGCTTCTTTCCTAATTGAGCTTTTTGTATTTTTTGTTTTCATCTAATCAAGTCCCTATACTTTTCACGAATTTTCCGATTGGATCCCTCCAGCAGCAAATCTGACTAGATTCAGCGAACATGGTCGTTGGACGATGCCAATGAAATACGCAATTGCGCGCTTGCACGTGGATGAAAAAACTTAATCGTCGCAGATGAATTCGAAGCATGATGTGGATATGACTAGAGAAATTTCATCCACATCATGCTACAGCATTATCCGATGATCGCATCAGTTGGATTTTGTCAAATTTGATAAGGTTAATATAACTAAAAATCTTAAATCGATATACTTTTTTAGTCCACTAAAAATTTCAAACTAGTACAATTATGACATATCCATTCAAACGGTTTTTTTTTTTTTGGTAAATAATAAATAATATTGGGCTATAACCCACATTGTACAAGTAGGTCGACACAAAAATCTCATACTCGTAAGGACAACCTAGTCTGCACGAGTGGAAGGGTGCCAATAAAAGACAAGCCGCCGAACAAGGCAACCGCAAAGCCAACAATGCAGTGAAGCCTAGACAACAGCTATAAAGGAAAACAAAACAGCACCGGCCAAATAAAGGCTACAGTTGTAGCCTTTAATGCTTAACATAGGAGTTCTAGAATTTTCAGTAATCAAGACCGTCGGCAAAATTCGATTTGCAAGTGTGCCAAAAGAGATGCTGACGAAAATCGACATGGGCCGAGGCGATCCGAAATCCAACATAACAGACCGAACGGGGCTTTGAGTAGATTTTTTGACCTTCAAAAATCTCAAATTGATATATTTGTAATAAATTTACCTTTCGTTGATTTTCACTAAATTGGATTATATTACAAAAAACCACGAAATAATATATCCGTAACAAATGGAGTGTAGAACCCACAAGTGGTATACTCGTTAATTATCATGTATTATCTAATTCAATAATTTGACATTAATATTAAATTGAAACTAATAAAATATAAATTCGACACGGGTGTACTAATTTCGTGTTTTTTTCGTAATATTAACCCAGATTGATATTGACGGGATTTGATCAGTGAAAATGCGAAAAATAAAATATGTGAAAGTAGAGAAAACTAGATATGAGCAAATTAGAGGTATGGAAAGTCGATTAGAAAAACGTAAAAATATTAATATTGACACCACGATCGCTTGGACAGTCAACACAGGACGACGCGGTTAACTGGTGTAAATGGTCAAAGGATGACGAGAGGACAGGGAATCCGAGGATGATTCCCAAGTTTGCGGGAGTCCGACAGTAGAGAACTGGGGCCAGATCCGTTGACTTGGTTCTGGTCTTGGGCCATCCAAAGCCCCGTTCGGCCCGTTATGTTGGACTTCGGATCGCCTCGGCCCACGTCGATTCTCGCCGGCATCTCTTTTGGCACGCTTGCAAATCGAATTTTGCCGACGGTTTTAATTACTGAAAATTCTAGGACTCCGATGTTAAGCATTAAAGGCTACAGCTATTGCAAATCATGAGCAGAACATGGGATGTGTTTTATAGTTAACATGTTTATCGAGTCATGTCATCGCATAGGTAATCAATGTAGTATTGCAAAATTGCCGCATATTCATATTAATTCACGAGTAAACCTAAGAATTTATGCTCATTCTTTAGGAAAGCTACCAAAGAAGTTATAAAACCTTTTAAACATATGTCAATTCAATTATAAATCTTCAATTTAGCAAAATTAGACATAAAACTTTTGAGTACTTGCCAATATAATCATTTCTGCCAAATTTTGATAAGTAATCACCAACCCTTACGTAAGATGATCGACTCTATGTAGACAGTTTTTACACTTAAAATTTTATGATTTTTAAAAAAATATTGCGATTTCTTTCTTCTCATTTTCTTTTTCCTTCTAAGACCGATAAGGGCTGATCGACCCTCACCCTTGTTAGGCTTAGTAGAAAACAATGAAAAGAAATAAAGAAAAGAAGGCAATCCTCATCAGACTTTGTAAAAAAAAAAAGGTTAAAAATATAAAAAATATTTAAAAAAAATTATGAAATGTCCATATCAACGCGAGTTGTACAGTGTCCACGTATGGCAAAAATTTGCTAGAAATATTACATTAATAAATCATTTTAAGATTCAATTGATATAATTTAAATATTTATAATTAAATTGATATATATATATATATATATATATATATATATATATATAATAAATTTAAGATTTCTTTTTATTTGGATAATTATTCCCTTGTCATCGTCATTTCATTTCATCCCTTTGTCGCTGCCAACAATGCCGACATGATCAGCCTCTCTTTATTCTCTTGCTCAAGAGACCACGCAATCTAGGGTTTTGACCCAGTTGCCGCCTTGTCATTAGCTGCCATATCAACTCCTGTCCGCCGCGCGCCACGTCGTGCACGCCTTTACTTGCCAGCACCGTCGTTATTGCATCGCCTTGACCACAGTAGTCATTGCCACAACCTTTCTATGACTAATATTGATTTTGCCCAAATCGTCTAAATTTCATATCGTCTTGGCACGCATCGATTTTCGCCAATGTCTCCTTTGGCAAGTTTGCAAATCAAATTTTGCCGATAATTTTATTACTGAAAATAACAGGACTCCATGTTAAGTATTAAAGACTATAAATGTTGCAAACCATAACTAGAACATGGAAAGTCAACGTATCTGTGGACTCATTACATAGGTAATCAATGTAGTATAGAAAAACTGCTGTATTGATATTAATTCACAAGTAAACATGAGAACAAATGCTCATTCTTTAGGAAAATTATAAAAAAAGAAAAGAAGAGAAAATGTCATAAACTTATTGGGGCCAATTCCATAAAAAAAAAAACACGAACTTTAGGTGTTGTCCCAAATTTGGTCCAAACTTTATTTTATCTAAAATAAAAAGCACAAACTTTAGGTGTTATCTCAAATCTGGCCCGGATTTTATTTTGTTTAAAAAAAAAGGCATAAATTTTCACTCATGTCCCAAATCTATCCCTCAATTAACCCTAATTTCACAATCATCCGACGTAGCATTAAATTTAAGAACGAGACCCAAAAGAATGAGAAAACAACTTGCCAATTGTTAATTGTTAAATTTAAGTTTGCCCTCCAATGAGATAAACTTTACAGATGATTCTTATGGGAAAAATAATTCAGCAACTTCAGTTCCAGGGGACAAGGCACATAGCTAGGGCCATTAGATCAATAAATAATTGGCAAGCTGTTTTCAATGCTAGAAGCTAGGTTGGAAGCAAAATATTACGTTGCCTTAAAGAGAGATATTAAAAGCGTGTGCATCTTGTAGTTAAATAGATATGTGAGCCTATTTGTAATAGACTTACTTCATTCATCTTCAAATAGACTTTGAGTGGAAATGCCATGTTGGATGTCTGTGAAATGAGGGTTAACAGAGGGCCATGTTGGGGACACGAGTGAAAGTTGGTGTTTTTTTTTTTAGACAAAATAAAGTTGGAGCTAGATTTGGGACACTAGTGAAGGTTGGTACTTTTTTTTTAGACAAAATAAAATTTGGGTTAGATTTGGGACAACGCGTAAAGTTTATGTTTTTTTATGGAATTGGCCCAAACTTATTGTATATATGTCAAATTTAATTCGATTAATTTAGTCGTAAATCTTTTAATTATTTGTCAATATAATAATTTTAGTCAATTTGATAAGTAATCACTAACATAAACACCAATCATTCTATATGGTAAGAAATATTTTATGAATTTTTAAGAAATATTTTGATTTTTTTTTCAAAGACCAGTGAAGGCCAATCGACCATCGTCAATCATAGGCAAGGTCATATTGGACTTAGTGGAAACAAAAAAGAAATAAGAAAGAAAGAAAAGAAGGCAACTCTCGTCACTAGATTTCGTAGAAAGGAAAAAGGAACGAAAGGAAAAAAAAAACAAAAGAAAAATTTTAAAATTTTGTAAAAATTATCAACATCTATATGGTATCCGTCAACAATTACCTGAAAGATCACATTAATAAATCATTAAAAGTTCACGATTCAATTGATAAATAAAATCGGTCGGAAGATCACATTAATAAATCATTAAAAGATCATGATTCAACTGATGAAAATTGAGACAAAAAGAAAACCGATAAAATTGAAAAGATTTTTACGATCCTTGTCGTCTCGTTAATCGAGTCAAATTATCGACAAAAAAAAAAAATCGAGTCAAATTCGATTTTTAGGCGCATTCTCCCTCACGCATCACCGGCAGGGGAGTGCATCCCCAACAAACCAACCCCCAACCGCCGCCCGCCCGCTGACCTGGCCTCGCGTTTTCCCGCGTCAAACAAAATCCACTTTTAAAAACTATTAATCAATCAATCAATCAATTAATTAAATAATTAATTAAATCCCCTTATTCTTTCCCCTTCCCCAACTCCACGCCCCCTGGGCCTCCCAGAAAGTTTCTCTCTCTATCTCCACCGTCGCATTCCTTTCGTGCGTGTCTCACCAACAAACGAAAAATGACCAGTTCAACTCCACTACTCGATCAACACCACCTCCACCATCATACCAGAACCAGAAGAAGAAGAAGAAGAAGAAGAAGAAGAAGAAGAAGAAGAAGCAGCACTTTCTCTCTCTACCTTCCTCTCCCTTTCTCTCTCCTCGAATCTCTGCGCGTTGTTCCCTCGCCATGTCTCGTCCGCCTCGACCGCTCCTCCTCCGCCTCTCTCTCCTCCTCGCGCTCTCCCTCCTCTCTCCCTCTCCCTCCCCCTCCCTCGCCCAGCCCCAGCCTCCGCCGCCGCCGCCGCCGCCGCCGTCCGGGATCCTGATCGACTGCGGCGCCGCCGCGCCGACGGCCGCCGCCAACGGCCTCCGGTGGCTGCCCGACGCGCCGTCCTTCGTCTCCTCCGGCGCCCCGAGGAACGTCACCGGGCCCACCCTGGACCCTACCCTCGCCACCGTCCGGTCGTTCCCCAACCTCCCCGGCCGCAAGTTCTGCTACGTGGTCGGCGTCGCCCGGGGGTCCAGGTACGCGGTGCGGAGCACCTACTTCTACGGCGGGGTCAACGGCCGCCCCGACCCGCCGGTGTTCGACCAGATGGTGGACGGGACTCTCTGGGCCGTGGTCAACACCACGGCAGATTATCGCCGGGGCAGCGCGAGTTACTACGAAGGGGTGTTCGTGCCTCAGGGCAAGACCATGAGCTTCTGCGTCGGGGCTAATTCTTATACGGATTCGGACCCCTTCGTCTCGGCTCTGGAGTTCATTCAGTTGGGCGATTCGCTGTATAACTCGACGGATTTCGGGAGTTCGGCGCTCAGCTTGGTCGCGAGGAACAGCTTCGGGCACACCGGAGCTCCCATTAGGTACGTGCGGTGCTTGGTTCTTAATTCCCTAGAGGTCAAAGTCTATTCGAAAGTCAAATGCCCTGGCTATGATGGTTTTCATCTAGTTCGTGGGGTGCGGGGAAAAATTGCTGATATAATCTCGAAAATTGGCGGGCTTAGATAGAGCATTTATCGGTGCAAATAGGGTCTCGGTCTCGGTCTTGGTATTTGCATGATCGGTGGCCAAATTAATCATACGCGCGATGAGTCAATTCGTGCTGCACATGTCTACAGAGCTAACCTGATATATTCACTCACTTATGCTTTGCACGATACGGTCGGATATGGTTTTGGCAACTTACTTTGCTCTGAATTCCCATCATCAAGAGAACTCTTGGAAACTAAAAGATCATCAATGGATCCCTAAATAAATGCAACAGCATGTTATGAGCTGCTGTTTTGTCCTCGATTTGAGAGATGGAGTCAATGCTCTTGTATATACTTCTGCTTTCCTTGACTTTCGCCTAATGTGTTGATTTTTGAACTGCCAGGTTTCCTGATGATCAATTTGACCGTTTCTGGGGGCCATTTGGAGAAGAAGGTTCTTCGAAAGCAAGCAACAATTTAACTGTTTCTGGATTTTGGAATCTTCCTCCACTGAAAGTATTTGAAACGGCATTGACTGTGCCCGCATCACAGCCGCTGGAGTTGCAATGGCCTCTGGGTCCTCTACCAAATGCGTCATACTATATTGCTCTATATTTTGCAAATGATCCCAATTCAGTAGCTGGGGGCTCGAGAATCCAGAATATAACAGTAAATGGCATTCCATATTACAGCAACTTGAATGTTACTTCGGATGGTGCTGCCGTCTTTACTTCGAAGTGGCCTCTCATTGGCCTTACAATGATAAATCTAGTTCC
The DNA here is from genome assembly GCA_014182725.1 of Eucalyptus brandiana. Lineage (NCBI taxonomy): Eukaryota > Viridiplantae > Streptophyta > Magnoliopsida > Myrtales > Myrtaceae > Eucalyptus > Eucalyptus brandiana. The sequence goes on along the minus strand of CM024675.1, from coordinate 49,592,309 downwards.
TACTAGCAATTCAACTTTAGGTCCTTTGATCAACGCTGGGGAAGCTTTTCAGGTGCTGCCTCTCGGAAGAACTACTCACCCAAGAGATGGTATAGTTTTTAGATTCTTTCTCATTTGTTGGGTGTAACTTTCATACCAATTTTTTGCTGGCCTGTTTGGCCAGCGTAGGCAAATCCTCAACTGCATCCATGATAACCTCTCATGTCAAAGCCACCTTTTTCTGTTAAAATAAAGAATCCAGAGCAACTAACAGTTAGGTGACATGCAATGGGAACAGTGTCCAGTTTACTTTAGCAACTGGGTCATATTCTGTGCTTCTCTCTAAGGATGCTACCGCATAATGAGCAGGACCATTTTCACTGAGTCCCTGATAGGTTTATGACAGTCTTGTTGCATAGGCAAGCATTTCTACTTTGTTATTAGGCCTTTCATAGATAGAAATGTCATATATTCAGTGATACAATTCTTCCTTCTTTTCTTTCTCTTGACACCATCTGAAAAGTGTCTTTCTTGTTTCAGTGATTGCTTTGGAAAATTTGAAACTCGGCTTGCAAAATTATCCTATTGATTGGAGCGGTGATCCTTGTTTTCCTCGGCAGTACTCCTGGACTGGAGTAACGTGCTCTCAAGGCAGCCGGATTCGTGTGGTTTCTTTGTGAGTCTAACTCTATTGTGAAGTCATGGTTTGTTTACGTTTTCTAAAACTGCCTTTATTACTTTGTACTTATGTCTGATTATACTTTGGTTGCAGAAACCTGACTAGTATGGGTCTCTCCGGAACACTGTCACCTTATCTTGCTAATATGACTGCATTAAGTGGCATGTATGTAATGCAGTGTGATGCGATCGACTTTTATATTTAAACTTTCAGTCAGCTAATAGAGAATGCTTTGACTGACAAACAACCTTACCCTGATAACAGCTGGCTTGGAAACAATCTCTTGTATGGACCTATCCCTAATCTCAGTTCACTGAAGCACCTTGAAATATTGTAAGTTATGGAGTTTTTCCTGCTAGTTGCAACTCTTTGATGGCACATTGACCTATTATATTTGATTCTCCTTCTATTATTCTCTCCTATTTTTCAGCTATGCCAGACACATTTGATGGTCTTCTACCTCTGTCTAATCTAATAAATTTTACTTGTAGGCATTTAAATGACAATCAGTTGGATGGGCCAATTCCCTCATCACTTGGAGCCATAAGTGGCTTGCAAGAACTGTAAGTTCTGTGTCCTAGCAACTGTTAACTAAATGCGTGCATTTCTGGTCAATCCCCTCCTCTTTCTTATTGAAATTTTGCTCTGTTTTCTTTTTTCCTTTCACTATCATAATTCTTAGCATTCTGTTTTAGAACAACTAATCACCCAAGCCCTGCTTCATTGGAGGTTATTGTACTTTTCATGCTCAGCAATCCCCATTGAAAATTTAGGCAATTGCCTTTCTGGTTGATTGAATTACTGGTTGAAAAGATCTCTTCGAAGCCAATATAATGCCACCCAGGGCTCTTTCAATAAGTCTCTTGTATTAGTACTTAAGACAATCTTTAGGACAAGAATGGTATTTGATTGTTGCTGAAGGAACGATGGTGATTCATCTAGATGATCCCTCTCTTTCTTCTCACAAGCATATGGTGCGAGAAAGATGTTCCCCCGACATCAGAACAACAATTTCTGGATACATGGCACAGATATTTGTCTAACCTATTCTTGCTGGATTCTTGAATTCTCAAATCCCGTTTTCAGTAATCCAGTGGAATCTGCAATTACCTACTTCCGTGTTATGAGTTTCCTGATAGTAATTCATCTGGAGTACTGTTCTCAAAGAATTTTCAAAGACTTTTCTGAGGACCCAGGCAAAGCCATTAAGTGAAAAAACGCTTGGAGACATAATGGAATTGTTTTAATTAATCACATATGTATCCTTTTCAACTGAATTATTGATGACTTGCAGGGTACAATTCTTATACCTTGTGTTTGTTGTCTTTCAGTTTCTTGCAAAACAATAACTTGACTGGTCAGGTTCCAAGCAGTCTCCTTAATAAGCCTGGGTTGAATCTCAAGTAAGTGGTCATTCTATGCGAATGTTTGTTGTGCTATAATTTGATGTCCTACAAGGCCTAATGTTCTGTTTCCTTTTAGGGTTAATGGCAATCCTTTGTTGTCTGCACAACCCCCACAATAATGAGAAGTAGTAGCTGAAAACCCTAAAGTGGAAGCAAGATGGTCAGTGTTATTGGATAAGTCAATCACGTAATTCATCGGATCCTTACTTGAAGTTTTGCCAGTTCAACTATGAGTCGCAGAATGTAAAAGTTGCATCATTTGGGTATATAGCTGTATGCGCTCTTCTAGCGATTGAAGTGCCACTCTCTTTGTAAACTGAACATAGTGTATTCTTTTATTCACTTGGTCTGGTTGTGTAAGGCTCTCATACTGTATGTTGTGTACAGGCAACTCTTTTGAAAATGATATATTCTTTTGCTTTTCATTCATGTGTCTGTATTATGAGCATTAATGTCTAATACAAACCTTGCTACAACAATCTCGATCTCGCCGGATGACATAACTGCAGTTAAGCTAAGTACGTTTGATAAAATTCTACCTTTACAAGGCAGCAAAACTTGTGTCTTATTGTTTTTCACTAAATGATGCTTTAGTAGTTCACTGCCATTTCTGAGATCAATTTAATTTCTGTCTTTAGTATGAACTCGGCATCCTGGGAGGGAACTTCCTGCTCGTTTCTGGATTGAATTTGCTCTCAACATTTGCCTTGCTTCAGGGATAGCTTACTAATTGGATTGTGCCATTGCTCATTCTGTTATGCTGCATCGCCATTACACCCCTTTTAAATCAACTAGCAGAAGGGCCAAATCGGAAGCTACCACCCTACGAAAGATAAAAGAGTCATAGCTAAACACATAAGAATTTCAAACCAGATTTGATCAGGAGAAGGAGTCCTTGACCCGCAACAGATAGAGAGGGACTTATTCAATCACATAGTTTGGGCTTTTAGAATATGGCGCCCTTGGGGCTACTAGAGATCATAAATTGTTGAAGAAAGAACAAGATGTTTCTTTTGTTCCTTCCAGGCAATCGGAAAATAAAAAAATAGTTAATATATTCAAGATAATTACGTATGTACAAAATACCATCTCAATTCATCCTATTTCATCATATCCGGGATGTGATAAAGTTCTGAAGGATGAACTGAATATGCATAGTTCCCATCAAGACAACTATATGACAAAGAAGGCCATCTCATGAATTGGATTCGAACCAATGTCAAGCTACTTTCCTTCCGGATGAACACTAGCAAAAGCGCTCTTTCTTTCGCCATAGACCGCCCACTTATCTCAACTGCGATTGTAGGACGAAATATCAGTGCGGGTCCGCGGGACATCTGCTTTTGCCTAACTTCCAGTTTATGAATCTTCGCATCTAATCTTGTCACTCCCGAAAAGAAAACTTGTTTGAAGAAGTCCATTGCATAGTGGGTAACTTTCTTTCTTCGCGGTACTTATCTGAAGTCTTGAAGCGTCTTCCTTCAAAGGACTTCTGCATATTCCTCATCACTTTTACTTCCCACCCTTCAAATTCATCTTCAGGTTCGTTTCCCTCTCTACATGCTAATGAGCTCTTCTCTCTTTTCTAACCCAGAACATGGTGACGACTTCTTGGGTTGCGCATATTTTGCAATCTCCCCTTCTATTTCCCTGTTTTGCTAAAGAGGAATCCGAACTCGAGTTTATCGATCAGTCCAGGTATTCCAGCAGGCCCTTGTTCTAAGTAGAATCTGGTGGCTAATCATGTGTTTTTAAAGTTTTTCCAAACAGGATTCTGCAGATTTCGACCCGCAAATTCTTCTCCGCTGAGTTGTCCCCGCCTGGTGGGCTCGCTGCACAGTAACGTTCAGATCGAGCGGACCCAGGGGACATGGGAACGTTCACCTGATTTAATTATATGTGCTTGCTTGGTCCACATGGTACTGGTCAAGGCAAGTGCAAACCTTTCTACTGTACCAGGCAACTGTGGACTTACATGATTAGCATAAATCATTGTCATCTTCATTATGAAAAATTTCCGTCTTATGACCCTGAAGCTGCATGCTACAATCCGTGAATGTTGTATTTTCAGTATTTCCATGTATATTTTTGGCCAAGATTTCAGCCCTTTTCCATGGAGAAACCACTGTTATGCACTGATATATCTCGTCACAGGACGAAAGGGAGAGGACGCAACCGGTTCGTTGAGCTGAAAGTCAGCATCTCTACACTCAAAATAATGGGATCCGAAGAAAAACAACACAGAAAAAGACTTATAACAAACGGCTCCAGAAAGGATAGGACTAAAAAAAAAAAAAAAAAAAAAAAAAAAAAGAGGTTGAATGGTAAACTTATTGATATTAATCTTCTCTACACTGGACATTTCCGAGTTCCTCATCGTCTTCTTCGCCGTCTCTTCACCTATCTAATCTCCCTTTCTTTACGGGAAACAAAGGCGGCAATGCGCTGCTCTTCACCGGCGTGCATATCGGCACGTTGATCATCGGCCTGATCCGGATGCTCGCCGACCTCGTCCTCTCCAGCCCTTTCTTTATCCTCTTCACCTGCTTCTCCCCGCCCCGGGCGGCCCCCTGTTTCTTCTCGTCCTTCGCGGCCGCGTCGGCCATCGAGTTCGAAGAGGACGACGTCGAGGAGGAGGAGGACGACGGCGACAGCGAGGAATTAGAGCGCTGCTTCTTCAACCTCAGCAGCTCCTTCCACAAGACGGTACACTTGGGGGGCCTCGGGGACGGGTCGTCGTCCAAGAACCAATTCGCCTTGCTTTGTTCCTTGCCATCCTTGGCCTCTTCGCGGCCATCCTCGTCGCCGTCGTCCTTGGAACCGAGGCTGATCTTGTTCAGCCTCTCGGACTGCTGCATTTGCCAGAAGGGCAGCAGCTTCCCCTCGCAGAAGAGCTCATCAGCAGAGGGCATGGAGTCGATGCTCACGTTGGTGGAGAGGAACTCGAAGTCGGCTTTGTCGATCTCCATGTCGTGCTCTTTCTCGCGGCGTGCTTTGGGGCTGATGGAGATGAAGTTCTTGTCGTCCAGGAATTCAGCGGAGAACGAGATCCTGGGACTCGAGGGTGCATCGCTGGCTCTAGGAGTTGGATGACCATTTTCTACGGACACCATAGCTGTTGGAGAGAGAAAGAGAGAGAGAGAGAGAGAGAGAGAGAGGGAGAGAGAGACTGGCAAGCGATGATGATGGTGTTTTTAGAGAACTAGGTGCACAGCAGAGTACAGGAGATATATATGGGGAAGGCTGGAGATGATGCTTTTTCTCTTTCTCTTTTCTGTTCTCACTGTTTATCTTTTGTCTTGTTTTTGTTTGGCAGATGCATGTTTTGGATGGTGAGAAACTGAGGGGCAACCTTCTTTTTCTCATTAGACAAGTGAGCCATGATTGTGTTAGAATGCTGGAACAGCACATGGACCTCATGAGTGCTTTCATTAAAAAAAGGACTCCCACAAGTTCCGTTGCCATATCAAGCCACTGAAGTGAAATGGCTGGCTCTTTTAGGACCCCTTTCTTTTGCTCGATCTAGAAATGTATCTCCACATGAAATATAGTTTCCCCCAATTTCTCTTCCTCATTTATATGCGAAATCCACAAGTGCAACGGTTCGTTAGCTTCCGATTTATTCCACTCTTGAAAAACGCAATCTCATTTAAATGTGCTCGGAGGAATATATCACTAATAGAAAATTCCAATTTGTTACCTATTTTGATCGAAATATTAAAGACGGCATCAGGTTTTACCGATTTACGTTGGAAAGAACAAGGGAAAGAAATTTTTTATTAGGAGAGAGACATAATTAACTATATGTCTGTGCACTATAAACTAGACAAACAATTGTTAATTAAGCAAAGAATCAGTCAATGAAGATTTCCCTTTTGAAGTTTTATGAGCCTCTTTTGCTTGGTGTGAGTACGACATGAATGATAGGAGTCCCCAGGCATGTGCCCACATGAGGGCACTTCCTTGCCATGTGAAGGCCAGTCCAAAACTTGTAAGAATAGCTTTTTAATAGACAAACACACCCAACGTTTACCAAGTTACCCCTTGTCAGAATTGCATTAAACCTGGGCCAATTTGGTCCTTCTGCCCATCTGGGACACGACCTTCTTTGATTTTTTTTAGGTCCTCTTTTGTTTTGCAAAGTGGTTGGATATATCATCATGTTCCGCTCCTCGGATGGCTTGAAGAAGGGATTTGGCCGGCTCTATGTAGATCCAGACAACTAATAAACAAGGGGGGAAAATTTTGATGAGAGCTTTTTTTCTCATGATCATTTTGAAGTGGACTGTGACTTGATCATGTTGCAGTTAACAGGAACCTTTCTTGGGCTCTCTGTCTGTCCCTCTGGTCTATGATTGAGGGGACAATAAAGTTGAGATTAACTTTAACGCAGTGATTAAACTAGTGAACTAGACATGTGACACAAATGGAGGGTCTCATGGACCATGCATCACACTACACTGTCTAGGAGTTTCCATTGTGAGTTTGAATTGGTTGTAGGCAACTCACATGCAAGGTTCACATCTGTCCCTGTAAATTTACAAACAGGATTGAACCACCACTGACATGACGCGTTCAATTCAAATTATTATGGAAAATTGTTCAAAAAATTCTCAACTAGTTATATTGTGGCCAATTAAATCCTAAAATTTTCAATTTCACCAAATTTAGTGCTAAATGTTTTGAAGATTTATCAATATAGTTATTTTGGTCAATTTTAGCCAGAAATTACTAACATGGATGTTGATCGTCCAATGTAGCATGGTTGGTAGGATTAACATGAACCGTGAAGTTAGCAATTTTCGGCCAAAAGTGCTTGAAATGATTATATTGGAAAATTATCAAAAAAGTTTAGGATTAAATTAGAAAATTTAAAAATTTTGGGGTTGAATTGGATGTCAAACAATAGGTTTCAAACTTTTGGATAATTATCCTCAAGCAATTACAATAGCAAGGAAAGTGGTTTTTTTTTTTTTTTTTTTGGTTAATACCTTGAAAAATCCCAAACTAATACATCTATGACAAATTTATCCCAAACTAGGGGTGTGCAACTGAACCAGGTATACCCGATTCCCGGACCGGCCCACCTGAAAAACAAGGTCGGGAACCGGTTCCCAAAATTTGGAACCAGTTTAAACAGGTCCGGGAACAGGTTCTAAGTAATTACCCACCCGAAAACCGATTCCTTGACTGGTTTTGGAAGTAGAGGTCAAAAACCTTTTTTTTTTCTTCTCTCGATTTCTATTCTTATTCCCGTAATCACACGACGTTTTTCCTCTTGATTCTCTCAAATACACACGGCACTCCTCTTTTGTCATTCCTCTTCCTCACTTGCTTCCCTCCCTCATTGGCTCCCCCTCGCACTGTCTGATGGACGGACAATGTTCGTCGCCGCCAAATTCTTGTGTATCACATGGATTGGCTCGCCTAATTTCTCTTTTGTAAGAGGAGTTATGCTTGCATAAATGAATAGTTTCATGTAGCAATTGTGGGAATAAGACTAATATTAGACCCATGTTTGTTGCTAATTCTTTGCCTTATGATTTTATTTATTATAACTAGCCCTGTGGATCCTTAATTTTTCGTTTAGTAAAAAAGTTCATGTATTTATTTATTACAAATGTTTAATGTTTCAATACAAATTAAGATGATTACGTTATTTTCTCGTATATTAATATAAAATTCAAAGTCGTATAGGATATCGGGAGATTGCAAAACATGTTCTAATGAAAACAAGGTCGACCTTGGAATCAAATTGGAAAAACAGGGTGGGTCGGGTACAGGGTCCAAGATAAACAGGGTCGGGTATAGGGTCTAGAAAAAGGGAACCGGTTATAACAGGGTTGAGTATAGGGTCTAAGTCTAGACCTTACCCACCCTAGACCCGATCACCCCTATCTCAAACTATTTTTTTGACCACCAAAAATCTCAAACTAGTATACCTTTGGCAAATTTACCTCAAATTAGTATACTTGTGACAAATTTACCCTTTGTTAGTTTTTGTTTAATTTTACTATCAAACACGTGACGGTTGACTCAGTATACTAATTTTGGATTTTATGCTCCGTTTGTCACAATTTACAATTTTTGTAATTTTTTATGGTATTAATTTAATTAAGTGGATGGTATATTTGTCACAAATTTACCAGTTTGGTGTTTTTGCGGTTGAATAAATTAGCTTGAGGTAAATTTGTCATAAAATATACTAGTTTATGGTTTTTTTATGATTAGTCGGGGTAAATTTGTCACATATGTATTAGTTTTGGGTTTTTCATGGTAAAAAAATAGTTTTGAGTAAATTTGTCACATGTGTACTAGTTTCGGGTATTTCAGGGTTTTAACCCCCCCTTTTTTTTTTAAGTTCTTGCAACATGATTTTTGTTGGAAGATTGGGTATATGTTATTGTTACTTGTCAGTTACATAATTTAATACATCTCAACTGATCGGTTATTGTCAAGCATATTGCTCTACACTAGTTATATACGTATATGTACATAAATATCTATGAAAAATAACATGCCTTATACATTAAGTATACGGAATTGTTTTTTCCTTTTGAGGACGGGGTCCATAGCTCCGTGTACTTTCCAGCACGTCAAGACTCAAGATGAAGACGCATTGAATTCTAGGTCAAGGTGTGTCTAAGATAAGGTTGCAAGAAATAGGAGAGAGGGAGAGAATGAGAAAATTTTCATTTTTGTGAGAGCATTCATAGCGCGCATGATATCTCACTCATAGAACATCACCAATCCATGTAAATCATGTACTTCCCTTTAATTTCTGGTATGCAGCTAGATCTAGTTACTCTCAAGTTCAAGCTAGCCTAGTGAGGCCCACAAGAGTGCACACTAACAAATTCCATCACACATTAGTGGTGGGTATAAGTTAATATGGAACTAAATCGAACCAGATTGGATCAACCGATTCAAGATTGGTTCATCCATAGGTAAGAAACTTGGGAACCGACCAAGATCATTTTAAGTCCTTGATTGATCTATCAGTTGGAACCGATCTGGATCAACTTGCATCACCTTAAAGAAAGTATGTGTATTTTGTTGAGTAGTAGATTTGATTTAGGGCCGCTCAAGGAGACTAGACCATATCAAACAATCTACCAAGAGTAATTACTATGCGTAACATTATCAAAGATATATACAACATGTGTACGTATAAAATATATACAAGACAAAGCAAACTTAGGTTAACTCAAGATTGTTACAAACCGTGCCTCTTTGTTTCTCGACCCTCGGCCAACTCGGCCCTTATTTTTTCTCAACATCTGATGAAATCAATCTCACCCCTCCTGTGCCAATCTCTCTATGCCTCTCGCTCCACTTTCGATATCTTACAAGCAAAGAATATATGATTCACAACAGAAGTTTAATAATTGAAAATTACGCTGCAAAATAAATTTATTTTTAAAAATTGACAAGTTCCTGGTTGCCAGATTTACCACGAAATCGATCACTCCTAACACAAATACTCCAAGCACACAAGAAATCTGTGCATAAACTTCCACATCTAGCAACACATTAAGTTTTATTTCATTCACTCGCGTGCATATCGGAACGATTATCTGCGGCATTCAACATGGAGCACGAGGGCTACTATATAACCGTAAAATCTGGGAGACCAGCGTAATGAATCTAGAGACAAGATAATGGGACCTTTCCTTCGAGTCGTGAGTGGACTCTTCTAGTTCTGCACAAACCCACCATTCGATGTTGGGGCCTGGTGGGGGCGCACGGGTAATAGGGTTCTTGATGCTGGCCTTTGGCAAGACGATAATGGAAGGAAGGAAGATGACAAGCCGGGTGAACAGCGCACGTCTCGACAGGGTACGCAGACGTCAAAATCTCTCGAATCACAGCAGGCGACGTGAAAACTTTGTAAAAGCAAAAGCTAAGCACGCGAAGACTGTTTGATTTCGGGATGCGACAGATCTCTTGCTCAATTCACTGCATGACTTTCTTCAAGTGAGCTTCGGATCACAGTCGCCAACTTGCTTAAGGATGAAGCCAAGGGGTTCCGCATGTGTCCGAGAATCAGTCTGAGCCGAAAGATGTAGACACATCGCACTGGAATGCCTAATCAATGCAGTAACTAATTTGTGAAAATGGATAGGAACATCCTAGTGGTCCGAGCGTGTGGACCCAGTAAACCCTGCTAGGGTCTTGGCTTGTTCGTAAGAGAGCCTAGATCCCTATAACTACCCTACTTCAGGTTCCATTCCAAACATGACTTTTTTTGTGGCTGAAAATATCCTAACTTTCATTCTAGTCACAGTCCATGCATCAAAAAGTCGACACTATTTTCTTTAGAGTTATCAACATTATGGCTAATAAGAGGTTCATTATCAGAACACGTATCTACATCAACACTTTCAGCTTCTTATGAAATAACAACCACCTCATAATGTTGATAATCTTAAAGAAACTTGTGGTGATTATTGAGACTCGGTGTGCTCACCCCTAAAATTGACACCCACAAATTTATCATGAATCAAGAATTCTATCGAGGCATAAAATTCAGTGAAGTACCCAAAATCAATATCAATCGTCCATGAATATACATGCAAACTAAAAAGCGCCGAATAATAGTTTGAGTTGGTAAGATTTTGAGCATTATTCACGACCTACAGGGCAAAATATCTTCAACTACAAGTTCATTCAATGATTTCAAGGCATAAGAAGATAGCATGACATATTATTTAACAACCCAGGAATTACATTTAAGAAGACTTATAAAATTTGATGTATCACTTTAGTTATCGAACCAAAGCGCTTGATAGTTAAAGATACTACATGCTATGACCAATAGAATCACTATAATGTTAGCGACACGTACGATCGATAACAACTCGGTAGATTCTTTTGACACCGACAATTACAAAACGGAGTCCTAATTAAGAAAGTTAGGCCAACCATACTGTACAGCGAGAACTCGTGCGAGAACACGTAGAAGACCAACATAAATTCCGTAACGTGGTGGATTCTGCATCGGACCCACTTCAGCTGCAATCGACAACGAGGCTGCGGTCCGGAAGAACCCGTGCACCTCAAGGGGAGAGAGAGAGAGAGACAGAGAGAGATGCTCCGGTCTAGTATTGACTTGTGAAAGACTCCGAGGTCGAGCTAGCGCCGGTTCGGTTCGTTGGGGGGGGGACCATCGCCCTCCGTTTCCATAGAATAAAAGCTCGGCCTGCCTGCTTCCCTGCGGTGGCTAGCTGTTAACGTGCAGCCCTGAGATTTTCATTAGATTATCTGCAGTACAGACAGTCGCTGTTACAGAGAGAGACAGAGAGAGAGAGAGAGAGAGAGAGAGAGACGGTTGACTTTTGACCCTGACAGGAGGTGTTGGAGTGGGAGCTTTGAATGGAGGCTGGAAGGTGGAGGGGAAGGTCGCTGTCCTCCTCTTTGGATTGCGTATCCGAACGTTAAGCTCACCTGGCGGATGAGATGAATTCAATTTCTCGTCTTTTCTTTTTGAATTCCTCGCCCTTAGAACAAGGGGAATTGAACGTGGCCTGCTGACATGCACAAGTTTCTGGGCATGATAAAAATTTGGGGCCTGAAATACTTGGAATAGTCCGGCAATGTAACGAGGAGTCATGAACCAAATAAGGGAGTTTAGGGTAATTCTCACGCACTTCCGAACCATCTCTACAGGTGTAGCTGCGTGATTATCGGAAATCAGGGGCCAAAAAAAAAAAAAAAAAAAAAACCCACGAATCAATGGACGAAAATGTCGTGACTTTGCAAACCGAATAAGAAATGTCACAAACTTTTATCCCGATAGATAGGAGTCCCCACTTTTAAGCTTTTCGTCCATATGTGCTGGTGTCATGCACAGCATGGGTAATTGTTATCCACATCTATTAAAAGACATCATTAGCCTGGGTGAAAAAGATAGTCATGAATAATTCAACAAAAAGTCAGGTGAAAGCCAAACGGTGTTGTTGTTGTTGTTGTTTTTTTTTTTTCCTGAAAAAGCAATCGTTATTTTTGATTTCTTCTTAATTGTGATTAAGCCGCTTCAGACATGTTGTAAGAGACCGCTACAGGTCTTTTATCTATTAATATGTTACTCTAGAACATCATCGTAATCGTGTCAACGCCATATTAGTTTTGCTTGAACGGAAAATCTAATGGCACGTATTACAATCCAGTGGGTGAAAGTTCATAGATTACTTAATCATGATATTTTATCTCATGAACAAAAGTTCGATATGTTTTTTTTGTTTGGTTTGTTTTTTTTTTTTGGGGGTGGAGGATTTGCCCTTTATTTAACCTTCTCTAAAGAATTAGTAAATGAAAAGCCCGGCACATCTTTCTACAGTGTACTGATGAAATTGATAATTCAGACTTATCAAAAATGTCTGCCAAGACGAGAACCATCCCCAAAAAAGAAAAAACTGGATTGAGATCCAACAATTTCGATGGGGCCCAAGTCCTAATATTGGGCTGAACGTGGGCAAAAAATCTCATGAGATAACATCAAGAATCCTGGAGATAGAGAAAGGTCTATGAGCCTTAGCTGGTCCCGGCATTGTCTGCGTCTGACTAGTGCAGAAAGCAGGTCTTGGCATTTGTCTGAACACAAACGGGCAAGAAAACAAGCAGATTTGGACCAGGCCTTCTTCCTTGAATGAGTGGAGCTCAATTGGGAGAGCAAGGGGCAAAAACTTTCTTTCCCAGGTTAAAAATGAGAAGCATAAGGAGGGGGGAGGGAAAATGATTTGATTTTGATCTCGCTCCCCTTTCTCTCTCTCCCTCTCTCAATCTCAATCTCAAATTGCAAGATGACGAAGTTGATTTTATAGTAACATGGTATTACATTCTCCCTTTCTTCCTTTTGGGCTGATAGATGTGACAAATCAGAATGGTCGTACATCCACTTGCATGATAAGTGATGTTAGGACGAGCAATCCGGATACAGGAGGGGTAGGGTACTAATCGGAAATATGACCAAAAAAATCTTAAATGATTTGATTTTGATCTCCCTCTCCTTTCTCTCTCCCTTTTTGGATCTCGGTCTCATATCATACAATGGCGATGTTGATTTTAGAGGATCTCATTGCTTTAATTCGAACTGGGAACATAATTTGACTAAAGGTTAGTGCTTTGAATTTGATGTATCAACTTTATCAAGCAGAGGTGGAGTCCTTACAGCAACATAGTATTCCATTCTCTCTTTCTTCCTTTTGGGTTTATAGATTTGACAAATTTGAAATGATGTTAGGATGAGTAATCTAGATACAATAGGGCAAGGGTACTGACTAGAAAAGTTAGCCAAAAAAAAATCTTCAATTTATTTTACATTAGCTAATTTAACCTTAAACTTTTTGACAATTTGTCAATATAGTTTTTCTAGCCAATTTTTACAAAAAACCACTGATGTAAACACTGACTGTCTTACATAACATAACCAGTGCTGACATAGATAATATTTTTTTAATGTGTGACACCCTCTTAGTAAGGCTTTCGCCCCCATGCCTAGCTTAGCTTGCCTTAGGGTATTTTATGAATATTTTATTCTTTTTTACTCTCGGTTATGAGGGCTAGCAACCCTTGCCAAGATCCAAGTGAGGGCATGCGCCTTCGCCCAAACTAGGTGAAGGTCATCGGCCCTTGTTGGCTTTGAGTTGGAAAAGAAAAAGAAAGAAAAGGAAAGAAAAGAAAAGAAATTCAAAAAATTCAGAAGATTTTTTTAAAATTCCAAAAACTATTTATGTCGGCATCGATTGTACCATATAAGATAGCTAACATTCGCATCAACTGTTTTTGGCAAAAAATTAACTTGAAATACTATATTGATAGATCATCAAAAAAAATTAAGACTGAATTAGTAAAATTGAAAAGTTTAGAAGTGCATTGATCAATGTACACTTGATTTAGTACTTTTTTCAGTAATTTTATTGAACTGAATCAACTAAATTACTTGGCTTCCACAATTGTTGCCAAAATGCTCCAAACCTTACATGTGGAAAATAATTGGCCACCAAACAATGACTTTTGCCAACGAGATAAGCTTAAATCACGAGGCGATTTGCATATTGGGGCGCGAGTAATTATCCAATTATGTAAAGATTGTGAATCACTAGTTTTTTTTTTTTGGTCGGAAACATAACTTAACATTAAGAGGAGAAAAGATTACAACCCTTAGAGAGGGCATCGTTACACAGCAGGTTAAAAAGGGGGGAGGGGTGGGAGAGAAGCCCAGTTTGGGCCCAATAGTCCACGGCCCTGAACCTTAGCAACCCAGTCAACCGGCAAGTTGGATTCACGCTTGCAGTGGAGAAGGCGCAGATTAGGGCATCGACGAAACAGAGCAATGGCTTCTTCGATAAGCGATCGACTTTCAGGGGATGATTGTTGACGAAGATTCACAGCCTCTACAAGCTCCAAGCAGTCCGATTCAAGGATCAAGTGAGTAGTATCGATACCCTTCTCTAACAGAGATTTAAGAGCAAATAAGAGAGCAAGTGTTTCTGTTTGAAAGGGGGATGAGGCATCGACAAGTTGGGATCTGCCATCGATTAAGGAGCCATTGTGATCACGGCAAAGATAAGCAATCGAACCCTTGAGGGGGCCAGATGGAAAGGCCCCATCCATATTTACTTTGACGAAGCCAGGAGCAGGGGGAATCCAGCATGTATGAGGACTCGGGGTGGGTATGCGTGGATTGAGAGGCCCCGGTGCAGAGGATATATACAATCGGGCTGATGTAAGTGCAGAATCGACAATATGCTGAGGGCTCAAACGCTTGCATTGAAAAACATAGAGGTTTCGCGCCTTCCACAGCTGCCAAAGAGTGGCTGCAATCATCTCCAACCGAGGTAAATATGCTATACTCTGAAATAGATCAGCCAACCATGCATCCATACGGTTTGTGCGATATGCAGAAACTGAGATGTTGAGGTCAGAATGAGCCCAAACCTGTTGAAATGTAGTGCAAGCGAGGAATAAGTGTTCCATAGACTCTGGGACTCGAGATGTATAGAGGGGACATATTGGGTCTTCTATGACATGTCTTTTGAAGAGGTTCTCCTTTGTTGGTAATGCATTGTGACATATAGACCATAGAAAGATCCGAATTTTTGGAGCCGTATTTATTTTCCATATTTGTTGCCAAAGACCAGGAGGAATGGTGTAGGATGAAGAGGCCCTGTTAGTGCTTGGTGTGTTCTCTGATTGTCTGATATGAAAATAGCCACTCTTAATTGAATATTGCCTATTATGCGATCCATTCCATAGAAGTTTGTCTGGGTTAAAATCTGGTTGAAGTGAAATAGCTGCAATTTCTTGCACCGTCTTTGTATCAAAACATAATGCGAGTCTTGGAATATCTCAACTGTGCTGTGATGAAGATATAAAACCATCAACTGTCTCAGGTTCATTGCTGGGTGCTGGTCCCGCAATGATTCATGTTTTCAACCATCTATCTTGTCTGATTCGAATTGATTTCCCGTTATCCACTTGCCACCTCATATGTTCTTTGATGGATTCTCTGCCTAGGAGTATACTCTGCCAATCCCAGGAAGGACGCTGTCCCTTATCGGCATGCCAGAAATCCGTGGAATGGTAATATAAGCCCTTGAAAAGAGAAGTCCACAGAGAAGGGGTGTGCTGCGAAAGTCTCCACGCCTGTTTGCCCAAGAGGGCTTTGTTAAAGGTAAGTAGATCTCTGAAACCCATATCGCCGCTATGTTTGCATTCTTTCAAAACTTCCCAGCTTTTCTAGTGTATCCCAGATTTTGTTCTGCTATTCCCCTTTGGAAATAAGGCTTTCCTTCCATCCTGCTAACTTTGCATTAACCCGAGCCAAAATCCATGAAAACATATCTTTTTTGGAAACTCCCCAATCAGACGGTATCCCTAAATATTTCCCAGTTTTCTGCACTAAAGGAACTCTCAATTCCAGAGACATATTTTCTTGTAAGCTTAGGGGGCAGTTTTTACTAAGGAAAAGCCCTGACTTATTTCTGTTTATAGCTTGACCAGAGGCTAGACAATATTGCTGTAGAATATTGGACAGATTTTGACATTCAATCAGTTTTCCATCAAGGAAGAAGATGGCGTCATCAACAAATAGAAGGTGAGATAGAGTGGGACACCATCTGTTTAGTCTAATACCTGTAAGATTTCCCATTTCTACTGCTTGGGTAATTAGAGTAGAAAGAAGATTAGCCAGCAGGATAAATAGGTAAGGAGAGAGTGGCTCACCTTGGCGTAGACCCCGAGATGGCTGAAAGTAAGGGAGAGATTCACCATTGAGTTTGATACTAATGGAGACTGTGGTAACACACTGCATGATCCATTGTATCCATTTAGGATCAAACCCCAGATGATGAAGATACTCATCCAGAAAATCCCACTCAACTCTATCATATGCCTTAAGCATATCCAGCTTTAAGATCCCTTGAAACTTTTTCTTTCGCTTCCTTATTCTCAGTTGATATAAGACCTCTTGCACAATCAAAATACTGTCTTGAATTTGTCTGCCAGCGATGAAAGCATTCTGTTCTTGGGAAATGAGGTTAGGGAGCCATCGTTTGAGACGGTTAGCCAAAATCTTGGATATAATTTTATAAAGAAAGTTGCATAGACTGATGGGTCTATATTGATCTAATCTCTCTGGCTGAGTAACTTTAGGGATCAGAATGATAATGGTTTTGTTTAAAGCTGGTGGTAGCAGTCCGGTGGAGAAAAAATCTTTCACAGTATTGACTAAATCAGTTTCCAAGATATCTCAATAACGATGATAGAACAGACCATTGAAGCCATCTGGTCTGGGGGCCTTTGTAGTGCCTAGTTGAAAAGCAGCTTGTTTAATTTCTTCCGTGGTGACCTCCGCTGTTAAGTCTAGGTTCATTTTGGCAATAACTGTTTGGGGGCATTGTGATAGAATAGGGCGAAAGTTCCTGGGACCAACTGATGTGTATAGGTTTTGGAAGAAGTTCATTGTCATGATTTTTAAAAGTGAAGGTTCACGAATCCAGAGGTTATTAACATCTTGCAACATGCTGATATGATTTTTTTGCCGTCTTTGAATTGTAGTGGCATGAAAAAACCTGGTATTTTTATCTCCCCAACGCAGCCAATGAACCCGCGATCTCATAGCCCAGTATTGCTCCTCTTGTTGCCAGACTTTATGAATCTCAGCTTTCATTTGATCAATTTGTTGTTTATCAGAATAGCCTTCTGGCTGGTTGATTTGATCCTGAAGTTGCTGTTTCAACAGGTTAATGCTAAGCTGGCCGTTGCTGAGTGTATGACGGCTCCATCTTTGAAGTGTTGTGGTAGTTAGCAGAAGCTTACGGGAGATAGAGGCATTACCCAGAGAGAGAGATGTCCAGGCATAAGCTATTACTTGACGACACTTAGAATGATTAGCCCAGAAGGCCTCAAAGGTAAATGCCTTTCGTTGTCTCGTAGCAGGAGGCTGGAGTGATAACAGCAGCGGACTATGGTCAAAGCCTATGGCAGGTAAGGCGAAAACTTCAGCAGCAGGGAATTTTAATCTCCAGTCCATATTACACAGAGCCCTATCAAGCTTTTCCTTTACTAAATCCTCTCCTTCCCTATTGTTCACCCAGGTATAGACACACCCTTTGCTAGCAATCTCCAAGAGTGAGCAATTGTCGACGAAGTCCCGGAATGATCGCATCCGATAAGAGTGAGCAGACCTTTTACCCACCTTTTCCTAGTGGTTTAGGATCTCGTTGAAATCGCCAATGCATACCCACGGCATAATATTTGATCTGCTGATCGCTTTAAGAACTGTCCATAATTGTTGTCTTTGATGGAAAGATGTAGGCGCATGGATACAAGTGAGTCTCATAGAGGTGCCTTCATGACTAAAGGTACAAATCAAGTTGATATAGTTGGCGGAGAAGTTCTCAATAGAAACAGAGAGAGGATCATTCCAAAAAACAGCCAAACCTCCAGCAAGGCCTAAGGGGCTTACCAAAAAACTATGCTGGTAATGTAATCTCCTTTGCACTCTATCTAGAACAGAGTCTTGGTTTTTAGATTCCATCAAAAAAATGAGATCGGGCCGATCATGGACCACAAGGTCCTTTAGAGCTTGAACTGTCAGGGGGTTGCCTAGCCCCTGGCAGTTCCAACTAATGATCTTCATTTCTCCTGTGGTGGCTTTTTAGGGTAAGCCACCATCGCCCAATTGCCGACCCCTTCCATCTCAATGATAGGGGTATCCAGTAATTGATTATCATCTTGAGGTACTGATCCAATGTTAAACGAGTCATAAGGTGCATATCTCTTCAGCTTCTTTTGCGGACTGTCTTTGGTAAGTTTCCTAGGGCTTCGTAGTTTCTCAGGTTTAGAAGATTCAGCATCGATATTACTAATAATAAGAGGTCCAGCTGAAACAGGGGATTTCATCTTATTCAATGCAGCTTCTTTCTGAAGGGACTCTTTCCATGGACCTCTCTGGGAAACATTCAAGTTGACAGGACGTTGCGGATCAGGACTTTCCTCCATTACCGGAGTCTGCTGAGCAGTATTCTTGGGAATGGCAGGCAGCATTAGAGGGGTCGTTGAAGGGGTCTCAGGTACAGTGTCAATCGCAGTATCTACATTAAGTGAAGAGTCATAGAAAGCTTGCCAGAAAGGACTAACTTCCTTAACTTCCGCCCGAAGCCATTGACCAAAATAAAGATTGTCACGTCCATCCATTTTGGCATCATCATAGGGAATTAGAGGGCAATACGAAGCATAATGTCCAATAACCCCACAGGAATAGCAGAAGTGGGATAGACGCTCGTATCTGAAATCTAACCAAAAGGGTTTACCTTCAATTCTTATCAGTTTTCCAGGCTTTAAAGGTTCGTGCAGAGGAAGGGCAACCCTAACTCGCCAAGCTCGAGTGGAGGTGGCTTCTTGAGTAGCATTACTGACCTCTAAGACCTGACCCACCTGCTGTACAGCTCTACGCAACAGAGATTCAGTACATCTTTCTAAAGGTAAGCCGAAAATTTGGATCCAATACGCACATGTCGTAAAGTCATAACAATGGAGAGGAGTATTAGGAATCCATGGCTGTAAGATTAGGAGGTGGTTTGAAAAAAGCCAAGGGCTATTATCCATAATCCTCTGTTTATCAGCAACAGAGTTAAACTTGAACACAAACAATCCAGCATCTCTCTGAGATATGTCGACATGGTCGACACGCCACACACGTTTCATAGTAGATTGGAAAGCTGGAAAGTTAATTGAAGGGTTTAAATGGAGTTTACCGATTAAGGTTTGTTGGCATTCAACTAATTTATCTTCTGGAATAGCTTCTTCCCAATCTTCGATTTCCTGTCTTTCCCATAATCTACCCATTCTTTTGCAGAGAGCTGCAAGTCTTGCATCATTCTCAAGGTCCATACTGGTACACTGGGAATTGGAAATACCAAAGAGGTTCGCAAAGAGGAAACAGTCAGAGAAGTAGCGATGTAGATGGTCGACGATGAAGATGGGGAGGGCCGAGGCGCGAGCAAAGGAGACGATGGATCGGGTGAAGTGGGCCATCAAGGAAACACATGCAGAGCATAATTGAGGGCATGCATGTCGAAGATGGGAGTGTGGAAGAGTCTGGGCAAATTGGGTATCAGAATGGGGAGGTAGTGAAGAATATGGGTATGGAAAGCGAAGGGGAGATGGTCGGAGGAAACTGAACGATGAAGCGTGTGAGTGAAGGAACCATGGCGATGGAGGAAACAGATGACAGAGGAGTTGAATGGAGAAGAAGCTACCAAAGGGTAAAGAGAACTCTACATTTCGAGAGAAATCAAGTGAATGTGAATCACTGGTTGAAGACTTTATTATTGATAAAATGCTCTGATCAATGATTATTTTATAGAGTTTCGGTGCACGTATGGTCTCCCTCTATCTAATGGGTTACAAGTTTTCGAATGAACTTTTCAATTTCTAACATGGTATTATAATCAAGATAATACATCTTTCAGGCTTATTTTGTGTGTACATGCATCTCTTTAAATCAAAACACCATCTTTCGTGATATTAATATGCATGTAATCTCTCCCCACCAAATTGCTTATAGTTTGTCGGCGCCCATTTTCACTACGTTTTAAGACGAGTTCATTTATAGGGAGTCCAACTAAACCATTTAACCTTTTAATACGTGCATGATTTTAGCATCTAGATTTTCAACATCTCATTCTAAGATACGTGAAATATAAATGCTAGTGCTTATATTCAACTAATTTCAATCTTGATTTAGCCTTCGATTTAGCAATTCAACACTTGACAACAGTGACATTTAATCTATGTATCATATAAAACTCGCGATTTTAAATTAAAAATATATAAATCAAAGGAAAGCAGAGTTGCATTGTGGAGTAGGTTAAGTAGAGTTATTGAACGGAAAGGAATTGAATTGTTGCAAGATGGGGCTTATTAGGCTTTGATTAAAGCTTGAAGTTATGTCGCGCATGTACAGGTCCTTTGCCTTGATTTCAATGATCATCGTAGGAGCTCTAGCATCTCGTCAAATTATGAAAATTTGCTCTTCCAATGGTTATATCTGTGTTTATTCAACCTATTTTGGCTGTCTCTGTATAACAACGGTGTAGACGAAGTTGAACCTAGGAGCGCACCGCCAATTGGCAATGGTGTAGTTATTGAACAAATGAATCTCTAGCGTGTGCTCATCATTGACGATTATATAAGATCCCGTGATTGACCGCCAATTATTTTGCTTGACAGATCCATTCCTTTGGAACGAGTGTGCTTAACTCTACCGGCGCTTTGTTATTTTTCATTGCATTATGGATTTTGCTTTGTTTTGTAGTAATCTGGTCTTTGCTCTGCTTCAATTTGCTTTACCATGAAACTTTATGTACTTTTTATATTTCTTTTTGAGTCATAGATACAATTTTTTTTAACCAAAAAGGAGTAAATTAGAGGAGGCGGATCAATATCAATGGGAATGGAGAATGGGAAAGGCTGAAGGGAGCTGTTTGAGGAAAGGTTGGGTTCGTCCCCTTGGAAGTAGGAGCAGTTATCAAAAATCACGAGCAAGGAATACGGGAAGTGAAGAGATCATGGCAAAAGTGGAGGCACTCTCTAGTCTCTAGAAAGCTTCATCATCAAACTTCTCCCGCTGCACCGAGGGTTTATCTTTTGCATTTCGAAAAAAATCGACAGCAATGATTTCTGAAAACTTTAGTTCAATGTACAGTGCGGTCTCCAAATTATCAATAAATGTTCAATCTAATTCATAAATTATATAAAAATATTTATCGTCATTCTTCCATTAATTCAAGTTAACGAAATCTGCCGACGTGGCTTCCAAATTCCAATCCATTAAATTTGAATGGTGGACAAAAAAAAAGGTACAAGTGGATTATTTACATAAGATGTTTATCTTGAACCATACTATGATAATCTATGTCATCAAATGATAATGAACATGTTAACGTCTAATTTTTTCATCTTACTTGTCTAAAGTAGATGGATGGAAAGATAGACATATTGATTCATCATTTTTAAAGATCTAACTCCATATAATAATCTATGTCAAACAAAGTGAGTACATCGAACATTTATTAATAATTTAGGGACCGTGTTTTATATGATATAAATTTAGGGATGACGTCATTATAACCAAAGTTCATGGCTAATTTGTGTAATTTTCCCTTTGCATTTCTTTGTGCTTTTTCCTTTCTTGCACATCTCGATTCATTTTTATTTCCGTCCATGTCATTTCAAGTTCGTGTACTTCAACCCCTGTACATTTACGACCAACCACATTCGGATTTCTTATATAGTTCATAACTCCATCCAAGCCCGTTCGCACATCTTTTGTGCTCGAGCGTGGATCTGCAGAGTGATCTTGCCTGCTCGTTCATGAAATCATCCAAAGTCGAACCGCTGGGGCACTCCACATGTCCTTCGCCGACATCTCTTTCGACCGCGCGCACAAATCGATTTTCACTCCCTACTCCGAACGATAATCTCACTGGAGCTCGCTCCGCTTGAATAATTGAGTTACGTTTGTTGGATAATTCTAGTAGTCGAAAAGCGAACGACGGAACATCGAGCATCGAATCATCAGGTCAAGCCATACGTACGCTCTCCCAAAAATGTGCAACAGATATGTAAAGATTAAAATGGTAGTAAAAGGCTGAAAGCCAATCAAATTCCGACCAAAGAAGAATTTATGCTGAATTTGTTCGTTTTTTGTGCTCTCTCTCTCTCTCTCTCTCATCTCCTTTACTTTATAGAGTCCGACCATAACAATTGAATTTATTATGTTCATGAATAAGGATACTAAATTCCCTAGTAGAAAAGATTTCAAAATCATTCCAAATCTCCATTTTTTCTTTTCTATTTCGATTTGTGAAGTCGTGGATGTGACCATTGACCACATATTCACAACACAAATATCATGTAATGACAAATCGTTAATTAAAGCTTCGTTCACTTTACAAAAAATAACTTTAAACAAAATGTTTTTCGAATTTTCTAGTGTTACTTTCAAGGAAAATGAACTAGTTAAATAAAATGTTTTTCGCTATTGGAAAAAATATCTTTAAAGGTGGGAAAAATGTTCTTCATTTTTCAAAAAGTCAAAAACATTTTCCATAACCTTTTTGACCTCATTTTCTTTTATTTTTATGTCTTTTTTTTTTTTTTTTTCTTTTTTAAAAAATTGAGTTTTTAAATTCTTTTCTTATTCTTTTTCTTCCTCTTTGGCCGGTCGTGGGCCTAAGGCGAGGCTGGTGCTCCCCGATGGCTAGTTGCCAGCCATCGCCATGGTCGACGATTAGCCAAGACCAAGGAAGAAGAAGAAAAAAAGAAAAAGAAAGGAAAAGAATTAAAATTAAGAATCAATTTTTAAAAAAAAAAATAAAATAGTCAAAAAAATTATTGAAAATGAGTGCATGCAGGAAAAAAAATTATTTGCCAAATGGCGAAAAATATTTTTAGTTCATTTTCAAATTTCAATCGAAAATTGAAAAATATGGTTATTTTTTAGAAAACGACTTCTTAAAAACACTACATTTTATGCAAAAACAAAGAGGCTAAAATGAGATTTTATTGTATTTATTTTTAATTTACAATATATGAGCATAGAATTAAAGATCCATCTAATGATTTTAAGTCTCATGAATCAATCATGTCTAGAATCCTAATCGAGAGCAATTTGCATGCGAGTAGTGATTTTTGAACGAATAATCTTTGATTTTTTAATCGGAGATCTCTCCGCTTCCCAATCATATCATGTCTAACGACCGAAAAAAAATATCATATCATGTCGACGAGGGAAAAGGGCAAGACGACTGACGTTTCTTCATCATGCAGTCATCATCACATGACCGGCGCAACTGAAGGGGATGATGGGGGCGTGAACGCATGTGACCTGTCCTCTCCATGCTCGCTCGTCCACGTGGAGCCTCACTTTTTCTGACACGTGGAGTTTCCTCATCAAATCGAGGTGGAATCCTCACAGCAACATGGTATCACATCACATTCTCCCTTTCTCGCTTTTGGGCTGACAGAAGTGACAAAATTGAATGGTCATACGTCCATCGGCATGATAAGAGATTCAGGAGGCGCGCCTAAATAGCTGTAGGTCACTAATCAAGAAAATTACCATATTTTTTTTTAATCTTATTATACAACAACCAATTTGATCATAAACTTCTTTACAATTAATCAATGTAGTTTTTTTAGTGAATATTTGCTAGAAATTACTAACATAAACACTAAAAGCGCGTTTAGTAACGTTTACGTTCAAAAATTATTAAAAAACAGAAATATAAAAAACTATTTTGTTTCGGAGAACAATTTTCAAGGAAAAATGCGTTGGTAAACTTGTTTCGGGAATAAAAACACGTTTGGTAAATTTATATTCTTTTTTGTTTCTTTTAATTTTTTTAATTTTTTAAATTTTTTTCATTTTTTTTCCTTTCTTTTTTTCTTCTTTTGGCCGGCGGCCTTGCCCGGATCTGGCGAGGCGAGGCCGAGCCTCGCCCGGTGGCTAGGCGAGCTTGGCCTCGCCCAAATCGACGACGCCTCGCCGGGGGCCGCAACGCTCCGGCAAGATCGCCGACCCTCGACGGCGTCACCGGCCATGGCCGAGGCTAGCGACCGGCCAAAGAAAAAAGAAGAAGAAAAGAGAAGAGAGAGAAAAATGTTCTTCAAAAGTGTTCTAAAACAAAAAAACAACTTTTTGTTTCTCATTTCGTTGTTCAATTTTGTTAGAACAGAAAAAAAAAAAAATTTAAACATAAACGCAAACAAACACGTTTTCATTCTTTTTTTTGTTTAGGGAACAAAAAACAAAATTTTTGTTCATGAACAAGAATAAAGAACATTACCATGCACTCCCTAATTGCCTCATATAATATAGCTAGTATTAGTTTAGATTTTTTTTTTAATGTGCGACACTAGACTCTCTTAGTAAGTTAAGGCCTTTTGTCCCCACATCTAGCTTACCTTACCTTAGGGTGTTTTTATGAATTTTTATTTTTTTATTTTATTTTTTATTTTTAAACTCCAGTCGTGAGGGCCAACGACCCTCACTTGGAATGGACGAGGGTGTTGCGGGCCTCGCTAAGATTTAAGCAAGGGTTTGCGGCCCTCACCTAGATTAGCCAAGGGTCATTGGCCCCCACCGACCCAAAGTTGGAAAAAAAAAATAGAAAGAAAATAAATTTAAAAGATTTGGAAGATTTTTTTATAAATTACAAAAATTGTCAATGTCAACACCAAATGTATTACATAGGATAGTCGTTGTCCACGTTATTGTTTTTCGATAAAAATTAGCTTGAAGACTACATTGATAAATCAT
This sequence comes from Eucalyptus brandiana, assembly GCA_014182725.1. Lineage (NCBI taxonomy): Eukaryota > Viridiplantae > Streptophyta > Magnoliopsida > Myrtales > Myrtaceae > Eucalyptus > Eucalyptus brandiana. The sequence continues at coordinate 49,567,414 of CM024675.1, read as the reverse complement.
CAAAAAATTTATGATTAAATAGCCAAAATTTAAGGATTTAGGAGTGAATTAGTTTATTACTTTTTTGGTAATTTCATTGAACCAAATGAACTCAATTACCTGGCTTCCATAATTGTTACCAAAATGCTCCAAAGCTTACATTCAGAAAATAATTGACCACCAAGCCTTGACTTTTGACAATGAGATGAGCCTAAATGACAAGGCGATTTGCATATTAGGGGACAAGTAATTATCCGATTATGTAAAGATTGTAAACCATTGGTTGACTTGATTTAATAATTCTATTGGTGTCGGTGCATGTACGGGTTCCCTTTATCTAATGGCTCACAAGTTTCAAGGATGAACATTTTAATTGCTAACATAGTTTTATAATCTAGATATGCATTTTTAATGATCCCTTAAAGTTTATATCGTACATGCATCTCTTTTATGTCAAGACGCCATCTTTCACTATGTTAATATGCACGTAATCTCTTTCTCCACCAAATTGCTTACAGTTTGTTGGTACCCATTTTCACCAGGTCGTGTTAAGACAAGATTCACTTATGAGAGATGGAGTTTGACCTAACCCATTTAACCATTTGATACGTACATAATTTTGTGACCTAGATTTTCAACATCTCATTCTAAGACACGTGAAATATACATGTCAGTGCTTATATTCAACCGGTTTCAATCTTTATTTAGCCTTTGACATATTCATTGAGCGCTTGACATAATTATGAGTAACATTTAACCTATATCTCATATAAAATCCCGATTTTAAATTGAAAAGAAATGAATCAAAGATCAAGGAAAGCAAAATTGCGCTGTGAAGTAGGTTAAGTTGAATTATTGAAAGAAAAAGGAGTTGAATTGTTGTAAGTTGGGCTTATTAGGCTTTGATCAAAGCTTGAAGTTATGTCGCACGTGAAGTGAATAAGAGAGGTCTGCGGGAAAGAAGTTTTCATCACCTTGAAGATAGGAGTAGTTATCAAAAAAATTAAGAGCAAGAAATGAGGGAAGTACGAGATCCTGGAACAAGGGGAGGCACTCTCTAGAAAGCTTTTTAGTCAAACTTTTATCACGAGTGATCTCTGAATTTTAATATAATATATGAAGTGACCCATAAACTTTTAATTTATTTAATGTGATCACTGAACATCAGTAAATGTTTAATTTAGTTCATAAACTATATAATAATGTTTAATGTCATCATTCCGTTAATAAGAGTTAACAAAATCTACTGATGTGGCTTCCATTCTATCAAGTTTGAATGGTGAACAAAAAGAAAAGAAGGCACGGGTGGATTATTCTCGTAAGATATTCATTTCAAATCAAAATATAATAATCCATGTTATCGAATAAGGATGGACATGTTAACACCTAATTTCCTTTTCATGTCTGAAGTAGATGGACAAAATGATGGACATATTGACTTATCATTTTTAAAAATCTAACTCGGCATATAATAATACATGCCATCAAAATAACGTCTTATGTCATTGGAGCAAACAAAATGACTACGTTAAACATTTACAATAGTTTAGAAAGCACATTGAATATATTAAAAGGTTAGAGAGGAACATTGCACATTGAGTTAAAAATTATTCGCCATTTATGTCATTTTCCCCTTGCATTTCTTTGTGCTTTTCCTTCTTGCACCTCTCGATTCCTTTTTATTTCCTCCCATGTCATTTTAGTTTCGTGTATTTCGACCCCTGTGCATTTACGACCAACCGCATTCGGATTTCTTACAATTCATAACTCCATCTGAGCCGATTCGCATATTTTTTGTGCTCGTAGCGATCTCGCCTGCTCGCTCATGAAATCATCCGAAGTCGAACCACCGGGCCGCTACATGTTCTTTGCCGACATCTCTTGTCCCGCAAATTGATTTTCGCTCCCTGCACCGAACGATAATCTCACTGGAACTCGCTCCGCTTGAATAATTGAGTTAGGTTTGTTTGATCAATTTTGTGGCCGAAAGGCGGACGACAGAACATTGAGTATCGAATCATTAGCTACGTCCTCGAGAAAAAAAAACAAAGAATGATATCTAGAAACGGGACAGACAAGCCATGCATACGCTCTACCAAAAATGTGCAAAGGATGTGTAAAGATTAAAATGGTAGTAAAAGCCAATCAAATTCAAATCATAGAAGAATTTATGCCGAATTTTTCATGGTTGCCCTCCTTTTTTTTTTTAGTTCTTTCTCTTTTACTTCACCTGGACATGAAGTCGTGGATGTGACCATAGATCACGTGGTCACGACACAATAATCACATCACAACAAATTGTCGATTAAAACTAGACTCTATTGTATTTTTCCTAAATTACAATTTATCAGTACATACTACATACGTGAAAACTCTTCTAATGCTTTAAAAGCCTCGTGAATCAGTTACGTCCAAATTATAGAATCATGCAAATTTTAATCGAGAGTAATTTGCACGTGATTAGTGATTTTTGAATGAATAATTTACGATTTTTAGCCGGGAATCTCTCGGCTTTCCAATCATATCATGTCAACGAAGGGAAAAGGCGAGACCACTTGACGTGTCTTCATCATGCAGTCATCATCACGTGACCGACGCAACTGACGGGGACGATGGGAGCGTGAACGCATGTGATCTGTCCTCCCCTTGGTCGCTGGTCTACGTGGAGCCTCCCATTTTCTGACGCGTGGAGTTTCCCCAATTAGCCATCCAAATTCTTTTCTCTCGCTAATTTTTTTTGCACGAACTCTCTCTCTCTCGTCTCCATCGCCTGCCACAACATGACAGACGAAGCAGGAGCTGCTGACATCATAAATCAATCTGGCAAAGGACGCCCGGGGACCGTTTTGGAGCCAGATTCGGAGTGCCGACACCGTGTTTTTTTATTTAGAATTGGAGATGACAACTCTTGCGAATGTGCCGGTGATTTCGCCGAGGGAATCCGGACGTAACCCTATATGATCTCCCTGATTTGAAATTGCCACGATGGATGCGTCTTAATCCATTGTTAATAAGGATCGACATAATCATGTCACAACTTTTTACAATGACAATATAATGATATGATTAGTAAAAGTTAGGCGATTGTCACTGAGTTGAATTTTACAAAACCTTTGTTTTTTACCGTGTTCTTTTCCTTATGAAGACAGGATCAAGAATAAAAAGTCGAAGAAGAATCGATGCACATCGCTTATATATCATCAATGGAAAATTCATTCATTAGCAAATTGTTATGTTCACATTTCTAGTTATTCATGAAATGTTAAATGTCTCCCCGCCACCTTGGATTCTTATGCTCGAAATTTATCTTAAAAAAACATCTTGATGTGCTCAATGTTAGAAGTTTAGTGGAAATAAAATATTTTCAAAAGCCGAGTTATGTTTCTCTAAATAAATAGGAGGAAAACATCCAAATTCAGACTCGTTTTGTTCTCTCTCGTATTGCTAACAATAATTGGTGGACGAAATTTTTTATCATTCATGTAATTATATAGATATGAATAGTTGTCAATAATAAAAAAAAAGTTCTTATTAATTAATTATTTTAAACTATATAGATGATCATTTTTAAAAAAATATTTTTCGAGTAATTTAATTTTCGAAAAAAGAAAGTGGAACCAGAAAACGAGGATAAGCACGAAATGCATAATCTTCGGGGACAAATTCATTCAAAACGGAGGTCGGACCCGTTTTCTGGATCGGATGGTCCACGAAGGAAGGTGGGGCCCGAATTCCGCATTCAAAATAATCTCTTCAGAACACGTTCGCGGCTAAGTACTCGCCGTACTCAAATTGACGTTACGCATTGGACGGCTCAGATTCGTTCTGTAGTCTCGCCTTCTCCCGTTGGATTTCGCAATTCTTTTTTGTTTTTTTTCCTGGTGATTTGCACCGTTAGATTCGGAAAATCACGTGCGACTGCTGTAATCCGGACGCGTCTTGACTTTCCTGGACCGACAAGGAGCGAAACGGGCCCTACGATCGCCAGCGACAGGTGTACGGTCCTAGTTGCACTTGAGTTCACATGGTCTTTTTTTTTTTTTTGAACAAATGGTGCTGGCCTATTTAAATTTGCATGATTTTAGGCTGGATTCTTCGATTGTGCGATTCCTATGCTTTGAGTTGACGGGGGATTTTCCATCGGCCCCTTCCTTTAAAGTGGACGCAGAATGTATGGCTTAGCGTTTCCAACATCTTTTTAATTGAGAAAATTGATAACAACCTTCAAACCACCTAATTTCTCGCGATTCGGATTAATCGAAATTGGAACCGTCCATGATGCATCATTTCCCTTTTCATGTCGGATAATCTTTTGATATAATCATATAAGCAAACGAAACAAAAAGAAGAAAGCAATCATTGAAACTTAAGGAATAATAATATAAATAATCTTTAAAATTTTAATTCAATGTGTAATATAATACATCAATTTTTATTTTTTTTTAATATTTATCAATGTAGTTTATAAGCTTTTGATTTGTTTAATGTAGTCCATAGAATATGATTATTGAATTTCATTTTTAGGTAGTTTACAAACTGTTGAATATGTATGAAAACTTCAAATACACATTGGATAAATTAAAAATCTAAGGATTATATTATATATTTAGTCAAAGTTTATAGATTGTTTATGTCATTTTTCTTAAAATTTAGCGAAACATAATGGATATTTGAGTGCTTAAATAAGATGGGTCCTAGTATCGTGATTTTCATTCTAAGAAAATTACGAGTACGGATTTGTGACTGAGATCTTCTCCAAAATAAGTGGACCGACAACTATTGATAAGTGGAGGAAAATAAACAGTTATAGCAACAGCAAATAAATAAATAAATATATATATATATATATATATATATATATATATATATATATTTTTTTTAAATTCGGGCGGACGCAGTCAAAATTCCTTCAAACTTTTCTGCCCAATCATAAAGAGTCGGACGGGGACCGAATTCCGTACTGGATCAATCACCTCCGACTTTTCCAAAGTGATGATGCAATGTCGGGTACTTTGCGAGCCCAAATTTAATGAAGATCTGACCCCATTTTTTTTCAAATATTCGTGCATTTATATCGTGCACCGTCGGGCAAAAACATTAAAGGAAAAGAGAATTCAATAATAGTCTTAATTATATCGTCCTCCACAGTCGACCTACCACCAAATTGCAGCGCCGATCGCCGAAAAGTTATTGATGTGCTTTATTACACTTAATTAGACTTTACGTAAATTTAGGCTTTTCCCATGCCGGAATAAAAGACAGTATGCTCGAAATCTAAAATCTCGTCCAAAATTATTGCATCTGCTTATTGAGCAACTAAACATGAAAATTTCAGCATTTTAAGGTATCAACAATTTGCATGTCATACATGTATTTATACGATACGTAATATCATGCATTCAAAATCGAATGATTGCTAGTTCATGTACTACTTCGACCGGGAGTACAAATTTTTTCAAGATACACTCTATCTAGGTAGCCATCATGGGTTATATTATGAGATGCGGTGGTGTTGTTCCTAATTCGATTGCTCTGCGCAAGTAAGAAAGACGTATGCATGACTTAAAAGAGTAAATTGGTAATTAGTATCGATTTTTGACAATTGGTCGATGCTTGTGTGAAACAATTAAGAACTTGTTCTTTCAGTGAGATTAACCAAGTGCTCGAGGAGTCCCCGACGCTAGAGTGACTAGCATCGATTATCTCGTGGCATGAGGTGCTTCTAGGCTTCATTCGACCCTAGGGTCGAATGCCAACTAGTATGGCAAGCCAATCCTTCCGTGCATTATTAGGTCGGTGATTAGAAAAACATCTGTCGAGGCTACAAGGCCAGGAGCACACGATGGAATCGGTTCGCGACAGGAACCCATCACCTAACCCCAGGAGGGGCCGCCATCAAGCTCCACGATATTTCAAAAAAAAAAGAAAAAAAGAAAAAAGATAAGAAAAACAATTCGAAAAGAATTATACGGGCCATTGAATGACAATCTTTGGAAGCGTTCACGCCCACCGTCGTCGTTATCTAAAGCTCTGAGGGGGGAAAAGCTGAATCCTCCATTAATTCCCCGCACATGGCTGCTTCATGTGGCCAGACCAGATTCGCGTTTATCTATTCCTCCCCCCCATTTCGTCATCTCTTCTGAGATCTTGACCGCCTATCGTTTTCAACTTCCTATCTCTTTCTCCGTTTCTTGGCCCCGGTAAAGATTCAAAATACAAAAATTGGGACGGGACGAGAAGCGGGAGTCTCACCCTGCATCTTTCGGTCCGGAGATTGAAATTAGCTTCGAAATCCACATATAGATGCACAATTTGCTAGGTTTCGCTTGAATCCATAGTAATGGATATGGATTGGGTAAAAGGAAAAGCTACGTGGGCTCTCCAACAAGCTCAATTCACCGGTCGACATTTGGCATTCATCGGGAGAGCCGAGATCTGTTGCGTATGTTCTTGATGAAATACAAGAGCTCGGGATCTGAATATGTCCTAAAACTATTTTTTTGAATTTTAAGACCTAAAATTTGGAGATATTTCCAACAATAGGAAAGAAAAACTCTTTTCAATTGGAGGGAGTGAGGTAACACGCTAAAATAAGGAATGCATCCAAGTTAGGTGCTAGATTACCGAACTAACGCCGGAAGCCTCTATTGGATGCTTTATTCTTCCTAGTTAGACACTGCATGTGTCTAGAATTCCGGCCTCTATGGGATGCTTTATTCTTCCTAGTTAGACACTGCATGTGTCTAGAACCGACACATCTAATCAGTACTTTTGATTCTAGACACTGCACTTTGCACATTGTCATTAACGAATTGACATCAGGGCTAGTCACAAGAGCTCGAGATCTGCTGTTGTATGTTTTTGATGGAATACAAGAGCTTCGAAGTGAACCCAGATGATGCAATAAGTTGACTTCAACAGAGTTACAACGTAATTCATGGGTTGACTAGGGAAAAACAAGGACCGCCATCAAGGTTGCCTCCGATGTCTACGTGATTCCGCGAGTATCGATTTTCCCTTTCGACAATTCTCGTGATACAGAAAGGAAAACGACTTTTTCCTCCTGTGAAAGATTCCGAAGCAGGGGACGAAATCAAATCGAGTGACCGTTAAAGGTCGTGGTGAATCGGATGGACAGGAACGAGGACGGTCAGAAAAGAAAGAAGAAAAGGAGAAAGAGAATCGAAAAGGCCTGGCAAAAATCTCGGATTTCCCGAAGCCTCATCACTCCTACATTGATTTTTTCGGGGTTTTCCCCATTCCCGAGACCTTGCCTGCCCTGCTGCAAGATTTTCCCGAGAAAATAAAGTAATGAATTTTCTTTTCGGTCTCGCAGCGCTCATCATCGTCAACATGCCACGGCTCTCTCTCGTCTCTCTCGTGCTAAAAGGGAAAGAAAACCCAAAAAAGAAAAGTGAAAAAGTTTCGCCACTTTCCGTTAAAAACTTCCGCGTCATCATCATCTAGAAAGAGAAGGAGAAAGAGAGAGAGAGAAAGAGAGGGAAAAAGAAGCGCACCCACATGAAAATGATGTAAGAAACCATTCAAGAAAATGACTCATCTTCTTCGTTTTCCCGGTTCTTGAAGGTTTCAGATTTCGTTGCTGACCATGACCTTGTAGTTGTTCTGGGTCATGGAGTTCTTGCAGTGAGCGATGGCGCCTTGAATCGCGCTCTGCAGCTCCTCCATCGACGATGCCTCCGAGCTGCAACCTCCTATCGTCCGGGCTACTCCTACGCCGAACCCGCTCCGGCTGAGGACGCCGGAGTGGCTCGGCGACGACCGCATCGACGAGGGGCAGCTCGACGCGCAGCTCCTCTTCCTCGGGTACCTCAGGTTGCCGGAGAAGGAGTTGGAGAACGCGCCGCCGCCGCCGTCCTTCCTCGCGCTCTTCCCCGAGGAGACCATGATCTCCCGCACCGTCCGCTCCGTCCGCTCCGTCCTCAGCGGCTGAGAGAAGCTGGTCCTCGGGCTCGTCTTCGCCGGGGGCGGAGAGATCTCGGTCGATTTCTGCTGGTGCTGCTGTTGCTGCTGCTTCTGCGAGAGCTTCTCGTACAGCGGCTTCACCTTCTTCAAGTACTTCCGTATCACCTCCTTCGCCGTCGCGCTCACCCGCTTCTTCACCGACGTGGACGAGGAGGAGGACGACGACGATCCGGACAGGTTGTAGTGGGCCTCGCGGCCCTTGCCGGGCTCCTTCCTGAACACCGACGAAAACCTCGCGAGGAAGTACTTGCCCTTCCTGATCTGCGCCGCCGGGTTGCCGCCGGCGTGGCCCGGGCCGCAGTGGAGGCGGCGGAACTCGTCGTCCTCGGTGACGGAGCTGGGGCGGGAGGAGTCGCACTCCCCGGCGCCGCCGCCCCCGCCGGAGGGGGCCCCGGGGGCGGCGGAGGAGGAGAAGGAGGAGTACTGGGAGTCGGTGGAGCTGCCGGAGGAGTCGCGAGAGGAGTCGGTGGCGGAGGCGGAGTCGGAGGAGGAGGCGAGGAGGGTGCGGACCATGGAGAGGCGCGGGGAGAGCTGGAGGGGGAGGAGCTGGCCCTTGTAGAAGAGGTCGTCGGCGACGCAGAGGGCGGAGGGGGACTTGCTGAGCGGGGAGAGGGAGATGGTGAACTCGAAGTCGGAGGAGGAGGAGGAGGAGAAGGAGCGGGAAGGCGACGAGGGGAGGGTGTGGGAGATTAGGGTTTTGCCCCTTCTCTTCCCCATGGCGGCCGACGCTCGACGGAGAGACGATGAGCTGCTGCTGCTGCCGGCGGTGGGTTCGGCTTTTACATTTTCAGAGCGGAATGGAGGTGGCGAAAGCGTTTTTCACAGAGAGGATTTCGAGAGAGAGAGAGAAGACGAAAGGTGCGAGTTTTATGAATTTTGCTGTGGGGAACTGAGGCGAGGGGGTGGCGAAGTTTTGACGTCACGCGCTCGAGCCGGGCGCGTTTTCCGCACGCGCTCTGAGCTGTAATTCAGTTGAATTATTTTGGCAGTCAAACTCTCCGTAAATTTGTCCGACCAAAAAAAAAAAAATGGACTTTGCATAAATTGTATTGATCTGGTCTTATAATTTATTGGACGAAAACCCAATTTTGGAAAAATTCATGAAATAACTTTCTAACATTAGATAAAACATGAGTGGCCGACGCATTTACAACATGTTATGAATTCATACAACATGCCTAATCCGTCCGGAGCAAAAATCGAGATTTCTCCGCTATTGAAAATGATTTTACCGCCAACAACTGAAAATGAAGACAAAGAAGGGCGCCCGGATTCCGGATATACACGTTTCTAATTTGACGGGCTTTCTCTTTTGAAGAAGATCTCTTTCATTCAATTAGCAAAAAAGAATGGAAATTTCGTTCTGCATAAAATCCCAAGCGGAGAATAAAAAACGTAAAAACCAGAAAAGGGGAGAGAGAGGGGGGGAAAAATGGGGATTTGCCTTGTCAGAAATATTCGATTTGGCCTTTAACCATATTCGAGAAAAGAAAAATAAAATGGAAAAAAAATGGGGGATGGCGGAAGAGTGAAACGACGTTCCCCTCTGCAAATACTGCCGAAGTCGGACAGTTCGTGCTCAGTACGTCGTTTTTATGTTAAAACTCCCAGCGTTTAAGCTGGCGGATCTGGGCGTTCCCAGGGCTCACATGGAAAACCGAAGCTTTCGAATCTCTCTCTCTCTCTCTCTCTGCGCACCTACGAGTCACGTGCCTCGGACGAGAAATATGGGGGACGGATCGTGGGTCGGGCGAGAAAAGGGCCGTTTTGCATGTTACGATTGGCGCTGCGAGAAGGGTGCTGAAGTCCGGATCCGATCCGATCCGGGCGTGTTTTTTTTGTCTTTTCATCCGCCTCGAAGATCTCGGCCTGTCAAAACACATCATAAATCTATTTCTTAACCCTGAATACGATGAGTTGAGTCATTATACTAATGAGCTGTATTTAATAAATGAGTCATAAATGAGAAAACACCTGCATGATTTTTTCTTTATTCTATTTCGCGCTTAATCAAACTCACATTCGCCCATTCTATACTCAACTCGGTTTGGTTTTCTAGATTTTGTTAAAAATGGAAGTATCTTTTCATAATATGAGACGGGTGAGATATGAGGCACTCGATTTGTATTGCATGTATATGATATTAAACGGGTTTATTTGAGTTGGAACATTTTTGACACATCTCAAAATCGACTTGACACACCCATTTGACCGGTAGGTGTATCTCCAAATGGCGAAATGAGTCCATCGCCATTCGATCTTTATTGCTCATGGTCTGGGTGCGAATTTGATGGTATTTGGAGCTCTTTGTTTTAGTCAAAACATCATTTTGTTGCTCTCATTTTATTCAAAATTGCCCTCTTTTCAAACGTTAAAATTACCCAACCTAAAGTAATCACCAAATTACACACGTGTGTAATTGGTTCGCACTCCACATTTGCTCAATTCCATCTAAAAACAATTCCTGTCTTGTTATATGTTATTCATTTTCGATCACGCACTAGCGCAGTGCGTGCCACTACACTAATGATAGTTAACGTGAGAAATAACTTTTTGTTCCGTAGAGGGCCGGGGAGTTTTTTCTTTTTTTTTGGAGAGGCAAAAAAAGATGAGAGAAGCTATAATAACAGCAAGTTGCCCTAATTAGCAAAGATGTGATGGGTCCATCAGAAAGGCGAGAGCTGCCTCATTGCCCTGAATTTCTTTATGCAAAAAGCTTTCAATCTTTATCATGTTGGCATGGTTCCGGGACTAGAATCCCAGCTGTTTCATCTGTCCAATCCGAACATTTATGGTTGTATGCCATGATTACATGTGTAGCATTGCATCGAGAATTGCAAAAAAAGGAAAGGAGAAAACTCACTTGCGTTGTATAAGAGTAACTATAATCAATCATCACCATCATCCAGTGCTAGAATCCTGATAAATTATTCGAAATCAGATTACCTTCGGAGGTGGCATTAATCTAAAACTACCCTTTGGTTGGGAGATCTGCCAGAAATTTAGGGTTTGTATCTTTATTATAATGGGGATGGATCTTTGACTGGTGGTTTAGTTTCTTGAAGCAACATTACAATCTCGATCTTGACGAGTTTTATTAATGGTCAGCACATGCAGTGTCAGCAGCAGCAGCACCCACACGCAAAAAATTAAATGACAATTAAGTTCTCCAAAACACTCTTTTATCAGCAGACTGTAGATCGAATTAAGCCAGCTTTAGTACAGAGATTACAGTTCTTCATGAGATGATGATGATGAGCTTAAATTTTGGATTTTCATAGCGACGATATCTTATATGAGATGTATAGTGATTCATGGAGACATGGATACAAGTCTGATGTGATATACATTATTTCTTATATATGCAATTTTCCTCCATTTATGGATTTAAGATTTTGGATGAAACATTCTGGTATGATATTCGAGTCGGCTTCTACTCTCATTTGTTTTCGCATGTGCAAACGCTTTTTCTCTCTACCAATGATTTAAGTTTTTAATTTGGACTCTTGAACTACATACTATCGACGAGATTGGTTTCTAAAATTGGTTGGGATCATTTTTAAGTGCAAGTACATCTTCGATAGTAATGGTATCCAGAAGGAAAGGTGCATGATAAGCTATCATTAATTCATCCATAAGATACATTGCAATTGTTTATTGCTAGAGATTCGAGAAGGTTTCGCAGGATCGAAGCTTCGTAGCACAACAAGGTACGGAAAATAATAATGTTTTACAAGAGGGGGGAAGGAGGAGGAAGAAGATGCCACCTCCTTCAGCTTCTTTGCTGTCTCCTCCCTCGGAACAGACGATGAATTATTATCTTTCTGACCACGAAAACATTTTAGAATCGTGCAGTGGGTGTATCTCTACAGTTGTCTCCTCGATTCGCCCGACTCCCGAATCGCCAAGCGTCTTTCGTTAGGAATCCACCCGAAAGCCTAAATCGATCGGTGCTGGGGGAGGACGCGAACATGAACCTCGAAAACAAGCGCCCGGGAAAGTTAGCCTCAGCTTTCCTTTCCGTACATTTTCTCTCCTTTTCCTGGGCTCTTTTTCGCGGCATCGAACTGCAGTCCGGTAGCAGCGCACCGTCCGCTGCACAAACATATCTAAAATGTTTCCTTGGGGAGATGGGTGTGTAGCTAGATCAGTGGTTTTTGAGGTTGGGACATTGCCTGCGATGCATCCGTGTCGTCGTTCGACCTCAACCGGGTTCGCAGAGAATGACTGTAAGGCCTGGACTGACCAAAGTTTTAGGGAGGAGTTGGGGCAGTGGCAGACATGAACTAGTCTCCATCATTCTCTAGATTCCATCGTTCTTTGCATTGTTGTTCAACATTTATATCTAAGGATTTCTCCACACATTAAAACACTGTTGCAATCATGGTGGGTTAATTGATCAACAAAAGTGACCAAAACGAGATGCGTCTATTTAGTTTATGTATTTCATTAATTCATGTAATACTTAATTCATATCACTTAAAATTTTATATCTCTTTAGTTCATGTATCTCTTTTGTACATGAATTCTCAAACTCTATCAATAGATTTGAAATTCATCATTCCAAGCATGACCCAAACGATTGCAACTCCTCCGTTTCAATTTTTCTCTAGGCATGCCAATTCTGAAAAGTATTCGACAAAGCCTTGTTTGCATAATGGTATATTATATGAGTTTGAGGTATTGTATCTTGGGACATATAGTTCGTAGAGCTGCTTAACAGGAATTAATCATCTTAAAAAGATTTGATTAGCCATACCTTAGCTTCCATTCATCTTTGTTACAATTTTATAGCAATCTTTGCTAGTCTATTTTGATTGTAACATCAAGGTATTCTTCACTTATAAAGAAGATTCATCCATTAAGTTTACTCATTGACTTGATCATTATTGAGGCTGTTATCGCCTTCTTCGAATCATTATTTTCTAATTACAGCAAATAGTGTTACGTATTTTTTCTCTAATACATTATTTCTTCTATAATCCTCCAACAAACACAACCTGTCTTTAATATAGCTATCTGACATTGATATTGTCTCTAAGCTTGGAAAGGAAACAATCTGTTCAATCGCGTCACGCAGTCTCTAATTATGAACAAATTTCTATCTGAGGTAGCTAGGTGTCGCCTCTGCATTACTTGAACACTTCATTCTCTCCAAATTAGCTAGATCACTGGGTTTTTTACTCCAATTCCCGCCATGTCTCGTCTAAATAGTGTTATTTGTCCGTTGATTTACAAAACTCGGGTTTTTGCCGAGTCCCGTTACTGCATTATGAAGATTTCATTCATGGCATTCCGCATGTCACAGTGAGTTGCTATTGTTTGTGAATTTGTTGTTCGTTTATTTCGGCTACTTGGTGATATCAGCAATGATTTATCGCGTTCTGCATGATTATTTGCAACTATTTGTTTAAGTGCGGTGATTTCTTTTATTATTTCTGGTGCCAGTTCGTTTAAATGGAGTAGTTTCTTTCCTTGATTCTGCTATGCGGCATCGTTCCGTCTGCATGATGTTCTGTTTATTTTTGGTTCATAGTCGGTCTGATATTAGAGTAATGCCGATACTTGATTAATTTATTTACCTGAAGTATCTTGGCGAATAAGATAGTTTCGACTTTGACAGGGGATTGGTAAATATGCCGAATGCAACAACTTAATGTGAATTTTATCAGAGTAAATTCTGATAATCGGGTCATGCAATTATGGATGGTAATGGAATCGATCAATTAATGCATCAAGTAGATCGCTTTTATCAAGCCGTGGCTGATCTTTGCAAAGAGCAGACCTACTAGGTTGATACATTAGAGCACGAGTATGTCATCGAGTTTTTTTTTTTTTTGGACAAAAGAGCTGCATTTCATTTCAACTTAAAGAGATAACGTAGAACAAGATCCCCTCTGGGATTCAGAACAAAGAAGAGTAAACAGAGGCTGTGGTGGACTCGACACCCAATTGTTCGGGAGGTTATGGTTGAGCTGGGCTTTAACCACCCAATCAGCGATTTTGTTTTGTTCCCTAAAGCAATGGGTAATGTTTATGTGGGGTAAAGAAGCCAGAGAAGCCCGGCCCATTTGGATTTGTGCGGCAATGTCCCATGGAACTTGGCCTTCCCCCGTCAAAGCATGGACAGCAACAGAAGCGTCTGACTCGATGCTTGTACTTTCACTCTTCCCTTTTCTCTTCTCCCATTCGTGCGCGAGCTTCATCCCCTCCAGCAGAGCTAGGGTTTCGGCTTGGAGTGCGGATTGCACTCTGACTTGGCGTGCGAACCCTCTGAGCAGAACTCCACTTGCGTCCCTGCATACACCAGCGATCGCTCCTCTGGTTTCGCCTACTCGAAGACCTCCATCTACATTGATTTTCAGAGATTTTGGCGTCGGTGGGTTCCAGTTTGTCGCACAGGTGCGGTCCCTCTGTTCTCGCCCTTCCTGTTTTGGGTTCCAGACGCTGAATTCTTTCTGTTTTGCAATGGCTTCCGAGATGATGCCTTGCGGATCTGGCGTTTTCCTTATGAAGATGGCTGCGTTTCTTGCTTTCCACATGAACCAGAGGAGTGTTGCAACTTGCTCGAGGGTTGGAGCTTCTGGTAATGCGCTTTTGTAGTGGAGGAACCATCGATCGATGCTTGTTAGTCCCCTTCTTCGAACTAGTATGCTGATTTGTGGGTCTGACCATATCTTGGTTGTCCAGGGGCAGAGCAAAAACAGGTGTTCCTCTGTTTCGAGGTCCTTTTTACAGAGCTGGCATGTCGCTTTAGGTGCGATTTTTCTTCTTCTTAAGTTCTCAGATGTTGGGAGCGCATTTTGACACAGAGTCCACATAAAAACTTTTATTTTCGGTATAGCCCGCATGTTCCAGATTTTGCACCATAGTTCTCTTGGCTTCTGGTATGAGGTCGATGCTTCATTAGTTGTTAGCTTGGTTTCTGCTCTCCTTAACTGGTTATACCCACTTTTGACGGTATACTTGCCTGATGTTGTTGCATTCCATACTAGTTTGTCTTTTGCGCTTGTGGCTGGGATGGGGATGGCCAGAATTTCATCTGCAGTGCTATCATCGAAAGTGTTTTGCACTATGTTCTCTTTCCATGCTCCAGTCTGCTTGTCAATCAGCTCTTCCACTAGCTCAGGTCTTCTCTATTAGCAGGTCCGATTAGTATACCCCGCTTTAGCCATTTGTCCTGCCGTATTTTGACTGATTGTCCATCACCCACAGACCATAGGGATGATTCTGAGATGGCTTCCCTCCCAATTAGTAGGCTTTTCCATCCCCATGACGCCCTGTGGCTCTGTTTTGCATGCCAGAAGTCTGTATTTGGAAAATATAAGCCTTTCAAAAGTTGGGTCCATAGTGTGGGAGAGTTTGCCGCTAATCGCCATGCCTGTTTCCCTAGCATGGCTTTGTTGAATGTAATGAGGTCCCTGAATCCCATACCACCCTGATCTTTCCTTTGCTTCAGTACCTGCCAATTTTTCCAATGTATTCCAGCTTTTCTTTCATTGTTTTTCCACCAAAAGGAGGCTATTTTTTGTTCTATGGCTTTGTAAATTGATACCGGGATTTTGAAGATTGACATTGCATATTGTGGGATAGCCTGAACTACTGCTTTTAAAAGGACTTCCTTCCATGCTTTAGACAACAAGTTTTCCTTCCATCCTTCCAGCTTCATATTTACTCGAGCCAAAATCCATGCAAACATCTGTTTTTTTGAACTACCCCAATCTGAGGGAATGCCCAGATATTTCCCTGTTTTGTTGATTTCTGGTACTCGCAGCTCCCTTGCCATGTTCCTCCTCAAGCTCTGGGGACAGTCCGCATTGAAAAATATTCCTGATTTGTTCAAATTCACTAGTTGCCCAGTGGCAAAACAGTATTCATTCAGCACCTCAGCTAGGTTTTGGCATTCACTGATCTTGTCATCTAGAAAGAAAATAGAGTCATCTGCGAACAGTAAGTGCGATAATGTGGGGCAGTGGCTGTTTAACTTAATACCTCTTAATCTTCCCTCCTCAACTGCTTTTTTCATCATTAGGGATAACACATTCGCCATAAGGATAAATAAGTAAGGGGAGAGAGGGTCCCCTTGTCTGATACCTTTTGCTGGTTGAAAATAGGGTAGGGAGTCTCCGTTTACTTTCACACTAAATGAGGCAGTTGTGACACATTGCATGATCCAAGTTACCCAAGTAGGGCTGAAACCCATTTTCTTCATGCAAGCTTCTAGGAAATCCCATTCAACCCTATCGTAGGCCTTCTTCATGTCTAGTTTGAGGACTGCTTGGAATTTCTTCTTTCTTTTCCTGATTCTAAGTTGGTGAAGGACTTCTTGAACTATGATGATGTTGTCTTGTATCAGCCTTCCACTTACAAAAGCGCTCTGCTCTGTTTCAATCAATTCAGGAAGCCATCGCTTTAGCCGATTTGCCAACACTTTGGAGATAATTTTATAGGAGAAGTTACAAAGGCTGATTGGGCGGAATTGGTCTAGTTTTTCTGGGTTTGGGGCTTTAGGAACAAGTACTATTTGTGTTCTGTTCAGATTCGGATTTAGGCATTTAGTCTCCAGGAAATCTTCTACCATTTCCATAATATCTGTCTGAATATCTTCCCAATGGTGTTGATAAAACTGACCATTTAATCCATCTGGTCCTGGTGCTTTTAACGCCCCTAGTTGAAAGACTGCTGCTTTAACTTCTTGTAACATGATTTTTGCTGTTAGAGCTGTGTTCATCTCCTCCGTCACCTAGGTAGCACGGACACTCTCCGAGACCCTTCGTGTCGTGTCCGACACTCCGACACGTGTCCGACACGCTCCGACACGCGGTCAACGCGAGTCGGAAAAACCGACACGTGGTCAACTGTCTCCGACACGCTCCGACACGCGAGTCGAAAATTCCGACACGTGACTCCGACACGCACGGGGTTATTTTTATAAATTTTCAAAACTTTTGGGGGTATAAATATAAATATATGAAAATAAAAAAAAATAAAAAATAAAAAAATAAAAGGTAAAACCTCGATC
This sequence comes from Eucalyptus brandiana, assembly GCA_014182725.1. NCBI lineage: Eukaryota > Viridiplantae > Streptophyta > Magnoliopsida > Myrtales > Myrtaceae > Eucalyptus > Eucalyptus brandiana. The sequence goes on along the minus strand of CM024675.1, from coordinate 49,550,427 downwards.
GATCTTTGCGTTTCCTTCTGGACTCTTCTCTTCCCTCTTCAGTCGGACTCGCGCGCACCTGAGAGCAGACTCAACAGAGCACTCCAGTTCTCTTCTTTACCCGTGAGTGTTGCCGCTCGCCGGTGTCGCTTTGCCAGCCGCGTGGCCCACCTCACCAGTCGGCGTCGCCAACTCGCCGTAGCCCCCGCGCCTCAGCCCCACCCGTCGCCACAGTCCCCTCCGACCCTGCCTTCGTCTCTCTCGCAAGCATCGAGCCGTCACCCCGACGGCGAGCCATCACCTCTACCTCTCAAGCGTTGCTGCGTTGGTCTTCTTCATCTTGCGATTTCGCTCATCTCAGGTTAGCATCTCGGATTTGCGATTTGGGATTTTTCGGCAAACCCTAGAGTTTGTTGATGTCGATTAATTGGAGCAGGAACCCTCTGTCTAATATTTTTTCTTTTCTTTTCCGAAGAGGAAGCCCGTCGATTCGCTGAGGGCATTGTTTGGCGACAACTACATCTGTTGGTTTCAGGTGAGTGATCATTAGAGACGTCATTGTGGGTTGATTCGGTTAAGAAAGCGAGACATCTTTCCTGCAAACCCATCCTCTGCAGATCTCCATCTTCGCTGGCTGTCTCGTCGCGGCGCGATCTTGAGGAATTCATCTGGTTTTTTTGGGGCTATGGTCTTCCGTTGGTTCGATTGGCTGCGTGTTCGCATTTTTTTTTTTTTTTTTTTTTTTTTTGGTGTGATTTTAGGGCGGTTCGGAATAATACTTGATTTGGGTGTGCTTGAATTTTGATAATTAGTCACTTGTTTTCCGTCATTGATTACGATTGTGAGCTTTTGAGGCTCGATGGGGGCTAGGTTTTGGTCTCTCCCGTTAATTTAGGGTTTTTTGCCTTGGAATTTTCCATTCATTCGATTGGTTGCGTGGCTTGTGAGTTTTCGGAATGATATGTGAGCGGGTGTGCGCGAATTTTGATAATTGTTCACCGTTTTCCGTCATTGATTACAATTGCAAGCTTTTGAAATTTGGGTGTGGGCTAGGTTTGGGTCTCTTATGTTAATTTAGGGTTTTGCGGCCTGGGGTAATTGTTCTGAGGTGAATTGGCCTAGATCAACCTTCGTCCACATTATTATTCATGGAATCTTCTGTTTTTCCAGAAACATATTGTGGAAGGTGTGGAAAGTCAAAGCTTTGTGAATTCTGCCCTTGTTGAGTAGTCTTTAGAATTGCACCTTTTGTAGTCTCAGTTCCCTTTTCTCAAGCACTCTTGACATAAATATAGCTAGTACATGTGCTGTTCAAGTCTGAAGCACATCCAAATGCGGATAACCTAGTGAGATTTTCCGTAGCTATACCTTGAGTTTGCGAATACTAGTCTACTCATTCTTGTTCTTTGTTCTTTGCCATTTGCTGCTATATAGCTGCTGTTCTTTGCACACCTGAATTGATAATCTGCTCATTCTTCTTTCTTTGTTCTCGCCATTTGCTATTGTATAGTTGCTGTATTGCTGCTCTATTGTTGTTGTTTCGCTGTTGGCTATTGTATTACTAAGAAACTTTATAGCAATTGATAATAACATGTTTATTTATTTATTTATTCTTTTTTTTTGCAGAATGTCTTCAAGTTCAAACATGGCTAGTAGTACTTCAAGCACACAACAACCTACCTCTAGCAATGAAGTTGTAAAACAACCATTATGGAGGTATTGTTACTAAGTTAGTTAATCATACTGATGCGGGGGGAAATTTGTCTTGGAAATGCAACTTTTGTCAAAAAGATTATAAGAGTTCATACACAAGAGTGAGAGGCCATTTGATGATGATAAGTGGAAAAGGAATTGGAAAGTGTACAAAAGTAGAAAAGAAAGATCTTTTGGAGATGGAAAAATTAGAGGAAGAGGTCCATACTCAATTAATGAGTATTGCAACGAGAAATGTACTTTTGCCTCTTGCTAGTTATTCACTTAGTGGTGGTGGTGGTGACGGAATGGATTTATCATTGAACTCCAAAAAAAGGAAAGGTGGAAGTGGTAGTGGAAAATCACTTGAAAATGCATTTAATATGACTCAACGGGAACGTCTGGATTGTGAGATTGCTAGGATGTTTTATTCAGCGGGTTTGCCGTTTAATCTAGCAAGGAATCCTTATTTTCAATCCGCTTTCACTTATGCTGCTAATCATAATATTGCGGGTTATGTACCACCAAAATATAATTTGTTGAGGACCACTTTGTTGCAAAAAGAGAAGGCAAATATTGATAGGTTGTGTGCACCTATCAAAATCATGTGGAAGGAGAAGGGTGTAAGTATTGTGAGTGATGGATGGAGCGACTCACAAAGAAGACCGCTTATTAATTTCATGGCGGTATCGGATGGAGAACCGATGTTTATAAAATCAGTTGATTGCTCGGGAGAAACAAAAGATATGCATTTTATTTTTAACTTGCTGAAAGGAGTTATCAATGAAATTGAGCATGAGAATGTGGTCCAAGTAATTACGGATAATGCTTCAAATTGTAAGGGTGTGGGACAACTCATTGAGCAAGAATTTCCATCCATTATGTGGACGCCTTGTGTGGTGCACACTCTTAATCTAGCTTTGAAGAATATTTGTGCTGCGAAAAATATGGAGAGCGATCAAATAGTCTATGAGGAATGTAGTTGGATTTCAGATATTGTTAAGGAAGTTATGCAAATCAAGCATTTCATCATGAATCATTCTATGAGATTAGCAATATACCATGAGTTTGTTAGCTTGAAGTTGCTTTCTGTAGCGGATACACGTTTTGCTTCGATGATTGTGATGCTTAGAAGATTCAAGTTGATAAAAAGTGGTCTTCAAAATATGGTGATTTGTGACAAATGGAGTATCTATCGAGATGTTAATCAAGAGAAAGCTAAGTTTGTCAAGGAGAAGGTGTTGGATGATTTTTGGTGGGATTTGATTGATTATATACTTTCCTTCACGGCTCCTATTTATGATATGCTTAGAACTTGTGACACTGATAAGCCTTGTCTTCACTTAGTTTATGATATGTGGGGTTCAATGATTGAAAAAGTGAAGAAAGCTATATATGCACATGAAGTGAAGAGGCTAGATGAGAAGTCCACATTTTATGAGGTGATTCACACAATTCTTGTAGATCGTTGGACAAAGAACAATACTCCACTTCATTGCTTGGCACATGCTTTAAATCCCAAGTAAGTTCTAAAATTGTATGAGATTATTACTTTAGTAGTTATTCTTTCTTTAATATGATAATATAATACTCTTCTTCTTTATTGTTGTTTTCTAATTTTATTTTATTTTATTAAATAAAGGTACTATAGTGATCAATGGCTTGATGAAGATCCTACTCGAATTTCTCCATATAAGAATAAGGATATCAACCAAGAAAGACTGAAATGCTTCAAGAAATACTTTCCTAACTTGGATGAGGGCAACAAGGTGAATTTGGAGTATGTAGATTTTGTGAGTAAAAATGGGGATTTTAGAGATTTTGATTCCATTCAAAATCGATATTCTATGAATCCTAAGGCTTGGTGGGTTAATCATGGTGCATGTTCACCAATGCTTCAAAGCATAGCCTTAAAACTTCTTGCACAACCTTCTTCTTCATCATGTGCTGAGAGAAATTGGAGTACTTACTCATTTGTGCATTCGGTGAGTAGAAATAAGATGACGCCAAAACGTGCAGAAGATTTGGTTTTTATTCATAGCAATCTTCGTCTTCTATCAAGAAAAAGCTCAAAATATGCAGAAGGAGAGACTAAAATGTGGGATATTGGCGGAGATGCATTTGACTCATTTGAAGATGTTGGGGTGCTTGAAGTTGCAAATCTTTCACTTGATGAGCCGGATATGGAGTCTGTTTTTTTTTCAGAAGAAGTGGATAATGTAGATGAATGACTTTTTGTTATATTACTTAATGCGGAGGAATGACATTCTGTTATATTACTTAATGGAATATTGATTGTTTTGTTGCTTATTGTTAAATTTTTAATTTAATAGTGAAATGTGGATTTCTTGTTTTTTCCTTCAAGTTTTATGGATTATTACAATGAAATATAGTTGCATTTGTTAAATTAAAAAAAAAAAAAAAAATGAATGATATTAACAAATGTATGATTAATGTTTTTAGTATAGATCAATTCTAGGCTCTTATTATTATTATTATTATTTAGTTATTTATGCATTTATATATAAAAATATTTATTTAATATTTAACGTGTCGGAACGTGTCGGAATTCTCTACTTTTTGAGAAATGACGTGTCGCGTGTTGTGTCGCGTGTCGCGTGTCGCGTGTCGGTGCTACCTAGTCCGTCACCCTAATAGGGCATTGGTCGATGATGGGTTGGATATGGCGAGGTCCCACCGAGGTATACAATTCATTGAAAAAAGCGAACGTTTCCTCTTTCAGTCTTCCTTCATCCTGGGTCCATTCTCCATTGGGCATCTGGAGCATGGATATTCTGTTTCTTTGCCTGCGTTGAGTAGTGGTAGCATGAAAATATTTAGAGTTCCGATTCCCCCATTTCAGCCATGAAACTCTCGATCTCATCCCCCAGTACATTTCTTCTTGCTTCCATAACATTTCTATTTCTCCTTTTACCTCTTGAGCCCTCTTCCGATCCTGCTGAGCTCCCGGATTATTTGTGATAGCTTCAAGTTCTTTTTTTAATTCTCTGATTTTCATCTGTGCATTGGTAAATTTTCTGCTCCATACCTCCAAGGATGCCTTTAATTTCACCATCTTTGCCTCCCAGCTTAGATTTTTTATCCCCGGATCATTCAGCACCATATTTACTTTTTCCTCATATTCATGATCTTCCATCCAGAACGCTTCAAACTTAAAGTACCTCGTTCTCTTCCTCCTTTGGGTTATAAGCGATACTATTAGGGGACAGTGATCTGAACCAATTGCTGGGAGGGCGAATACTAAAGCTTCTGGGAAGGAAACCCGCCATTCAATGGTACATAGGACCCTGTCAAGTTTTTCTTTTATAAATTCATCTCCACCCCTGTTGTTTGCCCATGTAAAAGCACAGCCTTTGCCCTCTAATTCCATAAAGGAACACTCATTCACAACTTGTCTAAATGCTGCCATTCTGTGATACTCAGCCAATCTTCCTCCGACTTTTTCCCAGTGATATAAAATTTCATTAAAATCGCCGATACAAATCCATGGTAGAGAATTGTGGGACTTTATGTATTTCAATTCCTCCCATAACAACACCCTTCTGTGAAAAGTATAGGGTGCATGCACAAAAGTACTTCGCATCGCTATTCTATTTCCTTCCCATTTACATGTTGCATTTATAAGGTCAGCAGAGTATGAGTCAATTGATACCTGAATATCAGCATTCCATAATAAGGCTAGCCCGCCTGCAGTCCCTATTGGTTCCACCACAAAGTGGTTCTGAAACTTTAAGTTCTTCTTTAACCTCACTACCAGCTGTTCTTTGTTCTTCGTCTCCATTAGGAACACTAAACTGGGCCTGTTTTGAGCCACTAAGGCTCTTAGTTCCTGAATTGTCAGGGGATTGCCCAACCCCTGACAATTCCAGCTTACTATCTTCATTTGTACCCCGGTGGCTTATTAGGGCTAGCCACCAAAGCCCATATGCCCTCTCCCTTCTCAAGTTGGATTGGGGTCTCTAGGAGTTGAGTTTCATCTAGAAGCTCTTGGTCTTGTTTCTCATTGCCATAAGGACTGAACCTTTTCTGTTTTTTACTTGTGTGCCTGGTTGCTTTTACTTCTTTTTTTGGATACAATCCCTTCTAGATATTCTGGTTGAGATGTGCAGAGGAGGATTCGTTTTCTGGCCATGTCAATAACAGGAACGACGAGCTTGCCTTTCCTTGTGCATCCCCTGTTTTTACATTTGCCCTCTCTTTTCTTTTTTCAGGTCTTTCCATGCGACTGCTATTCAAGGGTAGGTGCTGGACAATATCCATTTGGTTGGGATTCTCCTGAGTTTCAGGTACAACTTCTTCTTCTACATTGTCGTTTTTCAGATCTTCATAAAACATTTTCCACATGGGACTGAATTCTTTAGCTTCGGCCTTCAACCAATACCCAAATCGTAGCTCGTTAATTTTCTCCAGATCCACTTGGTTTTCAGCACACTGAGTAGTGTAGTGTCCCATTTTGCCACATGCATAGCAAAAGTGAGGGAGTCTTTCGTATTTGTATTCCAGCCAGAATTTCCTTCCCGCGCGTTTTACCACACTTCCTTGTTTTAAAGGCGCAAACAGATCCAGCTCGACTTTCACTTTTCCTGACACGAAGTTAGCACCAGCTTGGGGTTCCACTTTAATCTCTAATACTTCTCCTAGATCCTGCGCTATTCTCCTGACCGCTACCTCATTACGCCATTCCACCGGAAGCCCGAAGATGTGGACCCAAAAAGCTCCTTTAGAGAAATTGTAACAGCGAGGGGGGTATTTGGTTCCCATGGTTTCAGTAACAGACAGTGATTAGCAAAAGACCACGGGCCACTATTCAGCACACGCCTTGAGTCCCCTTCTGTTTTGAAGGCAAATAAGAACAGCCCCTTCTCCAGGGGGGTAATATCAACATTGTCTATTTTCCAAGCCTTCCTCATAGTGGTCTGAAAAGCCGGAAAATTAACATTTGGATTTATAAAGAGCTTTCCTATCAGCATTGCACGACAATCTTTCTCCTGCTCACTTGTGTCAATATCCTCCAGATCTATTATATCATCTTCTGACCACATCTCTCCCAATCTTTTGCAGAGAACTTCCAACCGAGGATCTGCGCCTATTTGTGCCATGGGGCTAAGCGCTTTAATAAGTAGTCCGAGAAGGTAGTTTAACACACACAAGCTTTCACGATTATGCTCGATGACCTATTCTTGAAGCTTCAAGGACAGAGACCAACCTGAGACGGTGAATGGCGTTGGTTCGAAGATGAAGATGGAAGGCGTGTTGCTGCTGTTTTAACATCACCATGTTGAAGCTGTAAGGTTCATTCCTTCATCTGCGACAGCTTACATAGGGTCGATTTGAAGCTTTGTGCAGTACTTGGGGAAGGGTTAGGGTTTTTGTATTGTGGGATATGGGTTCTGGATGGAATGGATTATTTAGGCTGATATGATGGATATGGTGGCTATTTGGTTTCTATTTTAGTGGAAAAAGGATAAAAGAAGCTTATTTGTGAGAAAGGGCGTGAATACACCATGGATGACATCTTCGGTGGAATGGAACAGTGCTCGAGGAGCTTCCATTTTCAGAGGGAGGCACTGTCTGGGGTGGGAAGCGCTGGAAATGGAAGCTCTATGGAGAAGGGATGGTGGGTGTTACGCTTAGGGTTCTGATTTGGGGTTCTTGGGGCCATTACCACACCTGGCGTGGAGAAGCTCTTCCTTCGAGAGAGGGACTCCCAGAACGGGAGAGAACAGGACGAACGCTATATTGAATATGTCATCGAGTTTGAGCATCCCATTTCTTCGCCAAAAATTGGAAGTGAACGATGGTCGAATGCAGCTGAAGCTGATCGAAAGCCGAACTGGTTGGGTTGCATTCGCATCCATGATAGAACCCGAACACACAGGGAAAAGTTACAGGAGTGTCCATGAAAAAATGACAGATTAAAAGGCATCATCAACCTTGAAACAACCCTACCAAACCCACATATGTGCTAAACTTCACTTTGCCTGTGCAGCTTTCCGGGAAGCCATCTGTTTTTCCAAATACTTATGCTGCAGTTCGGGAAACTCGGCCACTGATACGAACGTCTCCTTGCGATCCTTTTGCATGAACGGCTTCATAGCAAACAGGTGCAATCCGCTACTGCAAACAACACCCGTCGATCTCTGTGACGTGCCCCGTCGCTGCAGTAACGGAAGTTTCTCAAGCGTCACTCGCCACTGCACCAAATCATCCCCGATTATAACGTCCAATCCGTTCAGAAGTCCTCCGTCGCAAAGCCCTTTGGCTGCGCCTCCACAATTCCGCGTGTTTCGTGAGAATGAATGAAAAGGAAACGATAAAGCTGATAAGCACAGTGCAGCAGCAGTAGTCAACGACGGATCATTAACTTAAAAACATGGAGACATAAATAGCAGAATATTCATCTTACGTGCTTTGCTCCATCTGATGAATATGTGCCATCTGATGAATCTGTAATCCTTGGCACATATTCATGAAACCAAAATGGGCATTCTTCCATGTAAATATGATTTCTGCTGCACCGTGTCCACGATTTCCCGAGAAATTCAGACTCGTGTCCATTGCTTCATCAAGTCGCTTTATAACAGGTATTTAGACTTGTGTTTTGGAATTCATCCGTTCCCAGGTGAATCGGCCTAAAATCAGACGGGCAAAATCTGTTCAATTATATAGTTGAACTGACCCGCTTGCACATTGGTCTAAAATCAGATGGGTAACATCGGTTTCCAGTGAATATGCCCGAAATTCTTGTCTAGGCTTTGGCCCGTGAATTAGGTGCAATCACAATGGTTGGACTTTACGTGATTCCCTTGGGGATCAGCGCCAGATGCACCCATCCCCATTTGCAATTGATCCGCTCTGTATGGACCCAAATCTAGACAAGATAATTTTCCCGATTGCCGAGTGCAAAATCTAACAAAGCAGAAGAAGAAAAATGGCAAGTATTAGAGGAGGGAGATCTTTTTCCAAGAATAGAATGAAAAACCACAGATTTCGGTCAGTTCCCAAACGGGGCTAAGAAAGCCCAGATTTCATGGGCCCATCACGGCACCCGAGGACGGCCCAACATTGTCGCGAGCCCAGCGACTCCGGCTCACGCGAGTAGCGCGTCGCGCGCGAGCGCAATCCCCTCACCAGCACGGCAGCCGGCACCTACCGAGAAGATGAAGAAGCAAAGTAGATTAGGCTTACCGAACACGGGGTAAGAAAAAACGTGAGAAGAAAATTCAATCCAAGAATCAACGTTAGGTGTTGGAATGACTTGAATGCGAGGGATCAACAATCCAAACGTAGCCTCGGCCTTGGAAAATTCCTATTTGGATCCTTGAGTGTAATCACAATGACTAGACTTGATACGACTCGTACGGAACCAACACGACATGTACCCATTCATATATGTGGTTGATCCACTTCGTATAGACCTGAATCTAGACAAGATAATTCTCCTGATCGTCGAGAGCCAAATTAGCAAGTGGAAGAAGAAAAATGGCAAACGTTAAAGCGGAGAGATTTTTTCTAAAATGAAGAGGGAAAGAAAACCATAGATTCCCTTAGCCAAAAAAAAAAAAAAAAGGATAGATTTCGGCAGAGATAATAACACAAATGGTTCTTAAACTTTGAGAAAATATGCAATATGATTCCTCAACTTTTAATATTTCAATGTCGTCCATGATCTTTATCTCGATGTTTAATATGATTTCTAAATTTTTAATTTGTTCAATATGGTTTGTAAACTTTTTATATATATTCATTATAGTTTTTGGTGCGTTTGGTATAGTTTTCCGAATGGGTTTTAGGCCTTCAAAGCCCCCTAGAGAAATGCTAGGATATTTGGTAAGTTTTTCCAGTGAGCTTTCAACCGAATGTTGGTCATGAGAAAATTGACAGTCTAGCATCAATCTTGAAAACCTAATGCTAGTAGGGACTACCATTGGAGTCTCGGAACTTGGCCAAATGTCGAAACTAGTTTTTTCTTCAAAAACTACTCTTGTTAATTCTTCAAATTTCTGATTTTTTTCATTTGTTATATTTTTTTATTCACCATTCCAATGAAGGGCTATGCGCATCGGCAGCTATCGGTTGAGGTCACCCAAAGTCAAGTGACCTCTAGTGAGGGCTGCTTGAGGTTGCACAATCTCAAGCGACCCTTGACGAGGGTTACTCGACCTAGATGACGTGCAATTTAGGCAACCATTGCCTGGCTCTCGTGACCTCACGTGGCGATCACCTTGGGTCACGCAAGTTCTCGCCCGGGTCACATGACCTCTATCAAAGGTTGTAAGACCCAGGCACCGAGGGTTGCCAGAGGTCGTGCAACCAGAGGCAATTGTCGGTTGAGGTTGCTTAAGGTTGAATTTAGCTCGCTAATGGCCGTAGCCCTTCGCCGGACTAGTGAAGGGTTTTGGTCTTTTTAAATAAATAAAATATATATATATATATATATATATATATATATATAAAACAAAATTATCCATTGCAAAAGTTTTTTTTAAGCAAACATAACTTGAACTCAAAATCTATTTGTAAAGAGTTTTTACCAAACACGATTTGTATTTTCTTAAATAACTTTGGCTTTCAACATTTACATTATAGTTAAAATCCCTTTACAAAGCTAAACCAAATACAACATTTAGTGTAATCCTTAAATTAGTTCGAGATCAGCGACAACATTAAATATTTTTATATAATCTAGAGATTAAATTAAATAGGAACCAAAATTTTACGAATTATATCAAACAAATTAAAAATTCAAGGATCTTATTACAAATTGGCTAAAAGTTCAGGGACAAATATTGAACAAATTAAAAGTTCAGGATCCTGTTGAATATTAGATCAAAGTTCAGAGACCGTATATATCACTTTCCCATGTTGGTCAGTTCCGAAACTGGGCTAAGAAGCCCACAGTTCATGGGCCGACCACGGCACCCGAGGACGGCCCAAGATCGTCGCGAGCCCGGGGACTTGGGCTCACGCGAGTAGCGCGTCGCGCGGGCGTGGGCGTAATCCACCACCACGCGCTGCACCAACCGAGAAGGAGACGAAGGAGCAAAGCAAAGTGTGGATTAGGCTTTTTGCCGAAGGCGGAGGGGAGACGAGCGAAAAACGCGAGAAAGATAAATTAAATGCAAAGAATCAATTGGCGTTTCAAGAATTAGGTCACCACCTCCTCTTTCTTCTTCCCATAAATATCAAAGAAATCTCCCCTCCCTTTTCCCCCAAATCACCTTCTCCCTCACCTTCTCCTTCTCCCTCTCCATCTCCTTCGTAACCAGCGTTTGCAATCTCGCCTGTTGCTGCCTTCGAATCGAGATCTCGATTCCGCGTGGGAAGCTTTGGAAAGGCCCCGTTTGACCAGGTAAATCGGTTCATCTTTCGTTTTTTTTTTTTTTTTTTTTTTTTTTTTTTGGGTGGTGGGGGGTGTGGGGCGCTGAATTTGGGGGATTTTTGTTCCTGGGGCTTGCGGAATTCGGTGTTTTTCGAGGCGTTCTTTGATTTCGAGTCCGGTCGTCTTGATCGGGCATGATCTCGTGCCTCCGATCTGCTTCGCTCCTTGCGAAGATCGGTAAAATATGAGATTTTTAGGACGTTTTCGTGTTCGATTTGCGGTTTCGGCGAGTGCGTAGGTGCTGGGTAGATTCGAGGGGTTTTTGATTTCTATGCGGACGCGGGAGTCGCTCCTTCCCCGACGGCGTCTTGATTTTTTTTCGGGGAGATTTGCCGTGTTGCGACGCGTGATATGTTGTTGCTGAGCTGATTAATCGTCTTTTTGGTTGATTGCTGTGGTCAATTTGGAATCTTGAAGTAATAGAGGGGAGTGGGTTTAATAGTTGGTGAGGGATTATTGATCAGCTTCTTTCTGCGGGTTGTAGATTTTGTAAATTCTTCAGATCACCTTTTTCTAGTCAATAGTAATTGATGACTGTAAAGGAAACTATTTTGTCTTAATTATAGTAGGTTTTGTTTGCAATTGCTTTAATCCCCTTGTCTTAATTTAATTTTGTGGGGAAAAATAAATTAAAGTCTGTTGATTGACGCGTGAGAAACATCAAGTCTCGATTTAGCAGTTAAGTCCGTAATATCCTGGATTTTAATGACACCATAGTTGTTACTGGATTTAGGCGAGGTTTAAGGCGATTTTGGCTATCCATGAAGCTGATGCAATGATCCCGTGGCCGCTATTCTTTCTCTGAAATTTTCCTTGATATGGATGGAACTTGCAGGAATGATGTCCTTCGCTAGGAATTATGACATGAAAGGAGGTACCTACCATGACGGTTGTTGGCCCTCCAGTATAAGCGGCTTCAGCAATAATAATTACCGAACCAGAAACAGAAACAATGGTTATTATGGAAATTATGACAGTTTCCATGGGAACTCCAGGGAAATCAGGGAACCTGCTGACAAATTCAACTTTGAACGTATGAGGTCCAGTGATGTGCCTTCCTTGAAAAGAAGAAAATATTCATCGTCCTCGTGGGGAGCTTATGATAATGCATCTGCTTGGAAGAATAGAATACCTCTTCCTGCGAGGATAAATGTAGATGCATGTACTTCCAGCAGTGGGAAGCGTGAGAGGTCTCGACTAGAGGATGATGAGGTGGTATTTATGTCAAGGGATGAGATTGAGAGAATTTCTCCATCTAGAAAGGATGGCATCGATGCGTTACGAGAAACCCAATTGCGATACTCGTATTGTGCATTTCTTCAAGATCTTGGATTGCGTCTCGACTTGTAAGTCCTTTTTGTTCTGCACTATACTTCCTTGTTATGCTGCAGATAAGTATATGCAAGTGGCTTCATATTGAATATTTCTGTTTTATGATTAGTACCAATGCTTCCTGAAATCAGTTACTCTATATTATGCTAAGAAAATTGGTTATTCAATGCAGGCCCCAGACCACCATCGGAACTACCATGGTTCTTTGCCACCGGTTTTTTGTCCGGAGGTCTCATGCTTGCCATGATAGATTTGTGAGTTTCCCAATATCTTTTATATCCTAAGAATATTTTAAGCCTAATGAATTTAATGTTCTTGAATTATAGTAAGTGATCTAGTTATAAAAGGTACTTCTATGAGCAACATGGAGCTTTCTTATTACATATGTCTTGATGGATCTCTCTCTCTCTGTCTCTCTCTCTCTCTCTCTGGGAGAATTTAAAGGCATTCGAACCTCTTCCGTGATTTGCTCTGAAGTTGTGTATGATTCAGCCATATATGTGCTTTGGCGAGTCATCTTGAAGCCATTTTCATGTCTCTGATTTGATAAATTGAATTATCTACTCTGGTGGAAAACAGTTTTTTGTTTTTGTGAAGTGAAGTTTTTTCCATCAGATTTTTCATGAGGGGATGTGGAACTATTTTTCAATTCAGCCTTGGAATGTGTTTAAATGGTTCACTTTAAGTCTAATCTCTTATTTATTATTGTTATTTTTTTGCTGGTAAGCTCTCATTTGATTATCTATTTTTTAACTGATATCTTTGTTCCAGTTAATTGCCACTGCTGCTCTGTTTCTAGCTGCTAAGTCTGAGGAGACACCACGCCCTCTGAACACTGTCTTGCGGGCATCCTGTGAAATCTTTCACAAACAGGACATTTCTTTTTTGTCCTATATACTCCCTGTTGTAAGTATCGCAGTCCTTCTCTCTATTGGAAATGTTGGTGCAGAAACTATGGAGATGCATAAATGTCATGGACAGTTCAGTTTGCATAGATACTGGTTTTTCATTGAGCCAAATCAACAATTTTTCACTCCATCTAGCAATTCTTACTTTTGGTTTCTGTCAATGTATATGTTGTGGCATCTGGCTGTATTAACTCTTGATTATGTTGAGCAGGATTGGTTCGAACGATATCGGGAGCGAGTAACCGAGGCTGAGCAATTGATTTTGACAACACTGAACTTTGAACTCAATGTGCAACATCCATACACTCCACTTACCTCGACTCTTAACAAGCTGGGTCTTTCGCAAGGTGTTCTGTTGGATCTGGCTCTGAACCTGATCAGTGAAGGGTAAGCTGATAATTTTAGTGCTTTATTTGCTGCTACCTTGTCGATGGGAATCTTAGAAGCTCAAGTGCACTTTGAACCAATTATGATATTTACTGTACCTTGGTCTTGTATATTAGAATTTAGGACTCCCGTCTCGTGGCGCTACATTTTGCTTTAGCAAACTGCAATTCGACATAAATTAGAAAATTGAGGGTGGGGTTCTCAATGTTCGGTATGGGCATTAGAACCTTAGCCAAATGACAGGTTTATATAGGTTGGCGGAATCTTTTTGTCATTGTGCGAATTGAGGTATGGGTTTCTTCGGAGACAAATTCTTCATGCTTCTTTATATGATTCACTGCGCTATCTGTTTGATTTCCCTCTTTTGAGCAATGGGGTATTGATTTGTTTGGAATGGCATATAATTGCAGGGTCTATACCAGATTAGAGTGCTCATTCTTAATGATATACTATGCTGGCGGATTGATGTGCTGTTCATGGAAAGTTTTATTTTCCACTGGAGTGCTGGTTTATATTGACTGGCTTTATCTTGAACACATTCCTTCACATTCGTCCCTCCTTGTCAAGGATCACCCCATCATGTATAGAGCCAGTTGTCTATCCAAACAACTTCCCACTTATTGGGTTGCTTTTTGCCATCAATTTGCAAGCTGCCTCAGAACAATTCTTCAAGTAGTGCATAGCGTTGGATTTCGTCTACTGACTTTTCTGCTAACCTGGAGTGCATGACTATCATAAGACATGATTTAAGACGGTAGCTATCTTCTGTTCTGAATAGGAGTTTCCAGCTTTTGTTGGTTATCCCTGCTTCTGGAACAAATTAGCAACTTTGCAGCATTATTGCTGCAGTCTTTTTATTAAGTTCCCACTGCTGCTGCTTTTTCCCTCCTAATTTTGAGGAGAGGCATTTAGGAACTTTTTCCATGTTTAAGCACTTGCCTCTCCCCTTGACCTTAGTGGTTGATGTGACTCATCTATGTGGCGAATATTGGTTGTGAGGTAGGTTGGCCTTGGTTTTAGTGTTGCTCACGGGAAGGTGCTTGCAATCCATTCATCCAAAGGAGTAGGGTAATCGACATTGAAATGCATCAAGTGAAGGCCTTTTCCTGGAGATTTACTCATTGTTTTATCTCATCTTAAATGCCTAGCTTCTGAATGCATAATAAGCATACTTTGTTCAATTAATTAGCAAGTTGGCTACTATTTTGAGAAAATTTAGGATCTAGCTGATCTTTAGTGGAGCTCGCCTGCACCAGCTGTAAATATCCATATATTTTAATGCATAAACCATGCCTATTTTCATGTTTTCAGACTTTTGATAATATAAGTTCCCATCGATGTTTTTCCTTCACATTCCATTATGCTTCAGCTTATCTGTGAATTAGGCACTTTCCAAAACCAGTTTTTAAATGCGAATATAGAGTTCATAGTAGTCGTCTAGCAAGGTTGTGAAAGGTTATAATGTAGCATCTTTGCTCATTGACGACTACTGGCAATAAACTCGCTCTCATATCATACTTGTGTCAGTTTCTGATTTTTTTGCAATAGACTTTCATGTCAACTCAATACTCTTACTTTTTCTTCTTTTCTTTACCTTTTCAAAGAGGATGATGTATTCTCATGTAAAAACCCATTTTCCTGTTGGAGGGGACTTAACTTTTCTCTTTATATATTGATATCCGACTTACCTTTGGCCTTTTAGAATAATTTCAAGAGGAAAAGTTGGCTTCACATACTGAAGCCGTAGTTTATCAAGTCTACTCCAGCTAGGATCGAGTGAGTCTGGTCTATAAGTAGTAGGTCAGTTTTTTTGCCCGAAAATAGAGGTGGTTATCTAACCTAGTCATCTTTTGGGGACCATCTGGAACCATTTTATGTTGGCCGGTGGCTATGCCGTGTAAAATATCTCATAATCAGTTTCTTTTTTTCCAATTGGATGGGATGCAACGAAGTTGGTTGTTGGGTTCACATGCGTAAGATGTCTAGGGTGTGCTATGATTGCTTACTACGAGCAGGACTGCTGTTATAGCTGACTGGTTTTGGTGTATACCGTCCATCAAAGGTGAGGGGACAAGGCTGCAGGATGTACCTCTCAAAATCCTTTTCCTTTCTTTTTTTTTTTTTTTTTGGTTCAAAATTTTCCTCTCTAGTTGGAAAAATGATTTTTGCGAAAGCTTTATCTGGGGTCCTCCATGCATCCTTACTATATCAATTTTTATATTTTATTGTGGTTGTCAATGTTGGTTGTGTGGCTCCTTTATTTAACTGCAAATGACCTATATATCTGTCAAAGATACTAAGTATTGCCATCAACTAAAAATTTTAAAATTTTTTCTAGAAGGTGATGAATCCAATAGTCAGACACTTCTTGTGGCAAAAAAGAAAAAAACAGTTGGACGATAGTCTATATTAGTAAAAATAATCATGAGCCATGCCGTGGAATTTTCTTCTTGTTGCTGCTCCTTGCTGCTGACTTTATTGTCATGCGGCAACTAACTAAGTTAACTTGTGCGCTTTAAAATTAGATCTCATTCTTGAGCTGTGATGTGGGATTCGCTTTTCCCGTGATTAAGAGAAATCTCTCTCTCCCTTTCTCTCCCTCTCTCTCCCTCTCTCTCTCTCTGCACCCTGACAGTATGTCTAATTTTTTAAAATATTTTGTATATGATACAAGATATAATTATATTATAGTATCCATAGCTTCCATTACTTTATTTTCTCTCACTGCATACATTTCCACCTTTTACTATTATTATATCATCTACTGAGAAAACAATTGATCTCCCCTTTACACATGGTCGGGCACTTTCACCAATATATTATATTTTTCTCAAGATGAAATCTCAGCATTCTTATTTGACAATTCCCTATGATATTCAGAATATTTGAATTCTTGTATCATGGGAGTAACTTTGGCTCACTGCATGTGTTATCCCTTAAAAAAAAGAAAAAAAGAGGTTGATGGGAAAAATGAATGGGGGAAAGGAGAAAAAAACAAAAGAATGGTGGATGAGTGGATGAGGGGAAAAATAAAAAGGAAAGGTTCTCATTCTTTATATTTTCTTTTGACTTTTTAGCTGAAATTTACAAGAAAATCACTGACATCTTGTTAGAAATCTTCTTTGAGGAGATTTTCTTATGTCATTGGCTTTGTGCCAATGTTTTACCTGGTTATATGACTTTACGAAGTTGCATTCAAAAGCACCTTGAACAAGTACGACAGAACTTCAGCCCATGGAAATGCCTCATGCTCCATTCTACCCTACCAATGTTGGATCGGGTCTTGCTTCATAATCCCTTAGTCAGGCTTATGCATGCCACGTGACACGAGGATAGGCATGTCAATCTTGAGGATTGCCAAGCGGAAGATTCTGGCATTTGCACTGAGCAGTCTAGCATTGCTGTGAATTGTGCTGCTGTCCTATTTACTTTCTCATTTAAATTCAATGTGTCCGTGGAGTCCAAAGAGAGCCCCTGCTGCTGAATTTGGAGTTGATATGTCATCTGTATGGAATTAGATGTTTGCATAGTTGGTACTGTTATCATCACCTCATCCAAGAATGTTGGAACATAATCCACCAGGGTTGCTGCTATACAATTGGTAAGGGTATAAACTTGACACGCACTTATTTTCTCGCATATAGTTGCTCTTGTTGTCTCAGGACCAGTTGGAAACATGTCGAATATGCATGATCATGCAAAGCTGATGTGAATCTTGCTGTCGTGGGACTAGTTAAGGAGATAATCTGATTATGAAGATAATGCCTAATGCTAATTGTCTATGACATTTATATGGCGAGGGTATTCTTATCTCATGATTGCCATTGCAACTTCTCTGCCTTGTTTATATTTTTTCCCTTTGACTATGTCAATCTAATGTGCATTGGTTTTTAGGCTTCGGAGCTCACTTTGGCTTCAATTTAAACCCCATCAGATCGCAGCTGGAGCTGCCTACCTTGCTGCTAAATTCCTCAATAT
Organism: Eucalyptus brandiana; assembly: GCA_014182725.1. Lineage (NCBI taxonomy): Eukaryota > Viridiplantae > Streptophyta > Magnoliopsida > Myrtales > Myrtaceae > Eucalyptus > Eucalyptus brandiana. Next base: position 49,532,748 of record CM024675.1, on the reverse strand, counting down.
GGATCTTGCATCTTACCATAGTATCTGGCAGGAATTCCAAGTAACACCATCTATTCTCCAAGGTAGTGAAATGGTATCCAAGTTTCTTTCATCATGCGAATTATGGCAGCTGCTTGTAGATTTAGATAAGATGCTATCCTTTACACATCCATATGCCCTTGCCAAGAAAATTACATGGCAAGAGCTGAGGTTAATAATCTCCCTAACTTTCCCTTGTAAGTTTTAGAGGTTACACTTGTAGCTTAACATGTAGAGTCTTTTGCAGGTGAGAATGAACATACTTATATGGTTTTGAACGTTGTGGCTTTTACTTATGTTTGTGAATATATGTGAGCAGTCACCTTGTTTTGATTACTTTTGATTGTTTTCAATCTTTTTCGACTAACCGTAGCCTGGTTGCTTCTGTTATTTTTTTTATGCAGACGTGGCCCAACAATTGATGGAGCTGTTTTAGGAAATCAAAAGCTGCTGTCGCTAGGCAATATTGTGGTTGCTCCTAATCTTTGAAAGATAGAGCCCTTTTAATGTCACAAGTCGCGACTCGTTGCGACGCATGTCTTCTCGACGACATTGTTACCGTAATTGTGTCTTGAGTTTGAGTAGATGGGTTTGTACAGTGAGCAAAGAGCAATGAAAGATGCAGTCACTGAAAGCAGGTTTCTAGTTGAGTAATGCAGTCCGGGGAAAAAGTGGTACGACACTGTGGACTATACTTTGCAAATGCAAATGAGCCTTGAGTACTCTGATTTCCCTATGCCCTGTTTCCACTTGCTACTTGTTTCTTCATACCGTTGGCCGGTACATTTTATCACAGCCGCTTCTTGAACTTGTGACGCTTGCTGGAAGGCTAAGAGCACTGCTGGAAGCCAAAGATTATATCGTCGAATGTTTTGAAATGTCGACTTAATTCGGAGAAACTGGTTATGTTTCGAGTTGATCGAGGTCTTGCAAGAAGTACAAGAGATGCGCCCGTGAGCATGAAAGCATGAATTTGAATTTGTCCAGACAGGGTTGAAGATAAGATGTGGATGGTCTAACGTAGGAGTGTTTTCTGGACTTAAGAATTTATCAAATATCAAAGATTTATGAAATCGTAATAGGCTGAATGAATGTCCCTCGTGGCTATGGTGAGTTCATTTCATGGTAAAGCAACAATTATGTGACTTATGAAATTCAGTTAATAAAAAGTAGAGAAAAAGCCGTGAAAAATCTTAAATTTTTCCCAAAGTGATATATTTACACCAATTTTTTTTTTTTTGTGACGTGAAAAATCCCGAATCTTGCTAATCGTGACATATTTACCTCAAATTTTTTTTTTGACACAAAAAACTCTAAAAAAATTTTATATGACACATTTACCCTAAAATTATAAAGCATTTTGGTTTTTTCATTTTTTTTGAAATTTAAATTTTTTTTCTTTTTTTATTTCTTCTCTCTTCCCTCTGTTGACTGACCAGCGGAGGGAAGCTAGTGTCGAGCGAGGGTCACCCTCACCGGCGTCAGGCTAGGGCGGCCCTCGCCGGCGTCAGGCAAGGGTGTCCTTGCCCTTGCTAGATCTGGCGAGGGGTGCCCTTGCTGGCGTCGGGCAAGGGGTGCCCTAGCCAAATTTGGAGAGGGAGGCCCTCGCCGGATGCCGGCTTCCCTCCGTCGGCTCCGCCATGGCCGGCGGAGGGAAGAAGAAGAAAAAAAAAAAAAAAAAAAAAAAAAAGTAAAATAAAAAGACAAAAATGCCATTGATGGGAGTAAATGTGTCACGGTTTGAAAAGTTTAGGATTTTTCACATCACAAAAATTTTTTTAGAGTAAATGTGTCACTTTGGGTAAAATTCAGGTTTGTCGTGGCCTTTTCCCTAAAAAGTAATACCATTGTTCATAAAAATGCTTAGGCATGTACTGTACTAAGTGAAAATAATTTTTTATCAATCATTTAACTATACAATACGCAAGATAGTACTCAGATTTTTTTCTTGTGAAATTGTTGATTTTCAACAAAATAAACGTACCCTTTAATTGCGATGCGCGCTTGAATCGGACCGCAAGCATCGTCTCCGGCCCATTGTCGCCGCATGCGATTTTCGATTAATGTTGTCCACGACATCCATCGCAATCGACGAACGTGTCTTTGAGCTTTCGTAGCCATTAATGTAGGACTGCGCCAGACGCTGCCACGCAAGCAATGACGCCGTCAGGGAACCGGCGAGAAGTTAATTACGTGGATCTAGTCCACGGATCGTCGATGAAGCAAGTCTCATCACGGGGTCGACACATTCAACGCCCGTAATCCCATCAGTCTGTCTACCCGAATTGAATCCTTTATGGGGACCGTCCCCACGTCCTGAAAAATTCAATCGCTTGAATTTCAAAGGGCTTCAACTTGTCGGGGGCTTGGAGTCCCCAAAACTTGTTCGACCACTCGATCCGACGTTGCCAATGCCAAGTCCAACACGTCGACCCCAATTCGTCACGGCACCGCCCAAAAAGCAGCGTGCTTCCCCTCTGTTTTCTTATTGATATAGAATTTGACCCCCGGTTTGGTCTGGGAAACTTGTCTGAAAAGCCTTAAATCCTTTGTGCTTTTGTCAATCTAATCTTAAGCATTTTAACTATATTAACTGAGTTGTGAACCATCTGATATTTTGCCAATTTAGTCCGTTTAGATAGTTTTTATTGGAAATCGCTGGGTGGATGCGGGCCCATTCTAAGTGGCTCGGCTGTGCCAACATGAACAGTTTTTCTAATTTTATTTTTTTGAATTTTTCCTGAATTTTTATATTATTTTCTTTTCATTTCTTTTTTTCTTTTCTTCTTTTCCTTTCACCAGCCATCGCCTTGTCGATAACCAGCGGACCACCCTCGCCAGCTCAGGCCTGCATGTTCCTTACCCGAGGCTTGGAAATGACCCGGGGAGGGAAAAAAAGAAAGAGAAAAGAAACGAAACAAACAAGCGAAGCCAAAAAAAAGGAAAAAAGATTCATAAAATCATAAATAAATTATAAAAATTATCCATATCAATACCGATGATACAACAGTCATCGGCGATTTCCTATCAAAATTGATCGAAATAATTAAATTGACAAATCGTTAAAATATTTAGGATTCAATTTGTATAATTAAAAAAAGTTTATGATTGAATTGATAAAAATAAAGTATATTTTAAAATTTATCCAACAATTTCCCCGTTTGAATCGTGGGTTTGAAGATCATCCGAAAGGAAGGCGTGGGTGAGGCGGCATGCAGCCCCTCGTTATCACCATGAAGTTCGAAGGAAATGTCAAAAGCGGTGGGAGGAGACAAGACATGGCGTCGGCATAAAGGGTGCCCCCTCATTAGTCATTGGTCAAAAGAGGGCACTCCATTGATTAAAAAAAAACAATGATGTCGCAAAGAAAATTGCATTGCACGTGTTGAATTTCCACTTACGGAAGGGATTTTAGACTCGCTTTATGCGACTGTCGTGATGATCAAAACCATGTTCTTGTATGCAATGTGAGCACGATGGACACGGTCGTCACGTCTTGCTAAAGAGCATCCCTTATCTTTATTATATTTTGTAGTTGTCGTTTCAGTGCTGCTATTCGGTTTCTACCGTAAAAAAACAGAAGAAAGTTAAAGTTACAGTCCGAAAATTTATCACGAAAATGTAATTAAATTATAAAATTTATAAAAAATATAATAAGTCTCAAAAGCCGTCGAATTTGTGCGATTGAATTTTTCCCATTTATTTCGTTCGACTTTATTGATGAAAAATAATGACTTGACTTTTTCTGAAAATTCTCCCGCTCTCTCTGACGTGATAATAATATATCTAAAATGTGAAATATAAGGTTAAAACGGCATCGTTTTGGTCTAAATCAAAATTTTATTTTAAATTTTAAATTAAAGAATAAGCTAACTTAAAAGGACAAAAAAAAGATGTGTGTGAGAAACCAAGCAGCGAGGGGGCCTCCTCCGTTGCCGCTGCGGCCCCGCCATCCTCGAGAAGGGCTAGGATCGTTGGGTCTTGGTGGGGCGGTGGCATAGTGCAACCTTGTTTCTCACACATCTCTTCCTTTCGTTGTTGTTTTTTTTTTTTTTTTTTAATTTAATTCAAATAAATTTATATTAGCTATGTTATTGCCACGTAAGATAGATAAAATAATTAAAAAATCACGTTGACATTTTTCATCAATCGAGTTTAGTGGAGTTAACAGAATGACTCAATTGTATTTTTATAAGGTTTTAAGATTTTCGGTTCATTTGTCTTAAAAGAAAAAAAACTATGTGCAAGAATTTTGTTCCGCTAAACATGGGCATTTTTTTATTTGAAATTATACTTTTCATCTTTATACTTAACGCTTTTTTCTAATAAAGTTGCCTTGTGATTTGTCAAATCAAGTTCGTCTACTTCAATAAATTTTCTAATTAAATCCATTTGATACCATGATTCAAGAAGTCGGTCTTTCAAAGATCTAGCTAACGTGGTCATCAAACAAAGTCATAGCGTGATGTGGGTAAATTTTTTTTTCCAATCAAGCATCCACTGGGCATCAAATCTTGCTGTAATTTATCGACATCATAACTCCAATGCCATTCTATATTGGCTAAACCTTTCCACCCTCATCCATTCGACCACTAGCATATATTATGCGTATTATACTTCAGTATCATTCGACGATCATGTCATTTGGATTTGGTTAGATTTGGTATCACATGAACGTGATCAGAAAGTTCACAAAATTACAAAAAGGAACTGACTAGATAATTTGAAAAAATAAACGAAATAGGGGTCGTCGCATATTCTTAAATGCACAGAATGATTCTTCCTGAATACCTTAATTAAAGACTAATAATGCAAAAGATGATGCTGGGAACGACCTCGTCTGGCTTTGGTTTTATTCCAAAAAGGACATGCCCGTACCTATCAAAAGAATCGTGGTGTAATCAATAGTTCGCCAGCCTTGGACCGACCATTTGGAATGACCTACGTTATCTTTTTTTATATTATTATTCTTAACCGGTGCGGTTGACATCTTTTGGTCTTTTGACCGTTCTATTAGAGAGCCCTTGAATCAGTCACTACTCGGGATGTCGACATATAGATTTAAATATTATTGTATAACTTTTGAACTCGAGCAACAAATTACATTTCGAGCATAAATAAGTAAACTAAGTTTCTTGTTTCCCAGAATATTGAAAATAATTTTTCTTTTTCAACACATAAGTTAAGGCTGATAGTGCGCGATGCGACCCGTTCACACGACACGGACAGAGAACGGAGTATTAAGCTGAGCACAATAAGAAAATTGGAATATGACATCACATGATGCATTTGAATTTGTATGTTTCATTGTAATTCAATATATTTTATAGTACGTTAAATTGAAATCAAGATGTTTTAGATCAATACAATTTGACATGATATGCCGATGCGACTTTAGTATGCGAGACATGCCGCGCGCTCGCACACTTGGTGTAAAGCATTGGTAGCAATCTTCCATGTGGGTGTGGAAGCATAAAGCGTGATAATTCTAGATATGACACGAGAAGAGTACACTTGTCAAACACGACACCCATTTTTTTTATTGAGATGAATCCCGAATTTGGTACAATACCCAAGATTTTAACTTGGAAATTGATTTATTCAGATTGACATGTTCTTATTTAATTTGAAGCAAAAATACCGTGAAAATCGTGTCGAAATGTTTCGTGTAACAACACAAAATGGCACGGATAACGAACACGAGCATGTCAAATGAACAACAACCCCTATGCACGTGTGAGAGGGAGATGGCGAAGAAAGTCACACTACATAATCATCTCAACGGAACTATTTTAAGAACAAAATTAACTATCTGCGACGACGAGTAATAACGTTGACCCGATAAATTTTTACTAATCAATAAATTTCGCCCTCCAAACAGAGAATCGTGAAGAAAGAATTAATCGGCCGTACTTTCCACGATTGTAAAATTTCCACACAACCGAAAAAAGGAAAAAAAAAAGAAAAAGAAAAAGATAAAGAAAAAAGAGCGAGGGGTAGAATTGTCATTTCGTCTCTCGTTGAATTTTTCAATGAATGGATTGAATTTTAGGCTTTCCTAATGGATAGACCGGTCGGACGGAATCCCCCGAAAGCGCCGGCGGCTTTTCCTCGGCCCGGCCCCAGGAAAAGGTGTTACGTCGTCACATCATCTATACCTTTTACCCCCCAAAATCCCTCTTTTTGGCATGTCCCCTTTTCATAATTGGATCAACACTCCCATAAAGAAAAAAGGTACGCGATCTCATTATAAAATCGATACCCAATCGCATCTCTAGTTGAAAATCGATTGTTCTCATTGGCGCCGAAGTAATCGCGGATCTACTATCTTAAGATTCCGATCGAGGAAAGTGGTCCCCTGATGAGAGTAAGAGCGCATTTAGTAGCGATTCTATTTATTGGAATAATTTTTTTTATCATAAATAATTTTTTTTTTTGTTAGGAAGTAATTTTTGAGTATAAGAACGCGTTTGGTAATTGTACAAAATTTTTATTCTCGAAATAGAAATGCATTTGGTAGAATTATATATTTTTATCATATTTTTCATTTCTTCTTTTCTTTTTTTTTTTTTTTCTCCTTCTTCCTCCTTTGTAGTTGGTTTCTGGCCATGGCAGCGGCCGGCGACCAATTGGGTGAGGTCCGGCAAGCTCGTCAGAACCTCACCAAGCCATCAGTGAGGCTTGACCTCGCCCAAATCTAGCGAGGTCGAGCCTCACCATGGCTTGGAGTCATCGGGGGCTATGCTTTGGCGAGTTGTTGACCATGACCGAGGCAACGACCGGCCTAAAGAAAGAAGAAGGAAAGAAAAGAGAAGAAAATAAAATATAAAAGAAAATAAATAATTGTTATTGGGAACAAGAAGCTACTTTTTTTCATTTATTATTTTCGTTCCAAATCTATTTTCAAGAATAAAAAAATAGATTTTTTGTTCCAAAAATAAAAATTTTACTAAACACGTTTTTATTATTTTTCGTTCCCTAAAACAAAAGAACATAAATAATCATTCTAGGGAACATAAATTATTTTTACCAAATAAGGCCTTAAGTCGCTTCCGAATGAGCAGGGGTACAGACCACTTCAAGTGAGCATTACATCAATTGCATTAAGGTAATGGAATTGCTATTGCAAAATGAAGGAAAGTCCTGAGCAGGACTTTAAACTGCTCCACAGCAATGAAGACAAGGAGGGAAACGAAGCCCTCCTTGGGCCGAGCTGGCAGGGAGATAACCGTAAAATCCTGGTATGGGTCCAGTTAAAAACCCCTTGGAGGCGAAGTCCTGGCCTCCAAGTAAACATAAGAACCAGGCATCGGACTGAGCGAGGCCCAAAAAAGCTCCCGACATCACGGAAAGACAGGATAGTCAGGGATCCGGGGACGAAAAGATTCGGCCCGTTGGCCGTCCCGCCACAAACCCCTTTACGGGGAACGGGCGGCCATGGTGAGCCGCGATCGCTTCCCCCGCCTCTCGACGACTAGCAGGGCGCGGTACAGGGTAATGAAAAATGCATTTTTTTTTATGGCATGCAAAAATCATAATTAAAATATTCCAGAATAAATGCGATGATAAAAGCGTGCCTATCAATTTATCGGCTTTTTTCGTGGGTCTAAAACCGTGAAACATTAGAAAGGACCATACCTTTTCATCTAAAAAGGGCAACGTACTATATGGACGTGGAAAATGCATTTCTTCCGGTACGCAAAAAACCAAAATTAAAAAAAATCCCGAATAAATGCTAAGGATAAAAGCGACGTCCTGGTTAATCGGCACGACCACGTACGTGAGTAGTCCTCGTCGTTTTCAGCATCCCATCCTCGTTCTCTCTCGCATTTATTTATTTATTTCATTTTTCCTGCTTCGAAACGCGTGCCGTACCGGATTTTCTCGCACCCGATAATTTTCCCTGGAAACCGACGGAAAGCGGAGCACGTCACCGGGAAAAAAAATATCGAGAGGGACGAAGGCACAGCGAACGTGAAGAAAATCTCCATTTTCTCCCCCCGCGACGTTCGGATCAGCAAAAATATCTCTTCCATGGACGCTTCGTCGCCAGCTCAGCGGCGCCTCCGCGCCGTCCGCCGCCACCTCGCCGCCTCCGCCGCCGAAGGTGGCTCCGGTGGCTCGAGGCTCGCCGCCTGCCCCACGGCCGGCGAGTTCTTCTCAGGTGAGCTGCGTGCAACTGTTGAAGCTCTCCCCATTGAGTTTTGTTGCGTCCGAGCAGACGTGAAGCGGCGGCTTCTCGGCGCTGCTGCGGTCGCGGTCTCTCTCTCTCTCTCTCGGAGAAGAGCGAGCTGGCGTTGAATGAGGTCGCTTTCGATCTGGTTCGGCACGATTTAGAGGCGGTGGTGTTGAAGATTCGATTTTGTTTTATGTCGTGGTCTTTTTTTTTTTTTTTAATTTTTTTTTTATTGCTGCTCGAGAGGAGGCCGCGAATGCGACTCGCTCTTTTTGGATTCTCGGTAACTCGGCAGATTGATGATTGGCGCTTCTTGTTCTTTCGTTGGTTTGGATTTGCTTTAGGCATGGATCTGTCATGTGTAGTGGTGTACGATTCGCTGCCTCCACTTTCGGTATAACGCGAATTGCCTTTTTAGTGGGATCTGTGGGGTCGTTCGAGTCGTGCAAAAGCTTTTCTTTTTGGTTATTGGAAGGCATCGAGGTTGATCATCCCACTTACATTGGTTTCTGAACGACCCGACTGACTCTTTTTTTTTTTTTCCTTTTTTGGGTATTGCCTTGAATAATTGAAGTGTTGTGGATTTTTGTTTGTAACTGGACTTTTTGCATCGTTAAAATCATGGAGTTAGTTCAGGTTCTGGATTAGAATTTGTGTGGGATTGTTGTTCTATAGGGTAGCTTTACTTGAATTCACGTCTAATGATATCCTCCCTGGGAAGAGGTTTGCTTTCCTAAACGTGAAGTGCCTTTGTGTTCATAATGATTAGTTGCACCTCTGGTGAACAAAAGGGCAATGTAGGGTGCAATTTTTTTTGCACTGGTGACCTTTTTCCCTTGAGCCCTCTTGAAAGAACAAGATGGATATAAATAGGGGAGGACATTGGGACGAGAAATGTGAGCTGCATTTCATTTTGATGTCATATTTTAGGAGGCGAGTCGTGGTCGTTTCATTGTCCACGTAATGGTGTGAGAAGTGTTTCTTGTGAAGCATTGACACACGCGGCAAGACTGGCTCTATGTATGGAGTTTTTCCATGTTGCGCGTTAATTTCAGTATCCTTTCAGAATAGTCCCGAATGTTGCTTCCTGACCTGCATCTTATCTTCATGATAGAGGCTACATGTAGTGCCACAATTTAGTTGACTTGCTAGTTACCTGGAGGATTTTGAAGCGGCCATTGAATGGTTTTTCAGTTCTCACAGGCTGGAAGTGTCTACAAGTGTTGTGTAGGATCGTTAGCTTTTATAAAACGATACACACATGCAACCACTGCTGCATTAATCGGTTGGTTAGGAAGAATATCCAATTGTTGTTCATACGTTGATAAGAGATGCACATACACAACTGATCCGGTATAGCCTATCAATTAGTTGGTATTTGGCGGATAATTTCAGAATCATTTAATACTTTTTCTCCTCTGGCTTATTGCTGTGGAAACAAGGTGCATCAAGCCTTATCATGTTGCATAGGGCTAGTACATATGTGCCGTACTAGAAAGTCTGACAAATCGATAGCCTTTGGGGTGGCCTCTGTATTGTCGAATCACATGATGTGTGCATTACTTTTTTGAAGTTCTATATTTTGAGGTGACCAAGTCCTGCCTGTTTTTCAAGTTAATAATCCAGCATGTCTATTTCAAAATAGCGTAATGACTTGTTCATTCATTGTCATGTGCTGAAATATTGGCTATTTTATCCTTGCTAGTTGCTGGCTTATATAAAATGAGAGTGCTTTAGTTAGTATTGTCTCATACCGCCATTAATCATATCAGTTGCTCATATTGTACTCTGAGCAGAGCAAGGGTATAGCGTTGTGCTTCCAGAGAAATTGCAGACTGGAAAGTGGAATGTGTACCGGTATGTTGTTATATATGTCTTCAAGTCTTTGCTGTATTGCTTTGTCCCACTAAGCTAAAGTTTGATTGACCGATGACAGATCTGTTCATTCTCCTTTGAAGCTTGTGAGCAGATTCCCTAATCATCCCGAAATTGGTACATTGCATGATAATTTTGTGTAAGCATTCCCCATTTGCTGGGTTAAAGCTTTTCATTCTTCCATGTTGTTAGCTCGAAATGTTTTCAGACTGCTATCTTTTCCTTTTTCTCTTGTGACTCGGGTACCGTATGATCCTTCTCTGCCTTCATTTTGTTGAGAAAATAATCTAACATGTTCTCTCTGGTAATGGTCATACAGGCATTCTGTAGAAACTTTTCGAGATTACAAATATCTGGGTACTCGAGTGCGGGTAGATGGAACTGTTGGAGAGTAAGCATAGCCTTTGCTTTCCTTATATCTATGAATAGGTTGCTGTTTGGCGTCCGCATTCTTTAGTGACATTATTCAAATATATGCTGAAAGGTACAAATGGATGACATATGGAGAGGCAGGCACTGCTCGAGCAGCTTTAGGTTCCGGGCTAATATATCATGGTATTCCAAAGGTGAACTATTTGCTCCAATCTTAGTTATTTCTATTCTACCTCAACATGGAAGCATGTACTCGACTTTTCTCTTGCAACGTTAACTCTGAAATCAATATATATATATATATATGTTTATTTTCAGGGATCTTCAATAGGATTGTACTTTATTAACAGACCAGAGTGGCTGATTACTGATCATGCGTGCTCAGCATACTCTTACATTTCTGTTCCTCTATATGACACTCTAGGTATACACTTGCTTGTCACCAGCTCTGTTTGAAGCCTGATTACTCCATATTTATCTTTTCTACTGAACATATCTTCGTTTCTATCTTTGCAGGACCGGATGCTGTCAAGTATATTGTGAACCATGCTGCAGTACAAGCCATCTTTTGTGTTCCCCAAACACTCAATGTGGTTAGTCCATCCCTCTTCTATCTGGGTGATCACTGTTTATTTGAATTGGTCTTAAAACTGGAATTGACTAGTATTATAAATTGGTCTCATTGGTGCCAGATGGTTTGTGGATGAAATAGGGGAGTGTGCCCTCTTCTTGCTAGTGGTCATATTGCCTTATATGTTCTGATTGCTCTCTCTGAATTCTGCTTCATTTGTATTTAGTTGCTGATTTCTGTTGTCCTCACTTTCCTTTGTGTTAATGCTGAATTTGCAGTTGTTGAGCTTCCTTTCTGAGATTCCCACTGTACGCCTTATAGTGGTAATTAACCGAGCCTACTCTTCTATTTAACCTGCAAGAGATGGTAATATGCATCCAGATATTTAAACTGTTTTATCTTCTTCTAACCCTATGCTTGTTTGTCTCATAGGTTGTTGGAGGCATAGATGAGCAGATTCCGTCACTTCCATCTACAACCGGAGTAAAAGTCTTAACATATTCCAAACTACTTAGTCAGGTATGACATAATCTGAGACAATACATTTCTTTTGTAAAATGAAAGCTGATCTATAATTATTTGCGTCAATCCTGAAGATAATCCATCAAGTTGATCTTACCTTCCTTAGTGAACTCACCATAATTATAAAGCTCTCTGACATCCTTAGGAGTGGTTCCAAATAATACTTACTACATTTAGGATTGTCTATCTGAAAGTTGAGAACTATAAAACAGTCAAGCCTTTGCTGGGGGAATAATAGTTTATGGAAAAACAATGAGAATGAGTGCCATGCTGTAAATAATTTCTTGACAGAGGATAGTGAGTTTACTTGAAGCCATGATTCTTGACTTTAGTAAGCTCCATGTCGACAGTGATTTGTTCCTAATGGCCATGTAGAAGACTGGGGATTTCTTCGTATAAGCATTTTTGATGACTCAGGAAATCATCTCTGATCACATGGAATTTGCCTGTTTCCAGTATCTCAAGAAAGAGTTCATTATTATATTTGCACATTTATTTACTTTATCTGTCACTGTGACTCCCAATCTTGTACTATGATTAATAAATGTTTTCCTGAGCAAGCCATTTCTCTTAATTATGTATAATTGTTAGGGTCATAGTAGCATCCAGCCATTCTGCCCACCGAAACCAGATGATGTTGCTACAATTTGTTACACAAGTGGTACAACTGGAACGCCTAAGGTAAATACGCTTTCAGTGAATTTCTGGTCCTTCTGTTCAAGCTTTGATCCTTGTAATAGTAAAATACTTAAGGTGACTCCTTGTTTCTTGTGCTAACTGCTTAGGGAGCTGTACTGACCCATGGCAATTTAATAGCAAATGTTGCTGGGTCCACTTGTAGTACCGAATTCTATCCTTCTGATGTGTAAGTAGTGGGCTTTCTGTTTAGTATGTGGCATATAGTCATCTTGTTCGCCTCCTTTTAATTACCTGTTCTGTTTTTGCTCTCATGACCTTTTATTTGTGCAGCTACATATCATATCTTCCACTGGCACATATCTATGAGAGAGTGAACCAAGTCATGACAGCTTATTTTGGAGTTGCCGTTGGATTCTACCAGGGGGTACGCTTATTGAGACATTACTAATTAGTTAATTTTTCTATTACTTCTAGTGAATGATACATGTCAACATGTTTGTTTTGATGTTTGTGATATTAGAAGTTCCATACTATTGATGAGGTGATTATAGGAGAAGAAAGAAAAGTGTGAGTTGTAAGGGAACAAAGTCAGTATTTGCTGTTCAAGAACAGATTGTTAATCAGTTGGGGTAATTGATGAATTTAACTAAAGGCCTTGAATGCTTTTTTGGATCCAATGTATTGGCATTTTCATTGGGAAGGTTCCCTTTGGAACCACCTGCTTGAGTACAGGGCTGTGTAAGAATTTAACTTGGAAGTAGTTCATTAGGCACATGGGAGAGCCATGTTGCAGATTTTCTTAGGTTACTGAGATTTTCTCTGCCAATGTAGGAGACACCGCTGCAGACACACAGAGAATCAATAGTCAATATCGATCTTTCTTTCATATAAATCATTGAAGTTGCATATCGTATGAAGACAGTTCATCTTTGCCTGGTTGTTGCCACAAATTTTGATTTGATCCAATCCATTAGTTTGTAGAGCTATCAACTTGACTGCATACATTTCTGGAGCACCTATTACAGAGGGACGAGTAGTCAAATTTAACAGTTTACTCATTTTTTCCTCTTTTTTTGCCCTTTTTCGTACTCCTTATTCTCCTTGACTCAATCGTTTCTAAGTTGAGATATGATCTCAATTTGAGAGGGAAGCTGTCAGTTTGATGAGCTAATACTTTCTCAGAATAAGGAACTTGCTTCACCATACATCTATTTTTTTTGTGAATGTGATAATTCATATATACATTCACATGGTGTGGAAACATATCCGAATACATGGCGTGCTGTCGTAAAGTTAATGGTTAAGATGTGATATATTTCTGCACTCGCATATTATGTACCATTTTCATGTTGGTATTAGATAACTTTTTAAGAAGGCAGAGACATGTCATTGAGCTTCACGGTTCATTATAGGATAGACCATTTGTTTCATGAAGTTATTCGTTATAGCCATCAGCAATTGTAGAAAAACTAACATTTTTGTATTACACTTCCATTTTTTGCTTTTAGTGGCTTGACATTTTATTCTGTGCATCCTTTATTTAAGAGATTTAAGAGTGGCCATATATTCTCCCATCTTTCTCTGTACAGGACAATCTGAAATTAATGGATGATATGGCTGCCCTAAGACCCACCGTATTTTCCAGCGTACCTCGCTTGTACAATAGGATATATGCTGGGTAAGATGGGAAGTACCTTAATTAATGTCAGATGCATAGTCCAGCAGTCAATTTAATGAGTGCCTCAATGGTGCAGTATTATGAATGCTGTGAAAACGTCTGGTGGACTGAGGGAGAGGCTATTTAATGCGGCATACAATGCCAAGAAGCAGGCGATGTTGAATGGTAAAAAAACGATCTAGTTTGAATAAATTTTCCTAACTTTATTGTGTTAATCTCTTAAGGTTTCATCTTGAAGGCTTTTTTGTGAACTGTTTCTGAATTCTAAAGATGAACTTTTTTAGCTAAGAAATGAAAAGCCAAGAAAGGAAGGGAAATGGAAAAACCATCTTTTACCTATGTGGAGGACAGCTAAAGAGATAGAACTTTCAGGTCCGTGAAGGATATTGCTTGTTCAACTATTTGAACACCCCAACAAAGTTTAGAGGCCTAAAATTTACTGAAAAAATAAGTAGTCAGCACCCCCAGAGGATTTTAATGCGTTTCATTGTTCCACCTGGCAATTTGCTACAAGGCATGAGTTGGAATTTGTTTTGATACCTGTTATTGGATGTCTACTGCCCCTTTTCTTTGTAATTTTTAAAAACCTGACATGCAATTATTTTCCATTACTGAGAAACTGTATACTTGATTTATCTGCCTTGTAAATTTCTTAGAATTGCTCTTGATTTTTGTGGAGCTTTGTCAATTCTTTGGTGAAGTTTGCAACCCCCGGTTCCCTCACAAGGAGATTCTTGTGTACCTATCAACTGAAAAGCTTATTTGTTTCTGCAAAATAATTTCAGGCAAGAACCCATCTCCCATGTGGGATAGATTGGTTTTCAACAAGATTAGGGAAAAGCTTGGTGGAAGGGTACGTTTTATGACATCGGGCGCTTCTCCCTTGTCTCCTGATGTGATGGAGTTCTTAAAGATGTAAGTCAGCTTCTTTTCTGGGAGTTGTCGTTCGCCTTCTGCTGACAGAAGTGCTACACTTATTATTTTAGTATACTGGCTAATTAGCTTGTTCACTTCATGTGGATCATATACTTAATTGATGATAATGAAAACATTTGAAACAGAAAGCAATTTCTTCACTTCTTTCATTATTGCCAACATCATTGAAGACCGATAAATGTGAATTTTATTTTGGTATGTAAGTGGTCATTGGGTGGAAGGTGAGGCATGTTTCACTGGTATTTTTGCCTAAATGATTCGATGAATTTATTTTTTTGGTCATTGGATGAAAGGTGAGTTATTGATGGATGGCTTCACACCATGTTGATGAATTTTTTTTTGCCAAATTGTTTCGATGAATCTATCTTTGCCAGCATTTTCTGAACTTTCCTCTTCATTTCTTTGCGATGATAGACAAATCCAGGTTTCATATTATTTAAAGAACATTTTTCTTTTCTCTGTCTTTTTAAGAATTTTAAGAAGACAATTTGTCATTTTACACCTCAGTAATTAGAGGAGTGATCTTGTACAATTATAGATGTATAGATCATCTGCTGTTGTTTTGACGGGCATGTTGGATTTCTCCTCAGTTGCTTTGGTGGTCGGGTATCTGAAGGATATGGAATGACAGAGACTTCTTGTGTTATAAGTGCTATGGATGAGGGTGACATCCTAACTGGTCATGTTGGTTCTCCTAATCCAGCCTGCGGTATGTGGAGGATCGGTGACATTACTGTCATTGAACATTTGTTATTGTACTTGACATTGCTTACATCACAAAATTAGCAATATGACACTGTGGCTTCTACTTTCATTACTTTTACTACTTATCAACTGGATCCCAGAAAATGTTCTCAAATGCTATGCAATTGTCTTATTTCTGCTTTTTAGCCCCCCAAAACAATCGTTTCTGCTTGGTTGGTCCTGTTTTAGTTGGATTGTGAGACAGATATATTACATTTATTCAGGTTGTATTCTTGGTTGTGGAGTCTAGAGTTATTAATTGTTGTACTGTTGTGGTATTAAAGAGTGAAGACATTAAATTCTGGCAATTAATGTGTTCATCGAGAGTTTTGGCGATTTCCTGTGTGAAATTGAAAACAAATGGTTTATTGTGAAATTTCGCATGAGTTCACCACATTATTACCTTTG
Organism: Eucalyptus brandiana; assembly: GCA_014182725.1. Lineage (NCBI taxonomy): Eukaryota > Viridiplantae > Streptophyta > Magnoliopsida > Myrtales > Myrtaceae > Eucalyptus > Eucalyptus brandiana. The sequence continues at coordinate 49,516,809 of CM024675.1, read as the reverse complement.
TAGGACTAATGATTATCTCAATGTGTTTCTTGTTTGTTACTGATAGTTAATTTCCTGAGATTTTGGGCCATATAGCTAGCACGAATTAATTCACGGAGTAGAAACAGTGTCTTAGATTGGGTTTCTTTATGAATCTTAATTTTTCTATCCCCTCCCTATTCTTTTTTTGGGTTGAGATGACAAAGTTTCTCTGTTTCAGAAATTAAACTTGTGGACGTTCCAGAGATGAATTACACTTCTGAGGATCAGCCATATCCGCGTGGTGAAATCTGTGTCAGGGGTCCCATCATTTTTAAAGGCTATCTTAAAGATGAAGTGCAGACGTATGTTAACTACTTTGTTTCGATATTCTAAGTTTAGTTACTTTTTCAAGAAAGTGTTGTATACGCTGAATTTTGTAGGAGAGAAGTAATTGATGAAGATGGATGGCTTCATACCGGAGACATAGGATTGTGGTTGCCTGGAGGCCGTCTCAAGATCATCGACAGGTGGGATCATATAATATTGTAACTTTCTCATTTGACAAATCAACCAGCCCGTTCTGAAATAAACGGTGTATAGTTGAGCGTCTCACTCTTTAAGTATAAAGAGATAAAAAATAGTGTTTACTATCGCCTTACATATTCAAGAAGAGCTTTGGTTTGGTTTTAGACCAAACCAAACCCACTATACAATGAGCACAGAAAGGGTTTTAGAGTTCCATTTGTAGTGGCTAGGACCTAAGATTGCTGTGTTGAAGATGGATTATGGGGAAGAAGTTTTCTCCAAGTAATTTTTGCTTTTACAGGAAAAAGAACATCTTCAAATTAGCGCAGGGAGAGTACATTGCTCCTGAGAAAATCGAGAATGTTTATGCGAAGTGCCAGTTCATCGCACAGTGTTTTATTTATGGTAAGATGGTATAATATGAATAACAACCCCAACCCCTCTCCTCTCTCCGCACTTCCTTCTTCTTCAAGGATCACTGAGAAACCTATCTGTTTGCTTGTAATAGGTGACAGCCTGAACTCTTCTTTGGTAGCAATTGTCTCTGTTGACCCAGATGCATTGAAAGCATGGGCTGCTTCTGAGGGAATCAAGGTGATTTGTCCAATTTTTTGTTTGGTTTTAATTAAAGGAATTCCAAGTGTTTGCAATTGTGAAGTTGGTACTTCTTGCTTGGTTTGTTTGCTTGATAGTGTTCTAAGATATAGCTGGCTATTTTACTGGTGTGTTTTGCTGAAAGATTGAGCGAACCCCCAACAACAAACCCCCCAAAGAAAAAAAAAAAAAAAAAAAGAACAACGTCTATGTTTATGTAGGATGACAGATTTGTTAAACAATTGATTTTTTGGTGGAGAACGAGTGCATGTTTTTGTTTTGCTGTGTTAAAATATCTTGCGTAATATATAAACACCCCAAGAGGAAGACACGGGCATGAAAGTGAAAGAATGGACCGACATGAAAGGATTCATTATATTGCTAGAACTTGCTACATGTATTTTGCCTCTGTATTTTTGTCTGCTTGGATGATGTACAGTGGGCTGTGGGTAGAAAACTGCATACAGACTTATGCTTCCGTGATTGCCAAACTGCAGTATGCAGATTTAGGACAGCTGTGCAACGATCCAAGAGCAAGATCCGCTGTTCTTGCTGACATGGATGCTGTTGGTAGAGAAGCACAGGCAAGTACCCTCTAAAGTGTACCGGATTTACTGATATCCTTTTTTCCATTCTCACAGCTCGAATCGGGTTTGAATATCATGACAACTTGAACAAGGAACTGATATTATGACTTGAATTTTACTCCATATTTCAGCTAAGAGGCTTCGAGTTTGCGAAAGCGGTGACATTGGTGCCGGAACCATTTACACTGGAGAACGGGCTTCTTACGCCAACTTTTAAGGCAAGTCATTAGACATGGAAAGCTGAGATTCTTGTTAGATTTCAAAGACAGATCAATACTCAGAAGAATCCTCCATCATGTTAAAATCTCTCATCATTTCTTTTCTTGGTTGACAGATAAAGAGGCCTCAGGCAAAGGAGTATTTTGCGCAGGCCATAAGTAACATGTACGCGGAACTTTCTTCATCGGATCCCTCTCAAAAGATGTTATGATGCAGAGCATGAATCAAAATCGACAATTTCTACAACGATTGACGGGACAACAGTGCGGCTTCAGTAAGAACCCAAATGTGGCATTCTATCTCGGTCGTATCCTTTTCTCTCCAAATAAGCTTGTATCATGAGTGGGGGAAAATATTCCGTGATAATCGAGTTCAACAATTCTTTATCCTAATAAAACTTGATTTTTTTGTCCCACCTACAATAATCTTCGAGAGGGTCTAGTGTCCCGCCATCTTTCTTGGATACGTCGGAAAGGGATGGATGAATCCGTGTGGATGTTATTCTCAGAATCAATAGAGCAGCGATTGAGTCGGGCTTGTGAGACTTTAGATTGAGAATTTATTCTCAGATGTGTTTTCTATTCTCTCTGATTTTTCGAATAGAAACCGAACAACAGTAGTATTTCCATGTTGTTTGTGATGGTTGCTTGTTCCTTGTTTTGTAAGTGAGTTTGCGTGTAAGAGTTCATTATCACGGTCATCATCGTCAACATCTCTCCCACTTCATTGCCACCTTTATCGGCACCACCACCATTGCCACGTCGCAGCTACCCACCACCATTTCAGTGCACCAACTTTTTCATTGACACCACTACGCGAGGGACGGCGATATCTGACACAGCATAATCACATGACTTAAACATGATCCGGGATTAACAGGTGTGTTTTAAGGGTAATCGTGTTGGGCCAATATCATGTTAACTAATGAGACATGATTAATAATATCCAATACGTCAGGATAAAAAATCCACTCGGAGAACACATTTAAGATCATGCGCAAGTGTTGACACAACCTGTACTTGGATTGGTTCAGATACGATTAATTAAATGGTTGTTTTAAATTAGTGATATCATATTGATCATAAAAATGCTATGTAATTTAATTTGATGATATTTTGTCAAGGGATTATCGTGATTCGTAATACAAAAAAAACTAAGGATATTTCATGTTGGGTTTGCGTCGACAGATTGATTTCGTGTCTTACGAGGTCATGCGACTGCATCAACCTATTGACCTGTTATTTAATTATGTTACATATGTCGTGTTGTGTCCATCCATTATTTTTTTCGGATAGTATTCATATCACATTAGTCGATTTACAATGAACTGATCCTAGATTTTGTGATTTAAATTTATATTGACACAAGATGAACACGGACAACAATCGGATTACCGCCCCTATGCCATTGACCTCCACCGTCTAGCCACTACATCAGCATTATCGTGAGCTCCACTATCACCGCAATAAGGCCAGCTGTTCCACTTGTCCACCATCACCAACGATTAGTAATAAAAAAAATTCGAACATTTGAGAGATTAAACAAACCACGGGTGTAATGATTAAATAATGGAAAAACATCAATAATGACACATGATTGATTAAGAAAATATATGTGGAAAATATTTGACTCTTTTAAAGAAGTTTATTTGGTAAAATTACAAAAAAAGTCATAAACATATTAGTCTCATACTAATTCAAGTCTAAATCTTTTGATGATTTGCCAATATAGTCATTACGACTAATGTTGGCTAGAAATCATTGATATGAATGTCGACAAAGATCGCTAAGATGATTGATTCCGATATCGATAATTCTATAATTTTTCTTTTTTTCTTTCTTTTCCTTATCAAGTCTGGTGAAGGTCATCTACTGACCCTCGCTGATCATAGGTGAGGACCGTGAACCCCTCACCAAATTTAGGGGAGGTCTGTGACCCTCACCCAAGGCCGGTGAGGCTTTGCAGCCCACATCTAGTGGCTAGCAAGGGTGGTTAGTGAGGGTCAGCTAAGATTTGAAAGAAAAGGAAAAGAAAAATATTAAAAGAAATTTAGAATTTTTTTAAATTATGAAAATTATCCATATTAGCATCGGCTATGTTACATAGGATAGTTAGCTTTCGTAGCAATGATTTTCTATCAAAATAAGTTGGAAAGACTAAATTATCATATTGTCACCAAATTGAAAGGTTTACGACTAAATTGACATATATTCAATAATTTTAGAATTTTTTTGATAATTTTCCCAAATTTATTTGGGATGAAAAAATCTGAAGATTAATATCACAATAAGAGAGAGAGAGAGAGAGAGAGAGAGAGAGAGAGAGAGAGAGAGAGAGAGAGAGAGAGAGAGAGAGAGAGAGAGAGAGAGAGAGAGAGAGAGAGAGAGAGAGAGAGAGAGTATATATAAAATAGTAGATACTTAACTTACACATTTGTCCATGGATTCAGAATTTGTAAAATAAGCAATGAAGAAATATATAAGAAAGGAGAAAAATGGTTGAGATCCATGGTAAATTGGAAATCCTTGAACGACTCAGATTACTTTGTTCATGTAGAGATAAATTGATGTACGAACATTGGTGGAGAGCGTACTCCACGCGTTCTGACACTTTTTGATACGAACTTCGATGTCATTGCTTGTAATTTATATGCTAAATCAAATTCCTTGTCCAATCATTTCATGGCACTAAGGTTACGTTTAATAATCGAGATAATATTCAAGATAGGATAAAAATTTATCATATTTAACATTTGATACTTATTTAAGACATGATAAAGTTGAATATAAATGGGATACATACAGGATAAAATTATCCCATCCGTAATAGGAAAATTATTTTTTCGAATGACAAATTTTAAATTAACAAAATTAATATTATATTTCAATATAAATAATATTTAAAAATTCAAAATAACAAAAAATATTAATTTAGTTATTTTAATTTAATCTTATTTATATTGATATTTTCGACTTTAATTCTATTTTAAAATATAAATTCAATAAGTAAATATAAATATATATATATATTAATACATATTTCATGTATTTTTGCATTTTAGGTATATTGGTACAATTTACTATTTAATAAAGTTTTATTAGAGAATGATGGAAAATGAAGAAAGAAATAAAAAAGAAATTAATTAAAAGAAGAGAGGAAAATAAAATAAAAAATCAAATAAAAATAAAGTAGGCAAGAGTGTCGTGAAAAATTTTACTATCTCCATTTGTAAAAATTTTTGTTCATTTATAACAATATTCATTTTATAACAAATAATGTACATGATATGAAATGAATATATAATGGTTGATAGAATATAATAAAATCCTTAAATTTCATATCTTATCTTAGCTAGTCCCCTTATGGTTAAAACTTCGGACAACCAAATGTAGTGTAATATATTTGTTCAACGAGTGAGTCGGGTTAGGTTTGGATTCAGTTATAAATGATCTGACTCAAATTAACCCATTAATCCGTTTATAACCCATTTATTTTTAAATCTATTGACTTATATCTATCTCATATTACTAGAACATTCCCATATTTAACTCAATGTGAGAACTCATATCCAAACTGGAATAAGAGTGTGAAGTAAGCTAGCGTGAGATCGAGTGTAAAGTGAGTAAGCAAGCGTGAAGTAAGTGAGCATGAGATCAAGTGAGAATGAAGTGAGAATCATAAAGGTGGGCTAGGTCTTGATAAGTTGTAAACCCGTATATGCCACATTTGTCCAATATACTTAATCCATCACATATGAGTTTTTCTTTCTTTTTTTGGTCAAACCATCATATATGAGTTGATAAATAGGTTTATGATCAATTTTGACCGGTTTAGATAGTAATAAAGTTTTGCACCGATGTCGAAAGTTTTGCCATATTACTAGTAGTATGCTCTTTGAGAATTGCAAAAATCACCAAGATCTGAGGAAAAATAAGCACGAGCTTTTTCCATTTTTGCATGCAAGTACTGAGGGTGGGCTTGGTTCAACTTTAGAAATGAGCTTTAGTGTAATGCAAATATTGAAAGTTAAAGTCTTTGGGGAAATACAAATTGTGTTTGGTGAAAAGTTTTGACAAAACAATTTTTGATTCAAGTAGTATTTGGCAAAAAAAGGGGGCTTTGGCTGCATTTTTTTTACATTTTATATTGAAAAACACTCCAACCATTTGCTGAAACTAGTGAGGGGCTCAGGCTACCGGTGAGCTAGATTTGATGTCGGCAACCTTCGGCTGAGGTTGCCTAACCTTGGGCAACCTCTAGCAATGGTCGCGCGGCCAAGTGATAGCTGCTTAGGGTCTCACAATCTCAGGCGATCGCCACTTGAGTCGTGGGAACCAAGTGACTATCGTTTGTGTCTCGCGAGGGTCAAGCGCCCCTAGGCAACCTTGCAAGAACGATCGCTTAGGCGATTGCTTGGGTGGTTGCCTAGGTTGAGCAACCTTAGGCAATGGTTGCCTAGGTCGCACAACCTTGTCGGCCTCTCGTTAACCCTTCGCCAGCTAGATCCGGCATCATCAACCCTCATCGGTCACCCTCACGTAAAGAAGATGTACAATAACAACATGAGACAAAATTGGAAATCTAAAGAATCGATGAAAGTAATTTTAGAAAAAAAATTGTTTAACCCTAATTTCAGCATTTCTCAATTGCCTTTTAAGAAGACTTGCCAAATACTCCAGCATTTTTCCACTAGACTTTTGAGGCCGAGAACCTTGAACCAAACACATCCTAAGTCGTTTGTACGAAATCCTCATACCAAATCCCGCAATCCTTGAGTTGCACTCGGGGCCCGACAGCACGCAGAGGCTAGTGAGCACATCTTGCGATCGCAACATCCGTTGTTCTTAGTCTTCGGTGACTAACGATTGTAGTCGTCGCCGTGGCTGCCGGTGTCGCGTGACTAAATTTAGCGCCATTGCAATATATTGTAGGCATGAGGAATGTCGGGTTCGATCAAGCCGGACAAACAGAGCCAACAACTGGCGACGAAATCTAACTTTCAAAAGAATGGACATTCCACGACACAAGGGGATTCGCTTTGCTCTTATTGATTGCATCGTGTCGCATTTGTCGTTATAGATGATGATCGAATGTAATTATTTAATTGGAGTTTTTGCATGTGCCTAGATATATTAAAAAATTGCTAAATAAGTCTCTTCTTTTGTGCTAAAGAAAAACTAAATAAATCACCAGGCCTACTATCGAAGATTTTAGGCCCACCTCGAATGGCCGATTTTCCCTTTTCCCTTTCCAAAAATTGTCATTTTTTTTTATTCATGATCATACGAAAATGGCTGTTATTTAATTTTCATGACAAGTAATACTAGATAAGAAAAATGAGCTGCTAGAATTTGTCCATAATATGTAACGGATCATAGCTAATAGAGGGTAACGACTAGAATCTTGTGTCCAAATTAACACTCACAAACAAAACAGAAAAATGAAGATTAGGCTTCTCATGTTAAATGAGGTTGTATAAACTTATGTTTCAAGAAAATCGGGAAAAATGCTAAAAAAGTCCTAAACCTTTTTACGTTGTGCCAATTCAGTCATTTTTGGCCAATTTTGGCCGGATTTTGCTAACTGGGCGCCGGTCAGCTGACGTGGTTTGATCGGCGACGTGGACGATTTTTAATAATATTTTAATATTTTTTATTTTTCTTTCTTTTTTTTTTTTTTTTCCTTTTCCTCCTTCTTCCTCCACCTGGTCGCCGAGGTCGACCTCGCTGGCCACCTCGCTAGTGTTCACAAGGGCAGCCTCGTGCTAGGCGGCGAGGGTCGAGCCTCGGCCGCTCGTCACGAGGTTGCCCTCCAGGCTTGGGTGGTGAGGCTCACCCTCGCTGAATTTGGCGAGGCTCGACCCTCGTTGCCTAGGCCTCGGGGGCGGCCTCGTGCTAGATCCATCGCCCATGGTCGGTGAGGGCGAGCCCCGCTAGCCCGGCGCGAGGCTACCCTTGCGGCCTAGGCAGCCTCGAGTTGGCGGGGCTTGCCCTCGCCGCCCAGCCTCGAGGGCGGCCTCACGCCGGGCAAGCGAGGCTTGCCCTCGCGGGCACCGGCGAGGTGGCCAGCGAGGTCAACCTCGACCTCATTGGCCATTGCCTCTAGCCGGTCGCTGGAGGAAGAAGGAGGAGAAGGAAAAAAGAAAAAAAAGAAAAAGGAAATTTTTTTTAAAAAATAAAATAGTATTAAAATTGTCAATGTCGCCGCCGACAGCCACGTCGATCGGCCAAAGATCCGATTAGCAAAATTCGGCCAAAATTGGCCGGAAATGACTGAATTGGCACAACGTAAAAATGTTTAAGACTTAATTAGTATCAAAAAAAGGTTTATAACTTTTTTAGCACTTTTCCCCAAGAAAATCGATACATTTCACAAAATAAATGTAAGTCACAATATGAAATTATTTCGAAAAAATAATTGCCGGCACACCACCAATGAGATAACATATAAATTTATTACAACAGATTTATCTCGTCTAAATTGAAATGAAATGATCAACTTATAATGTCTCGCTTAAGTTTCGCTTTTACTCACAGAAAGTATATCTGGATCGTACTGGAATAGCATTTGTTCTGACTTTTGGGCATACCGTGGCTGAAATTGTATTCCGCGCGAAAATTCTATCTCATACCATCCCAAATGCAAAATATTCGAACATTTTCCCAAAAAAAAAAAAAAAAAAAAAACACCCAACATTTTAAAACAAAATAAAGAAAAGAAAAAACAACGTCAGAAGCTTGATCTCGCGAAGACATTATTCTCGGTGGAACATCGCGTCATCGGGGAATCATCGGGGAATCATCGGGGAGTTTGAGGAAGTTCGGGTGTCGGTCTCCCGTTCGTCGCGAGAAAGAGCTCAATTGGAATTCCCATTCGGAGTCAAAATACTAGCGCTGCAGAGAGGCCTACAGGTACAGGTCGAAAAGACAGCCGCAGACTCGGACGTGCGCTCCCCGTTATTGCCCACGACAAGCCAACTCCCACTCCCCGCGGTCGGAGCGAAATGGCCCCCAGGTAACTTTGAATGAGTGCACATTTTGTGAATGCCAAGTGTGTTTGGAAATTTATTTTTGTCTATATTTTGCAAAGTAATTTTAAAGTAAAAGGAAAAGAAAAGGGAGGAGGAGATGCAGCTGCTCGGCAATGGTGTTGGTGGTGGTGGGGAGGCGGCTGGTGGTGGTAGCGGTGGCGGTGGGAGGAGGCAACTTGCCTGAGGCCGTGTGGCCTCAGGTGATGCCTGGGTCGTGCAGTCTCAGGTGACGCCGCCTAAGGTCGTGAGGTCTTAGGCGGCGTTGCTTGGGTCATGCCACCCAGGTGACGCCTAGGGTCGCGTGACCGTAGGCCACCTCGCCCGAGGTCGCGTGACCTCAGGCGAGGCTTCCTGGCAGCCAGATTTGGCTGCTTGCGGCTAAGCACGCCGCCCACCGGTTGAGCTTCGCAGTGGAGCAGCAAATCCAAGGAAGAAGACGATGAACAGTATTTTTCGAGGGCAAAAGAGGAAAACATGATTATCAGTAAGGGCAATATTGGAAAGAAAAAAATTAATTAAAACTTAGAGTAGCATTTCGAAAATGCTGGCATTTGGCAAATGGAGACTCAAAAGTGTGAACCAAACGCAAAATATTTTCTCCAAAGCCCATTGGGAAAGGCAAACCAAACGGGGCGAGAGAGAAGAAGTCGCGTGCAATTCCACGCCTCTCGATCACTCCATCACTCCATCTTCACCCCACTCTCGCACCGATTCGGCCGGTCAATTGGAGAGCTCAATCGCTGATCCCGGGTCGCACGCTGGGGCATGATCCTCCCCCTTCCGCCACGCGCTCACGATCCATGCCGGGGGAGGGGGCTAGTGCCCGAGGGGGAGAGATTTTAGGGTTCGGGGTGAAATTTGATTTTGGGTAACCAGTCCTCTTCTGGTTAAAAATCCAGACAATCAAATGTTGTGTAATAGACTTGCTAAACGAGTGAGTCGGGTTAGGTTTGTATTTAAATATAAATGATCTGACTCAAATTAACCAATTAATCTATTTATAACCCATTTATTTGTAATGTAAAGTGAGAACTCATATCCAAACTTGAAAGAAGAGTGTTAAGTGAGCGAGTGTGAAATTGAGTGAGAATGAAGCCAGAGTCATAAATGTGGACTGGGTTTAAATAAGTTGTAAACCCCATATATGCACCATTTGTCCAATATACTTAATCCAGCATCTATGAGTTTTTTTTTTTTTGGTCAAACCATCATATATGAGTTGATAAATAGGTTTATGATCAATTTTGACTGGTTTAAGATAGTAACAAAGTTTTGCACCGATGTCGAAAGTTTTGCCATTATTACTAGTAGTATGCTCTTTGAGAATTGTAAAAATCACCAAGATCCCAGAGAAAATAAGCACGAGCTTTTTCCATTCTCTCATGCAAGTATTGAGGATGGGCTTGGTTCAATTTTAGAAATGAGCTTAGTGTTATGCAAATATTGAAAGTTAAAGCCCTTTTGGGGAAATACAAATTGTGTTTGGTGAAAATTTTTTGCAAAACAATTTTCAATTTAATTAATATTTGGCAAAAAAAGAGGGCTTTGGCCGCGTTTATTTTATATTTTTTATTGAAAAACATGCCAACCATTCGCCAGAACTAGCTAAGGGCTTAGGTTACCAGTGAGGCAGATTTGGTGTCAGCAACCTTCGGCTGAGGTCGCCTAACCTTGGGCGACCCTCGGCAATGGTCGTGCAGCCTAGGCGACAACCACTTAGGGTCTCACAACTTTAGGCGACCACCACTTGGGTCGTGGGAACCAAGCGACTATTGTTTGCATCTCATGAGGGTCAAGCGCCCCTAGGCAACCTTGCAAGAACAATCGCTTAGGCGGTCGCCTAGGTTGAGCAACCTCATGCCTAGGTCGCACAACCTTGTTAACCTCTTGTTGGCCCTTCGCCAGCTAGATCCAGCCTCATCGACCCTCATCGGTTGCCCTCATATAAAGAAGATGTACAATGACAAGACAAGATCGGAAAACTAAAGAATTGGTAAAAGTAGTTTTAGAAAAAAAACTATTTAATTCTAATTTCAGCATTTCTCGATTGTCGTTTAAGAAGACTTACCAAATACCCCAATATTTTTCCAGCGGGCTTTTGAGGCCGAAAACCCATCACAAAAGTTAAACCGAACGCATTCTAAGTCATTTATACAAAATCCTCGTACCAAATCCCACAATCCTTGAGTTGCACTCAGACCCCGGCAGCACGCATGGGCAAGTAAGCACATCTTGCGATCGCAACATCCGTTGTTCTTAGTCTTCGGTGACTAACGATTGTAGTCGTCGCCGTGGCTGCCGGTGTCGCGTGACTAAATTTTAACGCCGTTGCAATGTATTGTAGGCATGAGGAATGTCGGGTTCGATCAAACCGACAAACAGAGCCAACAACTCGCGACGAAATCTAACTTTCAAAAGAATGGACATCCCACGACGCGAGGGGATTCGCTTTGCTCTTATTGATTGCATCGTGTCGCATTTGTCGTTATAGATGATGATCGAATGTAAATTGGAGTTTTTGCATGTGCCTAGATATATTAAAAATTTGCTAAATAAGTCTCTTCTTTTGTGCTAAAGAAAAACTAAATAAATCACCAGGCCTACTATGGACGATTTTAGGCCCGCCTCGAATGGCGGATTTTCCTATTTCCTTTTCCAACAATTTTGTCATTTTCTTTAATTCACGATCATACGAAAATGGCTGTTATTTAATTTTCATGACAAGCAATACTAGATAAGAAAAATGAGCTGCTAGAATTGTCCATAATATGTAACGGATCATAGCTAATAGAGGGTAATGACTAGAATCTTGTGTCCAAATTAACACTCACAAACAAAATGGAAAAATGGAGATTAGGCTTCTCATATTAAATGAGGTTGTATAAACTTCTTTTTCAAGAAAATCGGTACATTTCACAAAATAAACATAAGTCACAGTATGAAATTATTTCGAAAAAATAATTGCCGGCATAACATCAATGAGATAACATATAAATTTAGTACAACAGATTTATCACGTTTAAATTGAAATGAAATGATCAACTTATAATGTTTCGCTTATGTTTGGCCATTACTCACAGAAAGTATATATGGATCGTACTGGAAATAGCGTTTATTCTGACTTTTGGGCACACCGTGGATGAAATTGTACTCCAAAAATGCTATCTTCCGTATCGAAATTGCATACCATCCTAAATGCAAAATATTCGAACATTTCCCCCCAAAAAAAAAAAACACGCAACATTCCAAAGCGAAATTAAGAAACGAAAAAACAATGTCCGAAGCTTGATCTCGCGGAGACATTATTATTCCCGGTGGAACATCGCGTCACCGGGGAATCATCGTGGAGTTTGAGGAAGTTCGGCTGTCGGTCTCCGGTTCGTCGCGAGAAAGAGAAAGCTCAAATGGAATTCCGATTCGGAGTCAAATACTAGCGCTGCAGAGAGAGGCCTCCAGGTACGACGGGTCAAAAAGACAGCCGCAGACTCGGACGTGCGCTCCCCGTCATTGCCCCCCCGACAAGCCAATTCCCACGCCCCCGCGGTCGGAGCGAAAGAGCGAGAGAGAGAAGAGAAGAGAAGAAGTCGCGCGCGATTCCACGCCTCTCCATCACTCCATCGCTCCATCTCCGCCCCGATTCTGCCGGCCGGTCGGAGAGCTCGATCGCCGCCGATCCCGGGTCGCGCGCCGGGGCGTGATCCTCCCCCCCGCCCTTCCTTCCGCCGCGCGCTCGCGATCCGTGCCGGGGGAGGGGGCCGGCGCCTGAGGGGGGAGAGATTTTAGGGTTGTGGGGTGAAATTTGATTTTGGGTAACCGAGGATTTTGGGAAGGGGGGCTGCGGTTCCCCGGGGGGTCGCCCGAGCGTCATGCTGTCGAATCATCTGCAGAACGGTATGGAGACGGCCAGGCTCGTCTGGTCACGGCTCCCGAACACGGAGGACGGCGAGTTCGACGCGGTCGGCATCTCGAAGAAGAGCGACGGCAGCAGCGTCGAGAGCCTCGACTACGAGGTCATCGAGAATTATGCCTACCGAGAAGAGCAGGTTGCGTTCTTTTTATTTTATTTTTTTGGGTGTTTGGGAGGGGAATTTTCGGCTCGAGGGCGGATCGCGGTGGTGTGGATCTCGATGTGAGTCGGAAAGTTTGATTTTTTGATTTTTTTTTTTTGAGCGCAGGCGCAAAGAGGGAAGGTGTATTTTGTGTATCAAGTGGCGGTGAAGTGGTTCTTTGCTTTGCTCATTGGAATTGGTAAGCTGATCTGTGTGTTTTGCGACTCTTATTGGTAGGCCGGAGATTAGGGATGCTTTTTCATGATGTTGCGCTTGAATTGAACCTAATTCTTAGGCCAACTGAAAAACGTCTATGAACTATGCTTTCGGTGGTAGGTGAAGTGCCTCACTAATTCCTCAAATGTGTAAATTAGACCGATGATGTGGGGGATCGGATTAATTGCAGAGTTAAGTCTTTCTTTGTCCTTTTTCGGAATGAAGAGGCAGTTGGAATTTCAATGGAACTCCTTGCCGTTTATTGTTACATGTTCAATTTGCCAATAATTACAAGAAAAAGAACTACTTGTAGAAGCTTTTGGGGTGCCTCCGCATCGGATGGTTGTAGCTGTTGTTGCACTGGTTTGAACAGAAACTTCAAATAATTTCTGTCTTATGGTTACTCACTATGTAAACGTAGTTGATGTCGTACTATCTGAAAGCTTCTGAGTTATTATGGGTATTCTCTATCTGGCGTTCTGTATTTTTTTTCTTCTTATGTTTACTTTCGTGGAAATATTTCGATTCTTATTCGGTTGTTTGCTTTCAGGTACTGGATTAGCTGCTGTTTTCATCAATATATCAGTCGAGAACTTTGCTGGATGGAAGTTCCAATTGACGTTTAATATAATTCAAAAATCCTATTTCGCTGGTTTTCTGATATATGTATTATTCAACTTGGCTCTAGTGCTGTCTTCTGTATATATAGTTACAAATTTCGCACCAGCAGCTGCTGGTTCTGGCATTCCTGAAATTAAGGGTTATCTAAATGGTATGCTTGATTGGCATTCTGCATCTTTGTTGTTCCACAATGTTTTGGCATCATTTATTCAAGAATACTCATTGTTTTGAACTCAATTATCAGGAGTTGATATACATGGCATTCTTTTCTTTAGAACTTTGATTGGAAAGGTAAATCACTTGTCAATTGTTTGCTGTTAAATTACATTACGACTTTCTCTAATGGGCTGCAATGATCACTTAATCTCTAATTTCCACAGATATTCGGGAGCATTGGCTCTGTTGGGGGTGGCCTAGCTCTTGGAAAGGAGGGTCCTCTTGTTCATACGGGTGCTTGTATTGCTTCATTGCTTGGACAAGTTAGTACACACACCACATCCAATACTTTCTTAATAAGCACCTTATTGTTTGTTCAAAGGGCGCTTCTTAATTTTTCACTTTTTCATTCATTTTGTGATCTTTTACGATCTGAGGATTCGGCTAGATCGTCACTTTATGCTTTCATATACTTGTATTGGGAATAGTTTTTGTATCTTCATATGATTAAAGGCAATGGTCCTTGACTGTATGTTTCATAGACAACTTCTTTAGATGCTTTATTCTTCAATGAGCATGTTCAGCAATTTAAAGTGTTTGAATTAGCCAAATTCAGTATCGGTGTCTCTATCTGGCGACCAACTTATGTGCTTTCTATTTTAGTCTCGTGTGGCTTAAGGATTGGTGTAGCCTTACATGTTTCTACTTTTGACATTAATTAAACCAGAGTTTTTGTGAGATCCCCCCCAAAAAAAAATAATAAAAAAAAAAGAAGAAGAAAAAATCAGAGTTTATGTAATGGGCTGTAAGTGAGGAAATCGAAGAAGTTGATAGAGAGAGATAATTTATGGCTGTAGGTTTAGCAATACACGTTGTGCTGCTTTATGCATCCACACCTGCATTAACCATGTGGTATGGTTTCCTGCAAATAGTTGGAGGAACCAGCTTTTCTATAAATTTAGTGATATGGTTGTCTTGTTTCTTAGAAATAAGGACATAATTGGTGGCCTGGAATCTGTGTGTGATCACTAGTTGTTTTATATCTGGTGCCCCAAATAAACCTCAGCTGGTGTTTTGCTAAAGTGGTGGTTCTTGTGCAAACCTTATTGATTGTCCGAAGCAGAGACTGATCTGTTGGATGGTGTTTCAGATATATTTCTCATATTGTCCTTTCTGTTTTCCATGATACTCCTTTATATGCAATCTTACATTTTATCTGGTAATCACAAAGGATCAAGTGATCAAGCATGGTTGTGTTTTTGCCGAAGGTCATGAACACCATTTTTTTCTTTAATGTGATTCCGAGTTCAGGGGGGATCCACAAAATATCATGTGAGTTCGAGGTGGCTTCAAGTCTTCAAGAGTGATCGGGATCGCCGCGATCTTGTAAGTTACTAAGGCCTCTTAGATTGATGAGAGGCACCTCTTCGGCAGCATATAGTTTTTTCCCTTCCTTCTATTGGCATGTGGACTCATTTATTTATCTCACCCAAGATTTCTTGTGGGGCTTTTTCATGATTTATAAAACTTTAATTTTGAAGGGAAGCTACATACACTCACACAAAGTTTAGTTGCCCCAAACACCATTTTATACTAGAAAAATATTTAATGATATCCTGCTTCTGCTAGTAACCTCTTATGGCAACATCTAAAGTTCATTGTTTATGCTTGATTGACAATGGAAACCATTAAATTTGAAACTGTCGACTGCTTCATCCCCTATTCCTTTTTCTGTTATAGTTTGGATGTTTGTACTCCATAGTCCATACTAAAGATCAGGGCCTTCTTTTATCAGTTTAATCATGGTGAATGCCTGGTCTGATTGGAAGTGTCGGCATCCACTACTTACCACTGTCTATATGCTGAGCAGGATTTTCCTTTTTCTTGTGTAATTCTTTTCCTTTCTTAACAAAATAAGAAAGTGCATGTCAAAGCTCAAATGCCCAAATCTGTTCTAGTAGCAATGTTCTGCCTCTGAAATGCTATTGTCTTATTGTCAATCTTTCAATACTTTACCAAGGTTACCTGTGGATGTGCTGCTGGAGTTGCTGCTGCCTTCAGAGCCCCAGTTGGTGGTGTTCTATTTGCGTTGGAAGAAGTTACGTCATGGTAAAATGGCCCACCTGCTTTTACTTGGTTAAGTTGTTTTTTCTTGATAGGATTACATGCATGAATTTTTTGAACTATCAAGAACAAAGTATCATTCCAGAGTTATGCTCTTTGCGTTTTCTAAGGTGGAGGAGTCAACTTATGTGGCGTGTTTTCTTCACTTCTGCAATTGTTGCTGTTGTCGTACGAACTGCAATGGGTTGGTGTAAAAGTGGAAAGTGTGGACATTTTGGCGCGGGTGGATTCATAATATGGGACATATCAGGGTCGGTTCTTATTCTTTAATCTGGTGAAGCCTTAGAATTGTTTTCGGGTTTTTCTAGCTAATAGACTTTTAATGATGTTCTGTTGCAGTGCTCAAGAGGATTACTCATTTCAGGAGTTACTGCCAATGGCTGTCATCGGAGTTATTGGGGGTCTCCTTGGTTGGTGTTTTGCTAGTTGGATCTCATGTTAATGCCCTCTTTTTGCCCTCTGATCTGGCCGATGTTTTTTTCAGGGGCATTATTTAACCAGCTTACTCTATATATAACTCACTGGCGTCGAAATTATCTGCACAAGAAAGGAAATCGTGTCAAGGTAAACATTCAATGTGAGATGATGTGCATTTTTTCCAAGTGTCTACTTGCCCAGGACCTTTTTCCTCTTATATTCATTTTACGTCATCTCATAAAAAAATTTGGAGCAGATAATTGAAGCATGCCTCATATCTCTGCTAACATCAGTGATATCCTTCGGTCTACCATTACTGCGAAAATGCACTCCGTGTCCTGAAACAGATTCCTCTTCTGGTATAGAATGCCCAAGGTCTCCAGGAATGTATGGAAATTATGTGGAGGTAAATTTGTTTTTGCCATCACTTTCATTATATGGGAGGCATTAGTGGAAGGGGAGGAGTGAATCACGAAAATCATTACTGCTACCGCGGATATAAAGTTTCATAGTTGTAGTTCATTCTCGTTGTTAGTTTTTGAGACAAATTTCATTCGCTAATTATCTTTTTGGCCCCATTTTCTGGAAAAATTGTGAAAGTCAGTCTATTGGATTATAATATTTTTTCTATCTAAATTCTCATATTGAGCCAGTAAAATTTTTATGATATTACTTAACTGTAATGTGGCAGTTAATGGGGTAGACTTTCTCTCTGCGCTACAAGTTAGCTTTGAGTAGTTGATTCAGATGTAAGGTCAGGAACTCTTTGATCACTGTGGTGGTTGTCTTTGTGATAATTCATCTGATCATTAGTTAATTGTTTATATCTAGACAGTTTTTTTGACATGTATGATTGAATCGATGACTTGCAAGAGGAAAAACATTTGGTTAGGTTTCATTGAGTCTCAGCGTGAGTTGCCAGGGCTCCCCCCTGTTCCCTACTGGCCTTACTCCACTATTTTCATCTGTCTCTATCCCCAGGCAGGGTGCTTTCCTCTTATAACGAGTTACTATCTGCACTGTAGCTTCGTGAAATCACTAAGCATGGTTTATTGAATTAGTAACTTCCTTTCAATATAAGTTACAATGCTGAACTTTTAGTTTACTAAACTATTACACAGAACATGTTTCAAGGTAGATTCATTTGTGTTACAGTGTGTTCAATTACATCTCTGTTATTGGGCGAGATTTATTATTGAATCATATTTCTGACATCTGTAGCCTAAGCTATCCTGCCTTAATCAAGTAGGAACTCTTGCCTGATTTCACCTTAACAAATTTGTTACTGACTGTGATAACACTTCCTCTCATAGATGGTGTTTCTACCCTTGCAAGGAATATACTCTTTGTATACTCATTGTTTTGGTTTTGCTGATTCTTGGGGTTTAATTTGTTTGCAGTTTTACTGTGGAAGAAAAACTGAGTACAATGATCTTGCTACTATTTTCTTTAACACTCAGGTAATCTAAATTAATTGATGCCTTTATGTTCTTTTGCAGAATTGTGCATCCTTCAGGCTACTATATTTTGCAAATTTGGTAGAATTATCGTTGTTGGCAAAATAGTGAATAGATTTGCTGCTGATGGAATCTCCTATGTTTAACTGATTCCAATCAACGAAATCGACTTTATTGTTACAGGATGATGCCATCAGGAACTTGTTTAGTGCAAAGACAATTCATGAGTACAGTGCCCAAAGTTTGTTGACCTTTCTGGTAAAGCATTTTGCTTTGCATGTATCATTTTTTTCTGTTCCAACTACAAGAAGGCATTACACCTTTGGGTGGAATATTTTTGAAGCTGCTTGTTTCATAGAATTTGGAATTAAACATGCTGTCACTACACACTGATAAATCCATGCCTTTGTTTCTATTTTGTGCATATTTTGGTATAATACATGCAAAGTAACTTGTCTCTTTTACATCCTGCCACCTTCAGGTTATGTTTTATACGTTAGCAGTGATCACATTTGGTTCTGCTGTTCCTGCTGGTCAGTTTGTTCCTGGAATAATGATAGGATCGACATACGGACGCCTGGTTGGCATGTTTGTTGTCAACTTTTACAAGAAGCAAAACATTGAGGAGGGAACGTAAGCCTATTCACTTGTTTAGTTGTACTTTTGATTTCATTTGAGGATTACTACTTTCACATGCATAAGGCCATCATTGTTTCTGATGTGCTGTTAAAGAAGTAAATCTGCTGCAGCAGTTGTTGAATGATACTTTGAGCTCGAAGTAATTAATGATTCCGAGGCATGTTTAGACTAAGCCTGCATACTAATGTATTTAATGATAGTAATAACTGCTGTTTTCCTCAAATTACAAATGTCACTTTTGTTGTTTAATCAATGTTTTGTAAATTGGAGCGGACGGACCGGGCTGGTTCAACTGGTTGCATTGGTGACTGGCTTTAATTGTGGAAAATTGTGTAGAGAGCCGGGTTGAACTGGCTCTGCTGAGAGAAGCATATATTTCTGTGTCTCCTATGTGAAAAAGCCATGTGAGAACCACTCATCCAGGCATGCTCACCTTCCAATCTTGTGAATTTTGCAATCAATTGATGTTATAAATAAAGATGCAACCAGTGTAAAGAAAAAGCTTGAACCTTGGATGGAGCATGATTTCAGTGCATGGTATGCACACAATAGACCAATAAGCCACGTCCGGATATTGTTTTATCATCTTGCACATATTTTACACAAATAACGAAGTGGTCGAATGGGTCACACCATGATCTGGTGATTTGACTGGTTCACTCACCTGTATGGTCTTAAAAAACTGTTTAAGAGCCTGTTTGACATTGTTGTGGCTTTTTATGTTGTGGTGGTGCTGGCCTGTGCTGTGGCTGAACTGTTAAAGGGCATTCGGCAACATGTTTTGCAACACGCTTATATTAACATACTGACACAGACCCTGATATGCATTTATTCACTACACCTTCAAGTGAATTTGATATTAATGCAACAGTTCAGGGAAGAATCCTATTTGCGGAACGTACTTTAGTGACATATATGCTGAATAAAAACGATGATTTGACTTCACAGATTTAGGAAATTTGTGAGATGATGCTGGGAAATAGAGTTTGCATTTTCATATAGGCTAACCATCTTACAACTGATTTTTCAGTTTGCTCCTCCTTTAGCAGTGAAATATGTGTCAGGATTTAATCTACTAAGATGCTGTCCACAAAATTTCATGTGATTCAAGTTGAATGCCATTAATGGTTAAAGAAGTGACAATTTTCGGAGATGCACTCCTTTTTTGGAGAGATATCATCTTATTCCAACTTGCTATGTTTTGTTTCCATTAAAACTGGAGGCCTTCTTCTATCTTTTCGGTATCTGCTGACTGCTTGTGGACTTCTCTGCAAAGTTGTGCTCTCAGACCACTCCTCCCTTTCCCCTTCCTTTTAGCTATTTTACGTCTGTCCACAACCAAGTGCCGGGGTAGCATGCACAAGCCTCCAAATGAGAGGCCTAACCTCAACTTTTTCCTTCTGATTGAGTGCACATGCCATAAAAGGCACAATTCGCTGGGCTTCCTCCATTATAATGTGACTTTCATTTTCTCATGTCTTTCTAGTCATACCTGACCGTGTTCTTATTAGAAAGCATTTTGTTGTCCTTATACATAGATCAAATTTGTATATTGTTGTTTTCATTGATTTTCATGTACTTACTCTCTGTTTCTCTAGGTATGCATTATTAGGTGCTGCTTCCTTCCTTGGTGGTTCAATGCGGATGACTGTGTCGCTTTGTGTCATTATGGTTGAAATAACAAACAATTTGAAACTTTTGCCCCTTATCATGCTTGTTCTTCTTATATCGAAGGTATGTTTACATCAACACCGTTCTGCAAAGACTTGCGTTTGTGTCTTTGCAAGGACACTAAAGTCTGTTCTGCTGCAGGCTGTTGGTGATGCTTTTAATGAAGGTCTCTATGAAGAGCAGGCCCGGTTGAGGGGTATTCCATTGTTAGAATCAAGACCTAAATACCGGATGCGCAAAATGACAGCAAAAGAGGGTTGTGGAGGCCAAAAGGTGGACATCCTTCTAGTGATCAATAAGACTCTCACAATTATTTTAATACGTGCAGCATCTTGTTCCAATGCATATGGCCACACAATTGTAGTTCCAATAAGATTTAGAAAAAAGTCTAATTCATAATTACTCTAATGTTAGGAATGTGCACATGTGCATCCTGCTCTTACTTTTCAACTTTTTTACTGGCCCACTTGAGCTTTTCAATCTGGTGTATATTCTCAAGAGTGTAAATCTTTGTCATTGCTGTTTGGCTCAAGAAATTGAATATTATTATACCAACCATTAACTGCTGATTCCCCTAGCTGGCTTCTCCTCCAGTTATCCTGAGGAAGAACTCTATCTTAAACTGGTATTTTGGTCACTGTTATTGATATGAGATAAAACTGTCATTCATCGTACTGTACAAGTAGGTTTTGTAGTATTTGCCAACTTTTTAAGTTAATGCCCTGTTGCTTTATATTGTTTTTGCAAGTAAATGAAAAGAAGGAATCATATGATATGGACGATTTATTTTGTTTCCTATATCTTGTAAGAAACAAAAGTTTCAAGATAATTATGGCATTCCATCAACAGTTAAAGCTTGTGAGGTAATCAGATGTCAATTTTGCCTTTCTGGTCAGCAATAGATCGGCATAAATTAACAACTAGTTTTACTGCCTCTGGCATTTGATAATGATTCGTGGTTCTGATCATGGCGCAGTTATTAAAATTGCTCTACGACCAAGAACTTGAGCTGCATGGTGCATGCGATATTTGTAGCTTTGTATTTTTATCCTATATCATTTTCCAATACTCAACGCTGTTTACTTTTTTCTTTGTTGCTGAAGGTGATTTCCTTGCCGCGTGTTGTCAAGGTCTCTGATGTAGCATCTATCTTGCGGAGCAACAAACACAATGGTTTTCCTGTATGGAAGTGCTTTTTTTTTGCTTATGCTGCTTCATTCCATTTAGTTTGATGGTTCTCCCTGATGTTTCAACTGACAATTTCTCTCAGGTAATAGATCATACAAGAAATGGAGAAACACTTGTCATAGGGTTAATGCTGCGCAGGTAGTGTGCTTATGAGTCTGTAAATTCTGTTCCTTCATGATAAGGAGAGTGTTGGTTAATTGGAATTGGATTTCTTGGTACAGTCATTTATTGGTGCTTCTGCACTCTAAAGTAGATTTCCAGCACAGTCCATTGCCCTGTGAGGGATCTGGGATTATTAGGTAAGCCAAAAATTGACAAATGTTCTTCCCTCTAGTGCTCCAATTATATGAAAATTTTGAACAATGTTATTTTCAATTGTGAATTTCAGGCACAATTTCAATGAGTTTGTCAAACCTGCTACCAGTAGAGGATTGTCTATTGATGATATACATTTAAGCTCTGATGACTTGGAAATGTATATAGATCTAGCACCATTTTTAAATCCCTCTCCTTATGTAGTCCCTGAAGACATGTCTCTGACAAAGGTGAAGGTTTCTTTTCCATTTTGGAGATTATGATCCTTGAGCATTGGGCCTGTGAGTTGATAAATGTCGCTTCTTGCTGACTGTGTAGGTTTACAACCTTTTCCGCCAGCTGGGTTTGAGACATATATTTGTGGTGCCTCGTGCATCTCGTGTTATTGGTTTGATCACAAGAAAGGATTTGCTGATTGAAGAAGAGGTAATGTAGTTAATAGCCACTTCATGTTTTCAAGTGGGCAAATTTTGCTTGGCACTTCAACCGATGAACATGTATTTGTATTGCAGGAAAATGAGGATTTGGATACAGTGGAGCTTCAATCGACCAGTGTAAGGTCTCTTTGTTGCTTTACTCATTTAAACTGAGAAAAGCGGGAGGAGGGAGAGAATTGGCTCCACTGATTTGCATGAAAAGGAAAATTTTTATTTATTATTTTTTTTTTTGTGTGTTTTGTGGTGGGGGGGCGTGGACCACTTGTTTTGCTAGGTAGAATTTTCCGCTAAACAGAGGCTTGTGACATCTTCACGTTCGTATGAGTGGTTTTGTTGGGACCTCTTCTTCTGCTTGGCTTTTATGAAAACAAGTGCACTTTAAGTTAGCTTTATTGAAAACCATACAATCTTGATGCCATTACATTGGCACTTGCAATAAGGAGACAGGAAACAATAATGTATACTCAGGACTATGTTACCCACAAAACTTTTTACAAGATTTTCTTAGGCTTTTCAGTCTTTGTTTGTTTAATGGAAAAATGGGTTAAGAAGACCACTTTTGTCGAAATTTTGCCTCACTTGCATCCGTAAGTCAATATGGTTTTTTTTAATGAGAATGTCATTTTTCTGGAAGTGCTCGGGTCTTTTTTTTTTTAATAAGAATGTCATTTTTCTGGAAGTGCTCGGGTCCACTGCTGCCTATTTACCTTTGTGATACTACGAGTTAACAGTTTTCATAGGCTACGATGACCTGACCACACAATCTATGGTACTATCCTGATCAGAAAACCACGGCATCGATCAACTGGGTGATCAGAATTCACTTTTTTCCCTGATAGAAAGTATCCAAATGTATCATCACTTGGTACAGAAATAAGAGCCATATATTTCGCTACATGGTACTCCTCCATTGTAAAGGTGGAGTGCTGGATCAAATGTGAGACCAACTACACTAATAATGGCTCCATCTTGCTACTATACAATGACCAGGGAATTTTTGGAGAAAATCTGTTTCAGATGGAAAAATGTGTATGACAGTTTCTTGTATGCAAGAGCAAAATTAATCCTGGAAAAACCTTAAGCTAAAGAGTTTTGATCTAAGCAATGGGGCCTCCCCTCAAGATTTGGGCTATATTCTTCATCATCTCTGTTTAAATTGCATCATGGTACTCTGATTTTCTTTGGTAAGAAAAGTATCTTTTTGGTTTGGGTTTTGTTATACTTATCAAGCAGTTATTTTCTTGGAGTAGTCTTAGCGCAACAGAGTGCTATTGTTGTACATCATGTCAAGCATGTCTTCGCTGCAAGTGCTTCAAAAAGTTAATTTCTTCATCTACCCTCTATATTCCAAGCTCAGAAAATTCTGCATTTATTATACTAATTGATTTCTTTGTTTCGGATGTCTCTGCAGGGGTCGACGCCCTGATAGAAGAGTCAATGGGACTGCGGATATGGAGGATCCACTTCTGAATGATCTCCTGGTCCAAAATCGTACATCAAGCTAACAGGAATAATGTATCTCCACTGAAGCGAAGCAGAATTCTTTCTGCTTCTGGCCCTGAAAAGTAGTTAGTATAACCTGCATCTTCGTGACATTAAAGGTCAGCCGCTCCAATTTTGGCTCGCCGGTTATTGGCTTTCTATTGAGGAGGATCATCGGCTCCGTCTTTCTATAAGCATTTGGCTAGATGCTTCCAGCAGTGGAATCTAATTCCACGTCTGGTCAGATAGCTGTTCTTTCCTAATGTATCATGAGCTAGATTACAAGAGTTCAATCCAAAGAAAGAGAGGGAAAGGAAATGACATCTGGTAACTGAAGGGATAAAGTCATGCCGCCCGATAGAATTAGGATTATTCATATATTTTTTGTAAATGAAAATATAATTCTGGGAAAGGTAGATCAGAAATAAAACAAAGAAAGAGTAGAGACCTTTCTGGATTCCAACCCGTGTTTGGCATCATTTGCAACGATTCCAGATTCTTTTTTGGCATGCGAAATTCGTAGAGTTTAGTGGTTATCTTTTGCACTCGAAAGAGATTTATCGATCGCGTGAGATGTTTGGAGATTGCGCTATGTTTAATACATGATAGTTTCGACTGATTCACGTTATCATGCTGCAAAACGGGCTGGATCGTTCTCTTTGCCAAAATTTGATCAAGAGAAGGTGGTGTGTTGTGGCAAAAAGTCGTTAATGTTCACGAGATGTTCGTTGAGTTTAGAGGATGCTTACTCTCGTCTTCATGCGTAATGTCATTTCGGAACAAAGCTATTGGCGTATGCAATGCTTAGATGATGTTGAGAGAAACGCGAGTCCCTAGGTTGTGCACTGTACTTAATTAACCGCTGAAACGAGGATGCTTGTCCACTATTCGGATAAGCTCTAATTTTAGGTCAAAAGCGGGGAGACGTTTAAACTTAGGGTTTCCTACTTACCATCTAGTGGACCCTAATGGCGTTTCGGTGGAAAAAATAAGGTAATTTTTCTTTGTGCTGGTAAATCTATAAAAGCTATACCTTTGGTTAAAAAGTTGTATTGTCTGGTGACTTGTAAGTTATTGACTCTCTTACAAAATTATCGCTGTTAGTTCGGTTGTCTCGAAATTATTATTTATACAAATTAATTAGTGACTTTTATTTACGTAGCTTGACAACTATTAAAATTTCTAATTCTTCTATGAAATCACCAGTCTTATTTAACTTGCACACCAACTCGGCTAAGTTAGCAATTAGTTTTTGGGTAGGTGATTGTTTTTGAGAGCTGACCGATTAAAGTTAGCAATTAATATATTAAATTACTAATCTTAACTTGAGTTATTTACAAACTTTTGTCCCATAAAGAGATAAACTAATTCTAAATTATCAACTCCTATTTGGATTATTTAATAATATTTATTTGGTCATTTTCAATTCGCCATTGTTGTGAAAACTTAACAACTTTTATTTTCGTGGCATATTGATGTTTTACAGTAACAACTCTTATATCAAATTAACAACCTTAGTTGAGTTATCTAATGATATTTTCTTGATTTAATTACTTGATAGTTTTAGGTTACCAACTCTTATTTGAATAATTTACCAACATTTATTTTGTTGTTTTAAAATGAATAGCTTTTTGTAAAAGTTTGCCTACCCGATTGACATTTTTAAATTACCAACTTTCATATCAAATCATCAACCTTATTTAAGTTGCTTACCAACTTTTTGTGTTATTGACTATATATTACTTATTTATTTTTATTTGATGCACGTATAAATGTGAAGTTATTAACTTTTGTAACAATTTACCGGTCTTTGTTTCGCTGTTGTTATAGTAAATTTCTTATCAACTTTTTGTCATTGAAGACCCTAACCTTGCTCATTATGACATAAATATATTGAATCTTTTTTTTTTTTTTTGTGTTATACAGAACTCCGAACTTATGTTGATATGACAAAAATGTTATAGATAGAACTAAAATAGAGGGCATGAATGTCATACATGCATAAGTTTGGGTTTCTTCATGGTACAAAAAAAGTTTAGGATATTTATGTTATAATGGACAAGTTTAGGGTTTTTTGTGACTTAAAAAAAGTTTGGGGTAGTCGTATCATAGTAGACATAATTTGTGTTTCTTTATGGTATTCGGTCTTCTGTTTGTATTTCCACGTCAAGTCTGCACCTAAATTAGACAATGAACTCTTTCATCTCCTGGAAAATTCTAACCAAAAACGAATGCGCACTTCAGTGTCAATCTTGATTTAGTCTGAAGCGATAAAACCTTTCATTTACATGAACAATTAATTTCTCCTTTTAGCATTTTCATTGAACGTCCCCAACCTCTTCCGCGATGGTGAAGTCTCTCCTGGGTCATAATAACCAGCAGAATCTGTTCAATTTGTCGAGGCCGAATCAAAAAGCCCGACACTTAAGGGATGATTGTCTAATCAAGAGCAAAACCACGTCATTATCAGATCGCCATTAGCTGTCATTTAATCTTCACTTAGCCTTTCCCAGCCTTCTTGACGTATTATAAATACCACATGCGATGCACGCAAAGATTTCGTATTCCAACAAAATCTGAGGCTCTTCTTCTGTGACAGCCCGAGTGGTGGTCTACGTACGCAAGGAAAGAGTCCCTCTCTTGTCCCACATCGGCTAGGGAGGGAGTCATGGGCTAACTTATAAGACTTGGGTCTCTCTAACTGTACATATGCGTTTTCTTGAGGTGGTATGGGCACTTAGGCCGCGCATGCAAACGCTTACATTCGGGGAAGAGTTTTTTCAGAAATGGTTCTTTTCTATTTTCGCTCAGGGGAACAATTTCGAGTAAAAGAACCCGTTTGATAACGACACAAAATTTCTACTCTTGGAATAGAAAAAGAATAGAAATGCGTTTGATAACGCAACAATTTCTTTTTTTTGTATTTACTCATTTTTTAATCTTGCGACGGATTGCCGCGCCTCCGGCCGCCCGATCGCCGCCGCCGGCCCGCCGGCCCGCCGCCCGCACCGCCGGCCGCCGCGCCGACCGTCACCGCCGGGCGCCGCCGGAAGCCCATCGGCCGCGATTTGACCGCCGGCCGCCGCCGGAGAGGGCGGCGGCGGCGGCGGCCGGGCGGCGCGGCAGCGGCGAGCCGGCGGCGGCGGCCGGCGCGGCGGCGGCGGCGGCCGGCGGCGGCGGCGACCGGCGGCAGGGCGGCGGGGGCGGCGGCAGCGGCGGCGGCGGCGGCGGCGGGGCGGCGGGGCGGCGCTGGGCGGGCGCGGCGGCGGCGGGCGGGCGGGCCGGCGGCGGCGGCGGCGCGCGGCGGCGGGCGGCGGCGGCGGCGGCGGCGGCGGCGGCGGCGGTGGGCGGTGGCTCGGGCGGTTGACGGTGGTCGCGGCAAGAAAAGGAAATAAAAGAAAATTTAAAAAGAAAATCGGTTCATTTCTAGAAATTGTTAGGAACAAGAAGCAACTTTTTTGCTTCTTGTTTCGTTCCCAAACCATTCGGGCTAAGTTTTTATTTAAGAAAAAAAAATAAAGTGGCGTTAGCGAAACAGGGTTTTACATTCTTTTTTGTTAGGGGAACAAAAAAAAAACCATGAGAAACGAAGCGTTTGCGTACGGAGACCCTTAGTGTCCAAGGCGGACAATATGTGTACAGTGGAGAGTCGGGATGTTTCATCTTTTTTCTGTCCAAATACGTTTTGATTAAGCTTCATCTCTCCCCTTTGTTTTCTTTTTCACCACCAAAAAAAAAAAAGAGGCTAGAGAGAATGCCGGCTGTTGTCGTGAGCCATGGCGGCCAAATGCCTAAGCATGACGGGAACATAATTTTCTACGTCATCGTGTGCGTGATCCTCGCGGCCTTCGGAGGGCCTTCGGAGGGATGTCGTTCGGATACGACAATAGAATTTCAGGTAGGAGAAATGGAAATTTTTCGTCAGATTGATACGATGGAAAGAGCCCAGACAGAATTTTTTTTTGTTCCAGGAGAGAAAAGATCATATCACATTTTTGCCTCTGGTATAGGATAGTATATTAGTCAATTTCGACTTGTCAGTGGCTAGTTTATAAATTCCAAGTACAAATTATATTAGTCATTGTAAAATTACCCACTTTTCCAAATGCTTATGTGGATTTTATTGAATTTAAGGTGGAGCGACTGCCATGGATGACTTCTTGAAGAAATTCTTCATGACCGTGTACGAGAAAAAGAAGCGCGCGCACGAGTACTGTAAATACGACAACGAGTCCTTCCAGTTGTTCACATCTTCGCTGTACATAGCTGCTCTCGTAGCCAGCTTTGTAGCCTCGAAGGTGTGCTCCAAATTCAGCCGAAGGACGACGTCGCAGATCGGGTCCTTCTTGTTCATTGCAGGGATCGGATTCTAAGCCGGTGGCGTCAACCTTGCGATGGTCGTCTTCGGCAGAATCATCCTTGGTTGCGGTGTCGGGTTCGCTAATCAGGCTGTGCCTCTGTTTCTATCCGAATTAGCTCCTGCCAGAATCACAGGAGCTCTCAACATCTGCTTCCAACTCTTCATTACAATCGGAATCCTCATCGCGGGCATTATCAACTACTTCACATCCAACATTCACCTTTATGGGTAGCGGATCTCAGTCGGCTTGGCCGGCATCCCGGCTGTGATCCTCCTCATGGGCTCATTCATCATCTGTAAGACCCCAACCATCCTCATCAAGCGCAACTGGGTCGACCAAGGGAAGGCCACCCTAAGGAGGATCTGTGGCACCGATAACGTCGACGCTGAGTTCAATTCAATTGTTGCTGCCAGTGAAGCCGCAAGATGAGTGAAGCATCCGTGCCGCAAGCTCATGAGGCTGTTGAGCAGGCCCCCTCTTGTCATAGCCATGTTGTTGCAGGTGTTCCAGCAATTCACCGAGATTAATGCCATCATTTTCTAAGCACCTATCAAGTTTAACAATGCCGTGCTGCTCTCGACGGTCATCACCGAGCTTGTGAACGTTTTCAGCACGTTAGTGTCGATCTACTTGGTGGACAAGGCTGGCCAAAGGGTGTTGTGTAAGAGTTTTCCTAGTGTGGATATTGTAATTTACCGTTTTATGGGGTTAGTTTAAAGTGAGATAGAATGTTTCTTAATTAGTATAATATGGGGTTGACTAGCGTGGGCCGAGTTGAACCTAACCCGTAATGAGAGGGCTTAGTTATAAACTCTATAAATAATGCTCAAAATAATGCTCAAGTTTCTCATTTAATCCTAATTTTCACAATTATCATCACAAATGAGCATTTACCTAACATTAAAAGGTGAGGGGCCATCTCATTGAGTACTATTTATAGAGTTTCTAACCAGGTTCTCTCATTATGGGTGAAATTTAACTCGGTCCAC
The DNA here is from genome assembly GCA_014182725.1 of Eucalyptus brandiana. Lineage (NCBI taxonomy): Eukaryota > Viridiplantae > Streptophyta > Magnoliopsida > Myrtales > Myrtaceae > Eucalyptus > Eucalyptus brandiana. The sequence goes on along the minus strand of CM024675.1, from coordinate 49,487,771 downwards.
ATTAGCCAGCCTCATATTAAACTAATTAAGAAATCTTCTATCTCACCTTAAATCAACATCGTAAAACGGTAAATTACAATATCAATTAATGTAACCAACACTAGAAAAACTCATACATTCTCCCACTTAGGCTATATTAATTGAAATTGTACTGTATGTGCACACCTTGATCTAGAGATAATTTTTATTAGTCAATCCTATTTTATAAACTCTCAAACACTAAATTATAGCGATAACTGCATGTATACACACAGAGTCTTCCGTGGTCACGAATGATTTTAACTTTATTGATATGGTTTCAATATGATAATGTGACAAATGGATAACAACTCTCATAAAGAGATTCCATTTGTTAATCATCATTCTCTTATCTTAAGTGTCAAAAAAACTAGTGTCACTAGAGAATGTTTTTATGGTTTCAGTGAATCCACATATGTTTTGTCTTTATGATTAATCTTTCTTTATGTGTAACAAGATATATGCCAAAGGCTAATAATCAGATTCCCTTAACATTCACTCAAGATTTATACAATACTCTGAGACTTTTATCAATATATATTCAACATAATGATAACATATTCAAAAATATTTCATTGAATGCAAAAGTTGATACATATTAAACCTTTATTAAGTTTAACAAATACAGATGTAAACTTTGTTAGAGTAAAACCGAAACAATTCCTACTAAACAACGGCATTTCATGATGTTCTTAAACCTATATTAATGCCATTTTATTCAAGAACAGAAGAGTGAAGTCTTTTAGTTAGTGGATCTACAACTATATCATTTGTGAAATATGCTCTATTACAATGTTACCATTTTGTACCTTTTTTATGGTAAAAAATTTAACCACCATATATTTAGACTCCTTCAGACCTTTGTTGTTAATAAATAACACTACATAGTTATTGCCTCAATATAACCGTATGGATTTATCCATAAAGTTAAATATGATCAATTTCCTAATAAGGTTTCGCAGCCTAATAGCCTGAGTAACAACCTAAAAATATGCTACAAATCTCGCTTACATGGTAAAAGATGACATATATTTCTATTTACCATACTTCCTGCTAACATAAATACATATTCTATGGTCGATTTCACCAGCAAAGTTTACATTCAAATACCCTACTAGCTATAGGACCCGAACATGTTTGTAAATCGGCAAATAGTCTTTTGTCCTCTTTTTTTTAAATACCTCAAAAAACTTATTGGTAGTAACTCAATGATCGTGTCCTGAATTTAACTAATATTTGCCTACAAGTCATGTCACAAAAGTGATGTTTAGTCTAATGCAAATTTAAGCATATATAATACTTTCAAGTGAATTGACATAAGGTACATCATTTAATTAGATTTTCTCAATATCTAAATAAGGACAATGTAACAGATTCAGTTCATCACCCTTAATGACATGAGCAATTCACCTTAATGACATGAGCAATTCCTAACTTGTAGTGATGTATACTGAATATTTCCAAAATACGATCAACAAATATCCTCTAAAATAAATCCAATATATGGCAAGAAAGATCCTTACGGATCTTGTAAAGGACAAAAGATGCCTCAAGGTCCTTCATTTCAATTTTTTTTTTATAATATTTACCTTATCTCATACAATAATTCAAGATCATTGCTTTGAGCAAAATATCATATATATAAAGTATTGGAAAAATAAATTTCCTCCCAATGACCTTATAGTATATATATACTGAATTTCTTTATTCTCAACTAAACAAAGTGACAATACTATAAAACTTTAATAATATTGTTTAAAAACTTGTTTACCTGAATCATTTGTTGCAAAAACTTCTGGTTGCATTATATAGATTCCGTTATCAATGTGTCAATTTGGAAAGATAATTTTTATTTGGTGTAACTCCATATCAAACTGAGTTATCAATGCCATGTTCACTCTGGAAAAATCTTTAGAAGAAATTAGAAAAAATATTTCTTCACCGTCCACCCATTTTTTAGAGTGAAAACTTTGGCTACCAATTTAGCTTTAAACTCCATAATATTTCTTTAAAATGCCTTTTGGTTTTGTACACCTATTTGCAACTATGAGCTCATGAACTTTAGGCAAGTCAATAAATTCCCAAACACTATAATATTTCACAAATTGCATCTTGTTTTTTATGACACCTAACCACATACCTAATTGATGACAGAAAACAACATTTGTATAAGTCACTAGATCAACCATGCAGTAGATATCGTAGTCATGCTATCACAAATATATTATATAGTCTGGTGGTATAACCGATCGTTTTTCCTTAACACATCTCCTGAGCAGAGCTACAACTACTTCACTCTGCACTCAAGAGGCATGAAAAACTTCATTAAAAATTGTCTCAAGAGTAGTACCTTGAATCTCAACAAGTGTAGGAGATTCCACAATTGTTTGTATAAGCAAAGACAAAGACACATTGATCTCCAGCATACTATTATCTTCAATAGTCTAAGAGTAGTTATTATCTGCAGTTATGTCAAACTCTAGAAACTTTACCGTTAGTGATTCCATAATTCTTGTACTTTCATTAGGGTCATAAAATTGATATCTCTTTGAACAATCTGGGTAAGATACAAAATAATTCCGAGTGGATCTAAATTTCAACGCACTTAATATTGAATTATATAGCGTCACTTTTGCTGGACACCCCTAAATTTTAATATGATTCAAGTTAGATTTACATTTAGTCCAAAACTCAAAAGTAGTTAATAGAATAATTTTATTAAGAAACATGTTTTTGTATGTAAAAATGTTGCTTTCAAAATATCATCCCACAGAAGACTAGATAAATTAGTCTTACTAATAATACTCATCACCATGTTCATTATGGTGCGATTATGCCTTTCGGCCAAATAATTTTATTCAGGATTTTTAGGCATAGTAAATTAAGTTATAATCTACCAAGTATTTGATAAATGAGTCTTTAAGCTATTCATTATTGCTATATTTGCCAAAATACTCACCATCACAGTTAGGTTTAACAACCTTTAAGACTTATTCTAACTGTTTTTCAAATTTAGTCCGAAAAAATTTCGAATTTATTTAGAGGTTCAGACTTTATCTCACTCATCTTACTTCCACAATAATCTACAAAAGGTTTTAGGTAACCATTAAGAATAGACAGAATATCAACTTTATCAACTTTTTTACTCTTTCTTTAAACATGTGCGAGATTATTCCTTAGGCAGAAACCTTTTGGAAACGATATTTTTCAACCGTATATGAGACGTATATATCATTGGGATTTAAACACAATCTATATAATTCATTTGGTATAATGTAGTACTTAACCTTATTTGAATTAAATAACACAAAAATAATTTATTTTTTTTCAAAAGAGTAGCCACACGTGTTTAAATAAGATACGGAAACTAAGTCTCGTGTCAAGGAAAGTACATAAAATGTATTTCTTATTATCATATTAAAAATATAATCTAGAATTAAAATGATATTTTCAACGTTGACTTTACCGTTATTTTTTACGGTGAGCTATAATTCATCTTGATTTGGTTTCTTTAGATTTATGAATTCCCATATGATAAACACAACAAACTTGTTGCCCCACTATCTAGCCACTATGAACTGAATAGGCTTATAACAAGTAATTGATTCATAAACAATACCGAAAAATTATTGATTACAAGCTCACACTTGGACAACCAAATTTTGTATACTTATTGCAGCCCATCTTTACGTGACATTTCTTTTAAATAGAAGTAACGACCATTAATTCTTCTTGAAGGATTCTATCGTAGGATCCAGATTGTAGAATGACTGATGGTTTCATAAGTTCTTTTATGAGTATGATTTTTAAACCTCAAATCTATCATCCTTGGAACGTAATACCTAGCTTCATCAAATAATCATTACCTTATGTTAAAAAGTTCTTGCAGATGTGTCATAATTTCGCTATTAGAATAGACATAATTTCAAGCTATCAAGGTTTCCATCATTTTTTAGTAGTGTAGTTAGTTAGTACATTATTTTTCAAGCGTTCCTAAATCAAACATTTTATGGAAAACAAGCAAATCTAACTGCTATTTTCCCAAACAGAAAATTCTATTTCCACTACTTAAAGTTTGAACTAGTAAAAATATCAATAATAATGGAGTTATTAATTACAGATAATGTGACTAAAATAACAAATAATGTATGTAATTAGCATAATGTGATTATTGTGTAACTTGAAGATACACAAATACACATCTAGAGAACTACATGTATTATCACATAATCACATTTGAATAGAATACATGACATTCAGTTTTTACACTCCCCATATGATAGTGGCAATGAGAATATATTTCAACTTTCATGAATTCATCACATTCGGGTATGTGAACCATTAGATTGATCACTTGTCCACCATCATGTTACTTATCTCTCAATGAACTAATATACAATTACCTCTTTTGGAAGTATGACAACGCATTAGAACATGAGAATCTCATCATTATATGAGACCGATATTTCTAAAACTCAATTAAGCGTGCCACTTTGACGGTCACAACTCAATTAAATTTTTGAAATTCTCTTATATCGGGGATATAAACTTCACTTCTTATATACACTATATACATGTGATTTTAATTTTAGTGACAAGAGCAATTTATCACTAAAATCACATATCATATCAATTATATTACTTTATTCATTAATACAAATTAAACTTTATATATTATAAATGAATCACACTCTACACAATATCTATGTGATGACATACCTATAAACCAGCACTTGTATTTCCAAAATCATAAAAAAAAAAAATACAAGAAAATACACAAAAATATCCTAAAATAACCCAAAAACACACGTATTTAGGATTTCGTATGTATTTTTACATTCATAAAATTATTAAAAATAAAAATAAATATATCACAGTGTAGAGTATTTTCATACGAGCACATAGACTACAAAAATGCCCCAATCGGAGTCTAGATGCGCCCATACGTGCGTTTGGAGTGTGTTGCACACATGCTGGCCGCCTGGACCAGTCTGACCACTTGGTCAAAAATGACCGGGTCAGGCAGTTAACAGGTCGGACTGGGTCGGATCAATAGGTTAGTCAACCGTTAATCGGGTCAAGTCAATGAGTTGGGTCGGTCGGGCCTTGCGTGTCGCTGACATCAGCCCTCATGCGTGCGATGCACACACAAGCAACGCCTCACGCGTGAGAGCATGTGAGGGTGCATGAGCGATTGTGGGGCGTGTGCTCAATGCCTTAGCCACGGTTTTACTCATCCCAACCAGCCCATTCTGAATTTGTAATTAAAGTTGATTTTTATTGAACAAAAAATCACAAAAATCACGAAAAACACAAAAAATCATGAAAAAACTATGCGTTCAAGTTCGAGATTATGGCTACTTTGATATCACATGTAAGAAGCAAAAGTGCAACTCAAGATCTCCATAACTAGAAACAAGAACACATATGTAATCATGTAGACAAATTTACATACTTGATTTGGACCACAGTTCTTGAGTTTGGATCGTCACTATTCCACATTAAGAATGGTGATCCAAATCAGGTGTATAAATCTATCTACATGATTATATATGTTCTTGTTTCTAGTTATGGAGATCTTGGGTTGCACTTTCGCGTCTTACATGTTGCTCCTTGAGGCTTGTGTCCAAATGTTCATCACTCTGGTAATTTACATTGTCTTCACATGTTTCTTCAATCGCGATCGACTGAAAATCACATCAAACTTGCGTAATCCTGTTGGATAGAAGGAGAGAGGTTAATCCAATGCGTTGATACTTTCTAATCCATAAAATTTTCCTCCTTGTTGCAGAGTGTTATAGGAGTGCTCTTGCTACTACACCTGAAACCAGCAGGGTCTCTCAACCCTACCGAGGCGATAGTCGTGGTGGTACTGGTGTGCGTTTTCGTGATGGGATTCGCATGGTCATGGGGTCTGCTCGGGTGGTTGATTCCGAGCGAGACCTTCCCTCTAGAGACGAGGACGGCTGGTTTCTCCTTCGCCGTGAACTCCAACATGCTTCACCTTCATTATCGCGCAGGCCTTCCTGTCGATGCTGTGCCACATGAGGGCCGGCATCTTCTTCCTCCTCGCCGCTTGGATCCTGGTCATGGGGCTCTTTACATTGTTCTTATTGCCTGAGATGAAGGGCGTGCCCGTGGACTCGATGGTCGAGAGAGTGTAAAAGCAGCATTGGTTCTGGAAGTGGTACATGATCGATGATGACGAGAACAACGATGACAAGGTCATCAAAGGATAAATGATGGTCATGGCGGCTCGTCTCAACATATGCCTGATATGTGTCGAGTGAAACGGTGGCGAGAGCAGCCAAAGAAAAAAAAAAACACATGGAAAAGATCGTGAATTTTTCGATCTTGAGCCATGTCATGTAATGCCTTGTCACGGAATGCTTGGTCGAATATCCAGACATTCGGGATCGTCGGTTCTGTTGGGGGTGGCCTAGCTCCTGCAAAGGAGGATCCTTATTGTTTGGACGTTCATACGGGTGCTTCTATAGCTTCATTGCTTGGACAAGTTGGTGTACACACCTCGTTCAATTCTTTCTTAATAGGCACCTTATTGTTTGCGTGAGATGTTTGGAGATTGCACTATGTTTAATCCATAGTAGTTTCAAATGAATCGCGATATCATGCAGTCAAATCGGCTGGATTGCTGCACTTGTTCGCTTTGTCAAAATAGATCGAGAGAAGGGGTTGCATCGTGGCAAAACATCGTTAATGTTCTCGAGATGTTGGTCGAATTTAGAGGCTACCCCCTCGAATCTTACTCTCGCCTTGATGCATAATCGCATTCCAGAACAAAGCTATGAGCGTATGCAATGCTAAAATCATGTCAAGACCCTAAGTTGCGCATTGTACTTAATTAACCGCTAAAAACGAGGACGCATGTTCTAGAAGCGGGTGATCTCTAATTATAGGTCAAAAGCAGGGAGACGTTAAACTTAGGATTTCCTAGTTATCATCTACCGCACTATTATGGCGTTTCGGCTGAGAAAAGAAGGTATTTTTGTTTTTCTTGTCAGTAAATTTCTAACAACCATATTTCTTTGTAAAAAAAAAGTGGTATTGTACGATAACTCTCTTTATCATATTATCATTGTTTGTTTGGTCATCTCGAAATTATTATCTACACGAATTAATTGTCACTGTTTATTTTGCATAGCTCGTTAACGATATAAAATCTCTAATTATTCTTTAAAATTACGAGTCTTATTTAAGCTACACGCCACTTTTTTTAGTGGAAGTTACCAATTAGTTCTAGGATATTGAATTTGTTGCACCAAACTTTTGCTTAATGTCTAATGTTGTCTTTGAGGCTTAATATAATCCCTTAACTTTTGTAGTCCTTCCATTAAAATTAACAATAGCTTACGGTGTTAATATTTTCAACCGAATGACTATATTTAGTGTATTTCTTTATAATTCAAGTACTAAATTGAACAAAAATCTCATGACCATATTCAATATCGAAGAAAAGTTTAAGGACCACATACGTCGTTGTCCCAAATTATAAACTTCAGTAACTTACCAATTGGCGTGACTTAATGATGTCTCAATTTATACTGAATTTTATTTGAATTGCTTATCAAATTTTCTAATTTTTTGGGTCAAAATAAATTTCAATTCATTACTAAAATAATACATGACAAAATTCATAGGAAATCTCAAGTCAACATAACAAGGAAACCGGTAGAGCTCCAAAACAAACCAAAAACCAAAAATGAAAGTACAACATCAGAGCATAATTGATAGAGATTATCATATGCTCGTCCTTCATGAACAGATCTGTGACTGCATCTAAGTAAAAAGTTCAATTGCCAATCACCGAATTATATATCATTATTGGTGATGAGCACACGTTGGTATCTCCAACTATAATTACAGCTTTGCATTTTGGCGATGTGCGCTTAGATTCGATGTCCCCAACACCATCACTGTGCGGAGACATTATAAACATAAATATACTAAACAAGCTCAGATATATTACTTGTGAGAGCAAGTCCTTTAACAAGTGTGAGCTGTCGAAGTTTCTAATGAAAACACGTTGAACGAGCATACTAAAGCTATTGTGAATACTATTTAAATTGGAAGTAGAGCACTTATTCATTAAATCTCCTAAATCTAGAATTAGATTGGAAAGAAAAACTCCCAAATATAAAATCGGAGGAGCAAAACTCCCAAATCTAAAATTAGATCGGGAGAGTAAAAAAAGAAAATAAGAGGAGATAAAAGGAAAAGTAGGGAGGGGAGGGAGAGATCTAGGTCAAATCCCTCCCCCAAGAAGTTTTTTTTTTTTTTTGTCAGTCCTACTCTACACTCACTCTCAGACTTTTGCTCGCAGAGCGTGGGAGTCGAAACCCACTCCTGAAACTTACGCGTCTCCACTCCATCCCCCCTGAGAATGTGGGGATTTGAACTCCTCATCTCCCCCTTCCATGTTGGAAGGGTGGCCACTGGGGCGAATCCCAGTGGTTCCCCCAAGAAGTTGAAGAGACAAAAAAAGATTAAAATTGAGAGAGAGAGAGAGAGAGAGAGAGAGAGAGAGAGAGAGAGAGAGAGAGAGAGAGAGAGAGAGAGAGAGAGAGAGAGAGAGAGAGAGAGAGAGAGAGAGAGAGAGAGAGAGAGAGAGAGAGAGAGAGAGAGAGAGAGAGAGAGAGAGAGAGAGAGAGAGAGAGAGAGAGAGAGAGAGAGAGAGAGAGAGAGAGAGAGAGAGAGAGAGAGAGAGAGAGAGAGAGAGAGAGAGAGAGAGAGAGAGAGATAGAGAGAGAGAGAGAGAGAGGAACAAATTTTCTAATTAAGTTACCAGCAACCTTTAACTCACAAATTCTAATTTGAGTCATTGACTAACGTTCATTTGACTATTTCGAACCTACAACTTACCGGTTTTTATTTGCGTAACTTACTAAATGTTCCGTTACCAACTGTTACGTGAAAACCAATCTTATTTGAGTTACTTGTCAACTTTTCTCAATTAAGCTACTGATTAATTTTAACTCATCAATACTTATTATAATTACTTAACAAATTTCATCTTAGCGGGAAAGAGTGAGAAACAAGTACTCATTTATTTGATTGTCTTTCATGGCTAACTAATTAAAGTTAGGAACTTATATATCAAATTACTAAGCTTAATTTGAGTTACTTATGGACTTTTTTCCCATAAAGTAACAAAATAATTTTAGATTATCAACTCCTATTTGGGTTATATTGGTCATTTTGAAATCGCCATTTTTATGAACTCACCAACTTTTATTTTCATGAATTATTGATGTTTTACAATACCAACTCTTCTATTTCGTGATTTAAGTGGGGGGGGCCCGGCGGTGGGTTGCTGAGCCAGTCTCTCTTGAGGTTTATGTCTAAATAGTGGCTTGCGACGATGTTTCAATGGTGCCACCAGGCATCGAAGGCTGGTGTGACCCCGAAGGGGTCTCCGGCGATTCCTCGGTCACCAAAAAAAAAAAAAAAAAAAAAAAAACTCTTCTATCAAATTACCAATCTTATTTGAGTTATCTAATGATACTTTCTCAAGTAAATTACTTAGTTGTTTTATGTCATCAACTCTTATTTGAATCACTTATCAACTTATATTTTGTTGTTTTAAAAATGAACAGCTTTTGTAAAAGTTTGCAAGACTTTATTGACATTTTCAAATTACTAGCTCTTATATAAAGTTACCAACCTTATTTAACTCGCTTATGGACTTTTTGATTCTTATTTGATGCACATATATATGTCTATTTTGTCATTATGAACTTATTAACTTTTGCAAGAGCTTACCGATCTTTGTTTTGTAGCTTAATGACGTTTTAAAGTCACCAACTGTTAAGTAAAATTATCAACCTTGCGCAAGTTGCCTACTAACCTTTTTGCCGATTAAGCTATTGACCATTTTTTGGTCATCAGCCTTATTGGTGCACTTCGGAAATTACTAGCTTTTGTAACAACTTACAACTTTTATATATCCAGCTTATTGACATTTTGAAGTTATCAACTTGTGTATCAAATACCCAAGGGTTAATATCATGAAAAAACTCCAAATTAATATAGCTGTAAAAAATTTACCCTAAACTAATATTTTAACCATCAAAAACTCTAAACTGGTACACCTGTAATAAATTTACCTTAGGTTATTTTTCATTAAATTTTACTATCAATACTGAATTGGATATATCAATTTGGCTTTTTACCTTCTGTATGTCACAAATGTACTAGTTTGTATCAATCCAATTTAATGAAAATTAACGGAGAATGAATTTGTCACAAATGTACTAGTCTATAATTTTTCGTGGTACAAAAGTTAATTTTTGGTAAATTTGTCACAATTGTACGGGTTTGGAGTTTTTCATGGTAATAAATGAATACCCAAATATAATCTGAGTTTCAGCATTTGTCCCAAGTTATGAACTATTACTTAAGTCACTTACGGACTTATATCCAGTCATTTTGATGTTATCATTTATTTAAACCAACTTACCAACTTACCAACTTATTTTATTATTGGGCTCTTTTATGGCAACATGCAATATCCATCCCTCAACTTAAACCTATTTGAAAACTCTTACCACCATCATTACTTCACCTTAATTGCAAGGTCCGTTTGTTTAGTAGAAAATGAATAATTTGAAAAAAAAAAAATATTCCTAAAAATGATCGCTTGTATTGCTCTAAAAAATTAGTTAATGAAAAATATTTTTATTTCCAACAACAATTTATATCCAAACATTTTCGTGGACGGTGAAAATATATTTCATTTACTCAATTTTATAAACGATTCAAGTTATCATTTTTAGGAGAATATTTTTTTTTATTTCATTCATTTTCCACTAAAGTAATAGAGTCTAAGGGTGCATTTATTTGAGGGAAACTGATTTCTCAGAATTCTTTTTCCAAACTTTCATTCGTTCGGTTCACCGAACTAATTAGTCAACTAAAAACACTTTTCGGTTAAAAAAAATATATATATATATATATATATATATCCATGCATAAAATTAAAAAAATGAATTCCTAAACCTAAGAAAGCGAAATTTTCCAAAATTGCTCATCATGAATTTTTTAATATTCAATTTTTTGTTTTATTTAAAAATCAATTTTTAAATTTTTAAATTTCTTTTCTTTCTTTTCCTTCTTCCTCCTCTGCTCAGTGACTAGCCACAAGTGCGAGCCAGCGTGAGTCAGCAAGGTCAAGCTTGCTAGCCTCATCGTGGTAAGCTTGACCTCATCCGAGACCAGCTAGGTTTGCCCTTGCCAAGCCTCGGTGATGGCACTAATGGCCTGTCATGGCCATCACCAAAGCCTGGTGATAAGTGGAAGTGGAGGAGGAAGAAGGAAAAAGAAAGAAGAGAAAAAAAAAAAAACAAAAAAGCAAAAATTTTAAAATTTTCTTTTCTGAGATTAAGTTATAATATTGAAATCATTTTCTAAATGAGATCCAAACATCTAAAAACATGTTTGGTTATATATCTCCAAACAAAGAAAAAGTAACAATATTCCTGAAAAATGGTTTTTGGGAAAATATTTTCCTTCTTCATGAAATGCTCCCCAAACCTTCTTCATGAAATGTTCCCCAAACAAACGCATCCTAAGCTGAAACTTTTGATCCAGATAAGTGTTTAATTCAGGTTTTCAATAACTCTTCAACTTATTTCTGTTTATACATTCAAGGGTTAAGTCTGAGTCTGCACTTAAATTAGACAATGAACTCTTTCATCCCCTGGAAAACTCAAAACCAAAAATGAATGTGCTCTTCGGTGTCAATCTTGATTTAGGCTGGTCGAAACGATAAAACGTCCCATTCCCATGAATGATTAATTTCTCCTTTTAGCATTCTCATTGAACGTCCCCAACCTCTTCCGCGATGATTAGGTCTCCCCCGGTTCAAACTAACTTGCAAAAGCCCGAAACTTAAGGGATGATTATCTAATCAAGAGCAAAACCACGTCACTATCAGATAGCCGCGATGATTAGGTCTCCCCCGGTTCAAACTAACTTGCAAAAGCCCGACACTTAAGGGATGATTATCTAATCAAGAGCAAAACCACGTCACTATCAGATAGCCATTAGTTGTCATTTAATCTTGATTTAGCCTTTCCCAGCCTTCTTGACGTGTTATAAATACCCCATGCAATGCACACGAGGGTTTCGTATTCGGACAAAATCTGAAGCTCTTCAATCTTCACCCTCTGCTTCTTCACTCTGGTCATCTTTGTTCTGTCCAGATACGTTTTCATTAAGCTTCTCCCTTTTGCCTTCTTTTTCACCCAAAAAGAAGGCTAGAGAAAATGCCGGCTGTTGTCGTGAGCCATGGAGGCCAAATGCCCGAGCATGATGGGAAGATAACTTTCTACGTCATTGTGTGCGTGATCCTCGCGGCCTTCGGAGGGATGTTGTTCGGATACGACATTGGAATTTCAGGTAGGAGAAATGGAAATTTTTTGTAAGATTGATACACGATGGAAAGAGCCCAGATAGAATCTGTTTTTTGTTCCAGGAGAGAAAAGATCATATCACATTTTTGCCTCTGGTATAGGATAGTATATTAGTGCATTTCGACTTGTGAGTGGCTAGTTTATGAATTCCAAGTACAAAACGTATTAGTCATTGTAAAATTACCCGCTTTTCCAAATGCTTATGTGGATTTTATTGGAATTTCAGGTGGAGTGACTGCCATGGATGACTTCTTGAAGAAATTCTTCATGACCGTGTACGAGAAAAAGAAGCGCGCGCACGAGGACAACTACTGTAAATACGACAACGAGTACCTCCAGTTGTTCACATCTTCGCTGTACATTGCTGCTCTCGTAGCCAGCTTTGTAGCCTCAATGGCGTGCTCCAAATTTGGCCGAAGGACGACGTTGCAGATTGGGTCTTTCTTGTTCATTGCGGGGATCGGATTCCAAGCCGGCGGCGTCAACATTGTGATGGTTGTCTTCGGCAGAATCATCCTCGGTTTTGGTGTCGGGTTCGGCAATCAGGCGGTGCCTCTGTTTCTATCCGAATTAGCTCCTGCCAGAATCAGAGGAGCTCTCAATATTTGCTTCCAACTCTTCATTACAATCGGAATCCTCATCGCGGGCATTATCAACTACTTCACATCCAACATTCACCCTCACGGGTGGCGAATCTCTCTCGGCTTGGCCGGCGTCCCAGCCGTGATTCTCCTCGTGGGCTCATTCATCATCTGCGAGACCCCAACCAGCCTCATCGAGCGCAACCAGGTCGACCAAGGGAAGGCCACCCTGAGGAGGATCCGTGGCATCGATAATGTCAATGCAGAGTTCAATTCAATTGTTGCCGCGAGTGAGGCCGCAAGGCGAGTGAAGCATCCGTTCCGCAAGCTCATGAGGCCGTCGAGCAGGCCCCCTGTCGTCATAGCCGTGTTGCTGCAGGTGTTCCAGCAGTTCACCGGGATCAACGCCATCATGTTCTACGCACCCGTCCTGTTCCAGACAGTTGGGTTTGGGAACGATGCTGCGCTGCTCTCTACGGTCATCACCGGGCTCGTGAACGTTTTCAGCACGTTAGTGTCGATCTACTCGGTGGACAAGGCTGGCCGGAGGGTGTTGCTCCTTGAGGCTTGTGTCCAGATGTTCATCACTCAGGTAATTCACATTGTCTTCGCATGTTTCTTCTATCCCGATCGACTGAAAATCACGTCAAACTTGCATAATTCTGTTCGATTAGAAGGAGAGTGGTTGATCCGATGCGTTGATACTTTCTAATCCATAGAATTTTCCTCCTCGTTGCAGATTGTTATAGGAGTGCTCTTGCTACTACACCTGAAGCCAACGGGGTCTCTCGACTCCACCGAGGCGATAGTCGTGGTGGTACTGGTGTGCGTTTTCGTGATGGGATTCGCATGGTCGTGGGGTCCGCTCGGGTGGCTGATTCCGAGCGAGACCTTCCCTCTGGAGACAAGGACGGCTGGTTTCTCCTTCGCCGTGAGCTCCAACATGCTCTTCACCTTCATTATCGCGCAGGCCTTCCTGTCGATGCTGTGCCACATGAAGGCCGGCATCTTCTTCTTCTTCGCCGCTTGGATCCTGGTCATGGGGCTCTTTGCATTGTTCTTATTGCCCGAGACGAAGGGCGTGCCTGTGGACTTGATGGTCGAGAGAGTATGGAAGCAGCATTGGTTCTGGAAGCGGTACATGATTGATGATGACGAGGACGATGACGAGGTCATCAAAGGATAAATGATGGTCGTGGCAGCTCGTCTCAACATACACTGATGCCGGGTGGCTCATAATACTTCTCATTTTTCTTGCGGAAAATGTAAATAAACGTGAGCAGTAAAAAAAAAAAAAGACAGAAGATCACGAATTTGGGATCTTGGGCCCTGTGATGTAATGCCTGGGGCATGAAATGTGTCATCAATCATTCAATTAAATTCTACTAGATGTGTCTCCAAGTAACGGAATCTGGCGAATTGAAAAGACCTTCTGATCAATCTTTCTCAGTATTTGCTTCTCTGAAACCTAATCTTCTGCAATAATATTCGTTAGATCAGTATTTCCTTGGAAATCCTAGGACAAGATTGACAGCGACAAGAGTATCAGAAAATACTCAACTGAAATCAACTGCTTTGAGTCATCATCAATTCTCTTCACGTCAGGGAGCTAGTTCTGTCAATTCAACAGAGAAATTCGTTTGGATCTAAAATTGACAGGACATGTGCTTAAAGTGCACGACGAAACTAAATTTAAAAGAGACGTGCAACACAAAGGAAAGTAACCAAAATTAAACAGAATTATACAGTGCATTGATGAGCTTACATGTAGAGTATGAAGTGGAATCACATTCCACACTATAACCTGGAAGTTCCTAGCCGATATTCATTTTCTGACCGCTCAAGCTCAATGTACATACCAAAACACAAGATGACTCCGAAGCAAGAACAGAATTAACGGCAAACCACAAGAACCACCGTAAGCAATCTGAGCTTGGCAAAAGAGCCCTCCAAAGCGTAAGGCAGATGGCCATTATGCGGAGAAGGCCCCTGGTTGCCTGATCTCTGCTGATGCAGGGATGGCCGACGGCGAGGGGGTCTGTACGCTCACCAGGTTGCGAGGCACATTGATGTCGACTTTCTGACCAGCTTGGCAATGACGTGGGACACTGCGGAAGAAGCAGTGGTGGCTGCGATATCGCCTTGGGAGACGTCGTGTCGCAGGCCCGAAACTCGGGGTGCATCACGGGCATCACGTTGTGAAATTGGGCATTGTATTGAAGTACTGGTGCAGAAAGAAACCTACAATTTTAAGAATTTTCGCATCTTAACACGAGTTAAAGAATATCTCATTCTTATGAATCATCTTTGTATCCATAGTATCATTCAGCTCTTCTAATTTAGATTTGAAGACCGGTAATCTGAATCAAATCGAACCACAAATTTCAGTTTATAAAGACAGGTTCAATTCCTTCCATATCTAGGCAAAATAACAATTCAGCCCTTCAACTTGGGGGAATTACACCTAGTACCCTAAAACTTGGCTTGAAAAAGTAATGGCACGCCTTGTCACGACACTACCGAATTTTTAATTTTTTTTACAGAAATCAGTTTGTACTTTTAAATTTCAGTAGCCATTAGAACACATGGAATTTGATTCGAAAATTATTCTTGCGTTTTTGAGTTTTTTTTGGAGAAATAGAGTTACGGTACTTGTAGAGCTAGTTGTCCAATCTCACTCAAAATCAACTTTTAGCATAAATCATCATGCATGTCGTTTCAATCATAATCTAACACAACATACGATGACCAACTAAACGTGAATTCGATGGAGTCCACAACCGACAGCCCATGGTGAAACCACAAAAGTGGGGCTGCCATTACTTGAAATTTTGTATCTCAAGTAACCATCACATCCAATCTCATCAAATGACGAAACATAACGCGATTCGCAATATCATTATTTGCTCAGGAAAATTACCCGATCATTTGTAGACCTTTCTGGTAAAGCATTTTGCTTTGTATCTATCAAATTTTTTTTTGTTCCGACTCCAAGAAGGTGCAACAGCCTTGGGTGGAATATTTTTAAAGCTGCTTGTTTCATATGTGGAAATAAACATACCGTCCCTACACGCTGATAAATCCACGTCTTTGTTTCTCTTTTATGCATATATTGTTATAATTGAAATGTAATTCGTGGAAATAAACATACCTTTTAGTTATGTTTTACACTTTAGTAGTGATCATATATATTGGTATCAAGTTAAGTGATAAGAGGATCTCTTATCTTAGAATTAGAGATTTTATTTATTGGGCCTTGACTTACTATTTTATTTTACTTTTTTTATTTTTTAGATGTATAGGATGGATCCCCTGCCGCCATTGCTTTCCAGAACTCCTATGGATTTTGATTGTGCATATGAAGATATGCTTGTCCCAGAATCGCTAGTAGTATACATTTAATGCAGTTCCATTGTATTGGTCAATGTGGAGCTTCAAGAATGGATTCCCCATCAATTTGTTGCTTAGTACTAGAATATCAAAGGGGAGTTGATCGGACCACTTAGCCCAAGGCTGGTAGGGACAGGCTTGGGCTTTCAACATTCTACCAAATGCTGAAAACATTTTTTTCTTCTTAAATTACCCTCATTGATTTTTTATATTTCCATTATTACCCTTTTATTTATTTATTTTTAAATGTAAAAGGAGCACCCCTTCGTCGGTCCGGCGAAGGGCGACGGCCGACGGCGAGCGGATCGGGCGCCGTCGGGCCGAGGTCGCCCGACCTCCGGCGACCTCCGGCGAGGGTCGCGCGACCCAGCCCGAGGGCCGCCGGAGGTCGCCCGACCTCGAGCGACCCTCGGTAAGGGTCGCGCGACCCGGCCGAGGGCCGCCGGAGGTCGCCCGACCTCGGGCGACCGTGGTCGCTCGACCCGGGGGCCGCGCGACCCTCGCGAGACCCCGGGCGAGGGCGCCCGCGCCGCGAGACCCAGTGGCGATCGCCCGGGTCGCGCGGCCCCCGGGTTGAGCGACCCGGTCGCCCGAGGTCGGGCGACCTCCGGCGGCCCTCTGGCGGGTCGCGCAACCTCACCGAGGGTCGCCCGAGGTCGGGCGACCTCGGCCCGGCCGGCCGCCGGCGCGGATCCGGCTCGCCGGCGGCCGCAGCCCTTCGTCGGTCCGGCAAAGGGTTTAGCCGAATTTTCAAAAAAGAAAAGAAAAAATAATACCCATCAAAGCCCCTTGCAAAAGCTTTTTTTACCAAACACACATCCAACTCAAAGTCCATTTGCAAAAATTTTTTACCAAACACAACTACATTTTCCCAAAATAGCTTTGGGCTTTCAGCATTTGCATTGGACTCAAAGCCCATTGCAAATGCTGAACCAAACGCAGCCTTAGGAGTTTCAATGGTTCCCCTGGTTTCAACGGCAATGATGGCACGGCAACGGGTGAAGTTCTTGATCTATAGTCTAGTATGTGACTTTGTATAGGTAAGTTTTTTTATGCAAGAGCATAGGGCAATATTGACAAAACCAGACCTTCCTACAATTAATGCTTTTGGTACTTGTATTGATACTTGGAAGAGGGGTTGATAATGGGAAAAATTCGTATGTGTAAATTATGAAAGCTTGCCAATTACGTTTTTCATGCATTATGATTTTGTGCTTCCACATGCTTAACAATAATATTTTTAACGGAAGACATGTGTCATGGTGACTTTTTGGGACGTCACAGCGTATTTGGTATTAAAGTAGGATAACCCTTGTAGTGATTAGGTGCACTTAGTAGTTGGAGTAGTGGAGTGGATTGAGTGAGTGCAATATACTAAGTGCACGTGTTGCCCTTGATTGATCGTGAGGTATGAGGAACATCCATTCCTAAATAGTTAAGCCACTAAGTTAAGTAATATGTGTAGGCCTTATAAGACAAGATGAGCTCTAGTGGCAATTCGGAGGAAGATCCTTGGATGGAAGGAATCCCCCTTATGCTTGTAAATGTCGGAAGTTTGATGGAGAAGCAAGTACTACGGCAAGCTATCTCTTGTTCGGGGAATGGTGAACATCATTTGCAAGGTCTAATTAAACAATTCTTGAAATTGAAACCACCCATGTTTGTTGGAGTAGAAATCCTAAAGAGATTGTGAATCGATGGGATGGAGAAGATATTTGCATCATTAGATTCCAATGATATTGACAAGGTAGCCCTAACTAAGTGCCTAGTCTAAGAAAATGCCAAACACTGATGGAGGAATCTAAAGAAACGGTGTTCCCAGCTGGTACTATCGTCACTTGGGGTGGCTTTGTCAATACATTTTTCGGGAAGTATTTTTTGGACTATGTTGGAGATAAAGAGTAATTGATGGAATTCTTGCAATTGCAACAGAATGATCTGACGATGGATCAGTATGAAGTGTGAAATTTGCAGAATTTTCAAGATTTGCCCCCTAGGTTGGTTGAGGACAAGGATAAAAAGTTTTGGGATGGCTTGAGATCTGATATTAGGAGCAAATTAGTACCATTGAACCTTAAGGATTATAATTATTTGTACAAGTGTGCTCAACTTGTGGAAAAAGACTTGGCAGAGTTAACAACGACAACAACTTTCCAGGCATGGCCTAATCATCCAGCCTTTTGAGCTAACTTTCATTGTGACTAGAGGCCCATGCAAGTTGGAAAATGAATGTTGTTCTGAATAAGAGAAATAATGCTAGCTAGCAATGTAGATAAAAATATCAAAGTAATGTTTGTTGTACTTGAGGGAGGCTACATGGGAATGCACGATGCTGGGCTTTAAAAGGAGTTTGTTTCGGATGTGAACAACAAGATCACAAGATGAGGGAGTGTCCTATGGCTGTGCAACACCAATGTATGGTACCATGCAACAACCACAACAAAACAAAGGCCTTGCAGCAAGTGAATTTTTTGAAGACTGCTCAAGGCCGGGTTTATGTAGTCATACAAAAGGAAGCCGAGGCTTCCGAGACCATGATAGCAGGTATTATCTTTATATGTGACAATAGTGCTTATACGCGGGTACGACTCATTCATTCATATATGTGCAGTTCATACAAATGATTAAAGTAAACCCTAGGCCAGTTGAAATATCCCTTAGTGTTTCTACGTTGCTAAAAGATGCAATGCCTACGCTGATATGTAAGGATTATGATGGATTTATGAGATGGGCTTAAGGCCCATCCACTCAAGTTGGGCCCAAAAAGGCCCGGCCCACGGGAGTAGGGCCCGTGGATGGAGGAAGGTATAAAAGGGAGGAGAGAGAGAGAGAAGACACCCGTTGGAAAACAAATGTACGTCTTCTCCCGAACGCTCTCTCTCCCTCCAAGAACGCTTACGGCGTCCCGTCTTCCTTTCAAGGCGAATTGGCATCATCGGATCAGAATTTCTTCCTCTTCTTCAGCGTTGGTATCTAATCTGTGGCTAACAAGGTACGCTCGAATCCGTGGTGTGCTTTACGATCGGTGATACGTGTTATTCCCGGGCTTCGTCTTCCGCATTGATTTAGGGGTTCGATTTAGTGTCGAATCCGGTGTTTCGGGGATCAGTTATTCCCAACATTGGTATCAGAGCCCTAGTTCACGTTTTCCCGATCAATTTGATATTTTTTGATTGAATTTTCGCGAAGAAATTCTCGGCCGTACGGATCGGGGCAAAAATCCCGACACCCGAGCGCTGTTCGGCCATTTTTCTGAGTTTTCGTAAGTCGAAAACGAATTCTGAAGGCACTGGGAGAAAGGCGACGTCGAGACGAGTCGGCGACATGTCGCACGCCGCCGGAGAGACGCCACACGCGCCCACACGCGCGGCCGGGGCCGCGCGCGTGGGCGCGACGCGCCCGGAAGTGCTGGCTTCGCCAGCGCGTGCGCCACACGCGCCGGTGATGAACCGGCACGTGCGCGCCGGGCGACCGGGCGAAACGGCACGCGCCGGTCGGCGAACAGACGCGTGTGCCGACGTCACCGATGACGTCATCGTGACGTCACCCAACGGTCGATAACCGTCGGGATGACGTCATCGATGACGTCAGCGATGACGTCGGCCGCCGGGCGGTAACCGGCCGACGACCCGACCCGATCGGCGACCCGACCCGACCCGCGGACGCAGGCACGCGCGTGGCACGTGCCGCTAACGTCTGCGTGACGTCAGCCCCGCACGCGCGAGGCACGTGCGGTCGGTCCGCGCGAGCGGTCCGACCGGGCCGACCGGCCTGTCCGGTCCGACCGGTTCGACCAGACCGGTCCGACCCGCGCGTCCGTTGACCCGTTGACCGCGACCCGTTGACCGTTGACCGTGACCCGTTGACCCGTTGACTGACCGTTGACTTTGACCGTTGACTCAAAAAAAAAAAAAAAAAAAAAAAAAAAGGAATTTGTTTCTTTTTCAGTCATGCTTATGTGGGTTATAAGTAATCCATTTTTTATTCTGCATTTGTTGCATGAATTTTGGAAAATTATGTATTTTCCTTATGTTTATTATGGATTATAAGTGATCCAATTTTAGTTCCGCATTTGTTGCAGGACTATAATGAGTTATGCACGATACCGCAAGCCCGAGAAGGGACGAGGGAAATGCAAGACTTAAAAGGCTGATGTCGATTTAGCTAATTATCGGTGGCATGACGGTGATTTAGTATCACATGTAATCAAGGTCAATCGATGATACAGAAATCATCCGGAATGGTTATCTTTGCCGGGACTTTGAGAAGGTGCCGGCTTTGATGAACACTCTTCCACCCGAATGGCAAGCAAAGTGTTGGATCGGCTATAGGAGGTCAACGTGGTCCCGGATTATAGGAAGCTAGTGGAAGCTTTTGTAAAAGAAAGACTTATAGGATTGAGTTGGCCAAAACTTCAACCCTTAGATTGAGCGCTACATGGCGCCGAGTGAATGCGCCTTGGTGGCAACATGAAAGCTCTCCAAAAGTTTTTCCTTGGTTGGCAAATGTGATGTTTTAAATGACAGATTAGAAGGGACATTCCCTATTTATCCCTTGGATTAATTTGAGATGTTTTTTTTTTATGTCTTTCCATGTTGATATTTTTTCCCTGTATATATATTGCTTAATGTAATGTATAGTTGTATTATGTGAAAGCATTGTTATTTTATTAGATATTAGATTTTATTTGCTTTCGTTATTGCTGGTTCTTTGTGGGTAATTAGTGTGGGTAGTTTTAGAAGCTTTTGTAGCTTCATAGAATTGATTTTGCATATGACAATCATATTAATGATAGTTTTGAGTTAGGATTTTTGGATGATGATTGGAAACATAGTGACCTTTTGATTCGAAGCCTTACTTGAAATTATTTATTAATATGATGGGTCTATGCAAATAGGGATGCATAAATGATAGGCATTAATTATTCGTGCATGGATGTCGATGTGTTCGAACGATGGTTCAAAGAACTAAGAACGTGATTGCCGATATGAACGGTAACAATTGTGAAATATTGAATAAGAAGATTCAATATGTGCTGGAAAAGCAAGAAGCACTAGAAGCTCTTGACCATGTTATGGAAGATCTTAAGGATGCCATGCGCCACCTTGAGCTAGTAGAGGACCTCCTAACGGCATTTGAGCCGAAAACGGATATTTGCAATGCTGGTTCTAGCTCAGAAAGGGCTTTGTGCTCTAAGCGCAAATGTATTGATTCGTTCAATATGTGGGAATGCAAAGGACCAAGTCCTTATTGCAAGAAATCAAGAGTTAACCAACACAAGAGAGGAAAACGTCCTCAAGTGAAGAAAATGTCAAGGGTGAGGTGTTACAATTGTGACAAGAAATGTCACTATGCTTGCAACTGTTGTGAGTCAAAAAAAAAAAAAAAAAAAGTCAACACCTCTTGTACATTTGAGAACTTTGCTTATGTGTCAAGTTCAATATTATTGGCTGAATCTAATCCTTTGTGGACTGTAGATTCAGAAACGACAGACCATAGAGGGAAGGATAGAGAATCCTTCGTGGAATTTCGACGAGTACCAACTGGAACTGAGTGGATCCATATGGGAAACAACTCTAGAGCTGATGTAAAGAAATTGGCACCGGCCAATTGAACATGAGTGGTGGACACACCTTTGATGTTTTATATGCTCTGGAGATTCATCGAAATTTAGTGTCTGTCTTAGCGTTGGTTAAGCTTGGTTTTAGTGTGAACTTCCATAATAGAAGTGTAGATTTATATTTGGATACAAACTACTATGGTTGTGATTATTTTCTAGATGGTTTTATTCTACTAGATGTTGACTATGGTGATGTCAATATGTTATTCCCTTGTTTCACGTCTTCTACCTTATATGATAATGATGTGAATATGGTGGTATGCTAGACTTGGTCATATGGGCCAACAACGTATGAATAGACTAGCCATAGAGGGCTTGTTGGGCAATATTGAAAAAGTCGATTTGTCCATAAGTGAGCATTGCCTAGTAGGAAAACAACAAGGAAACCATTTAGAAAAAGATAAAGGAGCTGAATTTCCTCTCGTATTTAATCCATTAGGACGTCCGTGGTTCAATGAATCGAGAGGAAGGCATGGGGGCATTTATTTCATCACTGTTATAGATGATTATACTGAGTCGGATATGTCTATTTGATTTCTCATGAATCAAGCATAAGTTGTTTTGAAGGTTTATAAACCTGGCAGAAAATCAATTAGACAAGAAAATAAAAGCATTGAGATCCGATCGAGATTGAGAATATTCATCTGATGTGTTCAGAAAATTATGTGATGAAAAAGGAATATAAAGATAGTTGTCTATTCCATATACTCCTCAACAAAATGGTGTTGTGGAAAGAAGAAACAGAACCCTACTGGAAATGGTTAGGTCCATGATGGTGCATGCTAACTTACCTATCACTTTTCGGAGTGATGCGTTGTTAACTGCTACCTATATACTTAACCGGATGCTTTCCAAATCAATTATTTCCACTTCATATGAGTTATGGACAGTTAGAAAACTAGACTTAAGTTTTCTTAAGCCATGGGGTTGTGCTGCCTATATTCATGAGTCCTCTCACAAGTTTGGGGAATTGGATCCCAAAGGAAATAAGAGTATTTTCATGAGATACCGCGAACACTCGAAAGGGTATGTGTTCATAGGTGAGCGGGGAAAGTGGGAGTATAACTGAATTTGAATCACGGGATGTCACATCCTTAGTGGATGAATTTCCTAAGAAGGGCAAAATAAGGGAAGATTGTTCCCTATTTGAAACCTTGGATCAAGATAATGATGTCAGTGGAGTTCGTCCAAGTGGGAGTAATATGAGATGTGATGAATTGAATTCAACTCATTCTCAATTGCAACCACCCGATGTGACAATATCATCATTACCTAATCCAAGTGGGAGCATGATGGGGAATGATGTGCTAAGTGTACAATCTCCCATACGGTGAACAAGTCGCCAAAGTATTCCCCGTCAATGTTTTGACATTGAAAGGGAAGCTTTTATGGTTGCTCCACAAGATGAGGATGAGCCAAGAAATATTAATAAGGCTCTAAATTGCCCTAATAAGGAAAAATGGATTCATGCAATGGAAGAGGAAATGGAGTCAATGAAGTCAAACCATGTTTAGGAACCGGTTGATCTTCCAAAAGGACGCAGAGCTATTGGGAACAACCGAGTTCTCAAAAATAAAGCGAAAGGCGATGGCTCGATAGAAAGGCATAAGGCTCGCCTTGTGGCGAAGGGGGTATAATCAACGGGAAGAAATTGATTATGAAGATATATTTTCTCCCGTAGTGAGATTTACCTCGATTCGCATTATTCGGCAATAGTGGTTAGTATGGATCTTGAGTTACATCAAATGGATGTAAAGACCGCTTTCCTCAATGGAGAATTAGAGGAAGGAACATATATGGAACAACCTGCTGGTTTCATAGTGAAAGGCCAAGAAGAAAAGGTATGTCGACTTTGGGGGTTGATATATGGCCTTAAGCAGTCGTCAAGATAATGATATATACTTTTTCATAATGCCATAATGGCATATGACTTTACAATGATAGATGATGATCATTGTGTATATATCAAAAGATCCTATGATCAATTTGTGATCATATCATTATATGTTGATGATATACTAATTCTTTGGAAACAATATGGAGTTTGTTAATACTCTCAAGAGTTGGTTGTCTTCCAATTTTGAGATGAAGGATATGGGTGAGGTTACATATATTCTTGGAGTTAAGATTTCAAGATTGTAAACCCATAGACACTCCTATTGCAAAAGGTGAAGGATTGAGCCATAGATCGTGTCGGGGACTCCACAAGAAAAGGAACAAATGAAACATGTTCCTTATGCTAGTGCTGTTGGAAGCTTGATATACACTATGATGTGTACAAGACCTGGCATATGTTTTGCAGTTGGAATGGTGAGTAGATACCAATCCAATCCAGTCCAAGACAATGGAAAGCCGTTAAGAGAATACCGAGGTATCTAAAGGGGACTGCCGATTATACGATGAGTTATAAAGGAAAGGATCTCGCGACTCTAAGGCTATCTTGATGCCGATTGGGGAGGAGATTTAAAAGAAATGAAATCTACCTCTGGGTTTGTTTCTCTTACCGAATGATGGCACCATATGTTGGAGCTATAAGAAACAAACATGCATAGCCTTGTCCACGATAGAAATTGAGTTTGTGGCATTATCAGCAGTAGTATAAGAAGATGTTTGGCTTTAGAGATTTTTGGATTGTTTAGGTGTTATTGGAAGTGCTGCAGATTCATTGTTGGTTAACTGTGATAGCCAAGCAGCAAAAGTGTACACCAAAGATCTAAAATATCATGGCAAGACCAAACATATAGATACCAAGTATAATCTTGTCAAGGATATGGTTGCACGAAAAGATGTGAACTTAGAGTACATACTACGCATAGAATGGTAGCAGATCATATGATAAAGCCAATACCTAGAGATGTGTTTTGTGGCCATATGAAATCTCTAGGATTGCGTAGAGGCTAATGTACTGAATATTGTAATTTCCCTAAGTGTTCACATTTGATGAATTCGTGTTTTCATCATTAATGCCTATGAATCTTTGTTTGATCTTTATGCATCTTAATGCTCAGTGCATTATTTTAAGTTGAGAAGTATGTCGGACAGATATAAGATTAGCCCACTCACACGGGTAATCGCCTCTATTTACTGTGTGTTAAATAGAGATGAGACTGTTTTTAAGCTTATTATCTAGGTGATAATCGAGAGCTCAAGCTTAAAACATGTATGTCGCCTTAACTGAGTGTTAAGATGAGGACATAATACTTACTATGTCCGAAAGTAAAATACCCCACATATTTTACCTTATCCGTCTAAGATGCCGATGTGAGTTCGATGAATTTTGTGAATGAGTAGATACGTGAACTCAAGTTAGACATTGGGTATGTCCGAACTATCATCTGTACGGTATTGAAAGAGTAGACATACGCTCCATGGGAAAGGAGTTAATACCGTAATACGTATTTCATACTACGTATGCATGAGACGACCAATAAGAGTGGCAAAAGTTTGATCTCAACTTTTATGTCGTGTGAGACTCTTGAGGAAAAGAGTTCCTCAATTTTTAGTCCCCTCATGACTCTTACTTATTCTCAAGATTTCTATTTAGTGTTTGCTATCTTAGGATGTTGCCAATGGTCATGAGTGATTCGATCTAATGGGGCATTTCTAGAAAAGCAAGTTGAACTGAAATTGCGAGTTTGAAGGAAAGAGGAAGATCGATTTTGGAGAATCACATTGTAGTTTTGTATTCACCTGTTAACCAATTATGACTGTCTTTGTGATAATCATAATTGTGAATATATATATATATATATCATTGTTTTAAAAGAGATCAAGAGAGATATAAATGTGATCGATCGATCTAGCAGTACGCATACTAAATCTACTCAGAAGTGATGCCCATTATGAGCTGCTATATATTCCTAACAGATGTATGGCAACGAGCTCTCAAAGTATGTTGGTCGCACGGATTATTCACCGGTATGAATGTTGAAGAGAGGAAAAGAGGATTCTGTTCGGCCCACCATGTTAAGTGAGAGTCTATGCTGGATTTTTTCTCGATGGGGATGAGTAGGCCGTCCGCCCATGTTGGTTTTGCACCACCATGTGCGAGTGGGAGATGATGGATTTATGAGATGGGCTTAAGGCCCATCCGCTCAAGTTGGGCCCAAAAAGGCCCGGCCCACGGGAATAGGGCCCGTGGATGGGGGAAGGTATAAAAGGGAGAGAGAGAGAGAGAAGACACCCGTT
Organism: Eucalyptus brandiana; assembly: GCA_014182725.1. Taxonomy (NCBI): domain Eukaryota; kingdom Viridiplantae; phylum Streptophyta; class Magnoliopsida; order Myrtales; family Myrtaceae; genus Eucalyptus; species Eucalyptus brandiana. Next base: position 49,461,543 of record CM024675.1, on the reverse strand, counting down.
GGAAAACAAACGTACGTCTTCTCCCGAACGCTCTCTCTCCCTCCAAGAACGCTTACGGCGTCCCGTCTTCCTTTCAAGGCGAATTGGCATCATCGGATCAGAATTTCTTCCTCTTCTTCAGCGTTAGTGTCTAATCTGTGGCTAACAAGGTACGCTCGAATCCGTGGTGTGCTTTACGATCGGTGATACGTGTTATTCCCGGGCTTCGTCTTCCGCATTGATTTAGGGGTTCGATTTAGTGTCGAATCCGGTGTTTCGGGGATCAGTTATTCCCAACAGATTATAAGGTCACCACAAATGGACGAGATCAAATTGCAGAGTTGAGCATATTGACGATGTATGACTTTTATGTTATATTAGGAATGGATTAACTTAATAAGCAATGAGCCAATATAGATTATTGTCGAAAAATAATCCAATTCAATCCACTTAATTGTACTAGTTTTGGATTTTTTGCAATTGGGGCAAATATTTTAATGCCACATATCTCTACATATACACATCGTCTTTTTAATGTCGGTTACCTAGGATATTTGTCATTTGTAGCAAGTCAATTAAAAGAAGAAGCAAAGTTTGAAGTAATCCTGGAAATCCTGATGTATTTCTAGAGGAATTACCAGAATTACCGTCGAAGCATAAAGTTGAAGTTTCCATTGAATAAGCTCCTAGAATAAAACCTATTTCCGAAGCTCTCTATTGGATGATTGTAACAAAGTTGAAAAAGTTAGAGGTGCAACTATGGGAATTACTTAATAAAGATTTTATTGAACCTAGTGCATCACTTTGGGATGCACCAATGTTGTCTGTGAAAAAGAAAGTAAGGTCAATATGTTCTTGCATTGATTATCGATAGTTACATTAAGTTACGATTAAGAATAAGTACTCATTATCTAAGATCGATGATTTATTTGATCAACTTCAAGAGGCGTTGGTATTTTACAACATCGATTTAAGATTGGGGTATCATTAATTGTGGATCAAAATAGGAGACATTCGTTAAATGGCTTTCCAAACTTGATATGATCACTATGAGTCCTTAGTCATGCATTTTGGTTTGACTAATGCATCAACAGCTTTTATAGATTTGATGAATAGGGTGCCTCAGTTGTTTTTGGATCAATTTGTGAAAATGTTCATTGATGGAAGTGGAGGCACGAAACTCCAAGGTGTATAGCCATCAAGGCGAGCTTGAGTGCATCATGGGCGCACTAATCAAGCATCATTGACATTCCAAACACGAACCATTACTTTGATGAAGGCCATGTTAAATTACGGTTTAAAGAGAAATGTTGAATAATGGACATAATTTTATCAAATCATGGATCGTGTCTAGATGTCAAGGTGAGCTTGGGTGCATCGAGGGCACAACTGATAAGCCTCACAAACGTCCCAAACCGAACCAATGCTTTAATAAAGATCGCGTCAAATCACAATTCGAGAAATGCCAAATGACTCTTCACATGGGTATCACGTGAACTACTAAAGCTTTGAATAAGTTAAAAACTATGTTGAGAAATTAAAATTTCAGAATGTCTTGCGATTTTCAGATGGACGGTAAAAAAATGACATCACGTTTTTATTTTGTGAAATTTTACGACAGCAAAGTTCAACATATCACAATCAATTTTCAAGAAGATAACGAAGTCTAGTTCCACACGCATGAGTTTCTAAAAAAATCCAAGAATAGAGGTAAGTCAATCAGCCAAAATGGCAATCATAGAAACAGGGCACTCAATGTGAAATCAATAAAGGTACCATCAATGATTATCCAATACTAGAATTCTTATAGTAGGTAAATCAACATGTAAAGAGAAACTTTCATGAGGAAACATCTTAAAATTCCTAACACATGATTTTATAAAAAAATCCTAGAACACAGATAGGTCAATTAGGACCAGAATAGGACAGCAGAAAAACGTGGAATGCAAGGCATTTCGACCCTATCAAATGATGTTAAAAAATTCTCAAATTTTCATATGTGATAGACCTGAATATTATAAACAATTTCATCAATGACTATACCTCAAAATCAGCGTGCACAAAATCATACAAAATTGACAAACAGGCGGATCCACAGAGACATAACAAGCATATCAGTTCGGTAAAGTTCCAGATTTGAACCTGATTTTAGGAAAAATGTTCAACATATCAAATGATGTCCAATTGGGACGTATAATATGTCGTTTTCAAGCTTGAGAAATCCTTACAAATGTCTAGGAGAAGACAAGTCTACTTAAGATCTTTTTCAAGCTCAAACAAAGACGTTCGCATAGATGGACAGATCAGGCCAAGGCAAACAGAACATGACATGCAAACTTTCGGCCATTATCCTACTTGAATGATGCATAAATTTTATGAAATTTTGGTATGTTTTAAGGCTAGATGTAAGAGAAAATGTGATAAGACACTTAGGCCTAGATCAATGCACAAAAAATCATAAAAATTCATGAATCTAAGTAGGTCGGCTAACCTATGAATAACAATACGTGATCAAAATTGCAGAACAGATGCACTGACTTCAGGAAGGGTTTTGACATAGCCAATGATACTCAATTAATGCGTGTCATCCGTCGTTTCGAAGCTTCGGATGTCATTTATGAATGTCTAGAAGGCACCAAAGGTAATTGAATAAATTAACAAACTCAATCAAAGATATTCCTCTAGGAAGTCAGGTTAGTGACAAAACCAGCAGAGAACGGCAGAAACGAGCATGCTTATTCCTATCCACATGACATGAGAAAATTCCACAATTTTTTATGTGGATAGGCATCCGAATTGCTTATCAGCAAAAATCCAAGCAATCATCCACATACGAGCCATCATAACCTATCTAAATTCATCCATAGGCATCCTAAGCATCATCAATCATCTATTATGGCATTATATTGCATCCTAGATTGAGCTCTAGCCCCGGTTGCCTATCGCCACCTCGCTTCAAAAAGCTCGCGATATAGTAACCCACCTTTTGACATTTTTGCGCAATCTATCTTAAAGGAGCCACCACCGAGGCACCACGATCTTTAAGAGACATCGAGGCATGTCTGGTGGAGGTCGATATCGCCGAACGAGCACCAAATGGCGCTGGAATGGCTCCGATCAGCTGCCGATGGAGGATCAGGCTCGAGGAGGGATTCCGGTGAGGAAATTGGCAGTAAGAAGGCTCTACGGTGGCAATTTTGTAGATCTCCGACCACCAACTGCTCAGGGACTTGGCTACGGATGTTGTTGGATCGGTCAGAGGAGCTGTGGAGGCTAGCTAGTCATCGATCACGGCGGAAATAGTCGCCAACGCCGGCGGCGTGAGAGACAACACTTGCGCCGAAAAGGAGTGGCCGAACAAGCTACTCCGATGGACACCTGGACGTCCGATGGCAACGAACGGCTCAAGGAGGAGGTGAGGATCATTGGAGGGCAGATGCGCTGCTAATTGGGCTCCGACGACGGCGGTTGTGGCGGCGGATGAGAGGCGGTCGAGAGAGAGAGGAGGAGAGAAAGAGACTTGAGAGAGAAATGGGAGATCAAATCTGGTTTCTGCAAAAGAAGAGGGTAAGCCCCCTCCCTCATTTTTGGAGGGAAAAACCAATATAGAGTTCCATGGGAGAAGTCATCCCGGCCCTTGGATCAATCCAAGGGCTATGGACTAATCTCCTAGCCTAACAATCTTTTCTTAAGCCTTAAGTTTGTATGAGGTGACAACTAATTATGCACATGCCAAATTTGGACAGCTACGATTTATCGAGGACGAAGGAAGCTCGATCATGCAATTAAAACCTAGTCGAGGGGCATTTTTGTGATTTTGCAAAAATTGGGGCAAATTTGTAAATTCAAGAAATAAAGGTAGGAATGAGTTGGCCACTAGGCGGGTCACCTTATGGTGGTCACCGGCCACTGGCGACCAGTCGGGAAATGGTCGAACCAGCCATTCCGGCCAATGATCGATTGGACTGGTCGGACCGGTCAAGCTAGTTTGAACTAGCCTGACTAGTTCGGTTGGTTCTCTTTTTCTTTTTTTTTTTTTTTTTTTGTGCAAATAGAAAAGAATCTTTGTTAATTAAGGACCTTAAATAAGCAAATTTTCATAATTGCCTACCTCGAAGGACAAATTGATTAAAATTGAACCCAATTGACGTAATGAGACATCAATGAATTCAATTACCCATATGTTCGCGATGGCCTATCACATCCAAATTGACACTAAAATAAAGGCGCAGCCTTTGCGTCAAAAATAAATCGGGGGTCAATTGTTGAAATCATATCTCAATTTATCAAATTACACCTTATTCTAGAATGAGTCAACTTGAATTACACTAATTGGAGTTCATTAGCTCGGATTTCTTAAGTTCAAGTAAGATAAATCCATCAAATTTGTGAGTTCTTGAGTGAATTTATCAAAATTGGCCTGGATTTGAATTTAACTCAAGAAAATGAGCAGAATGGAAGTGTTAGTACGCAAATCATGTAGAATTGATTTGAACCCTTGATTAGGGTTAAAAATGACAATTCAAATCTCAAAATTAGTTGAACAAGTGAATAGGTAATGAACTCTAATTCAAATGTCATAAAAGGAGCTAAGCTAAAACATGAATAGAATGAAAGTAGTTTTATTTTTTTGCCAATTTCGAAGCTAAAACTGAAAAATTCAGAAAATAAGGTTGTTAATCGATTTTTGCAAAATTTTCGATGTTAAAGTTAAATTGAAGCTAAAAAAAGTGATTTGAAATTTTTACGCTTTTCAATTATTTTGTCAAAGGTTTAATTACAGGTCAACCTTTTAGTTGACTTTTCACTAAAATTTTGATTACATGATCAAAACTTCGAATTTTTCAAAAAAAATTGTGGCCATAGTGAAATTAAATCAAAAGGAATATTTTATGCAAAAAGCCAAATTTTAAGCCAGATTTGACTTTTGGTTAAAGGATCGACTAAAGTCAACTCAAAAGTCAACCGTTTGACTTTTTGAAGTTTGGATGAAAATGTATAAAAAAATTACCTACAAATGATTGGCCAAAGGAAATAAAATTTTTAACTTTTTTTTCAAGGAATGGGCTCCATCATATGATTGAAAACCATAATATCTCGATTTTCTTACATTTATCAATGCATCAACTAAAAATTAAATGTGAACATGCGCTTAATTAGATAATAAAATATTTCATCTCCTGGAAAACTTCAAGCAGAAATTAATGCACATTTGTGTCAATTTTGATCTAGTAAGTACTAAATTCACACGTAAGATTACTTTCTCTTTTTAGCATTTTCATTGAATATCCTTATCCTCTTCCCCGCGATTATTAATTCTCTCCTTGGTCAAGCTAACCTGCAGAATCTGTTCCATTTGTCGAGGACAAATCATAATTAGTTTGCCATTTAATCTTTTTTTTTAGTCTTATCCAGCCTTCTTGACGTGTTATATCTACCTACGCAATGCGCGTGAAGATTTCGTGTTCAGACAAAATCTAAAGCTCCTCAATCTTTACCCTCTGCTTCTTCACTCTGGTCATCTTTCTTCTGTCCAAACACATCTCGATTAAGCTTCTCTCCTTTGTCCTCTTTTACGTCCAGAAGAAAGCTGGAGAATGCCGGCTGTTGTCACGAGTCCCGGTGGCCAAACGCCCGAGCACGAGGGGGAGATAACTTTATACGTCGTTTTGTGCGAGATCATCGCCGCCTTCGGAGGGTTCCTGCTTGGATACGAAATCGGAATTTCAAGTAGGAGAAACTTATTTTATTTAAGGATGTATTTGTTCCGTAGAAAATAAGTGATTTCAAAAATATTTTTGAAAAAGTGATTACTTGTATTGTTTAGAAAAATTAGTTATCGGAAAATATTTTCATCATCGATAACAATCGTGCCTAACTATTCTAGTGGACGATGAAAAAAATTTCTGTTTATTTATTTTATAAATGATATAAGCGATTATTTTTCGGATAATATTTTTCAAATCATTTCTTTTTCGTAAAACGAATGCACCCAACGTGGATAGCTTTTGTAAGATTGATAGGATGGAAAGTCCCATTAGTGTTTGGTTTGTCTTTTATTTTCAAAAGAGAAAAGATCAAATCACATTTTTGCCTCAGTTGTAAGTTATGTTGAGTATGCCTTGAATTCTTTATGGGTTTGGGCTAACCTTAGGACTTGAGAGCAATATAAATATTATTTTTCTCAAGTTATTAGGTTAAGAAATTGAGACTACAACAGTCTGAGTTTTTTAACCCCTTCTGTAATACTTGAAAATCTATATTAGATTTTGCTTTTTCTCTCCCCATGGTTTTTCCCGCAAGGATTTTTCATGTAAATCTATGTATTATTTATTTTTTCTCACTTTTAATTTCGTCGTAGTTTTTGCATCAGTCATAATAGGCTAATTTATATTGTGATTTGACTTGTGAGTGGCTAGTTTATATTTTCAAGTATAAAATTCATTATTCATTGTAAAATTATTACTCACTTTTCCAAATGCTCGTGTGGATTTTATTGAATTTCAGTCGGATTGATTTCCATGGATGACTTCTTGATGAAATTCTTCATGACCATGTACGATGAAAAGAAGCGTGTCCAGGAGGACAACTACTGCAAATACCACAACGAGTTCCTCCAGCTGTTCACATCTTCGCTGTACATAGCTGCTCTCGGAGCCAGCTTTGCAGCTTCAGAGGTGTGCTCCAGATTCGGCCGAAGGGTGACGATGCAGATCGCGTCCCTCTTCGTCATCACTGGGGTTGCATTCCAAGCCGGCAGCATCAACATTGCAATGCTGGTCTTTGGCAGAATCATCCTCGGTTGCGGTGTTGGGTTCGTTAGTCTGGCAGTACCTCTGTTTCTATCTGAATTAGCTCCTGCCAGAATCAGAGGAGCTCTCAACATTTGCTTCCAACTCTTCATCACAATCGGGATCCTCATGTTCAACATTATCAACTACTTCACATTCAACATCCATCCTCATGGGTGGCGGATCTCTTTCGGCCTGGCCGGCATCCCAGCCACGATGCTTCTCGGGGCCTCATTTGCCATCTGCGAGACTCCAACCAGCCTCATTGAGCGCAACCAATTTGAGCAAGGGAAGGCCACCCTGAGGAGGATCCGCGGCACCGATAACGTTGCTGCCGAGTTCGACTCGATTGTTGCCGCCAGTAAGGCCGCAAGGCAAGTGAAGCAGCCGTTCCGCAAGCTCATGACGCGGTCGAGCAGACCCCCTCTTGTCATAGCCATTTTGCTGCAGGCGTTCCAGCATTTCACCGGTATAGACGCTATCATGTTCTATGCACCGGTCCTGTTCCAGATGGCTGGGTTCGGGAACAATGCGGTGCTGCTCTCGACAGTCATCACCGGGCTTGTGAAAGTTTTCAGCACATTAGTGTCAATGTACACGGTGGACAGGGCTGGCCGGAGGGTGTTGCTCCTTGAGGGCTGTGTCCAGATGTTCATCAATCAGGTAATTCACATTGTCTTCGCATGTTTCCTCAATCGGGATCAATCACATCAAACTTGCGAATTCTGTCCAGTTGGAAGAGAGGTTTATCTGTTGCGTTGATACTTTCTTATCCACAAAATTTTCTTTCTTGTTGCAGGCTGTGATAGGATTGCTCTTGCTAATACACCTGAAACCAACAGGGTCTCTTCACCCTACCGAGGCGACGGTCACGTTGGTGCTGGTGGGTGGGTTCGTCATGGGATTCGCATGGTCATGGGGTCCGCTCGGGTGGCTGATTCCGAGCGAGACCTTCCCTTTGGAGACGAGGACGGCTGGTTTCGCCTGCGCAGTGAGCTTCAACATGCTCTTGACCGTCATTTTCGCACAAGCCTTCCTGCCGATGCTGTGCCACATGAAGGCCGGCATCTTCTTCTTCTTCACCGCATGGATCGTGGCCTTCGGGCTCTTTACATTCTTCTTCTTGCCCGAGACGAAGGGCGTGCCTGTGGACTTGATGGTCGAGAGTGTGTGGAAGCAGCATTGGTTCTGGAAACGATACATGATCAATGACGACGAGCCAGCAGATGACAACGTCAACAAAGGATAAAGGATGGTCAGGGTAAACTTTGCTTCTTTGATAAGACTTATAGAATGAAGTCGATACTTTTGTCGGGATGTATCATCAAATATTTAACATTTTCATCAGGTTATTATTTGTTATTGATATCACATTTAGAATAGATATATCACTATTCTTTATCCAGATTTGTATTTGCCTAACGAGCTTTGAAGCAAAGCAGTTCCCACACGGGGCCTTTAGTTATTTTTGCTTCTAAACATATATCACTATCCTTTATCCGGATTATCACATGATATCATATTGTTCTTATGTATGAATTTCAATATAGTGTTGCAACATGAGATTATCTAGTATGCAACAAGGAAGATGACTCGAGCATATAAACATAAACAAAAGTTTCTTTTTCTTTTATTGTTTTGCCTTGCTCTAATTTTAGTTGCGCTTTTATTCATCACAATAGGAATTGCTGAAGTAACCCTTGCCATACTCCCACGAAAAGCTTTAACTCAGATAATTGCAGTAATTTGTAAGAATAGAGTATGGGTCTCTCTCCCATATCTGTATAAAATTAATACTTATCTATCAAGATTGCAACCACTCGATGCAACCACTATCTCCATCTCCATCAAGATAATACCTCAAGATTGTTGGGACAATCTGTTTGCTAATGAAAATAGAACAGTAGTTATAGATCTTTAATGTTTTGATGCGTAATGATAATCACTATCCTTAAGATATTATTCACTCCAACTATTGTTGCTACTAGGTTTAAAACAAATATAACTTCAATTATACACCAAAACCATAGAGAAACGAGTTCAATAATTAATTTTTTTTTTTTTTAATTTCACCTTGAATGTGTTATGAAACTTTAGTTAGAAAAGAGAGAAGAGAGAATTATGAAAAAGAAGTTACTGTTATGAACATTTGTGATAAACTTTGTATAATTTTGTGCTATTTACAAACAATCAACCAACAACTTAACCCCCACCATCACCGTTTTTCATGATCAACCATCACCACTTTTCATGATCAATCATCACTATCTTCATGTCAACAATCACTTCTTTTTATGTCCAACAATACTGCTTTTGATGTGCGACAATCATTTATTTCAACAATAATTGTTCTTAGATCAACATATCCTTGGAAGCCGTTGAACAAGATTGACCGGGACAAGACTATAAGATAATACTGAATATCTGCTTTAAGTCGTCATCAATTCTCTTCTTGGTGGGAAACTTGTTTTGTCAGTTCAACGGGGAAGTTCGTTTGGATCTAAGGTTGACAGGACATGTTCTTACGGTGCACAACAGACATAAACAAAAGAGATGTGTAATACAAAGGAAAGCAATCTGAACATAACAAAATTATACAGTGGATCTGTGTATAATCTGGAAATTTCTAGCCGGATTCAGTTTAAGACTGCTGGAGCTCAATGTATATACCAAAATACAAGGTGACTCAGAAGCAAGAACAGCATTAACAGCAAACCGCAAGAACCACAGTGAGCAATCCGAGCTTAGCAAAAGAGCCCTTCAAAGCGCGAGGCAGATGGCCGTTATTCGGAGAAGGCCCCTGGATGCCTGGAGTAGGAACAGCCGAAGGCGAAGGGGTCTGTGCACTGACGGGTTTACGAAGCACGTTGATGTCGACCTTCTGACCGGCTTGGCAATGACCCGGGACACCACAGAAGAAGTAGTGGTGGCCGCGATTGGTGAGGGTGATCGAGTCATTGCCGGTCGTGTAGGTCGCCTTGGGAGACGTCGTGTTGCACGCCCTGAACTCGGCATGTGTGACGTGCATCACGTTGTGGAATTGGGCACTGTACTGAAAAACTGGTGCACAAAAGAACCCACAATGTTAGGAGTGAGTATCTCATTCTTATAAATGCAAAGAAAAATATAACCAAGCAGATGCATGAAGCTCGAAAAGAGCAGACTATATGAACAAGTAGTGTACATAGGTGACGTCCCTCCTCTCAAAATCAGTCCTAGTAACCATAGCATCATTCTGTTCTCCTAATTTAGAATATTTCATTCTAAGAGAAATTGCAATTCGGCCCCTTCAACTATGAGGGAATTGCACCTAATACCCCCAAGCTTTGCTTGAAGGTACGCCCCCTCCTCAAATTCCGTGTTATCATTTTATCAAGACACTACCAAATTTTAAATTTTTCACAGAAATCAGTTTGTACTTTAAACTTTCAGTAGCCGTCAGAACACATCGAATTTGATCCAACAATTATCCCCTCGCGTTCTCGAGATTTTTAGAGAAATAGAGTGAGGACTATACTTGCAAAACTAGTTGTCCAATCTCACTCAAAACCAACATTTTAGCATTTTTGATACAGTACTTGGACAATCATCGCACATGTCGTTCCAATCGTCATGACCAACTAAAACTCACTACCGACAACTACCGCAAAACCACGAGACCGGGGCTGTAATTATTTCAGCGTGTGTTGCAAATAACTTGAATTTATAGGTGGAGAGAAATCACATATTCATAAATACTAAATGAACTCATAAAAAAGCAACTCAAGATACTCATCCATGGAATAAGGTGATTCGCGAGATCCGTGTTTGCTCATAGTCAACAAAACATCATTATCGAATCCTTCAAGTTTGCAAACGCTTAGCCAATCGCCATGATGTTAAAATGGCGTTATGGGACAATTGCTTTTGTTTTGGGCAAAAGGTAAAGTAATGTCGGAAAGGTCAAGGCGTGCGGGAGTGAGTGAGTGCGGTGTCTTTGTAACGTAGTTGGAGCACTGGATCGAGACATCGTGATGGTGTCATTCCCCCCACCCAGGAGTCTACTTTGTCGCCATCGTCCAATGCTTTGTGAAACATCTACTTCCCTCACGCTCGTCTGTCTGTGTTCTTTTATTCTTCTTAGTTAAAAGGCAAACAGAGCTAAAAGTCTTGCGAAGAATGTCAGTTCGGGGAGAGAGCACTGAAGTTCTACATGAAATTCGAAACACTGGGCTGACAAGCGTTAAGACAATTGGTCATGAGGAGCTCTGAAAGATCCCGGGAGTTTTTGCTGAATTCGAGAACTGTTGGCCATTTGTCAGTCTCGAAGATCAACGTGTACCCACGGAACAAAAGAGGTGGGGGAGAGAAAAGCGAATCAAAAGGGGACAAAGCTTGCTGCTCAGAAAATCTTAGGTGTATTGGACTGGCATGAGGGAGAGCTGTATTTGCCAGACAAAGATCTGAAATTTTCACAGTTCTTGTAAAACCCAGAAGCCTATAAGAATCAAGAGCCTCTATTTATCTTGTGAATTAACCGAAAACCCAGAAAGAAAAAGTTCACTCGTTTCTTTTCGATAACGAAACTGGAAGGAAATAGAAGCGAACTCACGGATGGTATCACCGAGCTGGAAGGTCTTGGTGGCAGACCACTGCTTGTAGTCGACATTGCCGATGGTGGTCCAGCCCGCCGAGTCCCCGACCTTGTACATCGCTCCATCGCACAGCTTCGCCATCGCCGTCGCCATCATCATCATCATCAACATTAACACGCCCATCTCTGTCTCTCCGGGACCAGATCACAGACCGGACTGTCCTTTCTTGGGATTCGAGGGGGGGGGGGAACTCGGGCAGTATATTTAAAGAATCAGGGAGAGACAGAGGACTGACGAATGGAGGCTGGAAGTTTGTGCGGGAGAGAACTGAATTGCGGCTCTCACAGCGAGAGAGAGAGAGAGAAGGCAGGGCTGTGCGCGGTTTTAGGTGTTGAGAAAAGGACGGGAGAGTCGTGAGCTGGGTCTTGGACTAGCGGTTGAGGCGACCCCACGTTTGATGAAAAAGCTCAAGTGGCGAGTTCCCACCTCGGTTCTCTTTCTGTCCGTCCAAGAAAGGGAGCCACCAGTTGCCACTTGGTCGTGTCTACAATCATTGGCGCATCGGTCCATGGTAAAAAGAAGACAGTGGGACGGGATAAAAATGAGCAGTTTTACTGAGCTGGAGAGCAGCAATCATGTTTGTCTAGGTCTGTCAGGCATTATTAACCATCAAAGATGTCTCGATAGCTCGACAAACGGAAGTGTTTTTCAAATTTCAAACAGATTCTAATGTTTTCTTTTTAAAAACGTTCTTTTCTATCAAAGTCCATCGCTAGATGTTACCCATCTTAAACTTAACCCGTGATTATTGCTGCTTTGGATGAATGACATTGTCATGTTCTAGAATTGTTTCAAAAAGTTCCTCGTGATTAATTCATTTTTTAACTAATTCCGATTGCACATCTCAATTAGTTTAGATTAAAATTTAATGTCAAATTGCTGAATTGGATGACATATGATAATTGACAAATGTACAAATTTAAGGTTTTATCCTTCGATTTATGGTTTTTTTTGGGTATTAGTCATATTTAACGAAAACTAGGTAAATTTGTCGCAAATATTTTAATTTATGATTTTTTGTGATTAAAAAACTAATAGTGGTAAATTTGTTACAGATGTACTAATTTGATTTTTTTTATTAAAAAAATTAATTTGGAGTAAATTTGTAAAAGGTATATCACTTTAGAATTTTTAGTAATATTGACCTTAATTATAAAGCCGCCTTGGCAAGTACGAACGTGGCTATAATGCTTGATGACTCGATTCAAGACTTTTAAGATGCACGCTTGAAAAATACTAACCCGTCTTAAGATCTTGCACAATTCAAAAGGACGATAGCGTTAATCATTGCGCCATGGACGAATGTCGCGTCCCATCTAATTTCAATTAGGTCTACTTTTATTTCTAGTTCAGATATAGAACTTACGATAGGTGAAATAAACTTGTCATGAACCCGACGTTTGTTCCGATTTTAGCTTTTGCCGTAGGGAGGTCGCCGCTCGTAGGTGCTGGAAGCTCGGTTGAGAATCTTACAAGGAAAGACTACTTTCGGGGGTCTTGGTGGGATCGAACTTTGTCGTCACGGGACTACAGAAGACTATGGAAGAAAACTGCCGACATTTTTGACGTTTGATGGATTAAGCAAAACCCTATCATCACATAGTGTTTATGGAAACAAATTATTGACAAAAGTACATAGATCACAAGGGACATTTATAATAATATGTGGTGAGATGCATACATTCAAGGCTCGGAATCTTCTTTAGCAAAGTTGATGTTGAATAGAATAAATGCGTACTTTTCATGCTAACATCCTTACGAGAGATTCAATAGAATTATTATCTTACACATTTGTTATTCAATATATGTAAAAATGAGTGGTTAAGAGGAGCTTGAGATCCCCTAAGAGTCAGGAAGTCCTCTTGACTTGATACAATAGCAGAAATTAGAATGAATCAGAGAAGTATCAGACGGCAACTAATTCTCTTTATGGGGTCAAAAGACTACATGTTACTTGGCGTATGGAGAAAGAGAGATTCCGGCGCCTTGCTTTCTACACAACCTCTTAACACGCCAACTTTTGCCCCCAGATGTGTATTGTGGGGATCAAATCTATAGAAGTAGACTACAGTTTCAGCTCACCAGATAAATTTGACCTCTCCTCGTAACGTAATGACGACATAATGAATGTCTTTTTCTCAATTAGAGCGTGCAATTCTCATCATTTTGATGAGATGTCCTGTTCTTATCTTACAACGATGTTACTGCAACTGGATTTCACAAATGTAATTATCTGTCAAGTGAAGAAGATAAGGCAAAAGATTTCGAAAACACACTCATCTCTGCAAAGGAAATATCCTGCAGTATCAATTTACACGGCAGCACGCGCCACAAATCACACGAGGAGACTATATATCTGGATTAATCAGTACTCTACCTATAATGACAGTATCGAAATAATTCTTGGTCTGTTGAATAGCAGCTGTTCACTGTGTTCTAGTGTAAATTCTGTATCCAATGTTTGTCTAAGGTATGAAATTCTTGTATATCTGAATCCCGAAAGCCATTCATCTTGAATCAATCACAACTGAGATGCAGGATCAAACCCATTGCCATCGGCAGGCCTGACCTTGTTCGAAACAGCAGCCTCGGCATCGTGGTCGTCGTCGTCCATATACCGTTTCCAGTACCAATGCTGCTTCCACACCCTCTCGGTCATCTCTTCAATCGGGATGTTCTTGGTCTCGGGAATAAGAAACAGGGTGAAGAAGGACATGATAAGGACCCAACCAGAGAAGAACAGGAAGATGCCATACTTGAATTGGCACAGCATGGAGAGGAATGCCTGGCCAATCACAAAGGTGAAGAGAAAGTTGGTGCAGACGGTCACACTCTGGCCGGCTGAGCGAGTCTCTAGCGGAAACGTCTCACTGGGGATCAGCCACCCAAGAGGTCCCCAAGACCACGCAAAGCTAGACACAAACGTGCACACCATAATGACCACGAAGATCGAGTAGCCGTGGCCAAGGTCCTCTGAGTGGTCCTTGACCTTCAGGCCAAGTACAATTGCTATTATAACTTGGGAAAGGAACATTTGGACCCCGGCCTCCAGTAAAAGAACACGCCGGCCGATCTTGTCGACCGTGTAAATGGACACCAAGGTGGAGACAACATTGACAGCCCCAATGATGACAGCAGAGTAAAGAGATGCATCATCACCAAATCCAACGGTTTTGAAGAGAACTGGCGCGTAAAACATGATGGCATTGATGCCAGTAAATTGCTGGAAGATCTGTTTTCACATAAATATAGCTGACAAATGTGAGTCTAACTAAAACAAATAAACTTGAAGCTAAAATCTAGAAGAGCAAAAACAGTAGCCAAGTACACTCAAGAGTTCCATATACTGAGCACGTTTGGTTGATTTAATCCAAAAGCCAGATGTAACAATTTCTTCTGGGGCCAGAGGAAAACAGTTCCTACCTTCCCTAGAGAAAGAGAAAACTCAATACCATGCGCAACAGTAACCTGACCCTACGATTGTGCAATTTCAAATGATCTTTTTAAATCTGTTCTATGATACATTCTATCCTAATCACCACATTTTTGCGATTGAATATGATTTAACAAACCATGTAACAAACCTATAGACTATGAATATATGGTTTGTCTACTAGGTAGCGCTCTTATTTCCTTTAGAACGATTATCTCTGCATTTGAAGCGTCTGAGGCTGACCATTCAATAATTCAGACAACTCAAAGTTGACGAATATAATCTGGCATTTTCAGCTGACAAGAAGAACATTCTGGTAGACGAACATATTTAACAAGAAAGGTTTCACGAGATGAGAAATGAAGGGTGAGATTTGATGATTGGTGCCAGAAACAACACTGACCTGCATGGCCACTGCAATGACCAACTGAGGCCGATTCTTCCTCATCATGAGATTTCTGAAAGGATGCTTCACTTCTTTAGCAATGCGACTTGCCTCCAGAAGCTCCTGGAACTCCGGTTCGATGTTGTCAGTTCCCCTTATCCTTCTGAGCACAGCTTTTCCTTCTTCAATGTGACCACGCTCAATGAGACTGTTAGGAGTGTCTAACACAAAAATAGCTCCCACAGTTAGGAGACCTGCAGGAATGCCGGCCAATCCCAACGATAACCTCCAACCCCACCCTGCTTCGATCCTATTATTGCAAAGGCAGCAGTTAAGTCGCACTAGTTAAAGAAGTAGAATAAAAAGTATACTTCGGTCATATAGACTCTGATGTTTGCTATTTGTTGAGAAAAGCAGTTCATGAGCCAAGTGATTTTATCAAAGGCAATTCAGCGGAACCAGGCATGCATCATCATCTATTTGTTTCATGAAACAGTTCAGACAATCTTTTCCAACAAGTTATGATTATGGCTCCATTTTCAGGAAGCATTCTCATTCTTTCAACTCATTGCAGAAATAGTAGTCCGGCTATGCCTCTTTTAGGACACATGCTTCTTTCTGTTTTTTGTAGGGTGCTGTACTTACAATCCTTTCAAAATGCTTATCATTGACTTCAATTGTAAGTGTTCCAAAATCTAAGTGTTCCTTCGTATGATAATCATGGATCATTGCTAGGTTAATAAACCTCAACTGAGATGAAACTACAGAAAAAGAAAATGAGCCAATGAAAGCAGTGAACTTACTTCGCTGTGCGATAGTTGACAAGGCTGGCAAAAAGGATGCCAATTGTAACGTTAAGCTGGAAGAGTATGTTAAGTCCTCCACGTATTCTTGTTGGTGCTATTTCTGAAAGGAAAAGTGGTACTGCCTGCATATATTTTGCAGTTAATCTCTGAGACGATGAATGACCAAAAATGCATTCAACAGGACATCACAACATGCTCATTAGCCGTTGAAATAAAGTGATTATGGTAATCAAAACCACTAAACGTGTACTTTTTTAAAGTTATATGAAGTTTTAAGTTTATTCTAAAACAGATGACGTGACCAATGATTAACGTATGACTTCTGTTCTTTTTTCCCAAGTGGCTTGGACATAAGACTTACGATGAAATATGAGAGAAAAGGTTTTGTCAGTTGCCACGTGATGCAGTGGGCAATATATTGGCATTCTTTTCATAATTTCATATTTAACCAACATCAACATGCAAGATGACTGAACAAATTGCTAAAACCTAAATTTTCAATTGTGAATCAAACTTCTAATGAGGTACGCAAATACAGATAAAGCACCCAGTAATACATAGGGGATGACATCTCTCCAGATGTTGAATTTGACCACGAAAGCTATAGCCTACAAGTCTTCTAAATGACATTTGCAAGTTTGACCTCAGAGTTCAAATGAATTTAAAGAAAAAGACTCACGGCATCTATTTCAGGTAGAGAGGAACTTTGAAAAGCAAACTTATTCGAAAAGTGAGGTGGAAGATTCAAAGAAATGGGGCAGTGAAGACTTCTCCCAGATAATTCCAAGCGGACAATCACCATCATATAATCTTCCATTAGACTAGTTTGAACGATGAGAATAGCCACAAATATAAGAAGTAGGAGACAAAAACCAATATATGACAATTATTTTCAGTTTATCATGGATTTATAACTTAGATAAGTGATCTCCGTACTTTTACATAGCTGTTGAATATGCTGGCAATATCTCAATGTATTTGCATGAAGACTATACAGTAAAAATATTTAGGAAGTTTAATTTATGCGATACACTGCACCTAAATGAAGCTTTAACTTTTATTGACAATTCAGTTTTTATGCTATCACTGATGCAAAGGACAGAAATAAGTCCCCAGAAGTGTTCCGCATCATCAAGATCTGCACATTCCTTTTTATTAAAAATGCTTCATCCTATTTTGATCTACCGCATACCTCACTGAAATTTTCACTTGATCTCTTTTACAACTTCCACAGATTTCACAGACCAACTCTCAATTTAAGGGGAAAACAATGTCCTAAACAACACACGTGAAACTCAGAACAATAAACATGAACTAACCTGATTAGCAAAACCAACGCCACAACCTAGTAATATCCTTCCAATGATGAGCATGGGAAGGTCTATAGCTGCAGTGTTGAGCACAACCCCAACAATGAAGAAAAACCCAGCGATGAGCATGGTTAACTTCCTGCCAAGCCTCCTGGTGGTGTATGATGCAGCGAAAGTTGCTATCAGCCCAGCTAGATAGAGTGATGATGTGAACAGTTGAAGGCCTTGATTATCATATTGGCAGTAATTGCTGTTGATCCCAGGTTCGGTAGACTTCCGGTAAACAACTGGGAAAAACTTTTTCAAGAAATCCGGCATTGCTGTTACGCCCCCTGTTTGAAAAATTAAAGATGAAGCAATCTGAGTTAGTTCCTTCGACATGTGTAATCAGATTTCGCCATGCCATAAATGAACAATTAATAATTTCAGTTTAGTCTATGCCTGGAGTCCATGGACTAAGAACAACTATTCTTAGGTATGCCTAACTCAAGCTAAGTTGCTAAATTTTAAAAGAAATGCGTGTCCTATCACAAAACTATTGCTCCGTTTCTGTTCTCATTGTCTATGCAATCACCTCTAGTTTCTGGTCTGGTAGTGTTCACCATGAAATTGCTCAATACAAGCATGTCAACTGCACATTTCGTTCGAAGGCCCCCTCTTTTCTTCAATGTGGTCCACGAAATCACAATTGCCTTCCGAAAAAGCAGAGGTTTCGAGAGCTTTCATTACAACTTCTCTCCTTTTTTACGCTTTAGCATACATAGGAAGTTTTTTCCCACATCAACTTCATGGGATGACCGGTCCCCATTACCAATCAACCAAATTGAAGCTTACACAAGCAATCGTAGAGCTGAAAGGCAGATTACGACGGATCCTACAAGCTACCCCTTTAGTCAAAGCTCGCATGTCAGCAAATTCGCTCTATCAATTGCGATAAATTTGTCAATTCATCAAACGTAAAGCAGTCCGTTCAGCCGGGAGAGACGGCAGTTAGGCTGGAAGAAGATGCTCCTTTTTTCTTTATGCAAACACGGGTAGTTGAAGTCGTCATGCAGAAAAAACATTTTTTTAATGGAATGAAAAAAAATATATATTCTCTCTCGTCACTTTGTTAGCATATCGAACAGACTACTCATCGGCTCGCAAAGCACTCTGTCCTACGGACTATCGAGGTTAAGATGCTTCAATCTCCACTGAATCAAACGAAATTCCCTAATCTATACTCCACAAAAGACGAAGGAGACGCATCGAAGGCGTTGCGACCGACTCGGAGAACAGAAACTCTAAGCCCCGCCGTGCTCATGCAGGACGCACCATTCGAACGACGAAGACGACGACAACAACGCCGAGAAACAGAAACGCCGTAAGCATATGAGGAATGGAGGCGGAAATCGCGTCCGTCCTTACCGGAGACGCCGACGTCGTAGCCGAACATGAGGCCGCCGGTGGCCGCCATTATGCACGAGATCACGACGATCGGGGTGATCTTGGCCTCGAACTGCTGGCCCCCCGCCGAGGCGACGGCGAGTCCTCCCCCGGCCATTGCGACTCCGGAGATTCGAGAGCCCGACGGAGCTGAAGCTCGATCGTACAGTTGAAGCAGCAGAAGAAGAAGAAGAAGAAGAAGAGCTTCTCTGTGTATTTCGATCGTACGAAATGCGATGTGGATTGAAAAAATTGGAGGGAAGGACCGGTTTATATAGAGGCGGAAAATGGAGAGGGGGGATCGGGTGGGCGCCACCTCCGGGATCTTGCCACGTGGCGACGCTGACGTGCCGTTGATTCTTCTCAACGGCGGCTGGCTAGTCAACCAACGGCTCTTGATTTCCCTGGCCTTGCAGCCTGCGCTGCTTTTCGAGCTACGCCCACCGTCATGTAAAACGAAGAGAGAGAGAGATTCTTTTTTCCTTTTTTTTTTTTTTAATTTTCCCTTGATTTTCCTTTTTATATGGAAAAATAAAGGGATTGGTAAGAGAGAGTTTGCGTAGTCCTTTTTCATCAGTCATCTTCTCCCCTATTATTGATTTATATAGTCATGCTGTTAGGAATTAATTAATTACACAACTTGGCGATGGTAATAAAAGTAGCTTCGTATAATTAATTTATCATACAAAAAGTGTGAGAAAATATTAATAATACATGCAGCTATTGATGAAAACGCTTCTCCCGCAAAGATATGAATTTTGATAGGGCCTCGGCATTATGAATGGACCAATGTTCAGTCCATGATTTTAGAATAAAATATCTCATTGTTGAATTTGCTCATTAACCCGATTCTTTCATAAGGTCACGTGAACAAGACGTGGGATATTTCCCCTGTCACAGTGACACAAACCCAAAAAGAAGTCGTTGGCGGCCTCACGTTTTTTTTTCTTCCTTGTTCTTAACTTTAAGGTCCATTGCTCAGAATTTTCTTGTGAGATGATGGGGTTAATCTTCTTGGGATGTTGATTGATTTCGTGATGTAATCCTAAGTGGTCATATCCAAGCGATTCCAAAGATCATTCAGTCTTAAAGCCAAATTGGCGTCCGGTGGAAAGTTGAACCGCCATCGATGCCCATGTGAATTGGATTCTTTTTTCCATGGACTTTTTTTTTTAAGAGGGACTTGAATTCAGAGGACATCCCGAAGTCGACTTGACCTGATCGACTGGTGACAAGCAAAAAAGCGAATCCACCGGAGTCGCCGCCATTGCCGTTGCCGATGCTACTCCAATTTTTTGCGAAGGCAAAACAAAAGGGCCTAAAAGCATCATGAAATCCTCAACCTTTTATGATCGCCTTTTCTAGCTTTTGATCCAAATCTCATTAATTGACTCCAACCCCCAATTAGATAGCTTAATGATCACAAAGGCAGATCATGTTTTAATGGAAATGTTTTGATCTTTTGCATTTATGGTAGGAGGAATCGAAAGTGAAAAAAGATAACGTTAGGACGATATTATGATACTATCTTAATTTTGGAGATCGAATAATTGTACATACAATTCGGCATTAATTGAGTTCTGATGGTAAAAGATTCATTCGCTTCCTGAACATTATTTGACCAAGAAAATGGAGCACATGCGTGACAATAGCGAAAGAGACAGAAGATGCCTCGACGATGGTTACATTTGGTGAACGAAAACGTTATGTACATTATTTAAATTTGTAAACTATATTCGAATTCAAATAGTAGTGAAAAATAATGTCACGCTACCAATTGATGTTCACATTGTTAGTGTTTTTTTTTTCCTCCTCCTCTCTATTCTACGTACCAATTTGGGTCAAAATCATAGGAGTGGCCATCGACTGATATGGCATTTTGACTTTGTGCTTTCACATTAGGGATTCAGCACGTGTTAGGCGACTACTCGCCCTTTTTTCCGCCAACAATATCATACGACATCGAATCAAACGCATGGCCCATCGGGTCTAATCATGTTTTGTTAGGCTAATGACGAAATTAATATTCTACGTTGATTAAAACTTCCCCCCTCGAGGAAGCCATCGAATCCGACCTTTGATTAGCCGAAGCTCCTTTAGTTTTAGGTCATACTTCGCATAACCTATCGTACGAAAGAGTAATCATTCGGTGTGCCATCGGTCCAAAAATTCGTTTTGCAATGGCAATGACTAGACATTTTGTTACTTCAACATTGACATCCCACCCGGTCCGGGAAATTGACTTAAATGCACACATGATCCGATCTTAACATCATTACTGCTAAAAATGCTTGTTGGAATTGAATTACATCGGAGTGATTGTAGCACGAGTCCTCTAGAATCAATGCAACAACATTCAATCACTTGTGATCGAGGCATCAATGTTTTGATTGTGTTAAATGATCGCAATGAAAAAGAAGGCAAATAAATGTTATAATCACCTCTTTTAGGCCACAAAATGTCATTAGTACTTAAATAGATTATGTCCATTAATGTTGTAAGACGTTCTCATGGGTACCGCTTTGGCCGCAATTCCCGAAGGCTGCACATGCGCAAATTTTGGATGCCTATAGATTACATTATGAATTTAAAAAATTAATATTTTGGTAGATGGACTTCCATTTTATTGCCATAATTATTTTCCAATTTTTGAAATTCCACTCTTTGACCCTCTCGGCTTTGCGGATTCTGAGTCAATTCCACGTATTCCAACGGGACACACAGATTAATATCCTTTAATTTTTTTAAATGAATTTCGTCCACGATACGAAAATAAAAAGATGTTTACAACTTCAAGAGCACCGTTCACCTCGTGTTATTAACAATTTCCGCATAAAAATGAAATCATATCTTTATTAGGGTAATGCTTAATTAGCGTCCGGGAGGACTCGTATGTAACCAACACGTGTTCGGGATAATTTCCTAATCAGGATCTTTTTTATTTTATTTCATCTTATCCGTTGTGGGATAGAGAGAGAGAGAGAGAGAGAGAGGGTAGGTGATGTGCCAAAGGGGGACACCAACTTTGACTTCTAAAACGATGGGGGGGGCAAACCCTAAAATAGAGGGAGGAAGTAGGAAAAGGAAAGAAACGCGTGAACTCCCGGACTTTTCCGTTCCTTCTTTATGGGTTGTGGATAAAAAAGATGACAAAAGAGGGACATGGAAATCGATAGTCTGTCGGCATGCTTATCTGAATTTTCTCACGGGAAAAGCTAAGCGCCACAGAGGTCGGGAACAATTCGGATTTTTGCACTTTTGGCGAAAGGATGATGACTCCCAGAGCTTTGCTCTGACTCGGACTCTGCTGGATCGGATCATGATACTTCTTCTTCTTTCGTTAGGTCGGATTTTGGTTAAGCTTGGTCATGGGCCTAACGATGCTGGATCGTTGCTCATGTGGGCTTGGACATGGTTTCTCGACATGCCGAATCGAACTCGGCCCAATCACTCAAGTGTCTCGAGAAGATTCATGTGTTTACGCGAATAGATTTTCTTTAGGTATTCGGACCAACTCGATAGTAATCGATTTTATAAGGTGGGTTTTAGAGGGAGAAGTTTATTGAGCTTTCGAGTTTTGAGAGGGCTTGGCTAATGGCCTTGTAGGATCGATTTCAAGTCCACCTTGACAATTTGTGGGATCGATTTTAGGATATAATTAGTTCTCATCCTGGAATCATATGCTAACCATGCCCACCCCGGAATTAGATTGGTCCCAATCTAGATCCTAGGTATATACGGGAACAGACAATATTATTTTTTTAAATACTTTATTTTCTTTATCAAAAGTTCCTAAATATACTATAAGGTGATTCCATTGATATGGTCTAGTTTCTTGTGTAGAATTAAGAGCTGGACTAGTTATTCCTCATTTAAAAAATTTAGAATAAAAAATCAAACCAATCATCATGAAAATCACCAAGAACCATGGAGTTCAATTTGGTTCCATCCAATTCAGTTCTCAAGTTGAACCAGGATTGATGCACATTCTTAAGTTCTAGGATATGATCCTCGAATCTTTAATGTGCCGGCTTCGAATGTTTATAGTCTCGAACTTGCCCTGCATGCCATCGAAAGTCGAAACCATCTCGAGCTCGAAGGGGGTGTTTTTCAAATTTTCTTATGAGTAATTTGCCTATCAATTTAGTCCTCCGCGCAGTCCAATTTAATGACTGCGCGTCAGATGTAAATGTCCTGCTCCTGACACAGTGTCATTCATCTGGTCAAACGATTTGATTGCCTCTGCTCTGATTGGCTTGTCACGTTGAGTAAATTTGGTTGGTGCGTTCCTTTAGAAATTTTGCAACCCTACTCTATTATATTTCTTTTTACAATTATCTCGTTGTCACATAGGTCACCCCGTTCTGTCGAGCAACTTTTATTTTTCATTTCTCTAATTTCTTCTACTTTACATAATTTAATCTCTCTCTCTTTTCTTTTTTGAAAGGGAAAAATATAATGTGCAATGCAATGACTCCAAATGAATTCAAGCGCCACGAAATCTGCTGCGTGTTCCCTATATTTACTACAACAGAGGCATAATGTGAGGATTCCATTGAATCTCTTGATCGGCAATTAAAAAAGTACATTTGGAAATTTCAAATGCATGCCTAATGTATACAACACCTTTGTCGGCAAATGTATCTTCTACATGTCCTACTTTCATACACGTTATGCATTTTCAATATCTATGTATTCCTCCTTTCAACGTAATTCTGATCTGCACAGATATTTATTACTCCATCCAATTCCAATTTGCGCACATTGCACGTGAGTGTGGAACCACCAAAGCAATATCAATGACTCTCCAGTCGTTTGAAGTGCCAATTACTTTAGTGCGTATCGATCTTCACCAATACACATAGAACTATCATTTTCCTTCCAAATGTCTACTTTTTCCAAGGGAGAAAATAGAAAGGACTTTTTACTAGGTTTCTCATTGCTTCTCTTTACTTAAAAGAAATGTATGGAAGAACTCTAAAAATTGAAGCACATTCAATCGATTGTTTTCGTTTGCTTGACTAAATCCAAACAATGAGTGAAATCGAGTCAAGCCAAGTTGAAGCTCAAGTTGACTCACAATTTTTATGTTCAAAACTCGACTCGAGCTTGAGAGAATATTAAAGATTTCTACCTAAACTCAAGTTCGCTAGAAAATCAAGAAACTCATGCTCGAGTTGACTCGGCTCACTAAAAAGTAAATTGTAAAGGAACTCAAGCTTGAATTTAAAAACTCAAATGGTGCATAATAATAAAAATATATATAAATATATCGATGTCGACTCGAAAAATCAACGAGTCAATCTTGAATATTCATCAAGTCAAACCCGAACTACATACAAGTAGCTTGAGTCAATTTCAACCTTAATTCTTTTCTTCTTCTTTTTTTGGGCAAAAAATTTTTATTTATTCATTTTCATGGATATGCAATAGAGAAACACAATCCAACTAAAAACTAAGACAAATCCAAAAAAAAAAAAAAAAAAAAAAAAAAAGCTCTATATAAGAAGCTAAATCGTCTAAATAAGATTATAGGTTGTCATATGCTTAAAAAGCAGATCTCTGAATTCTTCAAATTAGAATTGTCGTCCAATCGCTGAATCAGTCTTCAGCATTGAGCACACATTGACATCTCCATGCGTTGCTACGGCTTTGTCTTTTAGTGGTATGCACCTAAGTTTGGCATTCCCAACAACATCGCCTTTCGGAGTATCGGGCACTTGCGAAAGTGAAATATTCACGAATCACCTTTGATCTCATTCAAAATTGGATTTGTATATCAACAAAACTTAAGACTAAGTGAAATCCTGAAATTAAACAGGCAAAAAAAAAGCTCCAAATCTAGAATAAATCGGGACAGAAACCTCCCAAAACGGGAGGAGAGCAGGTCAGTTCTGCAATCTTCCTTACGTGGCACTGATGTAAGTTTTCGCCCATCTGGTTTCGCTCATGCACGCCTAACATAAGCTGCGCAGCAACCTCATCTAACTACCTTGCAACGCAAACTTTCGGCATTAGGCTTCCTAAATCGAAGAAAGACATGCAATTCCACATCAAAAATTGGAGTCATTAGGCAGAAAATTCAAGTCTGAAAAGGCCTACAGCCCGGTGGGCAATAGGCCCTTGTGCAAGTCCAATCGTCATCAAGCCCATGAAGATACAACACAAATCGAAAAGCATTCCGATTGCACGACCTTACCTTTCATCTCTCTCTCTCTCTTTATTGTGGCTCCTCCGTCGCCAAGGCTCGTCGCTAATTTCGTCCCTGTCCTTTTGATCGAACCCGTCTGGCCTCGGAACGGACCGGGGAATGCATAGGTCGCATCGCCATTTCGCCTTCCTTGACGTCCGGCGAAAAATCGCAAAAGGTTTTAGGGAATTTGGTTCAGGTAAATTTTATGGATATGGCGAGATTTTTGCAAATCTAGAGGGGTTTTGGCGACAAATTGGGCCTCACGGCAAGATCCCCAGGGAATAATATAATATACCTGCTTCGGAGTGCAGCTACGGTGATGGCGATTCCCTTTGATATTTCTTGCGCTTTGGATTTCTCTATTTTTGTATCTTTCATTTAAGTAGGTGCCAAAAAATAGATTATTAAATACATTTATATATTCCCCGACATATGGTGAAGTGTGCTATATATGTGACTTCTCTTGGGAGTCACAATTTAATTTTTCTTTCGAGGCCGTCGGATCATTCCAAGGGGCAATTCTTGGTGAGCAATTTTCATTCATTTTCGGCATTATTATCATTTGAAGTAAAAGCAACTCGTGACTATATAATAGATTTAAATATTTGGAAGGTGTGGACATTAGTATAAAATTTGACTGCGCAAACATGGTGAAAGATGTAGCATGCATGAGATTGAGATCACCGTGTCCTATTGGTTTAAGCAATTTTTTGACCAAATAAAGTAATTCGTGGACGCAAATATCTTAAACATGTAATTAATGAAAACGGTATAAACTAGCCACAACAAAAAATTTATAGACATTTAGAGTAGATTGTTATTAGACAAAGTTAATTCCAATGTTAGTCGAGATGACGTCATCATTGATTATTTATGTCGCTTACATAAGAACTTAATAAAAGAAAAATTACAATTCATAAAATCTAATCCAATTTAGATCGAACGCCAATGACCCTAACCAAAAGTTGTCGTAGTTACTCGATCTGTGTAACTACTAAGTAACTACAAAAATGCCATCCTATACACAAAATTATTAACTCTGCATTGTTTGGAACGATTTTTGGGATTTATTAAAATGTCTAAAAAAAGCTCGAGTGTTACTTATAAAGTTTTGCTAACTCCAAGAACAATATTTAGTACACTAAAACGTTTTAAAACTACGATGGCCACTTGACACATCTTCTAATTATCGTTAGATTTTAGATTTTAAGACCATTAATACTTAATTTTTCAATTATATATTGCAAGACTCCTTAAAATTTTACATTCAAAATTCATGGCACATGACATAAGATTTGAGAACTCCATTCGAAAAGTATTATGACGTAATTTTTAACGCTAGCCAATAAGAAAATAATTTATGTTTTTTATGCCCAACATGAGGGTGATTTGCGAAACATCTCGATTTAAGGTTCAACACGATGGATCGAATGAGCTTAAGATACAATCTAATGGCAATAAATAATTAAAAAATAAAGCACACATTATGCTAGTAATTCCTATCAAAGAACAATTATCACATAACAATATCTAAAAAATCATCCGACGACCTGAAGAATTATATCAATATAAATGATTTGAATTGTAACCCAAAATGACATTTCTTCCATCTAGACCCGGTTTTTACTCATCGAACAGAAATGTAAAATTTAATTCCCCAAAACCATAATTAAATGAACTATGACTGCACTGTGTGAAAGCACTTAAAACGTCATCTACGCAATGAATAACAAAAAATAATAAAATATATCAATCAACAATAAAAAAAAAGAAAAAAGAAACCCCCCAAATGCCACCTGCTTTACTATTGGTGGGGTCGCACGTGGGGTCCTGTCCACGTGGTTAGACCACACGCGCTTCTCGACTCTACTTCACTCCCCCAAAAAAATAAAAAATGAAAAATAAAAAATAATATTATTTAAATTCCGTCTTTGCCCAACGCTCCTCGGAATAAGCTTGGATCTTGCGATTTTTAACTAATAAGATAATAATTATGTTTTTATTATTATTAAATTCTTGCTATTATTATTTCATATCCTGAGCAAAGAGAGCATGAAAGAACTTGCCGTCTGCCACTACTTCTCTTAAATTCGAATTTTTTTTTTCAACGGGGCCGAATTAAATATTATTATCCGAGGATAGGTTAGGTCAAAAATAATGCAAGTTCCCATAAAACACTTTAAAGAAAAAAAGAGGAAGAACCTACCGTGGCCCCCCTCCTCGCCCAAAAAAAAGAAGAGGAAATTATTTAATAATTATGTGGAATTATCGTCATCATTTTTTTTTTTTTTTTTTTTTTTTTGGTGTATTTGGCCGGGGAAAAAAAAAAAGCAAAAAGGGCAGGTCCCTTTTCTAGGGCTACAACACACATAGATAAGATCATGAAGAAAGAAAGCATACCATAAAAATAAAAACTATAGTCCCCCTCCATTAAATTACAAAGTGGGGTTAAAAAGTCTCTGCATGATTCTACACGCTTTGCCCCACTTTTGTGGACTTTTCTCAACGAATTTTCTCCCCTTTTTATATATATATTTTATATTGCTTTTTTTAGCGTTTTTTAATGAGATTTTTCACCGCCAATTTCTTTTTTTTTTTTTTTGGGTCCTTTTCTCCCTTTTTAAGTGAAAGCCAACGCAATCTGAGAACAGGGTCAAGCCAATGGCTGAAAAGTTTTCTTGGAGACACCTAAGAAAACACGAAAGAAAAAAAAAGGAATAAAAAAGGGAATAAAATAATGATTAAATAATAAGGGGTTCTTGGCTGGGGCCCACCTATGTTGCTTGGCAGCATGTCAAACCCCATTGTAATGCACTAGGTAAAATATGCTGAAAAGTAGTAATATTTTCTCACCGAATTTTTTAATCGTTTTCGTGGCAAGATTTTTTTTATTATAATTTTTGTGCGGAATATAATAATCGTTCGCCTGATATTACGAGATTAAATAATCGGAGGGGGCGATTTTAAATAATGTTTCTTAGCTGTTTGCAAATAATGGTATCATACACGTCCCTTTATTAAATTGCACACGTACTTATCGAATAGGATAAATTATCATTATCCATTAATCTATTCGATTAATTAACGGGTGAGACTAACTAGGATTAACTAAATTAAGGGTGACTATCAGAGATGCTCATTAGGGTCGTAATCGGGTCTC
Source organism: Eucalyptus brandiana (assembly GCA_014182725.1). Lineage (NCBI taxonomy): Eukaryota > Viridiplantae > Streptophyta > Magnoliopsida > Myrtales > Myrtaceae > Eucalyptus > Eucalyptus brandiana. The sequence continues at coordinate 49,433,427 of CM024675.1, read as the reverse complement.
GGCCACCTCCCCCTACTCCTCCAAGCTACGTTGCGACCGGTCCGTACATTAGTTAATTAAGGAAAAATAATTAAAGAAGTGTTAACCTGAGATCGCTACGATAATTTTGTCGTTAATCAGCTGATTTCACATCGCAAATCCAAAGAGACAAGTGCATAACACATATCTAATTAATTGTAGTTTTCACGGTCCATCGACCTAGGTAAAAAGACCATTTTCTTTTTGTACTTTTGCACGATTGATCTTTTGGGGGGGGTGTGGAGGACGTGGAATTCCCTCGATTTTTTTTTTTTTTTTATGAAAATGATTTGAGGTGTCTTTTTTTTTCGATGGATTTTAATTGACTGTTTTGGATTCTTGTGATTCCAACATACGTAAACATCAAATTTCTAATCGTACCGGTGCAAGCTCGGGGCGGAGGAACAGAACAAAAATGAAAGAGCGGGATTTATTTTTATTTTTATTTTTTAATATTAGTAAGCAAGATGCGTGGTGGCAACTCTAAAGTCAAAGTATGATATTATAAATATGTTGACGGAACCTATTCTCGAGCAAAAGGATGGTTTACTACGTGAACCGGACTAGCCGGAATGGGGTCCATTTGAATTTAAATAAGCGACGATGAACATTTTGTTTAGTCCAATGATTGACATGGGCGTAGCAAAATTAAGAATTCGAGAGACATTGATTTTGACTTTCCACATACAGAGAGAGGGGTTTTTTTTTTATAGATATGAAAGTGATTAGAGATTGGGACATTCAAAGTTTGATTTAGCGTGGAACAAGGGAACACATGGTCCATAAGGCAAGTATCATGCACAATACAAACTCTCAAAACGAAATTTTCCATATGTCAAATATGATAATATCGATTATAATATATTTATGCATGCAACATTAGTTTGTTTACAAGGAAGGTGTCATCGAGACACTAGTTAAGTTATTAATAAATCGATCTCTTCATAGTCTTTACATTAAAAACTAAACAGATGTACACGTTAAAAGAAGAGTGTTTGTAAAAGCAAATTAGTAAACGATAAAATTTAAAATTGTGGCAAGACGAGATATTTAATTTCAACATTAAAAGGTAAAAAATTTACGAGTTTGTCCATTTTGTTGGTATCGTGTTATTGTAATGTGCCTCGACAAACAATGGTAGCGCTTAATGAAAACTCAAGTTCAAGGTACAAGTTCATTGTCAATTTCGCTTTTTATATAGTAGAGACATGATTGATACGAAATTTCTTAATAAGACATTTGTTAGATAGTTTGTAAAGTAAGCATTACGGTTTTGGGTGTACAAATCAATCTTGTAATGTTTATGGCCCCATTTTTTATATCCAAAACTTTTGTCATAAAATTGCGTATAATAAACGGCCGGAAAGTACTTATTAACAAGACCCGACTAATACCATAACAACTCATGAGTACTCGCAGTATATTTCGTGCGCACGACTGTGCAATTTGCATTCCACTTTCGACGCACTCAATCTCTCTCTCTCCCTCTCTCTCTCTCGCAGCCGCTTACGTAAAGCCCCTTCGCTCGCCATGATGCCCCCCCCTCACGAACGCATTCCGGCGTCGTTTGGAGCGCACCTCGGATCGATACGCGCGAGCGAGGCGCTGAACAAAGGACGGACCCCAGCTTCGCTCGTGCGCCACACCAGGGAATCCTCCGTACGTTAGCTTTTCTAGCAAAAAAAAAAAAAAAAAAGTAGTTTTTTTGCGTCAATTTTGGGGAGGAAAAGAAAAAGGGTTTTAGGGTTTCATTAAATTATCAATATATATTTTTTTTTTTAATCCGGGAGAGAGAAAAAGAAGAGGGGTATTTATTTATTTATTGGCAATTTCGGGTAGTGCATCTAATCGCTCCAAATAAAAAAAGAAAAAAGCGACCCATTGAAGGAGATCTCGCCAATTAAAGATGGCAAAGAAAGAGGGGGAGGATAATTTGGGAGAGGGAGATCTCTCCCTATCCGGGTCTGTTTTTTTTTTTATGCGGTTGTGTTGACGGCTAGGGTTGCGCATACGGTCGCGAGCGCATCCACGGAGGCACTTCTAGATGTTGTTACTTAGCGGGGGGGTTTCACCCACGTGGCGGCAAATCGAGGCATTCCGCATGCGGTCGTGCATGTAACGCTTGCATTTAGAATGCGCATTATTTCATGGTAGAATTGGAAATCGGAGGATTGGATCGGTAAGAACCGGTCCGATTCTAGATTTTAAGGAAAGAATGCCCGATTCCCATTTCCCTTTTTATAGGAATCATCAATTCTCAATCTAGTTCCCAATTCAATTCCGGGAACTAGAATTAAGAATTAAGAATCACAAATTGAGATTAGACCAGGAACCTAAAGTAAAATTTATAATTTTTCCCTCGAACTGGAAACTATAGTGTAATTTCTCTTATATATATATAATAAGTGAATGTTTTGTTTAATTCTTTCTTATTTTTAAATATAGATTGTCTCAATGATAATCTCCTCGAATTGGTAAATAGAGCTTGCTAATGGAAACATAATGAATATATGGGGTGAGGCTTTCTAATAAATATTTTACTTTAGTTAATAGTAATTTTAATTTTTTAATTATTGTTAAGTGATTAACAATAATTGTTGTTTCTTTTGATTTCGAATAATTAGAATTTGGAACAAATTTTCATGGATGATTGAAGATCGAAGTTTTATAATATAGGTTTTGTGTTGCATGTTTTGAACATTTTATTATTTATTTTAATTTATGTGGTCATCTTTTATGAATTGTTCCTATTGACAAATGAGAAACTTTCATTATTGTTATTGCGTTCATTTCATTTTGCTTAACTAAAAATGAAACAAAATAAAAATCTAGTAGGCCTTTGAATCGATCTCGAAACCTATGATAGGGTAAATTCTAAATCCATTTACATTTATTCATATCGTGTAAATCGTAGAGCCAACTAATAAAAAAAGAACATGGAGTAATCATTATCGAATTCAAAAACATCTATTTATCGTGATCAGCACCATATCGAATGAAGACAATATAATGGGTCCGTTTAGGGATTATGATAGATTATATAAAATATAAATATAAATATAAGTAATCTCACGTTCGCATTAGCAATTTTGTCTTGGAACTCAAGGAGAAAATGTGGGTTTATTTTTTTTTTGGACACTTTCTTTTATAAGTGGGAAGGGTTGGGAGCGAGGGAACTCCCCTGGCCACTTTTGGGCCCCAGCTCACAAGCGACAAAAAATGTAGAGAGAGAGAGAGAGAGAGAGTAGTGGATCTAACATGGTGGGTCAACCATTTTGGGTGGGCCCCACGCCCCACGTCTGACGTGGCCACACAAGTCCACCGAATATTAGTTCTTTTACCGAGCCACGCTAACCTCACAGTCCCCCTCCCCTTGACCGTAATAATAAATATCTTTCTTTTTCTTTTTTTTTTTTGATCCCCCCGATGGCGAAAAATCGCATCCCAGCCCTGTCACCGAATGGTCAAAAATCCCTAAAGAAAACAAACGCGAGGTTTGGTGGCGTATGGCGGTCGGGGATGGCCCCGCTAAACTTAGTGGACAAGTGTTCAATTCTTGACCAACTTGGTGACAATTTAACTTCATTCCCACTATAAAATAATAATAAATAATTTTTTCTATCAAATATGGTCATTTAAGTACTCATAAACAAATGACTTGGGTAAAATTCAATGACCACCATTTTAACATAAAAGAGAGAGGTGGGAGATTTAAATCCCCACATTTTCAGGAGTTGAGCTAAGGACAATTAATTTTAAGTGTAGATTTTGACTTTTATGTTCTGCAAAGAGGCAAGATAAAAATTGAAAGTGAGAGTGAAAATAAGGGTAAACTAAGATCGATAAAAAGAAGAAGAAAAGTACCCATAAACAAGATTCTCGCAGATTTCAACAGATCAGAAATGAGCGGATTTTACTCTTGATTTTTCCTTTTCTTTTTGAATTTTTTTTACGGCTGGATAGTCGGAGCTGAACACTGAAAAACGGATGGGGGCGGAAAGATCTCGGGCGTCTCCGTGTGTCACAGCCCCGTCGCGCTGTCATTCCTCGGGCGGAAAGAGATATTTTAGAGGATGAAAAAAGTTGGGGGCGGAGGTGGATAGCCAATGGCAAGATCCAAGGCGGGGAATTAGGGCGAGTGGTGGGGAGGGAGGCCGCCACGTGTCCGCCCGAGTGCGCCGCCACGTCGGCCGGACGACACCGCCACGCTGGACTCCGCTTTTCTTCTCCTTCATTCATTCATCGTTTTCTCCTCCGGCAGGAGAATCCTCGAAAATGCGGGGCTCCCTCGTTTTGGCGCGACGCCCCTTCTGAAAGCGCGTGAAACGGCAGCCAATAAAAAAAATAAAAAAAAATAAATGCACGGAGCCGATTAAAAGGAATTTATCTGCGTGTAAATCTAAAGTATTGTAATTAATTTCAAACCTGAAATTCTCGGGAAAAGGTTCCCATCTAATTAATCTTTTTGCTTATTGCTGCCCTTTTTTTTTTTTAATTAGCTGCGCTGTAAAATTTGACCCGGGGAGCGATGCCCTGTTTGCTGGTTACCTTTTCCCGATGTGAAATAATTCGATTAAAAAAAAGAAAGGGGAAAAAGAAAATTTATTCTCCGACCTCCGTGGGGCCCAGTACACGTCACCGGACCCACGTCTAGCGAAGAACGTGACAAATAGGCCGCGAGAGAGAAGGGGGGGAAAATGATTTCCCGAACCGGTCTCCTTATTTTTATTAGTTTTTTAATTTTCTCCCCCCTTTCCGTAATGATGTGGGTCCCGCGCTTTTTTCTCTCGGAAGTTCCGTGACCGCGACTTCCCCTCCCAGCCCGATGTAGGGCCGTCGGATCGGGAGGACCTACGGCCCCGATCCCGCACGCGCTCCCCCCGGGGCGTGGGGGCGCGGGGGCGCGATCTAGTCTCTCTCTCTCTATGTTTTCCTTCGGTGCCAGCTCGGACTCGACTCGGAAAAGATGCCACCGCCACCTCGGCGACCCATCCGACGGCCCGCCGAGGTTTCTTGCCCAAGATGGGAGCGCGCGGGGCCGTCCGATGGCTAACATGGATTTCCTTTGTCTCTTTTCCCTGGGAGGCGGGCCCCATGAGTCAATTCCTGGGAAAAAAAAAGAGATTTTTTTTTTTTAAATTGCCCAGTAGTACTATGGTCTCGTCTTTCTATCTATCTATCTAATCTATTCAGCCAGTAATAGCAGGACCGATACCGATAATATTATTTTGGGGAATTTTCCTTTTTAAAAAGAAATCAAAATAAGCATTTAATTAGAAAATCGTAAAGTGGGGAAACCGAACCAATGAATTTGACCGGTTGGAGCGATATTTTATTTTCCTTTTTTGCGGTCACCAAGATTCCTTATAATCTCGTCATGTTGCTTTTACCAAGGTCTAGGGCAACCGGCGATAGCCAGTCGGGACATCGCTTGGGGAAAATCAATGGCCCCACTTTTTTTTTTCCCTCCTTTCCTTTTTTTCTTTTTCCTTGCATTTTTTTTTTTTTAATTCCCACCTTGCGATCGTGGGGTCACTGTGTTTGGTCCCAGTCAGGACTTAACTTCTCATTAATTTATTGAGAAAAAAATATAATTAAATTATTGGTGGGATCTTTTCCTTTTCATTTTAATTTTTTAATCTTTTTTTTTATTCGGTAGGGTTTTAAATGGGCAATCGAGTAAGAGAAGATGATGGGAGCTCGTGGCCGCAGTGGCGAGGAAGAGTCGACACGTGGCGGTGTCAGCGAGCGGCGAGCCAGTCATTCAATGAACGAAATTTGCCCCCCCCTCTCTCTCTCTCTCTCTCTCTCTCTCTCCATCCTCCCCGCCCGGGAGGGCAGGCCGGGACACGTGGACGGCCCGAGGTTTCCCCGAAATTACGCTCGGATCCTCAGAATCTGGAAATTGTGGCACCTACGTTCATTTGGAAAGCGCCTGATCTACTTATGTATATAATCCACGAATGAAGAAACATCAATATGCGTAAATGCTTCCCCGTTGATATATACGGCAAGATATCCACATGGGAATTCTCTATAATTATAGCTGGATAATTAAAGATTCTCTCTGAAATCTAGGATTTCTTGCAATTCGACGTGTAAGGTAATGCATTTATTTCATAAATTTAATTTTTTGGGGTCAAAAATATAAGTCTAGATTAAAATTGCAGTATACTAGTTCGGATGAATTTATAATTGTGGAGGTGAAAATACATGAGTAAAACTACGCTCCGAGTGAAAATGGAAAGCATGGAATGTAATGTAGTGGGACGGCCCTTAAAATAATGAAACCAACACTCTTATCATGCAATTCACCCTTGATCATCCCGTAAATTTAGTTTCATCATTCAATGAGCCGACATAAAACATCAGATCATCTAACGTATTATTTCATGAATAGCATGTTTTCATTTTTGGTAAGCATATTTTCGAATAACTATGTGCCGCGTAAAAAAGAAGACACGGAGTATTCTTTCCTAGAATAAAGTCTTCAATTTTCCTATTTGGGGATTGTCGTGCTATGTGGCATCGTGCTGAATAATTTTGGATGAATATGCAAAGTTACTTAGATAGGGGTGCCAAAAAAGGAAATATCTAAAAATCCCGGGACGGCCGCAGCAATAAATGAAAATTACCGGACGCAAAATTAGGGAATGGGGGTTGGGTCGGGAGGAAAAAAAAAAAAAACGTGTCCCCATCGCGCACGAGAGGACGGGCAGGGCAGGGGGGCGGGGGTGCGGGATCGAGATAGGAATTCGCGACCGACGATTCTCCCACGCCCTCCGGACGGCCCGGATCTTGCCATGCTGGCAAACGGGGGGAGCCCAGGGCCGTCGGATGTGTCGAGCGAACCGACGGTCGAGGATCGGCCATGTCACGGGGTCGCCCCATCGCGGCCGTCCACGGGGCTCCCGAGTGGGGTTTCCGCCCGATAGCGAAATGGCCAAAAAGATGATGAGATGAGAGAGCACAATAAAAGGACAATGGACTCCCGCAGGGAGGAGAGAGAAGGCAGAGGGGAGAGAGAAGGGCGAGGAGGTAGAGAGAGAAAGTAAAGAGAGAGAGAGAGAGAGAGAGAGAGAGTGAAGAAGAAGAAGATAAGCGAAGGAGGTGCGAGATCTTTCAATCGAGCTTCTTCTGCACACCGAAAGATCTCCCTGGCGTCGATTCAGTCGTCCTCCGGCGGAGATACTTTGCTCGGAATCTGCTGATTCCGGCGGCGGCGGAGGAGGCGGCGGTTCGGTTCCCCGGCGAATTATGCTCCGGCGCCGGCGATGAGATAAGGTTCTCATCTCCTGGTGCACATCGGCCGATTCGACGAGGAAGGGAGCGCGGAATCCATGGACAGGAGCAGGGAGGCCAGGAGAGCTACTATGGCGGCTTCTAATGGCCTGTCCAGGCGGAGGCACAGGACCGGTCTCCGAGACTCGCCAGGTAACCAGATCTCTCTCTCCGTCTTCCTCTCTTTCTCTCTACGGAGTTCCGATTCGGGAGAGGAGGGAGCAATCTCTGATTTGACCGGAGGTTTTGTGTGTCGTTTCTGCAGAGGAAGACGGACCGGCGGAGCTCGCGGAGACGGCGAGGCTGAGAGATCGAGGGAGCAGCGGGAAGAAGGACCGGGAGCGGGATCGGGATCGGGAGCGCGGGGAGCGGGAGAGGGATCGCTTCTCGCGGAGCGGGAAGCGGAGGAGGGGCGACCGGCTGATGCTGAACAGGGAGGACGGGGGCGAGGAGAGCTCGGAGGAGAGTGTGAACGACGAGGACGAGGAGGACGAGGAGGACGGGAGCGGGAGCGGGCACCACGTGAGGCTGCTCCCGCCGTCGGCCCAGGCGAACTCGCTCTCGTCCTCTTCCGCGGCCGCAGGTCTGAACAACAACCACAACAGCCGCCGGAGCTTCCCCCCGGCGTCGAAGGTCTTCCGGACGGCGCCGTGGAAAGCGCCCGATGAGATGATCGGCGTCTCGGTGCCAAGGAAGGCTCGGTCAGGTAGAGCGGTGGGCTACTTTCGATTTGGAACGGACACCGAATTTGTTCAAGCTTTTTCTTGGTGTTTTTGATGGATTTCCTCAAGAGTTCTGATGATGTATTGATTCCGGGTCTTCCTTTTTCTGCTTTATTTTCAGCTTCGACGAAGAGGACCCCCGAGTGGGTTTCAGCCAGCGGTCATTTGGTTGGTGGCGACCAAATCCTCCGGCAGCCTTCCACCTCCCCTGTGAGGCCGAGTCTCGCAGCTACGACGGCCTCTCCAGTGAGGCCACTTTCGCCTTTTTCTTCGAATGCCCCGGTCCGAAAGAAGTTGGTGGGTTTTTTCTTCTCCTCATTTTGCTCAGTTTCCGACTCTTTCAATTGACTCTCTTGTGTCTATGATTCACTTACTTCTCTGGATGCTCTGTTTCTTTGATTACAGAAGCCGAACGGACCAAAGCAGAAACCACCGAAGTCGTCCTCAAAGTCGGCATCTTCAGCTCAAGATGAAATCGAGATCGAGATTGCGGAGGTCTTGTACGGAATGATGAGGCAGCCTCAGGGTCCTTCGAAGATTGAAGCCTTGGGAGTCGATTTGGCGAAGTTCGATTCGAGGGAAGAGAATAACTCCACTGGAGATGCCAAGTCCCGAATTTCATCTCCCACCTCGAACTCTCAATCTGGCGCTCCAATATCGTCATCGGCGTTACCCCAAAACTCTGGTTCATCTGCCCCTCCCTTGACTGCTAGCGGTGGGTTCCGACTTCTCCAGCAGTCAATTCTAAACTTCTGTCGGAGGAGCTCTTGGTTTTCGCCAGTCATTTTGCTTGAGTTTTCACTGAAGAAAACGCTTGAATTTGCGATTGCTGACTTTATTGGGGTCCTTGCTTTATCGAATCTGCAGCGCCGAAGAGGAAAAAGCCTCGTCCGATGAAGTACGAGGATGAAACGCCACCCACGTTTCCGGTTAGGAGTAGCCCCATCTCCTCAACCAAGGCCGAAATCGACCAGAAGGCAAAGATCGAAGCCGCCTCACCAAATATGGAGAAAGCGCTCGGATTCGCAGCGGAAGAAAATGGTGCTTCCGTTGATTTGGCCAAATCTCAACCCGCTCCGGCGTCGCTGGAGAACCAATCAGAGCCGATGAAGCTGGAAGGCTTCCCGGCGCCGGATTCCAAGCTTCCGACCGAAGAATCGGAGAGCAGAGACGCAGCTGCGGCTAAGGAGGAGCCTCCGTCGCCCAAAAAAGAATCTTCCGGCCTCCAATTGGATGATGACCGTGTGGATAAGACAGCAACGAAATCGTGAGCACCCGAGATATTTTTTCCCTTCATCTCTTTATTCTTCTGGGTTTGAGTCGTGGGATTTCGGTTTGACCCTCTTTTTGGGCCGTTTCATCAGGAACTCCGGAATTCCTGAGATTGAGAAGCAGCGAGAAGAGAAGTTCCAGATAGATCTGATGGTAAACGTTGCTACTTTTCTTTATTTTTTCTGTCAGATATCAGTGCTTTTATTTCTGACTCTGATTTTCCTTTTAATGGCGAGTAAAGGCTCCTCCTCCGTCGAGATCATCTCCAGAAAGGGATGGTGATACTGATTTTCCAGCAGTAGATCCGAAGTCTGTGGTGTCAAATATGAGAGCTGTGAGTAGGCCAGCCTGTTTTTGACCTTTTTTGACGACCTCCCTTTTTTTAGCACGGAAATGAAATACGACAAGTTTTGATCTTTCGATTATTCCTTGTGCAGGACATGAAGCCCTCGGTGAAAGATGATGAGAAGACTATGACCAAGGTCGGAAAGGAAGAAGCAGTAAATGTGGAAGCGGAGGCAGCGAAAGCGATGGCTGCAGATGCTGAATCGCAGAAGCCGGCTGTTCCTAAGGTGAAGAATATCGATCTCCAGTTTGATTTGGAGAAGACTGATGGAGGAGCGGGCAATGCGAGTGTTAACAAGATCAATCAGCCTGTCCACAAGCAGCAGCAACAGCAGTCTCTCGCTGAGAAATCTGGTAATTAGATCTGTAACGCTTGCTTTCTCGGCCGAGGGATTTGAAGGGGGGTGAATGTGGTTAATCTGGTCTCTACTTCCTCTTCTTCCAATTTTCTTGAGGAAAGAAGTGAATTTTTGAGAGCGCTCTTGTCTTGCTGCGATTCTTTCTTAAATTTGCCCTCCTGATTTGCTGATTTTGGTCTTCTCTATTCTTCCTTTTCAGCTCAAACCCCCAATTCTTTACCTTTCTCAATGTCCGTACCTGGATGGCCTGGCGGGCTTCCACCCATGGGGTACGATCGAGTTGATCATTGTGTTTTTTGATGTTTCCGTGGCTAAGAGCAGCTTTATAGTTGCACTTGGATTCTTTTGTGGGTGGAAATTGATGTTTGTCATCAGCAGATACATGGGGCCATTAGGAGGGGTTGTCTCGATGGATGGGAGTGCTGTTGCTTCTGCTGCAATCCAGGTACTTAAAACTTGGCATTTGCCTTAGCATCTGCTCACGTCGTTGGTCTTCTCTTGTTGCTCATAGACTTCTCTACTCATGCAGCCACCGCAGTTGCTTTTTGGTCAGCCCCGTCCGAAAAGGTGCGCCACCCATTGCTACATTGCTCGGACTATTAATATTCACCAGCAATTCGCAAGGATGAATCATCCCTTCTGGCCAGCAGCTGCTGGTTCAGCTTCGCTCTATGGGGCCAAGCCCTGCAATCTCAATGTGGTTCCATCTCCTGAGTTGCATGGAAATTTAACGTCCGCTAGAAATATGAATATGAATGCGCATCCAGACAAGGGTCAAAATCTTGCCATCTTTCCCAGTAAAGAGAAGGCATCTCAGTCTGCAAGTAGTGTTGATGCTCCTCAAAGAAAGCAAATTTTGCTCCAGCAAACTCTGCCTCCTGGAGCACCTAACAATATTCTGGTGTGTATTTTATTTTAGATTGGTGTTGATGTTCATCTTGGTCTGGTTTTGAGAGTTAGGTGGGGTAAGTCATTCTCTTCTTTTCTCGATGTTACAGCATGCCCCTGCTTTCATCATCCCTCTGGGCCACCAGCCGCACCAGCAACATGCGGCAGCAGCTGCCACTTCAGTCCGACCCGGACCTGCAAAGCCCCCGAATGTAGGTGGCACGGCTTCAGCTGGCGCCTCCACATCTGCCTCAAGTAGCAGCTCTGCTGCAGCTGCAGCTACACCTGCAGCAATGAGCTTCAACTATGCAAATATGCCCGGAGGTGATACTCAGTACTTGGCGATTTTGCAGAATAATGCATATCCATTTCCTGTGCCAACTCATGTTGGGGCTGCGCCACCTTTCCGAGGGTCCCATGCTCAGGCGATGCCCTTCTTCAATGGACAATTCTACCCTTCTCAAATGATCCACCCTTCCCAGCTCCAGCAGCAATCGCCTGCTCAATTACCACAGTCGCAACCAGGTCATCATAACACTAGCATTTCCAGTAGTTCCTCATCAACCCAGAAGCACTTGCAAAATCAGCAGCAGAGAACACACAACAGTAATGGAAACTTGCCCGGCTATCCTTCAGCTAAAACCACCCAGCAATCACAGCAACTGCAGCTGCAGCACAATCAACATGCGCCTCATCAAGTTCGTGCCCTGGAATCTGAGGGTGGTGAAGATAGTCCTTCAACAGCCGATAGTCGAGTTGCACGTGCTAACATGAGCATCTACGGTCAGAATTTTACTATGCCCATAACTACTGGGAACTTTGCTCTGATGACCCCTGCTCAGCTGGGTGCAGCCAATGGCACTGGCAGCACTCCTGGTGACAAGAAGCAGCAGCAGCAGCTGCTTCCACAACAGGCGGGTCCAAAATCTGGAATGGAGTCATTGCCATCTCAGGCTTTCGCGATGTCATTCTCCTCCATTAATAGTTCAGCGTCTCCACATGGCCTTGACATAATGGCGCATAATCATGCCTATCTCCAGAGCCTCCCTGAAGCCAACAGGCAAAATTATCAGTTCATGGCTGCTGCTGCAGCTGCACAAGCTGCACAGCAGAAGAAGAATCACCGGGCCTCTGATGAAGGTAAAACAGGAGGTAATGATGCTTCCAATGAAGATGAAAGAAAGCCATCTGCTGGGAAGACTTCGGCAACACTGACGCAGTCTATTGCATTTTCTCGGCCCGAACTGGCTGATACTTCAGTTTCCGCGTTACCTGGCAGTAATGTCGTCGATAGTTCTGCGCGAACCCTAAACCTTGGCTCTGCTTCTACTCGAACTTCTGGTTCAGTAATACCAACTGTCGTGAGTACCCTTAGTGGACCCACTTCCCAGCAGCAACTTCAGCGGAATCAACAGCAGCAGATGATTCAACTCCAGAAGCAGCAGCAGTATGCTGTAAATGCAGCAGCTCGGAGCAAGTCTCCTGTCACTAGCAACGGAAGTGTGTATGGTGATCATCTTCCTCCATCTTCTGCGGCTGCCTCCAAATTTCCCAGTTCTCTGTCTTCATTTCCCCAGAATCTGATTCAAACAAGTTCCAATCAAAGTCAGTCTACGCAATGGAAGGGTTCAATTCGTCCAGCTACATCTCAAGTTCCATCTTCTCTCACCACCACCTCCACGTCATCCCTTAAAAATCTTCCACAACAGCAGGGCCGAACACCACAAGGCCAGACACACATTTCCTTCGCAGCCAACTCCAAATCCCCTAGTACCTTACAGGGTCAACAAATCCCTAGTAGTAATCAATCTCCATCTTCTCCAGTGGTGGTTGGATCACCAACCACTTCTTCGATGTCTAAAAGCGCTGGTGGAAGCCCAAGGACTGCCACTTCATCCTCTACGGGTAACAAATCTGCACAAGCTTCCTCATTGCAAGCACAAGTGAAAAACCCCTCATCGGTGCCTACTCGCAAGTCATCGCCTGTTGGCATGGGGAATGCACCGTCCATCTTGGGGAACTCGCAGGTGACATCTTCCTCGAGTGGAGGAACCAAACATCAGCAACAGCTTCCGAAGCAGCAATTGCCGCAGGCACAGCAGGCACAGCTTTTCTTTTCTAATCATCATCATGCTTTTATGCAAATGCAAGCTCCTCATTCAACGAATTCAACATCCCCAACAATCTCTGCCCCTAATGCCTATTATCATCAGAGAAGACCACCTGACCAACAGTCCAAGTCCCAGCAACCGCAAGGCTCAGCAGCAACTTCCTCATCGGGGATGTTGTCGCTTTGTACCTCCGTCACGCTTGCTAATGCTAGTACTTGTGATCCTGTAAAAGCTGTTGCCGCGAGTAACCTGAAGGGAGGAGGTGGATTGCCCTCACAGAATATTCTCCATGCTGCTCAGTTCACTGTTGCGCCGTCATCCGGCAGTCCACATCAGCTCGTCCCAGCTGGGTACTCATATATTCATACTGTTCCAAGTACGGTGCAGGTGAAACCAGCCGAACAAAAGCAGCCTGCTGGTGAGTAGCGACATGCCTTGTCAGCTTTTGCGTTACTTCACTCTTATTTATAAGGAACAGCTAAACTGCGAATTACAGAGCATGGATAAGTTTTTGAAAAGTTGGATTAGAGATGCATTAAGTTTTTGAAAAGTTGACATTTGATTTTCGCTCAGGAAATTGATCTTTTATCCCTCCCCCCTCCCTCTGGCAGCGCGAGAGGAAGTGTGAGTGTCATCAGATGGCTTCTGTTGGGGGGAAGCAAGCATGACCGGAGACAAGAACATGGTGCAACCTGGCATCCACAATTTTGGAGAGGAAGGTTGTTGAACCAGCAAAACGGGGGATGATGATGGTTCCCCCCCCTGTTGGGGCTGTTCCTGCGAATGTTTATTCGTCTTGGATTATCTCCCCGCCCCTCACCTTTGTATTTAATCTGCTGACCCGGGTTGGTTGTGAATTCTTTGCTGATATGTTGATTGGTTTTGATGGTGGTGAGAGATTTAGCTGCGAGCGAGCGAGCGAGCGAGCGAGAGAGACAGAATGGACAGTGCAAGCAACACAATTGAATCAGTGTTTTTTTTGTAGGGAGGGAAAGAGGAAAAGAGGGGGTAGGCGTCGAGGAAGAGGAAAGACCCACCTCCTCTTTTAGGGGTCTGTACTGTGGTGGTTTTTCTTTCTTTTGTCTTTTGTAGATCTTTTCTCTTTCCTCTTTCTTTTGGGGGTGGGGGCGGGGGTTTTGATATTCCCGGGAAAAAAAAAAAGGGAAAAAGGAGCAGCACACATCTTTTCTGACATGATATAATGCCTACTACTACTACCACCGTGAAGGGTGTATATGTATATGCCTGGCACATATAAATTGGACCCTTCCGAATTTTTTCATTTCGAATGCTGTCCTTACTCAATTTCCTCTTCCTTCTCGTTTCGTCAACTGGTCACGCTGCTGCTCCGGGCAGAGGGCCTTTTCCAATTCGATGGCTAGCATCTTTGGTTTATGTAATGCTGAGGAGGAGGAGGAGGAGATGCGAGGATGATAAAACGGATGTGCGGATACCACCTTCGGGAGATTCTGGTGGAGTGCAGCTCCGACGCTCACGTGGCCTCCTCTGTCCTTGCTCCTGCAGCAGATGTATCGTTTCTCTATCGTTTTCCTTGGGGAGGGCGATAATTATTGCCATGTTTGTCGCATATGATATCCCCCCCCCGCCTCCCCCTCAATCAGCTTCCACCGTTTCCCTCCATTTCGATGTCCTGATTTGCCCCCTTCAATTTCTCTTTCGGGGGCAGGGCGGGGTCCATCGCCATCAATGAGATGTATGGATGGATAGAAGAGAGACTTTTACTTAATACGGTCTACATTTTTCAACGGTGGTGTTTTCCTTCGCGGAATAGATCCGTCGATATCTAAGCTCTCTCTGGTTTCGGTGGGACCGCATTGATTGAGCAGACGAGAGAAAGCAAGAGAGGGAGATAGAGGGGGGAGGAGTGGGTGGGAATTTTCTTTTGGGTTGTGTGAGCAAAAAGGGGGGGGTCCCTGCCTAGCGAATCGGCCAAAAGGGGAGAAAGGGGAAAGGAACGAGATCTTGCCCTACGCTGAACTTGGGAAGGGGGGGGAAGTTGGGGTACGACTTTGGAGGTTATATCCACGGAATAAATGGGGGCGTAGCAAAGTCACGTATCTTTGCCTTAGATCATCCCTCCTTACGGTCTATTCCGTCCCCCCTCCTTCCCTTTTCACCGTTTGAGAAAGTTGCCGTCCTATTTCTTTCCCTCTCTACTCCTTTATTTTCCGGATCAAGTCACAGAGTCCCGCCAGAGAGATCGATTGACGATGTCCACATTTCCATTCCTCCGGAGAATCCAAAGCGCCGATGCTGAACTCGGCGGGACGCCGAGACCTAATATCAGGAAATTCCGTGCGGTTGTGGCGTTGGAATCCCGAATAGGGTGGGAGGAATTAAAAAAGTTGGGACTGAAACTCGTTTAAGAGAACGGAAACCTTGGTGGAGGTCGGTCTCTCTGCCTAATGCGAGATTTTGAGGGGGGCGGGGGGCAACACGTGAATTTTGCTAAGCAGCGTTTGTGCTTTTGTTGGGGGGGCTATATATTGCTAGGAGGGCCAAGGGCGTGGGACCACATAAGGGGGGGAATCCAAAAGTAATGTGAAGCACCACCCGTGCCTCCTTTTTTGCATCCTTCCAGCTCGAGGACAGGAGAAAAAGCAAAGGAAAGATTACGTTATCACAAATTTAGCACTCGAAAGAGGGGAAGAGGGGGGGCAGATTAGGTTATGATGCCTCCCTCCCGGGCCCACACAAGTCTCTCCCTATTGCCCCAGCACCACCAATCATGCGTGAATGTGTGTGTACATATTGTCGTTGGTATCATTTTTTCTCTGGTGGGAATATTGAAATGGGAATAATGGTACCTATATTCTTTTGAACTTGAAAAAATGAGACAGATGCTTGAACCTTGACCTGATACGCGTAATATATTTCATAAATTTTTAATACATATTTAACCTAGTCCACGGGTATTAATTCATGTAATTTGTGAATATATATTAAAAGTTCAGAGTTTACATTGAACAAATTTAAAGTTTAAGAATCACGTTGCACATTGAGTTAAAGTTCACGGACCACAATTCATAAATCACGTTGCACGTTGGATCAAAGTTTATAAATTATTTGTGCCATTTTTCCTTTGAACTTTTGTTGATTATGTATATTGTTTGATTTCTGTCACGAATGTGATCCTTTTGTAAAAATGCAGAAAGTACCAAATAAGTCATAAACACATTATATTATTACTAACTTAGTTTTAAATCTTTTCACATTAGTATTGATTGCGTCAATCTTACTAATTTAAGCCAAAAAATTGTTGATATGCATGCTTGTAATTTTATGTGGCATGGCCCACACTAACACATACATCTATTTTTTAATTATAAATTATTAATATTTTTTTTTCCCTTTCCTATCCTTTCCCTTCTCTTTTTGCCAATGGTTAGTCACTGGCCACTGGTCGTCGACCACAGCCATGGCCGACAAGGGCTGGTGTTGCCTGGCCAAGGGTTGGCCTCGCTAGGTTGTGCCCAAGCGAGGGTGAGCACTGGTGAGGCTTCACTCGTTTAGTTAGGCAAGGCCAGCCCTCTCCACGACACAGGTGACTGGCAAAAAGAAAAAGGAAAGAAAAAAGGAAAAATAAAAACATTTACATTAACATTAGTCATGTCAGTTAGGATAATTGGTGTTCACGTAAGCAATTTCCAGCTTGTATTGATGACTGGATGTATTGAATTGACATTAATGTGATCATCTTAGTACTAAATTAGCCCAATTAAAAGGTTTATTACTGAATTGGTACTTAGGTAATCTATTTAAGACTTTTTTGGTACTTTTCCCTGAAAAATCATCAACGTATTCCATAGTTCATGACTTGTCATTATTCCCATTCAATTACATTTGCATACTCTGTTTATTCGTTTAATTTAGTTAATGAACTATTTATTATTCTCTCTCAATTGGGCCATGTCAAATCTAGTTTTAATCCCACCACAAAATACTTGTTAACTATAACATAACTTTAAAATACAAACATAACACATAAATCGAATGAATTGCGCAACACAAAACATATAAGTTACGCACATTTTTCTATTAAAATATTACTTGTGTTCCCATATTGTACGTATTTCTAACTGTATCTAAATATGTCGAGTTAACACAAAGAACACATTAAATTGCTGAACTAAACGAGCCCAACCGCATTATAAACAGGTGAAAGGGTCAATTCATATCTTCCGTATTTATTATACGTCTCTATTGAAAGCTTAGACAAACGCCTTGACAAATGTAGCATGTATGTCTTACGAAGGAGTTGCGTCGTATTAGTTTCTAGATAAGGGTTATCGAGATTTATCTCGAAGAATACTTGATGATCCTCGCCACACTAAAGCGAAGACTTGTTAGATATGCCTCAAGTTAGTGCCCGATAAGGAAAGTTTCTTAATTTAAGTAGGTTTCCTAGTTGGAAAGTTTTTCTAGTCGGAGAAGGTTTCCTAAAATGAGGTTTCCTACTTTGGATTTGATTCTTGCCTATATATAAGAATTCGAGACGGAAAGAATTTAAGCTTTTTAGAGCCACCATTTGTAATCCTTGATTTATATAGTGAATTTTGCTTCTCCTCCCCTATAATTTTTCCTGCAAGGGTTTGCATGTAAAATCTGACGTTCTTTTATTCTTCTTAATTTCAATTTCGTTATAATTTCTGCATCTGCCATAACAAGACATTAGAGAGAAAGTAATGGTTCTAGAATGAGTTCGAACAAAAACAAAAAAAAAAAGGACAACTTTCACGTCCTGAGGCCAACATCAGCAAAATCTGGTTCGATCTTTTACGGGAGGACCACATTGCAAGAAATTTAAATGTCCAGAGGTAAGACGACACCGGTGGTGTGTTTTATCCCCAATGGTATGGACCCCAGGCTATTGACTTTTCAGGAAAGTCACATACATAAAACTGCATGTGCTAAGTCAAGACACATCTGTATCGATTTCATTCGTTCAAGCATGTTTTCCTTTATTTCCTCTCTTTCCTTTCTTCGTCTTTCTTGTGCAGAGTAGGTGACCCCTCGATGTTGCCACCTTCGTCAAGCCATGTCAAAGCTTTCGCCTCAGCCCCAATCGTCGCCACCGACGACTCTCTCTCTGCCTGTCTCTCTCCCCCGCTCTCAGGCAACCTCAGTAGAAACATCGTCAAATGTCACAGAAAGAGAGAGAGAGAGAGAGAGAGAGAGAGAGAGAGATGTGTGCGTGCGCAGAAGCTTTTGCGGTTGTCTGCGAGAGGAAACATACGGAAGAAGAGAGACCCTCTCCTATCATGCTCCGTAAGTTGAAGGACGGCGGAGCTTCGTCGCGGAAGGGGCGGCGCCAGCGCAGGAGCTGGCGTCGAGCGGTGGTGGCCACTGGCCGAGATCCGAGAGAAAGGTTTTCGGTATCAGGGTCTGTTTTCGAAAGGCGTGGTCAGTGACAAAAGCGTCGTTTCAGGCGGTCTCAACCCTCTCACCTAAAAAAAAAGACTTTGCTCTCCATCTGATCCATCGGCCGACCAATCATCTCAATCCCCTCGCACGCCTTCTCAGATGAGATAAGCGTGGAATTTGTACTTAAAAGATGGATTGCATCATCGAGGTCCGTGGATTGTCGGGTAAGAATTTGATTAGACAGTTCGGTACCGAGAATATTCTCGCGAACTATCGGGGTCGCTGGCTTAGGATATTATCTTCGCAGAGATTTCACACGTAGCAGTTGGTTTTTTTTTTTCCGGGTTTGGGATGACGCACGCAAGTTGGAGATGGCGACCGTCATTCGCATGTCGCTTCTCAAGACGGCCGCGGACAACGACCAGAATGGTATCTTCGTGTATTGTCCACGGGGGAGCCTAGCAAACGATGGTCCAATTGCTTGCTAGTCAGCATTTGGATGCGCATGTCGCGTGGGTCCCATCCAATTGCACGGCTCTCGTGTACTGAACAGAACTCGTTAAGAGATTTGCGGAAGATTGAACATCCCGATCATTCGTGGATAAGCAGAAGTCGTACATAATCAAAGGATCGAATGCGGAAACTTCACAAGTATTATACTAACCTCTGACCATAGATGAAGCCCAATTGAAGCGTGAATTCGTAAGGCCTCTAATGATTTTTGTGAATGAATATTTCTAGCCAATTGCACTTTCAGTGTTCATGATATGTTTTCTAATTATTAACTTGATTACATCATGAGAGGGTTTGACTTACATCTATTTATATCCTCATTCAAATCTTTTCAATAATGTCTCCCATCAAGATAATTATCTTAAAATTGGATGATAACCATAATTAACGACCAAATTCGATGTCCTGCTGCTCTAAACCTCGAATATACCCTTTTTTTTTTCCCCAAATGAATGAGGGCGTTGACTCGGGTGCCCGTGATCTTGACCTTTTTTTTTTTTATCTTTTTTACATCGCGAAATCTCCTGTAAAAAAGAAAAAGAAAAGAAAGCAATCATATCATAGGCAGGGAGGGGGAGAAAGCCCGTGTGGGGCCCGCGGAATCGGAAGTTTGCTCAACCGCTGTAGGCCAACGGAAAGAGACGGGTTTACGAAAAATCAAAAAGCGCGGGTCCCACTCGAATGCCGAGGTGCGATCGCGTGCACCGACAGCAGACCGCCCGACGGACCTCCGCCCTTGGATCGGGCGGGACGACTCATCCAACGGCGCACGTGCGCCAGGAGAGGGCCGGATTTCCTGGTGCCGTGGCGCAGGAGATCTTCGGGGCGGGGGAGGGGGTGGGGGATTTCGACTGGGGCCCCGGATCCAGTGGAGCGCCGACCCACCGCCTTACGGGTGGTCCCCACGGGGGCGGGGACAAGACATCGTCTGATTGGGCTTTTTCCGATGTCGGTCCGGTCGGGGGGCCCACCTCTTTGCCCCATTTCGTCCTTTCTCCCCCCACTCATCTCTCTTTCAGAAAAATTTTTCTTCATTACGCGTACTAGGATTGGACCCGACTCGCCGACTCTAGGGGGAAAGCTCCCGCCAGATCCGCCATTTTCGACGGTCCAGATTTACATGATAATTCCCTCTTTAAGATCTTTAAGGTTTTTCCGAGGAGCGGTGGCATTCGTATTTATTGACTGTCGGGGGGGCACCCCTGCGGCAGCCCGGCCATTCTATTCGCATATTAATCCGGTCCATCTCGGATTTCATATCGATTTTTGATTTAAAGGGTCTATTTATTTGAAGGAAACTGTTTTCGTTTCGATTTGATGGTGTAAAACTAATAAATTTATGGAAAAAAATGTTTTCCAATAGAATAAAAACAACATGCTTAAAATTAGTGGAAAATGATTTCTCATTCCGGTAAGAAGGAAATTGTTTTTTTTTTTTTTTTTTCTAAACCACTAAAATAAATGAAAACTAGTTTTTTTTTTTTTTTTTGAAAATAATTTTCATGAAAAATAAAATAGATGCACGATTTTAGATCTCGTCTGAAAAAATTTCAAAGAAAGATAGGGAGAGTTTGTTTTGGTTGCGTGATGGTGACCGGCATATGACGATGGACCACATTTTTTCCTCTAGAACACTTTCGTTTTCAAGGAAAGTCGTTAGATTCGAGTTGTGGAACTCAGATAATGTCACGAAGGGGGTGACCCCAAATGATTGAGCGATCACATTGTGATGGTTTTGCTCTAACATGGCCTGCGCGAGGTGGAGACAATCCACCGGATTCGACTAATGACTCCGTGTCTAAGGACAAATTGACCTCGTGTTGGAAGTTGGTGTCCAAATGAAATGATTTTGGAAATTCTTTCTGAAAAAGATGGTGAAATGAAAAGACCCAAACCTGATTTTTCGATCGAATCAAGGGTTCACTATTGGTCGATTTGATAAATATAAGTATCACGACAGATTAAAAATTAAAGTAAAAAATCGACCTAAGTTGGATTGAACTATTATGACTTTTCATTTTATCTGCATAATGCACAAGCGATTGTGAATAAATTATAATTTCTTATTTATTCATATTCACGATTCTTGAGTTTTTGCATTTTATTTCGATTATGAAACTAAAAGCTCACTTGGTCTTGGATTAAGTTTGTCATAAAATAAATTTGACTCGGACCTGAATAAAAGTTTAATTCTTTTTTTTTTTTTTTTTTTTATACCGGAAACTTCAAATTTTTAAGCTTTTTTTGTTTAAATTAATATCGTTATCTACTAACAGTAAAGTTAAAATTCAAAGCTATCACGATATTTGATAATGAAGATTCCTCCGTTGAAAAGTCTTACCAAAAGATGGCGAATTCAACGCAAACAAGGGGCAAGTACCGTTGAAAAGTCTTACAAAGAGATGGCGAAACTCAATGCAAAAAAGGGCAAGTAACCTCTACGTTCCAATATTCAACATTCATCATTACCTATCAAGAATACGAAAGCCCTAACACGACCATTCCACGCGGTACTCTTACACAAATCTAGACCCTAAAGATCTCATAGAACCAATCATGACAAATTTATAAAAAAGGAATGATGGGAAAAGTATTTTTCTAAGGATAGTCGCTTATATCATTTTAAATATTTAGTCAACGAAAAAATATTTTTATTATCAATAACGATTTGCATCTAAATTTCATGAAAATATTTTTTGTTTATTTGTTTTTACAAGTTATACAAGTGATTATTTTTAGAAAAATATATTTCAAATCATTCACTTTTTGCAAAATACAAGTGTCCTTAAAGCGAGATCAACCGTTGCTAATTGTCCATTTCTTGATCGACGTTGTCCTAAGAATATATTAACTTTCGTAAGCATTGTTAACAATGCTAACATACTTTATGTTTCTTAGTTCCCAAGATTTGTGGTGAATATGAATATGAATATGTGTTTTTATATTCTAGATCGAGGAAAACTCCGAGAAGATAATATAAAATAATATTAAGGATTAGATTAATGAAACCCCAATATTTTATTCTTAGGGTTGGGGGGAAGGAATGGATTCCCTTGTCACAGATTCGGTCCAGATTGATCTGATATATAAGAAATGTGTTCAAACCCATGTCCAATATATATACTAAGATACCCTAGATGTAGATGGAATATATTATTTACCTAGAAGCCAAAATGGTTTTGAGTACCAGCTTTTGACCTACAAAACTTCTCGTGTTTACCGGGGTAAGTTCTACATTTTGACTTTTTTCACCGAGCATTCTGGAACAAAGTAATCGAAGGAGAAAATCTCGATTTTTTTCTTTTTTTACCGTCCATGCTTACAAAGTATAGATTTTTTATTATTTAATTTTCCATCTTTTAAGATTTGCTCGAAATTAGTTACTCAATTTGGTTCAATTTGACCGGTCAAAGCTTTGATTAGACTAATTTTTATCAATCTATTTAAAATAATGTCTACTCATTCTCGCTGTCATGTAGAATGTCCCATATTTGTTGTCAACTCTAGAAAGGGATCATCGGAATAATTTAAAAAATACAGAGAAATTAAATTGTAAATTTTGAACATTGAAGGAGGTGGCAGCGGAAAACTGTTGGGTATTTTGACATTATGGAATAATTAATTGCACTAAACTGAAGCATGTAAACTATTGATAATTCGGTCGTACACGTCAATCATAGCTTAATCTTTAGCTTAAGGGCATTTTTTTAGTAATAATTCCTTTCTAATGCGACAATATTTAAATCCTTACTTTAGTTATAAATGTGTGGTCCATCCACGACACTTTATACTCCTTATGAATATTATATTATAAACTCCCAAAAAAATCTGTACTCTCTCTCTCTCTCTCTCTCTCTCTCTATATATATATATAAATATATAATATACCAACTACCAGACAAAATGGTCCCAAAAGGTACCTTCAAGATCCTAACATGTTATTCTTGCAAGGCTTTCATTTAATGCAGCACTTTTCAATGCTCTTGAATCGAACTCCATGCCATTAAAATCTCAAATGCACCTGAGTGGTGAGAAAGTGGTGCATGGCACGCCTCCAGGCCCCTCCCGAGACTATAAAATTTCTCATCGTGGATCGAATAGCCCCGGCTGAGATCAACGATAAGCATGGCGATCAAATAAACTGAAGGGTCTAAAATATGCATGTGGACCTGCACTTCCGTAGACAGATCTTGATGCAAATCCCCTCCAGGGATATTGCTTGAGTGAGCTGACAACGAACCCATTACTTAATTTGGAACCATCATCTCGTCCGGACCAGAGAGAAGACTCGCCATTTAAAAAGAGCATTAGGGCTTGTAATCTGATGACACCATGATACGCTGCTAATAATGCGCCGGCTGATCATGTTCCCACAGTAAGTAAAATGCGTTAGCTGCACATGCAATTCGTAGTCCATACCGCTTATCAATATTTTCCGTAAGGTCGATGCTGCATCCAATTACTGATAAATGATATATACAGAGTATCATCTAGGAAAGACAGAAAATTCTCCCAATCAAATTCCAGCACAATCGAGCAAATGATTTCCGTGTTCAGAAAGAATTACGAGATTCCATTTCCAAATTGTTGCTTAGGCCTACCATCGTCCTATGTATGCACAAACTTCTAAGTGCTAAGACTGCAGACTTTTCGGTATCATCTCGGGCTTGTAAGAGTTGCCACTTCAATTTCATTTACCTCACACTCCGAGGAGGTAAAAGTGCTGCATAGCAGACATGTTGAAGTGGCCGCTTTGTCGATGCCCTTCGTCGGCTTGCTACCTTGACGTGCTTGATGCGGATGATCCGTCCAAGGATTCAAGCTCTTTCTCCTGTTGTTTCTTGAGATGCCCCTTGGCAGTTTCAGTCACAATCTTTGCAAAGAAGTTTATGAGCATGAGCCAGACGACGGCATTCCATATCGAGGCAAATGAGAAACCCCATTTCTTCGGCTGAAAAATAGGTTTCATACCGTTATCACACAAAATAGTAAAGAATAGTGATGCAACTGGTAGGCTATTGAACACAGCATCATTATAGAGCAAAATCCAAGCAAAAGCATGAGGGATGGCGCAGTGTACGGAGCATCGAAGAAGTACCTTTACATTTGAAGTCACCGGAGGGGATGCTGCCAGATATTTATCTCTCACTGCATTGAGTTTGGCAATGACGTCGAGTAAAATTGGAGCCAGACCAGGAACAAAGCTGAAAACCCAAATCAACTCATTCTCCATCCAGTTAAGGAGTTGATTGTTGCAAACAGATATTATGAAAACCGTCTGCAATGTAAGGAACAAAATCAGAGGCCCATCCTTAATTAAAATACCCTTTTTCCTGGTACAAGTTAGAAACACTTCTCATAACCCTTGATGATGGACCAAGTGTCCAAAAAATTTCTGAACCAATTTTACCTGATAAAGACCGTTACCTGCCTAAAAAAATATACAATTTCTTCTGGGAGGCATAAAGAAACTAATGACTTTTTACCTGTATGTGGGTTTTGATGATTGCCTTTCCAATCACTGTTGCGAGAAAGAACTTCCAGAAAGAAATCCCAAATTGCCCACACATGATTCCAGCAAGGTCAAATAGTGGATTTGGCACCTAAAAGAATTTGCAGCAAATGAAATGGTCAGAAATTCAGAAGAAGCTCGATTTACCGATTAAAAAATTACTTTGCTTCATGTTTGTGTATTCCCGTTCAAACAACAGATTAATGGATTCTCTGGCGAACGTTGTTGTGGATTTCTTTTTTTCCTGGGGGGTGGGGGGAACCCAAAAAATGACATTTTATTCACAATAAACAGGTCCGAAAAATTGAAATATTAAGGTAATAGGGACAGATCCTCACTGAAGCAAGCATCAAAATGGTGAAGAAGTTCAAATATTGAGAATGTGACAGGAGCCAGTATTTAATTTGTGTGAGGTGGTTTGCAATGACACCGTTCTCTTTGTTTGAGGAACCACCCAACTCTTCCATGGCATCTGACTTGCTACCTGACAGCTGTGCTGCAAACACAATGGAAAAAAAAAAAAATTAAGATGAGCTGCAAATTATCTCGGTAACTTTTGATTGCAAAAGATCACAAGGAACAAAAGAAACTGCTAAATACATAATAATGAGGTAAAATGCATTGGAACTCTCTCCTCAGGCTGGTTATCATATTTAAACCTATTTTACTTATGCAGCACTATGTCCGAATGATTTTACCAGCATGAATTTTATGACAAAATTTAACAATTATCACTAGCATGCCCAGTGGAGGAAGCATTTAACAAGTAGGTGGAGATATTCCAACAAGCCATGATACAGTCAAGCATCGTTTAGCAGCATTCCACAAGTCCTCAAAACATGAGATCTGTCATCCATAACGTTCAGCACACCAGTTTGGAGACTACATAGACATTTACTCAGGTAACCATCATAAGTTCCTCACAAAGGAAAAAAGTAGGTTGCTACTGGAAGTCAAACAGAATGAAAAAAACCATCAAAGACTACGAATTCTTTACTAAATTTGAATTTTTCTTAAGAAAGAGAATCCAGGATGCAGGGGCTTATGAACTCATGGAAGCACCTATAGGGAGTAATAATAATAAATATGCAGTTCTCAAAATTTTTCCCTATGCCCCAAAACATCAATATTCACAGCTTGCCAAAAGAATTCTTAGTTGGAGGACAATAAGAGAGACAAAACTAACACAAACACTCTGCGACTTTCCTTTTCTACTCCATGCTTTTGCTAGTTGAAGTTCATTACTCACAGCAAAGTCAAAAACAAGTCCTGAAGGTACCTAATGTTTATCAGGCCACTTTGCTTTTTTAGAGACATGATGCATTGAAGATATAAAGTGCAAAAGTAAGAAGTTAGCTTGTAGCCCCAAACCTGCTCTGGAGATAAAATATGGAGGAAGCTCTCCAAGTGCGGTTCCAATGCCCCATAGAACAGCTTCCATCTGAACTTGAGGCAGAATGTGGCTAAGAGGTACCCGCAGACCATGCATAGGTGCAAACAATGGAGGTCCAAATTCAGAACAATCCTTATCAAGCCATGAGGGACCTTTCTTTAATTGAATCGTGTCATACGGAGCAGTTTTTATATCAACTCTTCCACACTGCATTGCTTTGATAGTGAACAGTGCAATGTGAGGACCCAAATAAAGGACAAAAGTGTGTAAACCTGATCCTGGAAGAACATATCATATGAAAATGAGAAAAGAAAAAATCTATTAGTGACTATGATATCAAACATATGAATGAAGCTAAGAGACACAAGGAATCCACAAGGTAGACAAAGCAGAAAAACAAAGAAAAGATAAAGAACTATAAGTGCTAGTCTAGGATGCTTATATGCCAAACTTTTACTTACCTAGACCAATTGAAGAAGCTACTCCAAGTGCTATCCACCATAATCCAAATTGCATGTACTTGTAGAACTCTTCGACATGCTAAAACAGGCAGAAAAGGTAAATTAATATCCTCAACATAAAAATAACAAAATTTCAGATATTTTTATGAAATTACTAACGGAATCTAAGCCTAATGATCTGCCTAGTGACACAAGCTGAACAGACTTAGAGTTCCTGGCAAAGGACTTCATGGGAACAAAAGTTCAAGTAACACAAATCAGGGAATCTCACCAAATCAGTACCTTTATCGTTTCTTAAGAAAAAAATTCAACTATCGTAAGTAATTAACTTCACACCCACAAGCTAAGACATTCTTAGCACAAAAAATATTTAAACAGATAATTCCAATATTTAAGAAAGGAAGACACTTAAAGAAGCATACTAGTTTTTAGCACTCACTGCCAAACCAATATCCTTCTAAACACTTCCACAGGAGCTCAGAGCGTGTAAGTGGCAGAACGGATGCCAATCGCGTGTAACAAGTCCTAGTTTGATACTCTTAAATTCTAGCTATCCACACAATTTATGAGAGGTTTAACATTAACATGGTGCCTTTGCTCGACAATAAACTATCGTGCCCAAAAAACACTTCAATCCCACGTGAGTAGCAAACCTTTTCATGCGCCCCATCAACTGTAACCACCAAAAAGCTGAGGGCCACAGTAATGATGCTTAGAAACAGAAGCAATCCCCCTTTTCCCAATAGATAAGATATCAAATGCTTGAAATGCTGAAAAGTGGCCAAAACAAAGAGCTTTAAGGTCTTGTACGGCTGTGTGGTCAGAGTCAAATTCTCCAGATCCTGCTGATGCTTCTGTTGCAGTCCTGAAGGAGGAACAACTCGATTTAGCTGCACGGCTTTCTTAGCTCTAAAAATCTCGCAGATAAGTTCTAAAAGCTCTTCTCAACTTGTTATGTAAGTCAAATTGATAACTTGGTGATGTACAATGAATAGACGTCCACACATCAAGACAGATGAAAAGTGCATTTTCATGTACGTTTCTCTTCTCATCTTCCCAAAAACCAGTTCATGGCAATGTACGTGCCTAAAGCAGAAGCAATGGGTGATGATTAAGAAAAACCTTCATTTATGACTAAGACCACACCATTAAATTCTCTCAAAATGGCTATTTGGGTGTGCAATAGAAAACGTCACATTGAATATACATGTTTTAATTGCCTCAATTGCTTAGAAAGCTTGAGCAAAGATATTCCTGATATCAATCTGGAGAAAATCCCTTTCCTTTTCTAGCTGAAGATTCAGGGGTTTACAATTTAGAATGGCAAAGGATTCCAAACTTAAGAAGCGGAATTTAACTCAGCAACCAAAGCATGTAGAAACTGAATTACAAGTCAAAGCCCATAAATTTAAAAAAAAAAAAAAACTATTCCCATCTCCTGGGCATCTAAGGTATACAAGTCAGAAATTTCTCATACTCATCACCTCTAATTCCTCCCCCCCCAAAAAAAAAAAGAATTTACCCATTTCAAAATAAAATTAGAAGAAGATTTATTTCTCTGTTTCCTCTTTCATTCCATATTGATCAGCAAACTTGAAAGAGAACCCATTAATGGTCAAGTTTCCAAATTTTCATCTGGGCAATCGGCCAATCCTCAGCCCCTCGTCAATTAACACCCGCATACCGCTCCCTAGATACGATTCGCATTAAAAAGAAAAAAAGAAAAGAAAAGAAGGGGAAGCGGAACCCCCCCCAAAAAAAAAAAAAAAAAAACAGAAGAATCTTAGCAAAGATCAACAATTCCCTCGCTTCACCGCGCAAACGACGACCCCCGACGACACCGATCGAAAGAAAAAGCAAAACGAAGACGGAGGCGAGCTCAAACTTGCCTGAGATCGACGTGTCCATCGCGCGGGCGTGGGCGTGGGCGCGGGCGGGGGCGGGAGCCGGGGGCTTTGCAGGGCCTCTTTCGGGTCGTCCGCGTCGAACGGGTTCGAATCGGATGATGATGATGATGATGCGGGGGCGTTAAGATATGGGGAAAGTTCGCATTTTTATCGTTCCTTTTCAGCGTTTTTACTTCGTCACGAAACGCGCACACGCCCGGACGGTGGGAACATCGCGCGCAGGAGGTAGAGAGAGAGAGAGAGAGAGAGAGAGAGAGAGAGAGTCTGAGACAGGGGACCTCCAAATCGGGGCGGATTCTAGGATGGTACGAAGCGAGGAGTATGCGTGAACATCAGCTACTCTCGACCTTTTTTCTCTCTCTCTCTCTCTCTCTCTCTACCTACTAAAAAGGGCTGGCCTGGCCTACTTCTTCATGACCTATATTTATTTTTGGGGATGTACATAGCAAATTTAGTAATAACACTAATGTTTAGGCATGCGTTATCTATTATAATGAAGTGGATCAAGTGACATTGATAATAATCGTGCGATTATTAATTGAACGGAAAAGAGGGTTCTATTCATAATCTTGCATTTCCAAGTTACTGTCTCGCTTATTTTTATTTCTTTATATGGATACTGCATGCCCTCTTATTATTAGGTAAAATGACTTTTATTATAGTACGATATTTCAAAGAATCGGAAAATACTAGTGCCTTGAAAATATTATCTTGAATATTTTGCGTTTTTTTAAAAAAAATAAAATTTGAGAGTGTAAATATATTTTTAGCAAAAAAATTGTAAAGAAAGAATGATTTTTGGTGCGAGGTGCGCTATGTCAGAGGAATCGGGAAAGACCTTTTTGTATTCATTCTCGAGGGTAAGCATTCATGGCAAACGTCACCACTTTTTCCTGAGGGCATGTAATGGTTTCCAAGCTCCTTCTATATATAGAGAATATTCTCTCTTAGGAAAAAAGATATGCTGCTCTATATTCCACAGGTCTCCAACTTGCAGGAATCAATGGATCTATCTCTCTTACCAGGAAAATGTTTTGGTTGTCTTTACTTTGCCAGGGGTAGAGTCATTGCTTTTCGTTAAGATGATGATGTGATTGAAACGTAAAATTCACGATTCATAAATTATATATTTGATCATTTAGTCAATCAATCAATAAAGAATTAAAAAAAAAAAGGTACCGAATACCAT
The DNA here is from genome assembly GCA_014182725.1 of Eucalyptus brandiana. Classification (NCBI taxonomy): domain Eukaryota; kingdom Viridiplantae; phylum Streptophyta; class Magnoliopsida; order Myrtales; family Myrtaceae; genus Eucalyptus; species Eucalyptus brandiana. The sequence continues at coordinate 49,404,071 of CM024675.1, read as the reverse complement.
GTTGCTGATGGACATATAAAGCTCTGAAAATAATGAATTAGACAATTTCTGTACTTTATGGTGAGCAGCTACCGATGGAAGGAGAGTTTCAGTAGTATAGGGAAATTTTATACGTAAGAAATTAACTTAGATGATGTTATAAGAGGATTAATTCTATGTATTCTTTCACGGGTGGAGAGCATCAGTTTTTCAATAGATTCTTCTGATACGGCTTTAAGCAACGACTCCCAAAATTACTTCAAGACCTTATCCATAAGGTTGAAATTTGACTTCACTAAAGTGAGTCCAAAAGGACTGCTGACCTGAAGGGAGAAAACGTATCCTCTTGTCAATGGAGAGTTGATCGTGAAACCCATGGTGAACAATTCTAGCCATCCATTTGAGACTTCCCCCACAAAAAAAAAAAATCTTTTTAGGTGCTATACACTTGTCATTTCTTGAGGCATTTGGTTTTTTCCACTTTTGGGGTTGTGAATATTTTTTAGAACATGGAGTGTGAATGAAACTCGTATTTGAATTAAAATTGATATATCGATACATGTTCTTCCCTTCAAATTTAAATATTATTGATGGAAAAAATATATTTGGTAAAATAGTTTGTGTGTATATTTGCTAGTGAGCTACTGATTCTTACATCAAATTACCAATGTTTATTTGATAATTATAAAAATTACCAACCGTTTCGATGAATTGCTTAGTTTTATTTGTGTAACTTATCAACTTGCTACAATTACTAGCTATTGAATCAAATTACGAACCCTAATTTTAATGATTTTTATTTTTTAATTTTTAAGATACTAATTAGTTTTTTTGGTTTTCAACTCTTACTTGAATCAATTGTCAATGTCTCTATGATTCATTTGAAATTATGAACCTTTGTAATAACTTTCCAACTTTTATTTATGTAACTCACCAACTTTCATGTCAGGGTTGGTTTAACGTATATGGATGCCATGCCCTAGGTGACCAAGACATGTCAAGCTATCTCGCATTTAGGCCACCCATCTAGGTTTGCACATGTCTTATTTGATTCGTGATGTTAGTGAGACTAATGACTTCGACGTTTCAATGAAGCATTCTCATAAATAACAATCGTATCAACTTGTAATGACAAGCATTAAGTTTGTTTGAAGGAACCCTGAAAATATCAAGCAACCTCCAACCAAATTAGAGTCCAGTGTGACAATCTACCTAAGTGCCAAACCTCAATTTTCTTATTTATGTTCTTTAGATGATCATGAAGGCGATGGTCGAAAAGACTGTTGAAAACGAAATCCGTGTTCATCAATGCTTGCTGGAAAATGGTGAATCCCATCCCCAATTTCGAAATCAACCTTCCAGCTGTTGCTTCCCAAAAGAACTCGTTTTATGGCCCCAATCGAGATTGCGATCTAAGAAAAGTCTCGAACCACCACCGACCACCGACGACCGGAGTGCTTCCCACGGCGGAAGCAGGATAGACAGCGACCCTGCAAGTGCTTCTTCGATTTGATAAGGACGAGCTCCATCGGAACAAAGATAAGATCTGACCCACGACAATCTAGGAAGCACCAAATCGAGACAGTCGGGCTTCATAGTCGGGCCCAAACAAGGCCTCTTGGCCCATGCCAATTGGGCCCAATAAAGGGTTGGTGGGAGATGGGGATTGCTCTTCACAAGAATCACGACTCAAAGTCCCCATCCTTAACCTACCCATTTTGGTTATAAAAAGAGACATTTTGGGTGCGAATGGTAACACTTTTTGGCTGGGGAAGAGTTTTTTTTTTTAGAAATGTTTCTTTTCTATTTCTATTATGGGGAACAATTTCTCTATAAAAATCCGTTTGATAACTATATAAAATATTCAGAAATAGAAAAAGAATAGAAATGCGTTTGGTAAAAAACAGTTTCTTTTTTATATTTATTTGTTTTTTATTTTTGCCAGCCAATCGCCGCCGGACGTTGCCGCTGCCGTCGTTGCTGGCAGCGGTGTCCACGGCGGTGGCGGCGTCGCGGCGGCCGGTGGTGGGCGGCGTCCGGCCTGGGTGGCGGCGGCGGCGGGGGCGGTGGTCGGCGGCGGCAGCAAGAGATGAATAAAAGAAAAAAAAATTCACTTATTTCGAAACTTATTCCCACGAACAAAACTTTTTTTTTACTTTCATTTCTATTCCAAAACCATTCCTAGGCTAACTTTTTGTTCCGGGGAACAAAAAACTAACTTGCTGTTATCAAACGGGTTTTTATTTATTTTTTGTTCTGGGGAAGAAAAGAATAAAAATTCTTGGACTGGGGAATGTTACCATGTGCAGCCTTAGAGCCTTACAAAATGATTGTGGAAACCCCAGTTGCTCCCAAGCAATCAAAAAGGCTGCACTTCACCTCGTCACCCACGACGAATGTCCTCACCATCCATCGATTTAGTGGACATTATCAATACACAATTTTTATTTCCTTGGCCAAAATCCATCCAATGATTTTCTTTCAATGGACGTGATCCCCAATGTCTCCTCTCCTCTTTTTACTCTCTCTGGCTCTTTATCTTGTGGTCCCTCTCTCTCTCTCTCTCTCTCCTGAGGCCAGCTAATCTATTCCCGTTGTCACAGATACGAGTTCGTTGATAGCAACCAAAGAGGAAGTACCTAAGACATGCATGCACATAAGGAATGGTGTTTCCCTATACACTTTCATGCATCGATCGATGTCTTACCATTAATGATCGTGCACATGACGCCAAAGGAACTTCCACAGAACCTTTTTTCATAGGGTTTGTGCCCTTAGTTTAAGATCATATCATAATCTAAACCTCGGACAGTTCAATTCTTCCAACTTATCCTTCGGCCATTTATCATTTTGTAATTCGATTCATCCCACTTCTATTTCATCATTTAATTATCTCTTATTTATAGAGGTTATCTCACATCGATCGTGTAATGGACCGGTGACTGATTTATAAGTGTGAGAGAATATTTTATTGTTTGAGCTAACTTTTAGGGCGAGAGAGGCTTAGGTCATTTAATATTGTTTTTATTTTTTTTTTCATATTATGGGGATTGTTATAGTAAGTCTCTTGAGATGTACACCAACACCATTCCCACTTTTAAAACCTATAACTTATACCCTGGATTTTTTTCCTGTCATATCAACTTGCATCCTCACAACCCCGCTTATTTATAAAAATGGCTATTATGCATTCGACATTGCCCTTCCCCAAATGGAAACCTACAAATCCTAACATACATTTTTCTCTCCTTCGCCGTCTCTCCTGCTTGTCACTGGCCAACCACCGAATTCCTCGTCAGATGCCCCTCTCCCCTTGACCTATTGATGAAGACATGGAGAGATTCACAGTAAACTCTTGATTTAAAACATATGGCCCGAACAATATTATAGTTGAGATCATCTCCTTATTAAAACTAGTTAGAAAATGTTCTCAAGAGCTCGCAATGTATGACCGATATGTTTGCAATTAAGGTCAAAAGAAAGCCTGTTTTGGATCTTCAACGTGGCCCCTCCAAATCAAACAAAAACGTGGCAGATGCATTATTAAGCTCAAAAGAAGCATAAGCAAGAGGACATCTCTAGTAGGATCCAAAGCAGAAACAGGTACGTTGCGGATGTGTTTCACGTGAGATGATTTTATATCAGAAATCATCGATAATAATCTTCTTATGGGTCCTCGTCAGATCTCCCTGTCTATTTCTTCCACTGTCCTTCTATACTTCGAAAAGTGGGGGAAAAAAAGAGAGCTTTGGGCCATCATTTTGTTTGGTCGTCCTTCAGCGAATGGGAGGGACTTTGCCTTTTCTATGATGCTCCATAATACGGAAGACAGCTTGAAAATTATGCATGTGAGTGCGAACAAACAGTGTACAACCTCATGGAGCACAAAAAAAGATTCCCAATGAAAAGGAGCAAGAAAAGATTACAACCCTATTCATGTCCCGATGGGTTTAGTGCTCTTCAAGTTTTCTTTCCCGTGTCAGAACTCTATTGCGAAAGTAGATCGATGATCAAACTGAAGTTCACTTTTCTCATGCGGGTATGTGCTATTTTGAGGGATTCACAAAAATGTCGAACATAATGTGGACGATTAATGTAAAAGATCAAAGGATAAAAAGAAGAAAACCCAGAACATAATCGACTTAATCAAACAAAATATACTGCTCTAACTAATAGATAATCAAGACCCTTCTTGTTCTTGATAATTGAAGTTTCTAATTTGTTCTCTATTTAAGAATGAAAATTGTCCGTGAAATGTGACTGAAAGAACAAAAATGAAGGAAAAATAAAATTATAAGTTAAAAAATAATTTTACCGAGTGTCCCACCAGGCCACCATGTCCTTCTTGAGTGCCCCACCCGGCATTTTTCTTGTCTTAATTTGGAACACGAAATTCCAGGAGAAAAGAATTATGATTAGGATATAAACAAAGAAAAGTTTCGTTCTACACGACCCAGAAGCCTGTTAAAATATAACAGAGAACATAAACTGAAAGTAATTTAATTTTCCTTATTTCTGTATTATGGAAGGCGAAAATATCTTTGAAATCAAACCACCAATATGAACACTTCGAAAAGGAAGGAAGCAATTTTCTTCTACTTTATATAATCATAATATAAAACCCATAAATAGGTTTATATACTCTTAATTAAATGATGTACAAAACATTATATTCTCTCTCTTTCATCATAAATCTGAACTTGGTATCAAAGTTTGTTGCTCGTGGTTGCGTTTCTCTGCTAGTCCGTAGCCTTCAATTGTCGTTCCAGATCCTTTCATTGCTTGTATTGAAAAATCAATATCATCATTAGACTCGCTACCCTTAGATCAATCGGATCTCGAACCCCTCAAAGTCATCGCTTGTAAGTGCTATTTTCAACGCCTTTTGTTAGTTATTTCGAAACACGAACACCACCACTAGACACCACCACTAGACTCGCTGTCCTCTGACGACCCAAATTTCACTGCCAAAAATTGCCGAACGTGCCTCGTTGTCAAATCCATGTATGAGATGCTTCTTTCGTGTGACGGTGTTCATCCATGATGTCATTGTCATGTGTCCCCTACGTGCTTGAGCCGACGCTACTGAGACATCGTTGTTGATCTCATTTGCCACGTCAGCATTGCCACATTAGCATCGGCCAAATAAGCTCTTGCCATGTCATCAGTCCACGTCCCCCTCTGACTGTTGGCCGCCCATTGACCCTTGTTGACCAGATCGGTTCAATCATTTTTTTTTGTGTGGATTTGTTCGGCTTGTTTTTGGCTGATTCTTAGTGTTTACAATTGGTTCTTAAGGCCTTGTTTGATAATGTTTTTGTTTCCCAGAACAAAAGAGAAACATAAATTTATTTAATAACGTCAATTAATTTTTCTATTTCCTAAAATAAAAAAAGTGGTCGGGGAATAAATTTGGAATATAAACAAGTAAGTAAAAAAAAAAAGAACTTTGTTCACTTTAACAATTTCTAGAAATAATTTATTTATTTATTTATTTTTTTCTTCTTATTTGTTGGCTGCCACCCCTCCTCTGCCGCTTGCTGCAAGTCGACTATTGTCGCCCGCCGCCGATCGACTATTGCAGCCATTGATTGTAGTCGCCGTCGCCCACTGTTGCCCACTGCCGATGACCACCGATGTCACTGCTTGTCGTCTGGCCGACCAACCACTACCAACCGTCAGCCGTTGCCTATTGTTGACTCTTGTTGCCGATGATTGCTGATGATGCTGCTCGTCTCTTGCCGCCACCAACTGTCGTGGCCAACGTTGTTGGCGCTAGCCCGATTGTTGCAGCCGACGTCGACCTCTAGCCGCCACCGATTGGTAGTTGATTGCAACGATTGGTGGCAGTAGGTGGCGGCGGCGGCGGCAGCGACCGACAGCAATAAGGAAGAATAAAAAAAAAATTAAAAGAAATTCTACATTACAATTGTACCAAACGCGTTCTTATTCTTTTTCCATTTTGAGAATAAAAATTTTATTTAGTTATCAAACACTTTCTTTTATTGAAAAATTGTTTCGGGGAATAGAAATAGAAAAAAGATTATTTCTAAAAAGAAATTGTCCCCCATAACAAAAACGTTACCAAACGGATTCTAAATTTGCTAAGTCCATTTTCAGCTTATTTTCTCTATATACTCTCTAGGAACTTAATTCTTCACTTTTCTTGTCAAATCTGCTGTGTTTAAATTGGTAAAATGCATACAATGGATAAATTAGATGTTCAATGCCCCATTGATCATGACCTAAGCAACTTAAAGGTCCAGATAATTGACCCTAAAATTGTTGTCCGCATGCAAGTTCATCCAAAAAGAAGAGTAGAATTGATGCGATTGATAAATATGAATTGATTAATGTGGGTGTATACAAATTGGGTATACGTAAGGTAATGGCTAGAATCCAACTATTGGATGTTTCAATTTCAAAAATCAAAAAGAATTCTAGAATGTGATCTAATCTAAGATACAACAATTGGTTTATAATATGTACAACAATTGGTTTATAATATGGAAGAAACCCATGTATATGTTATATTAGATATTGCTACTTATATATGAACTAATCAAAAGGGTGGGTGTAAGAATCCACAACTGATCATGTCCTTCAATTCGCATGTTGCTTTCTACCACAGTATATTACCATAGAGGCTCTCATAGTAGATTGTCTATCACCCTATCTTGATTCCATTCTTCGAGGATCTGGTAATTCTAGCTCCCGTATCCCTTTTGCTATGTGTCACGGGTTGATAATTTCCTTGGCCGTGGATTAACTCGTGCGGTGCCTAGCGAATGGAATTCATCAAGCTAGCCTTCCTTCTATAGTAGTTCCAATGAACAAGACGGCAAATAGTTCTTTTCATACAAGATCGTACCACGTCCAGCTTGACTGAGGCATTTAGTCCATCGAGCGAGACAGCAGTCCTTTTTAGGCTTAACAACTGGCTTAGGCCTGCCATGGCCTCATCAGGAGAGCGGCATCAGCTCCTGACCAGTTTGTGCACGGGAGGCCAACCCCGCCTTCAGAGCTCCTAAGTAATATTATCCTTCTATCTTAGAACTCCTAGTATCAACCGTCTTGACGCAACTCCCACGAACCAGTTGTGTTCATCCTCTTTGCACTATCACTCTTCACTCAATAACCCAAATTTCATTCCCAAGGGTTCATGGGTATGGGAGAATCATGGACCGTGTCAAACTCTCTCACCCAATTTCGCAATGCCCTCGTTGCGGGCTGTTTTGTTCTGTTGCTTCCCTGCGTTTCCCTAACCATCAGTGCCACTTCCTGGGACTTACAAAGATGGCAATGCTCGCCCAATAGAACAAGTCACACCACTCCATTGCTTGCTTCCCTTGATCAAAGCTGTTTGCGAATCTTCAGTCACTTGTACTCCCTGACAAGTGTGGCACCCCTAGCCAACTGCATCCCCATGGCAGCACCTTCTTTCACCTACTAAGCTCCTCCTGATCTCTACAAGCCAACAGAGGACCCCCCTTGGTGGCAACGTGATCGCAGACCTCTTCTTAAGATTCGCCCATTGATCCAGAAACGTTATCCCCATTTAGCGAGTAATTCGGTTCCTTCCTATGCCCCCATTTCCATCCCAAAAGCTAGACGAGAGCCGCACGTTGTCCGAGCCCCTTTGGCCCCGGCAATCACTCTCCGCCCTTATAGGATTGGGAAGACCATAGGTTTTTCCCCGAATCACTCACCTACAAGAGGGATCCCCGCTCTGATACCATTTGTCATGGGTCGATAATTTCCTTGGCCGCGGATTAACCCATGTGGCGCCTAGCGAATAGAATTCATCAAGCTAGCATTCCTTTTATATTTGTTCTAATGAACAAGACGGCGAATAGTTCTTTTCATACGAGATTGTATCATGTCTAGCTTGGCTGAGGCGTCTAGTCCATCGAGCAAGATAGCAGTCCTCTTTAGGTTCAACAACTGGCTTCGGCCTGCCATAGCCTCATCAAGAGAGCGGCATCAGCTCCCAACTAGTTTGTGCACGGGAGGCTAACCCCGCCTTCAGAGCTCTTAAGTAATATTAATCTTCTATCTTAAAACTCCTAGCACCAACCATCGTGACGCTACTCCCACGGAACAATTGTGTTCATCCTCTTTGCACTCTCGCTTTTCACTCGATAACCCCAAACTTCACTCCCAAGGGTTCATGGGTACGGGAGAATCACAGACCGTGTCATATGTTTGTCACTTGAAGTATTTCTAATTCATTTTTTTCTTTGTTTGCTGCAATCATATGACTTCAAGTTCAAATTTCTTTAAGTCAAAATTCTCCACTTCACTAGCACCTACTATTTACGTAGCTAATAATTCCCACATGAGAGTTAGACATATAAAAAACATTTCAACATCCATATTATCTTACCTAACACCTTTTTGGTTCTGAAACTCTCATCGAATTTGCTTTAGGTAAGGCAATTACCTAAACTTGGTTTTGATGTTTACTTCTTTTCTTATGGTTGTCATGCGTAAGATTTATGAATGGGATAGGCAATAAGAATGAGCCCTAGAGTTGGATGCTTATTTGAGCTCATTTCCTTAGATATTCCCGAACTTTTTTGCTTGTTGTGTTGCCATAGTGTCATCTAAAACTTGACATTCTTAGAAAGGTTATGCTCCTTCCTCTCAAATAAAGTATCCGATTTCAAGTGGTCATTTAGGTTTTGTTAACGGTAAATCTCATGATGCATGCTTTGTTGGTTGGGAAAACATCATACCATACCATTTAATCTTAGTGAATTTGTCCCTCATGCTTCCTTTAATCTCATTCATTCTGGCATTTAGATTGTCAACCTCCACCATGGGAGGCTTTCACTATTTTTTAATTTTTGTGGATGATCATTTTCAATATATCTAGCTTTATTATATGAAAAATTCATATGAACTTACTCAAATTTATCATGTATGCGTAGATTGAGTAGCAAATTGAATTATCCAACCCAATAATGCAAGTGATTACCATGTATTAAATATGGTGTCAATAGGTTTGCCTCTTTTTTACTAGGAGAGTAACGATGTAAATTTTGGGCTCTATCCCCTCTTTTAGAAAAAAAAAAAATACACAAATTTCTAAAGATATCGAGTTTTTTCATGCCGAGAATGCCATATAGTATAGTGGCGCGAAATTTTTTAGAATTCTCTCTCAAAACGGTATTATCATACATTGTTCCTGTCTAGAAATTTCCCAACACTTTTTTTTTTAAATCTCAAAATCAAATAAAAATGTGGCAGGTGCATCATTAAGCTCAAAAGATGCTAAAACAGGAGGCTGCCTCTGGGATCCAGATCAGAGATAGGTGTGCTACAAATGTGATTCGCGTGAGACGAGCTTATAATAATAAGTACCGCTGATAATCTTTTAATGGGTGCTTGTCAAATCTGTCGGTCTATTTCTTCCAGTGTCTTTCCGTAGTTCAAAAAGGAAAAGTAGAGCTTTTGGACCATCAATTTCATTTGGTCGTCAATGAATATAAATGAGAGCAATCAGTTTACAATTTCGTGCAGCACAAAAAGACTCCCAACGAAAAGGAAAAAGACAAGATTACAACCCTATTCACGTCCCGATATCTAAGACTTAGTGCTCTCTAATTCCTTTTCCTTTTTTTAATCTGTGTTAGAGCTCCATTGTGAAAACAGATTGATGATCAAATTGAATTTCATTTTTTTTTCCCATGTGGGTATGTGCTATTTTAAGGCATTTGCAGAAGTGTTAAACATTGTGTGGGTGTTTAATGTAAGATAAAGAACTGGATTCTGATAATAGACAAGTATACATAATTTATATATGGAAAGTTCTGTCTTATGGGCTATCCTAAGGATCCGGCTGGCATATATCCATGTTGAGTGCCCCTGCCGGTGCCGGCATTTTTCTTGTTTTAATTTGAAACACGAAATTCCAGCAAAATATTTGTAACTGAAGAAAAAGAAAGAAAATTATCGTTCTTCACGTACCGCAAACGTTTTTAAATATAATAGAGAACAAAAACTGAAAAGAATTTAGTTTTTCTTTTAATTTCATTATAATAAAAGGCGAAAATATTTTTTTCAAATCAATCAAGCGGAGTTGAACATTGTGAAATTATAACACCCATTGTTGACTGCTACAATCTTTTGGGGGTTGCATGCCCATTCAAGTATTATCCTACCACGTTATGCGATCATTAAATTGTTTAAAGAATGAATATGTATGTGATTTTGGGATCCGATGCATGTTTTGTTTCTCTATCACTATGCAAATAATACTTGATTACACCAAGGAAAATTATTATCTGGATGCAATCCATCATGGACTAAGCTAACTGTGCTGTTGGATTTACCGATTCTTACATAAGAATGAGACATACATGTTTGACTCATGTTGTAATAAAAAGACCACTACAACAATTTGTGGTTTGGGCTTTAGTGGGCATTCCGTGACCAAAGAAATACTAATCTAAACCATGCCGTTTCCTTATAAATGGAACAGAAGAAAAAAACAATATCTCTGGATCTTGATTGGACACTAATTGAAATATGCTAATTTTCATTAGGGTTGACGATATTATACAAGTTGACATGATTCAATACGTTTATCTATATATTCAATTCACAACGCTCTTATATATGTATATATTATCCCACAAAAATACAGGTAACCTAAGTCAGCTTATCCTCACTAAAGTGAGAGTATCCTAATCCTAAGTTCGCACCTCCACTTTCAACGGATATTAGAAGTTCCTTATCTCGTGTTTTAGCAAATGGGAATCAGAGTCTTCCTTTAAGCAACGAATAAAGCTCCAAAAACTATGGTCCCATCCACTTTTGTAGTTCTCATTTGCTTTTGGGTTCGTTTACCATATTATTCTAGGGTTTCCGTCACCCTTCTTTTTTTTTTTGTTGCCAAAGAGTAGTTTCAATGCACTTTCGGGGAAGAGAAGATGGGGATGATCTCTTTCGGTAATGGACACATCTTTTTAAGTATAACCACGATCTCTTTTCTTAAAAAAATATCCGAAAAAATTGCATCTTTGTCTGTTCGTCTTTCCATTCACTCGTTTTCTGATTCCTTCCATTACTACCAAGGAAGGCATCCACAAGTCGGAGCAAAAGGGGATAGTCGCTTTTAATTATTTTATAGTTGTTATGCATTTACATATGTTTTTCCCCTCCTCTTTTATACCTTTTTTTGTGTGTGCACAAGACAGGTATGCAAACTCTTTTTCCTATTTTTTTGGTGGCTTTCTTTTAAGTTCCCGATTGGGGTGATTTGAAAGAGATCGCGCTTTAAGGCAACATTCTTCTTGTTGGTGCTGCAACACGATTTCTCTCTTCCAAAAGTAGAGAGGGCTGGATTCAAGCTAACGAGATGTGCTCTGAGGCCTTGTGAGATGACCAATTTTCCCAAATATTTAAAGTTCTAGATACCTCTCTTCATAAAATACTCGTATTTTCATATTATTTGATGCACATATGGACGTCCTTTTGATAAATTTTTTGTCTCCCTGCACTTTTACTAAATTTACGAAAAAGTACTCGTTCTTTGAAGTGAAATGTATGGTACACGGATAGAACATACGCCGTATTATTCTTGGGAAAAATATTTCATTTTTCAACTCTTATGCCATCCTTTAATCAGTGAAATTGACAATGTAAATCTCAGTAATCCCACATACACCAAAAATATGATTATATGATGTCATCTTCACAAAAGTAAATATGATAGTGATTAGATTCCTATTAAAAAGACGAATTGGTGACGAAATTGAATTATTAGATGTGACATGTGAAAAGAACTTTGTATGTATGTTGGTTCTCAATTGATATGTCATATTTTCTGTTGATAATACAATTGATTTAATAAACCCGTGTATTACGGTAATGCCAAATTCTTATTGCGTATTATTTAAGAAAAATGATCTATAATACCCGATAGAATAATTTCCGTCCCGTATAATACTAACGGGAGTGGACAACGAGCTCATATTGATTTTCAGACATATAAGAAATCTCGACTTGATGTCACTGAGACATGCATAAATAAAATGCCACGTCAGCCTCCACAAACTAGGAGAAGGAAATATTATAAACCCAACGGCCTGTATCTAGGAAATTAATTTAGCTAGCCCTAAAGTAAAATTCTTTTTCGGTAATTCAAGATGGATCAGAGCCATCAACCTCTCGATTTTTGGATGTGTTCCAAATTCATTCATTTCTGCAATTGACGGACACGATCGATCAAGAAGTTCTAAAAATAACTTCAGAATTACCCAATAATGATTGCTCCGTTGCTAGCTTCTACGTAATAATTCCTCTTGAGACGACTATAGACCCCAAGATTTTAGATTGACTTTTTTTTTCTTTTCTAGTGTTAATTGTAAAGTTAGGACAAGAAACGTGAATCACGCTTGTCATTTATGGTGGGTTTCATTGTCACTGAAACGTCACTAAGCTGATCAATCCACACGAAAGTTTCTGATAAGGTTGGCAAAAATGATTTTCCATCCATCGTCTCATTATCAAAGTTACTTTTGTCTGGCGTTACCGTCTTTATCCCTTCTAGTTCTCTCCATGACCAATCATGCATTAGGTTATAATGTCATTTAATTAACGGTAAGGCTACTTTCGTTCCCTTTAAGACTAAGTTCACCTCTTTCCACCCAAAAAAAAAAAAAAAAAAAAAAATTGTCCTTCAACATTCAATTGATATTTAAAGTGCATCCCCAATTTATGCGTTCTTGTTTCTTTTTTCATTCTACTTTCATGTACGATCTAGTTGTTACAAGAAAGACTATCACATGCTTTTCTTTTCAAATTTTTAATAGAGCATTTTACTATGTACATATTAGCTTTCTTGAAAAGAGATATTTGTAAGAAACTGAGTTCCTTTCCACGTTGTCGATCAAATTTATGTATTAATTGTCAGGCAGGGTCCACAAAAAATTAAACATAAACAACGTTTCAACTAAGTCAGATATTTGTTGGCAAAAAGAAGGTTAGATACTTATAGACTTCTGTTTTTGTTGCACATATCACCTCAAAACTCTTTTTTATACATAATGAGAGCATTGGATTGAAAAAAAGCTCTTCTTAAAGATATGGAAGATAAAATCACAATTGCATATCCAAATTTGAGATTTTTAAAAAGCTGAAAAATAATTAAAAAATACAATATTTTTATAAATAAGAAAAAATATTAAATATCGGTTAAATTTATTTACTATAGATCAACAACATTTAATATCTTACAAAAAAAAATGTTAAGGTGCCTTAATATGCGTAACATTTTGAAGTCATTGTTTAGCATATTCATATATACTCCCGTAAATTCTTACATGATTTGTGTAAAAGTATCTCAATAATAGCAGCATAAAAATCAACAGTTTTTAGATATAGTAAATAAAGAGAGGTCCCTAAAAGTAATGAAATGACCAAGAAATAATAGCATGTGAGGTTCTTGAATTTTTCAATTTGTGCAACATCATCCCTCAATATGTAAATATATGTGTGTGTGTGTGTGTGTGTGTGTGTGTGTGTGTGTGTGTGTGTGTGTGTGTGTGTGTGTGTATTTGTGCAATTGATCCTTTGAATTTTTACGATATATGCCATGTTGGCCCGTCAAATGATTTGGATGGAAATTCTCATTTGGCAGTCAAATAGCCATTCATTTCCTACTTTGGCGCTCGTCGTGGCTCTTAAACCTTAAACAATCACAAAACTACGAAATTAAATTCGATTATTAAAGACAAGGCGGAATGGAGACCCTCGATCCTGGAATTGTGAAAGAAGTATCACTTTCTATGAAATTAACTATTATATTCTTGATACCGACCAAAAAAAAAAAAAAAGAAACTATTACATTCTAGTCAGCCATTTTTTATTTTTTTGGTTTTGAGGTTTCCATGATTTTTTTTTTTGGTCAGTCCTACTCTATTCCTACTCTACACTCACTCGCAGACTTGCGCCCGTCGTCGCACGAGGCGTGGGAGTCGCAACCCACTCTCAAATTTACGCGTCCCTACCCCCATCCCCTCGAGAAGGTGGGGATTTAACCTCACCTCCCCTTCCATGTTGGGAAGGGCACGTGAGGGCGAACCCCCAGTGGTTAGGTTTCCATGATTAGAGCGCAATGAACAGTGCACTCTCCGACCCATGTGGTTTGACAACTCATTGATTTTGACCATTCCTTAGGTTGAATTGAACATATAATTCCTCCATGGACCATAATTAATTGTGGTTCTACGGAATCTTACATCATTGAAATCTTTTCAGATCCCTATTTTACCTTCTTAATAATTCAAATTTTCACGCTTTAGACATAGATCAAAGTGCAGCCTACTCGTGAGGGGTAAAGGTGATTGTTTCCCACCTTGAATCGGAACCGAACTAGAAGAATCGGTTCCCTGTTTGTGGAATTGTAAACTGGCCCACCTGATCTTAAGCCCACTTGAAAGTCGGATTGATTGGTCTAGTTTCGGTGCGGTTTGCTGGTGGGTCCAAGAATTGACCATATCTCCTTTTTCTTTTCCTATTTCCCGCAAGATTCCAAGTGTTATTGCATAGTTTAAACTACTACACGAGCGATGTTAATAGAACAAGCTCGTGATAAGCTAAATATGATGATCATCTCCATGAACCAAACTATAATGATCATCAAGAAACAAATCTAAGAGGCGTTGAGCTACGAGAGAGGCGTGAGCGACAAGTATGCATGACTAAGCCTAAGCGAGAGAAGAATGGAAATCAGGGTTTTGGAAATTTGGAACGATAAAAATTAAAAAATATCAATTCAGTCTAAGTGAGTAGGTTCATATCTGGAACTAAAAACTAAACCGATATTTATTGGTTCCAAACTTAACAAATCGGTTCCCGATTCAGTTTGGTTCTTTTGCTCACCCTAGTGATGGGTAGTATTATAATATTTAAATAATAAATCGCGCTTTTATCTAATAACTTAAGCTTTTGGAATAATTGTTAGTCCTTTCACAAAACCTAATAGGCATGCCGAAGGAAATAAGTAGAGGGTGGTGACGGGCTGGTGTTGTTGGAGATTGTGAGGGCAGAGAAAGAAAGTTGCTAGGGTTAGGACTTGTGGATTTAGGGTTTTCTCATGGAGTTAGAAGAGGGGTAGAAACATTTTTTAAAGAAAAAGAATGATTTCTTAAATAAAATTACGACACAAATTGATGTGAACTGTAACCTAAAGTCTAATAAAAACAATAGGGTGCAAGTAGCTGCTTTAAAAGGAGAGGAATGCAAAGAAAAATCGGATAATATTTTAGGGTACCGTGGTACTTGTCCGTTATAGTATTGTTGTCTTCGATATTTTCCTTCGTTAAAAAAAAATAAAAAATTTAGCCCACCTTCCACTTGCTTTGATTTGATCCGTAAGTCTTTGTCGTTGCTAGAGTAATTATATGTTGCTTTTTCATCTAATTTTATATCTGGACCATCGCTTTCGATTTGGCCTGTCTCTCATTTCTTAAAAGCAACTAATTTGCTCGACAACCACGCGTTTGTATGCATGTGATCCATTACTTCATTTTAAAATAAGGTCTACACAGAGATAATCGTCGATGACGATCTTGAAAAGAAAAAAAAAATTGCTTAACAGTAGACCATGGTAAGCGTGGTTTTCTAATGCCCAACTACCGCAGTAGACATTAAAAGAAAACTTAGAAATTGCTATTAAAGAAAACATAAGGCATAGGCGGGAATCGTATGATTGGCATTAAATTTATGTTGGCATTAGTATACGGATTTGAATCCGTATCCGCAGTAGACATTAAAAGAAAACTTCGGAATTGCTATTAAAGAAAACATAAGGCATAGGCGGGAATCGTACGGTTGGCATTAAATTTATGTTGGCATTAGTATACGGATTTGAAGCGACCAATCTTTTGTTAAGCTGACAGCACCTTGGGGAATGGGAACTCTATCTGCGTTAGTTGCGATTAATTTTAAAAGGGGCTGACAATTAAAACCGCTTTGACCCGTTTGGCTGTCCGCACATGAAACACACGGAATGCTACGGAATCTACAAACACCTTTTTCATACTTTAACCGCATTCAGCACGGCCGGACCTGGATCAAAAACACCCAGATTGCCATTCACCTAATCGGTTTTTTTACTGATTAATCCATCGCGTTTTGAGTGCCATCGTAGCTGGAGCTCTTCTTTTGATGCCATACAAAAGCAAAATTTATTATCCGATGAATCGTTCCCGCATGAGCCAACACCCAAGAAATGAACAAAGGAGTATAACCAAACCGAGATGTACACCCGTGGAACGAGACCTGCAACAGACTCCCTCCTTAAATAAAACATGTTTTCAATCTACATTATAGCCAAATTAGTTCCACAAGGACCGTCCATCAAATGGGCATTTTGCATCTTGTCTTATGGTCAAGGTACTGGTGAGAAAGGACTTGGTGTCACATCTAGGCAAGTCTAGGGACTTTTATCAGGGACCGAGGTAGACGAAGCATCTGATTTTTGTGCTTTCAATGCGCCGACTAATCCTGTCATCGATCGTTTTAGGAAGAAGATTTCTTTTGGGTCGCGATATTATTCGGTCTCCTTTCTCACGAGAAATCAACGAATGGGTTCACTGACCTGCATATCATAGGAATTTCAGAGAAACATATTTGGGTACACGCAAGGTGATGTGCGTCGCGACACGTTCTTCGTTTTGAATGGCCGGAATTCGACGTCTTAAAATCGAAAACTATGTTTATTCTGCTCCTGAAGGATGGAATAATAGCCGTGGAATCTGGTCCTTTTCATCTTGCTGATAAAGGGAACAAGGAAGTTCCATCGAAGGCCCCAGCCCCCCACCATCGAGGTGCCCCACCTCATCAAACTTTCAAACTCTCTATAAATAATTCTGCAAGCACACACATGCTGACGAAGACCCAAAGTCCTTCCCAAGTCAAGCCAACCCCAGAGAGCGCACATCTCCATATTCATCCCTCGCTTCTCAGTCCTCTGTCCACTCCATATCTTTTCGCTTGCCCTCCTTCTCCTTCTCCTTCTCCTTCTCCTTCTTCTTGTTCTTGTTCTTGGTCGGGAGATTTCGTGGGGTTCGGTTCGAGATCGGAGACGATGCAGAGGTTGACGGGGATGTGCTGCGTGAAGGTGAACGGGAAAGCAATTGACCAGGAGGATCACGGCAACGGCAACGGCAACGGCACGGCCGCAGCCAACAACAACCACCACAGCAACGGCAACGGTGGCGGCGGCAGCAAGAAGATCAGAGGGACCGTGAAGCTGATGAAGAAGAATGTGTTGGACATGAACGACATGAAGGCCTCGTTGCTCGACCGGATCCACGAGCTGTTCGGCAAAGGAGTGTCCTTGCAACTCGTCAGTGCCGTCCATTCCGACCCTTGTCAGTCTCTCTCTCTCTCTCTCTCTCTCTCTCTCTCTCTCTGTTTCAAACTCGAAGTTTCCTGTGTCGTCCTGATGACAGAGAGAGCATGAAAATGCAGAGAAAGCGACGCATTGGGTGGCTTCGCCGCGAAGCAAAATGAAAGAAGGGTCCTCTTTTTTTTTTTTTTTTTGGCTCTCTTCTGGTTTGTGGTTGATGTTTCTGCATATTACGACGTCTGCGTGTTCGAGTGACGTTGACAATGCAATCAATTTTCGTCAGTGGTTTCTTAGGAGAGTTTCGTATTCTAGTTGTGATTCTAATGCTTATCAGAAGAGCTGGGACCCGTTCTTTGTTTTTTTTGTGACCCGATTTTTACTTGATTGTGCTCATTTGGTTTTGTTCTTCTTTTGGAGTTTTCTCTCATCGTATGTTTGCTGAACTTCTTTCGCTTCTTGTGTTTCGCATTCCCCTGAATTTCTCGTTTCACGGTAGCTCAGAACACGAGCTTGATTTTAAGAAAACCGAAAGAATTAAAAAGTACAGAACTTTGCACTTCTTCAATGCCTTCTAATAAACAATTCTTGAATTTTAAGAAAACTGGAAGATAGGAGTGCTGCTTATCCAGTTTCCTGTTAGCACCAAAATGATTTGCTGAAACATTGTGACTGAAATTGATGTTTGTGCCATCGTTGATGCAATTTCAGCAAACGGGTCCAGAGGAAAGCTTGGAAAAGTAGCGTACTTGGAGAAATGGATCAGAAAGATCACTTCGTTGACGGCAGGAGAGGCAGAGTTCGGCGTTACGTTCGACTGGGACGAGTCCATGGCCGTTCCTGGGGCGTTCATCATCAGGAACCATCATCACAGCCAGTTCTACCTCAAGACGGTCACCTTAGAAGACATCCCCGGTCATGGCCCCGTCAAATTCGTCTGCAATTCGTGGGTGTACCCATCGCATAGATACAAGTACGACAGAGTATTCTTCTCAAACAAGGTAAAGTTCATTTGTCACAAGGGATTCAGCTTATGCAGTGCCCATTTACTTTTTTATCTGCGCCTGAACAACTGCTGTTAGTCTGCGTAACTCCTAGAGCTAGAGTTTAATATTCACCGGTCACGAGCATGGGTCCTATCGTTTATCAGGCTAAGATCATGCTCGTGAATGGATTAGACTGGGCAATCTTGTTGCTCGTGACCGATGATGGAACTTCTTCTGTCAAGTGATGTTTGAGGACACCTAAAATGGATGTTACTATTGAAGGACTTTTTTGGTCCTGTGGCGAGAATGCTTTTATCATGTTTTCGTACCTCTTGTGTCCTCAGTGGCGAGAATGCTTTTATCATGTTTTCGGACCTCTTGTGTCCTCAATTATTGGAAGCTTATGGACTATAGTCATCGCCTTTTTGATGGAACATCAACATGCCTTTTCGCTTTCCAGATTAGATTCCGCACTGCTACAAGTGGAGATTTTGCTTTCGAAATATCAACTATCTAGGACAAACTTTGATTAGTTTTGAGTGTGCAGTAAGAGGAACAAAGAACAAAATGGTTTTGAAATTTCATTTCTAAAAGTTCAGAGTTGATGCTGCTGCTGCTGCTATTAACATATGCAAATCGAACCAAGATGTTAATGATGAGTTTGTTTTCAAATTCAGACCTACCTACCGTGTCAAACCCCGTTGGCATTGCGCAAGTATAGGGAGGAGGAGCTCGTCAACCTGCGAGGAAGTGGCTCTGGTGAGCTCAAGGAATGGGACAGAGTTTATGACTATGCTTATTACAATGACCTAGGAAGTCCCGATAAAGGTCCTGACCATGCACGCCAAGTCCTTGGCGGAAGCGAGGACTTTCCATATCCCAGGAGAGGGCGAACCGGTCGTAGACCAACAAAGAAAGGTCAGATTTCTAGTACAGTCTATTTTCAAAGCGTACCAAAACATTGTTTCCCCCTCAATTTTCCAGCACTAGACAGATTTATGTTGTCTTAACAGATCCGAATTGTGAGAGCAGACTGCCTCTGCTAAGTCTAAACATTTACGTTCCAAGAGACGAGCGGTTCTCCCACATAAAGTTCTCCGACTTTCTGGCTTATGCTCTGAAATCTCTGGGTCAAGTGGTGCTCCCTGAGATCAAATCCCTAGGCAACAAGACTTTCAATGAGTTTGACTCGTTCGAGGACGTGCTTAGACTTTATGAAGGCGGCATCAAGCTGCCCAGCGGGCCGAAGTTCAGTAAGCTCAAGGACCGCATCCCGTGGGAGTTGCTCAAGGAACTTGTCCGGAATGACGGTGAGAGGCCCCTCAAATTCCCAATGCCCGATGTCATCAAAGGTGGATAACCTTTCACTTCCTTGGTTCCTTAGAATCGAGTTAATAATCTCATGACTGGTTGACGGATTAACTTTCCCATTTGAGTGACTGTAGAGGATAAATCTGCATGGAGAACCGATGAAGAATTTGGGCGCGAAATGCTGGCTGGAGTGAACCCTGTCATCATCAGCCGTCTCCAAGTAAGCGCAACATGCGAAAAATTAAGGGAACCGGTTTCTTTTTCTTGTGCCTAAACAATCATGAACCATGTGCAGGAATTTCCACCAAGAAGCAAGCTTGATCCTGCAAAATATGGGAATCAACACAGTACAATAAGGAAGGAACACATAGAAATGAACATGAATGGAATCGCGGTTGATGAGGTAACTCTTAACACTCGCATTTTCATTTGTGAAATGAAAACATACTTGAGTTTCAATCCATGGCCCAGAGGATATCTGTATTTTCAAAATTACAGGTTACACATCTCTTCCTCGTGTAGACATCTCAAAAACACTAACCTCACACAACTCGCATGCCCAAACTCTCAGTCATCTCAGCAGCCAACCTCCCCCGTCGTCAGCCACCACCTCCACCGACTCTGACCACCCGGCCAACACCATCCAATATTCTGTAGTTTTGAAAATGCATGTGTTTTTGACATTGGATGACATTTTAGGCAGATTTTTTTGATTTTTCCAATTTTAATTCTGTCAAACAAAAAAGAGTGCAAGTGATTATTATTCATCATGTTCATTTTTCCCCCCTGCAAAAGGCGATTCGAAGCAACAGGATGTTCATATTAGACCACCACGACGCGCTGATGCCTTACCTGACGCGTATAAACTCAACCTCCACAAAGATGTATGCGACTAGAACACTGTTGCTACTGCAAGACGATGGGACGCTGAAGCCGCTGGTGATCGAGTTGAGCTTACCGCATTCGCAAGGAGATCATCACGGAGCCGTCAGCAAGGTCTTCACTCCTGCAGAAAATGGAGTTGGGGGCTCGGTCTGGCAGCTTGCCAAGGCTTATGTCGCTGTAACTGACTCTGGCTACCACCAGCTCATCAGCCACTGGTAAAACATCATATAATTGTGCGAGCAAATTACAGCGAACTGAAACATTTTCGCTTCATGTGTGATTTACGGACTGCTGTAAATCTTCTATTTTCACCAGGCTGAACACACATGCCGTGATAGAGCCCTTCATAATCGCGACCAACCGGCATCTGAGTGCGATCCATCCGATATACAAGCTCTTGCATCCCCACTTCCGTGACACAATGAACATAAACGCTTTGGCGAGACAGATTTTGATCAATGACGGCGGAGTGCTCGAAAGGACCGTCTTTCCTGGGAAATACGCCATGGAAATGTCTGCTGTACTTTACAAGAACTGGATTTTCACAGAGCAGGCACTACCTGCTGACCTCATCAAAAGGTGATTTAACCAACGTTTAAGACTATCCAATAATGTCTTCATTCTGTTTTTGATCTTCATCAAGAACATAAGTGTTCTGATTTCTTTTGCTTCATTTCAGGGGAATGGCGATCCCGGACTCAAGATGCCCCCATGGTCTCAGTCTTGTAATCAAGGATTACCCGTATGCAGTCGATGGTCTAGAAATATGGTCCGCCATAGAGACTTGGGTGAAAGATTACTGTTCTTACTATTATACTCATGATGACCTGGTCCGAGGCGACTCAGAGCTTCAATCCTGGTGGAAGGAGGTCCGCACCGAGGGCCACGGCGACAAGAAAGACGAGCCCTGGTGGCCCGAAATGCAGACACGTGCCGACCTCATCCAGTCATGCACCATCATCATCTGGGTGGCCTCTGCCCTTCATGCAGCCGTGAATTTCGGGCAATACCCTTACGCTGGGTACCTCCCGAACCGCCCAACTGTTAGCCGCCGGTTCATGCCCGAGCCAGGGACGGCCGAATACGAAGAGCTCGAGAAAAACCCTGACGTGGCATACTTGAAAACTATAACGGCTCAGCTGCAGACGCTCCTAGGAGTTTCCCTGATCGAGATCCTATCGAGGCATTCGACAGACGAGATCTACCTCGGCCAAAGAGACGACTCTCCCGATTGGACATCGGATGAAGAGCCGAAACAAGCATTCCAGAGATTTATCGACCAGTTGATCAAGATCGAGAAGAGGATCATGGATATGAACCAAGACAAGAGGTGGAAGAACAGAGTCGGGCCGGTTAAGGTGCCTTATACACTGCTGTACCCGAACGCCTTGGATTACTCCAACGTTGGGGGGCTGACAGGGAAGGGAATTCCAAATAGTATTTCAATATGATATTTCGTGAGCGTGAGAAGTTTGAGTTCTAGCGTACTATTGTTGTTATTTTTTTCTCAGTTGCTAGGATCCTATCTGTAAGATGAAAGTATCTCCTTTGTATCAGAACTAGAGGCATAAATGTGCATAATCCATGTTTTCCAGGAAAATCTAGTGTACTCGCGCTTTTTGCTTTAACGACAAGTCTATTATATACCGCACTAACCTTACGGACTACTTGCGAAGATTCACATGGGAAAATCTCAGAAAATAGCTTGTTTCTTAAGATAAATCAGCTTCCATCGAGCACGTTCAGAAACAGCAAGGTATTGCAACATCTAGTGGACCCAAAAAAGCCAGAAAAGTCATCAAAGCAATAGGAAAAATATTCTGAAGAAGGAATAGCACAAATTCTAATTGGCCCGACTCATCTCCGACCCAATCCATAATCCGCATCCTCTGTGGCTCACACAAATCTGTTCTCACATCCCCAGCTCTTCTGCGCTTCTTCTTCAATGACATAATCCATAGGCCTAAGTGTTCCACCAGTCATGGCCATGGCAACTCAAGCCTCCCTCTTCACCCCAGCCCTCACCGGCCCGAGATCTGGCAAGCGCCCCTCTCTTGCGTGGAAACAATCCGCCTCATCTCTGTCCTTCCCAAACCCTAGGGAGCTCAAGTTCTCTCCAAGAACGACCATAAGAGCCGCCATGGCGGAGGGAAAGGCCAAAGCCCTTGCCAAGGAGGAGGCGCCCATTGGGTTTACTCCACCGGAGCTGGACCCGAACACCCCATCTCCAATCTTAAGTGGCAGCACCGGTGGCTTGTTACGCAAGGCACCGGTGGGAGTCTTTGATCACCTAACTGAGCTAGCCTAGTGTTTGAATAGTCTTTCATCACATGTGATTGACCGAATTTGTCACGCCGGTTATAACGAGCATAGCTAACTAACGATCTTGCGGCTCAGGTCGAGGAGTTTTACGTGATCACTTGGTATTGCCGAAGGAGCAGATCTTCGAGATGCCGATGGGCAGCGTCGCCATTGTGCGGCAAGGCCCGAACCTGCTGAAGCAGGCGAGGAAGGAGCAGTGTCTGGCTCTCGGGACAAGGCTCAGGTCGAAATACAAGATCAAGTACCAATTTTACAGGGTGCTCCCGAACAGGGAAGTCCAATACCTTCACCCGAAGGATGGCGTGTACCGGGAGAAGGTGAACCCGGGTCGTGAGGCCATGGGCCAGAACTTCAGGTCCATCGGGAAAGATGTTAGCCCCATTGAGGTCAAGTTTTTTTTTTTGGTCAGTCATTGAGGTCAAGTTCACTGGGAAGCAAGTGTACGATCTGTGAGCCACATGCATATAAGAAACTTTTCCATGTGATGTGCTGTAAACTTTAGGTTAATTTTACCTGAGAAATTACTTGTAAACTCTTGTAATTAATTTTACCCGTCCTCCTTATACAACTTTTGAACAAGTTAGACGTACGTTGTCAATCATATTAACCAAGCCGAGTTGAGTTAAGGAATACAATTTTCTGTTCAAGCCGAGTTGAGCCTCCGTTAAAGGAGGCTCGACTTTACTGGATGGTTCGTGAATACTCAAGTAAATCAAGTTGATTGTTTTATTCATAAGAAAAGTCAAATTGAACTCGAATTAGAGCATCTTGTAAGTACACGTTAAGCATAGAAAATTGTTTAAAATATCCTAAATTTATTACATTTTTGTCAATTTGGTTATAAATCTTTAATTGTGCTAATTGACTCATAAACAATTTCACTTTTTGTCAATTAAGTTTATCTAGACAATTTTGGATGAAAATTGCTAATGTGAATGTTGGCTGTTTTATGCAAAGTCGCTTGTCCTACATAAGTGCAGAATTTGCGGCCGATCTTGACATTTGATAATTTTTAATAATATTTTTATATTTTGATTTTTTATTCAATTTCCTTTTCCTTTTCTTTTATTTTCTCTCCCTCTCTCTCTCCCTTCCCTTCTTCCTCTAGATAGTTGCTGGGTCTTGGCGACTAGCTAGAGGTGAGGGCTGATGAGATCGACCTTGTTGAACTTTTAGCAAGGCTCTTGAGGCTAGCGAGATTGATCTCGCTCGTCGACCCTCGACCACTACCGAGGCTTGACGACCGGCTAGAGGAAGTAGGGAAGAAAAAAATAAAGAAAAGAAAAATAAACAAAATTCATAAATTTATTATAATATTATTAAAAATTGTCTAAGCGCAATGTTCGGTCATGTCAAGTAGGATGGTTGACATTTACATTAGTGATTTTAGGTCAAAATTGCTCGAATGGACTCAATTGACAAAACGTGAAAATAACATAATTAAAATGTTTAAAACTGTATTTGTAAAAATACAATATATTTATGACTTTTTGGGGCAATTTTCCCTACTAAACAATTAGGTTGTGCATCCTCGAGTCCCCATGCCAGATATGGGCTGGTCAAACTAAGGCCCAATTACAACTATCGGGCTATTACCATAACATAGGTTTTAAACTCAATCTTAACGTCGATCGGCCCGCCCATAATTTAAACGGCTTGAGCTCTCTCCACAGTTGGAGCCCGACCATCTCCAGCACGAATGGAAGTGTTTCAAAGTGCGAATACGTGCTGAGACCTTCGTCGATCAAAACTAGGTTTTCATATTAACCATACGTTGGCCTCATTTGATTCAGCTTTCCCGCCGGGTGGGGGGGAGAATATTAGGTGTTTGGCAAATATTTTGGAAGTTCATTAGCCAAATGTCAGCATTGAAAATGCTGAAAGCCTAATGTAAGTCTGAACTTGCTTTGAATTTTTGATATTTTAGAAATGCAAGTCTATCGTTCATCTTCGTCTTCCCTGATTTGTTGCCTAAGAGTTGGGCTTCTTCGGAGACTGCCATCGTTGCCTAGGGGTCGCGCGTCCCCGATGACCACTGCTTGGTGGTGGGTTACGCGACTCAAATGACGCCGCTTGGTTTGCGTGACCTTGCTGAGGTCGCGACCTCAGGCCACTAGATTTGGTAGTTCGGAGGCTAGATTTGGCCGTTCTGTGACCTTAGGTTGCTAGATTTGTCTATTTGACAGTGAATTTGGTGGTTCGGCAACCAGAATTGGCCGTTTGGTGGTTGGCTGGTGGCCAACCTACACCGGATCTAATTTTTAAACTAAAATAAAAAAAAAAAAGTAGTAAAAGCCTTTTACAAATGTGAGTTTTATTAAACGATATTTATGTTAAAGCTATTTTCCAATGCTATTTGAGGTTATAATTTATCAAACAGTGTAACATTTCGGAAAACCCATTTACCTCAGAGGTATATACATTTTTCCAAAGTCATTTCCTCAAAGTCGAACCAAACGGGTCCTTTGTTAACTAATTGCTCCAAATACTTAACCGATTTTTTAGCTCCATCACCCTCTTAATTGGCTTCTGCCGACCAAACTGTCAACTAAACATTTGGACATTTTTTGGTGTCAATTGGAAGCTTGGATCGGTTCGGACAAAAAGATCATTCGTGTGCCCGACTCGGCCCGACTAGGCGTGCCCATGTGCCAACTTCTCCAAATGGACCATTTTAGTTTTGAGTATGATTCTCGAGTGTTGGAGACAATGAGAGATAAAATTGGAACCTTGACCTTAGGCTGAAGTCGGTCCAGCCCAAGAAACATCCATACGAGTTATACATAAACCCGGCCCACCACCACATCCATGATTTGCCCATACTTGGCTTGCGTACCATATATGCCTTTGACGAGATAACGAGTTCATTTGTTATGCTGGTGGCTAAATAGTAGCTATGCTTCGATATAATTGTGCCGCAAAGTGCCTTAACATGTATATTTTGTGAAACGTGTGTCAACGCTGGGACATCACATGCGAGGTATTTGCCAAACATCTTATAAAAGTCGCAACGTTAGCTTCTATGAAAAAGTTGGAATAGACAACCTTCACATTTGACAAACGTAGATTTAGAGACCGGAACGACACGCATTGGCTTTTTGCTTTCTTAGCTGCCCTTCTAAGATCCTTGTGAAAAAGAACGAGGACAAGATGGATTTGGTGGAGGGCTTTTACAATCTGTAAAATAGAAGAAAAGTAAAAATGCTGATCTTTACTTTAATGAAAGAAAAAAAAGAGCATGAATGGTCTTTGAACTTGCACTATTCTTCAATTTGGTCCTCAAATCTCTAATTTGTCTAATCAATTATTTAAAACTTGTGGGCGGCCAAGTCGATTCCTTAAGGATAAACTCATTGATTGCCTTTTATTTATTTATTATATTTGATTTGAACTCCCCTTACTTAAACATATATACCTTGGGAAGTTTCCATGATATGTGATGAACTCTAATTGCGAATGTCTGACTTTTTTTTTTATTTATTTAAAAAAACCGAGACAATCCTTTCGAGATGAGCAGCAAAAAATCAATATTTACCCATATAGAGACTGTTATTGTTATTTGTCGTTCTTATTGTTCTTCTCTCAGGTGGCCACCCTTCCATGGAAGGGGAGGTGAGGTCAAATCCCCACCGAGGGGGATGGGGGTAGGGATGCGTAATTTTCGAGTGGGTTGCGGCTTTCGCACGCCCGAGGCGGGCGCGAAGTCTGCGAGTGAGTATAGAGTAGGAATAGAGTAGGACTGGCAAAAAAAAAAAAAGAAACTCATAAGACAAACTTAGTCAGGCAAATCTCATAGAAAAAAAAAACTTAAACTTAAAAATTCAAGTCGGATATTTATGTGGAGTGCTCCCAGTGATGTTGGCTGCCCAATGTGGAACTTTCGTTCCATTAGCATTTCTGCACGCGCCCGGGAATCTCTACCCCTCGTCTCTTACTCGTATACGTAAGATAAAAAAAATATCTGGCCTCACAGCCATGCGACCCGATCATCCAATTATCTATTTCGTTGCGATTTATGGATGTTGACATGAATGCTAATCGGTGCTGACATGAATGTTAGTCGTGCTAACGTAAACAATTTTTATAATATATATATATATATATATATATATATATATATATATATATATATATATATATATATATTTAATATTTTTAATTTTTAAGATTTTTTTATCACTTCTTTCTTCCTCTAGTTAGTCGCCACTGGTGACCGGCTAGAGGCAGCGTTGGCAAGGGACCTCGTAGGCCTCGAGTAAGCTTGGCCATGGCTAGTTGAGGCTTGACCTTGCTAGAGGCGGTAGCTGGCCTCACCTAGGCCAACGGTTAAGCAGGCGAGGCTTGCCCTTGCCGAATCTAGTGAGGGTTGAGCCTTGCTAGACATGGGTGAGGCTTGACCTCGCCAAAGGTCGCTCGAGGTCGCAACCTTTGACCTCATGGCCTCTAGTGAGGGCTTGAGCCTTGCCAACCTACCGGGTGGCTTGGGCGAGGCTAGAGGCTAGCTGAGGCTTGACTAGCGAGGTCGAGCCTTGGCCAACCATGGAGGTAGAGTTGGCGCTAGCTAAAGGAAGAAGGAAAAAGGAGAAAGAAAAAAAATTAAAAAATAAAAAATTATTTAAAAAATGTCTACTTCTATTTGTAAATTCGAGTAGATATTTATAGAGTGCTCGTTTTTTCATCTGCTATTTGATGTGGACCTTTTGTCCCCACCAACATTTCCAGACACGCATGGGAACGTCTACTTCTCGTCCCTTATCCGCATATGTAAAATAAAGAATATCTGTCCTCTCCTCGACAATACTATATAGGACAATCGGTGTCTATATCAATGCCAACCAACTAAAATTGGCCGGACGGATTGAATTGACATAAATGTAAAACGTTAGTATTCAATTGATAAAAAAAAGTTTAGAATTGAAATATCACAATTGCAATAAATTTATGACTTTTTTTTGTAATTCTCTCACATTTGGAAAATCTGTAGAATAGAAGAAAGGTACCAATGCTGATTTTTACTTTAATGAAAAAAAAAGAGTGCATAATTGGTCTTTGAACGTGCACTTTTCTCCAATTTGGTTTTCAAATCTCTAATTTATCTAATCAATTGTATAAAACTTGGGGGCGGCCAGGTCTATTAAGTAAGGATGAACTCATTGATTACCTTTATATATATATATATAATTATTATATATACTTGATTTGAACTCCCCTTATTTAAACACACACACACACATATTTATATCTTTGGAAGTTTCCATGATATGTGAGGAACTCTAATTGCGAATGTCTAATTATTTAAAAAAAAAAAAAAAAAAAACGAGACAATCCTTTTGGAGAAGAGCAGCAAAAATTCAACATTTACCCATAAAGAGACTATTATTGTTATCACTGCCATTGTTACTATTATTATTAAGAAAGAGTCCAATATCCAACTCGTGAGGCATATTTACTTAGGCAAATCTCACAGAAAAAACTTATATTTGTAAATTCGAGTGAGATATTTATATTGAGTGCTCGTTGTCACGTCTGCTGTCTGACGCGGAACTTTTGTCCCACCAACGACGTCTCCGGACACGCATGAGAACCTCTACTTCTCGTCCCTTATCCGCATATGCAAAATAAAAAATATCTGTCCTCCCCTCCATGAGCATCCAATTATCTATTTCGTCGTGACTCACCATCCAATCCCGGGAACGGGACGAATAGGAACGAACCGTGGTGTCCTTAACGTCACGAGGAGGGTCCAAGAACAAACGGAGTATCATCAATAATGCAACCGATGATGTTGACGTGCGATGATGGCATCGATACAGACATTACCATATTGTATGTCGATTTCGACCCGATCACGCTCGCAAAAAATGTCATCATCGCGCGTCTTTTGTATGGCTCGAGAGCTAAAAAAATAGGGCAACTCTGATCGGCCGATGAGCTTCGCAGGTTCCGAACGATGGCGACTGGACCGACGAGGACTCCTCCAGGGGGAAGCGAATATCCGCATCACCCGATTTCTCGAAGCATTATTTTTTCTTATTATTTTCATAATTTGAACGAAAGGGACAGACAACGCACGACCGACCGTCGACGCCGAGGAGCACGAGCATGCTTACGCGTGTCCTCCTTGGGCCTCGCTCCGTCGGGAACAAACATTACTTAATCGCAAAACCCAAAATTTAAAGAACTTAAAAAGAAAGAGCTAAAGAAGGAACGGTGCATACGGAA
Source organism: Eucalyptus brandiana (assembly GCA_014182725.1). Classification (NCBI taxonomy): domain Eukaryota; kingdom Viridiplantae; phylum Streptophyta; class Magnoliopsida; order Myrtales; family Myrtaceae; genus Eucalyptus; species Eucalyptus brandiana. The sequence goes on along the minus strand of CM024675.1, from coordinate 49,375,004 downwards.
TCGATGCCTTTGTGAGCTGGGATCACGGCCGAAGATAAGATGGGCAGGCGTGTACCCCAATTTGGAGAAAGCAGAATCCTTTCGATTTGATTAATGTAATTTGCTGCTTAAAGACGCGAAATTACAGGTCAATCCGAAACTTCTCGAATCGGTCGGTCGGACTTTTAAAGTGAAACCCACGAACCCTTCGTCCCCACAAACCACCACGCCACGAGCATCACGACACCGTCGCGACGTTCGCGTTTCGCATTATTTATACTGACGTGGACAGGATAACTCCCGCTTTTTATTGCACATTTACTTATTGACCCAACTGTACACATTATTGAGCAATGACGTATTCACATTTCCAGGGAATGTGCGGTGGTTTTGTACAGGGCGAGGCGCCGGCGGGGGAGGGACGGGGCGACGTGGCGTCAGGGACGGGGCTCACGCTCCGACCGGAGTGAGGATGGAGTCGATCTCGTTGTTCCGGGCGGCGTTGATGATCTGGTCGCCCCCGGCGCCATCGGCCGGGTTGACCCAGACTTCCGGGACGACTTTCGGCAGGTTGTTGACCGTGTCCATCGCGTAGTCAGCTTCCTTGGTTTTCACGGTTTTCCCAACCTACACGGCGGAACGAAAGTCAAAACCAAATTGTCAAAGTTAAGAAAGCAAGCTTTTGTCCTAAAATCTCTTCAAGACCATCCAATAAATTCTCAATTATTTTCGTGAGATTATTTCTGGATATTTTAAACCTAGTTATCCGAATTAATTATACTAATTGACTAATGAATTGTGAGCATATATTTGAATAAGCTAATCACATTAAATACCGAATATATTGGCGTGTCACATCACTCGTTATGCTTAGCATTATCCAGTCTTAAAGTGTTTCAGGCACTCCAAAAACTTTTGGCACATGTAACAACCTAAGTTACCATGAACTGTAATTGTCACGTGACAAACGTGGATTATGGAAATGATCCTTTTAGTAGAAAAAGACCCGTTCGTTAAGTCCATACACTAAATAGCGTAACTTAATCGGAAGTACAAACTACCTAACTAAAGTTTGTTGACTCAAATTGGCAAAGTCGATTTTTGTAACCGCCCCAATAAAATGTGCAATAACTAACTCAGGTGTAATTAAAATAAGAGAAAAGTATACTAGAATTCCTAAAACTTGTCATGAAATTGTAATTGAATCTTAAAAAAAAAATAATAATCTGAGTCTATGGGTATCCTGAAAACGGTGTCCTAAGCCGGAATGGCGACCTTACCAGAGCGGTACGAAGTCCCACAGCTTTGCCCGCAGCTATGTTCCGTACATTGTCGTCGAGAAACAGCTGCTCACAACCAAAACACACGCGGCTTCAGCCAATATTCTATTCCTCGATCAGAAACAAAAATTAAACGAAATTTTTTGATGAATTCATCGGAAGACAAGAGCGTGAAATTACCGTTCGCCGAGGATCGACTCGGGTCTCGCGGAGGGCAATCTGCATGGCCTCCGGCGACGGCTTCAGGACCACAGGGAACTCGTCGGGGCGGGCGGCCTCGGACAGGTTCGGGTTCATTGTCTCGAAGCACACGATCTGGTCGAAGCAGTCCTCTACTCCCAGCCTCTTCAGCGCCCTCATGGCGTGCGTCCTGTCCGAATTCGTGAAAATCTGGGCCCCCAGAAAGGGAAGAACGCACCGATTTAGGAAACCCGAAAATTTTCTCAACCGATCGATGAAAAAAATTGACCAATTTTTCGAGCATTCGAAACTTACGATCTTCCTCTGAGCCGTGCTGCGTAAGAGATTGCGCAGCTGCGGGTCGGGCTTGATCAAGTGGTACGGCAACCTTCCGTGCACGACACTGCTCGACGATCGACAAAAAATTTGGCTTAGAACATTCAACTCGTTTTGTCCAAATGGTTGAGTAGAGAGAGAGAAAGAGAAAGAGAGAAGTCACCTGTGGTAATCGTCGGCGTCGACGTCGTAGCCTAATGCCTGCGAGCATCGCAGAACGAAACAGAGAAACCAACCGTTCAGTCAGCTACTTTAAATTTCACATACAATCCGCGAAATCAGAAATGGCGCGCGAGAAAGAGGGAGAGGGAGAGGCAGAGAGGGGCTGCTTACCCGTAAGCCGGCGAGGGAGCTGCCGTACTTTTTGAAGAGCTCGACCCGGAGGCTCGCGGCCTTGTCCAGCGGGAACCCGCATCTCTCGACGAGGAAATCTGCACAGCAGGATCAGCAAAACACAGAGAGAAAGAAAAAGGATCAGCGACCATATTCGCGAAGCACAAAGAGTTCGAACATGCAGAGCGTTCGCGTGTCATTGTTCGCACCGTCGATGTTCTTCTTGAGAGACTCGCCGATCCCGGTCTTGGAAGAGTACAGAGTGTCGTCCAAGTCTGCAAAAACAGCGAAGCGGAACCGGACCCATGAGCCAGAGTTTCAGACGCCGAAAGCTGCTCGCTAGTTCATTAAAAAAGAAGAATCGCGAGTTGACGATGTTAAAATGGGGTCTGAAAGTTGTCGACGTTACCGAAGAGGAGGGAGTCGAAGGGGCAAGACGACTCGCGGGCGGACTTGCTGCAGGACTCCATGGACGCTTGCGACCGAGCAAATGCCGAGAGAGAAAGAAAGAGAGATGGCGAGGAAGTTTTCTGAACGCGAGCGATGATCGCGGGGGACAGAGCAGTGTTCTGAAGACGAAGGGGAAGTCCTGAACAAGGTGGAGGAAAGTATTTATAGAGAGGAAAGGAAGGAAGGAAGGAAGGAAGGAGAGGGTGCGAATTCCTGGCACGATCAAAACGAGTTTGGCATCTTATTGCGGACCCGAGTTAGACCGTGGGGAGGCTCCACGCGCTAGAGAATAGCATGCTTCGTCACGTTTCCGAATATAAAATGGGAGTGGTCGCTGGACAATTAAAAGTCGAGAGTACTCACGCGGTTGAAGTCGTTTTAAATCATTTACCATTACATGCATTAGACGATGATACCTGAATATCTTATGTTCGGCGTGTTGTGAAGTACTCCCCCACGTTTCACTTTTGGCTATTTGCCCATCTAGATTATAGAAATCGGCTGTAATTTGTCCCCCGGCGTTGACTCTGACCAATTTTTACTCGGATCTCCAATCACGTGACAGCGCGTGAACATCACTAATTACTAAGAGAAAATTCATCATATAAGTAGAGGAAAATACCAAAAAAAATTCTATACATATTATATTTGTAATCTTTCGATTGTCTCCTAAATTTTTTCACAATTTGTCAATTAAGCCAATTTGACCGATTTAGGCAATAACCCGTTGACGTGTTTGCCAATGGTCTAACATGGCACGTCCGACACTAATGTAAACATTTTTTTTAATAATTTAATTATTTTTTCCTTCATTTTCTTTCTCTTTTCTCAAGCAAACATTGGTGAGGCCAACCCTTGCCTAGGCGGCTCTTGTAAGGTTGCCCTGGCCTAGGTGAGGGTTAGCCTAGATAGATTTTGCGAGGGGGCTCTTGCCTTTGCCTATGCCTTGCCCGGCAAGGCTAGCTCTTGTTGGCCATTGGCGATGTGATATATCTGGATTAACTCACTTGAGATATTGTATGTTTTGGTCTGTCCCATACCAGATCCCATGATTTTGTCCTTTGGTATACATATAGACATTTTCCTAAGGGGTCATCAATCTTGGGATGCTCAACTTTGGAGTTCCAAAGCAAAATTTGCCGTTATGTCAAAAGTATCGGTTCCGATTTGGTCTGATTCCAAGTTAGAATGGAGAATCGGATCAAGAGAACCGATTGTTTCTAGGATCTGGAATCGGTCCGATCCGATTCAATGGAATTAACCACTTATTTTTCTCACTATTTTTTTTCCAATAATTTTTTTTCTCACTACTTGGAACAAGATGAGATAGTATTTAGTTCACATTTTACTAATTTTTTTTGAAGAAATAATAAAATAAAAAGTATTTTTAGTCAGTTCGGTTCGATTTCCCCTTGGAATTGGGAATCGGACCACCCAAACATAGGTTCCACTGGATTAACACTCTGGGGAACTATTTTGCATCGGCCGATTTGATTCGGTTCGGACAGTTCCTAATTTGAGGGGTCTATTTTGCACACTCTTATTCAAAAGGCGTTTTTGTAAGTTAATTCTACTTTTCACATATATCTTCTCGAATTGTTCTCCCCCTATTTGGCTCAATCCTACCCCCTTCATCATTCTAGAAGTTTGCTAGGAGCTACTCTTTGTCCAAGTCTTCTGGCCTCGATGATCACTCCTTGCCCTCGTTAGATTTAATTGTCACAAGCAAAGAGAAACAAAAGAAAGGAAAAATAAAAAAAAAATTATAAACAAAATCTACATCGGTGTCAGTCATGCTACATAAAATGATGGAAATCAACATGAACACTTTTGGGCCCGAATTGGTTGAATGAACTTAATTAGTAAAACATGAAAATGTTTAGAATTAAATTGATATAATTGAAATGTTTAAGGTTGCATTGGCACAAGTGCAATAGTTATCGATATATATATATATATATGGTGCTTTTCCTATATAAGTATAGTTCTAATGAATATTTTACCAAAGTTAATGCTGGATTTGTCCCAGGAAATGTGTCCTAGGAAGTCACATGTGACACATCTTTCTCATAATATTATCTCCTTTAGTATGCGAAGCATAATAAGACGTTTTCAAATCATTTTACAAAGAAATTCGTCCAAGTATAAATAACATACTTATATTTCTTTTATTTATACCATGTTTTAAGTTCACAACTTTACTATGTTATGAGCAAAATACAAAGTTAGGATAGGAGTTGGAGAGACCTATATCCTACTATGCTATACTTCAAAAGTCTGCTTGTACAAAGGTTTAGACTAAAGTCATGGATCGATAATTCTCCCTTTGTTGCATCACCACCATCATCAAGGTTGAAGCTACTCAACAGACGAACCAACTTGCCATCAAGGTTCTGGTACTGGGCAGCGAATCTATAGGGAAACCACTCCATGAAACGTCTACATCGACTAACATAGTAGAATTACACTTTGGTATGTAGTATGCTAAACTCAAGTTCAAATACACTTTCATAAAGACCTTTGTACTATATAGGGACTCCGTAGCGCAAAGGTTAATGAGTGTCCATCCCACACGTCTGAAAAAAATAAAAATGAATCTAAATCTAGTAAATGAAATCTATAATTTTAAGTTAGAAGAATCCTCTCACCACTTCACTTGGTATAAGCAAAGTGAATGCATAATAATACAGAAAGTGTGACGAGAACATGAATAGACTTTACTTTTCCCATTTTCATATACCATGGTAATCAATTGTTCAATTTAGACTTATGCATAGGGCATAACATATTCCAATATGAGTAGACCAATCAAACAATACGTGAATCTACACATCACATGATCATGCATCATATTTATTATTAGTTCTCCTCCCAGACACTCTTGAGGCATCTCAACTTGTGGGGCATCTCAACTCCAAAGGCATCCCAATACACACTCCGAGGCATCCCAACATATGGGGGATGTCCACTCTAAGGCATCCTGGCGTATACTCCGAGGCATCCTGAATCTCAAGATATCATTACCATTAATTTATGTGGCACCTAGACTTCAGAGGCACTGTCACCATTAATTTATGAGTGATGGAATCACATTATTCTCATGCATATCACACTTATAAGCATAACACATATTTTAAGTGTTCATCAAATAACCGGGTAAGAAATAACCTAAAGTTATATTCTAGTCATTAAAGATTGTACATTCAAATGGGTACATTCTGAGTCTAACAAATGAGCATGTTCTAGTTGTTAAAGTCTAGGCCATCAAACCACCACCTTAATGGCCGCGATGGTTTGGGCTCTCTCTCCCTCACGAAGGGGAGGAACTCGAATCCCCTCACGGTCGCTTGGGGTCTTAAGTGGGACACCGAGGGTAGTGGATCCTCCCGCTTACGTGTCCCCCTAGGTTTACTCGCCGTTGCCGGTTGTACGGGGTTCCTGGGTCACCAAAAAGAAAAGAAAAGTCTAGGCCATCAAATGAGTACGTTCAGATTCAGTAAAATTGATAGATCAAAAGAACGGATTTAACAAATGAACAGATTCATGAATTGACAGACTCGGACTTAGTAAAAACCTAGTAAAATGAATGAACAGATTCTAACTCAATAAATTTGGGTAGAACGACTGAATAGATTTTGACTTAGTAAAATCTAATAGAATGAATGAGCATATTCTAAAATAATAAATTCTAGTGAAACGAATGAACAGATTCTAACTTAGTATAATTTGATAGAACGAATGAGCAGATTCAAATTCAAAAATTCCGGTAGAATGAATGAATAGATTCTGACTTAGTAAAATCTAATAGAATGAACAAGCAACTTTTGATTTCATAAATTATGGCAGAACAAATGAACGTATTTTGGCTTAATAAACTCTGGTAGAAGGAACGAACTCAAGGTGGATGATACTAACTCCATTAATTTCAGCCGGATAGAAGGTGTGTATAACTAGCAACAATTGGGTCAAAACTAGTAATATAATTCTACCAAGCTTTGATCCATCATTCCTACTTGCCAATGATACCACGCCATAAGAAAATCGATTGCATACCTTTTTGACATGCATAAGATCATTAAGACAAATTTAACAATCACTATAACCACAATATTATAACGCATCAAAATGATACATCTCAACCAATCCACCGAGATAGAAGTGCTAAGTAATGCCTAGAAACTTCACTTACCTTGAACAAACTTGAGCAATCAAGAGCCGTGATCACCTCCTTGCTCGAGAGAACCAAAATCAAAAGAAGAGTTTGCTTCTAAAGGTGGAGAATAGCATGTACAGCTAGGTAGACTTTTTTTTTTTTTTTTTTTTTTTGGTCAGTCCTACTCTATTCCTACTCTACACTCAATCGCAAACTTGTGCCCTGCCTCTTGCAGGGCGTGGGAGTCGCAACCCACTCTCGAAACTCACGCGTCCCTACCCCCATCCCCCTGAGAAGGTAGACTTTGAGTCTAACAATTTCTCCAAGATTAGAAGAGTGTTTTTATTTAAAGTAGTGTCCTAGTGTACGTTGGTTCTCCCTTCTCACATGTGGCTTGCCTAAACTTGAGAGATAAACAAGTGTCGTGGAGTTTGCATGTAATGGAGATGACTAACCAAAATGTAGTGATGGTTATGGTAGGTGTCTCGTTGACAAAACTTCATCTCATGCGTGCCCATAGTGGAAATAAGAGAGGATGACTCATCTTAGAGTTAGTCTTCACTTAATTTTAGGTGTCAAATTAGCTGTAAGACCTCATCTTGAGAGGACACTTGGGCATGCATGAGACATCGCAAGGACATGTGGCATATGAGTGGCTTTAAGAGAGAAGAAGCTTACGGACAATTAGGGTAATGGACATAATCTTTCTCTCCTTGGCGCCATTAGTGTAATTAACTAACCATTAATACTAAATAACTAGATTTTAAAAAAATAATACTACCCATTAACAACTAAGTGGACAGTAAATTAACTAATTCATTCTACTATTAACATACACATCAACGTTCATCAATTTGATTTGATATGTCTGATTCGGGACGGTTACGTTTACGGAAAAATATCCTTTGTGTCTCACAAAATTTATGATTCAACTAAAATTTCTAGTATCCATATGAATTCTAAGATAAATAATACTTAACTTTATAATTTAAGTATTATTATCAGATATAGAAATTTCTGAATGTCACATAATTACTAATATGAAAATTTCGGATGTTACAAGATATATGTCCACAAATAGTTCTGAAATATATTCTTAAATAGTCCTTATTTTTCCTCACATATATAGATGATATATGACTAATTTGCCTTTTCTAATTTATCATGTGTGGTCACATGGTCATATATGTGATAAATTTGGTCGGAGTTAGCACAAGGGGACACACCGCCACCGATTTCAAAAAGTCTTGTTTTGGGGGGGAGGAGAGAATTGCAAAAATTGAAACTTGAGGCAATTTTCCACAATCTCAAAAACTTGGGCAGCAGAATGTGATTCTCCTAAGGTGTTGATGATCAAACGAGGGCTTACGGTTGTTGGGTGGGTGCATCTGGAATTTTGGGCAAATGGAACCAGCTTTATAAGGTCACAAATCCAATAAATTGGAACTGAACACTCTTAATGTGTGCTAAATTTTTGTTACACCATAGAATAGTCTTTTTATCGTTGATTGAACAGGTTATGTTAATGTGCTTTCCCATTGAAGCCATTGATCGGACCTTATTAGGGACTGAGATTCCGTTTGGCTCTCCGATGGAGCCAAACCCCTTGCACAACTCTCTCTCTCTCTCTCTCTCTCCCTGGACAGCCACGACGACCTCAAACTCAGGTTACCATGGTTGTCCCCACCTTGCCATGGCCGTCACAACCTCAAATGCTGTTGCTTGTCGTTGGTGACGGAATCTCGTAGGAGAGGAGGCAATGAGTTCCTCGGCGGCGGCAGGTGTGTCGCCAGTGGTAGCTGGTCTAAGTTTTGGTGGTTTGGATTTAGATTGCGACATGGGCATTTTCAAAAGAATACGGTGATTTTGTAAATGAAGTCACAATGGTAACTCGCTTGGCTTCTAAATCGAAAATTCAAGGTGCGAAATGGATTGCCTTTTCTTCTTCTTATTTTATTTTATTTTATTTATTAAAGTTGAAGGTGTAAAATGGTTTTGGGGGAAAAACTTAAGTACGCTTAACAATTTAATAGCCGTTTGGACAAGGTAAGGACCTTGAAATGTGTCTTTTGTGGGCCAAAGTGCTTGTATGGACCACGGTTAATGAGGCACGCGCAATTAAAACCACATTGACTTTAGTGAGATTCGTGCAAGACTTATGTAGGATCCCTATGGTTATTGATTTTAATTAACCCGATTCATGTGGATACATGCACAAACAAGTCCGACTCCTCAATATAACCCAAATTTCATGTTCTTTTACTGGGTGTGCCGACAATTATGGGCCATGACATAACTATAGGGTAGTTGAGAATTATGATGGAAAAGAGAGAAACGTAATATTGTCCATCTTTTTTTGGTATGTAACATGGTATCAGAGTCAATGCTATTCTCACCCCATTAGTCAAATTCCAAATATTGCTCATAAATCAGTTTGCCCATAAGAAAGGGTATCGAAATATTGTCCAACATCATTTGACAATAAGTCTTATATAACTGAATACCAAGTTGAGAATGGTAATGAAAAAGAGACAAACGTAAGATTCCGCACATGATCAAATATAGAGCACAATAGTCTATTTACGGGCTTTACAAAATGACTATTTCAAGTAGCAAAATATCAATTACAATAAATTAGGATTCATCAAGGGAAATATATAAAATCTTTATATCTCTAACAGGTACTATGCATAGATCAGCCATGCCAGAGGCCAAGCCATTTGCCTCCTATACTCAGAGATAAAGAGTTTCAACCAAGTCAGTTGGCATACAATAAATTAGTAGAAATGGATAAAGTTGGTTGTTCTCCATCAATTAGACGTATGGTAGCAATTCGGAGTTTTTCGACATGATCCAACCCCTAGTAGCATCACTTAGGCTATGATAAACAGTAAGAACAAGCAACAATAATTTATCACGAAGAAGAAGATGAAAAGTCTTGTGTAAGAAAAGAAAAGAAAAGAAAAGAAAAGAAGAAATCAGAAAATTTCAAAAGATCTGCAAAATGACCTCGTTTTGATTCATTTCTTCCATGTTAGCTGTCAGGTACTAATTAGACGTTCACGTCAATATTATTTTACTTAAATTGGTCGGAAGAATTACACTAAAAAAATCATTAGGTATGCCATCAAAGATTTGATCCTCACTTTCTGATATGTCTAATAGACTGGATACCAGGAAAAGAAAAGTGATGTCTTTGATTCAGTTTTGGACAGGGCCAGATGAACTTTCCACATATGGAGAGAGAGAGAGAGAGAGAGAGAGAGAGAGAGAGAGAGAGAGAGAGAGTTCTAGGATAATCCATCCTTTGCCATTCTACGAGAGCTCCAAAGTCGGTACGGAGAGCCAAAAGCATAGATGGCATAAGAAAGACATACAACACCGGAAGCTACAACCAAGAACCCCAAAAAAGATAAAAAAAGAAAATAAACAAAATTAAAAATAACTGTAATTTTCCACTTGCGAGCTTTTTCTGTGTTCTTGTGTTCTTGGGGGGCTCCCTTCATTTCGCTTTCTTTCAATCTTGATTTTGTCTGCCATGGCCATATATGAACCTCGCTGCTCCTTCAGTATACACATGGGTCTCATTCTCCAATCTGTCCAGTCAATCAATGCACATTTCAAGATTAGTTCCTTTAATAAAACAAGTGCAATCACATCGCAATCTCGAGGGTATATGTCTTTGCTCGACTTACGATGTTCGGACGGCTTTGCTCAGGGTCGAGGCTGAGGCGAAAGTCCTCCCATCGAGGTATCGGTTTTCCCCTTTGATCCTCTGCTTCATTCTGAGGTCGAACTCTTCGGCACTCAGACAGAACGGTGCATCTGATGCCTGTAATTTCGAACAATCTTAAACTTAAAGCAGTTCGATTTACAAAGTTTCAAGTTCTTGTCAATGGTTTGGGTCTAGTTGAGACATACCATGACCCAACCCCATGTATCAGCATACGAGGGAATGTGAGCTGAATAGGGCACGACATCTGCAATTAGCATCAGAGAATAAACAGATCATTTCTCTAAGCTTTTCTCATAGGAAATAGACTATTTAAGAAGAGTAAACAACTGAACGAGATTAGTTTCTCTAATATTCTTACATTTGAAGACCTGCTTCAAAGTGTTGTAGATGCAAGAGAACACTTCAGTGTGGCTGAAAATCCCGGCCGGCCCTGCCTGCTCTCATGGCACCAAACTGGTTATTTCTCTCTCTTATAATGTGCACATGCGAGTGAGCTTACATACACAAGTGCACACACTAACCTGTGTGACGAAAATGCCGTTGTGAGTGAGCCTGGGTTTCACCGTGTACTCATAGAACGACTTGGTGTAGAGCTTATAGCAAGGGCCTCCCTCTATGGGGTCAGCAAGGTCGCCTATGATCACATCAAAGCACTCTTTTCGGCTTTCTAGCTCGGCCCTGATTAGAAACAAGCCGTAAATAGGATCAGTTCTGCTGTTAGTTCAATTCAGATGTGATTAATCTAGATTCATACCTCGCGTCATTGATGATCAGCTCGAGTCTAGGGTCGCAGAATGCCTCCCTATTGACTACTAAGTATGACCTGCAGAAGTCCACCACTTCCTGCTCAAAAGTTTTCAGCGGAAGATGAGTAAATTGGCAATTTCATAATATCCAACTCAACTCGTTCTGTATTCACGCGATAAAATATCCCATCCAGTGGTTGTGTAAGGGAATCGTGAGTAAGTGATATTGCTATTGTGCTTTTTGTCTAGTTAGGAGATTCTTATCGATACAGGATCAACGCTGAATGATACTCAGGACTTGATTTTACTTGGTTTTAGTGGTTACCTCGTCAATGTCGCACATAGAAACTTTCTCTACAGCTTTGTGTCTCAGGATCTCTCTTGCTGTGGAACCTTCACCACCGCCCATGATGAACACGGTCTTTGGGCTGAACATGAAAGTTCAAAATAAGGACCTTAATTGGTAAAAACTCAATAGAGGGACGATCATAATAAAAAGAATAAAAGGAAGGGGAAAGAAACTAAATTTACTTTGGATGATAAAGAAGAGCGGGATGAACCAGAGATTCATGATAAATGAACTCATCTATCTCTGCACTTTGAAGCTTCCCATCAATCACCAGAGCCTAGTGAAAAAGATGCAGCATGCGCTTAATAAACATCCACAAGAAGATCAAGAAGCCACATTTACATTAAGGAAGAACAATCTGAAGTATAGAAGGAAACATTGCGAGTGATTTACCTTTCCAAATGGTTTAGTGTCCAACAGGGCAATATCCTGGAACTGAGAAGCTCCCGTATGCAATATGCTGCAATCATGAAACGAGCAAAGGACAGACAACACATATTAGTTTTCTATTAAAGCTGAAGTGGGGCAATTAAGATACCGTCGCTTGTCTGCCTTTAGCATGACCGTGATCTTTGTTTTTTCGAATCAGAGAGTACCATAAACTTTGTCACCGAAGATTAGCTCCTCTTTTCTCCGGATAAGAAGAAAAGGGTCGTTTTTTTTCTCGTACCGTTTTGTCAAATTATCAGAGTTCTAAAAGTCAAATGAAAATGAGCTTCGTTCCGAGAAAAGACAGATAGTTTTGTCCCTCTATGTCGGCCACAATGGTTGGATTGACGAAGGGTTATCGAAAGGGACATTTGAAAGAAGAGCTTGAACAAGACGTTTAGGCTTATATTCTGGTACTTAGATACTCTTGAGTCAAACCACCATATTAACCATGAGTTAACAAAAACAGGGAATGCATGTGTTACCTGTTGAGGGCAAAGCACCATCTCAAGTTCTCTTCAATCTCTTCTTCATACCAACAGCTCTTCCTATAGCCATTGAGGGAATGGCTCTTGCCATTGACACCATTGCCATTGCTAATCCCATTAGAAACAGAGATGTCGCCCATTAATTCTGTATGCGCCTCGACTAGATAACTTCACTAGCAAATTCACACCAGAGAGAGAGAGAGAGAGAGAGAGAGAGAGAGAGAGAGGGGTTGGTGTTGAAGGATTGCATGAGAGGGGGCTCGGTATAAGAAGGGACGGGCGGCATGGGAGAATCCAAAAAAGGGCAATGATTAGGTTCGGGCCCAGGGAATAAGATGAAAAAATCTTTCGAAATGGGTGTGCTTTTTGGGGGTGCGCAGGGACAGTGCGGGCGAATTCTAAGGATGATTTGCCCCGCATGATCACATCACAATCTCTCTTTTTCGACAACGAGTTTTTCTAGCCATTTGACAATTGGAGGCCACAAAGCAAAATCCTCTCTCGTGTAATGATCCTGCCCATGCTGGTCCCTCGGGAATCAATCCCCCTCGTAATCCATACATCGTTATAATTAAAAATCCATCGTTATCATAGCTCCTAAGAAGACTAAAATAACGCACAAATTTACTTGGAAAATCAATGGCCATCGGTGCATTAGGCTCTTTGCCGCCCGTTATAGCAAGAATAGACCTTGATTAGAGTGAGGTACAATGAAAGAAACTACTCCAGTGTTTCAGGTCACATGTGTTAGTCGGGATTCTACGCAAGGAGATACGTTTCGGATCAGTGCAAAACCACAAAAAGACAAGGAAGAGGAACAGGTGAGTATATCCCAATCACTTTGGACTGCCAAAGATCTAGACCCCCGACATGTTTCTGTCTTGGGCTTGGCAGGTTTCCGGATTTCCCTGTGGAAAATCACACTGAGGAATTTCTTTTTGCACGTTGGCCAACGTAGCTTGAAGAAGAGAGAGAGAGAGAGAGAGAGAGAGAGAGAGCACGAGGTGATGATGGATAGTGAGTGCCCTGTTCTTCTGTTGTGTAGTGTGCAATGGGAGGAGTCATTAGGAGAGAAAATAGATGATAAGAAAAAGGAAAAAAAAAGATGATGATTGAAGAAGGGTGAGAGACAATTTACCGAAAATTCTGGTTTTCCCCCTGTTCTGAGAAATGTGCATGAGAGAGAGAGAGAGAGAGAGAGAGAGAGAGGGAGAGGCGTGCGAATGAGAATCATCATCATCGTCATCAATGATATTCGCTTCTTGGGTTAAAAGATGGAAGGCGTGCTGTGCCTGGCGCACTCATCATCCCCATCCCCATCCTCATTCATCTCTCAACACAATGAAGGCTGTAAAATATGGAAAAAATTTACCCTTTAAATATACAGACGAAAAAAGACACTTTGCTTTCCTAATGTGAATCCGAGAATCCATTGAAAAGATTGAAGATTTAGTGAACACTGCCAGTTAAAAAGTCTGGATATTCTGTCGTTTTCCCAAGAACGATTGCTTCGACCACTCTTCAAGCATTGATTCCGCATGAAAAGCACCCGGACCAATCGTGGTTTAGCGGAAAATTGCGAGATGTTTTCACACATAAAATTGTTCAAAGTTAGTTTGCCTACGAATGAAGAAAAATGTAACGTTTCGATATATGTCATTGGCCCTTATTCAAGACTCGTTAGGGTATGTTGAGATAAGTTTGTTAAGGCAAATACAAACATTTACATAGATAAGTAGATCCTTGGTTGAGTACTTGATTTTGCAATCTACCCACCCCATGGATTAATCATGCGATCAAGAAGCGTACTACGACTCATCGACTACCTGGTGATCAAGGAAGAAGAATAGAGGCAAGATCATGAAGATTAAACAAACGATTGTGAGAGGTAATGGTCTTTAATAATATGATGTGATTTGTAATTCATATCTTGATATGATATTGTCAAAACATCTCTATCCTTGGTATTCAAGTTCAAAATATTAGACGGACAAAAAGAAACAAGATTCCTTCTAGGATATGCTAATCTACAGTGAGCGTGAAAGATCCGACTAATTACTAGTGAACATAGTCTGGGCCCCCTATGTATCATGATAAGCCATGTGTCAAGATCTCATCTTGTATTGTATCTACAATGTGATTTAGTGGGAAATTGTGAGATGTTTTCACATGTAAAAAAGGTTCCAAATTTATTTCCTTATGAATGAAGAAGGTAATGTTTTGATACATGTCATTGGCCTTATTCAAGACTTGTTAGGGTACGTCGAGATAGGTTAACTAAGGCAACTATGAATGTGTACATACGTAGGTAGATCCTTAATTGAGTGCACGATTTTGCAATTTACCCATCTCACAGATTAATTATGTAATCGAGGTATCGATCACCACTCATAGATTATCTAGTGATTAAGAGGAAAGTATATTGACAAGATCGTGAAGATCAAACAAACAATCGTGAGATATTGCGATCTTAATAATGTAATGTAATTTGTAATTCATATTTTGATACAAGATTGTCAAAACATCTCAATCCTCAGTGTTCAAAATATGAGATGAACATAAAGAATCAAGATGTAGTCTCGGACAGGCTAATCTCCGGTAAGCATACCCTAGGCCCCCTGCACATCATGATCCGCCGCGTGTCAAGATCTCATCTCGCATCGCATCTACGACGTGGGTCCCCTGCAATGGACCCCACGCAGTACAGAACATCAAAGCTGTGATATGAGAGTGGCATCAGCATGATGTTGGGTTCGCTCATCAGACAAGAGGATAGACGTGGGGCCCGCTTTGAGAGGATTGTGTTCTCGCTCATGCAGGCGACACTTGAATCAAGAAACATCGCCCGAAGCCTTTTTGGATTTCGAATTGGGGAAGATCATGAATTGTCTACGGGCCGTCATCATTCATTTCGGCTGGGGAGGATGCCGGATTATGAGTTTGTCCACCCCTTGTTTTGGCAAAGTGATGATGACACCCGAAGGCCTAAGCACGATTTTTTTTCTTGCTCTCCTTCAAATTCAATGTTAAGTAGATTAATTTCACACTTGGCTTCAGGTTTTGGCTGCCTAATCAGAAAGCACTAGCAAACATAGTTCACTAAACCTGGTTCGGTTTCCGGGCATATCACTGCCAAATTGACAATAGAGAGACCATAAGGTTGTAATCACTCGCACTTCCGTCTCCTATTTTACAGAGAGGAAGTTCCTTTGAGTTAAGATAATTGGTGACAGATTTATCAAAAAGCATTTTGTTTGACCTTGTTTTATTGATGCGAACAGTGAAATATTTCGTTGTTTAAAAAAAAAATTATCCAAAATGTTCTAAACCTATTACTATTTTACCAATTTACTTCTAAATCCTTTTTTTCATTTTTACCAATTCAATCCATCAAACTAATTTTATCTAGAAATTTTTGACGTGGATCGATTATCCTATGTGATATGAGTGATATTAACGTGGACAATTTTAAGGAATATTTTAATATTTTTGAATATTTAAATTATTTTATACATATTTCTCTCTTCTTTTTTTTTCCCTCCCATTCTTTCTCTAGCCGGTTGCTAGGTCCCAGTGACTAGGCAAAGGGGAGGATCGGTGAGGTGGATTGCACCACCCTTTGGCAAAGCTTGCCCTCACTAGCCATTGGCATGGCTTGACCTTGTCGTCATTGGGAGAGGTCTACCTTGCCTAGCCACTAGCAAGGCCGACCTTGCCTAGCGATGGTGAGCCTTGCCAAATCCGGTGAGGTTGAGGCTTGCCCAAGGTACCAATTTAGTCATAATTTTTTAATTAAACCAATTTAGTCATAATTTTTTTGCATTGGTACCAATTGAGTTCATTCAATTAATTTTGGTAGGATATCGGTTACGTGGATGTTGACCATCTTATATGGCGTGATTAGCACTGATGTTGACATTCTTAATGATATTTTAATAACTTTTTAGAATTTTGTAATTTTTTTGGTTTTATTATTATATTTTTTGTTTTCCATTTTTTTTATTTTTTTATTTTTGGTTGAGGGTTGGCAAGGGTCGTTGGCCGGCCCCGGCCCTCGCTGGCATTGGGTGAGGGTTGCAATGGCCTCACCTGTGGTCACCGGTTCATCTTTTTCCTTGTGCTTGTTGGTTTGTTGTCGAGGTCTAGGTCGAGGTTGAGGTCGAGGTCAAGGTGTAGATCAAGGGTTGTTCATGCCGTCAAGTTGCTTTCTTTGCCAGAGCTGTCGTCTTCGCCTGAGTTTCTATAGGTCGAGATCAAGTTCGAGGGTTGAGCGTCCCAAATTTAGCCCTTTGGCCCACGTTTGCATTGCTTCACCTAGTGAGATCGAAGACGAGTTGGTCTCAAGGAGGCCGATCCGTCGTCCCTAGGCTGAACCTTATTGAGGCTAAGGCAAGGATCAGCCTTGCCAAATTTGGTAGGGGGGCCTTGTCGACACTCACCCTCGCTTGTGGCCATTTCTTGTGGCCAACGACTGGACACCGACAAAAATAAAAGGGCAAGAAAAAAAAATTCAAAATATTATTTAAAACGTCCATGTTAGTGTCGACTGTATCACGTAGAGCGATCGATGTCCATGTTTGTGCTTTCTGGTTTAAATTGGCTAGATGGATTCAACTAGTATCACTGTGAAAAAAAAAATAGGACTAAATGAGTCCAATTGAAAAGTTCATGCCAGGTAATTTTCCCAAACAATTGATATAGAGGAAAAAAGGAGGAAATAAAAGAAGCAATGCGAAGTGGCTGCAAAGAGCAGATGGTGAGGTGTAGAGACTATCGGATAACGGGGCACATATACACTATTTTGGAGAGAAACTTAAGAATGTACTTTCAAATTGCGTAGATCCACGGGAATTCACCAAATCGCTTGTAGGTGTACTTAGGCCAAGGCTTCATTTTGGAAACTCTCGCGAGCTTTTCCTAGCCACTACGGAGTTGCTGATGAGGCGGCATAAAAGATTGATCTCAACCATTCACGATTGGCATGAAATAGCTTAGCTCCATGTACATTACGAGTTCATTATGTAGTAATTTGTCCTATGATATTTCGAATTTTCCCAAATGTCCATCACGGTAGCTCTGAAATCTGTTTGGGGGAGTCTTTTGGCGTTGACCCCGACAGAATTATCATCAAACTCTGATATTGTTTCGTGCCATGGGACCGGACGAAAAGTAAAAAAATTAGGACTGAATTAAATGCTGTACGACAGATGTAGGACTTTTTGGACAATTATCATGTATTTTCTCCTTTAATTGATTTGAGCATGTGCCAATTTTTTTTCAAGCAATGAGGGCCAAATTGCAACAACTTAAAATATATAAGGGGAAGAAAATTAATCTTGCTGGGCTACACAATAAGTTCACCCCAATCACATTAATGCACGTATGGTCGAAAATTCTGGTGAGAGTTAGGCCAGAGCTAATGCTAGACAATGATAGGATGCTCGTGCGTGTGCGTTGTGTTAGAGAAATCCCACATAAGAGAATTAATGTGGTGTAGAGTAGTTAATATATTTTAATTGACTCAGAACTCATTAGTTTAAACTTTTGAGTGAATGTGAATTTAATTGGATATGTTGACAAGCTCGGACATTGGCTTTTCCTTGGCGATTTTACCGGTTGAAGGCATTGGACTCCTATTGTGACGGCCCGAGCGACATTCCTCGGACGTGCGCAAGGAAGGGGTCCCTCTCTTGTCCCACATCGCCTAGGGAGGGAGTCTTGGGCTAGCTTATAAGACTTGAGTCCCTCTAACTGTACATATACATTTCACACATGCTTTCGCTATGCTGAGAACAAAACCTTGAGGGAAAAGACCGTGGTTGGGATGGTGGTGTGTCTACGCTAGGGCGGGTGCCCTAAAGAGGACAATATATTGGCTTGGGAGAGGAAAGGCCCGCAGGATGGCCCTCGGAAGGCCGCAGGATGGCCCTCTGCCCTACAATACGCGTTTTCTTGGGTAGTATGGGCTGCCTCAAAAGGAACAAAACCGTGAGGACTTATGTCCAAAGTGGACAATATGTGTACAGTGAAGACCCAGATGTTACAAGTGGTATCAGAGCCGACTCCCGACTTCGTGTGAGGCCACAGCGAGGACGCTGTTCTATTAAGAGGTGGAGAGTGTGACGGCCCGAGCGACGGTCCTCGGACGTGCGCAAGGAAGGGGTCCATCTCTTGTCCCACATCGTCTATGGAGGGAATCTTGGGCTAGCTTATAAGACTTTTGTCCCTCTAACTATACATATGCGTTTCACACGTGCTTTCACCATGTTGAGAACAAAACCTTGAGGGAAAAGACCGTGGCTGGGATGACGGTGTGTCCACGCCAGGGCGGGTGACCTAAAGAGGACAAGATATTGGCTTGGGAGAGGGAAGGCCCGCGGGATGGCTCTCTGCCCCTGCAATACACGTTTTCTTGGGGTAGTGTAGTATGAGCTATCCCGAGAGGAACAAAACCGTGAGAATATTCTTTCAAAATAATGGTGCATTCTCAGCCACAAATTGCGGGCTGGATTACAGGGAGACTTTTCAAGCTAGTCTCATCATTTTTCTCGTTTCCTCTAAATATTTTCTTTTGTAAAGAAGGATGAAAGATGTGGCCTTCTAGTAAATGACCACTCTCCACATCGCTCCTTGATGCATTTGATCATTCAAAGAATAAATTTATTTTGTTATGATTTTGGTAAAAATATGGCACATGTTCCGTAAACTTTTATTATGACGTCTTACACTTCAGTACAATGAAACTTCATGACATCGTAAAATATAAGTCACATTTTATAATATTCTGCCTTTAGTTAGACTAAAAAAAAGTTAGAATTCGTAAAAGTAGAAAGAATTGCATCTTACAATATCTTGCACTTGGCAAAGACAAAATGTCTTAACGTCATATAATATAAGAGATTTCTTTGTGAAGTTTTACACTTGATTACAACCAATGTTTTTAAATTTGGTCTGGCCAAACGATCAAGAAGTTGCCCTTAGTCATGTCTGATTATCACCAAGGCTCGAATTGGTCTAAATCTGGATCAAACTAGCTTGAACGATGTTCAACAATTGAACTGACAAATTGGAAAGATATTCAATTGCATTGGCCTGATCTTCTAGGCTGACTTTCCAAAATATTCAAGAAGGAATGAAAAGAATGGTTAAATTGGCTTTAAAAGTCTCATCATAAGTCTGTCAGCAATATGTGGCTGAGAATGCACTGTTACTTTAATGAAATGATAGTACCGTTAGATAAGCATTTCTCATCGCAAAATGTCAGAGAGGACATTGAACATTAGAGGTGAAAAGGGTATAATCCCTAACAATTCATGCAAATTGTGCAACTCTGAATAGCATTTTCATTCACAAATATCTTCTCCTTTCTTGTTTTTCAATTCCTTAAAGCATTTCATCCATTTTATGAACATTGCTTTAAATATTCTCCTAAAAAACTATCTTAATCTCTCGAATTCTATATAAGCACATACAAGTCCTCCTTTCACATCAAGCGGAAAAGAAAAGGAAATGGCTTTAACGTCAATGAAACTATCGTTCTACGTGCTATTCCTAGTCCCGGCCTTGTTATCAACACCTTCATGCCCACAAGAACACCCACTAGACCCTCTTAGGGCCCGTTTGGTTCAATTTTTGGGAAATAGTTTTGTATTTCCCCAAGTATTGTTAGAGGAATGGGCATTTGAAGAAGACAATAGTGTTTGGATATTTTATTTTGGTGTATTTTGCAAAGTAGCTTTGAGGTGAAAAGAAGAAGGAAAAAAGAGGAGGGAATGTTGAAACAGAAGGCAGCCGGAGTTGGTGATTGTGGTGGGGGAGGCGGCTGGTGGCAGTGGTGGTGGGGAGGCGGCGGGTCACACAACCTAGATGCCACCAGTTGAGGCCGCGCGACCCAAGCGACGGCGGCACATGGGTCGTGCGACCCACCCAAGGGACGGCGGCAGGTGGGTTGCGCAACCCACCCAGGCGACGGAAGGCAACGGCGGTGCATGGGTCGCGTGACCCACCCAAGCGACGGAAGGCAAAGACGGTGCGTGGGTCGCGCGACCAACCCAAGCGACGAAAGGCAACGCCGGTGCGTGGGTCGCGCGACCCACCCAAGCGACGAAAGGCAACGCCGGTGCGTGGGTTGTCGTCGTGCGACCTACCCAAGCGATGTAAGGCGACGCCAGTGCGTGGGTCATGCGACCCACCCAGGCGATGGCGATGAGTGGGTTGCCTGAGGTCAGGCGACCCTCCTCAACGATCAGATTTGGCCAGTTGAGCTTTGCCGACTGAGCTACAAGTCGAAGGAGGAAGACGATGAACAGTAATTTTCGAGGGTAAAAGAGGAAAACGCGATTATCAGTGAAGGCAATATTAGAAGGAAAAAAATCATTAATCCCTTATTTAGCATTCCAAATGCTGGCATTAGGCAAATGACATCTCAAAATGCCGAATGCCAAATGACATCTCAAAATGCCGAACCAAACACTTAATATTTTTCTCAAGGGGCTTTGGGAGCTCAAAGCCCATTGGGAAGGCTAAAAGCTTAATATTAATAGGGACTAGCTTTGAACTTTCAACATTTGACAAAATATTGAAACTTATTATTTTTTTTCCTAAATGATCATCACTCATTCTTCAAATTTCTTATTTTGCCTTTGATATCATTTTTTTAAATGCCAAAATAATGCCAAAAAAATCAAATTTACATAAATGCTAAAAAAAATTAAATATATTTTGGTCTTTTTAAAAAATTATTTATATATTTGATTTTTTAGCATTATTGTCAAAATTTATATTTAAAAAGTTGCATACAATATTTTTTTCAATTTAAAAAAAATAAAAGTTAAAAAAATTCGACGAAGGATTTGGTCTTTTAAAAAAATTATATATGTGTATTTGATTTTTTTAGCATTATTGTCAAAATTTACATTTAAAAAGTTGCATACATTAAAAATTAAACAATTCCAATGAAGGGTTTGGTCTTTTTTTCTTTTAGACACACACACATATGTATTTGATTTTTTAGGATTATTTTCAAATGTATATTTAAAAAGTTGCATACACACACATATATGTATTTGATTTTTTAGGATTATTTTCAAATGTATATTTAAAAAGTTGCATACATTATTTTTTCAATTTTAAACAAATAAAAATAAAAAAAATTGATGAAGGATTTGATCTTTTTCTTTTAAAAAAATTATATATATTTGATTTTTTTTTAGCATTATTGTCAAAATTTATATTTAAAAAGTTGCATACATTATTTCTTTTTTTCAATTTCAAGCAAATAAAAATTAAAAATTTTTGATGAAGGATTTGGTCTTTAAAAAAAATTATATATGTATTTGATTTTTTTAGTATTATTGTCAAAAAAATTATATTTAAAAAGTTGCATACATTATTTCTTTTTTTCAATTTCAAGCAAATAAAAATTAAAAAATTATGATGAAGGATTTGGTCTTTTAAAAAAAATTATACATGTATTTGATTTTTTTAGTATTATTGTCAAAAAATTATATTTAAAAAGTTGCATACATTATTTTTTTCAATTTTAAACAAATGAAATTAAAAAAATTTACCAAAAAAATAAAAAAAACTAATATTAATCACTCAAAGGGCTTTTTATATGCATTTTTTTTACCAAACGGCCTTTGTATTTACCTAAAGTCTTTTAGGCTAAACTACTTTACATTTTTCTAATGGACTTTCAAAATGCTAAACCAAGCTTACCCGAATATGAACACGACCCATCACTGTAAAATCCACTCCCATTCGACTAATGCAATAGCTGCTGCACTAGCATCGCTTGCGAGCTCTAAAGCAAGGTTCATCAGATAAAACTTGACTCCAACTGCTTAATAGTGCCTAAAAACTATCCATTTCGAAGCTATGTCGCGCCTTTTTTTTTGGGGTACGGGCTACCCAAAAGAGAAGCGGAAAAAGTCGAAACGAAAAGAATTGCAGGAACAGCGGAGGAGGAGCAAGAAAGAGATGGAGGGTCCTCACACAGAAGCCGGTCTTGATCATGAACAACTCCATGGAGCCTCCGACGAGGGCCGAGAAGACCGCGGTCTTCGCAGACCAATCAAGAAACTTCACCGCCATATCGAAAGCTGCCGCTCAAGCTTTCCGCGGCAGCGGCTGGAAGACGGGAAAACGAAAGGAGGGTCGCCAAGAAGGAGGAGAAGGAAAAGGTAACTTCACGAGGAGAGAGGAGATCCATTGAGGCCCATCATCGGCCAACGCAGCCCGACCATTTCCCCTCTAAAGAAAGCCTTTTTAGCTGTTGGGTCCAGGGAACTTGGGCCTTTGGCTACTTTTAGCGCAGCTCGTTGCATCAAGATGCAATCTTTTCGTCTTCTTTCCTCGTTGCATAAACGAGGGCGAATGCTTTATTGTTCTTAAGGGGAGCATAAGAGCTTCATCCCGTGCGGTTCTCCTGCATGTCGTGCTGTGGATTGCTAGGAATCAGACCTTCGAAGGGAGAAACCGATAAGGCAAAAGCTGGTCACGGCATGCATAAGCTCTTCTGGGAGTATTTCCGCTCGGTGATGAAATTTGATGCTCGATCTGATCTACGTTTAGGACGGAGATTCGAGCTCGACGATCCCGGAACTGCTCGAGTCTCGGCAAATTTCATTGAGCACTTCTCAGCAACTAGCGAGCAGAGTCCATGTCTATGTTGAAGGTGACAGCTCATCTGTCATTGAGCCTCTGATCAATCTGGACACACCTCCTGGTTGGAAGTGGGAGATTCTTGAACTTAGTAAAATTGAGAAGCTCTTGGCAAGATCAAGTGCTGTGGACTCAATTCAACTCCACGATTAATCTTATCTCGCAAAATCTTGCCCACCTAATATCCACCAGTCACACTTACCCTTTTTCGTTTATCCCTTTTTGCAGTGAAATAGAATGACTATCTGAGGTAGTGTCATTAAAGCACTGAAGAAGCAACCCTTTCGACCACAAATCCATAGAACGCTGAACAAGCACCCTAAGCGTCGCAACACCAGGGACTAGCCTATTCCGAACGTGAAGGTGTCTAAAATCAGTCCTGCATAGCATCTACTGAGCACAAAAGAGGACTTCAACGTTGGTGCAGTTCTGGGGACTGGCATCTACTTTCTTGTCCCTGTCAATAAGCTGCATCCTAGATTCAGATCTCATATGAGACTGGTGGGATTATCCACCAATGCAACTCAAGAAGGACAAAGCGGCAATTCAACCACCACTATCAAGCTAAGCATCTGCAAATATTATTGGATATACTTCCATTCATTACTTTTCTTATTAGATATTATTGTTCAGGATCTTGATCATGATCGTATTTAATGGACGCTTATGAGGTACTACTCGCAGTGAAATAAGCCCAAGGACTAATAGACTCAAAGCCCTCTTCCCATTGCAGTCCTTGAACCCCTGGTACCACTTCTTCTTCCTCTCTAAACTCGAATCCAAAAAGCGAAAAGAGACTGTGGTCTGCCAATAGAACCATAAGTGAACACAAAACTTATCAGAAAGCATCATAGAAGTAAGTTATGCATATCAATGGCCACAGCAAATGCAAATACAAAGGACAATGTTGCTGCTTCGACAGGGTTGGGTTTCATCTAGTTCAGAAAAGCTTTCCACCTTATTGTGTGAGACCACAAGTCAACATGCGCTCCTTTTATGGAAACTAATCGCATCAAAATTGCAATAGGCAAATTGAAAATGTAGGCTCAGACAAGTCAGGATTTTTTAACTTATTTTTCAGATCAATGAAAGCAGACAGGGTCAGTCCAAGTGAATCCAGGGGATTCAGCCAACTCCGAGAGTACTATCACAGTAATTTACCCAAATAATTTGGACTTTCACCTTACACATTGCATATACCATTGAGATATTTCGCATAAAAGGATACAATAGTATACTTGGTAGTCTCTACGTTGTAAATACAGCATAAACATACGAGTTGCCGTTAAGATTCATCTGAGCCATTATTAACATGAATAGAATCAAATTGGATACAACATTACACTACTGAGCATTGAGGACCATTCTGAAGGGTGTGAGGAGGCTATTGTTATCTAGCTCATGTTAAAATATTTAATATATTTTATTATTCTAAATATGATTTCAATATTTTATTCCCAATAAATTCCCAATAAATTCCCTATATTAATTCCAATTATTGCCCAATTTATTACCCACGTGTATTAAGTGATATTTGTCCGTTATTACATTACCATAATGGTCTTGATGGGAGATACCGGTAACGTAACCAATGGAATAAAAATGTCAGGTCGTCTGTTTCAAACCCTGACGATACAAAAAAAACACACCATCAAGTTTTGGAAGGGGATTGAGCAGTAGAACAGGACGTGCGTTTTTCAATATTGTAGATCGCTCGTGCTGTGTGGATCCATCAAAGATTTTGAGGTTTCCCACTTCTAAGATTTCATCAATGGCTGGAGGTATGTTGGTATTTATGTTTCCGCTATTCGATCCCGAATTCTGTATGAATTTACCTGTTATGGACAAATCGGGATCTCCAAGTTTGTTTATATGCAATGTCTAACAGTTGGTATCAGAGCCCTTATTTGCAATCTCTGCCTTGGTGAAACCTTTTGAAATTTATTTTATTGAATTATATGTGGATAAATTTCGGATTTGTATATGGCTTGGATCGGAATTGAGAATTCCGACCAAATTCGGGCTACCCACCATGCGATAATGGATCTAAATGATCACACCGCCATTAGGAAGAGAAACCCCTAAATTTTTCGACATATTACTGATCGTCGAAGGTTAATCGAGCGGTGAAATTTTGGTGGTTAGGGTTTTATAGGGCAGATTGTTTTTTGGCTTAATTCTGGTCCATACATGGTCGTTTTTTGCTGGATCTTGAATCTATTCGTTTGTCCCGGCGTTCTCTTCGAAACCCATCAACCAATTTGGTCGGACATGGGCTGTGGGAGGAGACCCAGACGGCGGAACAGAGGCGGTCGCGGCGGAAGAAGCGGCGGAAGAGAGCCCGAAAGAAGACCTCAGACGCGTGCGTCGCACGCTCCCGAGAGCAGCAGCAGGCGCGTGCAACGCACGCGCCCGAGGGGCTGCAGCGGGTGCGTGCAACGCACGCGCCCGAGAGGCTGAAGCGGGCGCGCTATGGTTTCTCAATTTTGCCCCTCCGCCTTTATAAAAATTGCGATTCTGCCCTTGCCCACGCAAAATTCCGATTTTGCCCCACCTGGGTGTGTAAACTTACAATTTTGCCCTTTTGGGTGTGAAATTCATGTTTTACCCCTTAAAAGTAAAATTCCAATTCTGGCCTTGCGTGCAAAATTCCAGTTTTACTCCTTTTGCACGTGATTTTACTGTTCTACCCTAAAGTGCAATTCTATGAATAAAATTAAATGTCTAGTGATCCGTATATATTTAATTAATTAAGGATTAGCCACAAAGCATCTTTGATTATATTAAATTATATACATTAAGAGCCTTTGGATCACATATAGTTAAAGACAATAATTGTAATTATTCACATTAATATTATGAATTTTATCCCACAGAATTTTCAATATATTAATGTGATTAATTAGGATGAAATATTATTTTATCTTTCTTAATTTACCCACAGGGATTAAGGAAGGGAATATAATTTGATAGTTTCATCATGAAGTAATTATGAATCAATTTAAACTAGAAACTTGACCCACAGGTAGTTTTTGATGTTATATGATTCATATTTTAAAACATGTTTTACATTGGTAAAATATGATTTAAGTTTATTGCCTCAAATATATTGATACATAAGTTTCCTTTGATTATGATGCAGTTTTACCGCCTACGATTAGTTCTGGTATAATTGTTCCCGAGCTAAATGGAAATAACTTTAAAGAATGGAGAGAATTAGTTCTTCTTCAATTGGGGTGCATGGATCTTGATTATGCTCTTAGGTCAGACGAACCACCGAACCTACCGAGAGTAGTACTCATGCCGAGCATACTCATTATGCTTAATGGGAGCGGCCCAACCGTCTCACCGTGATGTACATAAAGACAAAGCTCTCGCTAGCATTCGTGGTTCGGTCATTCAAAGATAACAATGCCAAGGAATTGCTGAAGGCCATTGATGCACAATTTGAGTCTTCAGAGAAGGCGCATGCCATGACACTAATTATGAAGTTCTCATCATTGAAGCTTACAAGTGTAAGAGGTGTGCGTGAGCACATCATGAAGATGAGGGACATTGCAGCCCAGCTGAAGAATCTTGAGGTTGGGATATCAGAATCCTTTCTTGTATACTATATCCTAAATACTCTCCCACAAGAGTATGCTCCCTTCAAGATCTCTTACAACACACATAACACTAAATGGTCAATTAATGAACTCATGACCATGTGTGTTCAAGAGGAAGAGAGACTACTAATGGAGAAAGGAGAAAGTGCTCATATGGCAACACGAGACAAGTATAAAGGGCAAGGCAAGCAAAAGGGGAAGGGTAAGATGCCTCTACCTCCCCAAGTTGGCATTAAGAAGGAATCCAAGTGCTTCTTCTGTAAAAAGAAGGGGCACATGAAGAAGGATTGCGCCAAATTTAAGGCGTGGCTCCAAAAGAAAGGTAACCAACTCACATGTGTATGTTATGAAACTAATATGGTTAATGTGAGTCATAACACTTGGTGGATTGACTCGGTTCTACAATCCACATTTCGAATTCCTTGCGGGGTTTTCGAACCAGCGGAAACCAGTGGGAAGTGAACAAGGCATTTATTCAGGAAACAAGATGCGCTCGCGTGTGGAAGCTATTGGGACATGCAAATTAGTTCTCAGTAGTGGTTTTGTTTTAATTTTGGAAAAGACTTTTTATATTCCTAGTTTTTCTAGGAATTTAATTTCAGTTTCAAGACTTGTACCTTTGGGATACTCCTTTGAATTTTCAGATTTAACATTCAATTTATCGTATAAATCTGAAATTGTTGGGAGTGGTATTTTGTCTGACGGTCTCTTTCAAATTAATTTACAAGACAATATCGTTAATAATGCGATGCACGTTCATGATGATGCTGGGATAAAACGATGTGTTGTGAATGAGAATTCCTCTATGTTGTGGCACCGGAGGTTGGGACATATCTCCATGGATAGAATTAAGAGACTAGTAAATGATGGAGTACTTAATACTCTAGATTTTACTGATTATGACATTTGTATGGACTGTATAAAGGGAAAACAGACCAATAAGTCAAAGAAAGGTGCTAAGAGGAGTACAGAAATATTAGAAATCATACATACAGATATTTGTAGTCTAGATATAGACTCAAATGGTCAGAGATACTTCTTTTCTTTCATAGACGATTATTCACGATTCATGTATCTCTACTTGCTTCGTAATAAGCACGAAGCACTATACGCCTTTAAGGTATTTAAAACTGAAGTAGAGAAACAATGCGACAAGCAAATTAAGATCGTGAGATCAGATAGAGGTGGAGAATACTATGGTAGATACACTGAAGATGGACAAGCACCTGGTCCATTTGCGAAGTTTCTTGAAGAGCATGGGATTTTGCCCAATACACTATGCCTGGTTCACCGGACCAAAATGGTGTTGCAGAAAGAAGAAACTGAACATTATTGGACATGGTGCGGAGTATGCTTAGCAACTCCAAACTTCCTAAGTTTTTGTGGACTGAGGCTCTTAAAACGGCTGTATACATATTAAACCGAGTTCCAACCAAGGTTGTTCCAAGGACACCTTTTGAATTATTCAAAGGTTGGAAACCGAGTTTGCGACATGTACGTTTTTGGGGATGCCCATCTGAGGTAAGAGTCTACAATCCACAGGAAAAGAAGTTAGATCCAAGGACTATAAGTGGGTATTTCGTTGGATATGCCGAAAAGTCCAAAGGATACAGATTTTTTTGTCCATCTCACACCACTAGGTTTGTGGAATCAAGAAATGCTAAATTTCTTGAAAATGATCTCGATTAGTGGGAGCGATCAATTCAAGGACTTTGTCCCCGAAGAAGATCATTTAGATACTCAACCTTCCACCTCGATATCTTGGATTGGTTGTTGCTTACAGCGCCCTTCGTTCAACCGGTCGCGAGCAACAAATCATTGAAGATCCACAACCACCGATATTGATCCGGTAGACCAAACTGTTCAAGAATTACCGATACCGTTGAACTTCCAAAGAGAAAGCATACTCCTCGGGAGAATGTTGATGCGACATTAAGAAGGTCTACTAGAATGAAGAAATCAGCAATTCCTAATGACTACATTGTGTATTTACAAGAATCGACTATAATGTTGGAGCTGAAAGTGATCCGAGTCGTTTTCACAAGCCATGAGTTGTGATAAGTCTAATTTATGGTACAATGCCATGAAGGAAGAGATGAATTCTATGGCATCAAACGAAGTCTGGG
The DNA here is from genome assembly GCA_014182725.1 of Eucalyptus brandiana. Lineage (NCBI taxonomy): Eukaryota > Viridiplantae > Streptophyta > Magnoliopsida > Myrtales > Myrtaceae > Eucalyptus > Eucalyptus brandiana. The sequence goes on along the minus strand of CM024675.1, from coordinate 49,346,149 downwards.
ATTTAATTGAGTTGCCTGATGGTGCAAAGGCCATTGGTTGTAAATGGGTCTTCAAAACTAAGAAGGATTCATCAGGCAATATAGAGAGATATAAAGCTAGACTCGTTGCCAATGGATTCACTCAAAGGGAGGGAATCGATTACATGGAGACGTTTTCTCCTGTATCCAAGAAAGATTCTCTTCGTACTATTTTAGCATTAGTTGCTCATTTTGATATGGAGTTACATCAAATGGATGTGAAAACGGCGTTCCTCAATGGAAAATTAGAAGAAGTGGTTTACATGAAACAACCAGAAGGATTCTTCTCTAATGCTAGTGAGCATTTGGTATGCAAGCTTAAAAGGTCTCTATATGGCTTGAAACAAACATCCCGCCAATGGTACTTAAGATTCCATGAGATCATCTCTTCATTCGGTTTTAAAGAGAATATCATGGATCAATGTATATACCAGAAGGTCAGTGGGAGCAAAATTTGTTTCCTTATGCTATATGTAGATGATATTTTACTTGCAACCAATGACAAGGGGTTGTTATATGAAGTAAAACAATTTCTCTCTAAGAGTTTTGATATGAAAGATATGGGTGAAGCATCTTATGTCATTGGCATTAAGATCCATAGAGATAGACCTCGAGGTATATTAGGACTATCTCAAGAAACCTATATCAATAAGGTCTTAGAGAGGTTTCGGATGAAAGATTGTTTACCAAGTATAGCACCCATAGTAAGGGTGATGGGTTTAATTTAAACCAATGCCCGAAGAATGATTTTGAAAGGGAACAAATGAAGAACATCCCATATGCTTCTGCTATTGGAAGCTTGATGTATGCTCAGGTTTGCACTCGACCTGACATAGCCTTTGCTGTGGGAATGTTGGGAAGATATCAAAGTAATCCGGGTATGGACCACTGGAGAGCTGCAAAGAAGGTGATGAGGTATCTTCAAGGAACAAAGGGACACATGCTTATGTACAGACGGACGGACAACTTGGAGGTATTTGCTTACTCGGACTCAGACTTTGCTGGCTGCATTGATTCCCGTAAATCTACATCGGGATATATTTTTATGTTCGCTGGCGGAGCTGTATCATGGAAGAGTGCAAAACAAACCTTAGTTGCCACTTCTATTATGGAGGCAGAGTTCGTTTCCTGTTTTGAGGCCACCTCACATGGTGTGTGGTTGAAAGGTTTCATATTAGGGCTTAGAGTTATGGATTCCATTGCTAGGCCATTAAGAATATTTTGCGACAATTCAGCTGCAGTTTTTATGGCTAAGAACCACAAAAGTGGTAGTCGAAGCAAGCACATCGACATCAAGTATTTAGCCATCAGAGAACGTGTTAAAGAGAAGAAAGTGGTCATAGAACACATAAGCACTGGATTGATGATAGCTGATTCTTTAACTAAAGGCATGCCGCCAATGAGTTATAAGGATCATGTTTCTAGAATGTGCATTGGTCCAATTATGTAAATTTTTCTTTATATGGAAGAATTTATGAGACTTTTATTCATTTATAATATTTTTCTCAATACAGTTGTATACATTTAGTTATTATGAGAAAAATAATTACGTTTGACCTAGAGTAAACATAAGGTTTATTCATTAAGTTATTTGATCACATATGGGCTGATGAAATACATTGTGATACACGGAAGACAATACTCGCTCTAAGAGACTCATCGCCGTGATTCATGTGTTTTATTTCAGTATGAAGTTTTGTGGGTTTGGGTTAATAATTCATTTGAAGGAATATTGGGATCAAGTGGGAGAATGTTAAAATATTTAATATATTTTATTATTCTAAATATTATTCCAATATTTTATTCCTAATAAATTCCCAATAAATTCCCTATATTAATTCCAATTATTGCCCAATTTATTACCCACGTGTATTAAGTGATATTTGTCTGTTATTACATTACCATAATGGTCTTGATGGGAGATATCGGTAACGTAACCAACGGAATAAAAATGTCAGGTCGTCTGTTTCAAACCCTGACGATATAGAAAAAACACACCATCAAGTTTTGGAAGGGGATTGAGCAGTAGAACAGGACGTGCGTTTTTCAATATTGCAGATCGCTCGTGCTGTGTGGATCCATCAAAGATTTTGAGGTTTCTCACTTCTGAGATTTCATCAATGGCTGGAGGTATGTTGGTATTTATGTTTCCGCTATTCGATCCCGAATTCTGTATGAATTTACCTGTTATGGACAAATCGGGATCTCCAAGTTTGTTTATATGCAATGTCTAACAGCTCATTGTTGTAACATTCACAACATTGGCATAAGTTCCTGTTAATAAATCCAGCCTCAGCATCGAATTGATTTGTTGTCGCAATTAGGAACTTCTGACTAGGAGGCAGGCAAGAATTGTAGAAGAACTATGTATAGCTTACCTGCATCTCCTTTTGTCTTTAAGCATAACGCTGCATGTTTACTCTTGGACTGCAGATCAGCTAACAGCTCCGCCAGATTCGTCATTGTTCAATTCACTTCTTCATCTAGTCTTGTGATTTTTCAGTCTACTTTGACAAGGACCAGGCCTTCACTCTCTCATTTCCTCCCATTACGCCATTCAAAATCTTATGGCAGTTTTTAAAATTGCACAATGTCCCTTTTGATATGCTAAGTATGAGTCTAAACATTCAGAGCCAGATTCATTGCAGGGGAGAAAGAAATTAAGGGACTAAGTTTTTTGCATATGCTTCTGAAGCCGCACCAGCACACTATCTGGTTTTAGTGTTGGCAACATCGCTTGAGAATTGTGATCATACTTCCACGTGGATTACTGCTCGAACAGGTTCGCTTCCATACAAACTTCTTGTGTTGACATTTGATCTTCAGTTAGTATATTCAATGTTCATAACTCATAATGCGTCATGTGTCTGGTCATCTTGTTGGCTTGATTGAGATTATGTCTTTCGTAGTTCTTAAAGTACCCTCTAAAATTAGAAAAAAAAAATGACAAAATTCCACTGATCAAGAAAGTGAAAAGGAAAGAAACAGAGAGAGCCAATGCCATTAAACCAGTGAACTGGAAAAAGAGATAATGAATTCTGTACAATGCAGTTTAACAAGAAAAACCACTTATGTTCCCATTTGCATCAAAGAATGACATCCAGATCTTCAAGTGTAAGAAAGTGGTCAGGATTATATCGATAGCCCTCGAGGTCGCAGTTACGGTCACCGAAACAGTCCTCCAAGAGAATACGAAACTCGGTGGGATCAAATCCACACCCCTCAAGGTCACAGTGCATCGGCTCCTCTCCCAAGCTTCCTCCGCCGATGGCTGGGTTCTTCGGAAAAGTGAAGAAACTGTCAAGGTCACCATCGCCGAAGCAGTCCTTGAACGGACTAAGAAATTCATCAGGATTAAATCCACACCCCTCAAGGTCGCATAGCATCGGCTCCTCTCCCGAGCTTCCACCCCCCATGGCCGAGGTCTCCGGTATAGTCGAGAAACTCTCATGGTGGCCGTCACCGACGCAGTCCCCGGACACACTAAGGAAGTTGTCCGGATTACATCCATGCCCCTCAAGATGGGAGCAGGTGGGGGTGGTCCACTCCCAATCCTCCACCGCCGGCGGCCGACTTCTCCGGCGAATTCAATAAAGGGTCGCCGTCGCCGTCGCCCAAATTTTCAGAATCACAACCAAACCCGTCTCCAGAATCGCCACCAGAACCGATCACCACGGACGAACCCTTCTCCAGACCTTCCAACTTCTTGCACACAAGATCATGAACAGCGTCGTACTTCGCGATCAGGGACTCCACGTCCTCCTCCGTCGCGCAAGAATCCCACTCCTTCTCAATCCACTCCGCCCACTCGGCCAAACCCACCGGCGGCACCGCGTCGACGTGGTCGGCAATTATGTCATCTTCCACGGAGGGGTCGCTGAAGAAAGAACAGGGCTTGCCGGCGGGGGAGAAGACGACGGCGGCGGCGCGAGCGCCGCAGAGGCGGCAGAGCTCGGAGGCCTTCTTGAAGAGGCCCTTGCGCCTCTTCGAGTAAGTCACGAGCCGCGCGGCCTGGTCGGCGATCTTGGCGATCTCCGTTCGCCGGCGCTTACCCATTACCGATGGATTTCGCGAAAATTCTTCGACTACTTGCAGGATTCTTGGGGTTCCCGAGAGAGAGCTTTCGTGGGTTTTTCTGGGTTTCTTGTAGAGAGAGAGAGAGAGAGAGAGAGAGAGAGAGAGATGAAGTTTGAAGTTGCAGAGGAGGCGGGCGGGGGAACGGAGCCGAACGGGAGGATCTGCTTATATAGCCATCGGGGGTGCCTTTTGAGAACTTTCTGAATTCTGATTTTCGGTCGTCTGAATTTCGGTAGATTTTCAAATTGGCCCCGTGAACAGTTTATTTGGGTCGATTAAGTACTCTTAAACTTTCATAATTTGCGTAATTGGTGATTTGTCCAGTGGATTGCTTTTAACATTAACACGGTGTGATAATTAATTGAATTAAATAAGGGAAGACGTCGCTTTAGATTGTAAAATTTAATTTTTAAATTAGATAAGTAAAGACATCACATTAAATTATGAAAATTAAATTTAACATGAGATAAGGAAAAAAAAAGGAAAAGAAAATACATCGAGAGGTTAAAGGAGAGAAGCTCGTCGCCAGAGTTTTCATTGAAGGTTTTTAAAAACATGTTTGTCCGTTTGATAACATTTATTCTATGATTTTTTTTTCTTTTTACTGTCTTCAAATACTTGTAAACAGAAAAAACTTTGGATGAAATATATGAAGAAGCTATATTGTAAGTAATTTCTTAAGTTGCAACATTTGATTAAAGGAGTAATTTTTTTTTTTAAAGATAAAGGACACCTTAATTGAAAATATAATACCTGATTGGAATATTTGCTGAAATGTATAGATTATAACAATGTCTAATACTATATTTTTCCTCCTCCCATGGATCAATAGGCTATGTTAGGCATCATCATGCAGTAAACAAAGTAGATAAAAGTAAACCCACTTAAATCTCTAAATATCAGGTAATAATGGCATCATTTGACTGGAATAAAAAATAATTACATTATACACTTACATTACAATCCAACAAAAATAATTGACACTGAATAGTTATGTGTATAGTTTAAGTGCTACATTTTCCTCTAACTATATTTAATTATAAATTGTGGACATGCAGAATAAATAAAATATAAATGTAAGTGATGTCTATTATCGCAACCCATCGATCATAAGGGTGATAGAGAAAACTTGGAAACTATGGTCTAATAATAATTCCTTTTTAGCAAAACATTGTCAAAGATTATTGCGCATACATAATTCACTAGCATTTAACTTTTTCTACCTAATACAAAAGCACGAGGACAGTTGTAAGATCAATTATAAAATCCAAATTCTATGTTTTAAACCTAGTAGGATTTTGGCACAAACATGAATATTTTAGATTTAAGATTTATCCATGAACTTGACAAATCTCAGCCGCTGGATTTTGGAACCTCACATGGCATCCATGTGATCGAGGTGACTGCAAACTCCACCCGACACTCTCTCCTGCGATCAAGCTCATGGTTTTCACGAAGAAGGGCAACAAACATTTACATACGTGTGTTGCGTGCGTTAAAATTCTAAGATATATGTTTTTTTTTTTTTTTTTATAAATCATACTCTACTTTAATTTTAGTACTTAGTTTCAAATTTTTATTATGTCTTATTGCAAAGCGTGAGAGTCGAAATTCACATTTGAAGCGAAATTATCCTCACTTCAACCTCCCTTGAGAAAGTGAGGCATCCCCACCTTCCCCTAGTAGTTCTAAGATAGACGTTTGACCGGGCGGGTTTTCGGCAAAATTTAGGTCCATCAATGGAGACGATGGACTGGTAGGAGAAAAACAGAAACGAATGCCGTATGGGTTCAATCCGCGAGGAGTGCAATGAACTTCACAAATCACGGTGTGAAAAACTTCACAGGATTCGCAGCACGACCCAATATAAAAATCTCATAAATTTTCGGAATGCGATGGACTTTCCAACCCGAACCGACATCCACGTCAGGTCACCGGGAGTCCGAGAGACGCGTGCACGTGGCGCGTTTGGCAAAAGGGTTAGCTTCGTTGCAGGCAGAGGTAAAACAACCCTTTATTTTTTTTCTCCATGGAGCTGATGCGACATGATGAGATGAGATGAGATGAGAACGAGGGGTAGGGTAGGGCGCTTTTATCATACGCGACGACCAAGACCTTTGACCCCCTCGCGCCCCATTGCGACTCCTTCCTGGCAATTACGGCTAAGACCCGCATCGTCGCCGTTTCAACGGGTACTGGGGAAAAAAAAAAAAAAATCCGCCGGCGGTCCTCGCGTGTCCTTTTCGCGATGACGATCGTCAGGTGGTCTTTTGCCGGCCGACCTCGGCATCGACCGTGCCCGGTATGGGGCTGCGCGGCCTCTCTGTAGCGACCTTTTTTTTTTGGGAAAACCGGCCCGTCGAGCATCGCCGGAGGACGGCTACCCGACCGGAGGAAAAAAAAGGGGAAGACGCGATTGCGGCATGGGGACGCAACGTGATAGGGACCCTCGGACAAACTTCTCTCTTACTGTCTTGGTCTTCTCTCGTATTCTCAACCACTTCGCGGGACGAGATATAGAAATTGTAGGGGAAATGAAATAAATAAAGGGAAATCGGACGACATGGCGTTAGAATAAAAACTGGGTTCCATCCGAAAATCCAGCAACTGGTTTCCACACTCTCTCTCTCTCTTTCTGCTGCTGCTGCTGTATTCGTTGGATTGATCATGCAAGCGGCTCAGGCTCATCCTCCGCCTTCTACAACGTCTGCTGAGATTCCGTCTCAGGTCCTCTCTCTCTCTCTCTTTCGGTGGGCGTTGCGAGTTCTTGCTTTTTGTGTACGGGAGTCTCGCTGTTTGTGGGCTCGCGGGTGAGATCGAGTTTCGTGCTTGAGATGGATCGGATTCTGCCGGCGTTGCAAGAGATGGGTCGTCGGCGTTTAAGCGTTTGGTTTCCGTTTTCTGGTTGCTGCTCTGATTTCAGTTGGTTCCCTGCAATCTGAGCTCTCTTGGCTCGAGAGGTTGTGCCCCCTCCTCCGTCTTCCGCTTCCGGTGCTCTCGCCCCCGCGAGAATTTTGCTTGAGCTGTGGTTCGAGATCTTGGTTAGGCTTGAGTGAGAAAAGTAGGGAGAGCTGTCGAAAAAGAAAGAAAAAGAAAATAGAGGAACCCCGATGCGGGATGACACGAGTGCGATTAAATTTGAGTCGAACGCGACTTAGTGCATTGCGACGTGTTTTCTGGAATTCGAGCTACTTTAGTTTGGAACAGATGATTGACGCGGCGACGGTGATAGGATATGACTTGCGGCCCACTCGGAGGCTTTGAGAAGTTTGCAGACTGTGGGGAGATTAGCAGGAACTATGATTATTTTAGAAATTATACAATCGCCTCCAAAAGATGAGAGCTTTACCTAGTGCATTGTCAACTTTGACAAGCTGGAGTGATGCTGCAATGAATCATTTTTATTAAATAATTGTAGCACACTAGCCTATGACTCTATGCATATTTAGCTAGTTCAGGTTACCAAGTTTAATGACCTATAGAGATTTCCATCTGTGAGTCAGGCTTCTAAACATTTTCCATTTGTGGCTGCCATTGCTTTTGCTGTTTGGTATTTCTTGAAGATAATGTCGAGGGAAATCGTGCAGAAAAACATCGTACCTGTAAAAATTGATGGAATAGCAGGGAGCGCTTCTTTTACTCACGCTGTGACAGAAGGTCAAGGAATGGCTATTTCATCAGGATATGAATATGAAGTATTCTTGAGCTTCAGAGGAGAAGATACTCGAACAAGTTTTACCGACTTCCTTTACACTAGTATGATAGATGTGGGAATCCGCGTCTATAAGGATGACGAAGAGCTCTGCAAGGGGGAAAATTTTGGCTCGGAACTTCTCCGAGCAATTAATCAATCAAAGATCTCAATACCTATATTTTCGAAAGGTTATGCCTCTAGTGTATGGTGTCTCAAGGAGCTAATCCAAATGGTCGAGTGCCAAAAAACTAGGGGACAAAAGATTATGCCCATTTTTTATGATGTAGCACCTTCAGAGGTTCGACACCAAATTAGAGGTTATGGAGAGGCCTTTCTTACACATGAAAACAAGAAGCGATATGATGAAGAGACTATGCGTAAGTGGAAGGCTGCTCTCAACATGGTTGGAGAACTAGATGGATGGGACTTGCAAAAAATGGCCAATAGGTAATTGCCTCTATCATTCCATTTGATGTGCCTTGTCCCATTAAAACTTGATGTGTTTCATTGTTGAAATTGAATTTTATGCTATTGAAACTTTACCGTAGAAATCACTTGAAACAATGAGACAATCCCCATTTTGTACTTTTTTCATTCCAAACAACTTTTTTTTTCTTAGTTAAGGTCATTCGTTAATCATATGTGCCAATGCTAATTCATTTACAATTAAGTAAATCCTTGCAGAAAGCATTTTGAATAGGTCTCTAGTTTTCACTTTGGTCTTGTTAGAACATAGCTTGGTTCAACACAGTTTTCTAACTCATTGCCATTTGACCTCCAACAAACACTAGGAAAGAAGGTGAGATGGCAAAAATAGTTACCCATAATGTTTTCAATGAATTGAAAAAGGCTTATCTAGTGGTATCAAACAACTTGGTCGGTGTGGACAGTCATGTGGATAAAATCATGGAAGAGATAGGTGCTCATATAAATGAAACGCGGATTGTAGGAATTCATGGGATGGGTGGCATTGGAAAGACAACAATTGCCAAAATCATATACAATGAGCTTTCCAACAAGTACGACAATTGTTGCTTCCTTTCCAACATCCATGAAACGTCAAAGCTCAAGGGCATTGAGTACTTGCAGCAGCAGCTCATCCATGACATTCTTAAGACGAAATGGGTGAAAATAACGAACATTGATGAAGGGATTAAGACCATTAAAGAAAGGTTGCCTAATAAAAAAGTCCTCCTTCTTCTTGATGATGTGGAAGAAAAGGATCATATGGATGCACTTGTCGGTAAGCGTGATTGGTTTGGCGAAGGGAGCAAACTTATTGTTACTACAAGAAGGAAAGATGTTCTTTGTGTTCCGGAAGTGGACTGGAGGTATGAGCTTACGTGCTTGGATCCAAATCTATCTCTTCAACTTTTTGGCAAACATGCTTTTAGAAGAGAGTCTCCTGTAGACGACTATATCTGTCACGCCCCGATTCTCGGGGACGCGCCCATCCTTCTACTCGGTCGATTTTAGAATGCGATATCCCAGGACTATGTATCGCCGACCCTTTCTTTTTTTATAAGCACATGCGGAAGCAGTTATAAATCCCCAGACAATAAAACAATGGGATAGGAAAGCAGGCCATATTTCTCATATTGAAATTCACAACCAAACTTTCATTAACAGCACAACTCATAGTATATTTACAATACTATTCACAACGTACTTGACTCACACCTATCTACGCTAAGACAGGGTTTACAAAGGGGATGGGATCTTAGTCTACATCCGGGTTATATTCAATATCCCTCTCTGGATCATCTTCTTCTTCAAAAGTCTTTCTCCCCTTCAGGTTCCTCTTCTTTAGCTTCTCCTCAGGGTCCTGAAATGGTTATTCAATAACCAATGAGACCACGTCTCAGCGAGTCCTACCCCCTAAGACCCGATTAGTAAACCAATACACCTTAGGCTGCCTAAGCACATCACGAGTCAGAGGACTTACCTCTCCTCCCTGCAAGTCAGTATATATATCAAATATACATCATCACATCACATCACCCAATCAGATCGAATCATCGATCAATCGACCTAGTCGATTACATGTCATCCAAATTATCTCTTGATCGACCCCTTCCATACTTTCTATAAGTCTGATCAACATCCAAGACTACTCACCCTAGGTGATATATAGATAGTATGTTATCTTATCTCCAGACGACATATGGAGTCATCGAGTTGTCAAATCATACCGTACTATCTCCAGATGCTCCGTAGAGTCATTGAGCCGGTAGATCATACCGTACTATCTCAAGATGCTCCGTGGAGTCATCGAGCCGGTATACACACAATTTATCATACCGTACTGTCTCCAGATGCTCCGTAGAGTCATCGAGCCGGTAGATCATACCGTCCTGTCTCAAGATGCTCCGTAGAGTCATCGAGCCGGTATACATGTCATTCCAAGCAAATAATCAAATAACCAATTTTATCATTTCCGATAAAATGCCATGAGTGGATACTCGATTGGCCTTAGCCAAAACGTAATAATTTCCTTTTTTATAAATTCCACCATTTTCTGTAGTCCACTCAGATCCTTTTGGTATTATCAACCGAAGCCCAGTTCTTTTTCAATTAATGACCAAAGATTATTCAATTAAAGAATAATTCATTCTTTCACAAATAATTCAATTCAGCATGAAATAGGCCTCAATTAAATAAACGGATCGCACCACGACAATCGCATAAAATTCTGGTCACCGGCCATCTCGGTTGAATTTCCGGAAAAATAAATAAATAAATAACTAATTTCAAAAATAAATAAATAAATACTAAAAATCCAATTTAGGCCAAGTATTGCACGATTGGACGCTTGAGAACGGATCGGGAAAAATCCCGAGATGCATTCAATAAATAAAAGTACGTCTCTACTTGCTAATGACTAAGTCTAACCACCTAACATGCATCGTTAAGTCTCTAATTTAATTGATCTAAACTAATCTAACCACCTAATTGCATTTAATTAAATCTAACCAACCTTAAGTATAATTAGCAAACTAAGAAAGCTTTAGTGAGTAAAACTCACTTGAAAAATGCGAAGACCGAGACACCGCAACGGTGACGCGACGGCGGCCGAAAAGCCGAACTTTCGGCGGCGTCGACGGACACTCGGGTCAGGCCTAAAAGCCTCGCAAGCCCACAGAAAATTCTGGGCTTGGACTGAACTTGGGCTTGAGCTTGGGCTGACTTGCTTCGCGGGCTTGGGCTTCAAGGTTGGGCTGCTGAAGGTTGAGCCAAAAACTGAAGATGGGCTGCACTTGTGGACTTGGCTTCAAATGGGCTGAGATGGGCTTGACTTCGGATAGGCTAGGCCAAAATTTACGGGCTCCAAAGGCAGAATTCGTTGGGTTTCAAATGGACTGGACCAAACAGGGCTGGGCTTGTCTTCGGCTTCATTTGGAATTCACGGGCCGCGGCTTCAATCGAAGGGGACCGGCGTGAGAGAAGCATCTGCGGCGTTGGGTGAGCCGGATTGAAGAAGCCGAAGATGAAGGCTGCTAGCTCGCTCGTGGCAGCTGCCGGCTAAACGTGAAGCCGGATGGAGTTGCAGCTTGATTCGGTGGAGGAGTCAACAATCTACTTGGCGGGTTGACTCGAGGAGACAAAATTTGGTGGAGCGTGGGCGTGTTGGCACGACTGCAGAGAGTCGGTGGAATTGCTGGGTTGATCGGTTGAACACAGGGCAGCGTGGGGCTTCGTTCAGCAAGGCTTCGTGGAGTTGGGCAGCTTCGTGGGCGGTGAAAGCTTGAACAACAAACCAAGCTTGCTGGAGGAAGATTTGACTGAGCAACTGAAGCTAGTGGAGAAGTCGAACTCCTGACTGGGGCGAGGGCGAGCTGATGTAGGTGGGCTCAAGCTTGTTGGGCCGCTGAAATAGCGAACTAGCTTGCTGCGACAGAGACGTGAAGCTCACCGGATTTCTGTTTGCTTCAGTTGACGGTGATGCTGCTCCGCTTGGTGGATCGTTACATGGCCGACAAACTCGCTGGATAAGCAGCTTCGTGGAAAGGAATTTGCGGGCTGAGGGCGTGAGAAAAATACACGGAGAGAGGGAGAGAGTTTTGAGGCGGCGAGATGGGGATTCGGTGGAGAGAGCTCGTGCGAGGAAGATGGGGACGGAGGAGGCGTGCACGGCAAGCTTGGAACAATGAGGCCTAAAGTCAACAAAGCCAACCCATTTCATTGAATGCATTGTCCCCCAAAAGCATCCATGTTTATCCCTTGGCCCTTTACTTCTTTTTAGATAAATAAATCCACCAAATAATCCTATTTTGAGCCAAGAATATTCAGCCCTCCCACAACTCCGAATTTTACATTTTAGTCTTCAATCTCTTCAACAAATCCCCACATTCAAAGTCCAATTTTTGGTGTAGAAAAAGTCCATATAATTTCTGCAAGTCCCCTTCGCCATATAGCTCGGTTTGCAAGATGAAAATCTCTTCAATTCGGCCAATCCGAATTTCCGTTAATTTCCGCGACGTCCGAAACGGATTTTCGTAAAAATCCCGGAATCTCTGAAAATCTTTTAAGACTGAGTCGACATTCCTAGAATAGCTTGTGACACCACAGAACTTTCAATTTCTGAAATCAGGTTCGAATTCACGGTTAATTTCCATTCGACGCGTTTTTAGCGTGACCTAGACTACTGGGTAACTTTCAAAACTTTTCAGTGCAAATGACCCGTGGTCGATTTTTTTCGAGCCACTATAAACCCACTCGACTCATTGGCGACTTTCGATTGTCGTGAAAATCTCGAGAATTCAAGTATGGACACAGGGTACCAAAACGATAAGAAAATTAGTCTAGTGTTGGTCGACGAGAATTTTCCAATTTAGTGGTGTCACCCACGATTAGCCAACATCTCAATCGAACCAACCTGTATCTGATCTCAAATTGATTTATATCTGTGCCGTAATGGTCTCGACAGATGAACACGGTCGAGAAGCCGATTCCTGGTCGAATTCTCAAGTCTATTTGCCTTAAAATTCTTAATGGTTTCCCCAGATAGTCTAGTTATCTCTAGAATGATTAGTTCTGAGAACAGCCCTATAGACGCATCAATGAAATGCCCGATTTATTCAGCAGAAAATAGGGTCGAAAATCTGGGATGTCACAATATCAACCAATCCGAGAGGGCGATACACATTGCCGGAGGTCTTCCATTAGCCATTGAGGTCATAGGTTCACTTTTATCCGACAAAAATAAGGAAAAGTGGGATGACACATTGAAGATGCTAGAAAGTGTTCCTCATGATAAAGTTCAAAAAAAGTTGAAAATAAGTTATGATGCATTAGATAATCGGCAGCAGCGTATATTCCTTGATATAGCTTGTCATTTCATTGGATGTTGCAAAGACATCGTGGTTTATTTTTGGGATGCATCTAAACTTTTTCCGGAAGCAGCCATGGAAGTTTTGCGGAACATGTCTTTAATAAAGATTGAAGAAAATAATATATTGTGGATGCATGATCAACTTAGAGACCTTGGAAGAGAAATAGTTCGTCAAGAAAGTGAGATGAATATAGAGAAGCAACATTAGGTGTGGAATCCCGAGGATGGATTAAATCTACTAAGGATACATGAGGTAAAATGCTTTGTGCAATACATTTCCAAATTACTTATAGACATTTTCTTTTCCCAAAAAAGTAGTTACTTTTTGTGTTCTTTAGCACCATCATGACCTACTCAATTGATATTTTTGGTCTTTTAAGATTTTAAAGGAATGATAGTAGTCAACTCCACCCCTTAAAATAGTGAACTTGAAGAAATATGTTTCCTTTCAACTTTTTTGTTTTAAAATTTTTCCTTTGGGCAGGAAAAGAAAGAAGTTGAAGCTCTTCATCTCAAGTTTGATGATCAACGCCCTTTTACCTATAAGGAATTTAAGAGCCTGCCAAATTTAACGTTCCTTGAAGTAGACGACTTAAAGGAAAATTTTCATGCAAAAAAGATGTTTCTTTGGCTCAAATGGCCATCATATGCTCTTCCAACTAATTTTTTCCCGAGGAATTCAGATCTCCTTCCACGATTACGATGGCTTTCTTGGCATAATATTCACCCAACATTTAAGATTGCAAATTTCTTTGTAGAGAATTTGATTATCCTTGATCTATCTTGGAGTGAAATTACTCATGATTAGAAAGGGTGGAGCCACATGAAGGTATGTTATATGCTAGACAACACTTATTCTTCTGTCTTATTAGATTCAAAAGTAAACTTTGCATGATTTTTCTTTCACAGGCGACTAAGAATTTGAAAGTTTTGAATCTGGCCCATTGCCGACGCTTGAAGAGAACCCCCAACTTCTCAAATCATTCAAATTTAGAACGTTTGATCTTATTAGGCTGTATATCATTAATCAAAATTGATAGATCAATTTGTCAGTTGAAACGCTTGGTTTTCTTAGATGTAACCGATTGTTGGAGTCTTCAGAGGCTACCAAATGAGTTGGGTAGAGATCTTGCAAGCCTCGAATACCTATCTCTAAGAGGATGCTTGAGTTTGGAGAGGCTTCCGGAGACAATCGGGAATTTGGAATTGTTGATTGAGTTGAACATAAGTTACATGAGCATCAAAGAACTACCCGATTCCATAAAAAAGTTGAAGAATTTGAAAGTAGTGAATATGGAGTATAATGCCGTAAGCAAAATACACGATGCCTTTTGGATGATGGAGAAGCTTGAAATAATAAAACTCATCGGCAGGAACTACAGGGATCATTACGAGCACGTGGAATTTGGTGATTGCATCTATGAGAATAAATCCTTGAGGATCTTGAGATTGAGAGGGGTGAGAATACACACCCTACCAAGGCTTCCTGAAAGTCTCATCGAATTAGAATTGGAGGAGTTGAGGGTGGACATGTTTTCCGATCTCTCAAATCTCGCTAACTTAAAGGTATTGCATCTGGGCTTTTGCCCACATAATTGTGATGGGAAATCTGATGGGCTTCTGGAAGAACCGATACCACGGTGGATTGGGAACTTAAGCAAATTAGAATCTCTGAAACTGCTCTTTTATAAGGAGATTGCCTCATTGACAGACCTCATCCTCTCTCCTCATCTGCGTCGCCTCCCGAGGCTTCCCTCAAATTTATCCTCCTTATGTCTCTCTGGTTGCGACTCACTTTGCTCGATGGATCTATCGAATCTGAGGAAACTATTGTCTCTCTCGATTGTGTACTCTGCAGTTGCAGAGATTGAAGGCCTTGGTTGTTTGGAGAACCTACGAGATTTGGACCTTCACTGTGTCGGACAGCTGGCGAAGCTACCTGATCTAAGCAAGTTAAACAAGCTAAGGCGTATTGAAGTATGGGGGTGCGGTAATTTGGTTGAGATTCAAGGCGAACTACCGCGGTTTATGGATGAACTTAGAATTTATTCCTGCGATTTGTTACAGGAGTTCCCCGATCTGTTCAGCTTAATGGGTAAGACAGATGTTTATATGTGTATTCGCAATCAGATGTTTGGATATACAGGTGGACATCGGTTGCTGCTTCTTGGCTTTAAACAGATGCAGATCCCTGATCTAAGCAATTGGAGCAGACTAACAATTCTTGCAGTAGAATCTTGTCATAATCTGGTTGAGATTCAAGGTGAACTACCCCAATCTTTGGAAAAATTGCGGATTCAATGCTGTGAATCTTTACAGAAGTTGCCTGATCTATCAAGCTTGAAGGGATTGAGAAAGGTTACAATAAGACGTTGTGGGAAATTAGTGGTGGAGGAAATTTCTCGGCTTTGCTCGGAGAAGTCAATCAAATTTGTGGGAGAAGACGATGAAGATGAAGAAGACAAATTACCGGTTTGGCCAACAATACTAAGATATGAAAGAGGACGATGGGCAAGACGATGAATAAGTGCACGTTGCACTTGGAAGCTTTTTGATGCACGACCACAAATTGTTCCCTTGTGTTCAAACCTTAAACGAATTGAGGTAAGTACCAATGTTTTGTTTTTTTGGCAATCAAATTCTTTCACAGATATGAACAGAGAAGTTTTGCATGCACCTTTTAATGACCTTTTAGCGGATTCTTGTCTGAAAATCTGATGAAGGTATTTAAATTATGATACCTCCGAACAGCCAGAGGGCTCTTAATTATGTACCAGTATTTGTGTTCTTTTCCTAGTTTGGTTTGGCTTTTTTAGCTACATTTTCTTAGGATGGTTTCTCCTAGAGGTATGCATGTTGATTGCCTCATTTTTATTTGATGTAACAAATTATTAGAGATCATTTTTGATTTGCTGCTTCACACATATTTTGAAATTGATAACCTCACTTTGCATGGGAAATAAATTCACTATGCCGTAAACAAATAGATGGAATGTCTGTTGGAAGGTCATACAACTATGGTTCTCATCTTGAGACTTTACAGCACAATCAACTCATTGTTGCGACTTTGAAGTAGACAGACACTTTGTATTACCATGCTTAAGTTCAGTTTATTTTTCAGGAAAGGTGTGCTTCTTAGTGGGATTTGCAAATGTTATGGAGAAGTCATAAATGAGGGAGCCACCGCAATTCCGAGATTACCAGTGTGGCAGCACTGGCTAAAGCAGCAGTACCAGAATATTTTATCTCGGCAATGATGCCTTCAATCATAGCAATCTTTGACGGGCACACTGACAAAAATCATTCTGTGCAGCAAACATTGCCTACAAGAGTAACTGAGAGAATGTAGCATTTGCTGTACCAGTAGAGAAGGAGCGCCATTGTGCTGAGACTTGAGAATTGCACTCACTTACAAAAGATTGGTAAGAAAAAGAGAGCACCTTCCCTTGGGGCTGCCTTCAGTAATAGAACTGTGCATTCTTAAGCAATATTGGCATTGTTTCTGTCATGAGATCCACTCAATTCCAAGAAAACACTGGCACTGCCACCAAAATCAGTTATGCGTCATATGCTACTTGCCACCTCAGAAGAACTTTCATCAAGTAGTGGTGGCTCTTCCATGTATGCAGAACCTTTCATAGAACCTATTGATTGTAAAAGAAGAGCTTTACATAAGCCAAGCGTCAATTTGAGAAATTCTTCCATATTCTTCGCATGCACAAACTCCAAAAGGATTCCAATCCGCCATACTACTTTCAGTTGAGAAAGCAACTTGGGATCCATTTCTGGAGCTGATGCCAGAGCCACGCGCAGCTCAACATCATTCACATTTGCACAGGACAGATCATCAAGTGAAAATCTGAAGCGGTGGTTGATTGTCTTTGCTTGTAGAATCTCAGAAATTTTAGTCAAGTTGAACTCTATGAGCATCAGGAGGAGCTTCTGCGCACACATTGGTATCAGGGTCCTCATCCTCATTCAAGGTCGGTCAAAGAGGGAGAAATTGCATCTAGGATATGGATTTCAAGCCTGGCAGTTTATGCTCTAACTCTAGAGTTTTGATTAGGAAAATGAACATCGCATCAAATGGAATCTTGAGGGACAAAAATCTGGCATCACCATCCTTGTTGCCCTTATACAAAACATCCAGACTCAGCAGAATCCCACAGATGAATACGTCAGAGCTTTCAGGAATCCAGTATGACTCCTCTGCGATGGACTCAACGCTTGCATTTTGAGCCGGCAATGCGGGTTCTAGGAACGGATCAACGTTGTGCTTTGGTTTCTTTGTTCAATCTTGAACTTCTCTTAGATTGTGTTTGTAATTAGTGTGCTGAATTATGCTTCGTGTGAGTGTGAACCATCTAAGTTTTGCCTGTCTAGTGTTTGGTGATCATGTGCAATTTGGTGTTTGATCAAATGAGCTATGTGCTTGAGATTGCGTGTGCTGGATTGTCACCTTTGAAGCACTTGAAGCTGAAGCGCAAGGTCTATTGCAATGGCTTCCTCTCTCTCCGCACCTCCACCGGCAAGGTACCTTCGCTTTCACTACTAATCTCCACCACTGATGTCCAGCTCAACCCGATCAACAATTTAGTTGCCTTTGATTGGGCTAGGACATGATTCGGTTTGATTAACTAATCTATGTCAAAATGGTAGTGGCTATTGAATTACTACCATTTTCTCCCAAATTTAGCTTGCTCGATCGAACTAAACAGCAGCAGCTTGATGCTGCTTAGGATTTCATTTTTTCTATCATCACGGATTGTTCTGTTCTGTGCTTCTGGTTGTAATACTCGCCGTGATTGAGCTTGTTTTGAGTAGATTAGTCCATGCTGTGATTGATGGTCGGATAATGCTGTATCATGGCAGAGAGCAGCTGTTGGAATGCAGGATTTTGAAGAATGATGAAGTTATTTGCTCTGGTGAGTCACTGATTTCAATGCTTATTTGGTTGATGTTGGAGAGGTTGAAGGAGGACAAAAGCCTCTAGACGATACTTATATTCACAGCCTGATTATTGTTTGGTAATTGGATTTATAAGTTCCCTCTGCTAAGGGTATTCCTTGCTTGTCTTCTTCATAGTTGTTTTTTTGATTCAAATCATCAGTAGGTGCAATGTGATGAATGTGAAGTTCTTGGGTTTGGTTTGTTAAAAGTCCAAATGGATATGTTTTACTTATTGTTTGTCTTGGAAAAAAGAGCGTTGCTCGCATACAAATACGCATAAACCCTCCTTTGTAATGCTTTGCTCGTTGTTCGTTTGGGAAATTAAATATTTTGTTCTTTTGCTTGCTTCAAACAGCTACCTGGGTACGGTTCATGTATTGATTGATTTAGAATCTAGATGTAAACATTTGCAATTGATCTACTCTTGCTTTTGTTCATTGTGCAACTGATCTTTTGAAACTCCATTTTTTTTGTTAAAGTTTTTCCTTTGTTAGTTTTTCCTTTTGTTAACCTTACTTTCAATTGATGCAGAGCTTTGGTTGAGTTTCTGGATATGAGGTTCACTATAATCCCCTCTATGAATTACGAGGTGTGTTTTCCTTTTAGCTACTTAAATCCTTTGACATGGAATCTACAGTTGTATTGCCTACATAACTTTTCATTTTCTGCAGATGCTCATAATTCCTCAGAAACCGGAAAAGAAACACTGGTTATTTTAGAAGAAACTGGTCGCTTATGATGTTGCAACCTTTCGGAAATGGGAACCAAATTGATACCATCTCTATACCCTACATATATAGATTCTACATCCCAAATAGCACAGCTTGCTTTACAATGCCTCCAAATGACTCCTAACGAGCAGCCTTCGAGGACTAAGGTCGTGGAAGAACTAGAATCAGTAGACACTGGCATCGCTAATAGAATAGAACGGGATAGTTAAATTCACTTATTATGTCATTCTTACTTCATGTGATGTAAGTCAAAGTCTGTTATTCCACACTTTTCCATTTTTTCCAGGAATAATCCTGGGCTTTGAATGTTCATTTCTATTGTACCCAGCAGTTACTAGGAGTTGTCTTCTCTTGCAAGTTCTTTGGAATATCCACAACATGTATATTAATACATGCACCGCTTTGTGAATTGAGATGTGATTGTACTTATGTTTATGAGAGGAACAGTTCTTTAAGGCTAATCCTTGATCTTGTTGGCAATCTGAGGTCCACAGAAGAAGTCCATTGCTCTTCAAGAGTCCGAGCTCTTTAATTTTCTTGCATACTTAGGCTTTGAACATGAGCGAAAGGTCATTTTGGTTGCCATCACGAATATGTTCATGTGGTGCTTGCTCTGCAATCAATCTCCAGGAAGTGCTAGGCGGTTCAGTCCATTCTCATAGTATTTTTGAGCTATGAGACATGGTTGGGAAAATTGATGGAGTCATTTAAGGCAAAGTGCTGCTCAGTTGTCCATTTGGAAAGAGCAAGATATGACTTTTGGTGCTGTCATGTCACAGCTAAGACATGTCTGATTGTTTTGTGCTGATAAGAGACATTTCTTATCGTATGTCAGTTTTAGATAAGACTTTTCATATGACATCATAAATGACTAAATTTTATTTTTATATTCTCCGTAACTTGGCCCATTGGTTATTGTACTTTCTTCACTGTTTGTAAATTTGAGGGCTCTATTATTTTCGACACTTCTCATGTATTTTTTTTTTTGAACTTGTTAATATGTCTCTTTTACATCACTCTCAACGCGAAAATATAAAATTTTTCATTATTTTTTTTTAAATTTTGAACAAATTAAAAAAACTAAATTGATTACATCAAAAAACTCTCCAAATATATGTTTATCAAATAGTATTTTCCCAATGTTACTTCTCAAGTCATTTTAAATTGCAAATTTCCAAACAATCTTTGCATTTCACAGAACTCCTTTAGGCTAAGGGCCTTTACATTAGCCAAAGGCTTTCCCCAAAAGCCAAAGCAAACGCACCCATAAATGGGTACTTGAAATTGAGCTTTATGCAGACCTTTTTGCTTGATTGTTGTTGCCTTGCTATGTGACCCGCTGTTTCGTGTAAATCAGCGATTTAGTCATCATCGTGGCTGAAGCGCTCTTGGAGAGCCGGCCTCATGAAGTCAAGTTTATACGTGAGTGTATATAGTGCTGCGCGTTTGGTTCATTTTTATTTTGGAGCTACACTCAATTTGTGTTTCTTGCCTCCTGTTTTACTAGGCAATAAGTGAAGGGGATGATATTTCTTTGTTCTACAATAATTTGCTAGAGAATTTGTGGTTCAACATTGTAAATAATGGTAAAATAAATATCTTAAATAAGAGCTTCATTGGCGAGTATGAATTGGTTATTGGTCGCCTTGTTTTTCAAATTCTTTTCCTTGTGTTGTTTTCGAATATTTGGTCAGGTTCTTTCTTTTTGCATAGTTTCTATCCTCACACCACAGACTCTTAGAATGCCTTGTGAGGTGAATTTCTTTCTGGAGATAAAGTAAGTAAGTGAGTGTTGTAACCAAATGACTAATAATGATCGGTAGAGAAAACCAACACGCAAAATGAGATTTCGTTGCTGCATTATGTCTTCAAAGAAAATGTAAGATGGTCCATTTCATCACATCCTACTCTCATGTCGTGCCCCGTTAAGTTCTTTTATCTAAGCCTCTTCTCCATGTTTATGCAGTTGAGTTGAGTAAACAAAGCTCATGCTTGATTCCGCTACGCAACAAGACCGATCGGTATGTTGCTTTCAAGGTGAGGATTTTTTGGACCTTTTCATTCACCATGATTGTGCTTTACTTTTTTTTAGGTATGGTGGGCGAACAAATTTCTTTCAATCCTGTATTCTTGTGATGTAATTTAAATTTTAGAGTAGGACATCAATGCATTAAAAGCTCTCTACTATGGAGAAACATTATGAGCTTTATATTGGAAATCCAAAACATTCCAGGTTAAGGAGAAGTGGACCCCTGGAGTGCCATAACTCGGCAGAAAGGGACACTTAAGTGCCATAACTTACGAAAGGTACACTTAAGTGCCAAAATTGGAGCAAAATGGATCACTTCCGGCTAAAATCTGACCAAATTGCATACGTAACATTTTTCCGACGAAGCAAGTGCAAAATGACGCCGTTTTGAGTTGACGTGGTAAAAAATAATATAAAAATTAATTAAATTAAATTTAGTTAAAATATTTAAAAATAATAATTTTAAAATTAAAAAAAAAAAAGAAAAAGAAAACGAGGAGAGGCGGGCGAGAGGGCTAAGCCTAAGCCATCGCCACCGCCTCCTTGTCGTTGCCGGGAAGAGTCGACGACGGGGGAGGGTTGGTGGGGTTGCTAAGCCTTGGCCGGGGCGGCAACCCTGACCAACTCGGTGGTGAGGGGCTCGCAAGCCCTCGCCTAGATTCGGCAAGGGTTGGCAGCCCTCGCTTGGCCGAACCAAAGGCCGTTGACCCTCGCCCGGATCTACGCGGGGGGGGAGGAGGAGGAGGAGGAGGAGGGGAAGTAGCCGGCGGGCCGAGGAGGAGGAACAAAATGGGAGGGTGAAGGAGGAGGAGGGAGGCAGCCAGCGGCGAGGGCTGGGGGCCCTAGCCAACCGGTGGTGAGGGCTTGCATGGCCCTTGGCCGGGCTTAGTGGCCCTAGTCGACCCTCCCCCACCTTCCGGTGACGGCGAGGAGGTGGCGAGGGCTCAACCTTCAACCGTTGGTTGCCTTCCTCTTCCTCCATTTCCATTTTTAAAAATAAATATAAATTATATTATTATTTTGTTTTAAATTAAATTGAATTAAATTATTTTTTATATTATATTCAAATTCAAATTATACCAAAATGACATCGTTTTGGCCGATTTAAGGGTTCTATTTTGGCCAACACCTGAAACGACGTTGTTTTGGGTGAATTAGAGCTTACTCAATTCTCCGGCGAGCCACCTCGGCAAGAAGTATTAATATTTAAATGCCACGTATGATTTTCGGCTAGCTTTGCCGAATGTGGCACTTAAGTGTCCCGCTTTTCTTCAAATGTGACACTTAAGTGTACTTTTCGTAAGTTATGGCACTTAAGTGTCCCTTTGTGCCAAGTTATTGCACTTGTAGCGTTCTTTTCCCCTCGGTTAAGTCTACATCTTTGAAGAAATACTGTGTGCGGCCAAATGTAGGCATCGTCAAGCCAAATGGAGCATTTGATTCAAAATTGTGCTGCTCAAGTCCGAGGAACATCATGTTCACATACTTATTAAAGCCACTAACATACTTGTGGGGAGGGACACGCCTTCAATACTTAAATCAACTAAATAATTCTTCTGCAATTTCTTTGCCATGACATGTCAATTGGACTATATTACTGTTGGGTTACGAACTGCTTAAGGTAGAGTCAGTCTAATTGCAGCAAGGATCATCTTTGAATAAGATTTTGAATGCCTACCATAGTAGCCTAAACATCGAGATAAAGGAAAACCACGACAGGCCTTAGAAGCTATGTCTTGATGCTTCAAAAGAATTGGAGTAGGCCTTTCATCCTATCTTCCGTTTGATGTAGTTACCATGTAAGCATGACAGGTAGCTCCAACTGTCTTGTAGTGTAGAGACAAGTTTTTGATATAGGTGAAGAGGACTACTGACATGGTAGGTTTTGCTACTATATGTTCCATAATCTTTCAGGTCAAGTAACTACCGGGTTATGGAGAAAGTGGTAAATACATAGATGAGAGGAAGATAAAGGCAGTTCTAACCAGTCCAATGGAATCACCATTAGTGCTACTGGATTATGGAGACTGAAAGTAAGATTCATCTTTCGAGACTACCATCCCAAAGGATATCTCACCTGTTGGAGTTGAAAATGCGTCACCTTTTCTCATGTCAGAAAACATCAATATGTCCCTTATTGTCTTTCTGGATTGAGATGGCATTGTATTTAATACATGTATTGGGGCTTTGCCGCAGCCTTGGCAAGGCTGTATGTTATTTATTGTGGATGGAAATCAAGTTGCTGCACATCATCTATAAATCGATCTACCTTTTTAGCAACTAAAAATGCGAGTGTATGGGATATCTTTTTTCTCGTATTAACTATATGTGAATCCATTTCTTTGTCTCAAGAAAGATTGGAAATCATAGAATATGACTTCTGTTCTTACTCTTATATTCCAGAAGGATTGTCTTTTGATGCCAGGATCCTGAAGGGTTGGAGAGGCCCTTCGCGCCTCTTCCTCCTCCTCCTCTCTCTATCCCCCCACAGAATATGTTATCTTCTTGGTGGCCTGCTATTTGACTACCCTCTCTGTTTTACAATACATTCTCAACCTAAATGCAGAAGGGTGTGTTCCCAATATCCACTTTGGAAAAGATCAAAGAATTCCACTTATGTACTTGTTGCTCTTTGATTGAAAAAATTCTACTTCATTATGCATTATGGTTCTGGTACCAAGACATCAGGCCGAAGATGTGCACTGTACTGCATACAGCTAGATGAATAATGGACGTATGTTGCTCCAAGAGATTTCAATTTTCCACCCAAGTAGCTGTAGTTGCTGCACGTTGCGAAAAGATCCATGCCCAAAGCGAACTCACTTGTTTTGACCATGACTGGTTTTTTGCTGTTCATGTTTTCAAAGTGGTTGGCTATTTGGGTGGAGTGTTGTTTCTTGTTTTTGCAGTAGTGACATTCATCAGAGTTTTCTAGAGCTTTTCAGACTGTTGAAAGAGTGAGCTCAGAGCCCGCAATGTGTGATATTGCTTGCGGACTTTGGTTAGAGTGACATGATCTATATAGGCTAGAAATAAAGGTGCTGAAGATTCACCATAGGCCTCTTCTTTATCGCTTGTTTTCATGTATATTCACAACTGCAAACGAGCTTGACTTGAGGCATGTAAAATGAAGGGTATATGCTGAGAACTTTTACTCCCTCAGAACTTGAACTCGCATGCTCCATCAACGCCGATTTAGTCC
Organism: Eucalyptus brandiana; assembly: GCA_014182725.1. NCBI lineage: Eukaryota > Viridiplantae > Streptophyta > Magnoliopsida > Myrtales > Myrtaceae > Eucalyptus > Eucalyptus brandiana. The sequence goes on along the minus strand of CM024675.1, from coordinate 49,322,116 downwards.
TCCCGACAACGAACCGCACCAAGCTATCCTTCCAATACGTGGGCCTCCACGAGCCGGACAAGTCCATCGTCTACTCATGTGTCATGGCCCGAAAGTTAGCATGTCCAAGAGGTTTCCATGAGTTAGGTGTGACACCTTTTGACCATCGCCTTATGTTCCCGAGACGTAGAGTATTCTACTAGGAGCGGGCGATACTGTATTTGTACGCATATGTTATAAATGCAAGTAGTTAGTAGTTGGCTATAAATGCGGTAGTTGGTAGATGGGGAGGTGCAATCTCCATCGTTAGATTTAAGGGAGATCTACAGATACGGTTTGCCTTATACTTGCATATAAAGGGGTCTCATCCCTCATTGTAATTCATTCACAAGTTATATGAAAAGCAGAGCTTCTCTCTCTAAGAAGTTTCTCTCTCTACAAAGTCCCTTGTGAGTCGAGTGTTGAAAGGCTACTTAGGGGTAAAACCTTAAGGCCGCATGGGGTAAGCCAAGGAGTGATCGAGAGCGAAGATCGGCCCGTGACAAGTGGTATCAGAGCTGATTTGTGATCCAAGTGCAAGTACAATGGCTGATCCACGATTGATGAGGCGTTGGCGTTGGCGTTGGGTGGTGACTGCGCTGATCGTGGGCGGAACATCGAGAAGGGTAGTGCCAAGGGGAAGAAGACCCGTGGTGGTTCGAAGGAGCTGACGGGGGATCTTGCACAACGGATGGCGAAGCTAGAGTTGTTCGTCTCCGATGTCCAAGGATCGGTTGATGACCTAACCCAGACCGTGGATAGAGTTGACGCCGGAAGGGAGGAGTTGGTTGCGGAAGTGCAAGAGCTCAAGACCGGCATGGGAGAACTCCGCCACGAGTTGCTGGGGACCCTACAGGAGGAACTCACACAACGGTGCAAACCCTTGGAGACCGTGATGGCGGCCATGCGCGCAGAGATAGCGGAGCTTATGGGTAAGCTCACTGAAGCACAAGCTGCACGCATGAACGGTGTGATCACGGTGTAAGGTCCACGGGTGGACATGCTAAAGCCGAAGGAATTACGGGGCTTGTGGGTGGCCAAGGACGTGGACAACTTTCTATGGTATATGGAGCGGTATTTCCAGACCATGGGAATCAATGGCGACCAAACATGGGTAAACACTGCATCTATGTACTTAGCGGATAGTGCTTTGTTGTGGTGGCGTCGTCGGTCGGATGATAGGTGCGGGAATCCTATCGCGACCTGGAGTGATTTCGTTGAGGAGTTCCGACGGAACTACTTTCCCACTTATGCGGAGGAGGAAGCTTGTGACGAGTTGAAGCGTCTCGAGCAGAAAGGTGGTGTGCGCGACTATATCAAGCGGTTTTTAGAGTTGCTACTCCAAATCCCCTCGATGAATGAAGTTGAAGGGTACCACCAATTCATGAGTGGTCTCAAGCCATGGACCAAACAAGAGTTGAAGCGGTTCAACGTGGGAGACCTCACGATAGCCATGACCGTAGCCGAGTCACTTGTGGAGTACAAGGCGTCGCCTTCCACATCTCGACCGGACACCCGTCCAAGGGACAAAGGCACCGGTGGGGGAGATTGGAGTAGATTCAACAATCGTCCGACTAGAGCTAGACCACCGAATGGTCCTCATCCTCACCGGGCTCATGCGGGTCCAAACGGAGGTGGGCAAAGGAAGGTACGCTCGTATAGCTGTTTCTTTTGCGATGGTCCACACATGGCGCGAGATTGCCTGAATAAGGCCAAGCTGGCCGCTTTTTGCAAAGAGGATGAACCTAGGGAGGAAGCACGGTTGGGATCACTGCAACTCCTTAGCACAATCAAGGCCAAGAAGGCGAAGGAACCTAAAGGCTTGATGTTTGCGGACGTGAAGATCGGAGTGACCACGATGAGTGCGCTCGTGGACACAGGAGCATCCGACATCTTCATCTCGGAGGAAGCCACAAAGAAACTTAACCTACAAGTTGAGAAGGGAGCAGGTTGGCTCAAGACCGTGAACTCAAAGGAGGTCCCTGCGATCGGGGTTGCAAGGGACGTTGAACTACAACTCAGGTCATGGAAAGGCAAGGAAACTCTAGAGGTAATTCCACTTGACGACTACGATATTATCATTGGAATTAAATTTCTAGATAGGATCCATGCTGTTGTAGTTCCCTTTGCGGAATGTATATGCATATTGGAAAAGAATAGTCAATGCGTGATTTTGGTCCATCGTGAGTCGGATCGTGATCGAAAGATGATCTCGGCCATATGACTCACCAAAGGAGCAAGGAAGGGTGAGGTGACCTTCCTGGCAGCCTTGAAGATCGAGGACGACAGGGGTGAAGGGAAATAAGTCCTGATGGAAGCAACCCAAGTCCTCGACTCGTTCAAGGATGTCATGCCTTCGAAGCTGCCAAAGAAGCTGTCACTCAAGAGAGAGGTGGATCATCGAATCAAGCTAGTGCCTGATGCTCGACCGCCTGCCATGGCGCCTTACTGTATGACGCCGCCTGAATTGGAAGAATTGAGGAGACAACTCAAGGAGCTGCTCGACGCGAGCTACATACGGCCGTCAAAAGCCCCGTTCAATGCTCCGGTCCTATTCCAAAAGAAGCACGATGGGTCACTCCGGATGTGCATCGACTACCGGGCGCTGAACAAGCTGACTGTGAAGAACAAGTACTCGATCCCGCTCATCGCGGATCTCTTCGATCAACTTGGTGGAGCTCAGTGGTTTACCAAGCTGGATCTTCGATCGGGCTACTACCAAGTTCTGATTATCGAAGGAGACGAGCCGAAGATAGCCTGCATGACGCGGTATGGATCTTACGAGTTCCTAGTTATGCCGTTCGGCTTGACCAACGCTCCGGCTACTTTCTGCACAATGATGAACAAGGTACTCCACCCTTTTCTAAATAGGTTTGTAGTGGTTTACCTAGACGATATTGTGATTTATAGCCGAACGTTGGAAGAGCATGTCGAACATATAAGGCAGGTCTTCCAAACCTTGCGCGAGAACGGGCTGTATGTTAAGCGCAAGAAGTGTGCCTTCGCCCAAGAGGAAGTTCCGTTCTTGGGGCACATCGTCGGGGGTGGACATGTGCGGATGGACAAGGCAAAAATTCAATTGATCATTGAATGGGAGCCGCCGACGAACGTACCTGCGTTGAGGTCATTCTTGGGCCTCACCAACTACTACCGACGGTTTGTGCGGAGTTACTCGAGCATCATCGTGCCACTCACGGACCTACTAAAGAAGGAGAAAGCATGGGAGTGGACGGATTGATGCCAAAGAGCCTTCGACCGATTGAAGACCGCCATGACCGAGGAGTCGGTGTTGGCGTTGCCCGACCACACCAAACCTTACGAGGTAGAGACAGATGCATCGGATTATGCAATCGGTGGTGTTCTTATGTAGGATGGACATCCAGTGGCGTTTGAGTCCTGAAAGCTGAACAACATCGAGCGTCAATATACCGTCCAAGAGAAGGAGATGACTGCGGTCGTGCACTGCCTTCGGACGTGGAGACACTACATCCTGGGATCGAAGTTTGTCGTGAAGACGGACAACGTGGCCACGAGTTACTTCCAGACCCAAAAGAAGTTGAGTCCGAAGCAAGCTTGATGGCAAGACTTCCTAGTGGAGTTTGACTATGTATTGGAGTACAAGCCGGGGAAGGCCAACTCCTTGGCAGATGCGCTGAGTTGAAAGATGGAGCTGATGAGTAGCTCAATGAGTCGACCGAGCTATTCTTGGGTCGACCGCATCAAAGAAGGACTAGAGCATGATCAAAGAACCCAAGCTCTCATTGGGTATGCCAAGGAAGATAAGACTCGACAGTTTTGGTGTGAGGACGAGCTCCTTTACATCAAGGGAATGCGGCTATACGTGCCCTTCCATAGGAAGTTGAGGAAAGAGATCTTGCGCGAGTGCCACGACTCGAAGTGGGCGGGTCATCCAGGGATCCACCGCACGTTGGCCCTCGTCGAAGATCGATTTCATCGTCAACCTGCCGAAGTCCGAAGGCTATCAGACTCTCATGGTAGTGGTTGACCGATTTTCTAAGTACGCAACCTTTGTGCCTGCGACAAAGGATTGCCCGGTCGAGGAGGCGGCCAAGCTATTCATGAAGCATGTGGTGAAGTACTGGGGGGTGCCACAAACGATCGTGAGCGATTGAGATCCCCGTTTCACGGGACGGTTCTGGTATGAAGTGTTTAGACTACTGGGGTCGGAGCTAAATATGTTGACAAGTTTGCATCCCCAAACCGACGGTCAGACGGAGCGGGTCAATGCTCTCTTGGAGATCTACCTCTGACATTATGTGAGCACGACGCAAGTGAATTGGGCGAAGTTGATCGACGTAGCCCAGTTCTCCTACAACTTGCAACAGAGCAACTCGACCGGCCAGAGTCCGTTTGAGGTTGCAACTGGGCAGCAACCCAACACCCCGAGCACAATTGCTTCGGGTTACCAGGGGAGCAGTCTGCCCGCGTACAAGTTTGCCAAGAACATGCAAGAAGAGGCAGACTTGGCACGAGCGTGTCTACACAAAGCCTCCAAACACATGAAGAAATGGGTGGATAAGAAGCGACGGCACATGGAGTTCCAAGTGGGAGACCAAGTGTTGGCCTAGCTGCATGTGGTCCTTCGATACAAGGACGTGCACAAGGGGTTGATCCGTCACTACGAAGGGCCATTTCGAGTGTTACAACGGGTTGGAAAGGTCGCATACAAGCTGGAGCTACCACCAAAGCTAAAGGTACATCCAGTTTTCCATGTAAGTATGCTTAAACCTTTCCAAGTTGATGAGGAAGACCTGGATCGAGGGGAGTCACAACGAGCGCCGCTTGGGGCAAAGACCTCGTATGATCGAGAAGTCGAGAGCATCTCGGTGGATCGAGTCATACGGAAGAGGTATTGTGCGGCCAAGCGCGAGTATTTAATTCGATGGAAGGGTCTTCCGGAGAGTGAAGCCAGTTGGGAGCCCGAAGAGAGTCTTTGGTAATTCAAGAAAGAGATTGAAGCCTTTCACGCCGAAGACGCGACGAGGGTGTTGCCTGATTAGGTGGGGGAGAATGTCATGGCCCGAAAGTTAGCATGTCCAAGAGGTTTCCATGAGTTGGTCGTGACACCTTTTGACCCTCGCCTTATGTTCCCGAGATGTAGAGTATTCTCCTAGGGGCGGACGATACTATATTTGTACGCATACGTTATAAATGCGAGTAACTGGTAGTTGGCTATAAATGCCGGTAGTTGGTAGATGAGGAGGTGCAATCTCCACCGTTAGATCTAAGGGAGATCTACGAATATGGTTTACCTTATACTTATATATGAATGGGTCTCCTCCCTCATTGTAATTCATTCACAAGTTATATGAAAAGCAGAGCTTCTCTCTCTACAAAGTCCCTTGTGAGTCGAGTGTTGAAAGGCTGCTTAGGGGTAAAACCTTAAGGCCGCACGAGTAAGCCAAGGAGTGATCGAGAACGAATCGATCGGCTCATGACACATGGCTCTCCAACCGAACCGCCGTTGCCCCGCCTCGGCCTCCGTTGTGGCCTTCATCAATCGTTGAATCCACTAAATCATTGTCGATGTGTCTTCTAACTCAATCGGAGACGATCAAGTATACACCGGCCACGGCCTCCCGATGGAAAGCAAGGACGATATTTCAGCTGCCGAGGAGTTGCCACTCGGGTAGGCCCCCTTCGAGGAGTCGGCAAACAAGAGGGGGTTGAACTTAAGTGACATTGTGTGCCGAGCCTTTTCAGTGGGGTGGTTCGGGAAACCGGAAACGGTGGGGAGGACGATGAAGCTCGCGTGCTACAATGCCGAGGGCACTCCTAATTTTTTATATGAGGCCGGTGGAGGGCATAACAATAGTTGCCGATTTCGACGAGATGAGAATTGTTCAATATAAGGATAGGTCGGTATCCCAAAAGCCAAGGGGACGGATTACCGATCAGGGAATTGGCAGAAGCCGAATAGGGTGTGGTTGTCGGGCAGCCGGTGATGGCCCATTAATTCGAGATCAACGGCAATACGGTCAGATTAGTGATTCATTGCACATTGTGGACTACGAACATAATCTGCGTGCTACGTTTACATTGCTTGTTTTCCGCTAATTTGAAATAAGGAAAGATGTTAGCAAAGGACACTAGGACAAAAATCAAATTTGATTTTCCATGTGATGTAACACGTTAGATGGGTTGCTCTACGACATTGGCTTAAACGAGTTTAGCGTTGTGAATCACCATCAGATTTTGTCTTCGAGTTTGGTTTGCATTTATGATTAGTTGGAAAAACTGGATCTTTCATGTTGGGTTCAATGTCTGAGGGGGACCGGTATTCTCTCTAGCTTCGTGGAGTATTGTACAGAGGATTCATTGCTGAGGTATTCGTACCGTACATGAACCTAAATGAGGACCACGACACCTTCAATGCAGGTGAATATGGCATAGGCCAACAGGCGATGTCACTGGAGCCGCTCGCCGATTGCCCGGCGAGTGTGGCCTTTTTTATGGTTACTACGCGAGTTCCGGTGGCGTGCCAGTGAAAGTTCCCAATCTCTCCTGCGTTTTTGAAGGGCGTTCGGGGGATCTGATGTCGCGCCATGGCGAAGGGGCAATTCCGGACGTAACCGTAAGTACTTATAGCGGTACTTTTACGTGCTTACGGGGCTCATAGAAATTGAATAGAAGTAGTCCCCCTTTGATCAAGAGGGGCGTCGAATTGTATTCTTTTGAATAACGTGACATGTAATTATAAGTGAATTAAATGAGATAGACCGGTTTATCTTGGACTGACATTTGCAGATTATTTAACAATCAAATCCAGCTTTTGGTAAAAAATTTGTGTCCTTAGCAATTATATTATGATAGTGATGATTGGTATGTGCGGTTCAATCTTACAGGTGAGAGCAGTGATGCTAGAAGTGAGCTTTGTGGTGAGGATGCTAGCGAGCCCACCGGATCCATCAATTTCAAGGTAAATTTTCTCATGATAAATGTATATGGTAAAAAGTAATTAGATTTTTTTGGCGAGATACCTATTGTTTGCGTATTATACGTGAATAATAATATATAGGCATTTTTCGTTAGGTGAATTTCATTTGGAGTGAGCGCATTTTAGCTAGTAGAGTTTGCAATTTGATAACTAAGTTTTGAGCTAAATTACCAAATATCCCAAGCTTCTTTTGCAATTAATGCACTTTGACTGGAATCCAATTAATTTTTTAGCAAGCTGCTACTGGGTCGGACACATGACCGATTTTCCATATGCCACCTCATTGCCACATGGATGCCATGCTAGCAATTTACTGACCCAACTGATTGAAAGCAAACAAAATTAAAAAGTTCATGGTACCGGACGATTGAAATCAAAGTTCCGTGACCTGATTGTAACTTTCATGACAGTACCCCATTTCTTTTCTTGCTACTATAAAATAATTCACAATATATGTTCAAAATCAGCCGCATACTCACCTGCTGATTTGCTAAATGAAATGAAAAACAGGACCAAACTCGAAAGTCCGCTCTTTTATGTTACTCATATAGGGCAATTCATTGAGTTCACCGACCCACCATGCAGATCACCCTTGCTAAAATAGTGCAGGTCAAAGCTGTGGAATACAGCACAACCGATCAGACAAGAGAAGATCCTCACGGCACATTGTTGGCACAAAACACAGTCGGATGTCTTCCACGGTCACTTCTTGACTTACTATCTCGACCTGGACATTGATGGCGAAGCCAACTCCTTCGTCAAAAGCCAATCTCATCACATAGAGAACCGCCGAGAACACTTCACCGAGGAAGAGTTATTGGACCGTCGAGAAGGAGACGGCCAAGACCAAATCGGGCAATGGAATCCATCTGGGCACGAAGCCCTTGGAGCTGCTGGCGGAGAACCCGGCGAAGAAGACCAGAATCGCAAGATGACTACTTGCAAATACGAGGCCCCTTCACGGACTATAATTTGGGGGTGACCCCTTATGACAAGTCGGAGAAATGGGTGGGAGGGCCATTCTCTCTCCGATCAAAGCCACGGGATGATTCATTGGCTATTTGGAGCCTTAGGTTGATTTTTCATAACGACCATTATAATAGTGGTTGGGGGTTTTCTTTTCAGCAATAATGTAATATCACCAAAAATGAGGGTCCGCATGAGTCCTCAGTCTAACCCTAGAATTGGATCGGACCAAACCAGTCGATTCCAAATATTTCTTGAGGCTGGTCCTTGATTTCACATAAAGAAATGGACCAATTAGATCAGTCAAGATTTATTATTATTATTATTATTATTATTATTATTATTATTATTATTATTTACTTTTTTATTCATAAGCATTAGTAAAATTCCCATAGGTAGGGAATAGAATAAGCTAAAAAAGAGAAGAAATCACCGGTTCCAGGATCGACTCTAGAACTGGATTGAACCGATCGGTCTGGTTTCTAATTCCACAAATTGGGTATTGATCCTGCTCAATCCAATTCCAGGTTCCAAAGTGAGAATCAACCCGCCATCAATTGCATAGCTAATCGAATCTCTACATGTGTCGTTTAGTATCAATAAACACACCACAAAATGGACACAATGGCTGATAACAACCGAGGATTCGTTCATCACCGATTAAGCTTGATTCAATCAAATGATTAGAAAAAGGCTCGATCGATTCCAACTTCGTCTTCTTTGTTCTCGGGGGGTTTGCAAGAACAGGAAAATCGAGAACGAGGACACAGTCCTGTACCATATGATGGCGTACCAGTGCGTGCCGCGCCAAGAGGACGTCCCGATAATGCCCCTCTTGAGCAGCGGGGCTTGAGATCCAGTCCACCAATTTCCTCAAGAGGAATCAGCTTTCGGGATCTCCTATTAGCTTTGTTGCCCTAAGCCCAATAGAAAGTTAGAAACTCCCCCGACCCGCAATGACATTTTCTTGCCATTTAGACCAGCAATATGATATGGCCTTTGTAAGTACATCAGCCCAATAGCATGATGATGTTTGAGAAAAATAATAGGGGAGGAGAAAATTAGGAGTACTATTTCGTACTGAATAGTAAAGTTGTTTAGCATCATTCGGATTTATACATAAATGGATACGCCACGTGGACACTGCATGTGAGATCAAGAGAATTTACGAACAAATTTTTAGATGGTACACCACTCGTTCTCTCTCTCTCTCTCTCTTCTCTTTTTACATAACTCACTTTCATTTCCATGGATTGGGTACTGCGGATTTTAAAAGTTAGGCCAATTTTTCAAACCAATGATAATGAATGTGGGTAGTATAATAAGGAGTACACTTTCCTATTATTTGTATATAGCAGATTGGTGCTATAAACCTTTTCTTTTCATAGAAATATCTTTGAAAAGTTCTTTTATTCATTTTTTTCCTTAAAGCCTGTCTTCAAGTTTGTAATATAGCAATTGGGGTAAATCATTTATGTGTTATTTTCTTCCTTCATTTATTTAACATTTTCAAAAAGGTAGCTTTTGTTTTAGGAATTTCTGACACGATATGAGAACTCATTAAAATTCTATGTGACGCATCTAATCCAAGCTTGTCCGTTCTGAGGAGGGACATCAACAAATTTAGTCGATAATCGTGTTTCAATATCATTTTCTTTTTCATTTCCTTTCTCATTTTCTAATGTTTTTTCCCCTTTTTCTATCAAGAATTTCTTCTTGTCCCCAGCCCTAGTCGATGTAGCCGCAATAGCTCTAGGCACTCGCCCACAATCCCTGCCGTAAACCTCTCCATTGAAACCCCATCCATTGTTGCTGCAAGCCAACATGACTCTATATGCCATGGATCTCTCTCTCGATACCATAGAAAAAAAAGAAGATAAATAATTGGGTGACAGTCTTTAATCTACAGTGAGAATAAGAATCTCTTCATGACTACAAAAAAAAAAAAAATTACATATTATTGAGTGATTCGCTCTTTTAAGAATTTGTGACTCACAACAATTTAATATTCTCACGGTAGTTAAAAGACTATCGTGCTAGCACAACCCAAGGAAGAAACAAGGCCACGGATCGCAACTTCCATGGGGAGGGAGAGAGAGAGAGACTCGGGGAAAGGTGCAGAGTTGAGTAGCAGTAGCAGTCATCTTGATGGCCGGTGGCGGCTTGAATGCGTGCAGTGACGTTCATGGAGATTCAGCTTGTGGAGAGAGAGAGAGAGAGAGAGAGAGAGAGAGAGAGAGAGAGAAGATGGTCGGTGGCGGCTTGAATGCGTGCAGTGACGTTCATGGAGATTCAGCTTGTGGAGAGAGAGAGAGAGAGAGAGAGAGAGAGAGAGAGAGAGAGAGAGAGAGAGAGAGAGAGAGAGAGAGAGAGAGAGAGAGAGAGAGAGAGAGAGATTGCGGAGGATTAGGGTTTGCTCGGCAAAGTTCTATCTAGCCCACTTGCTTGTATCGCGATTCTTTGGTGCAGACATTAAAACAAATTACTCCACATGCAGGAATCGAAACAGGACCACAGAGCACAAGTCATGTCTACATACCGAACGGGACCATTGACAGGCCGACACGATACATATCAACTCGTGAAACGCATTCTCATCCACGATACTTGAGGTTCCTCTTTTGAAAATTTCTATGTCAAGAAGTGTCCGCTTATATAAGGATGTGGATGCATCCCCGAGTTCTTCATGTTGGATATATTATTAATATAGTCCAAAATAATATGTTCACATACAAGCCCAATAGGTAAAAGCATGGTTATTTGGGTCCATATGGCCGAAGCCCAATAACGCGTGCATATAAAAACTCTAGGGTTTCCTACGCCTGGAGGTAACACTGCTGAAATGCCCAAACTGACGTCTCTTGGTGTAATACTTCAAGAACTACTTCTTCTCTCTCAAACCTATTACCTCCAACAATCTTGAAGTATTAGGTTCGTGTGTCGGATTTGAGTGAGTAAAGTGTGTTCTTGAAGATTTTGTCAAGACGAACTCATGGCTGTAATTTACTTTCGATTTCGACGGTGATATTGGCCGGGATCTCGAGTTTGAAGATTCGGGTGACCGAAATCTTTGATTCAAAAACCCAAAAATTATAGCCAATTTAAGAGGGTGAAACCACTTGGGCTTTGATCTACTCGTCGCTACGAACGTTTTGAGTGGTCACTCGCGTCAATCGGAGGTCGGACAGAGAAGTTACGGCACCCGGAAGTTTCCATCTGAATTTCTAGCGAATTTTGGGGACGAAATTTCTAGCGAATTTCGGGGGGCGAAATTTTTCAGCAAGTTTCAGCAATAAGGGCAGTCCATCTTAAGGTTTTTGGGCGCTCCAGATCCGTTTTTGGGGTTTGTTTTGGCAAATTCCATCTCTACAGAGCAGTTTGATCAAGGTTAGGGGAGTTATTCAACTTTGTTGCTCTGAGGACTTCAAGGTGCACTCTTTCTAACACTTTGTTTTAATTAAAATAGCAAAACGTAGTTCCTATGATATTATAAAGTTGCAATCTTTTGATGTTACTGAATTTCATGGCTGAAAATTACATGTTCAATTTGGCATGAAAGAACGTGACATATTTTATACTGTATTGAGCGATTTTACATCTACCACTGAAGATGTGAATGAATATCAATAGAACAAAGATGAGGATTTTTGTAGAGATTACTTGTTGAACTCTCTAAATCCTAATTTGGCTATGACTTATAGTGAGTATAAGACAGCGAAAGAGATATGGGATCACTTGAACGCTCAGTTCCAAAAACAAGATGGGTTATCTAAAACCCTCCTAGCGGAGAAATTCTTTGACTTTAAATTCACTATGAATTCAAGCATCACCTCTCAGTTAGTTGAATTTGAGAACATGAGGAACAAGCTGAAAGATGATAATTCTGATATGTCCGATAATCTCTTTGTCGGTCTTGTGTTGAGCAAACTGCCAACTGAATGGTAGAGTAACTTTATCTGTTAACTCATATTATTTTGGTTGTGCATTCATGGTTAATGTTATGTATAGGTTGAGTTTAAATGCTGATAGCATAAATCATGTGAATTCTACTTTGATTGATCTAAAGTTGCTACACAATAGACTTGGACATGTGAATTACAGGAAAATGCAACATTTAGCTAAAACTCATAACATTCCATTAGATACTTCTATTCGATTTGATAAGTGTGAAGTGTGTGCACAAGCTAAAATCACTAGAAAACCCTTTAAATTGATTTCTAAAAGTGTCACGACCCGATCCTCGGGGACGCGCCCATCCTTCCATTTGGTCGATTTTTAAAGTGCGATATCCCAGGACTAATTATCGCCGACCCTTTCTTTTTATTACGCATGCGGAAGCAGTTATAAATCCCCAGACAATAAAACAATGGGATAGGAAAGTAGGCCATATTTTTCATATTGAAATTCACAACCACACTTTCATTAACAACATAACTTATAGTATATTTACAATACTATTTACAAAGATAAAAGTCTCACACCTATCTACACTAAGACAGGGTGCACAAAAGGGATGGGATCTCAATCCACATCCTGGTTGTACTCAAGATCCCTCTCTGGATCATCTTCTACTTCAAAATACTTTCTCCCCTTCAGGTTCTTCCTCCTCGCCTTTTCCTCAGGGTCCCGAAATGGTTATTCAATAACCAATGAGACCACGTCTCAGCGAGTCCTACCCCCTAAGACTCGATTAGTAAACCAATACACCATACGGTTGCCTAAGCACAACATGAGTCAGAAGACTTACCTTGGCCTCAATTCCAACCTGCAATTCAAGGTTAAACACATATATTCAAACAATTCATGACATCCGATCAAGCACTGGCCAATCGACTAAGTCGATTACATGTCAGTCAGACCCTTTCTAGGTCATTCCCACTCATACCACGATTTCCCAGTGGTGTACTCTTTCACCAAATCACATGTGTTTCTCGGGCGTCGTTTTCGCCAATGACATACCGATCACCGACACCGTGCGTTCTTTAAGGCGCCGTTTTCACCAGTGATATCCTCGATCACCGAACCACGTGTCCTTTCTAGGGCGCCGTTTTCGCCAATGTGACATCGGCAATAGACAACACCGTGAGTTCTTTAAGGCGTCGTTTTCACCGGTGATATTTCCTTAATCACCGAACCGCGTTTGTCTATAAGTCATTTACGTGCGTCTTTTAAGCGCGCCGTTTTCGCCGATACTCCCAATCACCGAACCATGTATGTCCAATAACATCGTACTGACGGCCTCACCAATAACATTCTCTCGTTATCTCTCATCATTCTCTCTACTATATAGCCCATCAACGTACGGGCGCTATATACCCATGCTCGGCCAAGCACCAATCAAATATTCAATAACAAACAATTTAGGACAATTCCTAAAATTCCACAATTAATTCAATTCCACACAACGTAGAGCTCAAATAAATAAACGGTCTGCACCACGACAATCGGCACGAAATTCCGGCCACCGGCCATCCCGGTTGAATTTCCGGAAAAATAATTAATTAAATAATTAATTTCGAAAAATAAATAAATAAACATTAAAAATCCAATTTAGGCCCATATTGCCTTATTGGAGCCCGAAACGGGTCGGGAAAAATCCCGAGATGTATTCAATAAATAACCAAACATTTGTACTTGCTAATAAATAGCTAGGTCTAACCACCTAACATGCATTATTAAGTCACTAAATTAATTGTTCTAACCTAATCTAACCACCTAAGTGCATGTAATTAAATCTAACCAACCCTAAGACATAATTAGCAAACTAATAAAGCATTAGTGAGTAAAACTCACTTGGAAAAAGCGGGGATCGAATCACCGCAACGGCGACTTGACGGCGGCCGAAATCGGGCTCGCGACGACTCCTACGAGCTTGGACCGGGCCTTGAATTTGGCCCAACAAACTCCAGCAAGGCTGGGCTTTACTGCTGGAATTGAGCTTCACAAAACTCTGCTGATGGGCTTTCTTCGCGGGCCGGTCTTAAATTGACTGGTTGAAATATTTTTGGGCTGGACTTCAAAGCTGAAGATGGGCCTGTTGCTGTGAATTTTCAATTGGGCTCGAACACTGTAATTTGGGCCGAGAACAGGTTGGACTTCAACTTTACAAGATGGGCTGCGATGGAGGAATGGGCTCGCTGGCTGATCGTGGGCTGAAGACGCAAGGAACGAAGGCTCGGCGACGTGCGGCTTCGCTGGCTTGCGGGGTTTCGTTGGACGTTGCTCGGTCAGCAAATCAAAGGGGTGGGTTGTTGGAGTTGACCGGTGTGTTGGCAGCGTGAGGACACTCGGTGGATCTCGCGGACGAAGCTTCGTGACTGAAGACGCATGGGATGGCGTTGCGGACGAGATGCAGTCAACGAAGGGGCTTCGGCGTGGCTTGAGGTTGATTGAGAGAAGTTGGATCGCGGACAGATGGCGCGGATGAGGGGCAGTTCGCGTGTGGCTTCACTCGGTGGGGGGGAGACGTGGGCTTCTGCTGGCTCTTGGAGTCAACAAACGGTGGGGAAATGCTTCTTCGGTTGACCGAAGCAGAAGGAGACGTTGGCAGGTGGCAACGGCGGGGAGGGCTTCACCACTTGTTGACTTCCGTTCGTTGAACTGAAGGCGAGCAGCAGCAGCTTCCACACCGAAACAATTTCGGTGGATGCGGTTGATGAAGACTGCAGGTGGTGGACGAGAGCTGGCGCGGCTTCCTTGATGCTGGCTTCGAGCGGTGGAACGGAGTGATGGACGAAGCAGAGTTGAGGAAGGGTAGTCTTCAGTGAACTGTTCGGTTCCTCTTCAGCTTGGAGTCGCATGAAATGGGATGGATGGAGGAGAAACAATCCACACGGTAACTAAAGAGAGAGGATGAGGGAGAGGTGGGGGCCTTGCCTTGATATTTTCCACAAGCCTATCCCTTTAGACTCAATCTTGGCCAAGATCATCCTTGGCTCACAACCGCCACACCAACACCCCCAATGACATTTCAAATGGCCCAATCTTGCTAGCAGGGGGGTTATGAATTTTACCATTTAAACTTCAATTTCTCCAATAACTTCCCATTTGAGGTCCCATTTCGACGTAGAAAAATCCCAAATGATTTTCTATAAATCCCCGACACACAACGGCTTAGCTTGAGAGTCCAATTTCCCTTAATTTAGCCAATCGAACTTCCGTCAAATTTCCGCGACGTCCGAAACGGTTTTCCGTAAAATTTCCCGAATCTCCGAAAATCTTCCGAGATCGAGTCGACGCTCCTAAAATTTATTGTGACATGGCCAAAACTTCAATTTCGAAATCGGACTCGAATTAGTGGTTAATTTTCATTCGGCGCATTTTTAGCGTGACCTAGACTATCGGGTAGTTTTTTTAACTTTTAAGGCAAATGACCAGGTGGTCGATTTTCTTCGAGCCACTACGAACCCACTCGACTCAATGGCGACTCTTGATTGTCGTGAAAATCTCGAGAATTCAATTACGGACACGGGGTGCCAAAACAATAAGAAAATCGCCCAGTGTCGGCCGACGAGAATTTTCTAATTCGGTGGTGTCACCCACGATTAGTCACATATCTCTATCGATCCAGTCTATCTCCGATTTCAAATCGATTTTTAATCTTTGCAGAAAGTGACCTCTAAAGATGGACACGATCAAGAAGCCGATTCCCGATCGAGTTCTCAAGTCTATGCCTTAAAATTCCTTAATAATTTCCTAGAGATAGTCTAGTTATCTCGAGAGTGATCGGCTCTGAGAATAACCCTATAGACGCGTCAATGAAATGCCCGATTTATTCAGTAGAAGACAAGGTTGAAAATTTGGGATGTCACAAAAAGCACACAACTTCTTGAGTTAATACATTCTGACATTTGTGATTTTAGAAATTACATTACTAAAGGTGGTCGGAAGTATCTAATAACATTCATCGACGATTTTTCTAGATATTGTCATGTCTATTTGTTGAAATCGAAAGATGAGGCTTTTGAAAAATTTAAGATTTTCAAGTCTAGAGTAGAAAATCAACTCAACTTGAAAATTAAGAGGTTTAGGAGTGATAGAGGAGGAGAATATACTATGTCAAGGTTCAAGGAATTTTGTTCTTTAGAAGGTATAATACTTGAAACCACCGCTCCTTATTCACCCCAATCAAATGGTGTTGCGAGCGTAAGAATAGAACGTTAACCGAAATGTTAAACTCTATGTTACTTACACGGCTGGCATGCCTTCCTCCTACTGGGGAGAAGCAGTTCTAACTGTTAATCACATCTTGAACAGGTTGCCGCACTCTAAGTTGTCCATGACACCTTATGAGATATGGCATAAGCGCCCTTGTAAATATGATACTCTTAAGACTTGGGGCTGTATTGCTTATGTAAGTATACCGAGATCCTAAAAAATCTAAGGTGGGATCTAGAACTATTACTTGTGTATATCTAGGTAGTGCGAAGATAGCGCCGCAAATAGGTTTTTAGATCTATCTACTAACACAGTGATAGAATCTAGAGATGCAGTGTTCTTTGAAAACAAGTTTATCAGAGATCAAGACTTGAATGTTTCTGGATCTACAGATATGATTGCAGAATCTTCTGTAGAATCTGAAGCAGGCCCTTCTGACACTAATTCCACACAGTTGGTTATTGAACCAATTCCAGTTAGAGTATCTACAAGAGAGAGAATTCCCAAAAGTTTTGGTGAAGACTTTGTTACTTACCATCTTGAGGATGATCCATTCTCCTATCAAGAAGCAATGAGATCTAGGGAATCTCTACTGTGGGCAGAAGCCATAGATGATGAAATGAGCTCTCTGCTACAGAATCACACTTGGCAGCTAGTAAATTTACCAAAAGGGGCTAAAGCTATAGGTTGTAAATGGGTGTTGAAGAAGAAACGAATAGTGATGGATCAATAGCCGATACAAAGCACGCTTAGTAGCTAAAGGCTATAAACAACAGAGTGGAATAGACTATTTTGATGTCTATTCACCTGTGTGTCATCTATCAACTATAAGAATTCTTCTTACTTTGGCATCTATTGAACACTTTGTAGTTCATCAAATGGATGTAAAAACAGCTTTCTTAAATGGGGATTTAAATGAAGAAATTTACATGGAACAACCGGAAGGATATGTTATGAAAGGTCTTGAGGACAAAGTTTGTAAATTAAATAAATCTCTATATGGTCTTAAACAAGCACCTAAGATGTGGCATCTTAAATTTGATGAAGTGGTAAAGAGTTATGGCTTTCAGTCTAGTTATTCAGATAAATGCCTTTACCATCGTTCTATGTCAAATAAGATAGTCATCATTTGTTTGTATGTTGATGACATGTTAATTCTTGGTTCCGATCATTCGTAGTGAGTGACGTGAAAGCTACTTTAGCTAAAGAATTTGACATGAAAGATCTTGGTATTGCTAATACCATTCTTGGTATGAAAGTAAGCTTTGAACGGCAAGTCATCTCCCTTAGCCGACTCATTATATTGAGCAGCTACTTTCTACTTGGGGATACGATAAGTGTAAACCGAGTGAGACACCATGTGATTATAATAATAGCGAGTCCTAATGAAGGGACCGGTGTGGATCGTTAAAATACTCGAAACCGATTGGTAGTCTCATGTATGCTATGAGTTGCACTAGACCCGACATAGCCTTTACAGTTGGTATGCTGAGTCGTTTTACTAGTAATCCTAGTAAAGAGCATTGGGATGCCCTTAATAGGCTAATGAGATACCTTAAATGTACTAAAGATTATGCTCATTATTATTCTGGTTATCCTCCAATTGTGGATGGATATTCTAATGCCTCATGGTGCTCAGATATTGGAAATAGTAAGTCCACTAGTGGGTATGTATTCACTTTGGGTGGAGCTGCTATTACTTGGAAATCCAAACGACAGACTTGTATTGCATTGTCATCTATGGAATCGGAACTTTTTGCTTTAGCCTCAGCCGGTGAAGAGGCAGAGTGGATAAAGAATCTGATTATGGATATTCCTTTGACTCGGCTAAAGATTAATTCTTTAAGCCTATTTTGTGATAATCGAGCAACTGTCCAAGTCGTCAAAAATACTCTCTTTAATTCAAAGAGAAGACATGTGAGATCGAGACATGCGTTGTTGAATTATCTCGAGAGAACAATGAGTTATCACCTTGATCGATGTGAGATCGAAGGATAACATAGCCGATACTCTCACCAAAGGTATGCCTAAAGATCGATTATTCAAAAAAAGTGGGGGAACTGGGGTTAAAGACTATATAGGCAAGTCTTAACTACCATTTACTTACCTTCTAATTGTGTGTTTTGAATTATCAAATCTTTCTTTATTGGCTACAATGATAAGCACAGTTTATATGTTTCATCGATGTTCACAATTGCCGACTAATTGAAGAGGGTGAGTTGTCTCATTCCAAATTTGATGAAGATGACTTTAACCTAATTCAAATGTTCTATCTGGAAAAATTGTGTCATTCCAAACTTGATGATACAATTCAACTAGATTGGACTATCCTTTTTGGTTAAATGATCTCATTCCAAACTTGATGCTAGATTATTTGACTTTAAGGAATCGTAATTGTGACATTCCAAATTGAAACATAGAAACAATTGTTTACATAAGAAGCCTATTTGTCTTGTTCTTAATTGAAACTTGATATTACATGACTAGGTTGTTGTAAGTGACTTGACTATCGGTCTTGTTCTTTGAAACTAGACAATAGTTATTCTCCTACAAATAAACTTAAGTTGATGGCTCTTTGTAAATCACATTGTTTAGGTCTTGTTCATAATTTATGAAACGGCTTGATGCTTATGACATGATATTATGATGCTTTATGACATCAATATATGTTCTTCTCCGCCCGATGGAATGGTGCTAAGTTTTTATTCAATTGATTGAATTCATGATAATATGAAATTCATATTTGACATTCTATAGAGGATGGCAGAGATGGAGGAGAGCTTAATGAGTGGAATCCTGACCAGGATGATCTACTTGATGAATGAATATATATCACTTAGAGCGTGTGGGGACTTGACAGTTTACCTGCTATTGCCTATTTTGATGAAGTTCATTTACTTGAGACTTGCATTTTGCTATTTCTATTTTGTGGACATTATTATGCTTGTTTCTTATATTTGTAAGGCGTTAGACTATTTTGACCGGCATACTTATACTTGATTAATATGCATATATTGGTTGTGAACCGAATCTCGAGAAT
Source organism: Eucalyptus brandiana (assembly GCA_014182725.1). Lineage (NCBI taxonomy): Eukaryota > Viridiplantae > Streptophyta > Magnoliopsida > Myrtales > Myrtaceae > Eucalyptus > Eucalyptus brandiana. The sequence continues at coordinate 49,302,977 of CM024675.1, read as the reverse complement.
TATTTTGGGATTTGGATTTTTAATCTCAGAACAGATTCATGATAAGAATGATTCACTTATTTAGTTTGCACATGATGGTTTAGTTTAATACTTTACTGCTGGAATATTCTTTGACTGATCCGAGTTGATTGTCTTGGACTGAATGTGGATGATTCATGTTTGTTTGAACATTACACTGACCAACTTATTGGATTGTGCTGTATGATGAACATAGGAGGAGATTGTTGGATATATTATTAATATAGTCCAAAATAATATGTTCACATACAAGCCCAATAGGTAAAAGCATGGTTATTTGGGTCCATATGGGCCGAAGCCCAATAACGTGCATATAAAAACTCTAGGGTTTCCTACGCCTGGAGGTAACACTGTTGAGCGTTCCAAACTTGACGTCTCTTGGTGTAATACTTCAAGCAACTACTTCTTCTCTCTCAAACCTATTACCTCCAACACTTCACACATGCAATAATGGCTTCCACTTGCAGAGTCTCGCTCTCCCTCCTCTCCATTACACTCTTCTCCTTCCTCATCTCACCGGCCTCGTCTCTTCACGAGCACCCGCTTGATCCATTGACGCCGGAGGAATTCTCTCTGATTCGACATGCGGTGATGAGGTCGTACGGGGCGTCGAGTGAAAACGTAACGTTTCATTACGTGGGTCTCGACGAGCCAGATAAACCGCTCATTTACTCGTGGATGTTGAACCAAACTGATAAGATACCCCCTCCGCGTCGAGCCTCTGTAGTCTTGCGGTTCCACGAGCAAACACATGAGCTCATCGTGGACTTATCAAGCCATCGACCATCGATCGTCTCCAAGGAGGTTTTGTTGGAAAATCCAATTTGGCCTCCCTTGCGTTTAATTCATTTATCGACTTCATGATTAAGATTCAATTTGGCCTCCCTTGCGTTTTTCTTCGGAAAATGATATTGCATAGGACCTTTGAGCTTGACGTATGATAAGCAAAACAATCAACCGTCTTGAAAAATAAGGCTCCAAATTCTTTTTCAAGAACATGGTCCAATGCGACCCATGTAATTAACTTGATCTATTAGAATCAGACTTTATGTCAATATGCGGTCACTACTTTGAATAATGGATTTGCTAATTGCATCTAAATAGTATTCCCGGCTCATTTTCTTTCTTTTCTTTTTTCATTATGGGCGCATGCATGAACATTGCTTGCTGCAATCTTTTTCATCTTCTTACTCCTTCTCCTTAATTTCTCCCCCTCCAAATCAGTTATCTAGACTCATTCTACTTGATCGAACCAATCACTTAGTGGCTTTATGCATGAGTTTAGATGGATCAATCAAATTCTTTTCTTCTTTTTCTTGAGTCATGACAAACTCAATATGCTTGCAAACAGGTTTACCATGGAAATGGCTTCCCCATGCTCACACTAGAGGAGCAAACAGCTGCGAGCGATCTACCTCGTACACATGATCAGTTCATACGATCCATTGAAAAAAGAGGCCTCAACATGTCCGACGTTGTGTGCGCATGTTACACGGTTGGATGGTACGGAGAGCCGAGAAGCAGGAGGGTCATGAAGGTCCTAGCTTACTACACCAATGGCACGGTCAACTTCTTCATGAGACCCATCGAAGGCATAGTCATGGTGGTCGATTTGGAACTGATGAAGATAGTGAAGTATCACGACCGGTTTGCGACCACTGTGCCGATGGCTGAGGACACCGAGTACCGTCTGGAGAAGCAAAACCTGCCCTTTGGGCCGCATCTGAAGGGTGCGGCCATCGTGCAACCCCATGGACCTGGCTTCGAGATCAAGGGACATACTATCAGGTAAAACTCATTAAAACCCTTTTAACAGCATGTCAATTAGAGAGCAATTTATCGAAGCAGGAAGATGATTTGCTCTTTGGAACATATCGGCCTTTCTAAGCCAATATCATTACTGCCAAAATTACACCTAAGGAACCAAACGTATGCTTAAATTCAGTTGTGATGTGCGGGGGGTGATTCGACAATGCGTCCTTTAAAATCAAGGAGGCCGTGCAGCGTTTGGCTCGGTTGAACTTTCAATAACACATGGTAAGATGTTGGAAATGAAACGGAACCTCGCAAGTCAAATTAATGTCGTACTTTCAGTCCCTCTGAAATCAGTTGATCGGGACAGGGCATGCTTAGAAACCATCATGCGCGTTTGACAATGACCGAATCAAAAATCAAGATTGATAGCTCTTGCCGACAAAGTTTCTATTTCCTTTTGCTAATAATTGAACGAAAGAAGAATCAAACTCGGTAGCAACGAGGCTCTCGAATCCACGTTGCTATTTCGGACTGTTGTACTTTAGCTAGTTAGCTAGTACGTCCATGATGGGGTGCGATTGGACCGCACCAATTGGCTTTGATATGCTACGATGGAAAGGTACAAATGGAGGGGTACGAAGGGAGATGTATATAAACCTCCCGAACACAACCATTGAGAGGGTTGGCTATTCATTCGCACCAAATTTCCTCTCCATTTACATTGAAGAAGATCAAAGGCGTTCTATTTCAATTTTGCAAGAACAATCGGCATTTACGCTGTGGAAATCGGGTGTTTTCCTCGTGATTGCATCCAGACTAACGTGAGGAAGTACTGTTCGTGATAAATTCGCAATTCAACATTCGTTCCGGGGCCATTTCTTTGTTTGCGCATCGGAATCAGGTAAGTCGTCTTCCGCCGACTTGAATTCCAACATTGGCATCAGAGCCTGATCGTGATTTCTGCCTTGTTTTTCATCGAGTTTTCTTGATTACCATTTGATATTGAGATCATGAGAATGTATTCTACACTGTTTGGATCTCTAATAGTTGGAATTGCCCCATGAAAAACTCGAAATTGAACCGGAGCGAAGAACAGGTTTGGGGTCGCGTGATCCGTGAGGTTTTCACCATTTTTCGTAATAATTTTTTTGTCAAAATTAATTTCTGAATATACAGGGTGAAAGAGCTCGTCGAGACGAGTCCGGGATGGGTCGAGCGCCGCCGAGAGACGCCGGACGCGCCCACACGCGCGGCCGAAGCCGCCGCGCGTGGGCGCCACGCGCTGGCGCGCCGCCAAGCCGGCGTGTGCGCCACACTCGCCGGTCGGCGAACCGGCGCGTGCGCGACGCGCGCCGGTCGGGCGAACCGGCACGCGCCGGTCCGCCGACCGGCGCGTGTGACGTCACGGTGACGTCACCCAACGGTCGATAACCGCCGGGATGACGTCATCGACGACGTCACCGCCGGAGAGCGATTGGCCGGCCGGTCACCGGCCGGCGACCCGACCCGACGGAGATCCGACCCGACCAGAGATCCGACCCGACTCGTTGACCCGACCCGACCCGTTGATCGGTCAATGGTCGGACCGGTCAACCGGTCCGACGGTCAAACCGGGCTCGACCGGTCACCGGTTGGACCGGTCGGACCGGCCAGGAGCCGTTTGGCTCGCTGGCGCGTGCGCCACACGCGCCGCACACTCGGGCGGCCCGTGGGGCGCGTGCGAGCTCGGATTGGAGCGTGGTTGGTCTCGTTTGGTTCGTATGAGTGTCCTCTACACAGTGGTTTAATTATTTTATACTTTTGAATTTTATAAATGTATGAAAATGCTTTGGGAACCCTATGTACGCGTATTTTTGGGGTTTTAATGCAGTTTATTCATTTGTAGCTTGTATTTTCTTATGATTAGGGAAATACAAAGTAGCTAGCTTGTGTGCAAATGATGTTATATAAGCTGTGTAAAGCTTGGTTCAATGACGTGATGTGTATATTTTAATATACTTGCATTTTTCTAGTTGCTAGAAAATAAGAACAATGGTAGGAAATCCATTATATGTTGAATTGCAATTTTGATTATAATTGAAGCATGATTGTTGTTTATACACGTTGGTTATTGCCATGCTATGTTCTTGTGTCAAGGAAAAATATAGAAATTACATAAGTTTATGTAATTATTTTTCCTAGTGGGAGTTCGTAGGTTGGTAGAAATGAAAGGAGTTCTCACCTAGAACTTAAAAAATTTGCGCAAATTAAACTAAGTAATGATAATAGAACAATTGTACGTAGAAGTTGATTGGGAACATAGTGAACTTTTGCTTTTGTGTCTTTTGTTGAATTATCATTAATTTAGTTTGTCTTTGCTGCAAATTAAATATGTGTGTTATTCTGTAAAGTGTGCTAGTATTGATTCTGCGTTTATTATGTCAATGTGTTATAGCAATTGATTATGGCTTCGGCATCCAAGACCATTGTGGCTGACCTCAATAAGGGTGAGAAGCCGAACGGTGACAATTATGATATTTGGCACCGAAAGGTTCAGTATATCCTTGAGGAGCAAGAGGTTTTGGAAACCCTCAACCATACCATGGATGAACCTGAGCGTGGAACTTCAGCTCAACACAGGAGAGATCTGGAAGCTTATCAAGCTTGGAAAAAGAAAAATAGCATTGCTCGCATCACGTTGCTGAGCTGTATGCAAGATGATCTCATGTGTGAGTTTGAGAGTTATGACAAAGCTCAAGCTATGTGGGTTGCCTTGAAAGATAAGTTTGGGGGTACATCCGCCACTAAGCTGAGGAGACTCACCATCAAGTTTGACACCTTCCGAAAGCGCCCAAATGTAATGATGAGGCAGCATCTTCGGGAGATGTCAAACATGATCCGTGAGTGAAGTCGGCTGGTCACTCCCTTACCGATGAACAGCAAGTTCGAGGCTGTTATAAGGTCTCTTCCGATAATTGGGAGCATATGAAGATCAATATGACGCATAATGAGAACATCGTCACTTTTGATGATATAGCGCGTCATTTGGAATTAGAGGATGAGCGCCTAGAGGCTGCCGAGATCCTCTACCCATGCTTATGTTGCTGAATCGAGTTCGCGCAAGGCTTCGGGCTTCAAGTGCAAGAGGAATCTTCAGTTCAACAACAAAGGGAAGATGACTGATCAGGGACCCAAGAGAGCTAAGACCTTCCAACGCAAGAAGCGTGGTGGGAAGAAGGACAAGGCCAAGATGGAGTGCCACAATTGTGGCAAGTTGGGTCACTTTGCTCGTGAATGCACTGAGCCGAAAAAGGTACCCTATTACTTCATTACTTTGAGTAATGCTTTTGTTTCTAGTACTGTAATGCTTGTTGAATCTTATCCAATGTGGACTGTAGACTCAGGAGCAACGAACCATGTAGCTAGAGACCGAGAAGCATTTGTGGAGTATCGTCGGATACCGCCTGGGAGAAGATGGATATATGTTGGGAATAACTCAAGAGTTGAAGTGAAGGGTATCGGCACGTGTAAATTAATCTTACATGGTGGTCGAAACCTGTTCCGCATGATGTCCTTTATGCTCCAGATATTCGACGAAACTTGGTCTCTCGTAGTTGTTCTTCTTAGCTTAGGTTATGTATTGAATTTCCATGGTGATTGTGTTGACATTTTGTATGGAACGGTTTATTATGGTTCAGGTCATGTATTGAATGGTTTTATGGTGTTAGACATTGACTATGATCAGTACAATGTTAATGTTGATGGTTGTTTTTCTTTAATTGCGTCTTCAAATAACGTTGAGATTGATGCAAATACTTGACATGCTAGATTAGGTCACATTGGATTGCAAAGAATGCAAAGATTAGCTAGAGAAGGCCTTTTGGGGTCACTCACTAATGTTAGTCTATCCATATGTGAACATTGTCCGGCGGGAAAAACAACTAGAAAACCATTCGGTAAAGGGACTAAAGCTGAATTTCCATTGCATCTCATACATTCTGACATTTGTGGTCCTTTGAATGTGAGGGCGAGGCATGGAGCCTCATATTTCATCACTTTCATAGATGACTTCACACGTTTCGGTTATGTCTTTCTGATCTCCCATAAGTCAGAAGCATTAGACTGCTTTAGACGATATATAGCGATGGTAGAGAATCAGTTAAACAAGACAATAAAGCCATTGAGAACCGATCGTGGACGTGAGTATCTATCAGAGCAATTTAAGGCTCTTTGTGATGAAAAGGGAATTGTACGACAATTGACTATTCCTGGTACTCCACAACAAAATGGGGTAGCTGAGAGAAGGAATAGAACCCTATTGGAAATGGTTAGGTCTATGATGGCGCAAGCAAATTTACTGTCTCCTATTGGGGAGATGCATTATTGATCGCTGCCTATATACTTAACCGTGTGCCCTCAAAATCGGTTACTTTCACCCCTTATGAATTATGGATCGGTAGGAAACCAGACTTGAGTAGTCGCGTTCATGGGGATGTGCAGCTTATGTTCATGATTCTTCCCATAAACATGGCAAATTAGGTCCTAGAGGGAAGAAATGTATCTTTATAAGATATTCCGAACACTCCAAAGGGTACGTGTTCGTAGGTGAACAAACCGATGGGAGTGTGACCGAAATGGAGTCAAGAGATGTCACGTTCTTGGAGAACGATTTTCCTAATAGAGGTGAGATTGATAAGGACTTCCAATTATATGAGATGGAAGATCTAGATAACACACCCACCGATGTAGTAGAGGGAAATGAAGATTTACCTCAACACACAAAACCTAGTGGGAGTGTTGCATCGCCTAATGAATTGAATTCAAGAGAAATTCAATTGCGTAAAAGTAATCGTAAAAGTATTCCCCGTCGTCGTTTTGAGATTGAAGGGGAAGCATTTATGATTGCTCGAATGACGATGCCGAGCCTAAGACTGTTCAAGAGGCTCTCTCATCCCTCGACAAGGAAGAATGGAGAAAAGCTTTGGAAGATGAGATGGAGTCAATGAGGGCAAACCATGTTTGGGACTTGATTGATCTACCACCTAATCGTAAGGCCATTGGAAATAAATGGGTCTTTAAGATTAAGCGAAGGGCGGATGGATCCATTGAAAAGTATAAGGCTCGCCTTGTGGCGAAAGGTTATACTCAACAAGAGGGAATAGACTATGAGGAAACTTTTCGCCGTTGTAAGGTTTGCCTCAATACGCCTTATTTTAGCCATCGTTGCACATTTGGACCTTGAATTACATCAAATGGATGTAAAAACGGCATTTCTCAATGGAGAATTAGATGAGGAAATCTATATGAAACAACCAATAGGTTTCATAGCTAAAGGTCAAGAGCATAAAGTTTGCAAGCTTCATCGCTCAATATATGGCCTTAAGCAATCATCTAGACAAAGTGGTATCTTCGTTTTCATCGAGCAATAATAACATTTGGTTTCACGATGATCGAAGAAGATCACTTTGTGTATATGTCAAGCGGTCCAAAGATAAGTTTGTGATTTTATCACTTTATGTGGACGATATTCTCGTTGGCTGGAAATGACAAGGTTTTGGTAATCACCATAAAAGAATGGTTGTCCTCCAATTTTGAGATGAAGGACATGGGAGAAGCTGCTTATATATTAGGAGTTAAGATCGAAAGAGATCGATCAAGGAAACTCCTTACTTTATCACAAGAGTCTTACATTATGAAGATTCTTGAGCGTTTCAATATGCAGCATTGTAATCTCATTGATACCCCTTTGTCATGCAAGGTGAAGGCCTAAGTACCGAGATGTGTCCTAAGACTCCGAGGAAGAAATCAAAGTGATGGAAACTGTTCCTTACGCTAGTGCGGTCGGAAGTTTAATGTATGCTATGATGTGTACTCGACCCGACATATGCTATGCCGTGGGATTGGTGAGCCGATATCAATCAAATCCTGGTCAAGCACACCGGAAAGCAAAGTGAAGAGGATCCCGAGATACTTGAAGGGCACCGTAGACTATCGACTTTGTTACCAAGGGAATGATTTACGCCTATTAGGTTATTCGAGATGCCGATTGGGGTGGAGACCGGATGAGCGTAAATCAACTTCTCGGATATGCTTTCTTGCTCAATGGAGGTGCAATTTCTTGGAATAGCAAGAAACAGGACAAGCACAGCCTTGTCTACGATGGAAGCAGAATTTATTGCATGTTCGCCGCGGTGCAAGAAAGCAAAAGTATGGCTAAAACGTTTCTTTGAAAATTTAGCCACCGTCACCGAAGTTCCAAGAGCGGTGACAGTTTATTGTGATAGTCAAGCAGCCATTGCCTATGTGAAAGATCCCAAGTATCATGGAAGGACAAAGCACATCGACATAAAGAATAACTTCATCGAGAAATTATAACGCGAAAGAAGTGACCCCGCAATACATTTCAACCAATAGAATGGTTGCTCATCCATTTACCAAGGCTATTCCTAGAGACATATTCTTGACCCATAGGATGTCACTAGGATTACGTAGAATGTGATATATGTTATTGTAGAGGATCATTAGTTTATGTATTTGTGGACAAATGTATTGTACTTGTTTGTTTATTAATGATTTGATGTTTTATCAATAAGTACAAATCTACTATGAGACTAGCACAAACACACATATATTATTGAAAAGTATGTCAGCGGGCAATGATTGGCTCACTCACACGAGCAATCGCCTCAAGTGTTGTAGTTAGCACGTTGAGATGAGACGTTATGTACAAATAAATGCTGAAGAGCAAGTTTGGTACATAAAATATGTCGCCTTGATTGGAGTCAAGATGAGGTTTGTGATTGAATCATAACAAGACCGAACATGATAGTCCCACAATCATGTATGCCTCGAAAGATGCCGGATGCGAGTACTTAATTAGGTGCTATAGAAAGCAAGCTGATATAGCACTCGGGCTAAACATGAGTACGTAAGAAGCGCGTGACTATGTTTAGGCTAAGATCCGTATAGTGGATATGGTTAATAAATGACATACGCTCTTATAGAAAGAGAAATCCACTATAGCATGTAATTCGTACTACATGTGCATTGTACGACCAATAAGGGAAGATGAGTAAAATTATCCCTATTTACTCATCGTGTGAGCCCTTGAGGTAATTTGTATTTTACCTCAATTTTGTGCCCTATGTTACTTCTGACTATGTTCTCGAAGTGAAATATCAATGTTGCTACTTTAGCATGTTACGGGCGGTCATGAATAGATATGGCTTATGAGACATGTCTAGGAAAGCGATTGTTCTGAAATTGAGAGAGACATGAGTGCGAAGGAAGACTATTGTTGTTTTACATCTACCGCGTGTATTTACTTGGTCGACCAATTATATCGCCCTATGTGGTCGCGGATGTAATTGTAAATACATGATGTTTTAAGAATAGTCGAGCATAGCCTTTAAGGGATAGGTATACTTGGACTGATGTAACAAAATATGTCCGGGGGCCTTTGTGAGACATCGATTGTTTATTTCTTTTCGGGGTTGTAGCCATTATGTTATCCCTAACAGTGCATAATTTGAGCTCCCAAGTGCGGGTGTACTCACCGGTCGCACGGCTTATTTGTCGTATGAATTGTTTTGTAAAATTGATAAATGTTGAATGCCTTATATTCTTAATAAAATGCTATCAAGCCCATCATGTCCGAGTGGGAGATGTTGTACTTTAGCTAGTTAGCTAGTACGTCCATGATGGGGTGCGATTGGACCGCACCAATTGGTTTTGATATGCTACGATGGAAAGGCACAAATGGAGGGGTACGAAGGGAGATGTATATAAACCTCCCGAACACAACCATTGAGAGGGTTGGCTATTCATTCGCACCAAATTTCCTCTCCATTTACATTGAAGAAGATCAAAGGCGTTCTATTTCAATTTTGCAAGAACAATCGGCATTTACGTTGTGGAAATCGGGTGTTTTCCTCGTGATTGCATCCAGACTAACGTGAGGAAGTACTGTTCGTGATAAATTCGCAATTCAACGTTCGTTCCAGGGCCATTTGCTGTTTGCGCATCGGAATCAGGTAAGTCGTCTTCCGCCGACTTGAATTCCAACACGGACCACTTTGCTGATACCAAATACACAAATTAAGACAGAATGTCTTGTCCTAATTTTACGAACAAAGCTATGGCTATGGTAAAGATTAAAGGGCGTGTGATGTAGAACAATATGCAAATGCTTTTCTGGAAACAATGGAGCGTCATAAGAGCGGGCGGTCCCACAAATCAAAGAGGATTGCGTGATCTTCAAGATTACAAAGGGGGTTACAATATTTGATTCACGTGTTTCCCTTTGATTGTTATTAGATTTTAAATTTCCTAGTTTATCAATATCTTTTCAATTTTGTTACTAGATTTAAGTTATTTTGTTATTTTCTAGATGGCGACCTTCTTATAAATAGACGCCAAAGATATTGTAATCAGCACTTTATTATTCAAAATAAACACCATCCTTTGGAATTCTTTCCAAGCATCGCTTTCTGCGTCATTTGGTATCGGAGCAGGTTTCTCCTGTGACGATGGCTAATAACGTTAATGTCAATCTCCCGTAGCTGAAGGCCGTAGAAACGAGCCTATTACACGGGATGAGTTCAACCAATTTGTGGAGCAAAACGAACGGAGGTTTCAAGAATTACTTGTCGCCATCCAACGTTTGTCTACCAACCCCATACCGGTGTTCTTCCGGCTGAACATGCTCGGGCAGCTCGCGACCCGGAAGCAGCTATGGAACGTGAGGCAAATCCCCGACGGAGGCGACAAGCCTATGTCGAGGACTCTGAAGGAGAAGAAGAGTTCTGGATCGGCCTGTTCGTGGAGGCCACCGGAAGGGGATATCGACGAGACCCCGAGCAATATCAACTTAAGGTTGACCTTCCAACCTTTAATGGCAATTTGAATATTGAAGACTTTTTGGATTGGCTTTGGGAAGTTGAGAAATTCTTCGATGCCATGGAGATTGAAGAGGATCGCCAAGTAAAATTGGTGGCATACAAATTGAAGGGCGGTGCCTTAGCGTGGTGGGAGCAAACGCAACTGACCCGACGTCGACAAGGAAAAGCTCCCATCCGAACATGGAATCGGATGAAGGAAATGTTGAAGGTTCGGTTCCTCCCAACCGATTATGAGCAATTATTATTTCAACAATTTCAAAATTGTAAGCAACTAAGCCGATCAGTCCAAGCTTACACGGAGGAGTTTCTCCGACTTTCCGCCCGTAACAACCTGGCTGAGTCGGAGGCACAACAGACCGCCAGGTACATTAATGGTTTGCGACTTAATATTCAAGATCGTGTTTCACTACATCGTTTGTTCTCCGTTGAGGATGCTCAAGAGATGGCCCGAAAGGTTGAGATGCAATTAGAGAGAACTAGCCCCATTAATCGGGCTAACAATTATTCCGCTCGAGAATCATATGGAAAGGGGAGGCAACTAGATGTTTCAGAATCCTCCAACCAGCAAACCAACACTATGAACCGAACTCCGGGAAGTAGTACTGGGGTGCGTAAGGAACCAGTCATTGCAAACAACCGTAACACCAATCAGAATGCCCAGAACCCATACGCTAAGCCACCACCAATCAAATGCTACAAGTGTAACGAATTGGGACATCGTTCGAGTGATTGTCCACGACGGAAGATGGCCAATGTTGTCGAGCACCACGATGACATATACGAAGATGACTGGATTGATGAGGAAGAAGTGGAGGATGAGGAGGGTGAGCATGTCAATCGCGTTGTTAGGAGACTATTGCTCGCTCCGCGAAGAGAAGACACGCAGCGGAATAGTCTTTTTTCGTGCCCGTTGTACCGTCAACGGCAAAGTTTGCGATGTCATCATCGACAGCGGAAGTTGTGAGAACATAGTGTCCAAGGCTTTGGCGGACCATCTACAACTAAAGACAGAGTTACATCCCTCCCCTTATACAATCGGGTGGATTCGTAAAGGGGCCGAACTCAAGGTGACGCTTGGTATGTCATTTACCTATTTCAATTGGAAAGTCCTATAAGGACACCATAATTTGTGATGTAGTGGAGATGGATGCATGTCATGTCCTATTGGGACGACCATGGCAATACGATGTTGATATCACTCATAGGGCTCGTGAAAACACATATTCTTTTGTGTGGAAAAAGACGAAAATTATTTTGAAGCCGATGAGTAACACTCCCAGGCCCCAAAGAAGCAAAGTGCAGGGATTATGCTAAACGTTCGTAAACGTGAGGGCATGTATATGATTGTGGAGAAAGGCAATCAAGAAGCCATTATTCCAATTCCGGTGGCTCTTCAGCCCTTATTGAGGGCATTCAGCGATATTATTCCGGAGGATCTACCTGTTGGATTACCACCCTTGAGGGATATCCAACATGAGATTGACTTTCTTCCAGGAGCGAGCCTCCCTAATTTGCCGCACTACCGGATGAATCCGAAGGAGAACCAGATTTTGCAAGACCAAGTGGGAGAAATGCTTCAAAAAGGCTTCTTACGCGAAAGCATGAGCCCTTGTGCGGTACCCGCACTCCTCACTCCGAAGAAAGACGGAAGCATGCGTATGTGCGTTGATAGCCGGGCAATTAATCGGATTCTTGTCAAGTACCGATTCCCAATCCCTCGCTTGGATGACATGCTCGACCGGCTTGCGGGATCAAAGGTCTTTACAAAGATTGATCTACGTAGCGGATACCACCAAGTACGCATCCGCCCTGGTGATGAATGGAAAACAGCCTTTAAAACGAGTGAAGGTTTATACGAATGGCTAGTCATGCCGTTTGGCCTCACGAACGCGCCTAGCACCTTCATGCGTTTGATGACTCAAGTTCTTAAACCTTTTATTGGCAAATTTGTGGTGGTCTACTTTGATGACATTCTCATATATAGTCCCGATGACCAACAGCATATGGAGCATCTAAGGGACGTCTTATCGGCCTTGCAGACGAACCAATTGTATGTTAATTTGAAGAAGTGTAGATTCATGACTGATCGACTCCGCTTCTTGGGATATATTGTCGGAGCAGAAGGCCTTCAAGTTGATGCAGAAAAGGTAGCTGCCATCCGCGACTGGCCGACTCCCCAAACCGTTGGGGAGGCGCGTAGCTTCCACGGGCTTGCGACATTCTACCGACGCTTTATTCGAAATTTCAGTTCTATTATGGCTCCGATTACCGAGTGCTTGAAGAAAGGAAAATTTCATTGGGGAGACGAAGCAGAAGCCAGCTTTGCTCTCATCAAGGAAAAACTTTCCATGGCACCAATACTGATGCTCCCGAATTTTGAAAAGGTATTCGAACTAGACTGTGATGCTTCTAGTGTAGGAATTGGTGCTGTTCTTTCCGGGGAAGGTAAGCCTATTGCTTATTTTAGCGAGAAACTTAATGATGTTCGCAAGCGATGGTCTACTTATGAGCAGGAGTACTTTGCTGTAGTACGAGCTATCAAGCATTGGCAGCCCTATCTTTATCAACATGAGTTTGTCCTTAACACTGACCATCAGGCACTCAAATACATTAAGAACCAAAGACATCTAAATCGAATGCATGGACGTTGGGTCTCCTTTTTGGAGCAATTCAATTTCGTGCTTCGACACAAGGCGGGCCACTTGAACAAAGTCGCCGATGCACTTAGCCGTCGTCTTTGCAACACTTGTCACCATGCGCACCGACGTTGTGGGGTTTGACCACCTTTGTGCTCTTTATGCGATGATGAAGATTTTCAGGAAATTTGGGAAAAATGTTTCGAGACAGGTTCTCACGGCGACATGATCGTTCAGGACAAATTTTTATTCTTTGGCAACAGGTTGTGCATTCCTCGAAGCTCTTTGCGGGAACAACTTATTCGAGAGCTGCATGGTGGCTCCCTTGGAGGACATTGTGAGCAAGATAAAATTGTTGCCTTAGTTGAGGAGCGGTATTATTGGCCTCAATTGAAACGGGACGTTGGACGATTTGTGAAAAAGTGCTACATTTGTCAAACTGCGAAAGGCCATTCTCAGAACACTTTGGACTTTACACCCCTCTACCTATTCCTTCGGACCTTGGATAGACATTTCAATGGATTTCGTGTTGGGGCTTCCCGAACCCAACGAGGTATGGATTCTGTTTTTGTGGTAGTGGATAGATTTACAAAGATGGCGCACTTTATCCCTTGCAAGAAGACTTCGATGCTTCTCATGTAGCAAGTTTATTTTTTCGAGAAGTAGTTCGTTTGCATGGTGTTCCAAAAACTATCACCTCTGATCGTGATACCAAATTCCTTAGTCATTTTTGGAGGACCCTATGGCGTTTATTTGGGACCGATTTGCAGTATAGCAGCTCCTTTCATCCTCAAACCGATGGGCAAACTGAAGTTGTCAATCGTACTATGGCGAATATTATTCGGTGTCTTTGTAGTGACATGCCAAAGCAATGGGACCGGTATCTTGCTCTGCTGAGTTTGCTTTTAACAACACCGTCAACCGTTCCACGGGCAAGTCTCCGTTTGAGGTTATCTACGGGCGAACGCCACAACATACACTTGGATCTCGTGCCTTTGCCCAAAGTCCCAGGATATAGTGTTGCGGCTGAAAACTTAGCAACAAAATTACAAGAGATACAAGAGGGTGTGAAGCAACAGCTAGAAGCTTCCACTCTTTTGTTTACAAAGTTTTGTAGATAAACATCGTCGCCTCAAGGTATTTGCTTTGAGGGTGATGAAGTCATGGTCTACATCCGCAAGGAACGCTTTCTGTTGGTACATATAATAAGCTGAAGCACAAGAAAGTTGGTCCCTGTCGAATCGTGAAAAAATCAATGACAATGCCTATGTTGTTGATCTTCCTAGTGACCTCAACATCTCCCCGACATTCAATGTAGCGGACCTATTTGAGTATCATCCTCCAGATACTCCTCTTTATCCTAATCATAACTCGAGGTCGAGTTCTTCTGAAGTGGAGGAGACTGATGTAGAACAATATGCAAATGCTTTTCTGGAAACAATGGAGCGTCATAAGAGCGGGCGGTCCCACAAATCAAAGAGGATTGCGTGATCTTCAAGATTACAAAGGGGGTTACAATATTTGATTCACGTGTTTCCCTTTGATTGTTATTAGATTTTAAATTTCCTAGTTTATCAATATCTTTTCAATTTTGTTACTAGATTTAAGTTATTTTGTTATTTTCTAGATGGCGACCTTCTTATAAATAGACGCCAAAGATATTGTAATCAGCACTTTATTATTCAAAATAAACACCATCCTTTGGAATTCTTTCCAAGCATCGCTTTCTCTGCGTCAGCGTGTAATTGAGCAACTTACCGTGGCACCACCGAAACCCGTAGCTGCTCAAGATCTATTCTTGGTAAAATCTTTTTCACGGATTATTATCGTAAACGGTTTCGACCCGGGGACTGAAAGGGCGTCGAGAATTCTTAACCTACTAGGCCACCGAATCGAGTGGCGAGAGCAATTTATGTCGGCTTGGACAGACATCATGCGATAACCTCAACGTATATGCACAACTATTGAACCAAACCCCGTTTCGTTTGTGGCGAATAGGGTGTGTTAGCTTGAATTGAAGAAATACATGATGACTCTCTATTAGCATATTCTATCGGTTCTCATTTGTAGGGATTTTATATAAAACCTAATGCAGGCATAATAGAGGCCTTTGTTACAATTAAGTCAAATTCTTTTTGTTGTGCAGCTGGGCAAATTGGAAGTTCCATATTGGGTTCGATGCCCGAGTCGGTCCAATCATCTCGCTAGCATCGATCTACGATCTCGAGAAGGGCAAATATCGACAGGTACTATATAGAGCCTACGTGTCTGAGGTCTTTGTGCCCTATATGGACCCAACGGAAGAGTGGTACTACAAAACCTATTTTGATTGCGGGGAATTTGGGTTCGGATTGTTCGCAGTGTCGCTCCAGCCGGGGGTGGATTGCCCCAATAATGCGATATTCATGGACGGATTCTACGCCGGCCAAGACGGTACCCCTGTAAAGATATCGAATGTAACTTGTGTGTTTGAAAAGTATGCAGGAAACATCATGTGGCGACACACTGAGATTGGAATTTCGAATGAGACGGTCAGTGAGTCTAATTGTTAACACTCTACAATCTTTAGTTTTTGGTCCTTTCAATCTTTTAGGGTTTAAGGAAAACTTTGAAAACTCTAATGTTTGCTGATCTTTCAGATAAGAGAGGTCAGATCGGACGTGAGCCTGGTGGTAAGGTCGGTGTCTACAGTCGGCAATTATGACTACATTCTTGATTGGGAATTCAAGCCAAGTGGATCAATCAAATTTGAGGTCCGTTGTTGAATCTTTCTTCTTCTTTTTTTTTGGGCAAAAAAGAAAAAAAGAAAAATTTTAAAAATTAAAAATTATTAAAAATTATTTACGTCGGCGACGGCCGTGCCACATAAACAAACGGCATCCACATCAATAATTTACAACTAAAATTGATCGGATGAACTCAATTGGCAAAATGTGAAAAGATTCACGACTCAATTGGTAAAATTAAAATGTTTATGATTAATTTAATAAAAGTATAATATGTTTAAGATTCTTTAGACAATCTTCTCATTATTAGAAAATTTGTTTCGAGGGTGCCTTTGAATTTAAATCTATGACGCGTTCATTCTTGACCAAGTTTCGTAAAAATCTTTCTTAATGGGTTACCAGTCTTTTCAATATAGAAATTTCTACATGTGGTAGGAGGGGTTTGTCGTTGTCAATTCATAGCTGCCTTTTCCCTGTTTGGATCCATATTTCCGAACTTCACACTGTCACATTTTGTGGATCATACTAACGGAAGATTTTTTTTTTTTTTGGACGAAATATTGACGGAAATTTAAAACGTGTGATTTAATGTCTGTGTTAATATTTTGACGATCCTTTTGCATAACTTGGAATCTAGGCTCAAGTCAAATTGCGGAAATTGATGATCGAAAAGGCAAATAACGATAAGAAAAAAACTGTAAATACATGTCTATTCAGCTTCATCTAAATTAATCGGCAATTTCTTTGTCACTTCGGATCTTCATACCAAATTAATCAACAGGTCGGACTGACTGGACTGCTAGAAGTCAAGGCCGTGAACTACACTCACGCAAGTCAGATAAAAGAGGATCAATACGGCACGATGGTCGGAGCAAACACCATCGCTACGCACCACGACCACTTCTTGACCTACCATCTCGACCTCGACGTCGATGGTGCTCCGAACTCCTTCGTCAAGACCAATTTGATCACGAAACCAGTGGCTGAGGAAGGCGTGCCGAGGAAGAGTTACTGGACCGTGTCGAGCAAGACGGCGAGAACTGAATCGGAGGCGCAGCTGCACTTGGGATTGGAGCCATGTGATCTCATCGTGGTCAACCCCAACAAGCAAACCAAAGTCGGTAACAGCGTCGGGTACCGCCTCATCCCGGGGCCGATCGCGAGCACCATTCTATTCCGCGATGATTACCCGCAGATCCGCGCTGCTTTCACCGACAACAACTTGTGGGTGACTCCGTACAACAAGAGCGAAAAATGGGCCGGAGGCCGATACGTCGATCAAAGCCGAGGGGATGACACATTAGCTGTTTGGACCAAGAGGTAACTTTTGATTAATGTATATTTACGTACTTTGCTAATCACGATATCACGGTTGGAGCAAGGGGTAACTAAATCGGCTTCAAACTCTTTAAGTAATTAATTAAAACATTTGGTTAATTTGTCGTGGTTGATGAGATTGAAGAGCGGAATGTAAGTTTTTAGGTTTACATTTATTCTCATTCAATTGTACATAACATTTTAGACTCATGTTTCAATTAAATATCCCAATTAAGGCATACAATCAACGGAAAAAACCGTTCTCATGTTTTCTTTTGCACTATTATGGTCAAAATCACGCTTAATTTGGTGAGAGACACCATCTATGGTGAGGTTTTACGATCAGATTGCAATTATTTAGAACATTTACTCGCTTGCAAGCATTTTGTACCGATCATTTAGGACTTTGGATACAATTTTCCCTTTCTATATAATATCACCACTACCAATCCGTTGTCTCTGTCTATTGCACATTAATGCTATTTATCTTAATGACAGGGTCGATTCATTTACTCACTGGCATTCGATTATGCAGGAACAGGAAGATTGAGAATGAGGACATTGTCTTGTGGTACACGTTGGGCTTTCATCACGTTCCTTACCAAGAGGATTTCCCGATAATGCCGACATTGAGCGCCGGTTTTGAGCTCCGGCCGAGCAACTTCTTCGACAGAAACCCGGTGCTCAAAACAAAATCTCCAAAACCCGTCATTCTGAGCTGCAAGCCCTAGAGATGATCTTTTTCTGAAATTGGAGTGATCTTATCAGAATCCCTAGAGATTTTCAAATTCAATGTTTTAGCTCATCCTGGATGAAGAACATCAGTGTAGCAAGTTTGCAAATGTATGACCTAAGTCAGAGTCTACTTAAACACGTCATGCGCAAGGGATTATTCAATAGCAGGAGTAAACCTGCATGTGCTATTAATGAGATAAGACATTCAGAATGTCCCGCGTTATTTACTAAATAATCAATTTGTTATGTTCTAATTTATCATCCAGGCATCGTTTACCTCCTTTTTCTCTTCCTAAATTTCTTATTCTCTCTTCTGTCCTAGCCGACATAGCCGTAATAGCTCTAAGCACGCCCCCACAATCGCTGCCGCAAATCTCTCTGATGAAATTCCTCCTATTGTTGCTCCAAGCCAGCGTCATTGTGGCGAGAGAGAGAGAATGTAGAGTTGAGTAGCAGTATTTAGGGGTGATTGGATTTAGGGTGGATAGGTTCTAAATCTAAACCTTGTACCTAATCCTATTATAACTGGTTTCTCTTTTTTGGACCCTGTATCCAACCATATTTGCACCGGATCCTGTTTTTTCGGTTCAGTTCCAAGGTCAACCTTGTTTTCCACTAGAACATATTTTGCTATCCTATATGGCTTTGAGTTTTACATTAATACGTGATAAAACAATATAATCCTCATAATTTGTATTAAAACATTATACACATGTAATCGATAAGTATATGAATTTTTTTCACTAGATAAAAAATTAAGGATCCACAAGGGTAATTATCATAAATAAATATCATATGGCAAAGCAAAAATCCTATGCGATGGACGGTGCAATTGTGAGCCAGCGAGGGAGGGAAGCGAGTGAGGAAGAGGAATGGTCAATGAGGATTGCCATGCGAGAGGAAAAATGCAGTTCTAAGATTAGAAATCATGGGGAAAAAGATAGAGTTTTGGACTTTTGGGCTTACAAAACTAGTTCTCAAATTGGTTCAGTCAATTCGGTTCCTAGATGGGTATTTACTCGGAACTAGGAACCGGACCCGTTCAAATTGGTTCCAAATTTTGGAAACCAGTTCCTAGACCGATTTCAATGGGAGTCGGTTCTCGAGTGGGCCGGTCTGGTTTCCGAGTAGACTCAGTTCAATTGCTCACCCTTAGCAGTATTGGTCATCTCAGTGGCCGGTGATGGCTTCAATGCTTGTGGTGGCATTCATTGAAATCACATCGCTATTGTCTCAAATAAAGAGTCTCAAATAAGGGCTTAAATAAGATTATTTTTATAAAAATGGTCAGAATAGACATTCTCTCAAATAAAGGCATGAAGTGAGGTATTTTTCTCAAATAAGGGCTCAAGCCCTTAAATGGCATGCTTGTGTTACTCACATGGTTATACTGGTAGCAACATCAACGAACCAAGAACGATAGACACAAACGAAAGAAAGAAACTACGTTAGTGATATTAAGAGGAAAATTGCTTTGAAGAACCTTAACTTGATGCGTTGCATGGTATGAGCGATTCCAAAAATGAGATTTGTTGGGTTATGTGTATAAATGGTGTGTTAAGATGGGTTTGAAAAGGAAGGTTCATCACCAAGGCGTAAATGCATAGGCCACTAGCTAAGGATAAAAAACTGAATAAATGGCAGCTCACCACCAAGGCATAATTGATTGCTCCACCGGCCAAGGATAAATAATTGTTTGATTCACTGCCAACGACATTAGATAAAGAATCAGATATTAATTCCCTCAAATAGAGGAGTTCTCATATATTTGTTAACTCCGCCTTACACTTGAGAACTCTCCTCTATCTATAGAGGACCTAAAACATACAAAATAGACAAACATTAAAGACTTGGGAACTACCCAACTAATAAAGATATAAGAACTAGAAAATACGATAGAGTTCTAGGAACTAGAAAATGTATTAAAACGCCTAAAGACTTGAACTTGGACTTGTGAAACCTACAACTTAAGACTCATAATACTAGTACTAAATACATTTGAAAAAAAAAACTTGTTTCTAATGCAAGAACTTGGTTCTTGGAAATTCTCTCGTCTATGCAGAGCTCCGTCTACCGCCCATGGTAGCTTTCTATTCAACCTCGCCCAGAATTACCCCTCTATATCAACACACCATCTCCGATTTTGTCTTCTTTCTTTGTTACTAAGTCGCGTGAACCATCCATGGGCTCTAAAGGAGATTGCCCCTTTCTGCCGTAGTTCCCCTCTTCCTCCACCTCTCGCCTTTCCAGTGGTCGACTAACTATGGATGCATGTTCTAGATTTTTTCATCGGAGGTCTTCGCTGCTTTGTACAAAGGTGAATTACTCCCCAGTTTGCGATATCTCGTAGTTTTTCGTTACTTTACACTTACTTTTGAAGAAATAGTAGCTATTCGGGGTTGGGTATCTGCTTCCCTTGCTATCGATTCATGTCCACTTAGAGACTTGTCTGGTAATGGCGTCGAGTGGCTCTAAGGAATCATCGTGAAATGGCTGCTTTGTGTCAGCGTTTGGGGCGTCTTTGTTCTGCACATGAAGTAGAGATATGGGAGGACACACCTTCAACAGAAAAACTTGAGGAATATAGATTGACACTTTTGGGCAAGGTTATTACCACATCTAATATAAATTTTCAAGCTTTTCATAACACTATGAAGCGTGTATGGCGTACCGACCTAGTTGAATTCTCTCAGTGCTCTCAGTGCGAAGGTGGCTTGTATTTAGCTAAGTTCCAAACCGCTGCGAATCATCAACGCATTTTACAAGGCAAACCTTGGCTTTTTTCTAGCCACTTAGTCATTTTTAAGCCCTGGACTCCTAATACACCTCTCCACTGCTATGATTTTACTCGTTGTGCATTTTGGGTCCAAGTATTTGGTTTGCCTTTGGAGTGGATCACTAAACAAATTCTGAGGAAGGCTGCAAATCAACTTGGTGACATATTGGAGGTTAAAGTCGATAGTAAAGAGGGTTCCACACTCAAGATAGGGTGAGTTAGAGTAGAAATGAACCTCGATGCACCTCTGAAAATTGGCAAATTGATTCGTTTAGCTGGGAGAATGATATGGCTGGATTTTAGGTATGAAAGACTTCCCCATTTCTGTTACTCATGTGGGAGACTTGGCCACTACGCCACATATTGCAAGGAAGTCCCTTTTGATATAGTGCAAGAGGAAGGCAAAGACAGATTGGCTTTTGATCAGTGGTTAAAAGCAGAGGTTCGAGAATCTAGCCCCTATTGGCAAGCATTCTATAACCCTCTAGCAACTCAGGACCCAAATGAGGAGACAATCCCA
Source organism: Eucalyptus brandiana (assembly GCA_014182725.1). NCBI lineage: Eukaryota > Viridiplantae > Streptophyta > Magnoliopsida > Myrtales > Myrtaceae > Eucalyptus > Eucalyptus brandiana. The sequence goes on along the minus strand of CM024675.1, from coordinate 49,281,615 downwards.
GAGACACCACCAGCCTTACTACAGCCTCTACCCCTATTACCACCACCAACTAAGGACCAAGAAGTTACCAACGTACCTCTCGAAGGGAAGCACCCTGCTGCGACAGAGCTTCCTTCACATCTTTCGCAGCCTTTGCATCAGCAGGGGAAGGCCATCACAACAGCATTGATTCCTGCACACGCCAAAGCAAAAAGAAAAGTCACTGATCCATTGAATCCTACCGAGACAGTCGAGCCCCACACACTCACCTCGCAGATCTTGCATCAGCAGGGGAGGGCTACCCAGACACATCTAATTCCTGCGCCAGCAACAGCAAAAGGAATAGTCAGCCATCCACACCCGATTCCTACACAAGACAGCGAAAAGGGCCTCATTACTTACCCAATGGATATCCAGCAAACCAAAAAACTGAAAAGCGCCCGAATTACTACAAGAACAGGACCTGCCAAGAAGCAAAAATGATACTCTCCCTATGACAAGAGGTATGTCGCAACTGAGTATCTTGATGAAACTCATTTACAGGAAACACCGGTATTTGCAGCAGACGAAGCACTTCACCAGGCATTGGTGGCTGGCCCTCAACAGCCACCACCTCATAAATGAAGCTTTTATGTTGGAACTGTCAGGGGTTGGGCAATCCCCTGACAGTCCAAGCACTAAAGGCCTTGTCGGCCAAAGAAAAGCCCGACCTTTTGTTTTTGATGGAGACCAAGAACCAAGAGTTTGTTCTTAATAGATTGCAGCGAAGGTTAAAATTTAGTAGATCCTTTGTGCAAAATCCAGTTGGCATAGCAGGTGGTTTGGTGGTTTTTTGGAATGACGCCACTTTAGAAATAGAAGGCGTTTCAGAGGATTATTTTGATATGGTCTGCAGGGATTACAGTGACAATCGGCTTATGAGAATTACCTGTCTACACGCCCCTTTCTCTTATCACAATCGCCAGCTGCTCTGGGAGACTCTTCGAAGGATAAGTGCTTTCAACACACTTCCTTGGCTTTGTGCCGGGGATTTTAATGAAATTCTTCATCCTTGGGAAAAGGTTGGCAAGCGATCTCCTGTCAGGTCAAGGCTTACATCATTTCGAGCTGTTGTAGATGACTGTGCCTTGATGGAAGTCGAAAGCAAGGGATGCGCGTATACATGGACAAATAACCGTGAAGGGGTTGATCTTGTAAAGGAATGATTAGACCGGGTCCTATGCTCCATGGAGTGGCGACTACTATATCCAGAGGCGGAGGTGTATGCATTACTGGCACTGGGATCTAATCATAGCCTATTACTTATTGCCACAGTGACCGTTAATAAAAATCGCCAATGTGCCTTTGTTTATGAGGCATATTGGAACAACGACTCGGACTGTAGTCAAGTTGTCTCTGAAACATGGCCTTCCGATCAGCTAAGATCTTCAGATCTTTTGAAGAAACTGAAAAGAGTGAGTGATGCTTTACGAAAATGGAGTAGATCCAAGTTCGGTAATGGACACTTGAGGGCAATGGCTTTACAACATCATCTGCAGACGCTAACCAACCACCCTTACAGCTCCAATGTCGACAAAGAGGAGGCCTCTCACATCCAAGACGAGATAATGAGTATTTGGCAGCGAGAAGAGCAATTTTGGACTATGAGGTCCAGGATCAATTGGTTGTGTTGGGGTGACAAAAACAGTAAGTTCTTTCATGCCACTACTATACAACGATGGCAGAGAAATAGGATTGGAATGCTTAAGAATGAAAATAATGAATGGGTGCGGGATACAACAGCTATCAAGGAGATGACATCTGCTTTCTTCACACAGTTATATACAACTGTTGGCTACCGTGACTTCGGCCCGGTTCTAGATCAATGTCAACCAATTGTCACGGAAACTATGAACGAACACTTACTGGCTTCGGTCATAGTTGCTGAGGTACGACAAGCCACTTTCCAATTGGGTACCACGAAAGCTCCAGGTCCTGATGGTTTCAACGGTCTATTCTACCAAACCCATTGGAATACTGTACAGCAAGACTTATTCAGCTTGGTTACTGAATTCTTCCGGACTGGCAAGCTGCCTCGAGATCTTAACAAGACCGTAATAGTTCTGATTCCTAAGGTACACCATCTTGAAAGTCTTAACCAGTTCCGACCGATCAATTTGTGTAATTATGCATATAAAATTATCACCAAGGTCATGGCAAATCGCCTAAGACCTTGGCTAGAGAAGCTGATCTCAATCGAACATGTTGCCTTTGTGAGCGGACGTCAGATACAGGATAATGTTCTAATCGTTCATGAGGTTCTACATCATTTCAAGACGAGGAATAGGAAGCGACATTTCAATGCTCTCCTTAAGACAGACATGCAGAAGGCATATGACAAAGTTGAATGAGATTTTCTCCAAGCCTACCTTACTAGATTGGGGTTCCATCCTTGGTGGGTTCAAATGGTGATGCAATGTATCACCATGACGACTCTAAGTGTTCGCTTAAATAGGGAGCATCTACCTTACTTTACACCGTCAAGAGGACTCAGACAGGGAGACCCTCTTTCTCCATATATCTTTATTTTAATGGCGAATGCTCTGTCCACCCTTATTCATAATGCACTTATCATGGGACATCTCCACGGCATTAAACTTACTAGGTCATGTCCAACTCTCTCCCATCTTTTCTTTGCTGATGATTCAGTATTCTTCCTAGATGGTACAGTAACGAAATGTCAGAATATGGCAAATATATTAAACCAATATTGCCTGGCCACGGGTCAAGTGATAAACAGAAATAAGTCTGGACTCTACTTTAGTAAATCTTGTCCAATAGGCCTTCAAAATAACTTGGCAGCTGAATTGCGAGTACTGGTGCTGAATTGTTATGAGAAATATCTAGGTGTTCCATCTGAATGGGGCCGATCTAAAGAAGAACTGTTTGGTTGGATATTAGGAAGAATCAATGCTAAACTGGAGGGTTGGAAAGAACTGTTACTATCGAAAGGTGGAAAGGAGATCCTACTCAAGTCTATTGTTCAGGCCATTCTGCAGTATGCTATGTCAATATTTAAGCTTCCTATGTCTCTTTGTCGAGTGATTGAGAAGAGGATTGCCAACTTCTGGTGGCGTAATCACAAGAGCAGGGTCGATGTGCATTGGAAGAATTGGGACTTGCTTAAAACTAGTAAGAATTCTGGCGGGTTAGGCTTTCGGGACCTCATAGCTTTTAATAAGGTCATGCTTGGCAAGCAAGCTTGGAGATTACTTCAACAACCTAACTTGCTTTGGGGTCAGCTCCTCAAGGGGTTATATTTTCATTCCAAGGATTTTCAATCAGCAGAACAAGGCTCGCACCCCTCCTGGGGTTGGAGAAGTCTTATCACTGGATAGGACGCCATCTTACCAAATGTAAGATGGTCTGTGGGAGATGGACGATTAATTAACATCAGGGAGCATTGCTGGTTACCAAGTGGCAAAATTGGAGGACCAACAGCTAGAGATGAGCCCAGGATGGTGGCTGATCTTATCGATCCTGTCCACCATACATGGAATACTCCCCTAATAACATAGATGTTTGATAATTTTATTGTAGACGAAATACTGAGGATCCCAATCAGACCCCTCCATACAACTGATCAGCTCATTTGGACAGCAACATCAACAGGGCATTATACGGTCAAAAGCAATTATAAAGCTCTGGTAACGATAGCAAGCAAACCAAATGGCAATCAGGCCTCAACTTCCTACCAAACTCCCATAGAACTATGGTGCAAAATATGGAACATGCACACCACACCGAAAATTCGGATATTCTTGCAGACAGCCTGCCAAAATGCCCTAGCTACTAAAGCCAACTTATATCACAGACATATTATCTCCAGCCCTATGTGTACTCTCTGCAATCAGAGCAAGCCAAAAACCGTCGAACACATCTTCTTTTATTGTTCGTGGACTGAAGGAGTATGGAAACACCCCCAACTAAACATCTCGTTTGAGCCAAATTCAATAAACCGTCTGGATAAATGGATCACCAAAAAAGCAAGAGATCAGAACCTCTTACCTGGATTGACGACTATTGCTCATGTTTTATGGTAGCTGTGGTGTCTGCGCAACAATAGCGTTTTCCGTGGCCTTCGCCCTGATCCCAATCAGGCTATTGAAGATGCCTTGGCATAGACTCGGATATCCCATCTCTCGAATCAACGGCGTCCCCAAACAGATAGTTCGCGGATAGGGGCTTCGGTCGTCCCACCAACAAATTTATGGCAATCGCCGGATCCAGGCTTTCTCAAGTGCAACATAGACGGATCCTTCCACCCTGGGAGCAGAAAGGGCACAATGGCTTGCATCAGTCGCGATCACAAGGGCCTCCTAACAGACGTTTATACAAGCAGATTTCCAGCAACTTCTGCTTTTCAAACTGAAATACAGGCGCTCACCTTAACCCTTCAACGTCTGCAAAAGTAGGGCCTTCACAAGGCAAATCTAATGATCGAATCTGACTGCCTGCAGTTGATCAATGTTCTTCAAGCGCAGAAGAAGCCACCATGGGAGGAACGGCCGCTATTCGAGGAACTACGATCGCTTTTGCCCCTTTACCCTAACCTACGGCTACAACATTGCAATAGACAGGCCAATGCAGTAGCCGACTAGGCTGCTAAAGCCCACGGAAGATCAGACCTGGCCCAAAACTGGAATGTATTTCCTCCTTCTATTTTGCAAACTTTGGTAGCAACTGATGCTTTCGCTTCTGCTACTCTTGGAACGCCACGATGTAATATTTGGCCTACTTAAATATTACTTTCAGTTTTTGACCAAAAAAAAAAATGCATTTGAAAAAATGTAAAGTGGTTAAACTTAGACTCTAAATTCATTCACAAGTTTGGGCAGCCCAATAGACATCTTTGAAGATCAACCGACATTGATGAAAATCAATTAAGACAGTCTTTAATTGCTAGGTGGTCAATTAGCAACCTCGAAATCAACATCAAACTTGTGTATTGATATCTTGATAGTCAATTGACAACTAGTCCATTGAATCAATGAGTAACCCATAATCAACACGTTCAAACTTGGACTCATCAAATTAGACTGTAGCCAAAATTGGAAATTTGCTTCTAAACTTAAGAATTGAGTTGGATTGATCAATGAAATATGAGTTGAGCTTACAAGTTCATCAATAGAGCCCAAAGCTCCCTCATCAAACTCCCCAGTTTCTTGAAGATTTGTCCTCAAATCCAGCTTGGCTTCCTCTTCTAGATTGAAAGTGCCAAGTTGCCATAACGATCTATACTGAAGAATCTTTATTTTGAAAAATTCTCCGGGCAATGTCTTCAACAAACTAGATAATACATCAGCTTCATAGAAATAAATATTTTCAAGGTTTACTGAATAGCTAAAAATATGTCAAATACATTTTGACAATTGATTAGCACTAGGACAGAATGCTTTAGGGCGTATGAAATAAAAGTGACAAGTAATATTTCCGGCCATTATAATCACATTCTCTCCATATTTGACCTCACCATTTGCCTCAATAAATTTATTTAGAGATTCATCATCCCTAATATCATAGTTGCTTGATGACATTTGGATGGCTAGCATTTCTCCTTCTTTAATTTGTTCTATGATCTGGTCTTGCTCCTTGGATTCAAAATCCATATGATATGGATCTTGTTGAGCCTCTTGAAGTTCAAAATCAATTTCTCAATTAAATGGTGATATCCTGTTGGTAAGGACAATCCTTGCCAAGAACTTGAAGCACTTGCTATTTTTACCATCTGATTCCTATTGGAGCTTTTCAATGAATTCAAGCGGCTTGACCATTTCGTTTTTCTATTTGGAAGTATCCTCAACTTGGTTAGAGTAAGTATCATCAAAGAAGGACGTAACTTTAGTTGAAGGCTTAGCCAAGTATCTTTTGCCACCCTTCAGTCGATTTTCTAGGAGAGTGAGGACTTTCTCCATTTGTCTTTGGAGATTTTATATATCACAGTTATACCTTTCATTATACACTTGCTCCAATGTCAAGCCTCTTGGAACTTGATTTGACATTTCCATTTTCTTTTTATTTGAACAAAAGTATAAAATATAATGGAAGATAAGTAACAGAAGGTACAAAAGGTATCACTCTAAACAAGTTCAACCTTGAGCTCTAATGCCAATTTAATGCCTCCATGGGACAAGTGATTCATATTGAGAAAACTACAACAAAATTAAAACTAAGAAGAATAAAAGAATACATAGAATTTTGTAGAAAACCCTTTCGGGAAAAATCACGGGTAGCAAAGAAGGAAAATCCTCTATGGAAATTTAAGGAATGTAAAAAGCGGCAAAAAAAAAAAAAAAAAAAAAAAAAAAACTCAAAGACTTTTTTGGTCTCAATTTCTCAACCTAATAACTTAAGAAAAATAATTTTTATACTACTCCCAAGCCCTAATGTTGGCCCAAGCTCATAAAGAATTTAAGACATACTAAAAAAATCTTGATCTTGACTCAAACTAGACATAAGCAACAAACAATCTTCTCATTCCACTAGAATAAATCTCAATTGCAACAAACATTAACTAAATCCAGGTATGCTTGAATTTGGCAATAGGCAAGGGCTTTGTTAACATATCAACTAGATTTTTTTGTACTAATCTTCAAGACCTTCATATAGCCATTAGTAAGAATCTTTCAAATAAAATGATATTGCACATTAATATGCTTTGTCTTCTCATGATTTATCTAATCTTTAATATCATTTTGACTATAACAATAGACAATGGTTACATCAGGATCCACATTGAGCTTCCAAATAAGCTTTTTAACCATATGATCTATTTAACTGCCTTTGTAACAATCATATACTCTGCTTCCATAGTAAATAAAGCAACTATATGCTGCAGAGTAACTTTCCAACTAAGTGCACAACCTCCAATGGTAAAAATGTACCTAGTCCAAAAGCTCTCGCATAATCAGATCGACATATCCTATGAGAACATTACTAGTTTTCCTAAACTTTAAACCATAACCAGAAGTACCCTTCAATTATTTCAAAATCCGCTACACAACTTTACAATGGATTTTGCATAAGCATAATAAATATATACTTACCATACTAACAACATGTGAAATGTCGGGTCAAGTACAGACCATGTCATACATAAGACTATTAATTGCACTAGAGTATGGAACATGTGACATATATTTTATCTCATCATCTACATGTAGACATAAATTAGTTGATAATCTAAGATGAACAGTAAGATGAGTAATTACTAGTTTGGCATCTTTCATACTATAATTATATAACACCCTTTTAATGTAGCTTTTTGGGAGAGATACAATTTTTTCCATTTTTTATCTCCCTAAATTTCCATGCAAAGGTTCTCTTTATTGCATCTAAATCATTCATTTCGAATCCAGCACTTAATTGTGCCTTCAAATTTTGTATATGATATTTATCTTTTACTATAATCAACATGCCATCAACATATAATAATAGATAAATGAAAAGGTCATTTGAAAGTTTGCACAAATATACGCAAGTACCATATTTACTCTTACAATAGCTACATTGCACCATAAATGAACCATACTTTTTATACCATTGGCTCAATAATTGTTTCAAGCCATATATAGATTTTTTTCCATAGATAAACATGATTTTCCTTACCTTCAAACTAAAAACCTTTTGATTGACATGTATGAATTTTCTCTTCAAGTTCACCATGCAAGAAAGTTGTTTTCATAGTGAGTTGTTCCAACTCTGTATTTTGCATAACAACTATTGCAAGAAAAACCCAAATGGAATTGTTTTTTTATGACAGGTGAAAACACTTCATTAAAATCAACTCCCTTAATCTGACTATAGCCCTTAGCAACTAAACGAGCTTTGAACATGATGTTTTCAGCTCCAAGAATACCTTCATTTCTTTTGAAAATCCATTTGCAGCTCACAATTTTCTTTTCTTTTGGTGGCTTGAAAAGCTCCCAAATTTAATTTTTTTTCAAAAGATTCTATCTTTTCATTCATAACAACTAACCATTTTACTCAATCTTTTAAAAAGTAGCTTCCTTGTAGGTTTTCAGCGCATTATACTCTAACGAGACACTTTTAATAAAACGACATAATTTCAAGTTTTTATTTGAAATTTTCTTCAAGAAAATTCATATGTTCATATCAAATCAAGACCACTAAAGACAACTCATATGTATTTATCAAACTAGGACCACAAAGAGGCCGGCATCCATTTTCCACACATAAAACAAATGTTAAACTGAGCCTGGCATGCATTTTCCACACATAAAACAAATGTTAAAGTATGTCTCAAGAAAATTCATATGTTCGTATCAAATCAAGACCACCAAAGACAACTCATATGTATTTATCAAACTAGGACCGTAAAGAGCCCGGCATGCATTTTCAACATATGAAATAAATATTAAATTATGTCTCCAGTTTGCAGCCGTGTGAAAAATCTCAAGGAATCCATTTTCTTATTCGGATTAGGATTCATCAGACGACCAAGTTTCCTCAACTGGTTTCCAACGAAGGGGCCAAGGTCATTGGCCTATTTGGTTTTGGTTAAAGGAGATGTATGTAGCTGCCCAAGAGAGAAAGCCATTACAGCCTTACAGGACAAAAATAAGGACTCACGAGTTTCGGAATTATATATATAGGTCAATTCTATAATTATATATTTATTGTGGGGTGAAGAGGTCTTCGTCAAGAAACAAAGTAACATACGAGGTTTTTTTACTTTTGTCTCTGTCGTCTGTTTCTTTTGAAAACAGTCGGTTCTCCAATAGAACGCACACTTTGAGCCGCACGAGAGAACGCTCCGAACGAGGAACATCGGACACCCAACGAATTTAATGCTGCGATTGTTATATTCAATTTGAGTTATTTATTTATTTATAAACACTTTAAATTTAGAAATAATTTAAATTTAAAAAATATTAAAGCGTGTAAAAGATTATATATTTGATTATCTGATTATAATGGATTATTTGTTGTTACCTCGCTGCGTGAAATAAATACTGATATTTTGATCAAATCATATAAATATCAGGCATCATTTATTGTTCATCGTTTATTTTTATTTTTTTGATAATTTCTTGTTAATTTAAATTGTAAAATCCTATTAGTTTCCCTATTAATTTTCCAACAAATGCTATCCCTGATTTCATAGTTTTGAAATTTCTCCGAAAAAGAAGGTGTCTGCTTATTTAAGGATGCCGATGCATCGCAAAGTCTTCACATACACTAATGGCTTCCCCTCACAAAGTCTTGCTCTCTCTCCTTTCCATCACACTCTTCTCCTTCTCCATCTCACCAGTCTCATCTCAGCATGAACACCCGCTTGATCCCTTAACGCGAGTGGAATTCTCTCTGATTCGAGATGCGGTGAAGAGATCGTATGGGGCATCGGGTGAAAACGTGACATTCCAATATGTGGGTCTGGACGAGCCAGATAAATCTCTGGTTCACTCGTGGATGTCGAGCCAAGCTAGCAAAAAACCTCCTCCTCGTCGAGCCTCCGTGGTCGTGCGGCTCCACGGGCAAACTCATGAGCTGGTCGTGGACTTATCGAGCCATCAACCATCAATCGTCTCCAAGGAGGTTTTGTTAGCAAATCGATTTATTTCAAGCTATAACAACTAGTTTTGGCCTCGCTCATGTTCAATTCATTTATCAACTTTCATGATTGAGATTCATCAGCCACCTACCGTTTTACTTCGGCAAGATGACTGCATTCATAGGACCCTTGACCTTGACGCGTGATAAGCGGAACAATCAACGGTCTTGAAACAAGAGGCTAAATAATAATCGTGGCTTATTTTCTTTCCAAGTCTTTCTTCATTATCGACGCATGCATGCACATTGCTACCTGCAATCTTTTTCGTCTTCTTGCTACTTATTCTTCCTTAATTTCCCTTGCTCCAAATCAGTTCTCTAGACTCATTCTACTTGATAAAACCAATCACTTAGTGTCTTTATGCATGAGTTTAGATGGATCCATCAATTTTGCTTTTCCTTCTTTTTCTGAGTCATGACATACTTGATATAATTTCGAACAGGTGTACCATGGACATGGCTTCCCTATGCTCACGATGGAGGAGCAAACAGCTGCGATCGAGCTACCTCGTACACATGATGAATTCATACAGTCCATCAAAAACAGAGGCCTCGACATGTCAAGCGTTGTGTGCTCAACTTTCTCGGTCGGGTGGTACGGAGAGCTGAGAAGCAGGAGGGTCGTGAAGGTCCTTCCTTTCTACACAAACGGCACGGTCAACTTCTACGTGAGACCCATCGAAGGCATAGTCGTGGTGGTCGACTTGGACCTGATGAAGATAGTGAAGTATCACGACCGGTTCGCGACAACTGTGCCGACAGCTGAGGACACCGAGTACCGTCTGGAGAAGCAAAACCCTCCCTTCGGACCACATCTGAAGGGCGCGGCCATCGTGCAACCTCATGGACTGGGCTTCGACATCAAGGGACATACTATCAGGTACTTGTTAAAATGCTAAGTTGTTTAATTTGACCTTCTTAAACCCACATTTTAGTCTCACCAAACAAGTAAATAGAAACGTGTGATTTGGTTGAACTTTTCAATAAAACACCGTAAGAGGTTGGAAATGAAACGGAAACTCGAAACTCAAGTTAATGTCGTACTTGGTTTATTTCAGCCACTTCAAAACCTGTCGAAAGGAACTTGGACTGGACACAGTGGAATTAGATTCCTTCACGCGTGTTTGACAATGAACGTATCAAAAACCAAGATCGATAGCTCTTACCGAAAGAGTTCTCTTTCTTTTGCTAAGAATTGCACGAAAGAAAAATCAAACTTGATAGCAACAAGGCAATCGAATCCATGTCGCCATTTTGGACCGCTTAGATGATATCAAACACGCAAACTTGGACATGAGAAGTGACGCTAATAAAGTCTTACACCAGTTGCGGAATGTCCTGTCTTAATTTTATCTACAGCCATCTGCACATGGCAAGAATTGAAGGACGAATAATTAAGCTTGTCACACTGGCACCTCCGAAATGCGCAAGCTGCTCACGATCTATTCTCAGTAACTTCTCGTTCGGTTTCGACCTGGCGACAGAGAAGGTGTAGAGAAGTCTTAACCAACTAGGCCACCATGTCATGGGGCGAGAGCAATCAGCTCAGATAGACATCATAGCATAACCTCAGCTTATGCACAACTATACGATTGGTTCATTTGTGGTAAATTCGGTACGTTCGTTTGAGTTGGCGACATAATCACGAGCCTCTATTAGAATAACCTCGTCACTTATCAGAACATATTTTTAGGAATTTATCATAAAATCTAATGGAGACAAGTGCACATATAGGCCTTTATCGCCATTTAATCGAAAGGTTGTTGTGGCGCAGCTGGGCCAATTGGAAGCTCCATCTAGGGTTCGACGTCCGAGTCGGTCCGATCATCTCGCTAGCATCAATCTACGATCTCGAGAAGGATAAATATCGACAGGTACTATATAGAGCCTATGTGTCCGAGGTCTTTGTGCCCTATATGGACCCAACTGAAGAATGGTACTACAAGACCTACTTTGACAGTGGAGAATTCGGGTTCGGATTGTCCGCCGTGTCACTCCAGCCGAGGGTAGACTGCCCCGATAATGCGGTATTCATGGACGGATTTTTTGCGGGCCAAAATGGTAGCGCAGTACAGATACCAAATGTAACTTGTGTGTTTGAAAAGTATGCAGGAAATATCATGTGGCGTCATACTGAGGTTGGAATTCCGGATGTGAAGGTCAGTGAGTCTAAGTGTGAATACTCTGCAATCTTTGATTTTCGGTCCTTTCAATCTTTAAGGTTTAAGGAAAACTTTGACAAGTCTGACGTTGTATGATTTTTCAGATTAATGAGGTTAGATCAGACGTGAGCCTGGTGGTGAGATCAGTATCTACGGTTGGCAACTACGATTACATTCTTGATTGGGAGTTCAAGCCAAGTGGAGCCATCAAATTCGAGGTATGTTATTGACTCTTCAAATTGATTAGATCAAAGAACATACATTGGTCAAATTTAACGTCCTGAATATTGGAAAGTTCAAGCTATTTCGGGTGTGTCTTTGAATTTAAATCTATGAGGGGTCCATTCTTGACTTAATTACGTAGAAATCTTTCCTAAAGATCAACATCAACATAGAAATTTCTAATCTTTGAATTTAACGTGTGGTTATAAGGCTTTTCAACATAGAAATTTCTACATTTGGTAATGGGGTGTCAATGCATAGCCACTTTTTTTCTATCTTTTGGTCCATATTTCTAATCAATGCACTGTCAAATTTGGGAAAATTCTAAATAAGGGCCCAAAATGCCTTTAATTTTTTAAATAAGAGCCTGAAGTGCCTTTAATTTCTTAATTAGGCATCTGAAGTAAACCTTGTCTCAAATAGGGACTTAAGATGCCCTTATTTTCTCAAATAAATGCTTAAAATTGACCTTATTTCAAATAAGAACCAAAGTGGCTATGTCAATCTCAAAAAGAACTTGATCTTATTGGCTAGTCATGGGCATTTTCGTCCTTTCCCATTTACTTATTTTCTTCCTTTTTCTCTTTCATTTATCCTTTTTCTCTTTTTCTCTTATATAAATCTAAGAAAAGGGAAAAAAAGAAGAAGCTAAAACTAAAATATAAAAAGAAAACACAAATTCAAAAAAAAAAAAAAAAAAGAAAGAAAGAAACCAGGGAGGGTTGGGGCCAGCCCTCCCGCCTATATTTTCTTCTTTTTTTTCTTTTAATTTTAGCTTTTTTTCCTTTTCTAGTTTTAAAAATAGAAAACAAAAAAAGAAAGAAAAAAGTGAAGAAAATATAAAAGATAGAAATACCCTTGACCAGCAAAAACAAAATCAATATATCCATGGCCTTATGCTCTAATTCTATATGAAATTTTATTGAAATAATGTCAATTGAAGTTAAATGTTAGATGAATGCATAATTTCGTTTTTAATGTTGCAACATGCATCCGTAAGCTTTCCCTTTTTCTAGGGGCGTACTACACTCGTCCCAATTTTCCCCACTTAGAATCTTCACTGAATCTATATTACTTCATATGTTATTTGCTTCATAAAAATTAATCAGCAATTTCTTTGTCGCTACGAATCTTGCTACCAAACTAATCAACAGGTCGGACTGACTGGAATACTAGAAGTCAAAGCCGTGAACTACACTCACGCAAGTCAGGTAAAAGAGGATGAATACGGCACGATGGTCGGAGCAAACACCATCGCTACGCACCACGACCACTTCTTCACCTACCACCTCGACCTCGACGTCGATGGTGCCCCAAACTCCTTCGTCAAGACCAATTTGATCACGAAACCAGCGGCCGAGGAAGGAGTGCCGAGGAAGAGTTACTGGACCGTGTCGAGCAAGACGGCGAGAACTGAGTCGGAGGCGCAGCTGCACTTGGGATTGGAGCCATGTAATCTCATCGTGGTCAACCCCAACAAGCAAACCAAAGTCGGGAACAGCGTCGGGTACCGCCTCATCCCCGGGCCGATCGCGAGCCCCATTCTGTTCCGAGATGATTACCCGCAGATCCGCGCCGCTTTCACCGACAACAACTTGTGGGTGACTCCGTACAACAGGAGCGAAAAATGGGCCGGAGGCCGATACGTCGATCAAAGCCGAGGGGATGATACATTGGCTGTTTGGACCAAGAGGTAACTTTTGATTAATGTATATTTACGTACTTTGCTGATCTCGATATCACGGTTGAGGCAAGGGGTAACTTATTCGGCTTCAATATCTATGATTGATTAATTGAACGGTTGGTCTAGTTTTCGGGGTTGATTTTGATATTGAAGAGCCAAATCTAAGTTTTTAGTTTTCAACTGGTTTTTGACCTAACATTTTAGTCTCATTTTTGGGATGATGACATGGGTGGTCTTTTAACTTTGATCTCATATATAATGTAGTTATTGAACATTTAATTTGTTGAATATGGTGCTTAAACTTTACCCCCAATGTACAATGTGATTTAACAATTTTTAATTTATTCAATGTGATCCATGCACTTACAGTACATGTTCAATATGTTCATAGATCATATTGAACAAATTAAAAGTTCAATAACTACATTGTACATTAAGTCAAAGTTTGGTGATCATTTATGTAATTTCCGCTCTCATTTCTCAATTAAATTTCGCAATTCGGGCATACAATGAACGCCAAACACGATCCTTTTTTTGTACTGTTATAGTAAAAAAATATGCTTAATTTGGTAATGGAATGCCAATTATGGCAAGATTTTAAAACTTGATTACATTTTCCAGAACATTTAGAGTTCTCTCACATACATTCTATGTACTAATCATTTAGGACTGAATATAATGCTCCCGTTCTATATTATATCACCACGATCCATCCTTTATCTGTCTATTGCACAAAACTGCTATTTATCATGACAAGGTCGATTCATTTAGTCGCTGGTATTTGATCATGCAGGAACAGGAAGATTGAGAATGAGGACATTGTGTTGTGGTACACGCTGGGCTTTCATCACGTCCCTTACCAAGAGGACTTCCCGATAATGCCGACGCTGAGTGGTGGTTTTGAGCTCCGGCCGGCCAACTTCTTCGACAGAAACCCAGTGCTCAAAACAAAATCCCCAGAACCTGTCATCCCGAGCTGCAAGCCCTAGAGATGATCTTTCCTAGAAATGGAGTGATGGACGTTCCTACAAGGAAATACTTATGATACTCGAACTTATGCCTTATCGAGCGTGTTATCTCATTTTTAAGTTGGTTTATTCTACAGCAGCAAATGCTAGTCATAATATGATACTATTATGAAAAAATTAAAACCTCAAGCTCGAGGGCGGAGTTATGCAATAAAAAGACCCACTTGTCATATAAGGATTGTATTGAAAGATAAATCTTTCTATGAAGAAGAAGATTTCTTTTGCTTAGAAAAATCTGAATGGAAAAAAAGTAGTACACAGATATGACGTATCTCTTGGATTAGTTGGTTCAAGCAAGGCCCAATAATGCATATGGTACCAACTGCTTATGCAGTCCCTTCATTTATAACTATGAATTGCCCTAATTCAGTCCCCAATTAAGGATACAGGTTTTCCAATTTTCGGCTTATCGATCGAGAGGCAATTCAAAAGCTCGATACAGCTTGTTGAAGTTGAAGAAGGTGACCATGTCCAATGGCTACCCAATCCAATGTGATCTGTTCGATGATTAGAGTGTTATCTCGGTTGCATTTGCAAGATCAGATCTCATTAACTCCTTAACCTTCTTTTCTTTTTCTCAAGGCAGTTGAACATACTGCAAAAGCAAAAGACAGAGCACATATCCAAATGTTCCGTTGCTAGCTAGAATTTGATCCTTCCTTCTAATCGAAATAACAATGTTTTGAGAATTATGGAGAAGGGAATAAAGGTACTACCCTGTTCCTGAAGGTCATTCTTTCAATCTAAATAATGGAAGGTACGGAACAATTTGGCCACGTAACCACTTCAGGTGGTACAACTCTGAGTACCGGGTTGCTCTCGAAGAAATTGGCTGGTCGTAGCTCAAACCCGCTGCTCAACGTCGGCATCAGTGGAAAATCTTCCTGGTACGGAGCGTGATGGAACCCCAAGGTGTACCACAACACTATGTCCTTGTTCTCTATTGCCCTATTTCTGCAGTATCAAACCATCTCGAAATATTAATGATCAAACAATTGATAACTAATCACTTTCCTAGAAGTTCAAGGCATCACTACAGTGGAGAAACTAAGAGTACCTTTGGGTCCATGTGGCTAATGTGTCATCGCCATAGCTCCGATCCGTGTACAACCCACCGGCCCACTTCTCCGACTTGTTATGTGGCGTGACCCACACGTTGTACTTGGTAAACGCTCCGCGGATCTGGGCATAATCATCGTCCGATAGGAGGGGCCCAGTTATCGATCCAGGGATTAGACGGTATCCAACCATATTCCCCACGTTAGTCTTCTTGCCTGGGTTCACCACCAACAGCTCCGCCTGTTCTGAGCTGAGGAGATTGATCTTCCCGTCGGACTCCGTCTTAGCCGTTTCGCTAACGACACTCCAATAGCTTTTCCTGGGGGATCGGTGATCTGCCACTGGGGTCTGTCTAAAGACGGACTTGACAAAGGAGTTGGATTCACCATCGATGTCGAGATCGAGGTGGAAGATGAGGAAATGGTCATGTCGCGAGCCCAAGGTGTTTTCTGCTAGCAGTACACCATATTCTTCATCCTCTATCTGATCATTGTGCGTGTACTTCGAACCCCGCACCTCCAGTAGACCGGTTAACCCTACCTGCAGCCAATCGAAGCAATATAGACAATGGCCAGTCACTTTGCGCAAAAGAAGTGTCAGCTTCTGGTTATATCAAAATTCATAAGCGGAAGAAGATCAAGGAACTGGAGAAAGATAATAAATGACTTGGGAGACTTACTGTGGCTTTGATGGATCCGCTCTGCTTGAACTCCCAATCCACAATGTAATCGTAATTGCCAACCGTCGAAACCATCCTCACCACCAGGTTTACCTCTGGCCTCACCTCTCTTATCTGCCAGACCAGTCCGATAAGATGTCACGTTTCTTTAAATGCTCGGAAAGCAGTCATGCATCAGAGCATCGCAAAGTAAAATGGTTCGTATCGACTTCGAAAGTCATGATGGTTCTTAAGCTCTGGAAAAGGGGTCATGGAGCGGAGAACAAAACCAAAGGCATCTCCCCATTTAATAGTGAAAGACCATTCTGCAGACTTTTTCCAGGAATGAACTAATGCAGCTGTCATATTGCAAAGGCCATACAGGAATCTTAGTCATTTCGGTGAGCTCAAATTTAGTGCTTACCGCCCTAGACCAGAGTTAAATTATCTTCATCAAATTAACAATCTCTCTTTAAGAACAGCCTAACCCAGTACGAAATAGGTCTCGCAGTCAGTTGCAACAAGCTTAGTCAGGTCTTCCGGGGCATGATATAAAAGCGTGCCGAGACCTTCACGTCTAACTACAGCCTTCAGATAAAGCAAAGTGTATATCATAGGATAAGTAGTGTAGTTGCATAGCTCTATTTGGACCGGTCTGTCCTGTCTAGGCCAAGCAATCACCGATCACTTCATTGCCTACTCAAATTCTGTAAATGCCAAACCCAACTATCTTCAATCTTAGCCAAAAATGATAATAAAAAAATGAAAAATAAAAATCGAAGAGAACATCACTCGTTGAGTCGTTTGTTTCAAATAAAGCTTCACCTCAAATTCCCGGGCCAAAAAACACAAAAGAACTGCTGGGAAACAAGAAAAAATGACTTACCACTTTGCCAGGAATGCCAAGCTCGGTGTGACGCCACATGATATCTCCAGCATACCGCTCGAACACGCAAAAAACGTTGGACATCTTGATAGGTTTTCCGTCCGGTCCAGCAATGTACGCATCCATGAACACGGCATTTTCGGGGCAATCCCGCAATGGCTCAAGCTGCACGGCGCAGAGTCCGAACCCGTATTCCCCCGCATCGAAGAAGGTCCTGTAGTACCATTCCTCTGTGAGGTCCATGTACGGCACGAACAGCTCCGAAATGAATCCCCTGTACATCACCTGCCGGAATTTCTGCTTCTCCGCATCGTAAATCGACGCCAGCGAGATAATTGGACCGGCTCTCACATCAAAACCCAAGTGGAATTCCCAGTTAGCCCACCTGATGATCATAGCCAATAAATCGTGTATATAGCATATTGAAGATATGAGCACATGACTCCGTTGTTATCGAATACTCAAATAACACGGCTCTTAAAACCCAATACCAAGATCGAAAGTTAGAATCATCAAGTCATTAAAATATGTTCAGAAAATTACTAATACTCTGAACAAATTAATCTCACGTATACTTTACAGTGTCTACAAGAAGATGGGTCCTTTCTATTTTATATTTGTCCTCAAGAGTTCATGCCAGTATATAATCACTCTTTGATGATCAAGGAAAGAGAGAGAGAGAGTGATGACTTTGCCTTGGACCTGATCATATGCCCGTCCACCGTAAAACTCGGGCCCTCGGGCTGCACCACCCCAATCCGCTTCAGGGCCGGCCCGACCCGCTTGTTCGATCCGCTGTAGTCCGTCCCATCGGCCTTGGGCACTGGGACCCTCACTCTATCCATGAACCCCACGATCCTCATCTCGTCCAGATCAACGGCCACCGTCACTCCCTCCACCGGCCTCATATACAAATTCACCGTCCCGTCCAGGTAGTAACACATCACCTTCACCGTCCGACCGACCTTCCTCGCCTCCTGCCCGTACCAACCCACCGTGAAGGACCCGCACACGATCTCCTCCGCCTTGAGCCCCCGCTTCCTCATCGACTCCAGGAACGGCGGGTGCTGCCGTGCGAGGCTGCTCGAGGCGGCCAGCTCCGCGAACGTGAGGATCGGGAAGCCGTGCCCGGCGTGGACTCGGGCCGAGTCGACGCGGCGGGCGGAGAGGTCGATGGTGAGCTCGTGGGTTCGCTTGTCAGCTCGCGCGATGACGAGGGCTCTGCGCGGGGGACGAGGGGAGAGGGAGGGCGAGGAGAGCCATGAGAGGAGGAGGGGCTTGTCGGGCTCGTCGAGGCCGACGTAGTGGAAGCTGAGGTTGCGGTGGGGCGAGCCGGGGAACGAGTCGGAGGCTATGGCTCGGGCGAGTTCGAGCTCCGAGGGAGTGAGGGGGTCGAGTGGGTGTGGCTGCCGGCGGCGGCGGCGGCGAGTTGACTCGGCGGAGGGAGTGATGATGGATGAGAAGAAGAGTAGGGAGAGGAAGAACAGGATTTTGGAGGGGAAAGTCATTGCTCTCAACTTGAACAGGGTGAGAGAGTTTGTTTGCTTCTTATAAGAAGAGAACCAATGAGGATATGCCAAGAGAAACTTTGGTTAATCAAGCCACCCCTGATTGAATAATTGAAAAATTGAATAGCAAAGAGAAACTTTGGTTAATCAAGCCACCCTTGACTAAATAATTGAAAATTTGAGGCTATTCAGGAATACGTGTTGGATGTTGAGATTACGCATAGAACTTAAGGTGGTTGATCCACATAAAAAAAGATGTTTATGATTAATCAAGAAGAAACGAAACAAAAAATACTATAGATTTAGAAGTTATTGTACGTGATTTATCGAAATTGTATAATTTCTGTGTTCTCTGTTTATATATGTTTTACAAAATAACTTACCTTGGTTTTGAATAATGTAGCTGACGGAAGAGAGAGGGCGAGAAGAGCAAGATGGCGATGGTGATGAAGAGGACACAATCCACGGGGGAGGAAGAAGAAAACTTGCAATCAGAAACGAAGAATAGAAATAAAAAAAAATGAACTTAGTCTCAATTCAATTCAAGGATTTTCTCTACCTTTTTACCTATTTGTAAATTTCCGGACAAAATTATCCCTATTTTAGTGGTTGAAAAATGTGGCCAGCAAACATTTGATTGCCGATGAATTCAAATCCTTATTTGAAACTAATTTGATTACTTCAATTTTTTATTTGAAATTAAGTCTATTCTCATTTTCTTTTATCACTTTAGATTCTCATTTAAAATTTTCTCATAAGAGATATATGAAAAATCACATGGAGAGAAACGAAGGATCAAGGAAATACGTGTATCTCCTAATTATTGGCAACATAAATGAAATTATTATATGGACACGGACAGGGACTTGGAAAGGGAGTGTGAAGGGACCAAAGGAGTCATTTGCCCCTAGCGTGTTTTCATTTCATTGTATCTTATTTTTGTTGGTGAAAGCGAAAGGGTAAACGTGATTTTTGCTGATGCTTAAGTTGGGTCCGTGTCCTTGTCGATAATTTACGTGGCTACAGCGACATCCGAACTTGAGGAAGACTTCCTGTCGATATGTAGGACAATGAGTCAGCTTTAGGCACTAACTTATCAAGCGAATACCGCGATGATTCAATCGCCCACTTCCAGATTAATTATTTGAGAAAAATCCTATTCACGTTGAATCACTAACCTCGTCTTCGGAAAATGTTATTGTATCCGTTTCAAATGACTCGATAAATTGACAATGCAAGGTGAGATTTCGTCTGCTTTTTTGCGGATGATCCCATTTCCTTCCTGAATAGATGCGTGAGAGAATGCAAGATTACTCGATATAGAGAGGTGGAGGGTGGTCGAGCGATCAAATCGAAGTCAATCCGACGTTCAACTTTAGCAAAGATTGTTCGAATAGAGAGGTGGAAAGCATAACCGATTGAATTGGGAGTTTCGTTCTTTAAGGTAAGTTACCGCCTTCGACTTCTGACTAGGATTTTCCGAGGAAAGAGCCGGCTTTCTTTTGCTGATTCCCCTAAATTTAGAAATACCATGTTTAAAAAATGCCATCATAAATAGAACACTTGTCCAAATGATGCCGCGATGCCTACGAATTTCGTTGTGTTTAGACATTGGGAACTAGATTTCCATCTCAAATTAAGATAAAAAGGAATATGATTGTTAATTTGTTTGGGGGTGATAAGACAATTTATGTCATTAGAGGCGGACTAATAAGGCAATGGCAAAGCCAGATAAGTTCACTTATTAATAATGGGCCAAAGCCCATTGTCTTCTTCAACCTTCAACCATGGGAAGAATTTGGGTTTGAGCTAAATTCACCCTCCCCTTCATCTATTTTGATTTTTTTTTTGGGAGTTTTTCTTGCAATTTCCTCCTGTTTTTTCTCCTGATCTAGATCTGGGAGTTGTGCTCCCCCGATCTAATTCTAGATTTGATAGTTTAAACTCTCCGAATCTAGTTCTAGACTTATGAGTTCTTTTATCCTGATTTAAATCTGGGAGTTTAATAATGTTTTCGAGAATTCGATACCCTTGTACTATCTATATATAGGTTCTTTACCTCAAGTTTCAATGATGATTGCAAAAACTTTAGCATCTCGTTAAACTATGAAGATTTGCTCTTCTAAATGTTAGATATGTGTTTATTCAACATATTTTGGTTGTTTCCATATAACGATGACGTAGAAGAAGCTGAACTTAGACATGCATTGCCAACTAGTAACGCCATAATTATTGGAGAATGAGTTTTCGACATATACTCATAATTGACAATGATACAAGATCCAATAATTGGCCATCAATTATTTTACTTGACAAATCTGTTCTTTTGGAATGAGCGTGTGCTTAATCCTACTAGTATTTTGTTGATCTTCATTATTTTCTAGATTTGACTTGTTTTGTAGTGTTTTGGTATTTGCTTTGCTTCAATTTGCTTTATCATGAAAGTCTAACTTCTCATGTATCCTTTTGAGCAATGAATACAATTTTTTGATTAAAAAAAAAAAAAAACAATGGACCAAAGCTCAATTAATATTCCATGTGATGCACGAGCTTAGACAAAGTGATTCCTTCTTGAATCCATCACGCCTAATTGAACACATCCAAACTTAATTAGTTTAATTAATGAAGCGAGAACTCCCATCTAAAATTATATTGGTAATTTGAATTTTTAGAAAAAAAAATGAAAAATGGGCACACAAAATGAAATATAGAATAAAAGAAAGAGATAAGCACACTAGAAATTCAAAATTTTATCATAAAATTGTAACTGGGTCATAAAACTTATCAACTGGGAATCAAGTCCTAAAATTTATAAATTGATGAAATTGAGTACTCTCATTAATTTCATCGCACTTAACTAAAGAAAAACACTGATGTGGCTTTTTAAAAATATTTTATCTCTCCTATGTGGGGATGACATGACTAAATCATGAAATTTAAGGCTAAAATGACATCGTTTTGGTTTAAATATGCTCTTTTAATTAATTATTTATTTTTTTAAAAAAAAAGGAAGAAGAAGAAGAGCAAAATGTGTGAGGAACTAGGTAGCAAGGGTTGTTCAGCCTCGAACACCTATTCTTCCGGTGTCGCATCTCGGCCTCGTTGGCCTTTTTTTGGGCGGCCAGATGTAACTTGCCATGGAGGACTAGATGTTGGAGAGAGGCGCTCACTTGGGCCAGGAAATTCCTCATGGGGAAGGATTTTTACCACAGGATAGTTCGATTCTCTTTCGGTGCTTTGTGCCATCTCATTTGGAAGAAGAGGAATGCGATTATCTTCGGGGATGAATCCTTGGTGGTCCCTGCCCTTAAAAATCACCTAATCAAGGTGGTTAAGGACAAAGCACTCACATTCATGGAAGTTCTTCCTTCTCCGAGGAACAGAAGACTGCAAAGGGGGTGGGGATTCCACCCCATGATCTTTTCCTCTGTAGCTATTCCTCCTTAGGTTGCTGTTGTTTCGGTCTGCTCTTGTTCTTGTAGTTGCAGGTTCCTTCCTCCTCCGTTCTCCGCTTTCAGCTTTGAGGGCTTGAGGGTTGGGAGGCTACGGGTTCCTGTTGTTACGTCTTGTTTGTTGGCTTCATAGCTTTTGTGTTCTTGCTGGCGCCCTCGGGCTTTTTATCGGATCCCCGTCACTCTTGCTCATTTGTTAAGAGTGCTTGTTTGGATCCGATCTTTTGTACTTTTGTCCTTTCTCATTAATATTATTACCTTTACCAAAAAAAAAAAGGGTTGTTCAGCCTCGGCTAATGACCAATGGCCCTCAGCCATCCGCCCTAGGCTAGACCTAAGGGAACCCTTACCCGATCTAGGGGAGGATCATTGGCCAAACTCCACCATCGTCGGGAGGGGATGGTGGGGTGACGGTGGCAAAAGCCCTCATTGCATGTTCCTTACACACTTTTTTTTTTCTAATTATAATTTTGCATATCTTTTAATTTAATGTATATAAAATTTGTTTTTAAAACAAGATTTGGACTAAAACAACAACATTTTGGCTAAGTTATCGCCATGTCGGAGAGAGAAAATATTAAAAAAACCTATGTTAGTATTTTGCATTAGTTAAATTGGACAAAGTTAATGAAAAGAACTCGATTGCATCAATTTAATAAGTTTTAGAATTCAATTGCACTTTTTGTAAGTTCTAAGACTCAATTGTACTTTCATAATAAACTTTTGAACTTTCAGTGCATTTATCCCTGAAAGAAAAGAGTGGAGAATAGAGGAGATAATAAAGGAAAATTGAGACATTATTACTCTAACTTTTCTCTTTGATGGAATGGTTCTTTAATTAAGTGGGCTAGCTAAAGGTTTTAAGGTTAGATATTGGGCTCTTAGGCCTGGCCGTCGAGCTTGTTATCAATTTTTTGTTAACCGGCTCTATCTTTTCGTCAAGCCCGCCCAATCCCATTAGATCCACCAAGAAACTTTTAATCTTTGAGCCCACTCAGAAAAGAAATAAAAAATAAAAATTGAGCAATCATATAACTTCAAAATTAGCGGATGAACCCCAATATAAGACTCAAAAAGCTACTAATTTCTTAATGTCGGGCTCAAACTGCTAAAGAGAAAGTATTATCTTTTCCTTACCTTTGGCAAAGTGTTGAAGTAAGGATACACGGGATTGTGTATAATTTTTCTATAACTTTTCATATTGGGGACAAAATCCCAATTGTCATCTCGAGTTAAATCGGATTACTTCTTAATATAACCACTTTAATTTAGGCCACGAGAAAATAATTTTCATAAGAATGTCTTGGTTTTGATTAATTGCAAATGAAGGTGAATTTAGCTTTGTTTTTTTTTTTGGAAAGACGATATTCATCAAACGTGAGCTTAAATTGATGTGAGAAAATTGGCTTAACGATGGAATTTGACCGTGAAGTGAAAAGTCACTAATATTCTTTATTAGTAAGCAAACAAAACTGTTCATTAAATTTAAATGAAATTTTGAAAATGAAATAAATGCCAAAAAAAAAAAAATCGTCAGAGACTTCGAAGAGCACCCTCGTAACCTCTGTTGTCCTCTCGGAAACTCTAGAACCTGACACCACCTTTTGTAGAACTCCTTCAAATTCCGGCATTCTCTTTTCCAAGCTCAAACACGTCACACAAACCCGTCCGAAAGTTCTCGTGCGTTCCGAGCAACCCAAAGCCGCTCTTCCTGTCTCGCGCAAGTAAGCTCGTTCATCAGACTCCCATCCCATTTTGTTTTTCGCAATACCCATGTGACCACCATCTCCAGTTTCTCTTGATTAGTGGATGAAATTTCTGAAAAAATCTTGAGCTGCAATGATGTTTTTGGTTTCTGGTACCGTTTCTAACATAGACTTAGCAAATGCTGTTAAGTGTTCTGGTGTTTGTGAGGAAATCGGCCAGCTTGAGCTGAGCTGGGTGAAATTTGCCAGCTCTGATTGTTTACGTGCTCTTACTATTTATGTTGTTGTCTGTTACTCTTCAGTCTTACTATGCCCTGAAGCTGTTTGTGAGTATGCCTTTTTGAATGGTTCTGCAGTCGGGGGATGATGTCGGATTGTTAAGACGGCTGAGTGCGCCAGAGTGCTCATACATTGATTTTAGATGTCAGACTGAGTGATTTTCCCTATTGGGAGGACTAAAAAATGGAGCTTTCATTTGTTTTGATCAATATTTGTCCCAAAGACTGAAGCTTTGCTTTGTGTGTGTGTTTTTTGTTTTTCCCTTGTTTTTTCATGTGAAGACTGAAAGCTTTGGTGTTGCTTGGTGCAACTGCTTTTTTTTTTCTTTTTTTTTCATGTGGTGAAATAATGATTTTGTGACATGGAAAACTGGAAGGCGAAGGAAATGGCTGAACAAAAGAATGGATGCTTCACAATTGAACAGAATCCAAAACATGGCTTTTAACTCTGCTGTTTCATCTTTGTAGTAGCGTAAGATTCACCTGGTGGCTTGCTTTGCGGAACAATTGTAGTTCTTTCTGCACCTATTTTTCGACTCTTTATTCAGAACAATGTGTTTGTCAGATGTTACTCAAGTTTCGTTCAGTTGATTTATAATTCTTACATAGGGGTAAATACGTCTTCACCGTGAGTTATCTCTATTTGGACAAATAAGGAGTGCATTAAAGGTTGAACTGTGGTATTCATGAAATTAATTAATGTTAAGAGTGCGTGGGATTAAGTCGTGATTTCTTCATGCCTTTATCTTGTGCTCTGGTCTCTGGAGATGTAATTCTGCATTGGTAACTGTCGGTTAAAATTCCTCTGTTGCTCTACTGATGGAAGAGTGCTCCACTAACTTCCTATGTGAGATACAGGTATGGCAGAACCTGCATATACTGTGGCTTCCGACAGTGAAAACACTGGAGAAGAGAAGACTTCATCGGTTTTTCCTGAAATTGCAATTGGAATCGACATTGGAACCTCGCAGTGCAGTGTTGCCTTTTGGGATGGGTCCCAGGTGGAGCTTCTTAAGAACACCAGAAATCAGAAGTTGATGAGGTCGTATGTCATGTTCAAGGATGAAATTCCTTCAGGTGGAGTGAGCAGCCAACTCTCTCACGAGCATGAGATCCTGTCTGGTGCTGCTATCTTCAACATGAAACGTCTGATAGGGCGGGTTGATACTGACCCTGTTGTTCATGCGAGCAAAAGCCTTCCATTTCTGGTACAAACTCTGGACATTGGTGTTCGCCCATTTATCGCTGCTTTGGTGAACAACGTCTGGAGGTCTACAACCCCTGAGGAAGTTCTTGCCATATTTTTGGTTGAGTTGAGAGCAATGGCTGAACTTCAGCTGAAAAGGCCAATAAGAAATGTTGTCTTGACAATTCCAGTTTCATTTAGTCGATTCCAACTGACCCGAATTGAGCGAGCATGTGCCATGGCTGGTCTTCATGTTCTTAGGTTGATGCCAGAACCTACAGCTGTGGCCTTGTTATATGCACAGCAACAGCAACAGACTCTGCAAGATAATATGGGCAGTGGAAGTGAGAAACTTGCGCTGATATTCAACATGGGTGCTGGCTATTGTGATGTGGCGGTGACTGCTACAGCGGGAGGAGTTTCACACATAAAAGCCTTAGCAGGAAGCAGCATTGGAGGAGAGGACATACTTCAGAATATGATGCGTCATCTACTGCCAAATGCTGAAAATCTTTTCTCTAGTCACAGTGTCAGTGACATTAAATTGATGGGGATCCTGCGAATTGCAACCCAGGATGCAATCCACAGGCTCTCCTCACAGACTAGTGTGCAAATCAATGTTGATTTGGGAAATGGAGTAAATGTGTGCAAGGTTGTGGACAGGGCAGAATTTGAGGAGGTCAACAGGAAAGTGTTTGAGAAATGCGAGAGCCTCGTAAAGCAGTGTTTGCATGATGCAAAAGTCGAAGTAGAGGATTTGGCCGATGTAATACTTGTGGGTGGGTGTTCATATATTCCAAAAATACAGAATCTTGTCATGGGAATATGTAGGAAAGACGAAATCTACAAGGGAATGAACTTGTTGGAAGCTGCAGTTGTTGGTGCGGCACTGGAAGGGGCAGTTGCTTCTGGGATAAGTGATCCTTTTGGCAGTTTGGATCTTTTAACAATTCAAGCTACGCCTCTTGGCATTGGGATACGAGTTGAGGGAGACCATTTTATACCCATAATTCCTAGAAACACGACTATGCCTGCGCGAAAGGAGCTGGTGTTCACAACTGTCCATGATAACCAAACTGAAGCGCTAATAGTAGTTTATGAAGGAGAAGGGCAGAAGGTGGAAGAGAATCATCTGCTCGGCTATTTCAAAGTCGTCGGGATTCCTCCTGCTCCCAAGGGAGTTCCAGAGATAAATGTGTGTATGGACATCGATGCATCGAATGTCTTGAGAGTTTTGGCTGGAGTAGCACTGCCTGGGGCCCAGCATCCCGCCGTGTCAGTCATGGAAGTGAGGATGCCGACGGTTGATGATGGCCATGGATGGTGCGCTGAAGCTCTGAACAGAACTTATGGGTCTACTCTGGACCTAGTGACCCTGCAGAAAAAGATCTGAAGATATGTATACTGTATTCATCTGTCTGTGCATCTTAACGTGAGGTTTTCAAATAACCAGGAACTAAGTAGCATATGTCATGACATTGGTTATGTTTGTGTTCTGTTTGAGTGAGATGGATGGTACATCAATCGGTGAACATGGCATGTTAAATAAATAAACATACAGGGGAACTTTGTTATTGTGCACTAACTTTTTTAAGGGAAACTCTGTTATTGGTTACAAAATTTCTTTGTTTTCATCAATGTCAAGCATGAAGCTGCTCCACTGTTTTCACGGATCGTTGCATGAAC
The DNA here is from genome assembly GCA_014182725.1 of Eucalyptus brandiana. Taxonomy (NCBI): domain Eukaryota; kingdom Viridiplantae; phylum Streptophyta; class Magnoliopsida; order Myrtales; family Myrtaceae; genus Eucalyptus; species Eucalyptus brandiana. The sequence goes on along the minus strand of CM024675.1, from coordinate 49,254,509 downwards.
TGATACTGATAGTACTTTTCTACGAGCAAACTTGTGATGAAGATTCATGGACACTTGCGCCGTCATTTCATCTGGTGGAAAGCATATATAGGGTAGCCATTTGCTCCTGTTTACGGGCAGCAACTCTTTTCCAATGAGCATGGCGGTCCGTCCGAGGGCCAAGACATTGAGCCGAGCCTACTCGAATGTATTGTTTATCTGTAAAAGAACTAGAGTCACGTTCTTGTATCTTGTCAAAATTCGCATCCGCTAGGCACAACATATGGTGCAACTGAAGGGTTAGGAGAACGCAGCAAGTGTCGTGATGTTTATCTTTCTGAATTAGAAGCCATGGCGGCACTGAAAGATATATTGCTTACAGTTGCGCAATGAATGTTTTCTTCTCTTTCAACGAAGAGGAAATCATGAATCTGCGCTGGCGAAGCCATCGCGAAATGTGTCGCAGCGATGTGACTTAGAATCTAGCAACGCGATTCTAAATTTGACCCTTTTGGAACCAAATGCTTCTCATTTTTCAGTGTCAACAAACCGGAATCTGAACCGGATGAAGGAACTGAAGATGGAAGCTGATTCCGATTGTCCTGCAACAGCCCAATGGGCTTCAGTTCTATCAGTCATCTTCGGGGTCATCTGTCTTTGATCTTCCTCTAAATACATCAAAGCAACGTTGTACTCATGTTTTGGTGGTCGTGAGCTTATATATATATATATATCGTTAGAAGTATCACGGAAGTTAGTATATGGTATTATTTTTCACTTTTTCCGGATAAAATAAAGGGACAATATTTTTAAAAATTCAACGATGTGATTGAGAGCATGAGAGGCGAGCGATTACCTCATTGCTGCCCTTACTAACGACTAGTGTCCTAGTAGCCTATCTTTCAAGGGCCGTGTCGAGATTGCCCTAGATTAGGCCTGTCAAAATGGGTCCAAAACCCATTAATAATCCAAGTCATAACAAATTTCGCAGGCTAGCATAATGGGTCTGCAAGATAAAGGGGCCAAAATAAGTGGGCTATAAACTCATTTACGACCCACTTAAGGCTTAACCAATTTAAGAGGCCTCTTTCTTTTCAAGTCAAGCCACATCATCTATGAAGATATGTCAAGCTAATTTATATATATATACTGTTTTTCTTTTTCCTTCTTTTCCTTTTTTTTATGAAGTTTGGTGAGGCCAACCTCACCCTCATTGGACTTCGTGAAAAAAAGGAAAAGAAAGAAAGAAAATAAAAATATAAAAGTAAAAAAATCAATTTTTTTAAAAAAATTAAAAATTGTCCACTATATTTGTATTATATGGAAGTGTTTTAGCAATATAATTTCTTGAGAAAATTTCAAATAAATACCCGAAGTGCCATCATTTTCTCAAATAAGAACATAAATTGAAGCTTATTTCAAATAAATCTAAAGTTGTCTTGTTAGTTTCAAAGAATGACTTAATTTCACTAGTTAGTTAAGGACATTTTCATCCTTTATTCTTTTATTTCATTTTTTTCCAAATAAAATAACTCAAAAAATAAAAAAAAAAGGCTAAAACTTAAAACATAAAATAAAATATAGGTGGGAGGGTAGGCAACTCTCCCTTGCCTATGGCTGTCACCCCATAACTGATGGGGTGTTAGCAATGATCGGTAGGGTCGTCGATGCCTTAGGAAGGCTTTTCTATTTATCTTTTATGTTTTCTTGTTTAGTTTTAGCCTCTTTTTCCTTTTTTGACCTTGTCTTTTTTATGGAAAGAAAAAAAAATAGACAAAAAAAGGAAAGAAATTAAAATATTCACAGATGATGAAAATACCCTTAATCAATCGAAGAGATCAGGCCATTCTTTGAGACTAATATGGACACTTTAAACTTTTATTTAAAATTATGTCCACTTTAAATAATTATTTAAGAAAATAGCAGCACTTTAAGTACTTATTTAAATGAAGGTCTACTTTAAGCCCTTATATGAGAAAATGTATGCACTTTAGACTCTTATTTGGGATTTTCCCCACTTGTTTAAAAAAACATAAGAAACAAGTTATCATATATTGGGTTAAACATGACTGTTTCCTAGTAATATGAGTTGGGTATGGAATGAAAGCCTCATAAGTGCTAGATGTGTGCCGCACCTATCATCATGTGGAAATATCATTTGGTTTATACATGTTGTTCTAGGGAAAATTGCCAAAAAATTTATAAACTTATTGCACTTGTACCAATTTAGTCCTTAATCTTTTGATTATGTCAACTTAATTCTAAACATTTTGACAATTTACCAATGAAGTCTTTTTGACCAACCAATCTTAATCGAAAATGTTGACTGAACAATTTAAAAAAAATTTGCTGGTTTTTTGTTATATCTTTTTCTCCTTTTTTTTACTCTTTTTTGCCAATGATCGGTGAGGGTTGCCTCATTGGCCACAAGCAAGGGCTATCCTCACCTTAGCAAGGGTCGTCGAGCCCTCACCAGTCACAATAATAATAAAAAAATAGAAAAATAGAAAAGAAAAAATAATTAAAAAAATTGTCAATGTTAGCGTGACGATGTCACATATGACGACTTGTATTAATATTAGCAATTTCATGTCAAACTTGGCCAGATGAACTGCATTGAAAAATTGTCAAAAATTTTAGGATTTAATTGGTTAAATTAAAAGGTATGACTGAAGTGATATAAATGCAATAGGTTTAGAATTTTTTTGGTATTTTTTCAATGTTTTAGATGGATGTTGTTCATGCATTTGAGTTTAGCACATTGGAGGTCATGTTTCGACAAAACACATTCAAGATCAAGAGTAAAGTAGACTGTGCAAACGGGTGTATTTGCAAGTTGTGTAATTAAAATGAAAACGAAAGCTTACTTCAATAACATCCACTCATAATAACATCGAAACCGCTTTAGTTTTTAGTTTTCACTCTCCATAATATTTTGGAGAGCTAATCTTAGAACAAATATAATTCATCCAGACATTCAATAAGAGATACGCGTCAATATCCGATCACATGGATTTCACTTGAACTCCCATTAATCCAACGGTTGGGATCGAACTAGGTCTATGAATCCAGACATGGGCAACAACTTTCCCAATATTTTCAGTGAATCATGGAAAACTCCCATCTTTCAACTCTTTTTATTCTTTTTTATTTATTTATTTATTTTTTCTTTTTGGTGAAAGACCTCGATACGAATATCGTGCTCTGTTGCTGTCGATAATGAGAGACTCTTGTGAAAACTCTGTCCACATCGCAACAGAAGAGAAAAAAAGGGATCATGAATGCCATGACTCTCCAGCTTTCCCTGACTGAACGAAGCAACAGCCGAAGAGACCCATCACTCGATTCAACTTTCACAGGAATCTCGCAAGCATGCAGGGAGAGAGAATGCGGTCGAGATATGGCCAAATCTCACTCTCTTGCACTGAAAATCTCGAGAGAACAAGCGAAAGCGACGCACGACTTCCATTAGAACCTGCGTCGCTACAAAAGAATGAAGCTCCAAGGCCATACAGCGACAGTTGTATTTTTCGCCAGTTCGTAATCGATGCAGGGGAGAGAGAGAGAGGGTCAGTCGCGCAGCGCTTGTCGCCATCGAAGCTCCATTCGAGCCCCAACAAGGGGCTCTGATCGGGGAGTGGGACATGCAAAGAGCAGAGGCCAAACCAGTCGAGTCCAAACCGAGAGACGTCACCGAAAGGACGCTGCTCCTCCCCCCCCCACAATGCCTTGCCTTGATGCTTCCGCGACAGCTCAGTAGCCGACAGAAGTCCCGTCGCATCAACCCCCATGCAGAAATGATAATTTTAGTTCCGTGTCCATACGTCGTACCGTCATATGATACTGTCTAGTTTTGTGTAAACCGCGACGTACTGCTCACATAATTATAATTAACGGTTTACAGGCTTGACCAATCACATCTCGCAAATCAATGTGAAAACTGAGTACTTGGATTCAATCACATAAATTGAAAAACGAGAGATTGAGTTCGGACATTTTGGGTTACCAAAGTGATAATTACCATGGCATCCTTTGTATCCTGGAATCCTTAACTTGGTGGAACTTTGCAAGGCGAAAAGATGCAAATGACCACAACTACACTTGTTTCAAATTTGTAACATTATTTGGTGGCGCAATCTAATCCATCCTGTAACCTCAACTCCAGGCTTCCAATCTACCCCTCTCTCTCTCTCTCTCTCTCTCTCTCTCTCTCTCTCTCTCTCTCTCTCCCTTTGTTTTCTGCTTGATTATTGTCTAATGTTATATCATTGGCCAAGTAGTCATATAACCTACGTCACCAAAACATATCACAGATTGTAATATCGACGTTTCATAGAGTTCGTTGTTTTGTACAGCTTGGTCGAGCCTTAGACGGGGCGTTAAACAAGTAGAGCCCCCTTATACAGCTCCAGGTTGTGGTGAACCCGCTGCATTGAATATTAGATCACAGGGAAAGAACAAGCAGTTTGAGGAGGTATCTAAATCCTCTAATTAGCTTGAGAAAGTCTCTGGCCGGTGTGTTACCTCTCGGGAGATAGCTCGCAATCCATCTTCACTTCAAGCCCACTTCCAATAAAAAGTTTCCCTTTCCTTTCTTTTTATTTCTATCTAATTTTCTTTTCTAGCTCGGCTAATGTTGATAACAACAAATGATGGGTGGATCGTGTTTGAGTAAAGTCGAGTGAGTTAGAGCTCGATTGATAAAGTTATGGTTGATCCCGAGTTGTGGGTAGAACTCTAGTTGTGCTGTAAAGCATCGTAACTTGTACGTTTTGTACAATTGCATAGTCTCCGCACATTAAAACCGAGCAAGCCAGCTCCCCAAAAGTTGCCTCGAGATGTTGTAGCTGCAGATGTGCTGCAGCTTTGAAGTGTTTTTCCCATCCATTTTCATAACTAAGTATTTTAACGGTACTGATCTGGAGCATCAAAAGTTACAACTCGAGACCCCTCGCATATTCTACTACCGATCCTGCGGTATCTTTCCAGTTTCCACCACGTTCTGCTCCACCGATTTCGAAGCACAGTTCCCTCACTTTCCCCCGCTTCTTTTCTCTTCGCTATTTTGACTTTGAGTTTGACATCTGTTAAAACAACAAGACGCTACACGACACAAATTCCTTACTTACCTCTCTGCCAAACGTTGAAACCACAAAACCATCCTTAAAAAAAACACGACCCTGGCTCACCTAATGCACACAACGCACGACCTTACAACTAGCAAAGATTCAAACTTCCCTCTTTTTCTCCCCCTATATTTTAAACAAAATCCCACATCAAGATCGACAATTTCAAACTGAAAATCAACAACAGGAAGGAGAGAAGAGAAAACGCAAAAAGCAAACATGTCTATAGGAATTAAAATATACATATCGAGTGGACATAGATTTTCCCTTTTTCAACGCCTTGGACTTTGATACTCTTTGACCCACCAAAAGAAAAAAATTACAAAAGAACTAGAAGATAGTAATAGTTTCTCCACCATCAACGAGAGCATATGATTTCCGAGGCATATTGTTGTCTCGCCGTTCCGACCACGCTGTCTCGTTCCCCATGCCCCGTCTCCGACCACCTCCAAGACCCCAAAAACGGTGCACCGTTTTAATTGCTTGCACACGATTTCACGTCCCGTTCAGCACGTCGCCTCTCATTCTTCCGTTCTTTCTCGGTCTTGCCAAATCAAACACACGAGGACACTCGATTCAACCAAAAAACGATCGTAGTCAAATTATTTTAACTAGCTTCACATTGATACTCGAATGTCAAAAACAATATATACTCCCAATTCTTGAAATTTTGTCGCTAGCCCTTCTTTTCCCTTTTCCTTTTCGGCTCGGTTTTTCCCTTCTCTAGAACCGTTGCGATACCGACATGTGGCGGCGCTTGAGGTGGGGCGAGACGATCGAGATCAGGCCGCCCAGCGGGGGCTTCATCTTCGACCGGTAGATCATCTCGTCATACGGCCTGCGGTAGAACTTGAGGAAGGGCACGAAGGACTCGCGCGACTTCTCCGCCCGGCTCACGTGGCACTCCTTGCGGTGGAAGAACATGGCCGGGGACTGGAGGAATGAGGGGCGCGGGGTCCGGGGCTGCGCGATCTTGACTTGCTCGGTCGTCCTCTGGGGCAGTGGGGTCGACGGGAAGAGCGACTTCCTCGGGCCAATGACGCTGCCGTGCGGCGTCCTGGCGGTCGGGGACGCAAAGGAGAAGGACCGGGCGTTCAGCGGGGATATCAGGGCCGGCCCTAGCGGGGACGGGCTCGTGGGTCCGACCTTGGATGTCGACGTGTCGGTCAGCGTGAGGTACCACGGCTTGAGCGAGTCGAAGTGGTGGGCCACGGTGAAGGAGAAGCGGGAGGACGAGCACGGCCCGACCTTGGCCGCCGACCTGATCGACTCCGGGTCGAACCGGAGGGACGAGGCTCGCGGGTAGGCCGAGAAGTCGTGGAAGTCCAGGGATTCCTCAAAGTCCAGGGACGACACCATAATCGTCGCAGCTGATAGCTCGACAAACGGACGAACTCCCTGCAACATTTCGAAAACCAAACTCCAATCATAAATTAAAATTCCACAGATTAGTCTGAAGAGATACTTCTATACATTATTCTGACTGCATGGGACCACTCACTTTCACAGCTTTAAAGTTTACAATGCACTTCTTTTATAATTTATAAAATCAAGAAGATTCAGATCAGGGTATCATATGCAAAATAATTCATCTCCGACACTCATTATAGGGAATTTAATATCAATGATCAGCTTATAAATTCAAAGTCGGGTCAAAGAGAATTTGAAATCGGTTGCAGAACCAAGGCCTACAGCTATAAAGAAAAGAGAAAAAAAAAAAAGGGGTAAAAAAGAAAAAGAAAAATTCGAATGGGGGGTTAGTTATCGATTTGACTCGAGACCGTGGCCCACCTATAAAACGAGATAGAAAAGTAAATTGGTCGGTCAAACAGTGCAAGTTGAGGTAAGCTCAACAGCATAGACTTTTTTGTCACCAGTTGTCCCGCGACATTATTGAAATTCTTTTTTCTTCTTTTTTCAAGCCAAAGCAGGACAGAAAAATAATGTGTTGCTGCTGAAAAGACGTGCACAACACATGCAAAACACATAGAAAGGAAAAGAAGAAGAAAACGAAAAAATTGATATTTTGAACTTTATATTTTCTTTTTGATTATTTTTTTTACCTTCCATAGGTAAGAGAAGAGAGAAGGAGGGTCGATCACAAAGGACTTGTAAAGCCGACCAGGATAGTACTCCCCCACTATTTTCAGCGACGCCAGCAACATGTTCATAAAAGCTGATGCCGATCTGAAAAAGCCTGCAAATAAAAACATGTCAAACATAAATATTTTCCCTCCTCCTTTTATTGCTCGGTTGTCACATAATCAATAATGCACGCATGAATAAATGAATAAAATTAAACACCGGAAATTATAAAATTAAAATTTCTTTTAAAGGGGCCCGATTAATTCCGTTCCACCCCCATTTCCCTAAGATAAAAACGCTCACCTAAATAAAGATTTCCCGAGGTATAAATTAAATATGAACATTCTGAGCATATCAGTTGCGGGTCAGAAATGACAGAGCAAGCACAAATTTTTTTATTAAAAAAAGGGGCGAGAAATAAAATGAAAATAAGAAATAAGGGAAAAGCAGAATCCCTTGCTAGTACTCTGCGCAGAAAACGCAGTGAATTTAAGGAAAGTCGCACTCATGTGATATTGACTAATTCTAGGACGCAATCGTATCGGAAATCACGCATTTCCCGATAATGCCCCTCTCGTGCTTGCTTTAACTCTTTAATATTGCGATATTGCAGAAAATATTTTTCTATTTTCTGAGAGAAAATATGCTTTTCAAGGAATTTTGGTTGCTCGGTGTTGATGTTGGCTGTTCGGCGCTCCGACACGGACGTGCATGCTCGTGTGTTTTTGTCTCGTGGATTTGTGGGGATGTATATATCTGCTCCTGCTCTTGCTGCTTTGCTTTTCCGGCGTGCGAAAAAGAAGGGTGGAGGAAGTTTCTTTTTTCTTGCTGCCATAAATGCTTTTTGTTGTTTGCTGGTTTTATTTATATTTTGGGGAGGTTTTCCAAGAAATTGAAGATTATATGTGGAGGTTAAGTGAGTGACAATGTGACGTTTTCGAAAGTGAAAAAGGAACTTAATTGCTTGTACCCAAAAGTAAAAACCGACAAACGAAGTGAAGTGAAAGTGAGCTTGAGCTTACTTGCATCGAAAAGGAGGACGAACTGCTCCACGTTCTTGGGCATGGTTCCGATGGCGACTTCTAGGGTAAACACCAGCAGCCGGGTGAATCTGGAGATTTGAAAAGAAATGGAAACAAGGGTAAGTAAAAGTCCATGAAAAAATTATAGAAAATTAGACAGCTTGTGGTTCTATAGACAGCGAAACAAAAGTGATTTCCACAAATGGTTGCTGACAGATTTTGATTCGCGACTTTGTAGGTGCAAGAATTTATTCATTGTCCGCTTCGTTTCGGTAAGCAGCTCTGGGCTTAGTCATTCCATCTTTTATGTACATCCTTGACAATTCACGAAATTAAAGGGGCATGGAGAGATCAAAGCCTCGTTAGGTCACTCACAGTTTCTGAGAGTGGAACTTCTGATAATCCTGCTTGATCCGAAAAAGCTGCAAAAAATCAACGATGGGTTGTTTCAGTTACGTCTTGTGGACCAGAAGCAAATTCAAATATGCTTAAAATAACATATTGCATACACACATAATACATATATATACAGACAAAGAGAGTAATTATCTATTGATATGGCTGTGCTGTTTTGTTTTTTTTACCAGGACTGGTCGGGATTCTTCATCGTGGCCAGCCACATAGGCGACGCCCTCCGCAAGTTCAGCTGAGAACTCGTCGGCTATCAAGTGCTCTGCATATGAAACACCACCAAAAGCAAAACAAAAAAGTACTATAAGCTAAGATCAAGACACTAATTCAAAACATAAGGGGGAAAAACCCATCAAGATTCTCTTCTCTCTTTTGTTTGTTTTTGAAGAGGGTCGTGACTTTAATGATTAAGTTCCCTTTAACGCTCAATTCGAAGTCTCAAATAAAGTAGAGAGAGGGACTCCGGTTCAACCTTAACCAAAGACAAAAGGTAAAGAAGCTAAGCTAGGACGATGTGATGCACAAAGATAAGTCCACCAAACCTTTTTTTCTAAGATTAAAAAGAAAATGAAAATAAGACAAAGAAAGAAGTAGGAGAGATTGATGATGAGAAATACCGATGCCTATGCTATCTCTCCAAGAGAGACAAGCTCTCAAGTGCTTCACCGCCTTCTTCACACTGTCACCTTTCGCCTTTAGGAACCTCTCCACGCAAGCTTTGTTGCAGAACTTCTCCTGTTGTTCAACCACCCACATTAAAATTCAACCTCAAACCTCAAACGAACAAGACAGGCATACGAGACATAATCATGAAACAGCAACGTTTCTGTAAGACACAGAGAGAGAGAGAGAGAGAGACCTGTTTGACAGTGAGTGGGGCTTGCTTCCGAAGCTGTTGAAGAACAGCTTCGACTCTCGCGTTGTCTTTGTGCTCTTTCTTGCCCATTGTGACGAGAGCAGATGCGGCCGCGACTGTGTTGGGTGCTGTTCTTCGGCGAGTCTCTGAGTCTCTTTGTCAAGATAAAAACACACCGAGACTGATATTCCAAACGTCTGCTTCACGCCACCATTTAAAACTTACACTTGAACTCAAAGAGAGAGAGAGAGAGAGAGAGAGAGAGAGAGAGAGAGAGATGTTGAAAGTTGCAAGACGTTGAGAAAAGAGAGGGGGAGAGAGAAGAGAGAGAGAGGGGAGGGGCTATTTATAGCAAACGACGGCTCATTGCGCCGTTTTTGTAAGCTTCGGCCCTTTCCTCTCACTCGCACATTTTCAAAAGAGACCCAAGTCGCACAACGCCAAAATGAGTCCAAGACTCTAAGGTCAATCTTTATGTTTGTTTAATACGTTTCCGGGAGGAAAATATGTATCATACCATGACGTTAATGCCGAGAAAAAAAAATTCAAAAACCTAATTTGAACAAAAAAACATGGTAACGTAAATACGCCGGCTAATTCAACCCCACAGCCACCATTCCTTTTGTGTTCCCATCATCATTTTCACTTTAATCCAAAACTCTCCTTTTTCATCACTTCGCATTTGTTTTTTTTAATTCAAATTTATGAAACCATCTAAACGCTTGGTTTGGCAAAATAGTGATTTTGAGTCTTTTTAAAAGATGATCATCATGTCTTGCCGGCTTAGTTGGTGGAATTAATTACTATTCATTAATCGCTTTGTACGTCTTAGGGGTAATTAATGATTAATCTCGGGTAATTAATGTGAAATCTGTCGGTGAAGCTGTAGGTGTAATTTCTCGACATGTGCCTCCATGTGAAAAGCGCAGAAAGATGTTGACCCTAATCAAGTTAGTAAGTCGGACAAGGATCGCTTTGGCTACACCTCGCATGATATGACTACTTGCTAGCAACTCGTTTGGTCCTAAAAAGACGATCGACTCTATAGATTTTTGTTAGATTCACTACTGGAAGGGAGGAAGTTTGACATATTGCTGAAAAGATCATATGATATGACATTTCATTCTCTAGACAAGTTCTCTCGAAGGGTGGGTGCTATTTATTCAAAAATCGTTCCATGCAAATTGCCAACTCAACAATAAAAACAATCGTGCTTTCGATTGATTGACAACCCTTATCAAACATCCTGGTCCTTGTACTTCGAAATGACAGACAATAATGCATCAACGAAGGAACAAAATCTTGACGAATGGATTCTAAAACTGATTAAATGAATTTACTACTGACAGCACAAATCTTTCTGAAAGAAGAAGACAAGTGTTATTGACAAAAGGAAATAAAGAAATAGAATGACTGGAAATAAATTGCTGGGAAATTACTGAAAATGAATTGCAAGGAAGTAAGTGGATTGATAGAAATAGATAATATGTTCGAATGTTTGTGCGTGTTCTTTTCTCTTCAGTGCGATCCTTTTATAGTCCATGGATGGATGGTCTCTCCTAATAACCATACTCGCTCATTAAGCCAAATTTCGACTCCACATTTGATGGGATAACTGTTCTTGCCTTTGGAGCTTGACTGCAGTTAACTTGTCTGTAAAACTGCTTGATTGCGTCCGTAGGTTAACACTTTTGGTAATTTTTCCCGCTTAAGAATTTGACTGCAATAATTGTTCCCGCTATTTATATCCATGCAGTCAATTTGATATCAGCCAAACTTAGTGAGTCAATGTCAATGCTTCTGGACTCGACCAACATCTATTCGTCTGACATCAACCTGACTATTAGTCGATGGATCTCTTGCCCTGTCGACTTAATTCTATTGGCTTCTCAGAATCAATGCTATTAGTCGATCATCAACTCTATTACATATCAATTGTGCTGGTCAACATAATATTAAACCCTTCCTTTTCAACACCCAACATGTTCTATTGATCAGTCCAGAGTCATAATTGACATTGACTTTGTTTAGTGAATGACTCAACTTTATTACTATGGCTCGATTTAAGAAATTCCTCTTTGTCTTGATGGTCTTAGCACTTTCTCATCAATATTTGCCCCAATTAATATCATATTCAAAGTCATAATCAATGTACGATCAATGACATCAATTCTTATTCAAACGTTGCTAACCTAATGACATCGTTACTGCTCATTTCACCAAAGGTACAATTTGGTTCAAATGTTACATTTTTCAGGGATTGAGCAACCGAAAAGTAAAAAAAAAAATGTTGAGAGAGAGCATTATTTCTGTATTTGAAGAAATAAATCTGGTCATATTATTCAAACAAAACCAAAAAAAGAAAACTCTGTGAGAATTTGAACTACAATTTTGAAAGATTGAATTTCTCTCTCAAATAAGAAATGTAATGATGTTTAGGAATTAACACAAAAAGTAAAGTAATTATCCTATCCATGGATAATATCTATCATGAACTTTCAATTAGTGTTTTATGATCTATTAACATACTCAACCAAATAAATTATTTTATCTAAAAATTGGAATACAAATTAGTCTCTCTTCCTCATTGTTTGTGTATCTGGCTATCGGGGGTTTTCCAATTTAGAAAGTGAAAGTCATATGTTGAAATTTCATAAATTATGTTCAGACCGCTCTATGTTAATTTATCTGGTTCATGTAGCTTACAAATATTCCATGGGCCTCCAATTTGCCATATGTTTGAAGCTATACTCCTAGATTGAAAAAATGTTTATTGGTATCTTTTGACTTTGATTGCACACAAATAAATGTCACTTGGCATAGAATCTTATTAGTCATTTGTCGATATATCTGTGGATTTTGACTTTCTACATTGGCGGTATAAAATGGTTCCTCCATGAGTAGAATTAAAATACAACGTGTTCATTTCATACGGTCTTGGATATATTGTCATTCACGATGGTAAGTGTAAAAAAGCACTAGTGTTATTGCTAATAGTTAATTCTACATTTATTCACTTTTATAATAAAGATACCGTCCTTTTTTACACATAATATAAGAATATTTTATTTTATGATGCTAATAAGTTTTTTTCTTTTATTTCCTTATTTTTTGTTTTGGTTGATTTACTCTTTCTTTTCTAATGCAAGATACTCGGTGGGTTGGCAAATCCACCAAGCAAGATTCATGATTTCCTTGGAAAATTATGTGATGGGACAACACCGTTACTCTATAATGAGTAACTGTCCGCCACACTATCATTTTCTTTCTTATTAACTCGAGATCTTTAATTTCAAATTGACTTTTTCAGAGTGCCAACAGGTTCATAAAAGATTTCCCCGCCAATATAATAGTTCTAATAAAGATCACACATCCTATCGGCAAAATAATGAACTTCAACCTTGATTATGCCGATAGCTAGGCTGTTCGGCTGATTAAGATTCAACGTCAACTTATTGTTAGGAATCGCATGTCAATTTAAAAAAAAATAAACGTAAGTAAATAATCCAACCAAATAAAATATAATAATAAAAGAACATTATTGTAATAACATACCAGAAAATTTGTTATTGAAAACTTGGTTTATGTGTCTGCACATAGATATTTTGCGAATGCACTAAATTTCAAAGAAAACAAGAATACAATCAAGGATCTTCTCTCATGATAAGGACACGAGAAAAACTCTCTTTTTCTTTCCTTTCTATTTTCTTCTTAGCTCCTTGACGCTTGATAGCTAGCGTCTATCTATAACTGATATAACATGTAGCTTTTAGCCTAAAAGAAAAATTAATATAAAAGACACAAAACCTCTCAATAAAAGAAATTTGGTGAATAATGCCATATTAAACATGGCTATGAATTCGAATCCATGCGAAGGCATAATTGGACTGCCTTCAAAGCTTTGAATTGGTAATCACTTTGGTACAAATAGAACTTGAGAATCTAATGCTCCGGTGGAATAGTAGTCTTCCATTTGTGAATATAATTAAAGGTCGATCTTTTATCATGTTCTAGTTCTTCACCAGAGTAATGTTAGATACCCAAAAATAGCAAGGAAAAACTTGCTTCTCTATTTGCATGTGGATCTCTTAGCAAATGAGAAATTAATTTAGTCCATTGGAAATATTTGCAATGACTAGTCCTCAAGGGCCAGTTGAGTATGGAAGTGGACAATGGGCCATTAATGGTCTCCAAAAGCATGCAATTGCAGTAACTGAATCGAGTGCACACTTCGATTAATGAGTGGGTGCTATGATGGCGATGATGACGGCGTTGTTGACCTGTTAAGACTCGGGCATGATTGAAGAAGACTGAGACGGGTGAGATCATGTGGTTGGGAGGATGGTGAGGCGATGATGATGGGGGTCCCCTGGGGTTTGAACCCGTGAACCGGATATTTCGGGAGGATCGGTCCAAATTTGGGGTTTTTTTTAATGTGTCCCATCCGTAGCAAATTTCTCAGGTACTTGGGAAATTGCCACAGTTTTTATCCTATTCCACTACAATTTTTTGTGTTTCTTTTTCCTTGAAAGTTCGGGATTGTCATTGCAAATTCCCACCTCTTTTCTTTGCATAGTACTTACACGAACTCGATGGTTTCGAGATACGCTGTCATGTGAGAGGATGGCGAATTGTTTTTGATAGTTAGTCTAGATCAGTCGGGGCATAAAAATCAATGCAACTTGGATACTTCTGCACTTTTAAATTTCTTTTGACCCTTTTCTTGTCTGGGAAAACAAAATTGGGTTTAGTTCCTTTTCTCACGACCCTCAGCTTAGTGGAGGACAAGTAGGCGTTAGGAATGAAAACAGTGGAATTTAAAATTAGGTTCTCGTTCCTTTTCTTTTTCTTTTCAGTTTGGTAGGTTAGAATCAACTGTAATTAAATAAAAAGCGGGACTGAAAAATGCTCAATCCTACAGGGGAGGATAAGTATTTGTGAAAGGAATGAGATTGAGTAGATAAAAAAGTCAAGTTTACATGTGGTATGTTAACATAGGCTTTGATTTGGCCACTGTAATACGGAGAAAATCTCATTTTTTTTAAGTTCATTCAACTAATTCTATTATATAGAGTAATTTGAAATACAAAAATATAAATCATAATGTTGACACAGAAAGATGACTAAATCCTTTAATTGGCAAGATGCTAAATTAAATTAGTACAAAGCTTGGTGTTAACTACAATTTGATTATCAACAAGCTATCGACAACAGAAACACTAGCCGATGACTATGATTATCGATGATCATGATATATGACCACTAACGTGCAATGGTGATCGGTTGACGATTGTCATTTAGCAAAATCTGGCTAAGTGTTGAATATAGAAAATAAAGAGAGAAAACAAAGTGAAGATGTCAATGGAAGATAAAGATACTAATTGATGGTTAAGTCAAGTGGCAACTTGAGGAATTATAATCACTCGTGGATAAGTCGGTGCTATCACGGGCCTAAAGTTGAGAGGCGGTTATAATTATGGATTTGAATAGTAATTGCTTATAAGCAGCTACATTTTGTAGTAGGCTATATAAAGCCATGTTGAATTGTTGTAGAGATCTACAATCATCAATACAAACTTATGTATTCTCTCAGTTTCAATTTATCAATTTCCACTACTTGCATTTCCTTTCCCTTTAGATTTAGGCCTCAAATTATTTCGTGAAAAATGTGATATTTCCATAGAATGTTTCCTAGGAAGCCATTTTTTAGGAAAATAATAATAGTTTCTAGTATTTTGGCGGAAACTTGATAATCAACTGGAAAATATTTTTTGTTGTTCGGCATGGAAAATTTGATTTGATTTTCTTAAATAAACAAATACTATTTGGGAGCTAGTAATTTGTGCCTAGTCACCCGAGGATCCAAATAAAGGCACTAGAGTCTCAAGTTTAGTGTCAATGGACATTGATTGAGGTGCCGAGGATCGAACCACAGGCACTTGGGTCCTCGGCCCAGCCTTGATGGACCCATGCCCGGGCATTGGGGCTCTGATTAGGCCTCCATGGACCTGGGCACAGGCATTGAGCACCAGGGTCTCAGGCTTGGCCTCAATGGACCCCAGCATGAGCACAGGGTATCAACATTGGCACCAAGGCCATGGGCCCAACCTTGACGGACCAGAGCCCCGTTGTGGAGACTTGGTCCTAGATGCTAATGACACGGGAACTAATGTTAGGGTTTTTTGTGCCTAAGTGTAAAATTTTGGGTCAAGCGCTGATACCGAATCATACTTTAAAAAATAATTTTCAATAATTTTCGATTTTTGAAGGTGAAATCATTTTCTAAATTTAAGTATTGATGTTCTATTGACTTATTTTCTTAAATGAACCAAATGCCAGAAAATGAGGAAAATGTATTATGTTAAACAAACAGAGCATTAGTTATTCTTGATTTTTGCTACGAAATTTGATTCCTATGTGAATTGCCAATAAAGCCGATTGGGTAAAATCACAGATCAACCTTTGATTAAGGGTATTCACTAATTCCCAGCGAAACACATCACAAGATGAATTCCAATCCCGGAAATCTTTTAATGTTTTTCCCATCTATTTTACCATATTTCAATTACCTCATTTCTATTAACTAGTAAGGCCTACACTCTCCCTTCTCTCTGCCCAGCAACATCGTCATCTTCGCTTATCTTTGGGCAGCAGCAGACAAAACACGAGCCCTCATATATGTTGAGATATGAACATCTACGATAATAGCGGCGGAGGCGGATGATTAAACAGAGGGACGAATGGGGATAATTAGGGTCGGTGTTTTGGTTTGATGAGTTTGAGTGCCCTGCGTATAAGGTTGACTTATTTGAAGGAAAACTGTGTCCGCAAAAATTTCTTTTGGCTTTCTAGTATTTGAATGATGGAAAATTAATTGATTTATCGAAAACATTTTTCATGGATTGAAACAAAATTGTTTCATTGAAAATTTCATAACAATGGAAAATATTTTCCCTAAAAATTATTTTAAAAAAATAATTAATTTTTATTTGTTTGCTAGTTTAGGAGTTGTCGTTTTCCCTAAATCTAAATTTATTATTTTCAGTTCATGCAAAACTTTTCTATAAATTGATTGATTTTCATCATCTAAATATCAAAAAGTCAAAAACAGATTTTTGAAAACAATTTTCCTTCAAATGAGCGGATCCTTAGAATTTTCAGATCAATATAAACTCGAGTAATTCCATGGCCATCGTGACTTTGAATTTCACCATTCTATCCATCTTTTGTCGCCAATTGAATACCCTCTGCCGAGTAACATCCAATTATCTATCAAAAGCATCAATATGCCTCATTGCTTCACTTTTTCTTATTTTTCGATTGAGACCCAACTTGGAATTAGCCCAAGCCAAAGTGTAATTATGCTGCAGTGTGGTCATTCTCGATAACCCCAAACTCTTTAGAGACCATGACAACCAAATGAAAACAAAAGAAGAAACATGAGTCATGACCATTCCCTCAACCTAGCCCGTACTACCATACTTAGCAAGTTACGAAGAAGCTAAACATAGTACTCAAGCACAAGACTCACCGCAAGCTTTAATGCATATATTAACACATAAATCTCCACCATAGTCAAAACCTTGATACTTGTCCCCCTGCAAACCCCAAGAAAGGCAGCTCGATTCCGTCGTGGTTACGGCGGAGACTTTTCATTTCTTTTTGAGACTTGGTACTTACACCATATATTCACCAACATTCTTCCACGTGTCGCAAAATTTGACCAAAGTAGCCCTCGTTCTATCAAGTTTTTCCCTTATTTTCCTCTTAGTGTAGACGTAATATTTTATTCTTTTCACGGTCCCAAGGTAAAAAAAAAAAAAAAAAAAAAAAATTGGAGCTTCTGCTCTTGGGGTTATCTAAAGTCTCTGCTATTATTTCGAAAACCGAAGTCAAACAGGAAAAAATTTGCCCATGCACCGCCCAAATTCTTAGGTATTGACGAACTGAAAAAAACAATCATTTATATTCGTTATTGGGAAAGTCGCATTTGCACGGCTCAATTCCATCTATCGAATTACCATCGATTCCTTAAGTTTATTTCATAAATTCGTCTGTTGAAGATCACTTTTTTCAGTGATATTTTATAGGATTATAATCAAATCACGTGAAAGTATAACGACTGTATCATTATACTATAAAAATATAGATCACGTCATGAACCAATTAAAGAGGCGAATAAGCTTAGTTCACTTTCTTGAGATCTTGCATAATCATTACGTTAGAAAAAATCAGCTAATTCAGAATATCTTAGTCCAATAATATTTATTTTAATTGGGGGTCTCTTGAGTATTCTCCTAGCTCTCGTTTGACAGTGTAAATACGTCATGCTCGTGATGCGCACGCAAAAAACAAAACTTTAAAAATGAAAGTAAGGGTTCGTCGCGTAACAGTGATGACCAATATTTAAGCTAAGCTAAGTTTGGGATTTCCAAGGTTAAGAGCTTTATCGTGATAATTAAAATAGTAATTACGAAGTCGGTGTTCAGCCCAAACTGTTTCATTTGTCCCTATTCAAATGCGTCGTAGATTCTCTCTTATATGAGCTTTTTTTCATTTGTTAAATCAAGTAAAAGCATGGGCATATCGCATTTGAGATGTGCTAATTATTTTGTCTAGTTGGCTCTAGCCAGGCTAGTTGAGTCAAGAGAGAGATGATGACTTTAGGAGGATTATAATGTTGGATATCTTGAAATCTTAAGTTCACATGGTCCCAAGTTGTCCCATGAACTTTCCTCCTAAATCCCACCTACCCTTAAGAACCATAATAGTGTCGTTTCAAATTTTGAAACATAACCCTCCCTCTCCCACGATATAAGTCTCTGCTAGTGAGGTCCATTACAGTATAATTGGTGAGACATCATTACTTTTCAAATTCAAAAAAGAAAAAAAGAAAAAAAAAAGGGAAAGAAATGAAAAAGAAGATGAAGATGTAAATCATTCATTTAGGGATGTGCATACTCTCTATGAAGTGCTTTTCCTTGAAATAATTAAGGATGAAGTGAGATGAGAATAACAAATGGACAAATAGGTTGGGTAAGATCTGTCTGTTTGTTCTGGTGACTTCATCTGCAAGGGAACCGACGGAGGATCTCGTCTAAATCAAGGTGGCCAAATCAGAAGAAGTGACAAATAAAACAAATAATTGTTCCTTTTTTTATATTAACAAATCTTTTTTTTTTACTTAATAATGTACGAATTATCTTCACTATGCTTTCGTCATTAGTTGGCTGGACCACATGCAGCAAAATAATCATGGAAGAATTTTGACATATTAAACTAGCCATTTCAAAAAAAAAAAAAAAAGGAGAAAAAGTCACAAAAAAGCCCACATTATGTGTACTATGATACATTCACCATAATTTTTTTTGGGACACCATAAACCTAAAACTTATATCTATATGAAATTAATAAAAAGTTCATCAAGAAAGCGAGCTTTTAATGAAAGAGGAGCAAAGATTAATGATGAAGAAGAGACTTTTTTGTTTGATACTATATCAAAGAATTTTTTCCTTACTGTTAGCATGATAATTTTACATGGAACATGTAAAACATTATGAGGATATCTATGCTAAAAAAAGGTGAAATTCTTAATTATGGTAAATATCCAAAATAGAAAAAACAAGTAGGGCCATTATCTAAAACTGCAATTGAAAGCTCGAGAGCAGTTTTGTCTTTTTAGTGTGAATGATTGTGAATTTAGTCATTTAAAGGGTGGAAATAGCGCCACCCTTCTTTTCTTTTTTTTTTTCTACTTTTCTTTTTCATTATGCTAGTGGGGCCGCCAACCATTGACTAAGGGACGACGACCTTTGTCGGCCCTTGCGAGCCACAATGAGGGCATGGCAACCCTCACCTACCCTCACCATATTTGGCAAGTGCTCGCAAACCCTTGCCAAGGGGCTAACAGCCTCACCGAAAAATTGAAGAAAAAAGAAAGAAAATACAAAATTTTAAAAAAAAATTAAATAAAAAATCATCAGCATCAACATTAACCACACCACATAGGACAGCTGGCATTGACTGAATTGTAATGTGACAATTTCTAGTCAAATTTAGTTAGAACGACTACATTGATAATTTGTTAAAAGGTTTAAGACTAGGGAGAAGCAGTTCCAAGTTATATATAGATTCCATCTATAACCTAGAATGTACCTGTTGAAACAAGTTTCTCATTTTTTGGAATTTTGATGTACCCCGTCACAAATTCCAAAGTCAATTTCAAGGTTTACACAAGTTCCACATGTATTATAAATTGACTAATTGCAGTGAATTATCACTTTTAATGACCATCACTTGTTGCTATAATTCACTGATTAGAACTTATATTTAAATACACAAAAAATGTGAACATTAATAAAGCAAAAGTCTTGATCATTGGAAGCTTAGACTAGTAATTCTAAATTATACACTTGTCATCAAATGCTATGGAATATTGTAGGATTGCACAAAAAAATAGACCAAGGAAAACACAAAAACTTATTCCAAGTTTTAAGTTTCAAGTTATAAGTTTCACCAACCTAAAACCTAGAACTTGCCCATCAAAACATGTTTCTCAATTTTTAAAATCTAGAACCTATCTTGCATACCTTGGAACTTAAGACTAAACAGGTTCCCATCGGTTTGGTTCTCAAATTCTAGGTTCTATCTTGAAAGCATATTCACCCCTATTTATGACTAACTTAGCAGAACTTTAAAATGTTTGGATAATTTTTTTGAAATGTGAGATGGGGCTTGAATCCTAACATCCGAATAAAGTAAAAAACATTCTTGTGATTGTTGTGTCCATGAGTCCCGACATTTGCCAAAGGTAATAATACATGTTTTTTGGGGGGCTGGATCCTCATCTTATGGGGCCCAGCTCGTCATGTTAGATAAATAAATAAATAAAAGGTAAAAAGAAAACGAGAAGGGCGAACGTTCTTGATCGAGAAGAGAAAGAGAAGAATGTTTGCTGAAGCAGAGAAAAGAGGTCGAGAGCTTATAGTTTCAAAGAGGAGAAGAGGTAGTCTAGATTCGACGATTAAACTTTAGCGAGATTGGCTGAAATTTAATATGCTATTCGTGAGATTAAGATTCACAAATTGATTGATTTTATTCGTTGAAATCCTTCTCCATTTTCAACTTCTCCGGTAGTGATTAGATTTTTTTTTTTTTTTTTTTTTTTTTTGTGTTAAACTATTTTTGTGGTCACGATATATTGTTGTTTTGAGATGCTCCACAATTTTTTCATATTGGGTTTTTTGTGTAAAATTCTCGGATATTGTTTTGCTTTAAGTTATTCATATTTACTGGTTTGATGTTTTACTGTTGGAATATTATGACTGGTTGCTGTTGGCATTAATTTGAAATTACTTGGTTGAGTTTTGGGGAAGATATTGATTCTGGAATGATTAAGTAGTAAATCTTGCCTTTTTCCCCCCAAACATTTTTACACGCTTCAAAAAAGAAAAAACGAATAAAATCGGTAATGGTAATCCGAGATAGCCAGAGGGCAAACCGGTTACCAACTGATGATGTAGGGACGAAGCACTTCTGAAACTTTATGTGGCAATAATCTCTCCACATGCAATCGTTGACCGCGGAGGGTGTCCCTTGCTGTCCTTATCATTACTCTTTTGGCCCGTCAAAAAAGTTCAAAATGATAGCGCTGACCGTGGTCACGAGGGGAGGTAGGCCTACAAAAGCAAAGAAAAAGTAATTAAGAATTTGGTATCGATTTTTTTTTTCTCTTAGTCATCTTATAAAGCAAAATACAGTTAGATGTAAATAACGCTATTTGAGGAGTATCGCCTAAAACAAGTGTGGAAACTCTCTACGCTTGGATGGAATTTCTCTAACAATTGGGGAAAAGTGTAAAAAAAAGTATTATATCTTTTATAGTTGTGCCAATTTAGTCTTAAACCTTTTATTAGTATCAATTTAGTTATAAACCTTTCGATTGGGTGTTAATTCAGTTCTTTCGATTAATTTTGGCCGGATTTTACTTGATTAGGGATTAGGCGATTAGTGGGACATGGCCGGTTCTGATGTAGATAACTTTTAATAATATATATTTTTTAATTTTATTTTGTTTTTCTTTTTTCCTTCTTCTTCTCCTTCCTCCAGTGATTAGTCGACCTTGCTGACCTCTGGTGAGCCTCACAGCCATTGGCAAGGCTCAAGCCCTTGCCAAAGGTCGTGAGGGCTGCTCATGCTAGGTGGCAAGGCTCGGCCTCGCCAGATCTGACAAGGTCGAGCCTTGCTTAAGGCCGCTAGGCCACGAGGGCGACATCAAGCTAGGCTGACGAGGGCCTAGCCACTGGCAAGGCTCGACTTCACTAGATCTAGCGAGGCCGAGCCTCGCCCATGACCAATGAGGCTTAACCCTTGCCAAATCTTATGAGAGCGAGCCTTACTACCTAGTGCAAGCAGCCCTTACAACCTCTAGGAAGGGCTCAAGCCTCGCTAGTGGCCATGAGGCTTGCCAGAAGCCGGCACGATCGATGTCGCCTCTAGCTAATCATTGAGATCTGGCAACTGGTTGGAGGAAGGAGGAGGAGAAAGGAGAAAGGAAAAAGAAAAAGAAAAAGAAAATATAAAATTAAATTAAAAAACTGAAAAAATATTAATTACTATTAAAAGTTGTTTACGTCGCCCGACCGACACCTAATCAACAAAACCCGGCTAAAATTAGCCTGAAAAAACTGAACTGGCACCAAATGAAAATGTTTATGACTAAATTGACATCAATAAAAGGTTTAGGACTAAATTGACACAAATGCAAAAAGTTTAGAACTTTTTTGACACTTTTCCCCTAACAATTTATAGTTTGATTTTTGTTGAATTACGATGTTGGTAGGTTTTCCCATAAAGTGACCCTAAACCGTTAATCGCCATGTTTTGCTCGCGCAATGTGATCGTGAATTCAATATCAAAGAATGGGAGAAATGAAAAACCCCAAAATTTAGAAATCCTCTGGAAAGCGAAAGAAATTACATCGGGTCCTTATGCTATGGGGAGAGGTTGAAACGTGAATTATCTTTAAGTAAATGAAATTTGTTGCACGACGTAGCTAGATATTTCCAGTGGCCCAACCTAGTGTTCTTTTTTACTGTAATGTATTGTCTCTCTTAAATGTACTGTTGGTAGAACAATCTCGCGCACACATTAAATTTAGATATATCTTCAATTTCAAAAGCCGTCGGTGGTCAATGATGAGTGCTTGCTCAAAATTGTTTTATATGCTAAGATTGCGCATTTTTCCCAATACATTTTTGTATGTGACTATTGTTGGTTTGTTGTAGGATTTATGATTAAGGGAAAACAAAACGTAAAGAGAGAACTGGGGTAATGTACACTTGATCTACTTGCTAATTCGATGAAAGATGATCGATAATGAATATATGAATATATAGCGGAAGCTCTTGACATATGAATTAGAAGGGAATTTGGGGATATAAGGAATCGAATAAGAGATCTCTTAATTGTTCTTCATGTTCAACTACTTTACGGTCGTTGAATTAATACGAACTATTGAGCTTTCATTTGCTTAACAAGGTATGAAGCAAAAGTTTCGTTTTTTATTTCTTATATTGCTCTTGATCCATGTATGCTTTGCACCTTGACAGACTTGTCTCATTGTTTCTCACATCTAGCATAAGCAGTGTGGTAATGGTAAGGGCCTATGGGGGTTCTTGAGGCCTTTTTTGCAACCAATCTTATCTTAGGTTTCTTGAGATTATCCATTTAAGTTTGAATTTGTGAACGAAACTCGATTCAAAAGTGTGTGGGAATCCGGCTCGGTTTGTGCGACCCTTGGATGTGGCGCTTTTTTTGGGAAAGTCCAAGGGGACTAAGTTTCTAAAACTTGCATGCAAAACACAATTTCCTATATATATATAACAAAATATTCAGGAATTTTTTTTTTTTTAGTCGTTCCTATTTAAACTCTCATTCTTAGACTTTTGCCTTACCTCCTTGCAGGTCATAGGAGTTGGAACCCATATTTGAAATTAAATCGTCCCCACCCCAACCCTTTTGTGAAGGTATGAGGATTCAAAACCCTCACTTCCCTCTTCTCATGTGAGAAGAGTGGCCACCGGTGATTTTGGGGGCCATATAAGGTCGTGATTTGTAGGATGATTTCTCAAGGGTTTTGTGATTTTACAAGTGGAGAAGTTTGTTGTGATGTGCAATTTCTGTGGTAGCTTTCTTCATCAATAACATCTTGAATGTTTAAAATCGCAAAAATTGTAATTGAGTATAATTGCAGTTCGCAACAAATTGTAAGTGTTTGAGTGACTTGAGATTCCTTGTTATCTTGCGAAAATTATCAAAACAGTTCTAAACCTATTATAATTTTTCCAATTCAATCCTAATTTTTTTTTTTACCAATTCAATCCTAAACATTTTGTAATAGTACAAATTCAGTTAATCCAGCCAAATTTGGCTGGCCAATGCCAACGTGGCAATTTTTAATTATATTTTATCTTTTTGAAATTTTTACTTTCTTCTTCATCTTCGGCCAATTGCCGAACCAACCAAAGGTTACAATTGGCAAGGCCTTGCCGCTATCTTGGGCAAGCTTGGCCTAGCCATCGCTAGGTGAGCTCGCCCAACCATGGCGAGGCTCACCCTAGCCTAGTGATGGCAAGGGCAAGTCAACAGCGAGATCACCCAACCATGGCGAGGCTCGCCCTTGCCCAACGCAACAACAAGGGTGAGCTCGTCCTCACCATGACTAGGTGAGCTTGACCTTGCATAGCAACGGGAGGGCGAGGGTGAGGGTGAGGCCTTACTAGTGGCCGATGAGGTCAATCTTGCCAGTTGCAACCTTTGGCCGATCTGGCGATCAGCTAAAAGAAGAAAAGGAAATAAAAAAATAAAAAAATAAAAGTAAAAATTAATAAAATTACCAAAAAAATATTATTAAAAAATTATCATGTCGGTGTTAGCTAGACAGGCAGCATCCATGTTAGCACCAACTAGCCAAATTTGACCAAATAAACTGAATTAACACAAATGCAAAAGGTTTCAAATTAAATTGACAAAAAAAAAAAAATTTAAGACTGTATTGGAAAAATTGTAATAGTTTTAGGAACTGTTTTGGTAATTTTCCCTATTATCTCTGTTATGTTGCTTAACCTATAGTAGACTCTTGTGTTACTCTCTCCATTGGATAGGTCACACTAACCAAACCATGTAAACTAGTGTCCAATTTATTCCCTTATTCTATTTAACATTGTCTTCAATCATTATTTTTCCAAAATAGTAGGCATCATATTCAAGTTAGGCTAAGTCAAAGTAGATAGATGGAGGTAGAAGAAGGAAAGGTGAAAAACTATAGGTTTGATGGGAAGGTTTTCAATTGCTAGAAGATGCAAATTGAAGATTAGCTATTGTGGTGCTCGGAATAAATTCACTCACAATAGAGATATTATATTTGACGAGCCTCTAATACTTTTAGGCAGAAACTATTGTGATAATGTTTATGTGGATTTGAATGATGTGTAGTTCGACGTGGAGTTGCAATAGGAAATCTTGAGGCAGCAGGTATTAGCATGTTAACACAGAAGGTGCCTATAGTATGGTGGAGTTTGTAAAGACAACAATTGTTGTAGCTGCTAAGTTTCACAAGGTCCTTAAGTTTGATCACCTAACAAGTATGGGTGCAATAATGGTTTTGTTTTATATGTAGTTGAGGATGTTGTGTCTGAGAAAGAGCTAAAGGTGCCCGTGGAATTGGCTGTATGGAGTTGGCGCTATATTAAGATTCGCGGCTATGACGAAATTCAAGCATGCTTGGATTTAAAACATGTTTGTGGTGGCTAAAGAGCCCTTGAGAGGTTTAAGGAAAGTAGCTTTGAAGTTTATATTTCAATGAAGTGATTGTACTTGGCTCAAACATCGAGTTAAAGTAGAAATTTGTTGAAAATTAGCTCTCGGATTTTGAACCGATGAATGAAGTCTTGTCCTAAAGGGCATGATAATTTGGCTTGATTTGAGCGACTCTCGGATGTGGTGTTCTGTGTGTCTGTGTATATTTCGTTTTTTTTTTTTTTAAGGCTTTAAGGCTGCGATTGTGCAAAGTGCTTTCTTGAGTGTTTTGTGATTTAAATGATTTTACATGAAGTGGAGAAGTATGCCGAGATGTGCAACTTTTGTTGCGGATTTCTTCGTTGATAACATATTGAGTGTGAAAATCTTGTGGTAAGTTCTTGTGTATATATATACTTATATATATTATGAGATTGAGTAGTTATTTGCAAAGCATTGTGGGTTATTAAGTGTAGTGAGGGATTATGGCATATTAAAAATGTTTGACTAACTCGAATCTGGTTACAATATCCGTTGCATTGGCTGATTTATTGTAGAATCTTGTGCTATTTTCCACTTAGAGTATGTCACATCAACCAATCACGTAAACCCAATATCCAATCTACTATCTTATTTTATTTATTATTATATGCAATTGTTTGCCTCCAAAAAAAGATTTTAGGGTAAAATTTTTAACATATTATATTTGGGAACTAAGTTTCAATTTCCCCATGCCTCATATGATATGTGATTTTGTTTTTGTGCTCAAATTATTATTTACATTATTACATGTGCCGTAACTCCATAACTATCTTGTACATAGGGAGCTTTGCTTGCTCACTACACTGATCTTAACTTTGGATTTCCTACCATCCAATAGCTTAATTTTTTTTTAACAGCCTTATGTGTTTGTCAAACTGATCTTCTCCCTTATAAACAACGAAAGACAAACTTTAGTATGAGGAAGGGAAAATAACATAAATAGTCCCTAAAATTTGATTAAATGTTCTATGTGGTCCATAAACTTTTAATTTGTTTAATGTGATTTATGAATTATAGCCCAATGTGTAATGAAATCCCTAAACTTTTAATTTGTTCAATGTGATATTTAAATTTTTAATACATGTTCAACTTAATCCCTAAATTATATGAAAATGTTAAATATTTATCTAAACTTGAATCAATAGATAGATAACATTCAACATTTTCTTATATTTCAAGGACTAAGTTGAACATATACTAAAAGTCTCGGGATCACATTGAACAAATTAAAAATACACATTAGGTTAAAGGTCAGGGATCACGTTGAATATTGAGTCAAAGTTTATGAACTATTTGTATCATTATCCATATATTAGAGGTATCTAAATGGTGATTCTTTTATAGGTCCTCTTGGTGAAGACGGTGGAAGGTGCCAGCTTATGATATCCTACGCATTGCCTAATCCTGCATGAGAATCATTCGTACTGCTATGCTACTTCTAAATTTTTTTTCCTTTTACAAAAGCCATGAAAATAAATATTCCAAATTTTGAACAAGAGCATGGTACGTGGGTTCACTGTAAAACTAGATGCCATCTCGAGACTATCCTGATTTTTGTAAGAAACCTTGTAGGATGGAATACCTTCCTAGGAACAAGAGGGCGCGACTCTCTCTCTCTCTCTCTCTCTCTCTCTCTCTCTCTCTCTCTCTCTCTCTCTCTTTGATTTGCAAGTTCGTACATAAAGAAGTGTCAATGCAAAATAATAGAATGGTTTTGCAAAATAATAGAATGGTTTTGCAAAATAATAAGGCAGAGACGTACAAAACGACAGCTCATGACGCCGTTTTTGTAGCGTCGGTTCACCCCCTCGCGCTCGCACATTTCAAAAGAGACCGAGAACGTACAACGCCAATATGCGTCCAAGACTCCAAGGTCAATCTTTATGTTTGTGTAATAATGTTTGAGGCAAGAAAAATGCATCGTACAAAGACGTTAATGCCAAAATAAAATAAAATAATAAAGAACTAATTTGAACGAAAAAAAAATTGGTATATAAATAAGTCGGCTAATTCGACCCCACAGCCGCCATTCTTTTGCATTCCCATCATCATTTCTCCCTTAATCCAGAACTTCCCTTTTTCGTTACTAGAATATTTCATTTTTCAAATTTATGCGACGGTTTTAAATTTTAGCCTTTTGAAAGATTATCACATCTTGCCGGCTTTAGTTGGTGGAATTCATTACTGTTCATAAATCAATTTGTATGTCTTAGGCGTAATTATGGTTAATCTAGCGTAATTAATGTGAAATCTGTGGTTGTAGCTGTAGGTGTAATTAACATGTGGTTCCATGTTATAAGCACTGAAAGATATTGACGCAAATCAAGTTACTAAGTAGACTAGGATGACAGACCAAAAAAAAAAGACTCGAATAACTTTAGCTATGCTTAAAGCTAACCAAGAGCACAGCTAGACCATGATTAAGTATAATCCATTTATCTCCATGTCAATTTTAAATATTTATTATCTCGTGCAATATGATCGTTTGCTAGCTACTTGTTTAGTCCCGAAAGAGAATAAATTCTATAGATGTTTGTTAGATTCATTATTAATGGAGAGAGAGCTTGACATATTGTTTAAAGCATCATATGGTATGACATTTCAATCTCTAGACACGCTCTCTCGAATGATGGGGTTCTATTCCCTCAAAATTGCTCCTTACAAATCATCGACTTGACAAAAAGACTTATCAAGATTCAAGTAGTCAACGATTCTAGTCAAATATTGCAGCCGTTGTACTTCAAATTGACAGAAAACTATGCACCAAAATAGGAACAAAAACTTGATGATTGGTTCTAAAATTGATGAAATGAATCCACTAATGACAGCACAAGTCCTTCACTAAGAATAAGGGCAAGTGTTTGGTTGACAAAAGGAAATAAAAAACTAAAATGACTTGAAATAAATTGGTCGTAAATGAAAAACATATTGCAAGGATGTATGTACATTGACATAAGTAAATGTTGTTTTTGGCATGTTGGCGTGAGTCATTTTCTCTTCAGATGCGCTCCTTTCATGGTCCAAGGGTTGTTAGTCCGTCGTAATAAACATTCTCGCTCATTGAAATTGAATTTCGGCTCCATATTTGATGATATAATTGATCCCGCCTAAAGAGCTTGACTGCTGTAGCTGACTGACTCGACTGTAGTAAATACTTGACCGTAACCGTGAGTCTACATCTTTGGTAATTGTTCCCGTACAAGAGTTTGTAATAAATGTTCCCGCTCATTTAGTCCTTGCAGTCGATTTCATTTCACTCAAACTTAGTGAATTGATGTTAATATTTCTCAACTGGATTGACGTCAATTTGGCTATTAGTTGATGTGCAGGAAAAGTATCAAAAAAGTCTTCAACTTATTGCATTGATATCAATTTAGTCTTGAAGCTTTCAATTTAGTCTTGAATCTTTCAATTAGACCAATTGAATTATAAATATTTTCACATTGATACCAATTAAATACACCAAGCCAATTTAGCCTAGAAAATGTTAATGTGGACACCAACAGTCCTACGTGACGTGGTTGGCGCCGAAGTGGACAATTTTTTTTTTATATAATTTTAGAAATCTTTTAAAACTTTTACTAATTTTTTCCTTTTTTTTTGCCCCCTTATTGTTAAGGATTGGTAGGGGGCCTTTGGCCATGGGTTGAGGCTTGGTGCCCCCACTAGCCACTAGACAAGGGCGTATGAGGGTCGCAAAGCCCTCACCAATAATTGGCAAAAGCTCGTAGCCCTTGCTCACAATTGGTCGAGGGTTGCAACCCTCGCTGCAGTTGGTGAGGGCTTGTGACCCTTGCCCGGTGGTCGACAGGTTGCCAAGCCTTAGTCAATGGCCAATGGCTTCCTGCTAGATCTAACAGTAAAAAAAAAATTAAAGAAAAGAAAGAGAAGAAAAAATTAAAATTAAAATTAAAAAAATCCAAAAAAGTTATTTAAAAGTTTAAAAAATTGTCCACATCAGTGCTCCATATCGTGTATGACAGACGACATCCGCATCAGCATAAAAATTAACTTTTGGAGTTCCAACATGTTCGTAAAAGATTTATTGGCCAATATAATAGTTCTAATAAGAATCACACATGCTATCGGGTTGAATTCAACCTTGTTTACAGCGATAACTAGATTGTTCATTTGATCAAGATTAAATGTCAACTTATGCCAAATCAAATATGGTATGAATTCAAATATCTACCGAGATAAATTTCCTTTTTAGGTGGGCCGCTTTTAGGGCTTCCCTACCATAGTCAACTGGTAAGTACTTTGGTATGGCGAGAACTTGGGATTCAAATGCTCTGCCATAATAGTTGAATAGTCCATCATATGTGAAGGGCAAATGTCGATAGCAGATGCAATATCACTATAGGTCGACCATTCTATCATTTTCTAATTCCTCAAGAGATTAATGTTGGAAAATATTTATGTCCATTGGGAACTATCACCAGCCCTCAAGGCTAGTAATAAATGGAAGTGGACTATGAGCCGTGAAAGGACTACAGAAGCATGCAATTGCAGTTATTGAATCGACTACATTATAATTGATGGATGTATGCTACGATGGCCTTGATGAGGATCTTGACCGGTGAGGAACTCAGGTACGATTGAAGAAGACTCAGACGTGTGATCATCATGTGGTCGGGAACCCTGTGAGATGATGATGGGGACTCCTTTGGATTTGAATCCGTGAACCGGATATTGCGGGAAAGTCGGTCCAAATTTGGGTTTTTTACGTGTACCGTCCGAAGCAAATTTCTCAGCTACTTGGGGAAGTGTGACCGTCTTTATCCTATTCCACTACAGTGTTGTTTTTCTTCCTTGAAATCACTTTTGTGTTTCATTTTCCTGAAAGTGAGATCGTTATCGCAAATTTAACCTCTTTCCCTTTGCTTTGTACTTACACGAACTCGATCGTTTGCAGGTACACTGTCATGTGAGAGGATGGTGAATAGCTTTTGATAGCTGGCCTAGATTAGTCAGGGTGAAAATTCGACGCTGTGATGTTGTCGTGATTTCGTACTTCTGCAATTTTAAATTTCTTTCTACCCTCCCTTTTCGTTCGGGTAAAAATTTGGCTGCGGTCCTTTTCATATGACCCTCAAGAGGAGGACAAGTATACACTAGGAGTAGACAGTGGAATGTAAGGGTAGGTTCTCGTTCCCTGTTTATCAGAATGTAAAGTGCTTGATCCCAGGGAAGGAATGAGAATGAAGCAATAAAAAAAGGTGGAGTGGACATGCGGAATGTTAACAGAGGCTTTGATTTGGCAATCCTAATTCGTGACATTTATTTTGATAATTTGTTTATATACATAATTTGAAATACCAACACTAAAAATCAACAAAAAGATGAATACCATTCCCAAAATCTATGATATGGTAGAAAAGGAGGAGGCCAGTGATTGAACAGAGAGACAAAAGGTGGGGACAAGACATTACAATTGCCATAAATTTTGTACGGGACTCATTTGAGTGCCATGTAATTTTTTTTTTTTTTTACCATTTAAGTGCCTAAATTTATAAGGAAACGTTCACTTGAGTGTTAGGGTTCAGTTTTGATTTGGCACGTTCAATTGCACTACAGATCTGCAAATGGACATAATTGCAGAGTTTTTCGAATTAAGGTCAACATAAAGTTAGGTGATTGTACGACCATCTTAACTTTGTTTTGCCATTTTATCTATCTTTTGTCACCAATTTAAGTGAAGTGCCCTCTTCCCGACAACACCCAAGTATTTAGTACGCATCAACATGCCTTGCTGCTTCTTCTTTTTTCCTTAAATTTGGATCATGAGCAGACTTGATATAGCTGGAGTCGAAGTTTAATAATGCTGCGCTGGTCATTCTCGATGACCCTAAACTCTTTAGCTACTAACACACTTAGAAAGTTGCAAAGAAGCTAAATATAGTACGCTAGCACAAGACTCACCGCATGCTTTAACGCATAGTCTCCACCATAGTCAAATTCTGGATAATCGTCCCTCTCCAAACACCTAGAAAAGAAGCTCAATCCCGTTATTTTCACAGCGGAGACTTTTCACTTCTTTTTTACACTTGGTATCACACCAACGTGTCATAAAATTGACCAAAATAGCCCTCACTTTATCGAGTTTCTTCCTATTTTCTTCTCAATGGAGATGCATTATTTTATCTTTTCAATGTGTGTGGATCAAGAAAAATTGAGCTTCTGTTCTGGGGGTTAACTAAGGCTTCTAGATTAATTTTGAAAACTGAAGTCAAAGAGGAAAGCTTTTCCACAAATCTCATTGCATGCACCACTCCAAATCATGAACTAATTCAGTCTATCTTAGTTCAGTAGCGTCGTTTTATTCAGGATCTCCTTGAGTCTTCTCTTGAACTCTTGTTCCACCGTGTAAATATGTCACGCTCTTGGTACATTTGTGGAAAACATAACTAATGAATATTAAAGCAAGGATTCGTCGCATAACAGTGTCGAACGAAACATAAGCTGAGCTAAGTCTGGGATTTCCAAGGTTGAGAGCTTTTCGTTTGTCCCCATTCAAATGCGTCGTAGATTCTCTTACCTCAGCCCAAGTTTTCGCTGTTTCTTTTCTTTATTTTACTCGCTCTCTCTCTGACATGGACTTTTTCCCTCCCTTTTTATTAGGTAAATGCGTGGGCATTTCGCATTTGAGTTTTGCCAATTATCGTCTGGTTGGCTACAGG
The DNA here is from genome assembly GCA_014182725.1 of Eucalyptus brandiana. NCBI lineage: Eukaryota > Viridiplantae > Streptophyta > Magnoliopsida > Myrtales > Myrtaceae > Eucalyptus > Eucalyptus brandiana. The sequence continues at coordinate 49,222,510 of CM024675.1, read as the reverse complement.
CTACTTGGGTCAAGAGGGAGATGATGACTTTAGGGACTATAATGCTGGATATCTTGAAATCTAAGTCCACATGGTCCCAAGTTGTCCTTGGAACTTTCCTCCGATATCCCACCTACCCTTAACACCATAATAGTGTCATTTTTCAAATTTTGAAACATAACCCTCCCTCTCTCATGATGTATGTCTCTGCTAGTGAGGTCCATCACAGTATAATTGGTGAGAGGCATAAATTATTGCTTTTTTTTTAATTAAAAATAAAAAATTTAGAGAAAGATGTAGATCATTCATCTGAGCATGTATACAACTCTCTTCAAACAGTACTTTTCCTTAGAATAATTAAGGAGGAAGTGAGATGAGAAAAAGAAATGGACAAATGGGTTGGGTATGGCCTGTTTGTTTGTTGTGGTGACTTCATCTGAATGGGAACTGAAGGAGGATCTTTGTCTAAAGTAAGGTGGCCAAATGAGAAGAAGTGAAAAATAAAACAAATTAATTTTCCTTTTCTTAACAATTATTTTACTTAATAGTGTACAAAAATCTGCACCGCTCTTTCGTTTTGGAATGGCTGGACTCCATGCAGCAACATAGTGAGCCTTCCTTTCGCCGAGTTCTCTCAAATCCTTGATATGGCTTTCGATACAATAATCATCAAATAATTTTCCGACATGTTAAGCAAATGAATGATCCTCAAATAATACTTAGTCAAGCATGTCAAATTAGTTAAGGCCCAATAAAAGAACTAAGGAAATAGGAAAATCTAAGCATTACTCAAATGGGAGATGACTCAATATTAGTAAGAGTCTTTTTACAGAGAGATTGAGGATAAAATCATAGTTTTAAATATCATATTATTTGACTGTCAACATTTGATTAACCAATAAAAATGTGTTCATCTTTTTATTAGTGAGAGCGAGAGAAAATCTATCCCCTCTTTTCCTTTGTTGCCCCCATGTCGCCACTCTAGAGGGGGCATGGAGCCAAAAAAAAAAGGGAATTGTATCAATTTGTTCCAACCTAGAATGGTAAGCTCCTGAACTTGGAGCTATACAACACAAAAGTACGTGATGTTCTTTAAAAGACTCAAGTCTCTATCTATATTTCCATTGCATTTTGTTGTTTATAACCACTAGCCATCCGACCAAGTGGACTGGCAATAAAGGCGGGAATGCACGACCAGGTTTGAATCCCGACAACATGCAAAAAAAGAAGAAACATTTTGTGGTTGTAGAATGCATGAGTCCCAGCATTTGCCCAAAGGTGATAACACATGTTTTGTGATGCTTCAAAGAAATAAACGAATTATATTAGGCTTATTAGCAAATCTCCGATGGCCAGAGAGGAAACCATTCACCAACTGACGATGTAGGGACAAAGCACTTCAAAACTTTTATGTGGCAATAATCTCTACAGATGCAATCATTCACTGTGAAGGGTTGTCCCGTGCTGTCCTTATCATTACACCTCCGGCCCGTCAAAAAAGTTCAGATGATGGCGCTGACCCCGGTCGCGGGGCGAGCTTGGCGTAAAAAAATGAAGAAAAAGTGATAATTGGATGAAACAAAGTGGAAACATAATCTGATGTGAATAAAGCTATGCGAGGAGCATCGCCTAAAACAATGTGGATCGTCCCTACGCTTGGATGGAACGATTTATAGCTCGATTCTTACGAATTTATGATGTTATAAGATTTTCATACTTTAAAAAAATTGAAATTACATGGTATCACTTGACAAAGAAATCAAAATTTGTATTTCAATTTATCATAGTTATGCAATTAATTAAAAAAGATTGTATCTAATACGAGTTTGGAATGTTTTATACTTTGTTGAAGGGTAAAGCAAAATGATATTACAGTAAGTGGAGCTATTTTTTCCTCATATGAGAACGCGGAGTAAAATAGGGTTTATCGCCAGTCCTTTTCTCATATAAGAGCAATTGTCATTCATTATAAACCATGTGCCAGTTAATTTTCTAGGCTATACAATTACTCTTATTTGACTAATGCCAATCTTTTTTTTTATAGTAGTGACATAGAAAGAGAAATAAAAAAAGATAGTTCATTCTTACATATATAAATGATAAGTGTCATTAAATCATTAATCGTTATGATTCTCTTGCATAAATGCGGTCCTTTTCTCCCATAAGAAATTCTTTGAATTTGGAAAGTGAGATAAATTACATTCGGTCTTTATCTTACAAGTTAGGTTGAAATGAGAATTAAATTAAGTTTGCTGCTCGACATAGCTAGCTAACTTTGGTGGCCCAACCTAGTATTCTATTTTACTATAATGTCTTGTTTCTCTTAAATGGAGCACTGACAGAACAATATCATACACGCACAATAATTTAGACCATTTTCCCATTTGAAAAGTGGTTGTTTGTCAATGATGAGTGTGTGCTAAAAACTGTTTTATTTGTCACTGCATAATATATCTAACTATCGTTGGTTTGTTGATGGATTTATGATTAAGGGATAACCAAACTTAAAGAAAGAATTGAAATTATATATAAATGATATCATTGAACATTCGTTGAAGGGCGATAGGAAAAGAAAAATATGAAACATGCAAGCCTTGTACTAGATGTGCACATACAGTTAAAGCTTGTGACATGTGAATTATAAGGGAATTTGAGGGCGTAAAGAATTGTGAGGGCTAAATATTATGTGAGTGATTGGGTGGTATTGGAGGTTGAGACGCATTGAAAGTGTTTAAGTGACTCAAGTATGGTAATAATATCCATCGGTTGTTTGATTTCTATTGCAATCATGTGCTACTCTCCTCATGAAATAGGTTACACTAATCGAATTACGTTTATTCATTGTTCAATCTATTTCCTTTTTTTTTAATTTATTATGGTATTCGATTGGTTGTTTTTGCCCAAATTTGTATCGAATCTAGTTTAAGCTAAGTTGAGGCAAATCGATGGCAACAAATGAAGGAAAGGTGGAATCAACAAATTGGTGCAAAGGATTTTGATTTTTACAAGATGTAGATTAAGGATTGTCTATACCATAGGATTTGCTATCCTTGTCTGAAGAGAAGGCAAAGTAGATGAAGGAAGTTGATTGGAATTTGCTGATAGACTAGTGTTGGGTGTTACTGGGCTAATCTTTTCTTGCAATGTTGTTTAGCATCATGAAAGAGAATACCACTACAGGATTGATGAATGCCTTGTCAAATGCATAAGAGAAGTCCTTTTTTTTAAAGGTTTGTTATGTTTATTTGACTTAAAGATGGATGAATATGCATTGTGTCGCTTAGTGTATCAATGAATTCTGGTCGTTCATCAATTAAGTTCTATTGAGATTGATTTTGATGATGAGATACATACTTTGATTCTATAATTCTCATTACCTAATTGTTTAAATATTGTTGTTTTTGCTGTTAGTAGTTCTTATGAGCTAAAAAGCTTGATGTTTGATGAGGTTCATGATTCGATCTTGAGTGAGGACCTTCATAGAAGGGGATCTGGTAAGCTTGTGCATGCTGGTTTAGTAGGTGGAGGTAGAGAAAGAACTAGTACTTCGCTTAGCAAGAGTAGTGTGAATTTGAATAGTTGAAGTCAACCTAAGAATGGTGGTGTATTTGTTAAAAAAAAAAAAAGAAATGAAAAGAGAGGGGATCTTAGAAGAAATGAGAAGGGTAAGGGAATTAGAGTTGAGTTTGCAAATGATATTGCACTTGTAACTCACAGTTTGGATAGTGTTAATTATGTTTTGTCTACCATTAAGGATTTGTCATTTGCCAAATAACCAATGGATTTTGGTGGTCCATGTTATATCAAATATGATCCGGTTTACCTATTAATGCATGAATAGTGATAAAGTGTAGTTGGGGAACAACATTGAGTGTGGCCTCACGGGTGTTGGCCATGTTAGAATTAGAATGTATGACAATATCAGACAAAGACATTGCTTGGTGTGGGACATATTTTAGAGTGGAAGAATAATGTGAGTTTCTTGAGTGACATGTATTCAGCTACATGTCGGTATATTTTATAAGGTGATGTTCTAAAGATCGCTCGAGGTACTCTAATGAAAATGAGAAATCAAACACTGTGACCACCATGAGTTTCAATGGAAGATAGTGATGAATTTTGCTGCAGTGTCATCGAATGTATAAATCTAAGGGAAGAGAAACCTAAAGGTTTTAAGTGAATAGAGTCTATTGTATGGTTAAGTGGTTGAGGAAGTAAACGTATGCAAATGTCGTAACTTGAGCAAATGGTAGAAAGTGGAGTTCAACACAATCATCAATGAAACACGTAGATTGTAAAGCTGATTCATTTCAAATGTTCGTAAGCTGTCGCAATTGCTTTCGAAAAGTGTTAGGTTTACACTGCTAGTTGTTCATGATTTCTTGAGGAGAACCTGGGTATTTAAGTTGAGGCACAAGTTTGATGCTTGTGTCAAGATTGAGTAGTTGAGAGTTTTGCTTGAAACGAAAACTAGTAATCTGGTCAAGCATGCATGGACTAATAATAGCACAGAGTTTTGGTTTGAGATATTAAATGAATTAGGCATGAAAAAAATGTAAAGTGAGACATCGTACAATAGTTTTCCCAGGAACATAAAGGTCATGACTTTCTCTGTCTTTCTGATTTGTGAGTTTGTACATTAAAAGAAAGTGTAAATCCGAACACCATTTCATTGTTCTACAGTTTTTATATCCGTCATCCTGTTTGACAGTGAGCAGGGCTTGCTATCGATGAAGATCAGCTTCGACTCCTTGCGTTGTCTTTCTGCTCTTTCTTGCCCGTTATGACGGAGAGCAACGGTTGTGCGGTGTGAGTTTCTGAGTTTCTTTGTCAAGAGAAAACACACTGAGACTGATATTCCAAACGTCTGCTTCACGCCACCATGACGCCACCATTTAAAACTTGCCCTTAAGTTCAGAGAGAGAGAGAGCTATTTACAGCAAACGGCGGCTCATGACGCCGTTTTCGTAGCTTCGGTCCCTCCCCTCGCACATTTCAAAAGAGACCGAGGACGGACAACGCCAAAATGAGTCCAAGACTCCAAAGTCAATCTTTATATTTTGTTTAATATGTTTCAGGGAAGAAAAATGTATCATGCAAACACGTGAATGCCTAAAAAAAATTGAGAAACTCATTTGAACGAAAAAAAGTGGTAATATAAATAGGTCGGCTAATCCAACCCCACAACCGCCATTCCTTTGCGTTCCCATCATCATTTCTCCTTTGATCCGACCTTCCCTTTTTCGTTACTTGAGTATTTCTTTTTTCAAATTTATGCGACTATTTTAAATTTAAGTCCTTAAAAAAATTGTCAAGTCTTGCCGACTTAGTTGGTGGAACTAATTAATGTTCATAAATTACTTTGTATGTCTTAAGTGTAATTAATGGTTAATCTCGCATAATTAATGTGAAATCTGTGGGTTTAGCTATAGGTGAAATATCCCAACATGTGGGTCCATGTTATGTTGACCCTACTCAAGTTACTAAGTAGACTAGGATAACTTTAGCAATGCTAGAGCTAACCAAGAGCACACCTAGACTATGATTAAGTATAATCCATTGATCTCTATGTCAATTTTAAATATTTTTTGTCTCATTCAATATGATTGTTTGCTAACTACTTGTTTTGTCTTGAAAGCGGATAAATTCTATAGAATTTTGTTAGATGCATTACCGGTGGAGAGAGTGTTTGACATATTGCTTAAAGCATCATACAGTATGACATTTCAATCTCTAGATATGTTCTATCGAATGATGGGGTTCTATTTGCGCAAAATTGCTCAAAATTGCTCCTTACAAATCATTGACTTGACAATAAGAATTATTAAGGTTCAACTAATTAAAGATCCCGGTCAAACATTGCAGTCGTTGTACTTCGAATTGAGAGACAATCATGCACAAAAAATAGGAACAAAAACTTGATGATTTGGTTCTAAAATTGATGAATGAAGCCACTAATGACAAGAGAAGTATTTCCAAAGAATAAGGGCAAGTGTTTGGTTGACAAAAGGAAATAAACAACGAAAATGACTTGAAATAAATTGCTCGGAAATGAAAAACAAATTGCAAGGAAGTAAGTACATTGACATAAGTAAATGTTGTTTTTCGGACGTTGATGTGAGTCATTTCCTCTTCAGATGCCCTCCTTTCATAGTCCATTGGTGGTTAGCCCATCCTAATAACCATTCTCTCTCATTGAATTGAATTTTGGCTCCATATTTGATGGTATAATTGATCCCGCCTAGGGAGCTTGACTGCATTAACTGATTGACTCAACTGTAATAAAAGCTTGACCCCAAAACTGTCATTGCAGTCCATTTGATTTCACTCAAACTTAGTGAATCGACATCAATGTTTCTCCACTCGACTGAAATAATTTGGTTATTAGTTGATGAATGGAAAACATATCAAAAAATATCTAAATCTATCGTATTAGTACCAATTTAATCTTAAACTTTCAATTGGACAAATTTAGTCAAAATTCATTTCATATTGATATTAATTGAGTCCACCAGGCCAATTTAGCCAGAAAATTATTGACGTGAATGCTAATAATCCTACGTGGTATGGCTGACGTTAATGTGAATATTTATAATTTTTTTCCATTTTATTTTTTCTTCTCTTTGCCTTTATTTTTTTATTTTTACTGTTAAGAGTTGGTTGGGGACCGCTAGCCATGGGCTGAGGCTTGGCGCCCCCATTGGCCACTAGACAAGGGCTTGTGAGGGCCGTGAAGCCCTCATCAGCAACTGATGAGGGCTCGCAACCCTTGCTCAGGATTTGTTGAGGGTTGCGACCCTCGCCCAATGGCCATCAAGCCAAGGTCAAGCCTTGGCCCGACAACTTCTTTCTAGCTCTAACGATGTAAAAAAAAAAAAAAAGGACAAGAAAAATTTATAAAAATTCAAAAAAAAATCTAAAAAATTAAAAAATTATCAACATTAACTCCAATCATGCCACGTGAGGCGGTCAACATCCACGCCAATATAAAAAATTGACTTTTAGAGTTCCAACAGTTTGTAAAAGATTTCTTGGCCAATATAATAGCTCTAATAAGAATCACACATGCTGTCAGCAGAATTATTAATTTCAACCTTGTTTACAGTGATAGCTAGATTGAACATTTGATCAAGATTCAATGTCAACTTATGCCAAATCAAATATGGTTATGGATTTGAATAAATGCCAAGACAATTTCCTTTTTCAGGTAAACCGCTTTTAGGGCTTCCATATCATAGTAAATTGGTGATTACTTTGCTACGGTGAGAACTCGAGAATCAAATGCTCCAATAGAATAGTAGAGTAGTCCATCGTATGTGAAGGACAAATGTCAAGAGGAGATGCAATATCACTATAGCCCCTTCTATCATTTTCTAATTCCTCAAGAGATTAATGTTGAAATATATTTATGTCCATTGGAAACTATCACAAGCCGTCAAGGCTAGGAAGATATGACAGTGGACCATGAGCTGTGAAAGGACTACAGAAGCATGCAATTGCAGTTATTGAATCGAGTACATCATAATAATTAATGGATGTATGTTACGTTGGCCATGATGAGGATCTTGACCTGTTAAGAACTCAGGTACGATTGAAGAAGACTCAGACGTGTGATCATCATGTGATCGGGAACCTTGTGAGGTGATGATGGGGACCCCTTTGGATTTGAATCCGTGAACCGGATATTTCGGAAGAATCGGTCCAAATTTGGGTTTTTAACGTGTCCCGTCCGTAGCAAATTTCTCAGCTACTTGGGGGATTGTTGCCGTCTTTATCTTTTTCCCCTACAGTGTCGTTTTCCTTTCTTGAAGTCACTTTTGTGTTTCATTTTCCTAGAAGTTTCAGATCGTCATTGCAAATTCCCACCTCTTCCTTTGGGTTGTACTTACACGAACTCAATGTTTTCCAGATACACTATCGTGTGAGAGGATGGTGTCATGGTGAATAGTTTTTTATAGCTAGTCTAGGTCAGTCGGGGTAAAAATTCGATGCTTGTGATGTTGTCGCAATTTCGTACTTCTGCAACTTTTAATTTCTTTCTACCCGTCCTTTTCATCCGGGTAAAAGTTTGGGTGCGGTCCTTTTCATATGACTCTCGATTTAGAGTAGGAGAAGTACACATTAGGAGTAAAAAAGTGGAATGTAACAGTAGGTTCTCATTCCCTGTTTATCAGAATGTGAAGTGCTCCATCCTAGGGGAAGGAATGAGAATAGAGTCGATAAAAAAAGGTAAGGGGACACCCCCGGAATGTTAACAGAGGCTTCGATTTGGCAATCCTAATTTGTTTAGTTTATTTTGATAATTTGTTTACATAGAGTAATTTGAAATACTAACACTAAAATAATAAAAAAGATGAATTCCAATTCCGAAATCTATGATATAGTAGCAAATAAGTAGGCTGATGATTTGGTGTGTTCGCACTGCAGATTTGCAAATGGACTTAGTTGCATAGTTTTTCGAAATATGGCCAATGTAAGATTAGGTGATTGCATGACCATCCCAACTTTATTTTTCCATTTACCTTCTTCTTGACAATTGAAGCGATTTACCTTCTTCTTGACAACACTCAAATATCAGGAATAGTGTCAAAAAAGTCTTAAACCTTTCGCATTTGTGTCAATATAGTCATAAACTTTTTATATCAATTTAGCCATAAACTTTTTGATTTGGTGCAAATTCAGTCATTTTTACTAATTTTGGCCAAATTTTACTGACGTAGACACTGATTGACTGACGTGGTACAGCCACAACTAACGTGACAACTTTTAAAGATATTTTAACATTTTTTTCGAAAATTATTTTTTTCTTTTTCTTTTTTCCTTTTCTTTTCCCTATCTCCTCCCCCTTACTCTAGTTGGTTGCCAAACCTCAACAATTGGCTAGAGGCGACGGCGGACGAGATCAAGGTCAACCTTGCCAGCCACTAGCGAGGCTCAAGCCCTCGCCAAAGGCCGCAAGGTCGCACCTGCAAGGGCATGAGCCTTGGCTAGTGGCTAGGCGAGGCTCAACCTCGTCGTATCTGGCAAGGTCGGGCCTCACCCATGGTCAACGAGGGCAAGCCTCGCCAATCTAGCATGAGGCCAGCCTGCGAGGGCTTGAGCCTCGCTAGTGGCCAGGTGAGGCTCAACCTCGTTAGATTTGGCGAGGTCAAGCTTCGCCCATGGTCTACAAGGACAAGCATTACCAGCCCAGCGCGAGGCAGGCTTGAGGCTGCCTTAGCAAGGTCTTGAGCCTCACTAGTGGCCGGCAAAGTCTAGGTCGACCAACTAGAGTAAGGTAGAGGAGAATGAAAATATTTAAAATTAAATTGGCATCAATGCAAAAGGTTTAAGACTTTTTTAAGACTTTTTCCCCCTAATTATCTATTAAGTGTCAACATGCCAAGTTGATATAGCCGTAATCAAAGGCTAATTATGCCGCGCTGGTCATTCTCGATGACTTAGAAAGTTACAAAGAAGCTAAATATAGTACTCAAGCACAAGACTCACCGCATGCTTTAATGCTTATATTTACGCATAATCTCCACCGTGGTCAAAACCTTGATAATCGTCCCTCTCCAAACACAAGAAAAGAAGCTCAATCCCGTTGTCGTCACGGCGGAGACTTTTTCATCTCTTTTTCATACTTGGTATCGCACCATAAATTCACCGACATTCTCCACGTGTCATTAAATCGATCAACATAGCCTTTACTTTATCAAGCTTTTTTCTTGTTTTCCTCTTAGTGGAGACGTAATATTTTATCTTTTCAAGGTTTCTAGATCAAGAAAAATTGAGCTTCTGTCCTCGGGGTTAACTAAGGCTTCTAGATTAATTTTAAAAACTAAAGTCGAAGAGGAAAGCTTTTCCTCGAATCTCATCGCATGCACCGCCCAAATCATGAACTAATTCAGACTATCTTAGTTCGATAGCGTGGTTTTGTTCGGGGCCTCTTGATCTTTTCTTTAAATCTTGTTCGACAGTGTAAATACGACACGCTTTGATACGCTCCTGGACAACATAAGTAATGAATATTAAAGCGAGGATTCGTCGCATAACAGTGTTGAACGAAACTTAAGCTGAGCTAAGTTTGGGATTTCCAAGGTTAAGAGCTTCTCGTTTGTCCCCATTCATATGTGTCGTAGATTCTCTAACCTCAGCCTAAGTTTTCGCTGTTTTTTTTCTTTATTTTACTCGCTCTTTCTCTCACATGTACTTTTCCCCTTTTTTTTTATTAAGTAAATGCAGGGGCATTTCACATTTGAGTTGCACCAATTATTTTCTGGCTGGCTATAGCCTACTTGGGTCAAGAAAGAGATGATGACTTTAGGGAATTATAATGTTGGATATCTTGGAATCTTATGTCCACATGGTCCCAAGTTGTCCTATGAACTTTCCTCCTAAATGCCACCTACCTTTAAAACCATAATAGTGTCATTTCAAAATTTGAAACCTAACCCTCCCTCTCCCATGATCTATGTCTCTGCTAGTGAGGTCCATCACAGTATAATTGGTGAGACAAATAAATCATTACTTTTTCAATTTAAAAAATATAAAAAATTAAGAAAGATGTAGATCATTCATTTGGGAACGTACGCAACTCTCTTCAAACAGTACTTTTCGTTAGAATAATTAAGGATGAAGTGAGATGAGGGTAAGAAATGGACAAATGGGTTGGGTAGGACCTGTTTGTTCGTTCTTGTGATTTCATCTGCATAGGAACTGAAGGACAATCTTGTCATAGTAAAGGTGGCCAAATGAGAAGAAGCGAGAAATAAAACAAATTACTGTTCCTTTTTCTTTAACAATTATTTTACTTAATAGTGTACGAATAATCTCCACTGTGCTTTCGTTTTGGAATGGCTGGACTCCATGCAGCAACATGATGAACCTTCCTTTCGCCGGGTTCTCTCAAATCCTTCATATGGTTTCTGATACAATAATCATCAAAGAATTTTTCGACAGGTTAAGCAAATGAATGATCCTCAAATAATACTCCATCAAGAATATTAAACGGGTTAAGGCCCAGTACAAGAACTAGGGAAATAGGAAAATCTAGCCATTACTCGAATAGGAGATGACTCAATATTAGTAAGAGTCTTTTTAGTGAGAGATTGATGAGATAACCATAATTTTAAATATCATATCATTTGACTTTCAATATTTGATTAGCCAACAAAAATGCGTTCGTCTTTTTATTGGTGACAGCAAGCGAAACCCTATCCCATCTTTCTCTTTTTTGCTCCCATGTTGCCACAAGAGAGGGGGCATAGAGACATCGAAAAGGGAATCGTATCAACTTGTTCCGATTTAGAATGACATGCTCCTAAACTTGGAGCTGTAATATACAAAAGTATGCGATGTTCTTTAAGCAACTTGAGTCTCTATCTATATTTCCATTACATTTTGGTGTTTATAACCACCAGACATCCGATCAAGTGGACTGAAAAATGATTGTGGGGATGCAAGACTAGGTTTGAATCCCGACAACGTGCAAAAAAAAAAGGAAAAAAAAATATTTTTGTGATTGTAGAACGCATGAGTCCCATCATTTGCCCAAGACGATAATACATGTTTTGTGATGCTTCAAAAAAAAAAAAAAGATAAACGAATTAAATTAGCAACGGTAATCTCCGATGGCCAGAGGGGAAACCATTCGCCATCTGATGGTGTGGGGACAAAGCACTTTCGAGACTTCATGGGGCAATAATCGCATCTCTACAGACGCAATCATTGACTGTGGAGAGTTGTTCCATGCTGTCCTTATCATTACACTTCCGGCCCGTCAAAAAAGTCCAAAATGATAGCGCTGACCTCGGTCATGAGGCGAGCTTGGCGTCCAAAACTGAAGAAAAAGTGAATAATTGGAGGCAACAAAGTGGAAACATAATTGGATGTGAATAAAGCTTTGCAAGGAGCATCGCCTAAAACAATGTGGATCGTCTCTATGCTTGGATGGAATAATTTATAGCTCGGTTCTTACTAATTTATGACGTTAGTAAGATTTTCCGCATCTCTCATACTTTAAAAAATTGAAATCACATGGTATCATTTAGGAAGAAATAAAAATCCGTGCCTCCATTTATCCAATTATTGTTAGAGACCAGGAAAACTTGAATTAGATGACATCAGAGAGAGAGAGAGAGAGAGAGAGAGAGAGAGAGAGAGAGAGAGAGAGAGAGAGAGAGAGAGAGACCGATTGAAAACATGGTCCAAGATTACATGGCGACAACATGGGAAGTCACCACTCTTGAGCAATGATAGTGATGAAAAGCTTTCTTCCGGTTGATAAACGGCGTGCCAGTTAATTTTCTAGGATATACGATCACTCTCAATGCCAATTAAATTATTTTTATAGTAGTTAGATACAAAGAGAAATTAAAAAGAAAAAGAAAAGATACTTCTCTCTTATATATATAAATGATAGGTGTCATTAAATCGCTAATCGCCAGGATTCTCTTGCACAAATGCGATACTTTTCCCCCACACTTTAGCATTCTTTGAATTTGGAAAGTGGGAGAAATTAAATCCGGTCCTTATGCTACAGGATAGGTTGAAACGAGAATTAAATTTACTGCTCAAAGATGTCAAAGATGGCCTAACCTAGTGTTCTTTTTCACTATAATGGCTTGTTTCTCTTAAATGTAGCATTGATAGAACAACACATACACGCACATTAATTTGACATAGTTCCCATTTGAAAAGTGGTTGGTTGTCAATGACGAGTGAGTGTTAAAAATTGTTTTATATGTCAAGACTGCATCTATTACCCACTACATTAATATTTCTTCCGATTGTGGGTTTGTTGAAGGATTTATGATTAAGGAATAACCAAATGTAAAGAGAAAATTGAAATAATATATACCTGATATCATTGACAATTCGATGAAGGATGATAGCATAGCAAAAATATGACAAATGCGAGCCCTGTATAATATGTGAACATATAGTTAAAGCTCATGACGTGAATTAGAAGGAAATTTATATACGTAAGGAATTGTGAGGGCTAAATATTGTGTGAGTGATTAGGTGTTATTAGGGTTGAGACACATTGAAAGTGTTAGTTGATAATAATCTCCGTTGTATCGTTTGATTTATAGTGCAATCATATGCTACTCTCCTCATTGAATAGGTTATACTAACCAAATCATGTATATCTGTTGTCCAATGTATTTCCTTTTTCTATTTACTATAATATTTTATTCGTTGTTTTTGCCCAAATTCGTAAAGTCTAGGCTAAGTTAAGTTGAAACTAACTGATGGCGACTAAAGAAGGAAAGGTGGGATCGACAAAATTGATAGGAAGGATTTCAGTTTTTAGAAGATGTAGATTAAGGATTATCTATACAAGAGGATCTACAATTATCCCTGTCCGGAGAGAACCGGAGTTGACAAAGTAGGTTGATGTGAATTTGTTGATAGACTAGTGTTGAGTGTTACTAGGTTGTTGTTGTTTTGTAATGTTGTTTAGCATCATGAAAGAGAAGACCAGTGCAAGATTAATGAATGCTTTATCAAATGTGTATGGGAAGCCCTCTTTGATTTTAAAAAAAGGTCTACTTATTGCGATGTCTATTTAACTTAAAAATGGACAAATATGAATCAGTTGCTTAGCATATCAATGAGTTCAATTGTGGTTGTTAATTAGTTAAGTTCTATAGGGTTTGACTTTGATGATGAAATACTTGTTTTGATTATATAATCCCCATTGCCTAATTGTTAGAGTATTATTGTTTCTGCTGTTAATAATTTCTTTGAGCCAAAAAGCTTGATGTTTGATGAGGTTCGTGATTCAATTCTGAGTGAGGACATTCATAGAAGGGGATCTAGTAAGCTTGTGCCTATTGTTTTAGTAAGTGAAGGTAAAAAAAGAATTAGTGCTCATCTTAGGGAAAATTGTCCAAAAAGTCCTAAACCTATTGCACTTTTACTAATTCAATCATAAATCTATTAAATTTTGCCAATTCAATTCTACACATTTTCACTTATTGCTGATTGAGTCAATCTAGCCAATTTTGGCCATAATATGTTGATGTGGATGCGGCGGTCTCATGTAGAATCGCCGAGCCAACGCTGACTTGAACCATTTTTAATAATATTTTAATATATTTTTTTTATTCTCTTTCTTTTCTTTCTTTTCTTTTTGGCTTTCTTCTTGTCCTTTTCCGATGGCCAGCTGGCCACAAGTGACAATCGGCTAGCCACTAGCCATGCCCAACCAATTGGCTTCACTTGCCACAAGCTAGCCCTAGCCAAGCAAAGGTAAGCCCCGACGAGGGGAGCCCTCACCTAAGCCACGCCCGGCGAGGTCAACCTCATGTAGGCCAAGCAAGGTCAACCCTTGCCTAGGCTAAGGCGGCCTCACCTAAGTGTCAACCGAGCAACGGTGACATCAGGCAAGGTTGCCCTAGCCTAGGTGAGGGCAAGCCTCGCTAAATTTGGCGAGTAGAGCCCCGCTAAGGCTCGCCCAGACCAAATCTGGCGAGGCCTTGCCCAGGCAAGTGTTGGTCTCACCTAGACCAGATCTAGCGAGGCTGACCCTCACTCGGGCTAGGGTAGCCTTTCTTGGCATCACCGTCACTCGGCTGATGCTCAACAAGGCTGCCCTAGCCTGGGTGAGGGTCGACCTAGCCATATCTAGCTTGGCAATGCTAATATTCGCCTGACCTGCGCTTGGGTGAGGGCTCCTTTCCCCAGGGCTTGCCCTAGCCTAGCAGGGCCTTGTCTTTTGTAAGCGAGGCCAGCCAGTCGACCATGGCCGATGGCCGACCATCGCTTGTAGTCAGTGGCCATCCACCGAAAAAGGAAAAGAAGAAAGACAAAAAGAAATAAAGAAATAAAGAAAGAGGAAAAAGAAAAAAATAATAAAAATTCAAAAAAATATTAAAATATTATTAAAAATTGTTCACATCGGTCGATAGTCCTACATTGCATCGCCGGCATCCACGTTAGCATTTTTCGGCCAAAATTAGTTGGATGGACTCAATTGGTAATAAGTGAAAATGTTTAGCACTGAATTGGTAAAATTAAAAGGTTTAGGACTGAATTGGCAAAAGTTTAATAAGTTTGGGACTTTTTGGACAAATTTTCCCTCATCTTAGCAAGAATAGTGTGAACTCGGATTGCTCTAGTCAACCTAGTATTGGTGGTGTTATATGTTGAAATAATGACAAAAGATGGCATCTTAGAAGGGATTGTCTAAAAAGCTAAGAAATGAGATTAGTAAGGGAATTAGAACTGAGTATACAAATGATATTGTAGCTGTAGCTCACAGTTTGGATAGTGTTGATCATATATTTTCTATCACTATGGATTTATCTTTTGCCAAAAAAAATTATGGATTTGGATGTTCATTTCACGTTATATCAAATATGATATAGTTTTCTATTTATTAGTTTATGAATAGCGATAAAGTGCAGTTGGGGAATAACATTGAATGTAATGTTGAGAGTGTTGGCCATGTTAGAATTAGAATGTATGACAATATCAGACGAGGACATTGATTGGTGTGAGACTTATTTTAGAGTTAAAAAAGAATATGAGTTTCTTGAGTGGCATGTATACGGCTGCATGTAGGTATTCTTTATAAGGTGGAGTTCTGAAGGTTGCTCAAGATACTCTAATGAAAATGAGAGAAATCAAATACCATGATCAACGTGAGTTTCGATGAAAGATGGTGACAAATTTTGTCACGGTGTCACTAGATGCATCAATCCAAGGGAAGAAAAACTTGAAGGTTGAGAAAGTGAATGTATGCAAATGTTGTAAATGGAGCAAATGGTGAAAAGTGAAATTTAGTACAATTATCAAAGAAACCATGCGAATTGAGTTATTGCAATTTCTTTCAAGGAACAGTGTCAATTTTACTCTATTAGTTGTATATGACTACCCAGGAGGACCTAGGTACTTGTATTGAGGCACGAGTTTGATGCTTATGTTAGGATTGAGTAGTTGAGAGTTTTCATCAAAATAAAGATTGATAATACGGTCAAATATGCATGGACTAATGGTAGCGTGGAGTTTTGGTTGGAGCTATTAAATGAATTAGGCATGAAAAAAGGCATACTGAGTAGGGGTGTGCAAAGAAACTAGGACCCACTCGGATTGCCCGGAACCGGTGGTTCTTAAGGGAACCCATCTGGTTCCCAGTTCCAATTTATGGGAACTGGTGGGTACTGGTCTGGTTCCTGGTTCCATAGGTAGATCCGCTCGCTTGCTTGCCAAACTAGACCAGTTATATTATCATAATATATTAATTTTCAATATTAAAAATAATTTTGAAATTAGCAAATTTAAAATTTAGTGCTCCAATCTTCATCTTATCTCAGCTTATTGCTCTCCTACTCCATCTAGTCTCTCTTAGTTCAAATTGTCCCCCTAGCTCTCTCTTCCTCTCTAATTCACCTTTGGATCTGCTCACCTCCCTTCGAGTCCTAGCCCAAACTCGGTGAAATAGTGAGTTGATTCTCTTTTCCCCCCTTGAACTTGAACTCTCTCTCTCTACATCGTCGTCATTCTCATCACCACCTCTACATTCACTGTCACTATTGTCCTTGTTGTTGCTGGGCTCGCCCCGCTTCTGTCTCTACTCTTCCTCCTCCTCCTCAGGCTTCTCCCCATCATCCCTTTCTTTAGGGGACAGGGGCGAACTCCAGGTCAAAGAATGGCCTGTCATCCCCATCATCCTCCTCATCGTTGATCTCGTGGGAGGAGTAAGAGATGGTAGAGGTAGAGGTAGTGGCAAAGATGGTGGTGGTGGTTGGAACAAAAGCGACGCGAGGGTCACGGCCACCACAACGCTAGTACTTGAGGAGGCTAAAAGCTACCATGGTTAAGAGAGCTAGAATAAACAAATGTGGGAGGGTGAAAAAGGGAAGCCATGGAGGTTGGATCGGTTCCATGGATCCACTCGGGAATCGAACTAAATTGGCGGTTCGATTCTCGGGCGAATCCATGCAACTAACATGCGATTCCTAATCCCAATTTTTTGAAACCAGTCCTTAACGGACAATTCCTAGTTTTGGCCCGAGAATCGTCCACTCGGACCATGCACACTCCTAATAGTGAGACACCATACCAGGGCTTATGCATCACAATAGGTTGCGAGCACACAAAATACTTTTAGTGTTAGTACTGCTAGAAGAATCCTGTAATGAGTTACTTGATGAATAGATCCTCATCTATTGCGATTGAATGTTGGAATATTGAAAAAGTGTGGCCAAGTAGTGTTACCGACTATTCTCTTGTGAGAAAATGTGGTTGCTAGTATCATGTTCAAATAAGTGATGGTAAGCTTGATAAGAGAACAAAAATGTGCATATTTCTAGACTATGCACAAGGTGAATAGTGCTATTGATAGTAATGCCCACGATAAAATTCACTTGTTGTTAGCAAAAAAGTTATAATCAGAGATCTCGAGTACTTATGGGTATGAACGATTGTGACGGTGCTTATACAAATCTGGGAGTTATTTAACTTTACGTTGAATTGCAAACAAGAAACTCCTAAGGTGGCCAGTGCTAACATGATAATTGATATGGGCAATGCTTTTAGTAAGGTGGAGCTATAGAATCAACAATTAATGTAATTGCTGAATTTGACAAGTCCTGAGATTGATATCTTGATAAGTATGGATACAGCACTGGCTTTCTTTTATTTGTAGGAAAGGAGATTGTATCGGACAAACATTGTGGATAGCTAAGGGTGCGTATGCAACTGGCTATGTGGAGTTGGTATTTTAAGTTGGCATTTTGTTGAGATCCAAGGTAATGATGAAATTTAAGCATGATTTAAACTTGAAGGATGTCTATGGCAGTTGAAGAGCTCTCAAGGGAATATGGGAGAGCCACACTAAAGCTTAAATTCCAATGATCTGATCGTAACTTGGCTCAAATGTCGAGACAATGTGAAGCTTTGTTGAGATTACATCTTGAGAAATCATGAGTGAGATCTGATCTAAAAGTGCATGGATTCGGCTTGGATTGTGCGAATCTAAGATGTGGCGTTCTTTTAGGAAAGTCAAAGTGCACTAAATTTTCGAAATTTGCATATGAAATTTGACTTGGTTTGTGCGATCTCGGATGTTGGGAGTTGAATTCTTAGTTTAAGTAGGCCGTGATTGTGCAGAGTACTTTTAATAGAGTTTTGCGATGGTGTACCTGGTGGAGAAGGTTACCATGTTGTGCGATTTTTGGGGCAGCTTTCTTCATCAACAGCATCCTACGTGTTTGAAGCTGTGAAAGTATTGCAGCAAGCATAGACCGATTGTTTCATGACGAAATATGAGGGCTACACACCGTATGAATAATTTGATGTAATTGGAGCTGCGATACACCGAGATAGTTTAAGTGACTTATTATGATTGTAATCTCTGTTATAATGATTTATTTATGTGGAATCTCGTGTTGCTTTCCCTGTGAAGTAGGTCACATTGATTGTATCACATAAACTTAATGTTTAATCTATTTTGTTATTCAATACATCATTGTCTTCGACCGCATGTTTTTCAACAAAGTTTTTGGAGTAATTTTTTTTAACATGTTTATTTAGGAGCAAAGTTTCAAATTTTTTTAACATGTTATATTACTCCTCTCAAATCTAAGCTTTCATTAGATAGGTATTTCTCACATCTGCTTAAGATTGCTTGGACAGGTCTTTCTCCATCTCCTTTTGCTTTCTGATTTCGATGTCTCCTTTTCTCTCCCACTATCTACATTTATCTCTGATTCTATGATTCCAAATCACTTTTGTTATACGATTCGATTCATCATCAGTTGATATCTGTGTTCCTTGCATAAGCCAAGACTCTTTTTCTCATAACTAAATTTATTGAAAAATAGTCATGTAGATCCTATAGTGCTCTCACTATCTTCACTTTAATTTCAACTGCAATTCAATCCCCTTTTTATGGAGCATCATGAAAGAACAAAAGGGGAAAGGGTGGTGCTTTGTTAATATAAACGTTGCAAAAAGAAAGCAAAGTTTGGTGATTCTAAGCGATCGACTTTTCTTAGGGAACCGTTGCAAGTAGCTTTCTATCCTTTCCCTCTCCCCTGATGTAGAATGTTGACCATAATATGAAAGATTACGATGAAGCGCATGATGTGGGACCACTGCCTTTGTGCTTTCATGACGAATATATCATTGCCAATTGAAAAAGTTGCCCAAGTTTGTATCTTTGAATGTAGGTATCTAGACAAAGCCCAATAACAGATTCTGAAGCAACGAAGTTTATATTCAACCTAAATAAAGAAATCACGACTTGTCTTATGATTTGAAGTAAAGAATCTTTCCATTACATAAACTCTGTAGTGTATTAATGTATAAAGATGAACAAGCAAGGAATATACCATCTCACGAGCATCAATAACACAATATTGTACTCATGACAATAAAACCTAAGAATACATAAGTACAACGAATCAACTTAAGATATTGAGCAACGAAGATAAATTCAATGTGCAGTTCCCACTGTAATACAAAAATTGATAAGTTATGATCTTGGTAAACAAAAGAATATATACGAAGCACTGTATTTTTTATTTATTTTTTGGTTGCTTGAACTATATGAAGTACTGTTATAAAAAACAAACCCAGGAAAAAAGTTAAAGATGTCCCAAAAGACTCCTAACTGGACTAGACATATAAAGAGTAAATGCTAGGGACTACTTATAAGTTTGTGAACGGGTTGGGCCTATCCTTAAATGAGATTGGGCCACATTCTATATTCATCAGTTGTCGACTTTAGCTGCTCGAAATCCAATTAGTTTGAATTTATTTTGCAATTAGTTGATCCTTTTCTCTAAGCCGGAATGATTTTTTGGCCCTGCACAAACTGGGAGGAAATACGACCACCAAAAAAAAAAAAAAAAAAAAAAACTGGGTGGAAAAGCATGTAAAAAAAAAAAAAAAAGCATTATAATACGCACAAGAAACACCATAAATTTCCTAAACAAATATAATCATCCATTCTATATGCTCAGTTCCAAGTTCCAACGGTGTACCGTGAGTCTTTCCATAGATGATAAGAATCAGAAATCAGTCCATTTGAACTTGAGGCAGCAATTTCTTCTTTTCCCATTTTTGCTGAAAAAGAAGAGAAAAAAGAGAAGAAATTCTGTATCCGAAAAACATGGGATGCGCTTGATAGTCTTCTTATCTTCCCATCTTCCCATAGCATTCATTCACTATACTGCTGCCATTTTGCTGAAATGATGCATATTATTAGCTGATGCCAAGTGAATCGACTAATTATATGATTCAATTTGGACATGCTGTAACAGAAACTTCGACAAGTAACATTTCAAGAGGAAAAACCAAAGAAAAAAAGGAACAAGAAGTGCACCAAACTAAACTTAATTCCGAGACTTCCCACCGCAGTGGATATGTCCATTCCAAGCCAACTCTGGCAACGACTTCCTTAAGTAAGAAACTCTAAGTTCTACGCCAAAGTTTAGCAGACAAATATCAAATGGCTTTACTGATTAATCAAAGCTGTAAATCCTATCAGCACGATGTGCAGTGAGAATTCACAAGAGATCACTTGCTCCTATGATAGTGAGTAGGAATTACAGTGAGGATCACTGACCAAGTCTGTGCCAATCCAGTTCAAAGCTCAAAAACTTCTCCGTTTCATTGACTCGACAGAAGGAATTATTGCGCTCTGATTGATCAACAATCCTAGTCAAACATCACAGTTCTTGTACGTCAATTTGACAGAACCATGCACCAAACACTTGATGAATGGGTTTTTAAACTGATGAAATGAATCAACTGATGACAACACGTCTTTCCAAAAGAATGTGGGCACGTGTTGATGGATAGATAGAAATAAACAACTAGCATGGTTGGAAATAAATCGCTGTGAAACGAGTGAAAATAATTTGTAAAGAAGTGCATTGACAGAAGTAAATCTTGTTTTTCGGATAGTTTGTGCGCATCATTTCCTCATGCGCTCTTTGTATACTCCATGGGTGGCTAGCCTCTCATAATAACCATTTTCACTCATTGAAATCAAATTTCGGCTCCATATTTGATGGTATAATTGATCCCATTGGGAGCTTGACTGCAACAACTAATTGACTCAACTTCAATTAATGCTTGACCGCAATTGTCCATCAAACCTTCGATAATTGTTCCCTCATAAGAGTTTGACTACAATAACTGTTCCAGCTATTTTTGTCCTTCTAATTGATTTGATTCGATTTGATTTCACTCAAACTTAGTGAATTGATGTCAATACTTTTGGAGTCGATTGATATCAATTCGGCTATCAGTTGATAAATGTAAACTATTCCCTCTCTGTGAACTTAGTTTTATTGGCTTCTCACGGCCAATCATATTATTTATTTGTTGACTATATTTCTGATCAAGATACTATTTATTACTTCCTTGTAGACAACACAATGTCCTATTACTAGTGAATACTCACAAATGGCATTGACTTTGTTTAGCCAATGCCTTTGCTTTATTGCTACAGCCTAACTAAAGAGATTCCTCTTTGTCACCTCTTGAATTTGATCAACAAATTTTCAACTTAACATTATATTCGAAATCATAGTCGATGTACAATCAATGACGTCAGTTCTTATTGGAACATTGCTAACCTAACGGCATGTTATTCCTCTTTAATAATGGTGTGGTTTAGATCACATTTCATGAATTGAGCAACTAGAGGGGAAAAAATGCTGAGAGAGAACATTGGTTTTTATTTGAAGAAATAAATCTTGTCATATTATTCAAGCCAAATAAAAAAAAACTATGAGAAATTGATCTAGCATTTTTAAAGATTGAATATCGCATATTTAGGAATTAATAGAAAAAGTAATGTAATTATCCTATCCATGGATAATATATACTGTGGAATTTCAATTAGTGTTTTATTAAGTATTAGCATACACAACAACATAAATTCTTTCAAAAAAACTTTGTACGGTTTAATCTAGGACTAGTTTAGGGTACATAAATCCCACAAGTATAAGTTTAGAATTTTTTTTATGTTACAAAAAAAAGTTTAGGGTAAATGGGTTACAATGGGTATAGTTGGGCTTTTTGGTTGTTTTTTCCCTACCATTGAAATCTCAAATTGATACTCTTATAACAAATTTATCCAAATTAATTTTCGTCTAACGAAAAATGTCAATCCAATACTCTTGATTTAAATCTACCCTCCACCCCATATACCAAAGTGCTAATGGATTGTAGATTTGAATAAGCAGTACCAATATGTGATTTGTGTTAGGGACATGATTTATGCTTGAGTGATTGATGATTCAGAATACCTTATCTTGTCGTTGCCATGTTGCAGCAACTAATTGTTGCCAGTGGCATTGTAAGGATCTAACAGATTCCTTGTCCCCACCATCGCAGTTCCTCCACTCGAACCACACAAGTCTCACTAGACATGCAAAAAAAATGTATCGGTGGAATTTGATCAACAATGAAATATCTATAACCAAAATTTGTTCTTCAATTTTATTAAAATGAGACAAATTTTGTGGTGATACCGTACATGAGTTGTATCAATGGAACACCAAGAACAACTTTCAGTGGAATTTAATTAACGATTCTAATGACATAGAAAGCTTGGCTGATCAACAACAAAATACAATGACAAAAAGTTATAACACTACAATTTAATCGACAATGAAGATTTAAAAGCTACGATTAAGATAATCATCAGAATTTAATTAATGACAAAACATCTGAAAACTACAACTAGTGCATGAGGATTGAAGAATAAAGAGTTTTGTTTGTTTGTTCCAAGGGGAATCTACATTACACGAACAACCTACATTATACGAGTATATACAATATTTAGAACAGAACTGCCTACACGAAGTTTTCTAGGGGTTTCAACTACATCTTCTTATCTTCATGATTATTGGCTCCACATCTTCACATTGCCATGACAACAACTTGTCTCTAGGCAGCAGTTACTCCTCCAGAATCACACCATGATCTTTGTCACAACTTACCCGTCGAGGGGCCAAGCTTGGGAATATAGGTTTAGAAGAGTCCAATAGACAGTCCTAGTGGTTCATTGAAAAGACAATTTGAACACATCATCTTTTCAACTATCTGAGAAAAGGTTCATTAATCAATAGCGCAAGTTTTTCCAAACTCATACCTCGCTTGACACGCAATTTCTTTTAAGTTCTCAACAATATACATATTTTTAAGAGTCGCCACTAATCATTTATGGTCGATTGGAAACCAATTGAGACGTTGGAGCTTCATCTTAATTCTTACGGAACCAAAGATTCGAGGATCAAAGACTTAATTACACTAATGATCTAACTAGTGCCCTTTTGATATCTAAACGTAACTATTTGCTTAGCAAAGTGTTAGGGCAGTCTTTTACCAATCAAAAATCCTAAAATTCATCCTAGCCATTCTAAAAAGAAAATAACAACCAATGTATTGAAAGTGTACAATCAAGTAAAATAAAAAAGAAAGTGCGCAAACAATAACTTGTCTCTAAAAAAGAAATCATTCAAAAATAATTTTGTAAAGTCATAAAGGCTTATTCAATTTTAGGTCCAATTGTCATCAAAAGATTTTCACTTTTTTTATTATGCTAAACTAATTTTAAACTATAATTAAAACTAAAATCTAATAAAAAAAACCTTCTCAATATCTAATTTCTAAACTTTTTTTCTTAATTTTTTTGAAATTTTCCATTTTTTATTTTTTAATTCTAGAAAATGGACTTCGGCTAACTTGGTGCCAACCAGAAGTCCGACCCAGACCCCAGCAGTCCGGGTTGGAGTCCAACCTCGGGTCAGACTTAGAGCCTGGCCCGAGTATGGCCCAAACTTTGAAAGTAAATGTTCGGCCCGGCCTAGTCCTTTGATAATTCTAGCCCGGTCCATCCCGGTCCATCAATAAGTTTGACCCGACCCGGATTCAACATATGCAGCCTTTTTCTTTTCTTTTTTCGATTTTTTTATTTACTTTCCTTTTTCTTTTTTTCTTTATTTTCCTTTTTTGCCCTTCTTCCCTCCCGAGTAGAGCCGTTAAATGAGTGGGTCGGGTCGGGTTTGGGTCGGGTCGTTAATGGTCCGACCCAAATTGACCCATTAACCCATTTATGACCCATTTATGCTTAATGTAAATTTTTCGACCCATACCCAACCTATACCTGACCCGACCCAACTCATATTAATAAAATATTTTCATATTTAACCAAATTTAGAAAAACTTATTCCTATGTTTTTTAATGATTATGTTATTAAAATACTTCCAAGCTTTTATATATATATATATATATATAATTGTATTACTAAAATAGTTTTATACAATACAAATTTAATGGACAATTTTTATAAATTTTAAAATAATTATTTAAAAAAATCGAAATTTAAATATTTTTTAAATTAAATTTTAAATTATTTTAATTTTATTTTTAAAATATATTTTTCTTTTTCTCTTTTCTCTTTTCTTTTTATTTTTCTTTTTTTTCTTCTCCTTCTTCTTCTTCTTTGGTTGGCCGCCGACCATGACGTTCGGCGATCGGCCACGGGCGAGCCTTGAGCTCACCGGCGCCGGCGAGCCTCAAGCTGCCGACGCGGCGAGGCCTCCGCCTTGCCGGATCCGGCAAGCTCGAGCTCGCCCCTCGTTGGAACCGGTGAGGCTCGAGGCTCGCTTGACGCCGGCGAGCTTGAGGCTCGCCGGATCGGCGAGGCTCGAGCCTCGTCGGGCATCGGCGAGGCCTTCGCCTCGCTAGATCCCGCGAGCTCGAGCTCGCCCGATGTCGCGAGCTCGAGGCTCGCCCGGCCGGTCGCCGGCGACCAAAAGGAGGAAGGGGAAAAAAAAAAAAGAAGAAAGATAAAAAAGGAAGAAAAAGAAAAGAGAAAATAAAAATAAAAAAACTATAATTTCGATTTTTATAAAAAAATATTTTTATAAAGTTAAAAAGAGAAGGGAGGGATTATAATGTTTTTGTTGAAAATGAGTTTTCAACCCAACCCATTTAAAAACCCACTTAAGACCCACCTATCTTAAACGGTTAAACCTTTAATTGTGAAACCCATTTAACTATCTTTTGTTATAAATAAGTGACCCACTTATGACCCATTTAATATTTAAATGGGTCATAAATGGGTTTATGACCCATTTTAACACCTCTACTCCTGAGACTTCACCGAGAGCTCTCCAACGCGGCGAGCTCAAAACTGAAACTTCATTAATCGAACTCACGCAGGAACTCCAAACCGTCCCACGTCGATAGCCAATGTTGCCCACCGTCACCAAGTCATCTTCGGCTAACACCAGACCAGTCCCAGCAACGTCAAGATAACCGAGAACATACATCTCAAACAACAACCAATTCCAGGAAAACAAACACATATGTGCACATTCAAACGATGAAGAAAGAATTGACTTTGGTGGCCTCTAACCGTGGTCTTCTCTCGCTAGAGGAATGGCGTCTCGCCGAGTTGTATCACGGCCGACTCGGATATCAAAGGGTATGCTACAAAATCAAAGAGAAACACAGATTTAGTATCAATTCAACAATCTAAGAACAAATCGAGCATAAAAGGAGGCTCTAATTGTCGAATTTCATAAATTCATTTCAGTACTCCATTCAGGCATTTTGTCGAATGCCTGATATGCAATTTGAAAAAGTAATTCCAGAATTCGATTCAATGTCATTTACAGTCTAGACACGATATATCAACCTCTAAATAATCATTTTCTCTCACAGATGAGTCTCGGTTCCACAGATTGAGCCGCGAATTCATCAATTCAACTCAACGTTCTTGATTACCGAATAGAAGGGAAAAACAGAATCATTCAAGGTAGGGAGTACCCACCTGACTGGGAATGGAGTTGCGGTTGCTATTTGCTCGCCGACGGAGCTTGACAATATTCCTTCTAGAACTTCGAGATTTGCTTCGGTCACGGATCTGTGAGAAACGCTCGCATGCATTTGACTGTGAAATGTGTTCGTCCTCTTCTTCAAATTTCAGAAGCGGAAAGCACAGTCAAAGGAAAAGGCTGGATTTTGTTTTTTATTTTTATCTTTTATTTATTTCGTTCGGATGGGCTCGGGCATTAATTAATTTTTGTGGACTTTTCAGTTGCTGGGTTGAGACAGTGAATTGAACGAAACCTGGGCTGCCCAAATTAGGTTTGTAAATCGGCTTTTATGCGGATGAACTGGGTCAGAACAAAATGGTCTGGGCCGAGACGAATGAACTGGACCGAAAAAGATTGACTGGGCCAGTTTTGTTGTTTCCTTTCCTTTCCCCATTTTTTTTTTCAAAATATATAATTGATGCATTTGTGAAAAATCAGGTGTTAACAATCTTGCCTTTGAATTATCTCAATCATCGTGTTCCCTCTTTTCATCTACCTTATCCATAAATAATAGTTATAAACTTGGCTGCCACTGCATTTGAAATTACTTTTCTTGAATATCATCTTGTTCAATTGATATCTTCTAAACAATGTCTTCGCTTCCTTCGACATGTCAACTAATTGTTATCTATATCAACAACTATAGTCATGGTTATCGATAAGAAAATTTTGGCATCAGTAGCTCATCCATAACCACATCATACCTGATCTCGAGTTTTCAATTTTTACTAGAATTGGCATTATGACGAATAGTTTTTTTTTTTTTTCCTGTGTATACAATCTCTGTTTTTGTTCTCACGTCCTCTCCTGAGCATGTTCATCGTGAGCCTATGCAATTTCAGCCGAGTATCTTCTCGTCTTCACCTTGCATGTGCGTGATCAAGAGTTTTTGGCCTATTGAGTTCTCTTTGGCCGTGAGTCTTGCGCGAAATGTGTTCAGCCGTGAGTTCCCCTGTCTATTCAGAGAATATGTGAATATGTGGCCGAACATATACTGTCCAACTGAGAATGTGTGCCTTTTGTTGGCGAGATTATGTGAATTTGTGGCCAAAATTAGCCCTACCTTCTTTTCGCCAGCTGAGATTCCCTTCCATTGATGAGTGCCGGCTAAGTCTATTTCCTCTCTTCGTCCTTTCCATGCTCGGTCGAGCCTTCTTTGCCCCTTGTCTGGGTCCGGCCGAAGTTGCCTCTCTTTGGTCGCTTTCCTTTTCAATGGTATTTCCTAATTGGGAACGGCAAATGAATCTCACATGTAAGCGTTGGCCAGGCCGAGGGGGTAATGGCTGAATTTATCAAGCGGCCGGGCTCATGTGGGCTTCCTCTCCAGAGTTCAAATGAGTTTAGGGCCCTCCTTCTAATTTCAAGGCCGGGTCGACTATCACGCAATTCATTCTCCCTCAGCTTCCGTGCACCTTAACTAATCCACCTCCGGAAGCAATCTCAAGATATTTCAGCACATCGGTCTAGTGTATTTATGATTTTACACCCACAAGTGCTACCGAAAGACTTGTTGGTTCAACTAGTCTTCTCATCCTCAATGATATTAGTACTTTTATTTGAAAAAAAAATTTAAATAAAAACGCTTACTCTTTTAAAGATAAGTTAACTTTTCAGAGCAGAGCTTTATTATTTTTCTACTTTCGTCCCTTTCCCATGCACCGGCAGATTTGTACTATACTAATGATTTACTAAGGGTGCATTTGGATGGGCATTTAGAAAGCCCATTCAGCCCCCCCTTCAGCCAAAATAAGGGTGTTTGGCAACCTCCTTAAAGGAGCTTTCAAATGAAAGTGAGTCATTGGAAATGCTGAAAACATTTTTTTTCTTCCTAAACTACTCTCATTAATTTTTCATATTTTCGTTGTTACCCCATTTATTTATTTATTTTTTAAATGAAAAAGGAGCAGCCCTTCACTGGACCGGCGAAGGGCGATGGTCGCCGGCGAGCCAGATTTAGCGCTGGCAGTCATCGGCTGAGGTCGCCCGAGGTCAGGCGACCTCCGGCGAGGTCGCGCGACCTAGCCGAGGGCCGCCGGAGGTCGCCCGACCTCGGGCGACCAAGGTCGCTCGACCCAAGGGCCATGCGACCCAGCCACCGCCGCCCGGGTCTCGCGGCCGCGTGCCCCGCCGTCGCGCGACCCTCGCGAGACCCGGGCGAGGGCCGCCCGCGCCGCGAGACCCGGCGGCGGTCGCTTGGGTTGCGCGGCCCCTGGGTCGAGCGACCCTGGTCGCCCGAGGTCGGGCGACCTCCGACGGCCCTCAGCTGGGTCGCACGACCCTTGCCGACGCTAGATTTGGCTCGCCGACGGCCGCAGCCCTTTGCCGGTTCGGCGAAGGGTTTAGCTGAATTTTCAAAAAAAAAAGAAAAGAAAAGAAAAGAAAAAATAATACCCATCAAAGCTCCTTGCGAAAGTTTTTTTTTTACCAAACACACATTTAACTCAAAGTCCATTTGCAAAAAAATTTTACCAAACACAACTGCATTTTCCCCAAATAGCTTTGGGCTTTCAGTATTTGCATTGGACTCAAAGCCCATTACAAATGCTGAACCAAACGCAGCCTAAGAAGCAAGAAGTAGATGCTGGCCCACCACTGATGACCTCCACACGTGGGCACTTGAATTTACAGCGATCACCTTTTGCTTTGAAGCGGAAAATTAGGTGCCAACTGCCTTGTACGAAGGGTGAAGATGGACAGTACATCACCGTGATGGCCCGCCAACTCACCGAGGTCTTGGTCTTGATCTACAAAAGGGTAGGTAGAAGGTGAAATGCAAATGAAATTACATTACAAAATGAACTTCTACTTTGATTTTAGGGATATGTTCAGCAGAAGTCCTAAAACTTGTCAAGAAAGTGCAATTAAGTCCTAAAACTTACAAAAAGTGCAATCAAGTCCCAAAACTTGTCAAGTTGGTTCAATTCAGTCCTAAAGTTAACACCGTCAAAAAAGTTAACGGAATTGCTGACGTGGCGCTGACATAATATTTTAAATGAATTTTTTTATTATATATATGGCTTTTTTTAATTATTTTTATTCAAAATCTTTAAAAATAAGATAAAAAATTAAAAAGGAAAAGCTAAATTTATTTAAAAAAAAAACAAAACTATTAAAAATAAAAATAAAAAGGCTACCGGTGGAGCTTCCCATGTTGCCCATTCCGGAGGGGCCGGTGACGACCGTCAGAGGGGACGGCGATGGTCGCCGGCCTTGGGCGAGGTGGCCGGCCCTCGCTCGGGCGAGGTCTTGTCGGCCCCAGGTGAGGGCCAGCCACCCCCGCCAGGTCGGGTGAGGACGCCCAGATCTGGGCACGCCGCCCCTCGCGAGGGCCGGCCAGGCCTCGCGGGGGGCTAGCGACCATCGGCTGGGGTCGGCAATGCTCACCCTGCATTTGGGCGAGCGGCGTCATCCGATGAGGCCCCGTTGGACGGGTCCGAGGGGGAGGAGCAGCCGCAGTCGACGAGCCGGCCAACGAGGAGGACGAGGAGGAGCTCGAGGCCGTCGCCCACTCCACCAGCTCCGCTGATGAGGATGACGCCGCCCCCGCCGCCGACGATGACGAGAATGGCGAGGCTGAGGAGGAGGAGGACCATGAGGTTTGGTTGCTCGACGCCCGGATCTAGGCGAGCATCGCCGACCCCAGGCGAGGGCTGGCGAGGCCTCGCCCAGGGCGGGCGATGGTCGCCAGCCCCCCGCGGGCAAAGATCGGCCACCCACCCGGGGCGGCGACCGTCACCGGCCCGTTTGGCGGCCCGTCGCCGGCCCCTCCGGCGATGGGCGGCGGCAAAAGCTCCACCGGCAACCTTTTTTTTTTAATAGTTTTTTTTTTTAAATAAATTTAGCTTTTTCTTTTTAGTTTTTTTTATCTAATCTTTAAAGATTTTGAATAAAAATAATTTAAAAATTCATATATAAAATAAAAATTCATTTAAAATATGACGTTAGCGTCACGCCGTAATTTCCGTTAACTTTCTTAACGGTGTTAACTTTAGACTGAATTGAACAAATTTGACAAGTTTTAGGATTTGATTGCACTCTTCATAAGTTTTAGGACTCAATTGCACTTTCTTGACAAGTTTTAGGACTTCTGCTGAACATATTCCTTGATTTTATCCTAAAAAAGAGAGAGACAGAGAAAACGAGAGACAGAGCGTCATTGGGTTGCGGAAGTCGCTTTGATAATGCCTATCAATCCGAATGACTTTTGGATTAATTAACGCATCTTTGATTAGATAGTAATTATTTTTGGTGTGTGATTGACTAGTCATTTGTTGACTGACGCTATGAGGACATGCTTGGCATTTGCACACCTCCCCCTCGAAATTCAAATTCTTGCAAGGCTGGAATTATAAATTCTTATTCCAAAATGTTACTCATATGCACGAGGTTGTTTCCAATCCCGGGGTATTTCCGACCTTTTTCATTATACCCATTATAGCCTTTTCTTTTTTCAAAAATAGATTACTTTGAGTGATATTCACTAATATGCAAACTTCTTCTAGGTCAAATTAGAGTGACAGAATTGCTAGCAAAAATGAATTCACATATAAAAATTATATAAAGTAAAATAAAATAAATTTTAAAAAGATCAAAATGATAGGGCGCATTCCAATATAACTCATTTAGGTTCAGTTGTATTAATCCTATTTCTCAATCTGTTTTGCCAATGACCGACCAATATATATATATATATATATTTGTCTGTTTTGCCAATGAAAATACTAGACAAAAGTCTAATTTCTTTATAATAAATAATAAATTGTGTGCTCTTGAGCATCGCCGACTAGAAAATGAATATATATATATACAAATCCTATTTAGTTAATATTGCATTTACTATACTAAACCAATAGAGTAAATTCAACAATGAAATAATTCAATTAAACTTACATTGACTTAATCCAAATACTACAATAAAATTAACAACGGAAAGTTTATATTTCACATCTTACACTCACTTACCTAAATCATAAAATAAAATTAACGAAAAAACATTACATTGATATTATTTAATGATCTTCAGTAAAATGTATCAAAAAGACTGCTTCTTCGTGAATTACACCATGAAGAAAATGCAAGTGTTTTGAAGTCCGTGAATCTTGTGGTAAGATTTGTGATATCCTTTATGAAATTGAGTCTAAAAAATTGCAAAGGCTAAACACTATGTGAGTTTTTAAATGTAATTGTAAGTTAAGATACAATGAGAGTGCTTAAGTAACTCAAGTATGATTGAGATCCTCATTACATCGTTTGATCTATAGTGAAATCATTTGATACTCTCTTCAGAGAATAAGTCCCACCAACTGAATCATATAAATTTAGTATGTGATTTATTTCCTCTCTATTTATTTTATCTTCCAATTACTTGTTTTCCACAACATGAGAAACCTCGACTCTTGCAATCGAAACACCAACTACTACGTATCCCTTATATTACATGGTCTCTTTTGAAAAAATAAAGTCAAGTTTTCTTTTTCGTTTGATATAATTTATAGTTCATTATCATTTTTCGATTATTTAAATATTCTCACACTCTCCCCCGTGCTTAATTTGATCTTCTACCTAGCACTAAGCGTGTAAATTTAATTGAGGAGGCAAATGTAACCTGGAAAAATTCGAACTCAAGACTTCCACCTATTCTATCATGTGAAATTTTATAAAATTACCGTCAACTGTTCTAAAAACTTAAATTATTATATAAAAATATAATTTATTATTTAAATATTCCGACAAAAGTTATTCAATATTGCTGCTTCTAACGATCTTCCAAGCATCGGTAGCAGATAGGGCGCTATTTAAGGAAGCTGTGCAGACAACACTATCATCAATAGCATCGATATGGTCCTAAACTTCACCATATGAGCAGAGACCAGAAATGATACTGTTGCTTTTGCTTCATCATGAAAACAATCTAAATCACAAACTACTCATTTGAATAAAAATCCACACGACTTCCAGATTGTTGGGCATTAAATCAAAATGCACTCGACTTAAAAGAAAGATTACGGATGCTTGGTATTCCCCTCCCAAATTCGAGCATTATCATGCATATAACTCTCAGAGCTTTTTCAACCTTCCAATACCATATGGTAGCTTTTCTATGCTATTGTTACATGTTGGGAATAACGGATCCCCGAAAAACCGGATTCGACACTAAATCGAACCCCTAAATCAATGCGGAAGACGAAACCCGGAAAAATCACGTATCACCGATCGTAAAGCACACCACGGATTCGAGCGTACCTTGTTAGCCACAGATTAAACACCAATGCTGAAGACCGAGGAAGAAATTCTGATCCGATGATGTCAATTCGCCTTGAAAAGGGAAGTAACGTGCCTTAAGCGTTTGGAGAGAAATGAGGGAGAAGAACGTACGTTGGAATTGGCCAAAATGTGTCTTCTCTCTTTCTCTCCTCCCTTTTATACCTTCCCCCATCCACGGGCCCTATTCCCGTGGCCGGGCCTTTTTGGGCCCAACTTGAGCGGATGGGCCTTAAGCCCATCTCATAAATCCATCATCTCCCACTCGCACATGGTGGTCCAAAACCAACATGGACGGACAGGCCCTACTCAGCCCCATCAAAGAAAAATCCATCATAGACTCTCACTCAACATGGTGGGCCGAACAGAATCCTCTTTTCCTCTCTTCAACATTCATACCGGTGAATAATCCGTGCGACCAGCATACTTTGAGAGCTCGTTGCCATACATCCGTTAGGAATATATAGCAGCTCATAATGGGCATCACATCCTGAGTAGATTTAGTATGCAGTACCCTAGATCGATCGATCACATTTATATCTCCCTTGATCTCTTTTAAACAATGATATATTTATTGTATTCACAACTATGATTATCACAAAGACAGTCATAATTGGTTAACCGGTGAATACAAAACTGCAATGTGATTCTCCAAAATCGATCTTCCTCTTTCCTTCAAACTCTCAATTTCAGTTCAACTTGCTTTTCTAGAAATGCCCCATTAGATCGAATCACTCATTATCATTGGCAACATCCTAAGATAGCAAACACTAAATAGAAATCTTGAGAATAAGTAAGAGTCATGAGGGGACTAAAAATTGAGGAACTCTTTTCCTCAAGAGTCTCACACGACATAAAAGTTGAGATCAAACTTTTGTCACTCTTATTGGTCGTCTCATGCATACGTAGTATGAAATACGTATTACGATATTAACTCATTTCCCATGGAGCGTATGTCTACACTTTCAATACCGTACAGATGATAGTTCAAACATCCCTAATGTCTAACTTGAGTTCACGTATCTGCTCATTCACAAAATTCATCAGAACTCACATCTGGCATTTTAGACAGATACAGTAAAATATGTGGGGTATTTTACTTTCGGACATAGTAAGTATTATGTCCTCATCTTAACACTCAGTTAAGGCGACATACATGTTTTAAGCTTGAGCTCTCGATTATCACCTAGATAATAAGCTTAAAAACAGTCTCATCTCTATTTATCACATAGCAAATAGAGGCGATTACCCGTGTGAGTGGGCTAATCTTATATCTGTCCGACATACTTCTCAACTTAAAATAATGCACTGAGCATTAAGATGCATAAAAATCAAACAAAGATTCATAGGCATTAATGATGAAAACACAAATTCATCAAATTGTAAACACTTAGGGAAATTACAATATTCAGTACATCAGCCTCTACGCAACCCTAGAGATTTCATATGGCCACAAAACACATCTCTAGGTATTGGCTTTGTCATAGGATCTGCTACCATTCTATGCGTAGTATGTACTCTAAGTTCACATCCTTTCGTGCAACTATATCTTTGACAAAATTATACTTGGTATCTATGTGTTTGATCTTGCCATGATATTTTGGATCTTTGGTGTACACTTTTGCTGCTTGGCTATCACAGTTAACCAAAAATGAATCTGCAGCACTTCCAACAACACCTAAATGATCAATTAATCTCTT
Organism: Eucalyptus brandiana; assembly: GCA_014182725.1. NCBI lineage: Eukaryota > Viridiplantae > Streptophyta > Magnoliopsida > Myrtales > Myrtaceae > Eucalyptus > Eucalyptus brandiana. The sequence goes on along the minus strand of CM024675.1, from coordinate 49,188,728 downwards.
AAGCCAAACACCTTCTTATATTGCTGTTGATATTGCCACGAACTCATTTTCATCGTGGACAAGGCTATACATTTTTGTTTCTTACTGCTCCAACATATGGTGCCATTATTCGGTAAGAAAACAAACCCAGAGGTAGATTTCATTTCATTTAAATCTCCTCCCCAATTAACATCAGGATAGCCTTAGAGTCGCAGATCCTTTCCTTTATAACTCATCGTATAATCAGCAGTCCCCTTTAGATACCTTAGTATTCTCTTAACGGCTTTCCAATGTGCTTGACCTGGATTGGATTGGTAACTACTCACCATTCCAACTGCAAAACATATGTCAGTTCTTGTACACATCATAGCGTACATAAAGCTTCTAACAGCACTAGCATAAGGAACATATTTCGTTTGTTCCTTCTCTTGTAGAGTCATTGGACACAGTTTATGGCTCAATCCTTCACCTTTTACAATAGGAGCGTCTATGGGTTTACAATCTTGAAATCTTAACTCCAAGAATATATGCAACATTACCCATGTCCTTCATCTCAAAGTTGGAAGACAACCAACTCTTGACAGTATTAACAAACTCCTTATTATTTCCAGCAATTAGTATATCATCAACATATAATGATATTATCACAAATTGATCATTGGATCTTTTGATATATACACAATGATCGTCATCTATCATTGTAAAGTCACATGCCCTTTTGGCATTATGAAAAACGTATATACCATTGTCTTGACGACTGCTTAAGGCCATATATCAACCCCCAAAGTCAACATACATTTTCTTCTTAGCCTTTTACTATGAAACCAGTAGGTTGTTCCATATATATTTCTTCCTCTAATTCTCCATTGAGGAAAGCAGTCTTTACATCTATTTGATGTAACTCAAGATCCATATTAACCACTACTGCCAGAATAATGCGAATCAAGGTAAATCTCACTACAGGAGAAAATGTATATTCATAATCAATTCCTTCATGTTGATTATACCCATTCGCCACAAGGCGAGCCTTATGCCTTTCTATTGAGCCATCAGCCTTTCGCTTTATTTTGAGAACCCAGTTGTTCCCAATAGCTCTGCGTCCTTTTTTGAAAATCAACCAGTTCCCAAACATGGTTTGACTTCACTGACTCCATTTCCTCTTTCATTGCATGAATCTATTTTTCCTTATTAGGGCAATTTAGAGCCTTATCAATATTTCTTGACTCATCCTCATCTTGTGGAGCAACCATAAAAGTTTCCCTTTCAATGTCAAAACATTGACAGGGAATACTTTGGCGACTTGTTCACCGTATGGGAGATTGTACACTTAGCACATCATTCCCCATCATGCTCCCACTTGAATTAGGTAATGATGATGTTGTCACATCGGTGGTTGCAATTGAGAATGAGTTGAATTCAATTCATCACATCTCATATTACTCCCACTTGACGAACTCCATTGACATCATTATCTTGATCCAAGGTTTCAAATAGGGAACAATCTTCCCTTATTTCGCCCTTCTTAGGAAATTCATCCACTAAGGATGTGACATCCCGTGATTCAAATTTAGTTATACTCCCACTTTCCTGCTCACCTATGAACACATACCCTTTCGAGTGTTTGCAGTATCTCATGAAAATACTCTTATTTCCTTTGGGACCCAATTTCCCAAACTTGTGAGAGGACTCATGTGTATAGGTAGCACAACCCCATGCCTTAAGAAAACTTAAGTCCGGTTTTCTACCTGTCCATAACTCATATGGAGTGGAAGCAACTGATTTGGAAGGCATCCGGTTAAGTATATAGGCTGAAATTAACAACACATCACTCCAAAAAGTGATAGGTAAGTTAGCATGCGCCATCATGGACCTAACCATTCCAGTAGGGTTCTGTTTCTTCTCTCTACAACACCATTTTGTTGATGAGTATATAGAATAGACAACTTTCTTTCTATTCCTTTTTCATCACATAATATTCTGAACTCATCAGATAAATATTCTTGACCTTGATCGGATCTCAATATTTTTATTTTATTGTCTAATTGATTTTCTACCAGGTTCATAAACCTTTTGAAACAACTTAATGCTTCAGATTTAAGAGAAATCAAATAGATATATCCGAATCGAATATAATCATATATAAAAGTGATGAAATAAACAGCCCCATGCCTTCCTCTCACATTCATTGAACCACAGACATCATAATGGATTAAATGCAGAGGAAATTTAGCTATTTTACCTTTTCCAAATGGTTTCCTTGTCATTTTCCCTACTAGGCAATGCTCACTTATGGACAAATCAACTTTTTCAATATTGCCCAACAAGCCCTCTTTGGCTAGTCTATTTATACGTTGTTGGCTCATATGACTAAGTCTAGCATGCCACCATATTCACATCATTATCATATAAGGTAGAAGACATGAAACAAGGGAATAATATATTGACATCATCACAGTCAATATTTAGTACAATAAAACCATTCAGTAAGTGACCACAACCACAGTAATTTGTATCTAAACACAAATCTACACATTTATTATGGAAGTTCATACCAAAACCAAGCTTAACCAACATTAAGACAGACACTAAATTTCGACGAATCTCTAGAGAATATAGAACATCAAGATGCGTCCACCATGCATGTTCAATTGGCAGGTGCCAATCCCTTTAACTTCAGCTCTGGAGTTATTTCCAACATAGATCCACTTAGTTCCAGTTGGTATCGTCGAAATTCCACGAAGGATCCTCTATCCTTTGCTACATGGTCTGTCGCTCTTGAATCTACAGTCCACAAAGGATTGGATTCAGCCAATAATATTGAACTTGACACATAATCAAAGTTCTCAAATGTACAAGAGGTGTTGACTTTTTTTTTGACTCACAACAGTTGCAAGCATAGTGACATTTCTCGTCACAATTGTAACACCTCACCCTTGACATTTTCTTCACTTGAGGACGTTTTCCTCTGTTGTGTTGGTTAACTCTTGATTTCTTGCAATAATGACTTGATCCTTTGCATTCCCACATATTGAACGATCAATACGTTTGCGCTTAGAGCACAAAGCCCTTTCTGAGCTAGAACCAGCATAGCAAATGTCTATTTTCGGCTCATGTGCCGTTAAGCGGTCCTCTTCTAGCTCAAGGTGGCGCATGGCATCCTCAAGATCTTCCATAACATGGTCAAGAGCTTCTAGTGCTTCTTGCTTTTCCAGCACATATTGAATCTTCTTATTCAATATTTCACAATTGTTACCGTTCATATCGGCAATCATGTTCTTAGTTCTTTGAACCATCATTCGAACACATCGGACATCCATGCACGAATAATTAATGCCTATCATTTATGCATCCCTATTTGCATAGACCCATCATATTAATAAATAATTTCAAGTAAGGCTTCAGAATCAAAAGGTCACTATGTTTCCAATCATCCTCCAAAAATCCTAACTTAAAATTATCATTAATATAATTATCTTATGCAAAATCAATTCTATGAAGCTACAAAAGCTTCTAAAATTACCCACAGCTAATTATCCACAGCAACTAGCAATAACATAAAGCAACAATATCTAACATCCAATAGAATAACAATGCTTTCATCTAATACAAATATACATTACACTAAGCAATATATATATACAGAAAAATATCAACATGGAAAGAAATATTCACATCAAAAACATCTCAAATTAATCCAAGGGATAAATAGGAAATGTCCCTTCTAATCTATCAGTCAAAACATCTGAGAAAACTGAAGGCACATTTGCCAACCTTGGAAAAACTTTTGGAGAGCTTTCATGTCGCCACCAAGGCGCATTCACTCGGCGCCATGTGGCGCTCAATCTAATGGTTGAAGTTTTGGCCAACTCAATCCTATAGTGCTCTCTTACAAAAGGTTCCACCAGCCTCCTATAACTCGGGACCACGTTGACCTCTCATAGCCGATCCAACACTGCTTGCCATTCAGGTGGAAGAGTGTTCATCAAAGCCGGCACCTTCTCAAAGTCCGGCATAAGATAACCATTCCAGATGATTTCTGTATCATCGATTGACCCGACCACATGTGATACTAAATCACCGTCATGCCACCGATAATTAGCTAAATCTGACATCAGCCTTTTAAGTCTTGCATTTCCCTCGTCCGTTCTCGGGATTGCAGGCATCCTTGCATTGCGCATCAAAGTTCCTGCAACAAATGCAGAACTAAATATGGATCGCTTATAATTCATAATATAAACATAAGGGAAAATACATAATTTTCCATAATTAATACAACAAATACAGAATTAAAAATGGATTACTTATAACCCACATAGGCATGACTAAAAAAAACAAATTCCTTTTTTTTTTTTGGGTCAACGGTCAACGGTCGTCGGTCAACGGGTCAACGGGTCAGGTCAACGGGTGCGCGGGTCGGAGGACCGGTCGGACCGGACAGACCGGTCAGGCCGGTCGGACCGCTCGCGCGGACCGACCGCACGTGCCTCGCGCGTGCGGTGGCTGACGTCACGAAGACGTCAACCGGCACGTGCCTTGCGCGTGAGCGTGCTGACGTCATGCAGACGTCAGCCGCACGTGTGCGGCACGCGCCGTGCTGATCGGGTCGGGTCGGGTCGCCAGCCGGTGACCGGCCGGCCAACCGTCTTCGGCGATGACGTCATCGGTGACGTCATCCGAGCGGTTACCGACCGTTGGATGACGTCACGATGACGTCATCCCGTGACGTCGGCACGCGGTCCGCGAACCGGCGCGTGCCGGTTCGCCGGCCGCCGCGCGCACGTGCCGGTTCGTCACCGGCGCGTGTGGCGCTGCGCCGGCGAAGCCGGCGCTTCCCAGCGCGTCGCGCCCACGCGCAGTGGCTTCTGGCCACGCGTGCGGCTTCTCCTAGCAACATACAATATGTCGCCGGACTCGTCTCGACGTCCCCTTTCACCCAGTGCTTTCAAAATTCGATTTTGACTTATGAAACCTCGGGAAAATGGCCGAACAGTGCTCGAGTGTCGGGAATTTTGCCACGATCCGTACGACCGAAGTTCTTTTTGCGAAAAATCAATCAAAAAATATCAAATTGATCGGGAAAGCGTGAACTAGGGCTCTGATATCAATGTTGGGAATAACGGATCCCCGAAAAACCGGATTCGACACTAAATCGAACCCCTAAATTAATGCGGAAGACGAAACCCGGAAAAATCACGTATCACCGATCGTAAAGCACACCACGGATTCGAGCGTACCTTGTTAGCCATAGATTAAACACCAATGTTGAAGACCGAGGAAGAAATTCTGATCTGATGATGTCAATTCGCCTTGAAAAGGGAAGTAACGTGCCTTAAGCGTTTGGACAGAAAGGAGGGAGAAGAACGTACGTTGGAATTGGCCAAAAGGTGTCTTCTCTCTCTCTCTCCTCCCTTTTATACCTTCCCCCATCCACGGGCCCTATTCCCGTGGGCCGGGCCTTTTTGGGCCCAACTTGAGCGGATGGGCCTTAAGCCCATCTCATAAATCCATCATTACAGATATCCAGAACTCCCTTCAAGCAATTCCGTGATCCTTGTTCGCGATAAGTCCAACTGAGTTAACAATTCCAACTTCCCAATTGAGTTGGGATCTCTCTCAACCCATCACAGCATCCCAATGATAACCAATTCACAAGAAACCCAATGCTGTCAAGAAATCCAGAAACTCAACACAACCTGATAAGACAAGGATCGATAAATTCACTAAACAGCTTAAAGAGTTAATTTGCGATTATTGGCACTCCGCATCTCTAGCTTCTCTAGAGAACTGATGAAGAAAGGAATTTCTTGTATTGCAGTTTCATCTAGAAGAAGTTCTTCTAGTTGTTTTAGTTCACCAATTTGAGGCGGTAGTTGTTGAATATGTGAACATCCACTCAAGTCCAGTTGAGTCAACAATTTCAAATTGCCAATCCAGCTGGGAATCTCTCTCAATTGTTGGCAGCTTCCCAATGACAAGCACCGCAAATTCTCAAGGGACCCAATGCTGTGTGGAAGTGTTGCAAGCTCAACACAACCTGATAAGACAAGGGTCGACAAATTCGCCAAATTGCCTATTGAGTTCGGAAATCCAATCAATGATTTGCAGTCCCTGGCACTAAGTGTCTCTAGCTTCTTTAGATAACTAATGAAGGAAGGTATTTCTTGCATCGCTGTTTCATCTAAAAGAAGTTCCTCCAATTGTTCTAGTTTAGCCATTTGAAGCGGGAGCTCCTTAAGACCAGAACATCCACTCAAGTCCAGGGAAACGAGATTCTCCATGTTTCCAATACAATTATCAATTTGCTCTAAGTTGCTACAATCTCTGAGGATCAAAATCTCCAATCTTTTAAAAGATGAGAGGTAAGGAGTCCTTTTTAAGGAATGGCAACTTGTGAGGTTGAGAACTTTCAGCTTTTCTGCCTTCTGCAAGAAAGAATATATCATGGGGGTCAGCAAGGAGTTATTCCCACTAAAAAAAAAACAAAAAGAATGTATTTTTATATCATACCATCATTGAATGCCATCCTTGCCAGACATCTGAAATCGGGCTTCCTGACAAATCGAGTATGACTAATTCCCCTGCATGAAATTTTTGTGCTTCAAAATTTGAGGGACAGTTCCCCCATTTGAGCCATCTTAATTGAGAAAATAAATCACTAAAATCTCCGCCAAGATTCACATCACTCATGTGAAGAAACCTCAAGTTTGATAAGTTTCTAAATAGTTCATCCGTAAATGTACGGCTCCCTTGATCATATATAAAATTAGAGTTGCCTTCCTCTATACAAATGGCTTGAATCCTTCCAGTTCCCTACAATTACATAACCGAGGATCACAAATGTTGCATCTTACCAACTCAGTGAAATAATATCAATTATTTCTACTTAATATACCAGTAAACTCGATACCAATTTTCAGTTTCAGACTCATACCTAAAATTTTCCATAAAAGTCCATGCAAAAATTTATCAATGCCATCATTAAACAATGGACAAAACCCTAACTGAAAGTTATCGAGATATGTACGAGGTGGTTCTTCAATTTCACCGACACTTTCAAAATCAAATTTAACCTTTTCGAGATAATTGAAAACGGTCATTCGAAAATAAATCAAATCTTCCAACGTAGCCTTTTCTTTACATATTCTCTTAACCTTTTGTCTTCGCAAACAATCTGTGCGCTCTCTGACTAGTGGGGGGCCAAAAAAAAAGAAGAAGAAGAAGAGCGCGCACATCTGTAATATCACATGAAGGAAGAGGAGTTTGTACGTTTTAGTGATTTTTCCCCCTTTTTTCTTCCTTGAATATTCCTATCAAAGTCATTTAAGATGATATATGAATGAGCATGAACAAGTGACTTACGAATACAACAAAATAACTGATGTATAACTTACTAAATCAACGAGGATGACTGATAATTCTATTTCAGTTGCATTAACTAAATTTCAAAATTAATGAGGATGATTATTTTGGATTTAGTTAACAATATCATAGATGTTCGCTAACAATCACACAGGATAAGAGTCACCTCAGTTACATTAGGCTTAATTATGAAACTAGAAAAATCTACATTTAAGCATTCGCTGGTCGGTTATCTACATTGTGTTCGTGAGTGGGTTCGCTGTCCGTGGTCATGTCTTTTCTAAACTACAAAGGCAGAAATTTGAGGAGAAACTGCAGTACTTACTAGGAAAGAGCAACCTCCTTTTCCTAATCACGTCAATAATATAATACCAGCACAATAACTGACATCATTTAAAACAAGAGAACATAGATTACGGGAGCAAAAGAAAAATAGAAAGTTACCTTTTTGCTCTCTAGCACTTCCAAGGCTTCCTCGTAATCCCACAATCTACTACGTTCGTGAGGTTTGTGGTAGTTTTCTGCACGCACAATTTCCCTACCAAGAATTCTCATTTGATCATGCATTATGAGCTCATGATTATTCCCAATACTTATGAACGACAGAAATCTTAGTACTCCAATTCCTTCCTCCACAGAAAAGCCACAAGCATCCCACATGTAGTACGCAAGTCTTGCATCACTCCCAATTAGAAAACAAGCGATATCCAGGAACATTTGCCTTTGATCCTCCTCCAATCCTTCATAACTTATCATCAACTTTTCTAGCACTTCCTTTTGAGGCATTTCTTGCATCTTATCTATTGTTTCTTGTCATATTTTTCGTGGTTTTCCGTACAAAAATGAACCTATAACCTTGAGAGTTAAGGGAAGCCCTCCCATTATAGATACCACAAGACGAGTGAGAGCTGAAAACTCTCTAGGAGGAGAGTCACTTCGAAATGCATGTCTAGAAAATAGGATTAGAGATTTCTCTTTCTCCATTTCCTTAAGCTCGTACTTGATGTCCACTTTAACCCTATTAAGAACACTCTTATCTCTAGTGGTAACAAATATCCTACTTCCTGGTGCAAACCAGTTAGGATTTCTAGTCAAAGGCTCTAATTGATTAGTGGTATCCACATCATCTAAAATAATGAAGACTTTCTTATCTTTAAGCTCAGATGAGATGATGCAGATTCCATGATCTGTGTTATGCAATCGAATATTTCTTCGCAATATATCACGAATTAATTGATTTTGCAAGTAACTAATACCATTGCGATTGCATGATTCCCTGATGTATGCAACGAAGCTACAATGCTCAAATTGATTCAATAGCTTGTTGTAGATGACTTTAACTAGAGTCGTCTTACCGATGCCCTCCATTCCATAAATTCCAACACATAAGGTAGCACCAGAACTATTATTTATTAATTTCATAACCTCCTCCACATGACTATCAAATCCAACAAAATACTTAGAAAAATCTAACTCCACCACTTTCTTCAACTCGTTCAAAACATCTTGCACAACTGATTTTACCAATTCTCCTTCATACCTGTAAAAGAAAATGAGTTCAATGATATGAACGATAGCACTAAAATAGAATTTGGGGATAATTTGGAAACCTATAAATCTTTTTCCCACCTCCATTTCTTATCTTATCTCTAAGATAAAAGTAGGTAATGCAATCCCGTGGTTGCTCCACATGATGCACCCATAACCTCTTTTCAAGGTTACTCTAAACGTACTTAATCAGAAAAAGATTTGAGGCTAATGAAGCTTTTAAGTTCTGCACATATTAAGGATCCGAATAAAAGTTCAAAATCTGTGGTCCATTAAGGATATGGATCATAATAGGAAGTATTTTTTTTTTCTATTTTACCTTTTGAGTATCTATGTTCTATGATGTTAATTAATCTAAAGTAGAGTTCGACATGAAGTTGAAGAACAAATGTGTTTCCTCAGCATAAGAAAATTGTTTTATTTTGCGCAGATGTACGAGATAGAAATTATGTGTTCGAGATGGAAAAAATGCACTAGAAAATATTTTACTAACCAATAAGACAGTCTTCTTCTTCTTTTGGGTTCTTTCAGAGGCGTAAGTCATCATAATAATCCAAATCCTATTCGTAAGAATAAACACAGTTATGCTGCTTTTATGTAGGTAGAAATAAACAAAATATAAGTTAGAGAATCCTTGCATAAAGGAAGGCAAAATTTTATAGTAAAGGAGTTTCATCATTAAAATGAATGAATCAGATCCATAAAAAATTATGATTTGACTGGTGTTGACATCGTCAATGTAAATAAAGTGCTGGTTAAAGAATGAAGTACCCATTAGCAAACTGCCATCCTCGTAAGGAGCTGACTTCTCTCAGCGCTTGCTTCCATTCCTCCGTAGAGTCTGGATCGAAACGCCTTCCGGAATAATGAAATGCCTCTCCAAAACAACCCTTTTGACCTCGGACATCTGCAGGTTCCACTTTGTAAAATATAGGGAACACTATGTGCCCTAAGCATTTCCTGCAGTTCATCATCTGAACGAGTTCATTAAGACACCATCTGCTAGAAGCATAATTTACAGAGATAATTGGGATCAAAATGTTGCTGTTCCTAATGGCTTGCATAAGATCTTCGCTCAATCTCTCGCCTACGCGGAGCTCATCATCATCCTTGAAGACACGGATTCCAGCATCGATGAGGCTATTGTAGAGATAGTCAATGAAATCTCTTCAAGTATCTATGCCTCTAAAAACTCAAGAACACTTCATAATCATTTTCACTTGGCAGTATGGAAGGACTAGACGTGGCAAGATTCACATCTTCCACGTTTCTTCGATCCTCCTCCACTTCTACATCAATTATCCTCGACTTTGCTTGCACTGCCATGTAAGGTATATTTTGCATCTTTTGTATTGTTTCTTCCCAAATTGGTGATGGTTTATCACGCAAAAATGAACCTGCAACCTCAATAGCCAAGGGAATTCCTCCCGTTGTAGATACCACAAAACGAGAGAGAGCTAAAATTTCACTTGGAGGACAGTCTCTTTGAAATGCATGTCTAGAAAATAGGATAAGAGATTGCTCCTCATCCATTTGCTTATGCTCGTACTTAATGTCCACTCCGGTCCTATCAAGAACACTCTCATTTCTAGTGGTAACAAAAATCCTACTTCCTGACGCAAACCAAATAGGATTTCCAACCAAAGCCTCTAACTGATTAGCAGTATCCACATCATCAAGAATAATGAGAACTTTCTTATCTTTTAACCTAGATGATATGTACTTGATTCCTTCGTCCCTATTACAAAATTGAATTTTCTCTTTTTGCATATCGAAGATTAATTGATTTTGCAAGTAATTAATACCATTACAATTACATGATTCCCTGATGTCTGGAATGAAGCTACGATGCACAAATTGATTGGACAACTTGTTGTATATGATTTTGGCAAGAGTCGTCTTACCAATTCCCCCAATTCCATAAATTCCCACACGCAAGGTAGCACTAGCATTCTTATTTACCAATTCCATAACCTCCTCCACAGAACTGTCAATGCCAACCAGATAATCACTAACAACCAACTCCACCGCTTTCTTCAACTCTTTCAAAACTTTGTGCACAACCAATTCTACCAATTCTCCTTCACTCCTGTCAAATAAAAATGAGTTCAATGACATAAGTATTATCTAACGATAGCACAAACAATAGAACTCGGGGATAATTTGGAAAAAACTTATAATCTTTTCGCCACTTCCATTTCTTAATTTATTTGCTCAGAGGAAAGGGGTAAAGCAATCCCGTGGTTGCTCCACAAGATCCACTCATAACTTCTTTTCAGGGTTTATCGTAATTTATTAGAAAGAGATTGAGGCTAATGAAGCTTTTCAAGCAGTCTCTTTTACTCCTTCTACTTTTATTTATTTTTGGTTCTTTTAGAGGCGTCAGTCATCGTAATTATCAAATTCTTTTTCGTAAAGATAAACGCAGTAATGCTGCCTTTATGTAGGTAGAAATAGGCAAAATATAAGCTAGAAAATCCTTGCATAAAGTAAGGCAAAGTATTATAGCAAAAAACTTCCATCATTAAAACGAACGAATCGGATCCATAAAGAAAATTACGATTTGATTGGTGTTGATATCGTCAAAGTACCTACCCATTAGCAACTTCCCATCCTCGTAAGGAACTGACTTCTCCGAGAGCTTGCTTCCATTTGTGCACAGTCACCTTTTGGGCTAAATGCGCCTGGGAACGATGAAATGCCTGTCCAAAACGACCCGTTTGATATCGCACATCTGCAGGTTCCACTTTGTAGAATATGGGCAACACTAACCGCCCCAAGTGTTTTTGGCACTCCATCACGCGAACCAGTTCATCAAGGCACCATTTATTAGAAGCATAATTCTCAGAGATAATCGGGATTAAAATCTTACTGTTCTCAAGGGCTTCCAGAAGATTTGAGCTCAAATCCTCGCCTTTGAGGAGCTCAGCATTGTCCCTGAAGACACAGATCCCGGCATTGAAGAGGCCGCAGTAGAGGTGGTCGACAAAGCGCTCTCTAGTATCTTTGCCTCGAAAGCTTAAGAACACGTCGTAGTCATTTTCACTTGGCTGGATCGGAGGACTAGGCGTACCAGGATGCCGATCACCCGCGTCTCTTTGCGCACTTGCTCTCCTCTTACTCAGAAGCTTGTGCGCCAGCACACCGAGAAGTATCGGTGCGACAACCGCCACGAAAGGGTTGCTAAGAACGAGACGACGCATTTCTTCTTTGCCCCGCCCCGACTCGCCCGTAGTTTCTCCTCCGAAGTCGGACTCTCAAGTGCGAAGGATATCGAAATGATTCCGCAAAATTTGAAAATGCCTTTTTATTTGCCCGAGCAGAGGAGCTTTTTTCTTTTTACTATTTTTGTTTTGGTTCTTGTTTTTGTTTTTTGTTTTTGTTTTTTTTTTTGTTGGGATTTTTTTCTTTGGGGGAGGGAAGGGGGAACTAGAAGCCTTAGCGGAGAAGGTGGTATATACATATTGATGGTTTTATTTATGGAGATGGGCCTAAGTTGGCCCGTCCGCCTAAGTTGGGCCCAAGAAGCCCGGCCCACAGGAATAGGGCCCGTGGATGAGGGAAGGTATAAAAGGGAAGAAAGAGAGAGAGAAGACACCTTTTGGCATAATTCCAACGTACGTTCTTCTCCCTCATTTTTCCTCCAAACGCTTAAGGCACGTTGTTTCCCTTTTCAAGGCAAATTGACATCATCGGATCAGAATTTCTTCCTCAATCTTCGGCATTGGTGTTTAATCTGTGGCTAACAAGGTACGCTTGAATCCATGGTGTGCTTTACGATTGGTGATACGTGATTTTCCTGGGCTTCGTCTTCCGCATTGATTTAGGGATTCGATTTAGTATCGAATCCGGTTTTCGAGGATCCGTTATTCCTAACATTGGTATCAGAGCCCTAGTTCACGTTTTTCCCGACTTATTTGATGTTTTTGATTGATTTTTGGCGAAAGAAATTTGGCCATACGGATTGGGGCGAGAAATCCCGACACCCGAGCGCTGTTCGGCCATTTTTTCGAGTTTTCGTAAGTCGAAATCGAATACTGAACGCACTGGGTGAAAGAGGCCGCCGAGATGAGTCTGGCGACATGTCATACGCCGCCGGACGACGCCGCACGCGCCCACACGCGCGGCCGGAAGCCGCTGCGCGTGGGTGCGACGCGCCCGAAGCGCTGGCAATGGCCAGTGCGTGCGCTACACGCGCCGGTCGGCGAACCGGCACGTGCGCGCCGGCGACCGGCGAAACGGCACGCGCCGGTCGGCGAACCGACGCGTGCGACGTCACTTGATGACGTCATCATGACGTCACCAACGGTCGCTAACCACCGGGATGACGTCATCGATGACGTCATCGCCGACGACCGTTGGCCGGACGGTCACCGGCCGGCGACCCGACCCGACGGCGATCCGACTCGACCGGCGCCCTGTCACGCGCGGGCACGTGTCGGCTGACGTTTGCGTGACGTCAGCCCGCATATGCGCGCGGCACGTGCCTGATGACTTCTGCGTGACGTCATCCCGCGCACGCGCGCGACACGTGCCGGCTGACGTCTGCGTGACGTCAGCCCGCGCACGCGCGCAGAACATGCGTCGGTCCTTGCGAGCGATCTGATCGGCCCGGCTGGTCCGACCGGTCCGACGACCGTTGACCACCGTTGACTAACGACCGTTGACCGTTGACTTTGACCGTTGACCGTTGACCCGGAAAAAAAAAAAAGAATTTGTTTCTTTTTCAATCATGCCTATGTGGGTTATAAGTAATCTATTTTTAATTCTGCATTTGTTGCATGAATTTTGAAAAATTATGTATTTTTCCTTATGTTTATTATGGATTATAACTGATCCATTTTAGTTCTGCATTTGTTGCAGGAACTATGTTGCGTTATGCACGGATACCTGTAATCCCGAGAACGGACGAGGGAAATGCAAGACTTAAAAGGCTGATATCAGATTTAGCTAATTATCAGTGGCATGATGGTGATTTAGTATCACATGTGGTTAGGGTCAATCAGATGATACAAGAAATCATCTGGAATGGTTATCTTATGCCGGATTTTGAGAAGGTGCCGGCTTTGATAAACACTCTTCCACCTGAATGGCAAGAAGTGTTTGATCGACTATGGGAGGTCAACGTGGTCCCGGGTTATAGGAAGCTAGTGGAAGCTTTTGTGAGAGAGTACTATAGGATTGAGTTAACCAAAACTTCAACCCTTAGATTGAGCGCCATATGGCACCGAGTGAATGCGCCTTGAAGGCGACATGAAAGCTTTCCAAAAATTTTTCCATGGTTGGCAAATGTGCCTTCAAATTTCTCAGATATTTTGACTGACAGATTAGAAGGGATATTCCCTATTTATTCCTTGGATTAATTTGAGATTTTTTTAAGTGTGAATATCTCTTTCTATATTGATATTTATCTCTGTATATATTGCTTAGTGTAATGTATGGTTGTATTAAAGTGAAAGCATTGTTATTCTATTGGATGTTAGATATTGTTGCTTTCTGTTATTGCTGATTGCTGTGGGTAATTAGCTGTGGGTAGTTCATAAAAGTTTTTTTGTAACTTCATAGAATTTATTTTGCATAAGACAATTATATTAATAATAATTTTGAGTTAGGATTTTGGAGGATGATTGGAAACGTAGTGACCTTTTGATTCTGAAACCTTACTTAAAATTGTTCATTAATATGATGGGTCTATGCAAAGTGGATGCATAAATGATAGGCATTAATAATTCATGCATGTATGTCTGATGTGTTCAGATAGATGATTTCAACAACTAAGAACGTAATTGCTGATATGAACGGCGACAATTGTGAAATATTGAATATGAAGATTCAATATGTGCTGGAAAAGTAAGAAACACTAGAAGCTCTTGACCATGTTATGGAAGATCTTGGAAATGCCGTGCACCACCTTGAGCTAGGAGAGGACTGCCTAACGCCATTTGAGCCGAAAACGGACATTTGCAATGCTGGTTCTAGCTCAAAAAGGGTTTTGAGCTCTAAACGCAAGCGTATTGATTCGTTCAATATGTGAGAATGCAAAGGATCAAGTCATAATTGCAAGAAATCAAGAGTTAACCAACACAAGAGAGGAAAACGTCCTCAAGTGAAGAAAATGTCAAGGGTGAAATGTTACAATTGTGACGAGAGAGGTCACTATGCTCGCAACTGTTGTGAGCCGAAAAGGATTCAGAAACGACAGACCATGAAGGGAAGGATAGAGAATCCTTCGTGGAATTTCGACGATACCAGCTGGAACTAAGTGGATTTATGAGGGAAATAACTCCAGAGCTGAAGTTAAAAGGATTGGCACCTGCCGATTGAACATGAGTGGTGGACGCACCTTGATGTTCTATATGCTCCGGAGATTCGTCGAAATTTTGTGTCTATTTTGGTGTTGGTTACGCTTGGTTTTAGTATGAACTTCCATAATAGAGGTGTAGATTTGTATTTGGATACAAACTACTATGGTTGTGATTATTTTCTGGATGGTTTTATTGTACTAGATGTTGACTATGGTGATGTTAATATTTGTTATTCCCTTGTTTCACGTCTTCTTCTTTATATGACAATGATGTGATTGTGTGGCATGCTAGACTTGGTCATATGGGCCAACAACGTATGAATAGACTAGCTAAAGAAGGCTTGTTGGGTGACATTGAAAAAGTCGATTTGCCCATATGTGAGCATTGCCTAGTAGGGAAAATAACAATGAAACCATTTAGAAAAGGATAAAAGAGCTGAATTTTCTCTGTATTTAATCCATTCTGACATCTGTGGTCCAATGAATGTGAGAGAAAAGCATGGGGCTGTTTATTTCATCACTTTTATAGACGATTATACTCGATTCGGATATGTCTATTAAAATTTCTCATAAATCTGAAGCATTAAGTTGTTTCAAAAAGTTTTATGAATCAATTAGACAAGAAAATAAAAGCATTGAGATCTGATCGAGGTCGAGAATATTTATCTGATGAGTTCAGAAAATTATGTGATGAAAAAGGAATAGAAAAACAGTTGTCTATTCTATATACTCCTCAACAAAATGGTGTTGTAAAGAGAAGAAACAGAACCCTACTGGAATGGTTAGGTTCATGATGGCACATGCTAACTTACCTATCACTTTTTGGAGTGATGTGTTGTTAATTGCTGCCTATATACTTAACCGGATGCCTTCCAAATCAGTTACTTCCACTTCATATGAGTTATGGAAAGGTAGAAGACTGGACTTAAGTTTTCTTAAGGCATGGGGTTATGCTACCTATACACATGAGTCCTCTCACAAGTTTGGGAAATTGGGTCCAAAAGGAAATAAGAGTATTTTCATGAGATACTCCGAACACTCGAAAGGGTATGTGTTCAAAGGTGAGCAGGAAAGTGGGAGTATAACTAAATTTGAATCACGGGATGTCACATTCTCAGTGGATGAATTTCCTAAGAAGGGCGAAATAAGGGAAGATTACTTCCTATTTGAAACCTTGGATTAAGATAATGATATTAGTGGAGTTTGTCCAAGTGGGAGTAATATGAGAAGTGATGAATTGAATTCAACTCATTCTCAATTGCGACCACATGATGAGACGACATCATCATTATCTAATCCAAGTTGGAGCATAATGGGGAATGATGTGCTAAGAGTACAATCTCCCATACGGTGAACAAGTCGCCAAAGTATTCCCCATTGACGTTTTAGCATTGAAGGGGAAACTTTTATGATTGCTCCGCAAGATAAGGATGAGCCAAGAAATATTAATGAGGCTCTGAATTGCCCTAATAAAGAAAAATGGATTCATGCAATGAAAGAGGAAATGGAGTCAATGAAGTCAAACCAAGTCTGGGAACTGGTTGATCTTCCAAAAGGACGCAGAGCTATTGGGAACAAGTGGGTTCTCAAAATAAAGCGAAAGCTGATGGCGCGATAGAAATGCATATGGCTCGCCTTGTGGCGAAGGGGTATAATCAACAAAAAGGAATTGATTACGATGATACGTTTTCTTCTGTAGTAAGATTTACCTCGATTCGCATTATTCTGGCAATAGTGGCTAGTATGGATCTTGAGTTACATCAGATGGATGTAAAGACTGCTTTCCTCAATGGAGAACTAGAGGAAAAACTATATATGGAACAACCTACTGGTTTCATAGTGAATGGCCAAGAAGAAAAGGTATGCTGACTTTTGAGGTCGACATATGGCCTTAAGCAATCATCAAGACAATGGTATATATGTTTTCATAATGCCATAATGGCATATGATTTTACAATGATTGATGAGGATCATTGTGTATATATCAAAAGATCCAAGGATCAATTTGTGATCATATCATTATATGTTGATGATATACTAATTGCCAGAAGCAATATGTAGTTTGTTAATACTGTCAAGAGATGGTTGTCTTCTAACTTTGAGATGAAGGATATGGGTGAGGCTGCATACATTCTTGGAGTTAAAATTTCAAGAGATCGTTGTCTCTTTCGCAAGAAACCTATATAAATAAGGTTCTTGAACGATTTCGTATGCAAGACTGTAAACTCATAAACACTCCTATTGCAAAAGGTGAAGGATTGAGCCATAGACTGTGTCTAAGGACTCCACAAGAGAAGGAACAAATGAAATATGTTTCTTATGCTAGTGTTGTTGGAAGTTTGATGTACGCTATGATGTGTACAAGATCTGACATACGTTTTGCAGTTGGAATGGTGAGTAGTTACCAATCCAATCCAGGTCAAGCACAATGGAAAGCCGTTAAGAGAATACTGAGGTATCTAAAGGGAACTGCTGATTATACGATGAGTTATAAAGGAAAGGATTTGCAACTCTAAGGCTATCCTGATTCTGATTGGGGAGGAGATTTAAATAAAAGGAAATCTACCTTTGGGTTTGTTTTCTTACCAAATGATGGCAACATATGTTAGAGCTGTAAGAAACAAACATGCATAGCCTTGTCCACGATGGAAGTTGAGTTCGTGGCATTATCAGCAGCAGTATAAGAAGGTGTTTGGCTTAAGAGATTTTTTGGATCATTTAGGTGTTATTGGAAGTGCTGCAGATTTGTTATTGGTTAACTGTGATAGCCAAGCAGCGAAAGCGTACACCAAAGATCCAAAATATCATGGCAAGACCAAACATATAGATACCAAGTATAATTTTGTCAAAGATATGGTTGCACGAAAGGATGTGAACTTACAGTACGTATCTACGCATAGAATGGTAGTAGATCCTATGACAAAACCAATACTTAGAGATGTGTTTTTTGTGGCCATATGAAATCTCTAAGATTGCGTAGAGACTGATGTATTGAATATTGTAATTTTCCCTAAATGTTCACAATTTGATGAATTTGTGTTTTCATCATTAATGCCTATGAATCTTTATTTGATCTTTATACATCTTAATGCTCAGTGCATTATTTTAAGTTGAGAAAGTATGTCGGACAGATATAAGATTAGCCCACTCACACGGGTAATCGCCTCTATTTACTGTGTGATAAATAGAGGTGAGATTGTTTTTAAGCTTATTATCTAGGTGATAATCGAGAGCTCAAGCTTAAAACACGTATGTCGCCTTAACTAGGTGTTAAGATGAGGACATAATACTTACTATGTCCGAAAGTAAAATATCCCACATATTTTACTTTATCTATCTAAGATGCCAGATGTGAGTTCTGATGAATTTTGTGAATGAGTAAATACGTGAACTCAAGTTAGACATTGGGTATGTCTGAACTATCATCTGTACGGTATAAAAGGTGTAGACATACGCTTCATGGGAAATGAGTTAATACCGTAATACATATTTCATACTACGTATGCATAAGACGACCAATAAAAGTGACAAAAGTTTGATCTCAACTTTTATGTCGTGTGAGACTCTTGAGGAAAAGAGTTCCTCAATTTTAGTCCCCTCATGACTCTTACTTATTCTCAAGATTTCTATTTAGTGTTTGCTATCTTAGGATGTTGCCAATGGTCATGAGTTTGATTCGATCTAATGGAGCATTTCTAGAAAAGCAAACTGAACTGAAATTGAGAGTTTGAAGGAAAGAGGAAGATCGAATTTGGAGAATCACATTATAGTTTTGTATTCACCGGTTAACCAATTATGACTGTCTTTGTGATAATCATAGTTGTGAATACAATATATATATCATTGTTTAAAAGAGATCAAGAGAGATATAAATGTGATCGATCGATCTAGGGTACTGCATACTAAATCTACTCAAGATGTGATGCCCATTATAAGTTGCTATATATTCCTAACAGATGTATGGCAATGAGCTCTCAAAGTATGCTGGTCGCACGGATTATTCACCGGTATGAATGTTGAAGAGAGGAAAAGATGATTCTGTTCGGCCCACCATGTTAAGTGAGAGTCTATGATGGATTTTTCTCTGATGGGGTTGAGTAGGGCCTGTCCGCCCATGTTGGTTTTGGACCACCATGTGCGAGTGGGAGATGATGGTTTTATTTATGGAGATGGGCCTGAGTTGGCCCATCCGCCCAAGTTGGGCCCAAGAAGCTCGGCCCACGGGAATAGGGCCCGTGGATGAGGGAATGTATAAAAGGGAAGAAAGAGAGAGAGAAGACACATTTTGGCATAATTCCAACGTACGTTCTTCTCCCTCATTTTTCCTCCAAACGCTTAAGGCACGTTGTTTCCCTTTTCAAGGCAAATTGACATCATCGGATCAGAATTTCTTCCTCAATCTTCGGCATTGGTGTTTAATCTGTGGCTAACAAGGTACGCTCGAATCGGTGGTGTGCTTTACGATCGGTGATACGTGATTTTCCCGAGCTTTGTCTTCCGCATTGATTTAGGGGTTCGATTTAGTGTCGAATCCGGTTTTCGGGGATCTGTTATTCCCAATACATATACATACTCTCTCATTCGTGAAAGAGGCCTTGCCGTTTTTGCCGTGGGGGTAGAAACGGGTAAAGCCCCACGTGGGAGCGGGCTCCATCTCCTCCAACACGCTCAAGTGAGGTCTAGGCATTAATTCAAGAAGGATTCGAAATAGCACACGGCTGTGCGGTCGAAATAGCACCCGATCTTCCCACATGAGATCTAATATTTTATTCTTGGAGATATCAACAGCAGCAAATGACACTAGATCCATAATTAATTCCAGGAAAATTACATTCCTGGAACCTATATATTTGGAAGAATACTTTTGACCATTTTTCTTTCTTTGATTATGATTCTAATCACACTATTCTGGTGTGATAATTTAAGTCTTTCTATCAAATTTCTATTTAGAATTTGTTGAAATTGTTGAATCAATATTAGCTATGTCATGTGGCTCCTCCATATATAAGCCTCTAAATGTAAGTCACCATTTTAGTCCTTGTACTTTTCAGAGTATTTTAATTCATCATATTTTTAGTACATTTTCATCATTGCAGCTTTAACTTTGAAAATAGGTGTCGCAATCTTTACAAGGTGGTTGACAATCACCTTATAGCCGCGACATCTCTACAGTTATAACAGCTATTTAAAAGTAATCCCACCCAATTTTTAGGTTTTTTGTAATTTTATAATAAATATTACCAAACACGCAAGTCAGAGCACTTTATTGCACAACATCATTTTGCACTCATCTCGCCGGAAGAATGCCACATTAGCAATTTGGCCAGAATTTCTCACTATCGGCATTTAAATATTTAATTTTTCTCCGATTATGGTACTTGTACTTTTTGAAATTTTTGGCACTAAAGTGTATGGTAAATGGGCTGTTTGTTCATGTACTTTGTTTTTGCTGCAATATGAGTATGTGTACCATTCATGATGGGATCTTAAGTACAATTTTTCACATTTCCATTTCAACTAAAATTTAAACGATGTGAATTATCAATTTGATACATCACATTTAGATGTGTGTAAGTGTTTATAATTGTTATCAGTTGTTTTATTACCAATAATTGAAGGAACTTTTTCTAAAGGCACTTAATGTTTAAGAGTTGAGATTTGACAGCCTCGATGCCTAATAGCATTCCTGTGATGCCAACAACCCATTCCAATCAATGTGATGTGAACTCTTTAGGATTGCTAGACGCGAGTGAATTTTCAGAATATTTTGCCTATAAATAGTGAGTTCAAGTAGTAGTTAGAAGATTTAAAAGTATATCTGTTAATGGAAATGTCAATATAATTGGGCAAATTTCTAAATGTAGAAATCAACAATTGAAAGTTAGTCTTGATTTGATATTTTCATATGATTTTGAATGAAAATAAGACAAAAGTAATTGACTTTTCATTAAAAAAAAATAGTTTAGAAACTAGCTGTGATACTAAAACCTCGTAACAAAGCCCTAAATATGTTATTTCTTAAAAGTATGGGACCAACAAGTATAGTTCGTTTTAAAGGCTTGCATATTTAGCCATCAAAAGTTCAAAGCTATAGGGACAAATTATGGTTTTATATTAACTTACATATATCGAAGAACTGACAAGGACAACCTTCTAACCACAAAACACTGTCACATGAGCTCATAGATGAGTGATAATAATCTTTTTACTAAAAAAATTGATATTATGTCATCAATTTTTCTAGAATCCAAGTTTGACCTGAATTTATCCTCAACCAATTTAGTTCTTATCCTAATTGAAAATTTTCAACCAAAAAAAAAAAAAAAAAAAAAAAAAAAATCTTCTCGTTTTATGATTTGGTCAAGCTACTAAGGATTTATTTGGTAACCATTCTATTTCTCGAAATAATTTTTGCTTACAAATGATTTTTTTTATTATGTTCCCTAGATGAGTTTATGAGCATTTGAATACGTTTAGTAATTATCCAAAATTTCTACTTCTGGGATAGAAAGGCATTTGATACAATTTCAAATTCTTTTACGACTTAGAATTTCTTTTAATTTTTTAGTACTTATCATATTTTCTCTTTTTCTTTTATTTTTTCTCTTTTTTTTCTTTTTCTTTTTCCATCCATCTTCTTCTTCTCTAGCCGATCACTAGCCATCGGCGACCGACTAGGCGAGGTCCAACAACTTTGCCAGAGCCTCGCAAGTGGTTGGGTGAGTTTGCCTAGCCACCAGCAAGGCTTGACCTCACCTAGCCAATGCGAGGCCGACTTGGTCGTGGCTTGGCCAGGTCGAGTCTCATAGCTGTTAGCAATGACGCCTGAGAAGGTTCGGCCTTGCTAGATTTGGGCGAGGTCGACCCTCGCTAGGCCTCGCCCTAGCCCGGCGAGGCTTCGGCAAACTCACCCAACCAAAGCAATGAGGAAGAAGAAGAGAAGAAAAAAAAAAAAAAAAGAGAGAGAGAGAGAGAGAGAGAGAGAGAGGAAAATTTGGTTTGATTCTGGAACTGATTACAGGAACAAATAAGCAATTTTTGTACACTTCTTGATTATGTTTTGGGAACAAAAAAGTTACCAAACGAATTTCTTTTTTATTTTCTGAATAAAAAAATAAATTAGGTATTATTTGACCAGTTAACAAATAAACTCTAGAGGTATTGATTAAATATAATAGGAGGAAAAAAACATACTATAAAATTTCTTTAATTGGTGACGAATAAGTATTGTGAGTCACTCATTAATAGAATTTGCTTTTTTATGGGTATATTTATGTCTTGGCAATGCAATTGAATGAATACAAGGAGCGGATCAAGAGGACTGACTCCTCGAATCTTACCATGTGGTACTTAAAAAAAGTAGAAAAGTAAGAGAATCCTATGGACATAACGACGCTCGATGCACCGGGACGCGCAACGTAAATTATCTTTTCAGAGCCGACCGGTCTTGTTTCTACTCTATTCATTTCCCGGAGGTTTGCATATTTATAATTTTTATATAAATATGTAATATTGTTTGACGAAGATGCAGGAAGCACGTGCGGGCCCACCACAGACGACCCTTGGAGGTGGGTAAATGAATTTACACTGATCTGCATTTGCTTTTAAGCCGAACATCATCTGCCAACTTCCTTGCACTAGGGGTGAATACGAAGTTACGAACGAATGCATAACCTAGCTGGTCTGTCCACCCACTCGCCGAGCTCTTTTCTGGATGCAGGGTGAGGGTAGGTGCAAATGAAATGTTATCAAAACCGAATGAAATTCTACTTTGACTTTACCAAAAGAAAAAAACACAAAACAGGGCGCAATTAAATTCTTTTTATATTGCTGAGTAAAATTGCCCATCCATCCCAACCACTTGGACTAATTAACAATCTTTTCATTAAATAGTATAAAGGGTGGGTCGGGTCGGACATTGTCTAATCCAAATAGATCCATTTATATTCAATATAAATTTAATGATCCATAACCATCTCACATCTGACTCAAACTCGATCCAAGTCGAAATCTAGTTTTATCAATTTTTTCCTTAAATTGTTGTCTTTGAAAAATGGATTGCTCCATAAACCAACCCAACTTGTCAATTATAGTGAGGGAGTTCGATGGTCAAGTTATGATGGGAGTGTGCAAATGGTAGTAAAAGTTTGGGTTTCCTCAAAAGTGCAATTGTGTGAGTTAGAGATTGAGTAAAACTTGACGATTACGGAAGCAGAGTAACCAAAGGGAGAAGGTCATGAGTCACAAAATCGAATAGAAAGATGAGATTGGCGAAGGAGGACCAAAGTGTGCTTGCTAAATGGCTTGAAAGTGGTTTATAAAGGACCCACTAATATCCATCTTGGGCGAAACTTATAAGGTTTATTTAATTAGTGGTGAATAAATATCCTTAAGGTGTTTTTTCATAAATTTATCCTGGCCCACTACTAATGACTCTTGCAGATGGGCAAGTGAATTTACACTGATCACCTTTTGCTTTTTAGCACAAAATCATCTGCCGACTTCCTTGCTTAAGCCCGAAGAATAGAGCATCCCTAGATTGCCAAAATCACTTTTATATTGCCAGATGAAATTGCTTGTTGATCTAATTTACGTATCTTTTGGTTAAATAGTATTTTATAGGAGTGAGCATAATGGATCGACTGAATCGAGAATAGCTCGAACCAACTAGACCAACCAATTTGGTTTGGTTTCTGGGGTATTGATCTAGTTTCCGATTCCATAAAAATGGAACTGGTGATTTACTCATTTTTTTTTTTTCGATTTCTTAAAAATAGTGACAACTCTAGTATCTTTTTAAAACAAATTAATTTTTTTTTGCTAAGTGATAGGTTCCATTGGATCGAACTGGCCGATTCAATTCGATTCTTGATCCCAAGACCAACCGGTCTGGTCCATGGTCCTAAAAACTAGGAACTAATTATCCTAATCCAATTCTCGGTCCCAAAAACTAGGCACCGGTTCTCCCGATCCGATTCCCGATTCCTAGGTGAAACTAACTCGAACCAGCAATTGATTACCCCTGGTATCCTACCTAGTGTTTATGGAGTGACAGTTGTAAACACATGCTTAGCATGTGGACCCCTCAAAATTCAAACAATTGTGAGGCTAGAATTATAAATTCTTATTCCAAAAAAAACAAAAATACTCCCTCTTGTATTAGACCCGTCAAACGGGTAGGCCAAGTCGAACCAAAAATAGAACCATTTAACATGTTTTGACTCGTTTCCATATAATACAAATATAAGGTCCTGTACTTAATCCAGCGCATATCCAATCCAACTTATATTGTTAAAATATTTCATATTTAACCCAATCTAGAAAAAATTATACCTAAATTGGAGTAAGAGTGCGGAGTGAGTGAACGCAATATCAAATGAGGGCGAGAGAGAATGAAGAAAAAGTCATAGAGATAGATTTGGTTTAAGTTATAAACATATTTATAACACATTTAACACCAATATTATATTTAAATCTATTTATAACCTATTTTTTTGAATATAATTAATGCATATAATAACTCAGCCTATCATCTTATGGATTAAGAAATATATTTATGATCTATATACACACACATACATGCACGCCAATGGTGCTTTTAAGTGAAGGTAGCTTCTGTGTTCCAATTGAGCTCCGTGCAGGGATATTAGTCTCAAGTTACACTCCAATCAGGTGGCTTTTTGATCTACAACCCCAATTTCCTCCTTTGGATAATGGGGACTCATCCTTTCCAACCATTCAGCGGGATAGTTGGCCTTACATTCTCTTTGGTGCTGGCAATTATGTTCTATCCAAGAGAAGCCGTCATGAAAAAGGAACTTACAAGACCCATACGGAAGTAGCTACATGACTAGTGGATTGATGCACGACTTGGAGGGTATGGAACTCTCTGCATTCTACTTCTGAGTAGGCGCATCGGTAATGGGAGATGGTTTTAGCCTCTGCCGGTTTTTTTCTTCCTTTACTCATGAAGGTGTAGATAGAAATAGAATACCTCAGAAATAGAAGGCAATTTTGACAGAGCGTGTTGTGTCCATGCGTGTGTAAATAACAGAATCAACATTAAATTGTACGGTACAAGCTCTCTCCACCTCCTGTTCTTTTGTATTGATTGTCCTCTCTCCATACGTCAGATGTGTACAGCTGACTGGAACAAACAGTCAATTCCGATATACAAGTTTTCCTTGTGATTTATTTTAAAAGACTTATTTTGCCTCGGTAATTTTTTTTTTTTTTTGGGATAGTCTTGTGCTATATCCAAGGGACTCGCTACCGTCACTGACTCGATTAACACATTTGGATGCACATTGCTAGCTTAAAAGCTAAGGAAAAGTGGTTGAACGTGAACTTACAAGTGGAAGACGACAGGTAAATTGAGGGGACAATGGGGAAAAGAAGAAGGAAATTTCATTGAATTGACTTTTTGAAGAACCTAACCCAACATACATTCACGGCAGAAAGAAGCAAAAGAAAGATTGACGAAAGCAGTTGCAAAAAGAAAAACAAAAGAAAAGGCTCTCTTCCAATCCAATGCAATGGCTTATTCCTCAACTCTCGAGAGAATTTGGAGCTGTCTGCCTCTTGAGATCTGCCCTTTTGTTCACCTCTCACTCACTCAACAGCAAGGGGAACCGACTCGGCCTGTCAAGACAAAGGAGCAGTGTGTGAATATCCGAACAAGGAGTCAAAATATGCGTGCAGATTGTCGCGCTCATGATCTGATGAGAAGCCGAGTCTCTTACCAATTTCCAATACTTGAGGACATAGAACATTTCCAGGTAGCGCGGCTTTCGAGATGGTCAAGATTCGAGAGATGCTTCCAGAAGCCGTACACTGCCGTCAAGTTGAGCAGTCTCTCGGAGTAGCCTCTCGGAGTAAATTTGCCATGTATACCTGCCAAAAGCAAAGCACCACATGTTACCCACTTGTTTCTTGAACAAGTTGAAATGTGCTCTTTTTCCCTATCAAAGATTGAACCTAACAAGAATCCCGGTCCTTACTTCTCCTCGATTCTCTGCATCGCCCACTGTGAGATCTTGTCTCAGTGGCTCGGGTCCACCTTGCACATCTTGAAGAAGTCCGCGAGGATCTCTGCTGCCTGATCCCCGTGATAAGGATCAATGTGGAATCCAGACTTGTCGTGCACAATGATCTCAGCAGGACCGCCTTTGCAAGTTGCAAAGGCCGGCAATCCACATGTCATGGCCTCCACCACGGTCAGTCCAAAAGCCTCGTAGAGAGCGGGCTGCACAAATGCTCCCCTCATGTCGCAGATGTACCGGTAAAGCTCTCCATTCCTCACCTGGTTCATCTGGGAGGAGATCCACCTGAACTGGCCATTCAAATTGTACGTCTCAATCAGCCCGTACAATTTTTCATCTCGGCTTGCTCTTCCAAGTCCTTAGATTCCTTCCTCTGGTCACCACCGACCACAACCAAGTTGACCAGCTCTCTCAGGCGGGTGTTCTTTCCGTACCACTCAACCAGCCCAGTCAAGTTCTTGACACGGTCCAGTCTTGCCATGGTGAACAAGATTGGCTTGTTCCGGTCCTTCAATACGCATCTGTTTTGACATCAACCAACACATCCATGTCAGCTTTGGTTTGAGCTTGAACATTATCATTCAAAACACAGGATGCTAATGTAGGTCCAAGTCCAGAATGGGAGGGGGAAAAAACTCCAAAAACTCACAGGTGTTCCTTGTTCTCCACATCGCTGCACAGAAGTTCTTTGATCTCAGCATGGAAAGATTTCAACCTCCGCTTCTCCTCCGTGTAGGAGAAATAAATGCTCATATCAGCTCCTGGCGACACGATGTTGAATTTGGGATCGAAAACATCAATGCCATGGACGACTCGGTACAGTCCAGGAAGTGTAGAAGCGGTGTGACTTTCGTATTGCCCAACCGTGTCCTTGCTGAAAACATAAAATTATATGAGCAGTTTAGCACATTGCTGTAGATGGAGGAGCATTTTAGCATGAATCCACATCTGAAAGAAAGATCAGTTACCTTCCGGCTATCTCCTGGAAGGTGCTGGTGATTATAAAGTCGGTGTGGTTCATGGCTATGAGATCTGTTGTAAACTGGCAAGAGAAATGATATTTTTCCTCGAACTTTTTCCAGTAGATGTCAGATTCCGGGTATTTGGTCTTCTCAAGGGCATGGGCTATCGTGCACTGCATAATAAATCAGAAGAAACTAATATTTAGCATTTGGTCTTTGATTAATCATAGTGCCACTATAGAGAGTAAAACTAGGAAGGGACAAACCTGCGTAACGCCCAACTTATGGGCCAGCAAAGAAGCAACAATGTTACCATCACTGTAATTGCCGATGATCAGATCGGGCTTGCCTTGTAGTTCTCCGGCAATTTCATTGGTGAAATCCTGATGAGAGAAGATAAGGTTAGTCTACATATTACGAAAGATTGGAATGTCAACAAGAAATCGTCGCAAAGTATAATCTTATGAGCTAATATACCTCGGTGTATGTTTCCAAGTAAGGCCACACTTCAAATCGTGAAATCCACTTTCGCACCATCCCTTTCTCCGTTCTAAAGGGAACTCGAAGAATGTGGGAGTATTCTGTTCCAAAAACCTTTTCAAGACGCTGGTTGCACGTGGTTCCTCGTGCATCAGGAAGAAGACGAGTGACCTGCAGCCAAAAGGGGCAAGACACAAAACAAACATAACGAGTTAGTTGGATTGGCCAGCATAAAACTATTCCAATTTCAGTAAAAAAGCAAGAACCTACGATGGGGATCCGAGGAGTAATATCCAGCCCTCGTTTTATACGGTGAAGCATCTCACTCTCCAATGCACGAACTTGGTCCAAGATGTACACAACCTACAAAATGTGAACAACGCATGATGATGGAATTGCACGTAGAAATACTGGCAAGAGATGCTAAATCAAGATACCTGGCCACCGGTATAGGCATATCCGAGGACATCGTCTTGGGCAAAGTAACCGTGAGGCAACATGATAACAACATTAAAGACCATGGGGATTCTTCCCAAGAAATTCTTGAGGGTGCATGGATGGGGAGCCTCAAGTAGATCCACAAGAAGCCAAATCATTTCAAGCACACGCTCGGCGGTGTCGCCCCAGCCCCTCTCTAGCCCAATTTCCTGAAACTTGTGCTCGAACTGAGAGTAAGGTGTCTCGGGTTTGAGGGCAGAGAGGTACTCCTCTGCCTTCCTCAGGACATGTTGGAGCGAGAAGACATTTTGAATTCTTGTGTTGACCATCATGTTCTGCATCACAGATCAGCATAAATGAGTCTCAAGTAATTGTTTTTGAAAAAAAAAAAAAAGGATTCAGTCCATGCATCTAAAATATGAGCAACTCTGAACTGTCCTTTCAACAGTCATGAAGTTATGTGAATGTCGCAATGTTTCCTTTGAGTTGTCATTTACAGAATCTTGTTAATACAATTGAGTGATACACACGGTGCATAAGAAGTAGATCCGAGAGAGTGAGATGAGTGTTATCTGCCCATGGGCTTACCTTTTCTGTGTAGCAATGAACTTGAAGGAACTCAAGCAGAGGGTGCAAGCTCTCCTTGTCATGGAAGAGCTTTGCCGAAAGGTGGCGGTTGAGGAACTCCTCTCCATTTCCAATGGACTTCGAAAGAGTTGGGTGGGGAAATTGGGCGGTGAATGGCTCAAAGTCCAATTCAAGCACAAAGTTTCCATTCAGACTGCAACAGAGTAAGCGGCATTCATTTGCATATTATAGATCTCATGATGTAATGCTGTGACTGCCAACAATCCACAAATTCGAGTAACCTACAGTCCTTCCGCCAAAAGCAAAGTATGCTAGCATCCATGTGGTGCTAAAAGCCAAAAATATAAAAAGAAAGACTTACTTTCCATCGACAAGTTCTTCCTTGAAATGAAGGAACTTGGTCACTTGCAACTCCTCAACAACAAGGGCATGGATATATACCCTAATGTACTCCCACACACCGGGCCTGGGACGCACAGCAAGGGCAATCCATGGAGGCAAGACTATTGCTTCCTAAAGAACAAAAGCATATCGATAGAACAATAAGAGAGATCAAACGGAAAGAGATATTTTTCATACACAATAATGCATACTAGAAGAGCTAATACCTGACTGCGTCTCAGAGAACACAGCCCAGGTATTGCCCATGGAGATCAAACGGAAAAAGATATTTTTCATACACATTAATTAATTGGAATCTTCTGAATTGTCATTTTTAAACTACTACGTCTCTCAGAGTAGGAGATTTCCATACACGGTCATTTCAAGTGACTAATTCGTAAATGAGCTCTCCATCTATTCCACCAGAAACCACTTCAATTTATCCTCAGCTCACGCTTTCTAGAGCAACTAAGACAATGTTCACATTTACCAGAAATCTGACATAGGCAACTACAATAGCAAACCGATAAAAAAAAAAAAAAAATTAAAAGCAAGGAACTACAGCCTCTCTTACCACATGGAGAGCAACAACAAACAGAATTCTAGAATTGACCTTATTGCTGACCACGTTGGCAGCAAAATTGCATAAGGGATCAAGTGTGCTCTCAACCTACGCCTTTAGGATCAGGTCAACGCAAGCTCCGACTTCCTCAATCAGTGGTGCCCGACCATGCAGCCCTCGTTCGGGTTCGCCATTGCACCCTTCTCCAGCTCCTCCATCGCCTTGAACGCAGCTTGGAATTGGGGCTCTATCTCCTCCATGAACTCGTCCATGAAGCCGATCCAGCTCACGTCCAGGAAAAGCCCTAGCTCTCGGTGTTGGTACAGTCGGTTCACGTACCTCCTCCATAGCATGTGGGAATCCTTCTCTAGCCTGTGCCTCTCCTACTTCTTCGCGCCATCGACCCCGCCTAGGTCCATCGAGATCTCCCTCGCGACCGAGCGGCCCCGCGTCAGGAACAACGCCTAGTCAGCGGCGGGGAGCCTAGTGCCGCTTGGGAATGAGACCAAGGCCGCCTCCCTCCTGCCAGAGGCCAATGGCTTCGCAGCAGAGGTCGGTGGGATGGGGAGGATGAGCAAATGCTAGAGACGGAGGATGCCAGAGGCAGATGATCGGCAAGGCTTTTGGGTAGGCGTAGGTGGAGCCGGAGCCGGAGACGGATGCGGAGGAGGTGGGATGCACGGAGAAGGATCCGAGGAAATATTAAGTGGTTTCAAACTACCACATCACTCGCCTACTTGGCGTGCGTGTTCCATTCAAATTGCGCCACGTGCCCATGACATGGAATTAAAAATTTGAATCCTAGCGCTTGTTTCTCTCTCCTGCGACTGAGTGAAGGACTGCCACAAGTAAAAATTAATGCATTGCCTTCTCTCTCTCCTCTTTCGCGAGCTCTCTCTTCTGCAACAAAGGCCTTCATCTCCATCCTCTCTTCCTCTCCTTTCCTCCTTCTTCTTCGCTTTTCCGCCTCCTCATTGTCTTTCCGGCTCCAGCTCCAAAAACCACCAACCGGCCTCTCGAATGCTCCTTTGTCTTCTACTCTTAGTTCGATCCTGATTTTCGGCTCGATACGTCGCCAATGATTTTGAAGCGGAACTAGGCTACGAGGAGGAGGCTAGATATTTCAGTAGTAGCACTAAGTTTTGGGGTTCCGATGATGACCGCAATGGATATTGAGGCAGAGGGCTAGAGAGGACTATGGACAACATATGTGGGCGTGAAGATATGCGATGTGCTTAAACTTCTTGTTTGTTTGCTTCATCATCCACTGGATCTATATTTGCAAGCGGTGATGCAAAATAGTTTTATCCTTCTTTCTTGTTTTTTAGTCGGAGCCCTTCTTTTAATTTTTATTTTTTTCTCATTTTATGTTTGCTTTTCCTTTTCTCAATGTGAGGATTCTACAAAAAAATTCTACCTTCCCTGCTTAATGTTAAGAAGTATTTGGTAGCGCATGAGAACGCTTCTGTTTCTCATATTTTTTATTCTTTTGTTTCTCGGAATAAAAAAAGAACAGAATCCCGTTTGGTAACACTAAATTGTTTTTCTGTTCCCGGGAATAGAAAGTTAGCCTGGAAATGGTTTTGGAACAGAAACGAGAAGCAAAAAAAAAGTTGCTTCTTGTTCCCGGGAACAAAAATAAGAAACAACTTCTCTAACTTCTTGTTTCCGAACCCTAACTTCTCTTTTGCTCCCTTCTCAGCTCACGGCCCTTCTCAGTTCATCTCTCGCTTCGTTCGCTTGCCTCTCTCCGATCTCATCACCTTCGATCGCCTCTCTCTAGTCCTGTCGCCGCCACTTCGTCATCGTCGGTCTCATGGCCTCTAGTCTCGTAGCCTCCGGTCGACTCTCTCCAATCCTGTGCTCGTAGCCTTTGATTGCCTCTCTCCAATCTGGTCATTGCCTCTCTTTGGTCCGTCGTCTCCAGTCACAGTTCGGCATCACCTCTAGTTGGGTCGCCTCTCTCCAAGCCGGTTGCCTCCAGTCCCATCGCCTTCGCCTCTCTTCGGTGCCGTCATCTCTAATCCCATCATCTTTGGTCGCTTCACTTTGGTTGTGTCGCTCCAGTTGGGTCGCCTCTCTTTGATCTTGCCACCTGCAGTCCCGTCTCCTCCGATCGCCTCTTTTTGATCCCATTGCCTCTAGTCCCATCGCCTTCGGTCACCTTTCTCTAGTTGCATCACCTCTGGTCGCTTCGCCTCATGGTCATCTTGCCCTAAATCAGGTTTGTTGCTTTGATTCCTCATCATTGTACCTGTTCTAATGGTGATTCTCACTTTTTTTTGAAGTTGAATTCGCCGCCTGCAGTGCCATCACCTCCGATTGCCTCTTTCTGATCCCGTCGACTCTGGTCACCTTTCTCTGGTCACATCGCCTCTGGTCGCATCGCGTCGTCATCGTCTTGTCTTAAATCAGGTTTGTTGCTTTGATTCCTTCTCATTATACCTGGAGGTAATGAATTGGCTGAGCTTTTTTTGGGTTTGATTTCTTGTTGGTTTCATGTGGGTGTTTTGGTGCGGGATTCTAGGATTCTAGGGAGATTTGGGTAAGATGCGGTTCTTTGGGTGTGGTGAATCCATGAATGCGTGTTCTTGTTGTGGGGTGTGATTGGTCTCCCCTACGTGGCTCATTGTTGATGGTGAATGCGTGTTCTTGTTGTGGGGCGTGATTAGTCTCCCCTGCATGGCTCATTGTTGATGGTGAATGTGTGTTCTTGTTGTGGGGCGTGATTGGTCTCCCCTGCGTGCCTCATTGTTGCTGGTGAATGCGTGTTCTTGTTGTGGGGCGTGATTGGTCTTCCCTGCATGGCTCATTGTTGCTGATGCCTTGTTTGCGTTTGATTGTGTTGGCTATAAATTTAGCTTGGTTTTCTTGGGGGTTAATTTTTGTGGGTACCTTTTGGGATTTCTTTTGGTCTTAATTTGCTTAACTCGTGATGCTGGCTAATGCTACTTCCTCTCTTTGTAACGATGCTGTGCCTTTTTCTAGTGGTGATTCTCACTTTTTCTGAAGTTGAATCGCGTTGCCTCCGTCACGTTGCTTTTGTTTGTGCACACCTCTCTCAAGTTGCTTCCCTCATGCTTGTATCGCCCATGATTCTCACATGTATCAACTAGGCTGACTAAAAAAAGCCAGAGCTGATATGATGAACGACACCAAAATTCTGGTGCACTTTTTTCTATGCTTCTTTGTCTCTCAAAACCAGCGGGAGTATGAAATGAAATGAGATAGTTGTGTATATGTGTGCGCGTGCATGAGTAGTTGAAGTTGTCGATGCTCTGTTTTAGCGATAGGCTATGATAAAGGCTCTGTTTTAGCCAATCCAAGTTACTATATTATGAAGGTTCTAGAATATGACACAAAAAGACAAAGATACTGACATTTTTAGGAATTTTTATGCATTGGGTAGCTATCCAAGGTTTAGAATTGGATCCATTGATTCTAGTTTGATGCTTGTAGCTACTATAATGACATTTTTATGCACTGAATGGCTATCCAAGGAAGCAGCATGTTGCACTCTCTTTTTAATTGTCTTAAACTCATATTATGCTCAACTAGTGAAGGTTACATGGCATTCCAAAAAGAGGCATTCACCGCAAAGTGGATTGAGTTTTTAACCAACTTATACGTCAGTTTATTGGTAGAAGAGGTCAAAAAGGGAAATCGCATCTCTTCTACTTTCAACAAAGCAGGATGGAATACCATACGGACAAAATTCAATAAACGAGCAGAACTTCAATATACTCAAGTACAGTTGAAGAACAAGGTGAACAAATTAAGAAAGCAGTATGCTAGTTTCAAGAAGCTTTTTTCACAATCCGGATTTGGTTGGGATAATGTGAACAAAAAAGTTGTTGATGATCCAAGTATATGGGAATCTCACATCAATGTATGCTTTAACCTTTAATCATTTTGAGATTACTATAGATGTACATGCAAGATGTTTAATTGTATTGCTGATATATGTCATCATTGTGAAAATTGTAGGATAATATTGAGTGAGCAAAATTCAAGAAGGATGGGATTTCTCAATATCCCAACTTGTGTATTATATTTGGAGATACATACGCTACTGGGGAGTATGCAGCAGAAAATGCTGAAAATTTGGTGATGTCAAACGAACTTGGCATTGGTGGTGATGATGCAGACGATGGACTAGAGGATTTTCGTGAACACTATCATGATGATGGAGTTTTTTTGTCTGACAAAACTCTTACTCCAATTCATGACAAACATAGGATGGATAAAATTTCAAATAGTAAGAGGAGAAGGAGTAGTGAATCAATTGGCATTGCTAGCACTTGCAAAGCCTTACAAGAGATGATCAAGAGCAGGGCTAATCAATCTGTGAGCGGTTCCATCAACTCACAAGTTACATCATCACCTATAGACCCATTCTCCGTATCTACTATGATTGATCTCCTACTTGCCGTGCCTACGTTGAAGCCGGATCTTTACAACAAAGCAATGGAATGAGCCTGCGTTAATGCCACGTGGAGGGAGGCTTTTATCAAAACCTTAGCTAAAAGGAGGTATGGGCTTTTCCAATGTCTTTAGCGGATGTTAGGAATTGCGTGGAGTTTTATTAGACTATGTTTTTTATGTTGTTGGTTGTTATTTTGTTGTTGAATATATTGATGTTAAGATTTTTGCATTTGTGTTGTGGTTTGGATATGATGGATTGTGATGGATTGTGTTGAATTTTTATATTTGGTTTGCTTTCATTCTATTACTTACGTTATTGGTTTCTTTCTATTGTTTTATATATATTGATTTTCTTGTATTTGTGTGATGACATAAGTACTATGGAAAATGAATCAAATAGTGTGTCTAATGGAGAAGTAGTAGTAGTTGAATGGTATATGGATGAATTTGATATTGATCTAACAATAGCATGGTTATCTCTTGTTACTTTTGACAAGTCTTTGTATACAAAAGAGCTTATTAGGGACAGTAAATTATCATGAGCCAAATAGGTAAGGGAAATTATTTACGGACATTCATATATGATATATGAAGTATTCAGGTTAGAGAGACATGTTTTTCTTAACCTATGTAATCTAATGAAGGCAAGAGGCTGGTTGAAATATACTCAATATGTAAGGGTAGATTAACAAGTTAGGATTTTCTTATCTATGGTTGGTCACAAAAACTCCAATAGAGATTTATGTGAGAAATTTCAACGTTCAGAATAAACAATCAGTATTTTTTTTTACTCTAGTATTAAAAACACTTCTCAAATTATCAAAAGAGATTATTAGGCTACCTTCTTTTGATATTGTTCCATAAGAGATTTTTCTTGATCCTAACCATGGACGTTATTTTAAGGTATGATTTTTATATCAATTTTACATTATTAAAATATATATAGCCGATAATATTGTCTAACGCTATACTTTCATAAAATCACGGGACTGCATTGGTGCTATTAATGGCACCCACATTAATACATCAATCCCTATATCGAAACAAATCCCATTTAGAGGCAGGAAATGGACTACCACTCAAAATGTGATGTGTGTTTGTTTGTTTGATATGAGATTTACTTTCGTATATGCTGGGTGGGAAGGATCTGCCAATGATTACCTGGTTCTTTCGGCAGCACTCAAGACTCCTCGATTGCAATTTCCTCAACCATCGCAAGGTATTTGCTTTGTTATCAAGTGGTTTTCTTTATGATTGTATAGCTATTGCATATCATAACAAATTTACGTATATATTCTTGTAGGAAAATACTATGTAGTAGATTCTAGTTATGCAGCACTTTTAGGATTTTTAACTTCATTCAAAGGTGAACGGTATCATTTGAATGATTATAGGGGTAGAATAAGACAGCCTAAATCAGCAAAAGAATTGTTCAACCATAATCATTCTTCATTGAGAAATGTTACCGAGAGGTCATTTGGGGCATTAAAAATCACTTCCCCATTTTGAGACACATGCCTCCATTTTTAATTTGAAAGCAAGCATATATTGTAATCACATGTTGTACTCTCCACAATTATATTCGCGATCAAGACAAGATGGATAGAAACTTTGCCATATATGGAGATCCGGAGTTTCTATATGAATCTACACAAGACGATGTTGTAGATGATACATCACGTGATGAGGCGGCTGGGATAAACATGATCAGGAAAAATATGGCAAATATGATGGCAAGCGATCACAATATGCAAGAGATTCCATGACTTTTTATTTCTGACTTTTGCGATGTGTTTTTCTTTTTTGGTGAAAAATTTTGCGATGTGTTTGTAAACTATTATGAATACATTTCCATTAATAGTATTAAGGTTATCCAATTCTATCTCCATGAGCACAAATGCCATTGAATGTATCATAAATGTGGACAACCAGAAGAAAAACAAATTGTAAGCTATTGTATAGTTGACACTTCAAGACCTACAAACCGTTGTTTGAAGCTTGCATCCTATTCAAGAAAGAAAAAAAAGCAAAAGAGAAGAGAAAAAACACCTCTCTTCATCAAAATTAGCCAAAACCTTATAAGCTTATGTAAAACACGAAAATGAAATAGTTTGTAATTTAGAAGAAGCAAGGTAAAAAGTAACATCAAGATGGGATGCATCGACGGCTCAAAATGCAAGAGACCGAGGTTTTTACTAAGTGTTTTAGGAGCATACTATGAACTAAATGCATAATGACAGCAAAGCCACGCCATGCATGCACCATTCCAATAGTTGGAAATTTCCAACACCAACCCGACATCCATGTCAAGATTAGAAGACTAAAATCCCTAAGCCACACATGCACTAGAATTACAATTTTATTTTTTTTAAAGAGTAAAAACTTAGTCCTAAGGAAATCACTACAAATTCAATATGCCTTGTGCTTCTTTCGCAATATTTGCTATACCAAACATTAAAATTCACAAAAGGAAAATATATTAATCTAATAATATTTTAATCTTGTCAATTTTATGTAATATGTACTCTATTCATTTTTCTTATTTATTATTATTTTTTAAAAAAATTAAAATTTGGAATAAAAATTTTGTGCAGTTATCAAACGGGTTTACATTGTTTTTTCATTCCGAAATAGAAATTTTGTGCAATCAAACAAGGTTCTTTTGCTCGAAAATGTTTTTGGAATAGAAATAGAAAATAACTATTTCTGAAATAAAAAATAAATAAAAAATAAAAATCTTCCCCGAAACAAAAGCGTTGTTATGCTCAGCCTTATTAAGCAGGTGGAATCACAGAGCTTGATTATGGGACTTATACACAAAAATGCTGAAAAGAATTCAGAATTCATTTTCACTTAGTCTTAATTTTGAGTGGTAGTGATACGGCTGCAACAAGAGCCACAAAAGTGATGCTTAAAGGGGATGATCACTAGTTCAAGTTAATACTCTGGCCTTCCACAAAGCTATTCTGGATTAAAATTTCAGTAATGATACATGATTAAAAAGAATAATGGAGCCATAATATTTTAAAAATCAAAAGTCTACAGATTAGGCTAATCACCAATAGAGGTGATGGTGGGGGCACTGTCAAAAAAAGGAAGAGCGCACATTTAAGGAATGCGTCATTGGAGATACCACAAATATTTTTCTTGAGAATATATGCTAAATTTGTGGGCACGTGATTTCCTATCGTCAAGGATTTGGCCATATCAATACGGTCAAAACAGGGAAGCATATAGTGATGAATCTTCTTCAAGTGATCAAGCATGCATGGAAAGAGTTCAGTATTAGATATGGCAAAAGCAAACTAACAAGGCACCCATTTACTCAACCAAGGAAAAGAGAAGAATTCGTTCCAACTTTTGCAAGACAATCTCAGCAATTAAGCACAAAATAACAAAAAATAAAGAGGAGACGTGGCCAATATTCTATGTTCACTTCGCCTAGCCTTTTTCGCCATTAGGCCTTAATGGTCACTGCTCCGTGTCACCACGATGTCAACACTCCTCCCAACCAAGCCAAGTCCGCTTCATTTCATTCGATGCCATCAACGCGGCCACCATTGCAGCAACGAGTCTAAGCCACGCTAAACATAAGTTTTCACCAAAACTAGAGAAACCAGCCAATCCAGTCAAGGAAAGGAATACACCGGAATATAGTCAAAGGCTAATGGCTTTGCCATACTTCTCTCTCCTCCGCCAAAGAAGAAAACAGGAGAGAGAGAGAGAGAGAGAGAGAGAGGCTCCTCCACCACAATATCCCTTGCAACCGTTGTCAGAACTCCAAAACTCAGCACCACAACCGAAATATCCAACCTCCTCTTTGCAGCCTAGTTCCACTTCAAAATCGTTGGCGACATATCCAAGCTGGAAATGGGGATCAAACTAAGAGTAGAAGATGAAGGAGAGTTCGAGAGGCCAATTGATTGTTTTTTGGAGTCGGAGACGGAAAGACGAGGAGGAGGCTAAGGGCGCGTTTGGTAACGATTACGTTAGGGAGCTAATTTCGATCGAACCGATTCTTTTTGATTCGTTAGGGAACCGATTCTAAGATTTTAATTTGTTTGATAACTGTCCAAAATTTCTAATTCGGAAGAGAATTGCGTTTGGTACCGTGTTCATTAATTCTGCGTTCCAAATCAATTTCTTTTAATTTTTAAATATTTTTTTTACTTTTTTTCCTTTGTTTTCTTTTCTTTTTTTCATTTTTCCTTTTTGTTTTCTTTTTTTTTTTTTTTCATTTTTTCATTTTTTTCTTTTCATTTTCCTTTTTTTCTTTTCTTTTTTTTTTTCCTTTTTTTCTTTTCTTGTTTTCTTTTCTTCATGCCCTTCTTTTCTTTTTCTCATCTTTTCTTTTAAATTCTATTCCAATTCTTTTTAATTACCTTTTTAGATTAAAATAAATTTGATATTGAATTTTCATAAACCATTCATCGATTAATTATATTTTTATACTAAGTAATAAAAATATTAACTAATCAATTTATATTATATAGTAAATAATAAACCATAGTATAAACTATACTAATATCCCTACAATATGTAATAAATAAAAATACTAAATTATAACATAAAATTAAATATGTATTCTATATACAACAAATATATATTTCATACTAGGAAGAAATAAAAATAAAATATAGAAATAAATTTTTTTTTTTTTTGATTCGGCACTTTTGATTCTCTTTTTGATTCTCGGACGGAGAATCATATTTTTTCTAATTCCGAATTCTTGTCCAAAATCGATTCTCGGGAGTAAATTTGTTCCCAGAATCGTTTTGACAAAAATTTACCAAACGCGATTTCGTTCCCAAACCGATTCCGGAAACAAAAATCGAGAATCGGGCAGAGACTGTTTGGATGATTACCAAACAGGGCCTAAAAGGCAAAGAAGAAGGAGGAAGGGAGAGGAAGGGAGGATGGAGATGGAGGCCTTTATTGCAGAAGAGAGGTCGTGAAGGAGGACCTACAAAGAGGAGAGAGAGAGAAGGCAATGCATTAATTCTACTTGTGTCAGTCATTTATTCAGTGTGCAGGAGAGAGAAACAAGCACTACGATTCAAAATTTTCAATTCCACATCATAAGCACGCAATTTGAATGGAACACTCACATCAGATAGGCGAGTGATGTGGTGATTACAAACCATATAATATTATCTCAAAAAAGATGAAGTCTCAGTCGTTCTTTGTTCTTTTATGAGGAGAGAGAATCTAGAAAATTCAATTGAAGAGAAAGAAATATTTTGAACGGCTTTATTATTTTGAGAAGAAATATTGCACATTTATTCGTACTTTCTTCGGCAGCGAAGCCGAGCCAAGCTAGCTAATAATCAGCCCCTTCAATTTTCAGCAGGTCCCGCTCACAGGACACATGTGAGTATCTCATCAGCACGTGAGCGGATGACATGACGCGCTCATGTCACCCAATATTTTCTCATTTCCCATGGACTGGCAGATCTGTACTGTACTACTGCTTGACTAAGGAGCAGGAAGCAGGTGCTGGCCCACCACTGACGACCCCGCACATGGGCACTTGAATTAACAGCGATCATCTTTTGCTTTGAAGCGGAAAATCGGGTGCCAACTGCCTTGTACGAGGGGCCAAGATGGACAGTACATCACCTTCCTGGCCCACCAACTCGCCGAGGTCGTGGTCTCCATCTACAAAAGGGTAAGTGAAATACTAATGAAATGACATCCTACGAAACGTACTTCTACTTTGATTTTACCCAAAAAAAAACAGAAAACGAAAAACAGAGCGTCATTGGGTTGCAATCCGAATGACTTTTGGATTACTTAACACATATTTGATTAGATAGTAATTTTTTTATGCGTGATTAACTAGTTATTTGTTGACTGACAGCTATAAGCGCATGCTTGGCATTCAGACCACCTCCCCCTCGAAATTCAAGTACTTGTAAGGCTAGAATTATAAATTCTTATTCCAAAATATTGCTCATATGCACGAGGCTGTTTTCAATATCGGGGTATTTCCAAACTTTTCATTATACCTGTTATAGCCTTCCCTTTTTTAAAAAAATAGATTACTTTGAGAGTGATCTTCACTAATATGTAAACTTCTTCTGGGTCAAATTAGAGCGACAGAATTGCTAGCAAAATTTATTCACATATAAAAATCATATGAAGTAAAATAAAATAAATTATAAAAAGATCAAAATGATAGACCGCATTCCAATATAACTCAGTTAGGTTCAGTTATATTAATCCTAATTCTCAATCTGTTTTGCCAATAGAAATACTAGATAAAAGTCTAACTTTTTTTATGATAAATAATAAATCGTATGCTCTCAAGCATTGCCGACTAGAAAATGAAAAATATATAAACTATGCAAATCCTATTTAGTTCATATTGCATTTACCATACTAAACCAATAGAGTAAATTCAACAATGAAATAATTCAATTAAACTTACATTGACTTGATCCAAATACTACAATAAAACTAACAATGAAGAGTTTATATTTCACATCTTAGACTCGCTTACCTAAATCATTAAATAAAATTGACGAAAAAATATTGCATTGATATTATTTAATGATCTTCAATGAAAAGTATCTAAACGACTACTTCTTCGTGAATTACACCATGAAAAAATTGCAAGTGTTTTGAAGTCCATAAATTTTGCGGTAAGATTTGTGATATCCTTTGTGAAATTGAGATATTAATTTCTAAAAAATTATGAAGGCTAAACATCACGTGAGTTTTTAAATGTAATTGTGAGTTAAGATACAATGAGGGTGCTTAAGTAACTCAAGTATGATCGAGATCTCCATTGTAACATTTGATCTATAGTAGAATAATTTGTTACTCTCTTCGAAGAATAAGTCCCACCAACCAAACCATATAAATCTAGTACATAATTTATTTCCTTTCTATTTATTCTATCTTCCAATTGCTTGTTTTCCACAACACGAGAAACCTCGACATCAAAACACCAACTACTAGGTGTCCCTTATATCACATCAATAATGTAGGTCTCTTTCAAAAAAATAAAGTCAGGTTTTCCTTTTTGCTTAAAACAATTTATAGTTCATTCTCATTTTTCAATTATTTAAATATTTTACACTTCGCAAAATAATTTATAGTTCATTCTCATTTTTCGATTATTCAAATATTTTCACACTTCCCCTCACGCTTAATTTAATCATTCTGCCTAGCAGTAAGCGTGTAAATTTAATTGGAGAGACAAACATGGCCTAAAAAAATTCGAACTCAAGACTTCCAGCTATTATATCATGTGAAATTTTGTAAGATCATTATCAACTGCCTTAAAAACTTAAGCTATTAAATAAAAGTATGATTTATTATTTCAATATTTCAGCAAAAGTTATTCAATACTACTGCTTCTAACAGTCTTCCAAGCATTGGCAGCAGATAGGGCGCCATTTAAGGAAGCTGGGCAGACAACACTACCATCAACAGCACCAATACGGTCCTAAACTTCACCATGAGCAGAGACCAGAAATGATATTGCAGCTTCCGCTTCATCATGAAAACAACCTAAACCACAAATCACTCATTTGAATAAAGATCCACAAGAATTCCAGATTATTGGGCATTAAATCAAAATGCACTAGACTTAAAAGAAGAAAGATTACGTATGCTTGGTATTCCCCTCCCAAATTCGAGCGCCATCATGCATATAACTCTCAGAGCTTTTTCAACCTTCCAATACCATCTGGCAGATTTTCTATGCTATTGTTACCGAGATCCAGAACTTCTTTCAAGCAATTCCGTGATCCTTGTCCGTGATAAGTCCAACTGAGTCAACAATTCCAACTTCCCAATTAAGTTGGGATCTCTCTCAACCCATCGCAGCATCCCAATGATAAGCAATCCACAAGAAACCCAATGCTATCAAGAAATCTGGAAACTCAACACAGCCTGATAAGGCAAGGGTCGACAAATTCACTAAATAGCTTAAAGAGTTAATTTGCGATTATTAGCACTCCGTGTCTCTAGCTTCTCTAGAGAACTAATGAAGGAAGGAATTTCTTGTATTGCAGTTTCATCTAGAAGAAGTTCCTCCAGTTGTTTTAGTTCACCAATTTGAGGCGGTAGTTGCTGAATACGTGAACATCCACTCAAGTCCAGTTGAGTCAACAATTTCAAATTGCCAATCCAGCTGGGAATCTCTCTCAATTGTTGGCAGTTTCCCAATGACAAGCACTGCAAATTCTCAAGAGACCCAATGCTGTGTGGAAGTGTTGCAAGCTCAACACAACCTGATAAGACAAGGGTCGACAAATTCACCAAATTGCCTATCGAGTCCGGAAATCCAATCAATGATTTGCATCCCTGGCACTAAGTGTCTCTAGCTTCTTTAGATAACTGATGAAGGAAGGTATTTCTTGCATCGCTGTTTCATCTAGAAGAAGTTCCTTCAATTGTTCTAGTTTAGCCATTTGAAGCGGGAGCTCCTTAAGACCAGAACATCCACTCAAGTCAAGGGAAACGAGATTCTCCATGTTTCCAATACAATTATCAATTTGCTCTAAGTTGCTACAATCTCTGAGGATCAAAATCTCCAATCTTTTAAAAGATGAGAGGTAAGAAGTCCTTTTTAAGGAATGGCAACTTGTGAGGTTGAGAACTTTCAGCTTTTCTGCCTTCTGCAAGAAAGAATATATCATGGGGGTCAACAAGGAGTTATTCCCACTCAAAAGAAAACAAAAAGAATGTATTTCTATATCATACCATCATTGAATGCCATCCCTGCCAGATATCTGAAATCGGGCTTCCTGACAAATCGAGTATGACTAATTCCCCTGCATGAAATTTGTGTGCTTCAAAATTTGAGGGACAGTTCCCCCATTTGAGCCATCTTAATTGAGAAAATAAATCACTAAAATCTCCGCCAAGATTCACATCACTCATGTGAAGAAACCTCAAGTTCGATAAGTTTCTAAATAGCTCATCCGTAAATGTGCGGCTCCCTTGATCATATATAAAATTAGAGTTGCCTTCCTCTAGACAAATGGCTTGAATCCTTCCAGTTCCCTACAAGTACATAACCGAGGATCACAAATGTTGCATCTTACCAACTCAGTGAAATAATATCAATTATTTCTACTTAATATACCAGTAAACTCGATACCAATTTTCAGTTTCAGACTCATACCT
This sequence comes from Eucalyptus brandiana, assembly GCA_014182725.1. Taxonomy (NCBI): domain Eukaryota; kingdom Viridiplantae; phylum Streptophyta; class Magnoliopsida; order Myrtales; family Myrtaceae; genus Eucalyptus; species Eucalyptus brandiana. Next base: position 49,145,519 of record CM024675.1, on the reverse strand, counting down.
AAAATTTTCCATAAAAGTCCATGCAAAAATTTATTAATGCCATCATTAAACAATGGACAAAACCCTAACTGAAAGTTATCGAGATATTTACGAGGTGGTTCTTCAATTTCACCGACACTTTCAAAATCAAATTTAAAATTTTCAATCCCCGATAATTGAAAACGGTCATTCGAAAATAAATCAAATCTTCCAACGTAGCCTTTTCTTTACTTATTCTCTTAACCTTTCGTCTTCGCAAACAATCTGTGCGCTCTCTGACTAGTGGGGGGCAAAAAAAGAAGAAGAAGAAGAAGAAGAGCGCGCACATCTGTAATATCACATGAAGGAAGAGGAGTTTGTACGTTTTAGTGATTTTTCCCCCTTTTTTCTTCCTTGAATATTCCTATCAAAGTCATTTAAGATGATATATGAATGAGCATGAACAAGTGACTTACGAATACAACAAAATAACTGATGTATAACTTACTAAATCAACGAGGATGACTGATAATTCTATTTCAGTTGCATTAACTAAATTTCAAAATTAATGAGGATGATTATTTTGGATTTAGTTAACAATATCATAGATGTTCGCTAACAATCACACGGGATAAGAGTCACCTCAGTTACATTAGGCTTAATTATGAAACTGGAAAAATCTACATTTAAGCATTCGCTGGTCGGTTATCTACATTGTGTTCGTGAGTGGGTTCGCTGTCCGTGGTCATGTCTTTTCTAAACTACAAAGGCAGAAATTTGAGGAGAAACTGCAGTGCTTACTAAGAAAGAGCAACCTCCTTTTCCTAATCACGTCAATAATATAATACCAGCACAATAACTGACATCATTTAAAACAAGAGCACATAGATTACGGGAGCAAAAGAAAAATAGAAAGTTACCTTTTTGCTCTCTAGCACTTCCAAGGCTTCCTCGTAATCCCACAATCTACTACGTTCGTGAGGTTTGTGGTAGTTTTCTGCACGCACAATTTCCCTACCAAGAATTCTCATTTAATCATGCATTATGAGCTCATGATTATTCCCAATACTTATGAACGACAAAAATCTCAGTACTCCAATTCCTTCCTCCACAGAAAAGCCACAAGCATCCCACATGTAGTACGCAACTCTTGCATCACTCCCAATTAGAAAACAAGCGATATCCAGGAACATTTGCCTTTGATCCTCCTCCAATCCTTCATAACTTATCATCAACTTTTCTAGCACTTCCTTTTGAGGCATTTCTTGCATCTTATCCATCGTTTCTTGCCATATTTTTGGTGGTTTTCCATACAAAAATGAACCCATAACCTTGAGAGTTAAGGGAAGCCCTCCCATTATAGATACCACAAGACGAGTGAGAGCTGAAAACTCTCTAGGAGGAGAGTCACTTCGAAATGCATGTCTAGAAAATAGGATTAGAGATTTCTCTTTCTCCATTTCCTTAAGCTTGTACTTGATGTCCACTTTAGCCCTATTAAGAACACTCTTATCTCTAGTGGTAACAAAGATCCTACTTCCTGGTGCAAACCAGTTAGGATTTCCAGTCAAAGGCACTAATTGATCAGCGGTATCCACATCATCTAAAATAATGAGGACTTTCTTATCTTTAAGCTCAGATGAGATGATGCGGATTCCGTGATCTGTGTTATGCAATTGAATATTTCTTCGCAATATATCACGGATTAATTGATTTTGCAAGTAACTAATACCATTGCGATCGCATGATGCATTGATGTCTGCAACGAAGCTACAATGCTCAAATTGATTCAATAGCTTGTTGTAGATGACTTTAACAAGAGTCGTCTTACCGATGCCCCCCATTCCATAAATTCCCACACATAAGGTAGCACCAGAACTATTATTTATTAATTTCATAACCTCCTCCACATGACTATCAATTCCAACCAAATTCTTAGAAAAATCCAACTCCACCACTTTCTTCAACTCGTTCAAAACATCTTGCACAACTGATTTTACCAATTGTCCTACAGACCTGTCAAACAAAATGAGTTCAATGATATGAACGATAGCACTAAAAATAGAATTTAGGGATAATTTGGAAACCTATAAATCTTTTTCCCACCTCCATTTCTTATCTTATCTCTAAGATAAAAGTAGGTAATGCAATCCCGTGGTTGCTCCACATGATGCACCCATAACCTCTTTTCAAGGTTACTCTAAACGTACTTAATCAGAAAAAGATTTGAGGCTAATGAAGCTTTAAAGTTCTGCACATATTAAGGATCCGACTAGAAGTTCAAAATCTGTGGTCCATTAAGGATATGGATCATAATAGGAAGTATTTTTTTCTATTTTCCCTTTTGAGTATCTATGTTCTATGATGTTAATTAATCTAAAGTGGAGTTCGACATGAAGATGAAGAACAAATGTGTTTCCTCAGCATAAGAAAATTGTTTTATTTTGCGCAGATGTACGAGATAGAAATTATGTGTTCGAGATGGAAAAAAAGCACTGGAAAATATTTTACTAAACCAATAAGACAGTCTTCTTCTTCTTCTTTTGGGTTCTTTCAGAGGCGTAAGTCATCATAATAATCCAAATCCTCTTCGTAAGAATAAACACAGTTATGCTGCTTTTATGTAGGTAGAAATAAGCAAAATATAAGTTAGAGAATCCTTGCATAAAGGAAGGCAAAATTTTATAGTAAAGGAGTTTCATCATTAAAACGAATGAATCAGATCCATAAAAAAATTATGACTTGACTGGTGTTGACATCGTCAAAGTAAATAAAGTGCTGGTTAAAGAATGAAGTACCCATTAGCAAACTGCCATCCTCGTAAGGAGCTGACTTCTATCAGCGCTTGCTTCCATTCCTCCGTAGACTCTGGATCGAAACGCCTTCCGGAATAATGAAATGCTTCTCCAAAACGACCCTTTTGACCTTGGACATCCGCAGGTTCCACTTTGTAAAATATAGGGAACACTATGTGCCCTAAGCATTTCCTGCAGTTCATCATCTGAACGAGTTCATCAAGACACCATTTGCTAGAAGCATAATTTACAGAGATAATTGGGATCAAAATGTTGATGTTCCTAATGGCTTGCATAAGTTCTTCGCTCAATCTCTCGCCTACGCGGAGCTCATCATCATCCCTGAAGACACGGATTCCAGCATCGATGAGGCTATTGTAGAGATAGTCAGTGAAATCTCTTCGAGTATCTACACCTCTAAAACTCAAGAACACTTCATAATCATTTTCACTTGGCAGTATGGAAGGACTAGACGTGGCAAGATTCGCATCATCCACATTTCTTCGATCCTCCTCCACTTCTACATCAATTATCCTCGACCTTGCTTGCACTGCCATGTAAGGTATATTTTGCATCTTCTGTATTGTTTCTTCCCAAATTGGTGATGGTTTATCACGCAAAAATGAACCTGCAACCTCAATAGCCAAGGGAATTCCTCCCGTTGTAGATACCACACGACGAGAGAGAGCTAAAATTTCACTTGGAGGATAGTCTCTTTGAAATGCATGTCTAGAAAATAGGATTAGAGATTGCTCCTCATCCATTTGCTTATGCTCGTACTTGATGTCCACTCCGGTCCTATCAAGAACACTCTCATTTCTAGTTGTAACAAAAATCCTACTTTCTGACGCAAATCAAACAGGATTTCCAACCAAAGCCTCTAATTGATTAGCGGTATCCACATCATCAAGAATAATGAGAACTTTCTTATCTTTTAACCTAGATGATATGTACTTGATTCCTTCGTCGCTATTACAAAATTGAATTTTCTCTTTCTGCATATCAAAGATTAATTGATTTTGCAAGTAATTAATACCATTACAATTACATGATTCCCTAATGTCTGCAATGAAGCTACGATGCACAAATTGATTGGACAACTTGTTGTATATGATTTTGGCAAGAGTCGTCTTACCAATTCCCCCAATTCCATAAATTCCCACACGCAAGGTAGCACTAGCATTCTTATTTACCAATTCCATAACCTCCTCCACAGAACTGTCAATGCCAACCAGATAATCACTAACAACGAACTCCACCGCTTTCTTCAACTCTTTCAAAACTTTGTGCACAACCAATTCTACCAATTCTCCTTCACTCCTGTCAAATAAAAATGAGTTCAATGACATAAGTATTATCTAACGATAGCACAAACAATAGAACTCGGGGATAATTTGGAAAACTTATAATCTTTTCGCCACTTCCATTTCTTATTTTATTTGCTCAGAGGAAAGGGGTAAAGCAATCCCGTGGTTATGTAAGAGTTTTTCTAATTGTAGACTACATTAATTGATATTGTAATTTACCGTTTAACGTTTACCGTTTTACGGGGTTTGGTCTAAGGTGAGATAGAAGGTTTCTTAATTAGTCTAATGTGGCCATGGCTAGTGTGGGCCGAGTTGAGCCTGGCCCGTAATGAGAGGGACTGGCTGGAAACTCTATAAATAGTGCTCAAGTCTCTCCTCTAACCCTAATTCTCACATGTATCCTCACCTAAGGAGCGTTTACCTAACGCTACACGTGAGGGGGGCCGCCTCATTGAGCCAGTGATACGGAGGGCAATAGAGGAGAAGGACTTGTGCGTGGAACATTGTATTTCCGCTTCCGCTTCAAGAACAATAGATCCCAAAACAGGTGCGTTAATCTTTCTACTCAATTATGCATGTTCTTGTTCTAGTTATGGAGATCTTGGGGTTACGCAATTTGCGTCCAACATGTGGTATCAGAGCAACCATAACTCTAGAACTTGAACGCATAAAGGTTTTGCCCTAATCTATACGGACTAGCCCTAATTAGTATAGATCTTGCCCTAATTTGTGATTTTCGAGATTTTTTGTTCGATAAAAATAAAATTAAATCACAAATTCGGACTGGGCTCGACGAGACGAGCAAGAAGGTCGGCGGTGCGTCGTCGGGGGAGGCCGCACGCGCCCCCACGCGTGGCCACGCGCCGCCTGGGCGTCGAACGCGCGCCGCGCGTGAGCTCCACGCGCCGCGTACTCAGGCGGCGTGTGAGGGCGCGTGAAGTGTCGGATCGGCGCGTGGATGGCGGCGTTGGACTCGTATGGTGATTTCCTATCTCGTGGTATATTTATTTTATATGTTTGATAATTTTATGGATGTGAAAATACATACGGAACCCTAAATACGTGTATTTTTAGTGTATTTTTGCGTATTTTTCTTATATTTTCTGTGAAATTGGAAATATAAGTATTGGGGTACAGGTATGTTATCATATAAATATCATAATGGTGTGATTCATCAATAAAAATCAAACTTTATTGTGAATTGAAACTGGCTTAATGAGATACAATCATTATGGATAGTAATTGAGCTATATATTGAGCTGATGAGAAACGGTAAAGGTTATGAAACTTTTGTTGTTCAAGCATACTCCTTGACACGCTGATAATCTTTGAATGATGGACATCTTAAGAACTCGTGACCAAACTAATTGTACTGATTAACATATCTGCTGTATGTGAGTAATGCATGTCGATTAAGTTACTGCATATTGTATATGAACTTATCTGGTCACTTGTTAATGTCTATCAAGTTGAATATTTTTATGGTTAAGGAGTATGGCAATATTTATTCAGAACAATAGTATCTACTGTTATAGTTTAGATATTTAGTTATGTGGTTTGACTCAATTTATAGCCCACTGGTTGAAGTAATGATATTTATTACTCAAAAATTGGTTAATAAATCAGTTGTTGGCCTTGGAGTCATGTTTTGCCGTATGAAACTTATGAGTAATAATGGATCAGCTGTCAAGCTTGTCGATTTGGTGTACCCTGTATTACTATTGATGTTAATTTGTGAGAGATATTTTAGATCAACATTCTTTTTATGTTGTTCTGGTAATATGTAATTGGGGTGCATAAGAGATGTTTTGTTTTCTGTTATGGGAAGTTTCTTGTGTTACTGTGATCAATTATCTCATTGAAATCTGTAAAACAGGTTCGCTATATATATATTTATATATATGTATGATTAATTTTTATTAATGGATAAAGCAATGTAATTAGCATGATATGTGATTTTAGTGATAACTCGCCCCTATCACTAAAGTTAAAATCACATGTATATGGTGTATGTGAGGAATAAAGTTTATATCCCTGGTATGAGAGAATTTCAAGGATTCAATTGAGTAGTGACCGCCAAAGTGGCACGCTTGATTGGGTTTGAGAAATTTCGGTCTCTTATGATGATTGGGATGTCTCCTGATCTAATGCGTAGTCATATTCCCAAAGGAGGTGATTGTGTATTAGTTTATGGAGGGATACATGATAGTGTGGTGGAGGAGTGACCAATCCTAATGGTTCATATGCCCAAAGGTGATGAATTCACGAAAATTGGAATATATTCTCATAACCCTTATCATGTGGGGGAGTGTACAATTGCATGTCATGTATTCTGCCCAAATGTGATTATGTGATTTTGCAAGTAACTCTCTGGATGTGTACTTGTACGTCAAGTTACACAATGCTCACATGATACTAATTATATATATTGCTTGGTTTTCAGTAGGGGTGTCAAGAACCGAACCGGAAACCGAACCGAACCGAAAACCGAACCGAACCGAACCGAAAAAATCGGTTTTTTCGGTTCGGTTCGGTTTTCGGTTCGGTTCTCGTTAAAAACCGAAATCTCTTTTATCGGTTCGGTTTTTATCGGTTAACCGAACCGAACCGAACCATGAACCGATAAAATCTCTTTTATCGGTTCGGTTTATCCTCTCCCATCCCGTCGGTCCCGACTCTAGGTTTTATTCTGTCTGAACTCTGGCCCTCTCCTCTCGTCTCGTGTCTCCTCTTGGTCGGCTTGGAGGTGCAACGGCGACGGCGGCAGGGACGGCGACGACTGCAACGGCGACGGCGGTAGGGACGGCGACTGCGATGGCGACGGCAACCGATTGAGGGACAGAGCCCCTCTTCCTTCTGCGACGGCGCGCGCTCTGCGACCAAGAGTTTCCCTCTCTCTCTTTCTCTTGTAAAGGTGACTGCTTTTCTCTCAACTCTTGGTTGATGGTGATTCTCGCGTGCAATTCGTGCGCATCGGGTGTGTCAGAGGTCGTCAAATTGATGAATTTTGTGGGTGGAGTTCAGCACGCTGAAGTAGTGGAACAACAAGCCCGACACGTTCCGTTTCGTGTCGATCCCGCGGTGGTTTATCAACACGTCACAAGGCGGCCTCAGGACTTGGATCTTTTGCCGGAGGTTGCAGCCCCGGTGGTAAATCAAGCTCTTGGCCGTAGCCACCGGACGTTGCATTGCGTTAGCCAGAGCGGATCAAAGGGTGTAGACTTCTTTCTTTTTTGAAGGTATGTTGTGGGGTGAAACTTACGCTTTGTCCTGAGTATATATATATAGCGAGAGAGATTGCGAGGGCTTTTGGTCGTGCCGACATAGACCGCCAAGCGAAAGTACTTGGTACTTGTTTTGAAAAAGCAGAGAAAAGAGCGCAACTTGAAATATTCTAATGTCTGGACGACTGCCCAAAACCTTCAAACACGTTCTTTGCAACTTTGGGAGACATCATGAGGAGGTGGTCATTTGAATAGAATTTGTACTTTGGGTATGCTGGCTATGCTTGTGGTTTCATCCGGTGTTGATCTCTTGCTTGCTCTGTCCACTTTATTGCAGACTTATGTGCTAAAGTCCCCTACAGATTAAAGAGTTTAGGGAAACTTTTGTTTGATGACGAGAGGCTCTTGTACATTTGATGGACAGAACATCATGAGCAAATTCAGGCTTTAGATGGAAGTTCTAATGGAACTCCTTGCTGTTTATCGTTACATGTTCAATTTGCCAATAACTACAAGAAAAAGAACTACTTGTAGAAGTTTTTGGGGTGCCTCCGCATCGGATGGTTGTAGCTGTTGTTGCACTGGTTTGAACAGAAACTTCTAATAATTTCTGTTTTATGGTTGCTCACTATGTAAACGTAGTTGATGTCGTACTATCTGAAAGCTTCTGAGTTATTATGGGTATTCTCTATGCGGTGTTCTGTATTTTTTTTCTTCTTATGTTTACTTTCGTGGAAATATTTCGATTCTTATTCGGTTGTTTGCTTTCAGGTACTGGATTAGCTGCTGTTTTCATCGATATATCAGTCGAGAACTTTGCTGGATGGAAGTTCCAATTGACGTTTAATATAACTCAAAAATCCTATTTCGCTGGTTTTCTGATATATGTATTATTCAACTTGGCTCTAGTGCTGTCTTCTGTATATATAGTTACAAATTTTGCACCAGCAGCTGCTGGTTCTGGCATTCCTGAAATTAAGGGTTATCTAAATGGTATGCTTGATTGGCATTCTGCATCTTTGTTGTTCCACAATGTTTTGGCATCATTTATTCAAGAATACTCATTGTTTTGAACTCAATTATCAGGAGTTGATATACATGGCATTCTTTTCTTTAGAACTTTGATTGGAAAGGTAAATCACTTGTCAATTGTTTGCTGTTAAATTACATTACGACTTTCTCTAATGGGCTGCAATGATCGCTTAATCTCTAATTTCCACAGATATTCGGGAGCATTGGCTCTGTTGGGGGTGGCCTAGCTCTTGGAAAGGAGGGTCCTCTTGTTCATACGGGTGCTTGTATTGCTTCATTGCTTGGACAAGTTAGTACACACACCACATCCAATACTTTCTTAATAAGCACCTTATTGTTTGTTCAAAGGGCGCTTCTTAATTTTCACTTTTTCATTCATTTTGTGATCTTTTACGATCTGAGGATTCGGCTAGATCGTCACTTTATGCTTTCATATACTTGTATTGGGAATAGTTTTTGTATCTTCATATGATTAAAGGCAATGGTCCTTGACTGCATGTTTCATAGACAACTTCTTTAGATGCTTTATTCTTCAATGATTGATACACCTAAATATTTCTAAGATGTTGTGTTTCTATTTATTTGTTGGAGGCAGAGCTTCATCAATCTTGTATTGACTGTTTCCATGCAATAGAATTTTTCTAAGAATAATGTGCTGTTCCTCATTCATAAACTTTAATTCCGTTGCTCCAAGACACACGAGCGTTTCAATGCCTTGGGAGAGAATAGTTCGTTTTTATATGCTTTCAATGAGTGTCTTGTACATTTTTGCTTTGCAATTTTCAGATGTACTCTTTGCCAATTGTTTGCAGAAAGTTTTGGCAAAGAATGATGCTGGTGACCACTTCCCATTGTACGCTATGTGCTTGGGCTTGCAACCATGATGCAAATAGAAAACACAGAAAACACAGAAGCGAAAAGTATATATTGTGACATTAGATTCCTAAGTTGAGATCACTAATTTTATTTCAATTGTTTTGGTCAGGGTATACAAAAGAAAGGAGCAACATTGTGGTTATTGGGCTTAGCGTGCACACAACTCCTGTGGAGATGCGTGAGAAACTTGCCATTCCCGAGGCAGAATGGCCTTGAGCCATTGGAGAACTCTGTAGTTTGAATCATATAGAAGAAGCGGTTGTAAGAAGTGACTGAATGGATGTCTAATGTGATTTACTTTTGCTCCTTGCCATGACTATAATTTGGATTCTTGCAATAATTAATTGCCCTATGATACTTGTTTTATGGATGAAAAGCACTAGTTTCCTTTGAGTTCTTGTTAATCCGGGATTCTTTTGAAACCACATCTCGGGACGCCATCCTCCAGGCTAGATTGGAAGCAATGCAAAACTCGAGCCATTTCCAGGCTCAACTGGGACAAGCCCACAAAAGAAACCACATCTCGGGACGCCATCCTCCTTCCAAAGAATTCTCTCACAACATTCCGAGCTCTCGTCCTCATCTAGCTCAAAGACATAGATGTTCGTTTCTTGAATATGGCACAAAAACTAGAGGGAATATCAATCAATGCTTCAAGGAGCTTATATAGATGGTAAGCTGTCCCAAAAAAAAAAAAAAAACCGAAAACCAAAAACCAAAATTTGAAAACCGAAAAACCGAACCCTTGAATATAGCACAAAAACTAGAGAGAATGTCAATCAATGCTTCAAGGAGCTTATATAGAAGGTAAGCCGTCCCGAAAAAAAAAAAAAAAAAAAATCGAAAACCGAAAACCAAAATTTGAAAACCGAAAAACCGAACCCTTGAATATAGCACAAAAACTAGAGAGAACGTCAATCAATGCTTCAAGGAGCTTATATAGAAGGTAAGCCGTCCCGAAAAAAAAAAAAAAAAAAAAAACCGAAAACCGGAAACCAAAATTTGAAAACCGAAAAACCGGAACCGAATGGAACCGAACCGAACCGAACCGTTCGGTTCGGTTCGGTTCGGTTCGGGACTTATTCGGTTCGGTTCGGAAATTTTCTTTAACGGTTCGGTTCGGTTCGGTTTTTCAAAAAAACCGAACCGAACCGAACCGTTTACACCCCTAGTTTTCAGTCACCTTTTCTCGTAATTAATAACTTCATTATTATTGGGGTTTTTACTACTTCAAATTTTAAGTTATGGACATATAATTTGTTGCTCGAGAAAAGAGCAATTGAATTTTGCTTACTGTCCATAAAGCGTTCGATTCTGGAACACTTGAAAAGAGGTTTGCCTATGGACTGCACTGCTAAAAGATGATGGAAGCCTTAGTTGCTTGAAATTATATCTTATCTGATATTGAAATTAGGACACATCTACAAAGATTGTGTTTAAATCCTAATGACATATACATCTCGTATATGATTAAAAGGTTGTCAGGTTTAACAGTGGCCATGAATATTTTAGCAAGTATGACAATGCGAAATAGCTTAAAGGGTCATTTGTCAAATACTTGGTAGATTTTGGGGTGGTAAGTTAATTACTATACCTGAAAATCCTGACAAAAGATTCACCTGAAATTATTTTGTATCTTACCTAGATTATTCAAAAGTGTATTGATTTTAAGACTCTAAAGAAGATACAAAAATTATGGAATCACATACTTTAAAGTTTCTAAAGATTGACGTAATTGTAGATGATAGCTGCTTTCAGACTATTAAAGATAATAGTATGATGGAAGATCACTGTGTCTTTGTCTTTACCTATATAGATAATTATGGAATCTCCTGTACCATAGACTAAACTTGTTGAGGTTCAAGGTACTATTCTTGATATAGTTTATAATGAAATTTCTTAAACCTCTCAAGTGCAGAATGAAGTGGTGGTAACTTTATTAAGGAGATTTGTTAGGAAAAGACGACCAGTTATTCCATTAGACTATATAGTCTATTTGTGAGAGCATGACTATAATATCCACTACATGGTTGATTCAGCGACATAAATAAACGTTGTTTCTTATCCTCAATCAAGTATGTGATTAGATGCCATAAAAGGCGATATACAATCTATGAAATATGTTTGGAAACTTACTGACTTGTCTAAAGATCACAAGTTTATTAATTATAAATTGGCGTACAAAACTAAAAGAATTTCAAAGAAAGATTGTGGAATTTAAAGCCAAATTGGTAACTAAAGTTTTCACTCTAAAAGAGGGGTGGATTGTTTATAGTGAAGAAATAACTATTTCTTTAAAAGATTCTTTCAGAGTGAATGCGGCATTAACAGTTTATTTATTTATTTATTTATATATGGAGTTACGCCAAATAGATACAAAATCTATATTGTGCAATTGGAGAATTTTGCAATAAATGTTTCGAGTAAACTTGTGTGTAGACTGAAAAAAGTCTTATTTATAGTCTTAAGCAAGTTTCCAGACAATATTATTAAAGTTTCATAGTGTTGTTATTTTGTTCAGTTGGGAATAAAGTAATTCAATATACTGCAAGGTTAGTGGGAGGAAATTTAATTTTTTTCATACTCTATGTACTTGATATTTTGCTTACAAGTTGTGACTTTGAGATATTTTATATCATTTGTACTTAAGTCTGTAAGGTTTGTTTTTGCCATATTATATTAGATTTTCTCGGAGGACATTTGCTGATTGTATATTGGAAATATTCAATATACATTATTGCAAGCTAGGAATTGCTCCTGTTGTTAAGGGTGATGGACTAAATCTATCACATTGTCCTTATTTAGATATTGAGAAAATCTAATTAAATGGTGTACCTTGTGTCAGTGCACTTAAAAGTATAATGTATGCTCGAATTTGCACTAGACTAAATGTTGTCTTTGTGACGGGACTTCTAGGCAGATATCAGTCAAATCCAGGACATGATCACTGGGTTGCTGTCAAGAAGGTTTTAAGATACTTAAAGAAGACACGAGATTATATGCTAATTTACAGACATACTTAATTCTGGCAGTGAGTAAGGTATTCATATGTTAACTTTATAATATCAATAACAAGATACAGATTTATGTTAGTAGGAAGTGCAGTAAATAAAGTTCTATGTCATCTTCTACTATGTAAGCAGTATTAGTAACATTCTTTTAGGCTGTTACTTGGCTTTTAGGCTCTAGAACCTCATGAAGGAGTTGATCGTTTTAACTTTATGGATAGATCCATACGGTTGTATTAAGATAACAAATTTGTAGTATTATTTATTTACTACAGAGGTCTCAATGGGTCTAAATATATGGTGGTCAAAATATTTGACCAAAAGCAAACAGTATAGAAAGGTGACGTTTTAATATAATATATTTTCATAGATTATGTGATTGCAGATTCATTAACTAAAGGCCTAGGCCCATGTGTATTTAAGTGACATGTTATTAGCATGGGCCTAGGAATATCTTCGGATACTGTTGTTTAGTGGGAGCTATTTTGGCTTTACTCTGATAAATGTTTCATCTGTGTTCGTTACACTTTGTAACGGTTTGATATGTATCAACTTTTGCATTCAATAAAATATTTTGTATGTGTTGTTATTATGTTGAATACATATTGATAAAGTCTCAAGGGATTGTATAAGCCTTGAGTGAAGGCTAGGGGCATCCGGTTATTAGCCTTGTGCATATGTCTTGTAATACATAAAGAAAGGTTAATCATAAGGACAAGACATATGTGGGTTCATTGGAACCATAAAGCATTATCTAGTAGCATAAGTTTTTGTGACACCTAAAGTAAGAGAATGGTGACTGACAAATGAGATCTCTTTATGAGAGTTGTTATCCATTTGCCACACTACCATATTGAATCCATATCAATAAAGTTGAGAGTATTCGTGACCATGGAAGGCTCTGTGTGTATACATGCAGTTATCGCCATGATTCGGTGTTTAAGACTTTATAGGATAGGATTGACTATTAAGAATTATCTCTAGACCAATGTGCGCACATAAGGTACGATTTCAATTAATATAGTTCAAGTGGGAGAATGTAAGAGTTTTTCTAATTGTGGACTACATTAATTGATATTGTAATTTACCGTTTAACGTTTACCGTTTTACGGGGTTTGGTCTAAGGTGAGATAGAAGGTTTCTTAATTAGTCTAATATGGGGCTGGCTAGTGTGGGCCGAGTTGAGCCCGGCCCGTAATGAGAGGGACTGGCTGGAAACTCTATAAAAAGTGCTCAAGTATCTCCTCTAACCCTAATTCTCACATGTATCCTCACCTAAGGGGCGTTTACCTAACGCTACACGTGAGGGGGGGCCGTCTCATTGAGCCAGTGATACGGAGGGCAATAGAGGAGAAGGACTTGTGCATGGAACATTGTGTTTCCGCTTCCGCTTCAAGAACAATGGATCCCAAAACAAGTGCGTTAATATTTCTACTCAATTATGCATGTTCTTGTTCTAGTTATGGAGATTTTGGGGTTACGCAATTTGCGTCCAACATGCTCCACAAGACCCACTCATAACTTCTTTTCAGAAATATCGTAATTTATTAGAAAGAGATTGAGGCTAATGAAGCTTTTCAAGCAGTCTCTTTTTCTCCTTCTTCTTCTTTTATTTATTTTTGGTTCTTTTAGAGGCGTCAGTCGTCGTAATTATCAAATTCTTATTCGTAAAGATGAACGCAGTAATGCTGCCTTTATGTAGGTAGAAATAGGCAAAATATAAGCTAGAAAATCCTTGCATAAAGGAAGGCAAAGTATTATATAGCAAAAAACTTCCATCATTAAAACGAACGAATCGGATCCATAAAGAAAATTACGATTTGATTGATGTTGATATCGTCAAAGTACCTACCCATTAGCAACTTCCCATCCTCGTAAGGAACTGACTTCTCCGAGAGCTTGCTTCCATTTGTGCACAACCACCTTTTGGGCTAAATGCCCCTGAGAACGATGAAATGCCTGTCCAAAACGACCCGTTTGACATCGCACATCTGCAGGTTCCACTTTGTAGAATATGGGCAACACTAACCGCCCCAAGTGTTTTTGGCACTCCATCACGCGAACTAGTTCATCAAGGCACCATTTATTAGAAGCATAATTCTCAGAGATAATCGGGATTAAAATCTTCTTGTTCTCAAGGGCTTCCGAAGATTTGAGCTCAAATCCTTGCCTTTGAGGAGCTCAAGCAGTGTCCCCGAAGACACAGATCCCGGCATTGACGAGGCCGCAAAGAGAGGTGGTCGACAAAGCGCTCTCTAGTATCTTTGCCTCGAAAGCTTAAGAACACGTCGTAGTCATTTTCACTCGGCTGGATCGGAGGACTAGGCGTACCAGGATGCTGATTGTTGGGAATGACTGATCCCCGAAAACCGGATTCGACACTAAATCGAACCCCTAAATCAATGCGGAAGACGAAGCCCGGGAAATAACACGTATCACCGATCGTAAAACACACCACGGATTCGAGCGTACCTTGTTAGCCACAGATTAAACACCGTCGTCAATGGAGGAAGAGAATCCGGTCGATGAAGCCTTGAAGGGAAGAAATTGGAAGCCGTATGCCCATCGTTCTTCGGGAGAGAAAACGCGCGGGAGAGAAGCGTACGTTGATTCTAATCCAACCAAGTGTCTTCTCTCTCTTTCTCTCTCCCCTTTATACCTCTCCCCTTCTACGGGCCCTTTTTCCCGTGGGCCGGGCCTTTTTGGGCCCAACTTGAGCGGATGGGCCTTAAGCCCATCTAATAAATCCATCATCTCCCACTCGCACATGGTGGTGCAAAACCAACATGGGCGGACAGGCCCTACTCATCCCCATCAAAGAAAAATCCAGCATAGACTTTCACTTAACATGGTGGGCCGAACATAATCCTCTTTTCCTCTCTTCAACATTCATACCGGTGAATAATCCGTGCGACCAAAGATACTTTGAGAGCTCGTTGCCATACATCTGTTAGGAATATATAGCAGCTCATAATGGGCTTCACATCCTGAGTAGATTTAGTATGCAGTACCCTAGATCGATCGATCACATTTATATCTCCCTTGATCTCTTTTTATACAATGATATATATATTGTATTCACAATTATGATTATCACAAAGACAGTCATAATTGGTTAACCGGTGAATACAAAACTATAATGTGATTCTCCAAAATCGATCTTCCTCTTTCCTTCAAACTCTCAATTTCAGTTCAACTTGCTTTTCTAGAAATGCCCCATTAGATCGAATCACTCATGACCATTGGCAACATCCTAAGATAGCAAACACTAAATAGAAATCTTGAGAATAAGTAAGAGTCATGAGGGGACTAAAAAATTGAGGAACTCTTTTCCTCAAGAGTCTCACACGACATAAAAGTTGAGATCAAACTTTTGCCACTCTTATTGGTCGTCTCATGCATACGTAGTATGAAATACGTATTACGGTATTAACTCCTTTCCCATGGAGCGTATGTCTACATCTTCAATACCGTACAGATGATAGTTCAGACATATCCAATGTCTAACTTGAGTTCACGTATCTACTCATTCACAAAATTCATCAGAACTCACATCTGGCATCTTAGACAGATAAGGTAAAATATGTGGGATATTTTACTTTCGGACATCTTTAGTATTATGTCCTCATCTTAACACTCAGTTAAGGCGACATACGTATTTTAAGCTTGAGCTCTCGATTATCACCTAGATAATAAGCTTAAAAATAGTCTCATCTCCATTTATCACACAGTAAACAGAGGCGATTACCCGTGTGAGTGGGCTAATCTTATATCTGTCCGACATACTTCTCAACTTAAAGTAATGCATTGAGCATTAAGATGCATAAAGATCAAACAAAGATTCATAGGCATTAATGATGAAAACATAAATTCATCAAATTGTGAACACTTAGGGAAATTACAATATTCAGTACATCAGCCTCTACGCAACCCTAGAGATTTCATATGGCCACAAAACACATCTCTCGGGTATTGGCTTTGTCATAGGATCTCGCTACCATTCTATGCGTAGTATGTACTCTAAGTTCACGTCCTTTCGTGCAACCATATCCTTTACAAAATTATACTTGGTATCTATATGTTTGGTCTTGCCATGATATTTTGGATTTTTGGTGTACGCTTTCATTGCTTGGCTATCACGGTTAACCAACAATGAATGCAAAGCACTTCCAATAACACCTAAACAATCCAAAAAATCTCTAAAGCCAAACATCTTCTTATACTACTACTGATAATGCCACGAACTCAATTTCTATCGTGGACAAGGCTATGCATGTTTGTTTTTTACAGCTCCAACATATGGTGCCATCATTCAGTAAGAAAAACAAACCCAGAGGTAGATTTCCTTTCATTTAAATCTCTTCCCCAATCAGAATCAGGATAGCCTTAGAGTCGCAGATCCTTTCCTTTATAACTCATCGTCTAATCGCAGTTCCCTTTAGATACCTTAGTATTTTCATAACGGCTTTCCATTGTGCTTGACCTGGATTGGATTGGTAACTACTCACCATTCTAAGCGCAAAACATATGCCAAGTCTTGTACACATCATAGTGTACATCAAGCTTCTAACAAAGACTAGCATAAGGAACATGTTTCCTTTATTCCTTCTCTTGTGGAGTCCCCTGGACACGCCCTATGGCTCAATCCTTCACCTTTTGCAATAGGAGTGTCTATGAGTTTATAATCTTGAAATCTTAACTCCAAGAATATATGCAACATTACCCATGTCCTTCATCTCAAAATTGGAAGACAACCAACTTTTGACAAAAGATTGACAAACTCCATATTACTTCGGCAATTAGTATATCATCAACATATAATGATATGATCACAAATTGATCATTGGATATTTTGATATATACACAATGATCATCATCTATCATTGTAAAGTCATATGCCATTATGGCATTATGAAAACGTATATATCATTATCTTGACGATCGCTTAAGGCCATATATCGACCCCCAAAGTCGACATACCTTTTCTTCTTGGCCTTTCACTATGAAACCGGCGGGTTGTTCCATATATGTTCCTTCCTCTAATTCTCCATTGAGGAAAGCAAGTCTTTACATCCATTTGATGTAACTCAAGATCCATACTTGCCATTATTGCCAGAATAATGCGAATCGAGGTAAATCTCACTACAGGAGAAAATATATCTTCATAATCAATTTCTTCCTGTTGATTATAGCCCTTCGCCACAAGGCGAGCCTTATGCCTTTCTATCGAGCCATCAGCCTTTTGCTTTATTTTGAGAACCCAGTTGTTCCCAATAGCTCTGCGTCCTTTTGAAAAATCAACCAGTTCCCAAACATGGTTTGACTTCACTTACTCCATTTCCTCTTTCATTGCATAAATCCACTTTTCCTTATTAGGGCAATTTAGAGCCTTATTAATATTTCTTGGCTCATCCTCATCTTGTGGAGCAACCATAAAAGTTTCCCTTTCAATGTCAAAACATTGACGGGGAATACTTTGGCGACTTGTTCACCGTATGGGAGATTGTACACTTAGCACATCATTCCCCATCATGCTCCCACTTGGATTAGGTAACGATGATGTTGTCACATCAGATGGTTGCAATTGAGAATGAGTTGAATTCAATTCATCACATCTCATATTACTCCCACTTGGACGAACTCCACTGACATCATTATCTTGATCCAAGGTTTCAAATAGGGAACAATCTTCCCTTATTTTGCCCTTCTTAGGAAATTCATCCACTAAGGATGTGACATCCCGTGTTTCAAATTCAGTTATACTCCCACTTTCCCGCTCACCTATGAACACATATCATTTCGAGTGTTCGTAGTATCTCATGAAAATACTCTTATTTCCTTTGGGACCCAATTTCCCAAACTTGTGAGAGGACTCATGAATATAGGCAGCACAACCCCATGGCTTAAGAAAAACTTAAGTCCGGTTTTCTAACTGTCCATTACTCATATAAAGTGGAAATAATTGATTTGAAAGGCATCCGGTTAAGTATATTGGCAGCAGTTAACAACGCATCACTTCAAAGAGTGATAGGTAAGTTAGGATGCGCCATCTTGGACCTAACCATTCTAGTAGGGATCTGTTTATTCTCTCTACAACACCATTTTGTTGAGGAGTATATGGAATAGACAACTATCTTTATATTCCTTTTTCATCACATAATATTCTGAACTCATCAGATAAATATTCTCGACCTCGATCGGATCTAAATACTTTTATTTTCTTGTCTAATTGATTTTTTTTTGCCAGGTTCATAAACCTTCTGAAACAACTTATGCTTCAGATTTATGAGAAATCAAATAGACATATCCGAATCGAATATAATCATATATAAAAGTGATGAAATAAACAGCCCCATGCCTTCCTCTCACATTCATTGAACCACAGACGTCATAATGGATTAAATGCAGAGGAAATTCAGCTCTTTTACATTTTCCAAATAGTTTCCTTGTCATTTTCCCTACTAGACAATGCTCACTTATGGACAAATCGACTTTTTCAATATTGCCCAACAAGCCCTCTATGGCTAGTCTATTCATACATTGTTGTTGTTGGCCCATATGACCAAGTCTAGCATGCCACCATATTCACATCATTATCATATGAAGTAGAAGACGTGAAACAAGGGAATAACATATTGACATCATCACAGTTAACATTTAGTACAATAAAACCATTCAGTAAGTGACCATAACTATAGTAGTTTGTATCTAAACACAAATCTACACCTCTATTATGGAAGTTCACACTAAAACCAAGTTTAACCAACATCAAAACAGACACAAAATTTCGACGAATCTCCGGAGCATATAGAACATTAAGGTGCGTCCACCACTCATGTTCAATTGGCAGGTGCCAATTCCTTTAACTTCAGCTCTAGAGTTGTTTCCTATATGGATCCACTTAGTTCCAGTTGGTACTTGTCGGAATTCCACGAAGGATCCTCTATCCTTCTCTTCATGGTCTGTCGCTTCTGAATCTACAGTCCACAAAGGATTGGATTCAGCTAATAATACAGAACTTGACACATAAGCAAAGTTCTCAAATGTACAAGAGGTGTTGACTTTTTGACTCACAACAGTTGCAAGCATAGTGACATTTCTTGTCACAATTGTAACACCTCATCCTTGACATTTTCTTCACTTGAGGACGTTTTCCTCTCTTGTGTTGGTTAACTCTTGATTTCTTGCAATAAGGACTTGATCCTTTGCATTCCCACATATTAAACGAATCAATATGCTTGCGCTTAGAGCACAAAGCCCTTTTTTTTTTTGAGCTAGAACCAGAATAGCAATTGTCTATTTTCTGCTCAAATGCCGTTAGACGGTCCTCTACCAGCTCAAGGTGGCGCATGGCATCCTTAAGATCTTCCATAACATGGTCAAGAGCTTCTAGTGCTTCTTGCTTTTCCAAAGCACATATTGAATCTTCTTATTCAATATTTCACAATTGTTACCGTTCATATCAGCAATCACGTTCTTAGTTCTTTGAACCATCGTTCAATACATCGACATCCATGCACGAATAATTAATGCCTATCATTTATGCATCCCTATTTGCATAGACCAATCATATTAATAAATAATTTCAAGTAAGGCTTCAGAATCAAAAGGTCACTATGTTTCCAATCATCCTCCAAAAATCCTAACTTAAAACTATCATTAATATGATTGTCATATGCAAAATCAATTCTATGAAGCTACAAAAGCTTCTAAAACTACCCACACGCCTAATTACCCACAAAGAACTAAAGAATAATGAGAAAGCAAATATATAATCTAATATCCAATAAAATAACAATGCTTTCACATAATACAACTATACATTACACTGAGCAATATATATACAGGGAAAAAATTATCAACATGGAAAGAGATATTCACATCAAAAACATCTCAAATTAATCCAAGGGATAAATAGGGAATGTCCCTTCTAATGTCATTCAAAACATCTCGAGAAAACGAAGGCACATTTGCCAACCATGGAAAAACTTTTGGAGAGCTTTCATGTCGCCACCAAGGCGCATTCACTCGGCGCCATGTGGCGCTCAATCTTAGGGTTGAAGTTTTGGCCAACTCAATCCTATAGTGCTCTCTTACAAAAGCTTCCACTAGCTTCCTATAATCCGGACCACGTTGACCTCCCATAGCCGATCAAACACGCTTGCCATTCAGGTGGAAGAGTGTTTATCAAAGCCGGCACCTTCTCAAAGTCCGGCATAAGATAACCATTCCAGGATGATTTCTGTATCATCGATTGACCTTGATCACATGTGATACTAAATCACCGTCATGCCACCGATAATTAGCTAAATCGACATCAGCCTTTTAAGTCTTGCATTTCCCCGTCCCTTCTCGGGCTTGCGGGTATTCGTGCATAACTCATTATAGTTCCGCAACAAATGCAGTAACTAAATTGGATCACTTATAATCCATAATAAACATAAGGGAAAATACATAATTTTCCAAAATTCATGCAACAAATGCAGAATAAAAAATGGATTACTTATAACCCATATAGGCATGATCAAAAAAAAAAGAAACAAATTCCTTTTTTTTTTTTTTTTTTTTTTTTTTTTTTTTTTTTTTTCGGGTCAACGGTCAACGGTCAAAGTCAACGGTCAACGGTCGTCGGTCAACGGGTCAATGGGTTGGGTCAACGGTCAACAGTCGTCGGACGTCGGACCGGTCGGACCGAACGGACCGGTCAGGCCGGTCGGACCGTCCGCGCGGACCGACCGCACGTGCCTCGCTCGTGCGGGGATGACGTCACGCGACGTCATCCGCACGTGCGGGCGCGTGCCGCGTCCGCAGGTCGGGTCGGGTCGCCGTCGCCGGGTCGGTGGTCGCCGGCCGGTGATCGTCCGGCGAAACGTCGTCGGTGATGACGTCATCGGTGACGTCATCCGTACGGTTACCGACCGTTGGATGACGTCATGATGACGTCACCTCGTGACGTCAGCACGCGTCGGTCCGCGGACCGGCGCGTGCCGTTTCGCCGGTCGCCGGCGCGCACGTGCCGGTTCGCCGACCGGCGCGTGTAGCGCACGCGCTGGCCAAGGCCAGCGCTTCTGGCGCGTCGCGCCCACGCGCAGCGCCTTCCGGCCGCGCGTGTGGGCGCGTGCGGTGGCTCCCTGCGGCGGTCGACACATCTCCGGACTCGTCTCGACGTCGCGCTTCTCCCAGTGTCTTCAGATTTTTATTCCGACTTACGGAAACTCAGAAAAAAGCCGAAAAGGGGCTCGGGTGTCGGGATTTTCGCCCGGTTCCGTACGGCCGAAGGGATTTCGCGAAAAATCAATCAAAAACATCAGAATTGATCGGGAAAAACGTGAAACAGGGCTCTGATACCAATGTTGGGAATGACTGATCCCCGAAAACCGGATTCGACACTAAATCGAACCCCTAAATCAATGCGGAAGACGAAGCCCGGGAAATAACACGTATCACCGATCGTAAAACACACCACGGATTCGAGCGTACCTTGTTAGCCAGATTAAACACCGTCGTCAATGGAGGAAGAGAATCCGGTCGATGAAGCCTTGAAGGGAAGAAATTGGAAGCCGTATGCCTACTGTTCTTCGGGAGAGAAAACGCGCGGGAGAGAAGCGTACGTTGATTCTAATCCAACCAGTGTCTTCTCTCTCTTTCTCTCTCCCTTTTATACCTCTCCCCTTCTACGGGCCCTTTTTCCCGTGGGCCGGGCCTTTTTGGGCCCAACTTGAGCGGATGGGCCTTAAGCCCATCTAATAAATCCATCACTGATCATCCGCGTCTCTTTGCGCACTTGCTCTCCTCTTACTCAGAAGCTTGTGCGCGAGCACACCGAGAAGGATCGGTGCGACAACCGCCACGAAAGGGTTGCTAAGAACGAGACGACGCATTTCTTCTTTGCCCCGACTGACTCTGCCCGTGGTTTCTCTTCCGAAGTCGGACTCTCAAGTGCGAAGGATATCGAAATGATTCCGCAAAATTAAAAAATGCCTTTTTATTTGCCCGAGCAGAGGAGCTTTTTTCTTTTTACTATGCGGAGGGGGAGGGAAGGGGGAACTAGAAGCCTTAGCGGAGAAGGTGGTATATACATATACATACTTTCTCATTCGTGAGAGAGGCCCTGCCGTTTTTGCCGTGGGGGTAGAAACGGGCAAAGCCCCACGCGGGAGCGGGCTCCATCTCCTCCAGCCCGCTCAAGTGAGGTCTAGGCATTGATTCAAGAAGGATTCGAAATAGCACACAGCTGTGCGGTCGAAACAGCACCCGATCTTTGAGACAACCCCACATGAGATCTTATATTTTATTCTTAGAGATATCAACAGCAGCAAATGACACTAGATCCATAATTAATTCCAGGAAAATTACATTCCTGGAACCTATATATTTGGAAGAATACTTTTGGCCATTTTTCTTTCTTTGATTATGATTCTAATCACACTATTCTGGCGTGATAATTTAAGTCTTTGTATCAAATTTCTATTTGAATTTGTCGAAAATTGTTGAATCAATATTAGCTATGTCATGTGGCTCCTCCATATATAAGCCTCTAAATGTAAATCACCATTTTAGTCCTTGTACTTTTCAGAGTATTCTAATTCATCATATTTTTAGTACATTTTCATCATTGCAGCTTTAACTTTGAAAATAGGTGTCGCAATCTTTACAAGGTGGTTGACAATCACCTTATAGCCGTGACATCTCTACAGTTATAATAGCTATTAAAAGTAATCCACCCAATTTTTAGGTTTGTTGTAATTTTATAATAAATATTACCAAACACACAAGTCAGAGTACTTCATTGCACAACATCATTTTGCATTCATCTCGCCGGAAGAATGCCACATTAGCAATTTGGCCAGAATTTCTCACTATTGGCATTTAAATATTTAATTTATCTCCGATTATGGTACTTGTACTTTTTGAAATTTTTGGCACTAAAGTGTATGGTAAATGGGCTCTTTGTTCATGTACTTTGTTTTTGCTGCAATATTAGTATGTGTACCATTCATGATGGGATCTTAAGTACAATTTTTCACATTTCCATTTCAACTAAAATGTAAATGATGCGAATTATCAATTTGATACGTCACATTTAGATGTGTGTAAGTGTTTATAATTGTTATCAGTTGTTTTATTACCAATAATTGAAGGAACTTTTTCTGAAGGCACTTAATGTTTAAGAGTTGAGATTTGACAGCCTCGATGCCTAATAGCCTTCCTACGATGCCAACAACCCATTCCAATCAATGTGATGTGAACTTTTTAGGATTGCTAGACTCGAGTGAATTTCCAGAATATTTTGCCTATAAATAGCGAGTTAAAGTTGTAGTTAGAAGATTTAAAAGTATATCTGTTAATGGAACTGTCAATATAATCTAAATGTAGAAATCAACAATTGAAAGTTAGTCTTGATTTGATATTTCCATATGATTTTGAATGAAAATAAGACAAAAGTAATTGACTTTTCATTAAAAAAAATAGTTTAGAAACTAGCTGTGATACTAAAACCACGTAACAAAGCCCTAAAATATGTTATTTCTTAAAAGTATGGGACCAACAAGTATAATTCGTTTTAAAGGCTTGTATATTTAGCCATCAAAAGTTCAAAGCTACAGGGACAAACTATGGTTTTATATTAACTTACATATATCAAAGAACTAACAATGACAACCTTTTAACCACAAAACACTGTCACATGAGCTCATAGATGAGTGATAATAATCTTTTCACTAAAAAATTGATATTATGTCATCAATTTTTCTAGAATCCAAGTTTGACCTGAATTTATCCTCAACCAATTTAGTTCTTATCCTAATTGAAAATTTCCAACAAAAAAAAAAATCTTCTCTTTTTATGATTTGGTCAAGCTACTAAGGATTTATTTGGTAACCATTCTATTTCCCGAAATAATTTTTGCTTACAAATGATTTTTTTTTTTTATTCTGTTCCCCAGACGAGTTTTTAAGCATTTGAATACGTTTAGTAATTATCCAAAATTTCTACTTTTGGGATAGAAAGGCATTTGATATAATTTGAAATTCTTTTACAACTTAGAATTTCTTTTAATTTTTAGTACTTATTATATTTTTCTCTTTTTCTTTTATTTTTTCTCTTTTTCTCTTTTTCTTTTTTCATCCGTCTTCTTCTTCTCTAACCGATCACTAGCCATCGGCAACCGACTGGGTGAGGTCCAACGACCTCACCAGAGCCTTGCAAGTGGTTGGGTGAGTTTGCCTAGCCACTGGCAAGGCTTGACCTCACCCAGCCAATGCGAGGCTGACCTAGCCCTGGCTTGGCGAGGTCGAGCCTCATAGCCGTTAGCGATGACAATTGAGAAGGCTCAGTCTTGCCAGATTTGGGCGAGGTCAACCCTCACTAGGCCTCGCCTTAGCCTAGCGAGGCTTCGGCAAGCTCGCCCAACTAGCAATGAGGAAGAAGAAGAGAAAAGAAAAAAAAAAAAAAAAAAAAAAGGAGAGAGAGAGAGAGAGGAGGGAAAATTTGGTTTCATTCTGGAATTGATCACAAGAACAAATAAGCAACTTTTGTATACTTCTTGATTATGTTCTGGGAACAAAAAAGTTATCAAATGAATTTTTTTTTTCTTGATAAAAAAATAAATTAGGTACTATTTGATCAGTTAACAAATGAACTATAGAGGTATTGATTAAATATAATAGGAGGAAAAAACATACTATAAAATTTCTTTAATTGGTGACGAATAAGTATTGTTAGACACTCATTAATAGAAGTTGTTTTTTTATGTATATATTTATGCCTTGGCAATGCAATTAAATGAATACAAGGCGGATCCAGAGGACTGAATCCTCGAATCTTACCATGTGGTACTTTAAAAAAGTAAAAAAGTTAGAGAATCCTATGGACATAACGACGCTCAATGCACCGGGACGCGCAACGTAAATTATCTTTTCAGAGCTGACCGGTCTTGTTTCTACCTTATTCCTTTCCCGGAGGTTTGCATATTTATAATTGTTATATAAATATGTAATAATGTTTGACGAAGATGCAGAAAGCACGTGCGGGCCCACCACAGATGACCCTTGGAGGTGGGTAAATGAATTTACACTGATCTGCATTTGCTTTTAAGCCGAACATCATCTGCCAACTTCCTTGCACTAAGGGTGTCACGCCCCGATCCTCAGGCACGCACACATCCGTCTCACTTGGTCGATTCTTATAATGCGATATCCCAGGATAATGTATCACCGACCCTTTCATTTTTAAGCACATGCGGAAGCAGTTAAAATCCCCAGACAATAAAACGGTGGGATAGAAAAGCAGGGCCATATTTTTCATATTGAAATTTATAACCGAACTTTTATACAAACCACAAACCAGAACACTTCACAAACTTTTTATTCTAAACTCTATTCACATGAAAATGGAGATATCAAAGAAGATACAATCTCAGTCCATCTGGGCCGTACTCAAGGCCCCCTCAGGATTATCTTCTTTTCCCAAAAATCCTTCTCCGACTCTTCCTCCTCAGCTCCTTAGCGGGATCCTGAAATGTTTTTCCCCAAACTGGGATGAGACTACGTCTCAGCGAGTTCTACCCCACTAAGCCCAATTAGTAAACTATTATACTAAAGGCTGCCTAAACACGCATAGGTCATAAGACGTACCTTGGCCTCATATCCCACTTGCAAGTCAGTACAATTCATAATAGACACCCAAGCAATCATATCACCGATCGAAGCATTGATCAAATCGACTTAGTCGATTTCACATCAGGAAGACCACTCACTATCATCTCCCTTCAATCATTCAATTCACAACATCAAACCAAGGCAATGAATCACATTGAGACATTCTCAGATCGAATCATCGATCAATCGACCTAGTCGATTACAAGCTAGACGGACCATTTCTAGGTCATTCATCCAACACCAAGCAATTCCTTAGATTTAGTGGCTTTACGGTCTCACCCGACCCTCTCAAGATCTAGTGGCTTTACGGTCCCACCCGACCCTCTCGAGAATTAGTGGCTTTACGGTCCCACCCGACCCTCTCAAGATCTAGTGGCTTTACAGTCCCACCTGACCCTCTCGAGAACTAGTGGCTTTACGGTCCCACCCGACCCTCTCAAGATCTAGTGGCTTTACGGTCCCACCCGACCCTTTCAAGATGCCAGACTATGTCACCGAGCCACGTGCATTCTCCAGAAGACATACCGAGTCTCCGAGCCACGTGCATTCTCTAAGGCTACCTTTTTGCCAAGATGACATATCTAATCACCGAGCCACGTGTCCTTCCCAGGTGACACTCCAATTCACCGGGTCACAGGCATTCTCCAGGTGATTTACCAACGCACTTTCAATACTGACAACCGATACTCGACCAATCCTCAATCACATAATTAAACATCGCATTATTTAAGAACATAACTTAAAAATGCACAATTAAATCAATTTGACACGAATTAAAACTCGATTAAATAAACAGACTGCACCACGACGATCAGCACGAGATTTCGGTCGTCGGCCATCTCAAACTTAATTTCCAAAAAAAAAAATAATTAATTAATTAATTTCGAGAATTAATTATTAAATATTAAAAATTCCGTTTAGCTCAAAATAAGGTCCAATTAAATAAACGGACTTCACCACAGTCATCAGCATAATTTTCCGGTTCCGGACCATCTCCCTTGGTTTTTCAGAAAATAAATAATTATTTAATTTAATTCCGAAAATTAATATTTAAATGCCAAAAATCCCACTTAGGCTCGAATCATCAAATTGAAGCCCGATTTGGGGTCCAAAATTCCCGAGACACACCCAATAAATAGTAGACCACGTCTACTTGTTAATTGCACAATCAATTTATCTAAATCGCATCACAATTGACTAATAATTGCTAATTACTTCTAATCTAACAACCTAAACATAATTAATTAAAACTAAACCAACCTAAAGCATAATTAGCCAACTAATCAGGGGTTAGTGAGATTACTCACCAAATCGCACGCAAATCGGATCAATCCGACGGCGGCGACGCGAGGAACAATTGTTCCCAAAGCACGGCTCGGGTTCGGGGCCGAGAAACGCCCCAAAATGGGCCAAAACCTCACTGCAAACCCAATTTCTGCACTCTCTGTGCGCGGCTGGTTAAGGGCGAAGGAGGGCAGATTCGGAGCTGGGTTGGGTCGGAAATGGACGAAGGGGCCGAACCGAACCAAGGCGAGGCTTAACGGTGGCCGGAGGAGGGGTGGACGGCTCCGACGGAGCTCCACCAGATCTGAAATGTCGCTGAAACAGAGGGCTGAGTGAGGGGGAGGCCGAGGCAGGCGGAGCACGGGACGACGAACGGCGAGGCGACGCGGGCCGGGAACGGCGTGTGGCGGCGAGGCGGCGTGCGGCGCGACTGCAGCTCCTTCAAGCAACGCCGATCGTTGCTTCGCTCTTGCTGGTCGGCCTGTTCGAACCAGAGGAAAGAGAGAGGGGCGAAGCCGTGCACGGGCAGCAGGATGGCGGACGGCGGCGGCTCCGGCTCCGGTTGCTTGCCGCATCGGCGCCGAGAGAAATCGCCGCTTCGGCTTGCTAGTTCGCCGATCTTCGGCTTCCATGGAGGTTTGAAGAAAAAGAAGGAGATGGGGGAGGAGTTCCGTGGACGAAGGAGAGAGAGGGGAGGAAGAAAAACCAAATTTCCCTTTCTTTTCTCTCACTCTCTCTCTCTCTTATGTCAGCCACACATGGCCACCAACAGCTGTCTCCCACTCTTCAATTTTTGACACTTATGTCCCCTTCTAGAAGCATTTAAGTAGTTCAAAGAGTTGGGTTTATGGGCATACGAATTTTGCTAACTTTTCTTCCCAAATTGAACCTTAATCCACTTGAATCAAATCAATTTGATCCCCATAATTTCATTAAATATTTCATCGATAAAATTGGTACTTTTTCTTATCAGTATAGCCCACTCGCATCCCAATTTCACCATCCCTGGTTTCAACTGAATAAAACAGCCCTATTTATCCAGTCAAATTAAAACCCGAAAATCTGGATGTCACAACTCTTCCCCTCTTATAAAAATTTCGCCCTCGAAATTTAAACCTTTATCAGTTCTTAAATGAAAGGTGGGAGTATTGTCGTTTCATCGAGTCTCACTTTTCCACGCTGATCATTCAGTCTCGTGGCGTTGTCTGACCACTTTGACCAAGGAGATCATCTAGGTACACAAACTCTGATCTTTCTGAACTAACGACTGAATTGAGCTTCTCACATAAGACATTCTGTCATTCACATCTGATCTCTTTTTCTCGACTCCCTAATAAACCTTCGAACCTCAACGATTCAAAATTTCCGATAGTTCTGAGTAGCCTTTACTCTAACACTGATCTAACAACTGCAAATACTGATCACTGAGCTGACTCTGGACTTGCGATTTTCTGATTTATGATTTCATCTCAACCTATTGAAATCCTGTACACTCTGCTTTGCACTGATTAAAAAGAAACTATCCGAAAACTCTGCCAACTTATAATCTCTGATCTAGATTCGAGATATAATTCACCCCCGGCACTCCATGCCGGTGAATTATCTGATGCACACACACTTTGGTATATCCATTCTCTAACATGATAGAATCTTCAATTTCTGAAATCAAACTTAGATTGGCGGTTAATTTCACTCCGACACGCTTTTAGTGTGACCTAGACTACTGAGTAGTGTTTAGAGCTTTTTAGGACAAATGACCCGTGGTCGATTTTCTTCGAGCCACAATAAACCCACTCGACCCATTGGCAACTCTCGATTGTCGTGAAAATCTCAAAGATTCAAATACGGACACAGGGTACCAAAACGATAGAAACATCAAATTAGTACCGGTCGATGAGAATTTTCCAATTTAGTGGTGTCACCCACGATCGGTCATTCATCTCAGTCGAGCCGATCTATTTCTGATTTCAAATCGATTTTATACTGTGCCGCAATGATCTTTAAAGATGAGCACGGTCGAGAAGTCAATCCCTAGTCGAATTCTCAAGTCTATTTGCCTTAAGGTCCTTAATAACTCACCCAGCTAGTCTAGTTATCTCATGAGTGGCTAACTCAGAGAAAAACACTGTAATCGCATCGAGGAAATGCCCAATTTATTTAATCGAAATCAAAGCCCAAAATCTGGATGTTACATACTCAAAACAAGATCTACTCATACTGTACCAAAGTGGACCAACTCCATCTATCGATCAACCACTATTCTCAAATGGTATCAGTAATCCCCTGAATCTTTAATAAGCCTATCACAATGTTCCATTGTGATATATTTTCATTCTTACTTGGGACTCTCAAGTGATGGTAAAATTCTCCCGATTCGCATTCCACTTACTGACACTTCTGACGCTTTCAACTCGCTCGCCTGTATTTATCTTCATATCGCCTTACTAATCTAGCTAATGCGATTCGATTTACTTGCACCAGCTGGTCAAAGCTGCGATACTATAGTGAACTTCCGACAAGATCTTTTCCCTGAGTGCTACACTGTCAAGTGCACTCAATTCCTCATGGAACCCGAACGTTCCACCCTAAGAAGTTTCAAAGTTAGATTCTTTCTTGCCAGTATCCTCTTATAAGATCTTCTGAACATCTCTGTCTGTTAACTAGGTGCCGATTCTAACTTGAACATTTGGTTCAATTTTGAGGGCGGCTATAAAATTTAAAGGGTAGCCTACCTCAAATTTGAAAACCAAATTTCGAATCCTTTTTAAGTAAAGTTTATACTTTAGCCAGCCTATGTATAATCGAAGACTCTCGGCTCAACACATAAATTACTTCTTTCATTCTCCCAAGATAATACCAGATAACATCATTATAGTTCTGCCAAAACTCTGATTCACGACACTGTTTCATGTTCAACTTATCGGGTCTCAACTGGCGGGACAGTTATACAACAATCTTCTCATGTTGTATCAATACATACCCAGTCATTGGCAAGACACATCACTAAAGGTTTCATGCTTTCCAGAGCCAAATGAAAAGTTTAGCACAAGTGCGGTAGCCTGATCTTACTGAAGCTCTGGAAACTATCCTTGTACTTATCTATGCCAATGAATTTCTCTTCTTTCTCAAGAGGTCAAGCCCATGATAATACTAATGCTGAAAATTCTTTCACAAACCTTCCGTAGTAATCTGTCAAATCCCCACAACTTCTGATCTCTGACATTGATGTCAATCTTGGTCCATTAACAACAGATTCGATCTTGGCTGGGTCCATGAAGATTCCTTTACCTGTAATCACACGACCATTCTTAGGGGCATCTCATGATTCTCAACACTTAATGAACACCCTATAATGTCGCTACACCACACGATCACCATTGATCTAGTTATTCTTTGAATACTCGATTTGTCAAATCTATGACAGCGGCTGGAGCGTTCGTCAAATCAATTGGCTTTACATTATTCTCACAAGGGCAAAATCAAGTGCGAAATGCCATCTTCAGTATAACCTCCTTCCTGGTTCTCAACTGACAATAACCTGTCCTCAAGTCGATCCTTGAAGACATCCACACTCTTTATAACAAGTCGCCCAATTCGTTGATCTTTGACAATGAACACTTATCCTTGATTGTCACTTGATTAGGTCGACTATAGTTGATGCATAATTGCAACGAACTATCTTTCTTTCCCTTTTCACAAAATTGATGATCCCTAAAGTGATGCACTGATATGCATGAATTCCTCATTCATCAATCCTCACATATGCACCATTGGTTCTATCAATTCAAACAACAACAACCGGTAAGAACTTTTAGAGAATGGTTCTGTTCCAGATGCTAACTCGATCGTAATTCTATCTCTTTCTCTGGCAACGGTCTGACCACTTTTTTGGCAACACTTCCAAGAATTCTTGGACTACTAAGGATTTCTCAATTTTTAATTCTTCAATCTGTCTTATCTAAGATCATTGCCCACTAATCTCGATAACTTCTGTTTGACAAACAGGTTACCTCAAGTGACGAGATCAAAGAAGTAAGGACCCTTCTCAATTCTCAGTGAAACTCGATACTTCTACATGCTCCTGGAATAAGCTGGGTTACTCTACCATAACAATTCATCACCATAAAATGCTCAAGAACCAATTCTTTCTACACTTGACGAATAAGTCATACGCCAACAACCAATTAAGTATAACTCTAGTCAGTGGTTCTTTTCCTACAGCCTTAACAAACAACTGAAATTCCACACTTGCAATCCCAACATTCTCTGGCACTATTCTGATAAAATCACCTCAAAATATTCTTTCATTGAATAAGGCATAGTCGGTTCTGTTCCTGTTTTTTTTTTTTTTTTTTTGCCATCTTGCTGGCGTTCTAACGGTAGTAACAGTGTTGGTGTTCTTCTTAAACCCCAACCGATAGTCCCTCACTTGATGGCCGTGCTCATTACCATCAAAGCATGTTCTAGTCATTTTCGAACACAGGATTAATCCATGCATTCCTTCCATACTTTCGGCACTTATCAGGTGAGTCTTCTACCTCCTGTCAAGTGATAGCACACCCTCTTTCTGGTTGTCCCATCGGTCTGCTAGAACCGCTCTCGACTTCGATCTTTTCCCTGACCGATTTCCATTTCTGCCTGAATTGGATCTGTACCTTGACTTGGAAGTGATGGCTCGATCCCAGATCATATCCCCACTCTAGATCTCAACAGGTGTAGCAACAAAGGCGGTTGCAACACTAATGGCAATAGAGATAGCGACAACGACAACGGCTTGATCCTGAGCTTACTAGCTCATCCAGTTCCCAAGGAACACTTGCATCAGAACGATCCTATCGAACTTAGGATCATTCGACGCTGCTACACTAGTACCAACCTACAGTGGTACTCTTACACTCGAGCTGGCCAAAGCCAACACTCTGCCACAACCACCTCCGGTACCGACATTTGTCAGTGCTTTATCCCGAGTCACAGAGGACATTGTCCTCTTACTAGGAGTTCTCAGCTCCTACTCGCTCATGGTTCAGTCTTTACACTGAAACCTGCCTTCCAAATCCACACTGGATTAAAAGATGAGCGATCCACACACAACCAACAATTTTAGCACTCAGCTAACACAAACATGCATCGGCACGAATTTAAAGGCCTTTTCTACTAACTATCCCATGGTCAACACTCCTTATCACTCCAATCTTCAACTTCGCTCTGATACCACTTAAACTGGATGTCACGCCCCGATCCTTAGGCACGCACACATCCGTCTCACTTGGTCGATTCTTATAATGCGATATCCCAGGACAATGTATCGCCGACCCTTTCATTTTTAAGCACATGCGGAAGCAGTTAAAATCCCCAGACAATAAAACGGTGGGATAGAAAAGCAGGGCCATATTTTTCATATTGAAATTTATAACCAAACTTTTATACAAACCACAAACCAGAACACTTCACAAACTTTTTATTCTAAACTCTATTCACATCAAAATGGAGATATCAAAGAAGATACAATCTTAGTCCATCGGGCCGTACTCAAGGCTCCCTCAGATTATCTTCTTTTCCCAAAATCCTTCTCCGACTCTTCCTCCTCGCCTCCTTAGCGGGATCCCGAAATGTTTTCCCCAAACCGGGATGAGACTACGTCTCGGCCGAGTTCTACCCCACTAAGCCCAATTAGTAAACTATTATACTAAAGGCTGCCTAAACACGCATAGGTCAGAAGACGTACCTTGGCCTCATATCCCACCTGCAAGTCAGTACAATTCATAATAGACACCCAAGCAATCATATCACCGATCGAAGCATCGATCAAATCGACTTAGTCGATTTCACATCAGGAAGACCACTCACGATCATCTCCCTTCAATCATTCAATTCACAACATCAAACCAAGGCAATGAATCACATCGAGACATTCTCATATCGAATCATCGATCAATCGACCTAGTCGATTACAAGCTAGACGGACCATTTCTAGGTCATTCATCCAACACCAAGCAATTCCTTAGATTTAGTGGTTTTACGGTCTCACCCGACCCTCTCGAGATCTAGTGGCTTTACGGTCCCACCCGACCCTCTCGAGAACTAGTGGCTTTACGGTCCCACCCGACCCTCTCGAGATCTAGTGGCTTTACAGTCCCACCCGACCCTCTCAAGAACTAGTGGCTTTACAGTCCCACCCGACCCTCTCAAGATCTAGTGGCTTTACGGTCCCACCCGACCCTCTCGAGAACTAGTGGCTTTACGGTCCCACCCGACTCTCTCAAGATCTAGTGGCTTTACGGTCCCACCCGACCCTTTCAAGATGCCAGACTATGTCACCGAGCCACGTGCATTCTCCAGGAAGACATACCGAGTCTCCGAGTCACGTGCATTCTCTAAGGCTACCTTTTTGCCAAGATGACATATCTAATCACCGAGCCACGTGTCCTTCCCAGTGACACTCCAATTCACCGGGTCACGGGCATTCTCCGGGTGATTTACCAACGCACTTTCAATATCGACAACCGATACTCGACCAATCCTCAATCACATAATTAAACATCGCATTATTTAAGAACATAACTTAAAAATGCACAATTAAATCAATTTGACACGAATTAAAGCTCGATTAAATAAACGGACTGCACCACGACGATCAGCACGAGATTTCGGTCGTCGGCCATCTCAAACTTAATTTCCAAAAAAAAAAAAATTAATTAATTAATGTCGAGAAATAATTATTAAATATTAAAAATTCTGTTTAGCTCAAAATAAGGTCCAATTAAATAAACGGACTTCACCACAGTCATCAGCATAATTTTCCGGTTTCGGACCATCTCCCTTGGTTTTTCAGAAAATAAATAATTATTTAATTTAATTCCGAAAATTAATATTTAAATGCCAAAAATCCCACTTAGGCTCGAATCATCAAATTGAAGCCCGATTTGGGGTCCAAAAATTCCCGAGACACACCCAATAAATAGTAGACCACGTCTACTTGTTAATTGCACAATCAATTTATCTAAATCGCATCACAATTGACTAATAATTGCTAATTACTTCTAATCTAACAACCTAAACATAATTAATTAAAACTAAACCAACCTAAAGCATAATTAGCCAACTAATCCGGGATTAGTGAGATTACTCACCAAATCGCACGCAAATCGGATCAATCCGACGGCGGCGACGCGAGGAACAATTGTTCCCAAAGCACGGCTCGGGTTCGGGGCCGAGAAACGGCGCAAAACGGGCCAAAACCTCACTGCAAACCCAATTTCTGCACTCTCTGTGCGCGGCTGGTTAAGGGCGAAGGAGGGCGGATCCGGAGCTGGGTTGGGTCGGAAATGGACGAAGGGGCCGAACCGAACCAAGGCGAGGCTTGACGGTGGCCGGAGGAGGGGTGGACGGCTCCGACGGAGCTCCACCAGATCTGAAATGTCGCTGAAACAGAGGGCTGAGCGAGGGGGAGGCCGAGGCAGACGGCGAACGGCGAGGCGACGCGGGCCGGGAACGGCGTGTGGCGGCGAGGCGGCGTGCGGCGCGACTGCAGCTCCTTCAAGCAACGCCGATCGTTGCTTCTGCTCTTGCTGGTCGGTTCTGTTCAAACCAGAGGAAAGAGAGAGGGGCGAAGTTGTGCACGGGCAGCAGGACGGCGGACGGCGGCGGCTCCGGCTCCGGTTGCTTGCTGCATCGGCGCCGAGAGAAATCGCTGCTTCGGCTTGCTAGTTCGCTGATCTTCAGCTTCCATGGAGGTTTGAAGAAAAAGAAGGAGATGGGGGAGGAGTTCCGTGGACGAAGGAGAGAGAGGGGAGGAAGAAAAACAAAATTTCCCTTTCTTTTCTCTCACTCTCTCTCTCTCTTATGTCAGCCACACATGGCCACCAACAGCTGCCTCCCACTCTTCAATTTTTGACACTTATGTCCCCTTCTAGAAGCATTTAGGTAGTTCAAAGAGTTGGGTTTATGGGCATACGAATTTTGCTAACTTTTCTTCCCAAATTGAACCTTAATCCACTTGAATCAAATCAATTTGATCCCCATAATTTCATTAAATATTTCATCGATAAAATTGGTACTTTTTCTTATCAGTATAGCCCACTCGCATCCCAATTTCACCATCCCTGGTTTCAACTGAACAAAACAGCCCTATTTATCCAGTCAAATTAAAACCCGAAAATCTGGATGTCACAAGGGGTGAATACGAAGTTACGAACGAATGCATCACCTAGCTGGTCTGTCCACCCACTCGCCGAGCTCTTTTCTGGATGCAGGGTGAGGGTAGGTGCAAATGAAATGTTATCAAAACCGAATGAAATTCTACTTTGACTTTACCAAAAGAAAAAAACAAAAAACAGAGCGCAATTAGATTCCTTTTATATTGCTGGGTAAAATTGCTCATCGATCCCAACCACTTGGACTAGTTAACGATCTTGTCATTAAATATTATAAAGGGTGGGTCGGGTCGGACATTATCTGATCTAAATAGATCCATTTATATTTAATATAAATTTAGTGATCCATACCCATCTCG
This sequence comes from Eucalyptus brandiana, assembly GCA_014182725.1. NCBI lineage: Eukaryota > Viridiplantae > Streptophyta > Magnoliopsida > Myrtales > Myrtaceae > Eucalyptus > Eucalyptus brandiana. The sequence continues at coordinate 49,109,865 of CM024675.1, read as the reverse complement.
CATCTGACTCAAACTCGATCCAAGTCGAAATCTAGTTTTATCAACTTTTTTCCTTAAATAGTTGCCTTTGAAAAATGGATTGCTCGATAAAACAACCCAACTTGTCAATTATAGTGAGGGAGTTCGATGGTCAAGTTATGACAGGAGTGTGCAAATGGTAGTAAAAGTTTGGGTTTCCTAAAAAGTGCAATTGTGTGAGTTAGAGATTGAGTAAAACTTAACGATTACGGAAGTAGAGTAACCAAAGGGAGAAGGTCACAAGTCACAAAATCGAATAGAAAGATGAGATTGGCGAAGGAGGACCAAAGTGTGCTTACCAAATGGGTTGAAAGTGGTTTATAAAGGACCCACTAAAATCCATCTTGGGCGAAACTTATAAAGTTTATTTAATTAGTGTTGAATAAATATCCTTAAGGCTCTTTTTTATAAATTTATCTATGCCTTGGCCCACTACAAATGACTCTTGCAGATGGGCAAGTGAATTTACACTGATCACCTTTTGCTTTTTAGCACAAAATCATCTGCCGACTTCCTTGCTTAAGCTCGAAGAATAGAGCGTCCCTAGACCGCCAAAATCACTTTTATATTGCTAGATGAAATGGCCTATTGATCTAATTTATGTATCTTTTGATTAAATAGTATTTTATAGGGGTGAGCATATTGGATCGACCGAATCGGGAACAACTCGAACAGGACGAGACCAACCAATTTGGTTTGGTTTCCGGGGGCATTGATCCAATTCCCGGTTCCATAAAAATGGAACTGGTGATTTACTTATTTTTTTCGATTTCTTAAAAATAGTGACAACTCTAGTACCGTTTTAACAAAAAAATTAATTTTTTTACTAAGTGATAGGTTCCATTCGATAGAACTAGCCGATTTGATTCGATTCTCGATCCCAAGACCATCGGGTCTGGTCCATGGTCCCAAAAACTAGGAACTAATTATCCCATTCTTATTCTTAGTCCCAAAAACTAGGCACCGGTTCTCCCGATCTGATTCCCAATTCCTAGGTGAAACTAACTTGAACCGGAAACTGATTACCCCTAGTATCCTACCTAGTGTTTATGGAGTGATAGTTGTAAACACATGCTTAGCATGTGGGCCCCTCGAAATTCAAGTAATTGTGAGGCTAGAATTATAAATTCTTATTCCAAAAAAACAAAAAAAAAACTCCCTCTTGTATTAGACCCATCAAACGGGTAGGCCAAGTCAAACCAAAAAACCATTTAACATGTTTTGACTTGTTTCCATATAATACAAATCTAAGGACCCATACCTAATCCAGCTCATATCCAATCCAACTCATATTGTTAAAATATTTCATATTTAACCCAATCTAGAAAAAATTATACCCAAATTGGAGTAAGAGTGTGGAATGAGTGAATGCAATATCAAATGAGGGCGAGAGAGAATGAAGAAAAAGTTATAGAGATAGATTTAGTTTAAGTAAGTTATAAACATATTTATAACACATTTAACACCAATATTATATTTAAATCTATGTATTGAATATAATTAACGCATATAATAACTCAGCCTATCATCTATGGATTAAGAAATATATTTATGATCTATTTTAATATGTGTGTAACACATACATGCACGCCAAGGGTGTTTTTAAAACAGGGTATTTCCTACCTTTTCATAATGCCGATGATGGCCTTCTCTTTTTGCAAAATAGATTACTTTGGGTGATCTTCCTTCATATGAAAACTACTTCCAGGTTCAAATTAGAAAGATAGGAGTGCTTAGAGAAATGAATTAAAATATTATAGGAAGTGGTATAAACTAGAATTCTCAATCTGTTTGAAAATGAAAAGACTAGATAAAAGTCTACCTTCTTTAAAAATACATAATAAATTATATGCTTTCGAGCATCATCACTAGAAAAGGATAATGATAAACTATACAAATCCTCTTCAGTTAATATTGCGTTTACTTTACTCAAATGATAGAGCAATATCAATAATAAAATATTAGATTAAACTTACATTCACTTAAACCAATTTTTAGGTATTGTAATTTTATAATAAATATTACCAAAAATACAAGTCATAGTACTTCTCAGCACGACCACAATTCTGTCTAGCTCTATTTTCTCTACTCTTCTTATAGTCGAACATGCTTAGGACCACCAAAAAGATGGAAAAGGTAGACTTGTAGCCCATGTACTTTATTTTTGCGACACACTTAGTTCGTGTTCTTAAGTATGATTTTTCACATTTCCATTTTAACTAAAATTTAAATGACGTGGATTTTCAATTTGATGCACGCACATTTATGTGTGTGTAAGTATTTATAATTGCTATTGGTTGTTTTATTACCGATAATTGAAGGAGCTTTTTCTAAAGGCCCTTAATATTTTAGAGTTGAGTTTGACACTTGATACTAATAGCCTTCCCCCTATAACAACAGCCCCTTACAATCAACGTAATGCGAACTTGTTAGGATTGCTAGAATTGAAAGAATTCCGATTAACTTTTCAAAATATTTTGCCTATTAAATAGTGAGTTAAGTAGTAGTTAGAAGATTTAAAAGTGTCTCTGTTTTTCCAAAGAATGGTCCTGAATATGTGTATACGGATTTGACTGAAAATGAAGATGCAATTGTTGCATACGGTGTAAAATTATTCTTAATGGAAATGTCAATCAAATCAGGCAAATTCCTAAATGTAGAAATCACCAATTAATAATTAGTCTTAAGTTGATATTTTCATATGATTATCAATGAAAATAAGACAAAAGTAATTGAGTTTTCATTAAAAAAAAAAAAAAAACTGTGACACTAAAACCATGTGACAAAGCCCTAAAATTGACGCGCGGACCCTTGGAGTGCCTTAACTTTGGCCAAAAGGACACTTAAGTGCCATAACTTACAAAAGGTACACTTAAGTGCCAAAATTAGAGTAAAATGGATCACTTGAGTAACAATCCGGTCAAAATGTCGACGTGGCACTTTTCTGGCGAACCGAGCTCAAAATGACGCCGTTTTGCACGTTGACGTGGCCAAAACGGCGTTGTTTTTTGGCCGACGTGGCAAAAAGATAAAATAAAATAATTAATTAAATTAAATTTATTTAAAATATTTAAAAATAATAATTTTAAAGTTAAATTTAGTTAAAATATTTTAAATAAATAATTTTAAAATTAAATTTAGTTGAAATATTAAAAAAATTAATAATTAAAAAAAAAGGAAAGGGGGAGGCGGGCCGAGGGATTAGCCCTCGCCCGCCGCCGTTGCCGCCCGCGCGCCGTCGGGAAGGGCGGCGACGGTGGGGGAGGGTCGGCCGGGGTCGCCGGGCCTGGCCGTGGGTCGGCGACCATAGCCGACCGACGGCGAGGGCTCGCGAGCCTCGCCCAGATCCGGTGAGGGCCGCTAGCCTCGCCACGATTTGGGGAGGGTCGTGGCCCTCGCCCGGATCCGGCGAGGGTTCGCGAGCCCTCACCGCCGGCCGGCCGTGGTCGCCGACCCAGCGGCCTGTGGCCCGGCGACCCGGCCGACCCTCCCCCGCCGCCACCGGCCCTTCCCGACGGCCGCGGGGGGGGCGGCGCGACGGCCGAGGGCTAATCCCTCGACCGCCTCCCCTCCTTTCCTTTTTTTTTTAATAAATTTTTTTAATTTTTTAATTTTTAAATATTAATTTTTTAATATTTCAACTAAATTTAAATTTAAAATTATTATTTTAAAATATTTTAACTAAATTTTATTTTAAAATTAATTTAATTAATTTCTTAAATTTTTTTTACCACGTCGGCCCAAAACGACGTCGTTTTGGCCACGTCAGCGTGCAAAACGACGTCGTTTTGGGCGCGCTTCGCCAGAAAAACGTCACGTTGGCGTTTTGGCCGGACTTTGGCCGGAGTGGCACTCAAGTGATCCGTTTTTCTTCGAATGTGGCACTTAAGTGTACCTTTCGTAAGTTATGACACTTAAGTGTCCCTTTGGCCAAAGTTATGGCACTTGAAGCGTTCTTTTGCCCCCTAAAATTTATCCTTCTTAATAGTATGGAACCAAAAAATATACTTCGTTTTAGAGGCTTGTATATTTAGCCATCACAAATATAGGGACTGAATTTAGTTTTAGCTTAATGTCGCAACCTATCCCTCAGGGGAGGGAATAGGTTTAAGGATATTGCCTGTGACATCCTGATTTTTAGGTTCTGTTTTTAATTAAATAAGTTGGACTTTTCATCAACGCGCCAATAGTTCTTTTCTCTGAGTTAGTTACTCACGAAATAACTAACCTATCAAGTGAAACTGTTAAAGAATCTAAATGCAATAAACTTGAGAATTCGACCAGGAATCGACTATTCGACCATGCTAATCTACAAGGGTCATTACGACACTGTCAAAATCAACCAAAGACCAGCGATAGGTCGGTTCGACAGAGGTATGTGATTAGTGTGTGGGTGATTCTACCTAATTGCAAAATTCTCGTCGAACGGCACTAGACCGATTTTTCTATCATTTATGTACCCTGTGCCCGTATTTGAAACATCGAGATTTTCACGACAACTGAGAGTCGCCAATTAGAATATTATCTTGAATCTACTTGCCCTCCATGAAAGTACTTTGTTATGCTATAATTAGCTTTGGAAGCAAAAGTTTTAGCCAATTTGTAAGGATTTTGGAAATGATTTTATAAGCAAAATTGCATAGGTTGATTGGGTAGAATTGTTCTAGCTTTTCAGGGTTTGGGTTTTTGGGGATGAGGGTGATAAGGGTTCTGTTTAAGTCTGGGTTTAATTGTCTAGTATCAAAGAATTGTTGTACCTCCTTGAAGATATCTTGGTTAATTTCCTGCCAATGATGCTGGAAAAATAACCCATACAAACCATTCAGCCCTGGAGCTTTAGTAGCTCCTAATTGGTGAGTAACAATAGTAATTTCCTCCATAGTAACAGGTTCAATAAGCTTTTGGTTCATAATTGCGTCAACCGAGCGAGGGATTTGACTTAGGATAGGCTGGAAATTTTGGGAACTCACCGACATATAAAAATTATTAAAGAAAGTGCCTGTCATTTCATTGAGATTATCCTCATTTCTAACCCATTCCCCTTCTGCATTCTTGAGCCTAGAGATACGATTTCTAGTTCTCCTTTGTATGGTTGTTGCATGAAAGAACTTTGTGTTTCTATCATTATATTTCAGCCAGCTGATTCTAGATCTCATTCCCTAAAAAATCTCCTCCTGTCTCCACAAGGATTCAATCTCTTTATTCATTTGCCGAACTCTCTAACTATCCTCATGTATTTCAGGACTATTTTGCAAATTCTAGAATTCATTTTTCAGCCATAATATTCTTTTCTGTGCATTGGGGAAGCGTTTTTTGCTCCATTCAGCAAGTTGTTTAGCCACTAGATTGAGTTTCCCCGCTATACTTGTTCAAGGAGATTCTGAATTGGACCAAGCTCTCTTTACAATACGCTCGCACTCCTCATCTTCTGCCCAAAAAGCCTCATATCTAGACTCCTTCCTCCTGCGTTCATTCTTTGGGGAGATTGACAATATAAGTGGGCTATGGTTAGAGCCAATAGCTGGTAGGGCTACTACTTCAACATTTGGATAAGCAACCCTCCACTCCATTGAACACAAAGCCCTATCTAGCCTTTTCTTTACAAATTCATCTCCTTCTCTTCGATTAGTCCAAGTAAAGGCACACCCCTTTCATTTCATATCCATCAAAGAACAAGCATGAAGAAAATCTCTAAACGCTGTGAGTTGAAAATGTTCTGCCTTCTTTTTACCCACTTTCTCCCAAGGGTACAAAATTTCATTGAAGTCACCCATACATAGCCATGGTAGGAATTTTGCAGCACTTGCTTTTTGTATATCCTCCCATAAGAGTACTTTTTCTTTGAAGTCATTTGGGGCATGCGGGTTGGTGATTTTCATGAGCTGTCTGCTTTCGTGAAGTTGGCAATGCATGTTTATTAAGTTATCTGTATGTGATTCAACTGAAATATCTACCTGGTCATCCCAGAAAATAGCCATGCCCCTCGCAGTTCCTACGAGATTTACTAGGAAGCGGTTCTGAAACTTAAGCCTTCTTCGTAGCTTTAGCACCATTTGCTCTTGATTTTTTGTTTACATTAAAAAGATTATGATGGCCCTTTCCTGAGTCACCAAGACTCGCAATACTTGAATTGTTAGGGGTGAGCCCAACCCCTGACAATTCCAACTCAGAAGCTTCATGGGTTACCCGGTGGTTTATTAGGGTTAGCCACCAAAGCCCACTTAATTTCCTTCTCCTCCATTATGATAGGTTTATCCACTAGTTGTGATGTGTCTAAAGACACTAATTTGGAAGAATGCGCACCATAAGGGCAGAATCTCTTTCCCTTTTTTGTTGTGGTTAGTTTGATACCTTTTGCTTTGCACCTTATTAGGTTGTGTGAGATTTCTGGGATTTCCAGCATCTTAGTTTCGAGTTCTCTCATTTGTTCTTTATATAACACCATAGTAGACTCATCATCTAAGCAACTACTGCCTCTCTTTTGTGTACCTTTGTCTTCAACTATCATAATTGCTAATGGAGAGGAGGAGTTCTCACCCTCCTTTTCAACATTCTCCACAGTGAGCTGCTGTCCACAAAATGGCCTGCTAGGCTTCGCAGCTACCTCCTTCAACTTCTAAACCTCTTCAATCACAACAGGAATAGGATTTTCAAGGACCATTCCTTGTGCTGTTTGGGTTTCAGCTTGTTTGCCATAGAATATTTTCTCGTAAGGACTCAGTTTTTTCACTTCCGCTTGGAGCTATTGCCCAAAATTGCCTGGCAAGTTTTCCTCCAGCCCTGACTACTCATATGGTATTTTTTTGCAGGCCGTGGTATAATGCCCAATCTTACCACAAGAATAACAATAATGTGGGAGTCTCTCATATTTAAATTATATCCATAGGTTTTTATTTCGTAGGTTGATGAAAATACCTGTCCTGAGGGGATTAGCCATGATCATAATTACTATAGCTTTGCCTACTTTATAGTTGCTGCTGCCCTTTGCTTCCAACTTGACATATATAACCTCCCTAAGTTTAGAGGCTATCTCTTTCACTATTTCATTTGATACTCTTCCAAATGGGAGTCCATAAAGATGCACCCAAAAAAGGCAATGGATGAACTCATAACACATTTGTGGAGTGTCTGGGTCGCATTGCAATAACACTAAGAGATTGCTAGAAAATAACCAAGGCCCTGAGTCTAGCACTTTCTGTTTTTCAGCCTTTGATTTGAAAGAAAAGGAAAAGAGACCTGGTTCTAGCAGGGTACAAGAAACAGTGAATGAAAAAGTCCTTTGAAGCTTAATATTAAATGTGTTAAAAAGTGTTCAGATCATATCATGTTAAAAAAAATGACACGGTAGTTCACTAACTTAAACTTGTCAGAATATTTATCTATGAATAATAAATAGGTGAGCATTTACCCCAACCAATCTATCAGCTATATGATCGTAATACTAATGCGTACATTAAAATTATGCAGGCTTTAGTTGTGCTTCTTAGCTAATATTCTAGTTCATTAGTTAGTTGTCACGTGTCCAAGTGAAGCTCACTTTTCGCTTTTTTTTTTTTGGTGATCTTCTCAAAATTGTGATTTTTCACGACTTTCAAATGCCATGTTCTCACTTTCTTCTCTTTCCTTCTTGAAATCCGTTGTTGTGTATGATCTCCCAAGTAGGTTCTTTGCGGGGCCACTCGCACTGTTTCAAAAAAGCCTCAATCAAGTCTCAATTGATTATATTGAGCAATTGTTCAAATTTGATATCATTACTTGGCCAATGCTTAAAAAAGGGAATGAAGTATATAATCTAAATTGCAAAATCCTTTAAGCTTGAAGTTAACATATTGAATTTAGATTCTTTTGAGTTGAACAGAAAAAAAAAAATGAAAACCAAGAGCTGAAAACCAAAAACCAAAAAGCTAAACCAAGCCGAACCAAAATTTCAGTTTGGTTCGTATTAGGTTCAGGTCTTGTTCGGTTCAGTTCGGAAGTTTTTTCTAACGGTTCGGTTTGGTTGGGTTTTTCAAAAAAACCGAACCGAACCGAACTGTTGACACCCCTAGTGGATATATCCATTCCAAGCCAACTCCGACAACAGCTTCCTTAAGTAAGAAACTCTTAAGTTCTACGACAAAGTTTAGCAGATAAATATCAAATTGCTTTACTGATGAATCAAAGCTATATTAGCACGATGTGTGGTGAGAATTCACAAGAGACCACTTGCTCCTATGATAGTGAGTAGGAATTACAGTGAAGATCACTGAACAAGTCTGTGCCAATCCAGTTCAAAGCTCAAAAACTTCTCTGTTTCATTGACTCGACATAAGGAATAATTACGCTCTGATTGATCAACAATCCTAGTCAAACATCACAGTTCTTGTACGTTAATTTGACAGAACTATGCACCAAACTCTTGATGAATGGGTTTTTAAACTGATGAAATGAATCGATTGATGACAACACGTCTTTCCAAAAGAATGAGGGCACCTGTTGATGGATAAATAGAAATAAACAACTAGCATGATAAGAAATAAATCGCTGTGAAACGAGTGAAAATAAATTGTAAAGAAGTGCATTGACAGAAGTAAATCTTGTTTTTCGGATGTTTGTGCGCATCATTTCCTCATGCGCTCTTTGCATACTCCATGGGTGGCTAGCCTCTCATAATAACCATTTTCACTCATTGAAATCAAATTTCGGCTCCATATTTGATGGTATTGTTGATCCCCTTGGGAGCTTGACTACAACAACTAATTGACTCAACTTCCATTAATGCTTGATCGCAATTGTCCATCAAACCTTTGATAATTGTTCCAGCTATTTTTGTCCTTCTAATCGATTTGATTTCATTCAAACTTAGTGAATTGATGTCAGTACTTTTTGATTTGATTGATATCAATTCGGCTATCAATTGATAAATGTAAACTATTCCCCCCTTGTGAACTTAGTTTTATTTGCTTCTCACGGCCAATCATATTGTTTATTTGTCGACTATATTTCAGGTCACGCATTCTGATCAAGATACTATTTAGTACTTCCTTGTAGACAACAGAATGTCCTATTACTAGTGAATACTCACAAATGGCATTGACTTTCTTTGCTTTATTGCTACACCCTAACTAAAGAGATTCCTTTGTCACCTCTTGCACTTCATCAACAATATTTCAACTTAATATTATATTCGAAATCATAGTCGATGAAAGAAAGTGATTGGTCTAAAGGTGAAAAAAAGAGAATGGAAAATGGAATTCTCTTTTTAGAAAACGAAATTATTTTCTCAATTTTTGAAATTGTTTCTTCCATTGATGGAAAATATTTCCCTAATTAGTTTATTTTTCATAAATTAAATGCTGAAAATTTTGAATAATATTTTTTTTAAAAAAATTATTTTTTGTAAAATAAACAAAGCATAATTAAATTATTTTAATGAAAAAAAGAAGGCTTACCTGCTTCACATGCCTTTATTAAGAAAATAGGGATCTTCGCAACTTTTGTCACACGTCTCTGCCTGTACATCATTGCATCAAAGGAATCACCGTTTCGACAATGATCTTCCAGATAATTCTCGTATTGGCTTGGATGACTTGCATCCACAAAATCGTAAAATTAAATTGATGAAAAAAAATTAAATTGATATTATTTAATGATTTTTGGTAAAAAGTATCATAGCAACTACTTTTTCGTGAATTACATCATGTAGAAATTGCAAGTGTTTTGATAAGATTTGTTATATCCTTTGAGATATTTTCTAAAAAATTATGAAGGTTGAACATTGCGTGAGTTTTTAGATGTGAGTTAAGATGTATTGAGAGTAGTCAAGTGACTCAAATGCGTTTGAGATCTCCATTGTATTATTTGATCTGTAGTAGAATCATTTGGTCCTCTCTTCAAAGAATAAGTCTTCCCAGACAAATCACATAAATTTGGTATGTGATTTGTTTCCTTCTCTTTTTATTTTCTCTTCCAATCGCTTGTTTTCTGCAATAGAGCCGACTCCTACAATTGAAACCCTTGTTGCTAGGTACCCCTTTTGCACATCTCTTTAACAAAGTAAAATCAAGTTTTCCTTTTCAATTGAAGGAAAATAATTGACAGTTCATTTTTATATTTCGGCCAAATATCACAAAATGTTCTCATTTTTCAGGAAAATACCTTCCCGAAAATATTTTTAAAAAATACCAAATTTTCCGCTGAACAATCTGTAATTTCCAGACGTTACGAATCACCATGTTATTCAATACTGCTGCTTCTAACAATCTTCCGAGCATCTGCAGTAGATAGGGCGCCATTTAAGGAAGCTGTGCAGATAACACTATCGTCAACAGCACCAACAGGGTCCTAAACTTCACCATGAGCAGAGATCAGAAATGACATTGCAGCTTCCACTTCATCATGAAAACCCAAACCTAAATCACAAACCACTCATTTGAATAAAAATCCACAAGAATTCCAGATTATTGGGCATTAAATCAAAATGCACAAGGCTTGAAAGAAGAAAGATTAAGGATGCTTGGTAGTCCCTCCCAAATTTGAGCACCATCATGCATATAACTCAAGACTTTTTTCCAACCTTCCAAATACCATTCGTAGCGTTTCTATGCTACTGTTATGGATACCCAGAACTTCCTTCAAGCAATTCCGTGATCCTTGTCCATGATAAGTCCAATTGAGTCAACAATTCCAACTTCCCGATTGAGTTTGGGATCTCTCTCAATTCATGGCAGTTTCCCAATGACAAGCACCGTAGATTCACAAGAAACCCAACGATGTCAAGGAATCCAAAAAACTCCACACAGCTTGATAAGAGAAGAGTCAGCAAATTCACTAAACAGCTTATCAAGTTAATTCGCAGTCCTTGGGAATGAGCGTCTCTAGCTCCACTAGATATTCCATGTAGGAAGGAATATCAGAAAACATAGTTTGATCTTCCTCCAGCTTCTCTAGAGAACCGATGGAGGAAGGAATTTCTTGTCTCGCAGTTTGATCTAGATGAAGTTTCTTCAATTGTTTTAGTTCATCCATTTGAAGCGGCAGCTCCACAATACGCAAACATCCACTCAAGTCCAACCTAGTCAACAATTTCAACTTGCCAATCGAGTTGGGAATCTCTCTCAATTGGTGGCAGCTTCCCAATGACCAGCACTGCAAATTCTCAAGGAATCCGATGCTGTTTGGAAGTGTCGCAAGCTCAACATAGTTTGATAAATCAACGGTCAACAAATTCCCCGAACTGCTTATTGAGTTTGGAAGTCCAATTAATGATTTGCAATCCCTGGCACTTAGCGTCTAGCTTCTCTAGAGAACCGATGGAGGAAGGAATTTCTTGTATCGCAGTATGATCTAGACGAGGTTCCTTCAATTGTTTTAGTTCACCCATTTCAGGCGGCAGCTCCACAAGATGCGAACATCCACTCAAGTCCAATTGAGTCAACCACTTGCCAATGCAGTTGGGAGTCTCTCTCAAATGGTGGTAGCTTCCCAAAGACAGGCACCACAAATTCTCAAGGAATCCGATGCCATTTGGAAGTGTCGCAATCTCAACGTTGTCTGATGAAACAAGGGTCGACAAATTCCCCAAACTACCTATTGAGACCAGACGTCCAATTAATGATTTGCAATCCCTGGCACTAAGTGTCCAGCTTTTTTAGAGAACTGATGAAGGAAGGAATTTCTTGTATCGCAGTTTCATCAAGAAGAAGCTCCTTCAATTGTTCTAGTTTAGCCATTTGAAGCGGGAGCCTCTCAAGAAGAGAACATCCACTTAAGTCCAGGGAAATGAGGTTCTCCATGTCTCCAATACAATTATCAATTTGCTCCAATGTGCTACAATCTCTGAGGATCAAAATCTCCAATCTTTTAAAAGCTGAGAGGTAAGAAGTCCCTTTTAAGGAATGGCAACTTGTGAGGTTGAGAACTTTCAGCTTTTCTGCCTTCTGCAAGAAAGAATATATCATGGGGGTCAGCAAGGAGTTGTTCCCACTCAAAAGAAAAGCAAAAGATTGTAATTTTATATCATACCATCATTGAATGCCATCCCTGCCAAACATCTGAAATCGGGCTTCCTGACAAATTGAGTATGACTAATTCCCCCGCATGAAAGTTGCTTGCTTCAAAATTTGAGGGACAATTCCCCCATTTGAGCCATCTTAACCGAGAAAATAATTTACTAAAATCTCCGACAAGATTCACAGCACTCATGTGAAGAAACCTCAAGTTCGATAAGTTTCTAAATGGTTCATCTGTAAATGTGCGGCTCGCTTGATCAATTATATAATTAGAGTTGCCTTGCTCAAGACAAATGGCTTGAATCCTTCCAGTTCCCTACAAGTACAAAACCGAGGATCACAAATGTTGCATCTTACCAACTCAGTGAAATAATATCAATTATTTCTACTTAGCCCGTTCGTTTCGCGGAAAATATCATGTTTCCGAAAAATATTTTCCCGGAAGTCATTTTCCGGGAAAATGACTCTATTTTCCGGTGTTCTACCAAAATCTAAAATTTCAACGGAAAATATTTTCCACCGTTCATTAGCTCATTTAATTATTTGGGAAAATTTATCAAAAATTAAATTTTAATATTTTTAAATGACCAAAAAAATTATTTTATTTATTTATATTTTTTTAAAATGATTTTTTAATTATTTATATTTTTAAAATCGAATTTTTTTTTCTTTTCCTTCCTCCTTCCTCCTTCTTCCTCCTTCCTCTGTCGTTGCCTCCTTCCTCCTCCTTCTTCCTCCTCCTTCCGCCGCCGCCACCTCCTTCCCGCCCGACGATAGGCCGCCCCCGGCCGACCAAGACCCGGTGGCGGATCCCGGCCGAGCTCGAGGCTCGGCCGATCTCACCCGAGCTCGCCGAATCGGCGACAGAGCTCGAGCTCGCCTGGATCGGCAAGCCGCGAGCTCCGCCGCCAGATCCGGCGAGCCGCGAGCTCCGCCGCTAGATCCGCGACCTCATCGCATCACCTGAGCCGCGAGCCGCGAGCTCCGCCGCCGCGGTGTTCCCTCTTGAGCCGGATCCTCCCGAGCGGCTTCGAACCGCCGGGGAAGCGGAGCGCCGCGGCGGCGGTGGCGCCGCGGCCGGAGCAGGCGGGCAGGAGTGGCCGGGGAGGGCGGAGAATGAGGAGCGGTCGGGGAGGGCCGGGCAGGAGCGGCCGAGGAGGAGGAGATTAGAAACCCATGGAAAGGAAAAAGGAGCGCGAGGGCGAGCGTGAGAGGCCAGGAAAATGTTTTCCTCTTTTCAAAAGAGGAAAACATTTTCCTCAAAATCTAAGGAGAATTTTCCGTTGACCGGAAAATGTTTTCCTTGACCATGAATTTTCCGTCCACCGAACACCGGAAATCCATGAAAATATTTTCCTGGAAGTTATTTTCCGCGAAACAAACGGAGCATTAATATACAGTAAACTCCATACCAATTTTCAGTTTTAGACTCATACCTAAAATCTTCCATAAAAGTCCATGCAATTTATTGATGCCATCATTAAACAATAGATAAAACCCTAACTAAAAGTTATTGAGATAATTACGAGGTGGTTCTTCAATTTCACCGACACTTTCAAAAATCAAATTTAAAAATTTTCAATTTCTGATTGAAAACGGTCATTCCAAAATAAATCAAATCTACAAACGTAATTTTTTTAGTTACTTATTCTCTTAACTTTTTGTCTTCGCAAACAATCTATGTGCTCTCTAACTAGTGGAAAAAAAAAAACCGCACACGTCTGTAATATCCCATGAAGGAAGAGGAATTTGTACGTTTTAGGGATTTTCCCCCTTTTCTCTTCCCTGAATATTCCTATCAAAGTCTTTAAGATGATATATAAACGAGCATGAACAAGTGACTTACGAATATAACAAAACAACTGGTGTATAACTTACTAAATCAATGAGGGCGACTGATAATTCTATTTCAGCTGCATTAACTAAATTTCAAAATTAATGAGGATGATAATTTTGGATACAGTTAATAAGCTCATAAATGTCATCTGACAACCATACAAGATAAGACGCACATCAGTTAAATTAGGCTTCACCTGAAAGCGTACTTTTTAATTATGGCTTACCTGGGTCAGTTATTTTGTCTCTCTCAATATAGAAAATGGAAAAGTCTGCATTTAAGTATTTGCTGGTCAGTTTTCTACATTATGTTCGTGAATGGATTCTCTGTCAATGGCCATGACTTTCTAAACTACAAAGGCGGAAATTTGAGGAGAAACTGCAGCACAAACTAAGAAGGAGCAACCTGCTTTCCTAATCACGTCAATAAAATAATGCCAGCACATTAACATCATTTAAAACAAGAGAACATAGACTACTACGGGAGCAGAAGAAAAATATAAAGTTACCCTTTTGCTCTGTAGCACTTCCAAGGCTTCCTCGTAATGCCACAATCGACTACGTTTATGAGGTTTGCAGTACTTTTCTGCAAGCACACTTTCCCTGGCAAGATCTCTCATGTGGTCATGCATTCTGAACTCTTGATTATCTCCAATACTTATGAATAACAAAGATCTCAGTACTTCAATTCCTCCCCTCGCAAAAAAGCCCCAAGCATCCCACATATAGTAGGCAACTCTTACATCATTCCCAATTAAAAAACAAGTGATATCCAGGAACATCTGTCTGTGATCCTCCTCCAATTCTTCATAACTTACCATCAACTTTCTTGCCTCTTCCTCACGGGGTATTTTTCGCATCTTATCTATTGTTTCTTCCCATAGCATTGCTGGTTTTCCACACAAAAATGAACCTACAACCTTGAGAACTAAGGGAAGTCCTCCTATTGTAGATACCACAACATGAGTGAGAAATGAAAACTCACTAGGAGGAAAGTCACTTCGAAATGCATGTCTAGAAAATAGGATCAGAGCTTGCTCCATACCCATTTCCTCATGCTTGTACTTGATGTCCACTCCGGCCCTATCAAGAACACTCTCATTTCTAGCGGTAACAAAGATCCTACTTCCTGAGCCAAACCATTCAAGATTTCCAGCCAAAGCCGCTAACTGATCGGTGGTTTCCAAATCATCTAGAATAATGAGGACTTTCATATCTTCAAGCTAGGATGAGATGATGCGGATTCCGTGATCCTTGTTATGCAATTGAATATTTCTTCGCAATTTATCACTGATTAATTGATTTTGCAAGTAACTAATACCATTGCGATTGCATGATTCCCTAATGTCAACAATGAAGCTACAATGCTCAAATTGATTTAATAGCTTGTTGTAGATGACATTAACAAGAGTCGTCTTACCGATACCCCCATTCTGTAAATTCCCACACATAGGGTAGCTCCATAACACTTATTTAATAATTTCATAACCTCCTCCACATAACTATCAATTCCGACCAAATTCTCAGGATCATCCCAGTCCACCGCTTTCTTCAACTCGTTCAAAACTTTTTGCACAACTGATTTCATCAATTCTCCCACAAAATGAGTTCAATGATATGGCTTTTTTCTAATGATAGCGCACAAACAATAGAATTTGGGGATAATTTGGAAAACCTTTAAATCTTTTTCCCACCTCCATTTCTTATCTTATCTCTAAGATAAAAGTGGGTAAAGCAATCCCGTGGTTGCTCTGTGGGCGTGTATTGGATCCTTGGCTCAAGGAAGATAGTTGATGTCTCTTCCTTTTGCCTCACCTCTACCCGGGTGGTTTCCCACCTGCAAGGGCCAACTGCGGTAGTTCTCAAATAAGGAGCCCTGCTAGGCTGCGTTCCTTATTTTAATGTACCAGTAGCTGCACGCCTTGCACCCCTAGTTGGTAGTGTATGTTTTTCTTCCCCACCGACAAGCGAATATGGTTGCCCCACATGATGCACCCATAAATTCTTTCAAGGTTACTCTAAATGTATTGAATTAGAAAAAGATTTGAGGCTAGTGAAGCTTTAAGTTTTGCACATATTAAGGATCTGAATTAAATTTCAAAATCTGTGGTCCGTTAAGGATATGGATCATAATAGGAAGCATTTTTTTCTATTTTTCCTTTTGAGTAGTACCTATGTTCTATGATGTTGATTAATCTAACGTGGAGTTTGACAGGAAGTTGAATAATAAATGTGTTTCCTCGGCGTAAGAAAGAAAAACAAGATGGAAGAACTACACCGGAAAATATTTTACTAAACCGCTAAGACAGTCTTCTCTTCTTCTTCTTCTTGTTTTGGGCTCTTTCAAAGGCGTAAGTCATCATAATAATCCAAATCTTATTCGTAGGGATAAACACAGTTACGCTGCTTTTATGCAGGCAGAAATAAGCAACATATAAGTTAGAGAATCCTTGCATAAAGGAAGGCAAAATTTTATAGTAAAGGAGTTTCATTCTTAAAACGAATGAATCAGATAGATAAAAAATTATGATTTTGACTGGTGTTGACATCGTCAAAGCAAATAAAGTGCTGGTTAAAGAATGAATTACCCATTAGGAAATTGCCATCCTTGTAAGGAACTGACTTCTATCAGTGCTTGGTTCCATTCCTTCGTAGACTTTTGATCGAAACGCCTACTGGAATAATGAAATGCCTCTCCAAATTGACCCTTTTGATCTCGCACATCCGCAGGTTCCACTTTGTAGAATATAGGCAATACTATGTGCCCTGAGCAATTCTTGCACTTCATCATTTCAACAAGTTCATCAAGGCACCATTTGCTAGAAGCATAATTCACAGAGATAATTGGGATCAAAATATTGCTGTTCCTAATGGCTCGCATAAGATCTTCGCTCAAACTCTTGCCCCCATGAAGCTCATTGTCGTCACTGAAGACACGGATTCCAACATCGACGAGGCTGTAGTAGAGGTAGTCGCTGAAGCCTCTTCGAGTATCTACACCTCTAAAACTCAAGAACACTTCGTAATTGTTTTCGCTTTCGCTTGGCAGGATGGAAGGACAAGGCATAGCAGTGGAAGATGCATCTTCTGCGTTTTTTCGATCCTCCCCCATTTCTTCACAAATTATCCTGAACTTTTCTTGCACGGCCATATGAGGCATATTTTGCATCTTTCGTATTGATTCTCTCCATATTCGTGATGGTTTTTCACACAAAAATGAACCTACAAACTTGACAGCCAAGGGAATCCCTTCCATTGTAGATACCACAAGACGAGAGAGAGCTAAAAATTCATATGGAGGATGGTCTCTTCGAAATGCATGTCTAGAAAATAGGACAAGAGATTGCTCCTCATGCATTTGCTCACGCTTGTACTTGATGTTCACTCTATCAAGAACACTCTCATTTCTAGTGGTAACAAAGATCCTACTTCCTAAGCCAAACCAGTAAGGATTTCCAGCCAAAGCCTCTAACTAACTAGTGGTATCCACGTCATCAAGAATAATGAGGGCTTTCTCATCTTTAAACCTAGACGAGATATACTTGATTCTTTCGTCGCTATTGCAAAATTGAATTTCTCTTTTCCGCATATCAAAGATTAATTGATTTTGCAAGTAATTAATACCATGACGTTTGCATGATACCCTGATGTTTGCAATGAAGCTACGATGCACAAATAGATTAGACATCTTATTGTATATGACTTTAGCAAGAGTAGTCTTACCAATGCCCGTAATTCCATAAATTCCCACACACAGGGTAGCACTAACATTCTTGTTCACCAATTCCATAACCTCCTCCACAGGACTGTCAATTTCGACCAAATAATCATCAGCAACCAACTCCTTCAAATCTTTCAAAACTTTTTGCACAACCGATTTTACCAGTTCTTCTCTCCTGTCAAATGAAAATGAGTTCAATGACATAAGTATTATCTAACGATAGCACAAACAATAGAACTTGGGGGTAATTTGGAAAACTTTTAAATCTTTTCCCCCACTTCCATTCTTATTTTATTTGCTAAGATGAAAGGGGGTAAAGCAATCCCGTGATTGCTCCAGAAGATGCACTCATAACTTCTTTTTGAGATTACCCTAACGTATTCTATTAGAAAAAAGATTGAGGCTAATGAACCTTTAAAAGCAGTCTGTTTTTCTCTTCTTCTTCTTTTTATTTATTTATTTTTGGTTCTTTTAGAGGCGTCAGTCGTCGTAATTATCCAAATCTTATTCGTAAATGTAAACACAGTAATGTCGCCTTTATGTAGGTAGAAATAAGCAAAATATAAGTTAGATAATTCTTGCATAAAGGAAGGCAAAATATTACAGCCAAAAACTTTCATCATCAAAACAAATGAATCGGATCCATTTAACAAAAAAAAAAAAAAAAAAAAGATTGTATGGTGTTGATATCATCAAAGTAAACAAGGTGTTGGTTAAAGAATGAAGATACCCATTAGCAAATTTCTCTGATTCCCATCCACTCAAGGAACTGACTTCTGCAAGCGCTTCCTTCCATTTGGCCACAACCTCTGGGTCAAAACACCTCCGCTTGTAATTACGAAATGCCTCTCTAAAACGACCCATTTCAGATCACGCCCCCGCAGGTTCCACTTTGTAGAATATGGGAAACACTTTGTGTCCCCATTGTTTTCGGCACTCCATCATGAAAACCAGTTCTTGAAGGCACCATTTGCTAGAGGCATAATTCTCAGAGATAATCGGGATCAAAATATTGCTGTTACTAATGGCTTGCCTAAGCTCTTCGCTCAATCCCTCGCCCAAGCGGAGTTCATTGTCGTCCATGAAGACACGGATTCTAGCACCGACAAGGCCGCAATAGAGGTGGTCGACGAAGCCGTTTCGAGTATCTACACCTCTAAAGCTCAAGAACACGTTGAAATCATTCCCGCTGGGCTGGATCGGAGGACTAGGCGTACCAAGATGCTGATCATCCGCGTCTCTTTGCGCACTTGCTCTCCTCTTACTCAGAAGCTTGTGTGCCAGCACACCGAGAAGGATCGATGCGACAAGCGCCACGGAAGGGTTGCTAAGAACAAGATGATGCATCTCTTCTTCGCACTCCGCCCGTAGTTTCTCCTCGAAAGTCTGACTCTCAAGTGTGAAGGATATCGAAATGATTCAGGAAAATATGAAATGCCTTTTTCTTTGCCCGAGCAAAGGAGCTTGTCCTTCTCTTTTTTTTGGGGCGGCTGTGGGTTTGGACTAAAAGTCCGAGCCGAGGAGAGAATATTAGGCGATTAGCTTTATACTAGGCCCCGTTTGGTTGGGCATTTGGAAAGCCCTTTGGGACTCTAAAGTCCCTTGGCCAAATGCAAAGGTGTTTGGTTCATTTTTTTGGGTGACTTTGACGAGATGCAATTGCATCTCCAAGTACTCTAAGGGCCTTTAGCCTAATGCAACTTTGAAGGTACTTTGGGAAGTTGCATCTTCGGAATGCAAGTCTCGGTACTATTCATCTTTTCCAAAAGCACCGCACACCACCGCACGAAGAAGTTGACCAGAGGCCGACGACTGCCGGCCAAGGGGTCGCACGCGCCGGCGACGGCCACCTAAGGGTCGCCCAGCCTCGGCAACCGTCACCGGACCTTAGGCAACTGATGGCCTGGGTCGCGCGACCGTTGCCAGGGTCGCGTCGCCAAATCCGGTAGCCAAATCCGGCCATCCGGCTGCCAGATCCGGCGGTCCGATGGCTGGACTTCAAAAACAAAAAAAATACAGACTTTTTTTTTTTGTTTTTTTAATTTAATAAAAGTCATTTACAAATGCAAATTTTACCAAATGGTATTTTGGCCAAAGTTGTATCTCAATACAAATTTTACCAAACGATATTTGCATTTCGGAAAACCCCATTCACCTAAAAGTATTTGCATTTTGGCAAATGCATTCTCCAAAAGCTGAACCAAATGGGCCCTAATCCATTTAACGGTTAACACGTGTCATTTTTGGCTCACCCGAGACCCTTGCATTCCTCCTCTCTCTTCAATTAATCTTCACTCTCTCTCCTCTCTCTTCTGCCAGACACTTTGCATTCTCTCTTCCATTAATTTTTTTACTCGTTTTTTTCCCTCTTTTTCTTTTTCTTTTTCTTTTTCTTCTTCTTTTCTTCCTCCTCTCACTACACCAGAGACGACGACCTCAGCTCAGACTGTCGTCTCAGTCCACCACCATACTAAAAGAAGAAAATAACAACCAATATATTGAAAGAGGACAATCAAGTAAAATAAAAAGAAAGTGTGCAGACAATAACTTGTCTCTAAAAAAGAAATCATTCAAAAATGATTTTGTATAATCATAAAGGCTTATTCAATTTTAGGTCCAATTGTCATCAAAAGATTTTCACTTTTTTTTTATGCTAAACTAATTTTAAATTAGAATTAAAACTAAAATCTAATAAAACCTTCTCAATATCTAATTTCTAAACTTTTTTTC
This sequence comes from Eucalyptus brandiana, assembly GCA_014182725.1. Classification (NCBI taxonomy): domain Eukaryota; kingdom Viridiplantae; phylum Streptophyta; class Magnoliopsida; order Myrtales; family Myrtaceae; genus Eucalyptus; species Eucalyptus brandiana. The sequence goes on along the minus strand of CM024675.1, from coordinate 49,089,570 downwards.
TTAATTTTTTTTTAAATTTTCCATTTTTTATATTTTAATTCTAGAAAATGGACTTCGACTAACTCAATGCCAACCAGTGGTCTAACACAAACCCTAGCAGTCCGGGCTAGAGTCTGAACTCGGGTCAGACTTAGAGCCTGGCCTGAGTATGGCCCAAACATTGAAATTAAATGTTCGGCCCAGCCTAGTCCATTGATAATTCCAGCCCAATCCATCAAAAAGTTTGACCCGACCCGGATTCAACATATGCAGCCCCTTTTTATATTTTCGATTTTTTATATTTTTTATTTTCCTTTTTTGCCCTTCTTCCGTCCTGAGACTTCACCGAGAGATCTCCAACGCGGCGAGCTCAACACTGAAACTTCATCAAACGAACTCACGCAGGAACTCCAAACCGTCCCACGTCGATATCCAATGTTACCCACCGTCACCAAGTCATCTAAGTCAGCCACCACTCCAGCTGACACCAGACCAGTCCCAGCAACGTCAAGATAACCGAGAACATACATCTCAAACAATAACCAATTCCAGAAAAACAAACACATATATGCACATTCAGACGATGAAGAAAGAATTGACTATGGTGGCGTCTAACCGCGGTCTTCTCCGGCTAAAGGAATGGTGTCTCGCCGAGGTGTATCAAGGCCGACTCGTTCATCTAAGGATATGCTACAAAATCAAAGAGAAACACAGATTTAGTATCAATTCAACAATCTAAGAACAAATCGAGCATAAAATGAGGCTCTAATTGTCGAATTTCATATATCCATTTCAGTACTCCATTCAGGCATTTTGTCGAACGGCTGATATGCAATTCGAAAAACTAATTCCAGAATTGGATTCAATGTCATTTACAGTCTAGACACGATATATCAACCTCTAAATAATCATTATCTCTCACAGATCAGTCTCGGTTCCACAGATTGAGCCGAATTCATCAATTCAAATCAACGTTCTTGATTCCCAAGTAGAAGGGAAAAACAGAATCATTCAAGGTAGGGAGTGCCTACCTGATTGGGAATAAAGTCGCGGTTGCTATTTGCTCACCGACGGAGCTTGACAATATTCCTTCTAGAACTGCTTCGGTCACGGGTCTGTGAGAAACGCTCGCATGCATTTGACTGTGAAACGTGCTCGTCCTCTTCTTCAGATTTCAGAAGCGGAGAGCACAGCCAAAGGAAAAGGCTGGATTTTGTTTTTTATTTTTATTATTTATTTATTTCGTTCGGATGGGCTCGGGCTTTAATTAATTTTTGTGGACTTTTCAATTGCTGGGTTGAGACCGTGAATTGCACGAAACCTGGGCTGCCCAAATTAGATTTGTAAATCGGCTTTTAAGCGGATGAACTGGGACAGAACGAAATGGGCTGGCTTGAGACGAATAGACTGGACCGAAAAATGACCGACTGGGCCCCTTTTGCGATTCCCTGACCTTTTCCCATTTTTATTTCAAAATATATGTTTGATGTATTAATGAAAAGTCAGATGCCAACAATATTGCCTTTGAATGATCTCAATCATCGTGCTCTCTCTTCTCATCTACCTTATCCATAAATAGTTATAAACTTGGCTGCCACGGCATTTGAACATTTACTTTCCTTGAACATCATCTTGTTTAATTGATATTGTTGGAATTTAAGTCAGCGGAAGACAACTTACCTGATTCCGATGCGCAAATAACAAGTAACCCCGGAACAAATGTTGAATTGTGGATAAATCACGAACAACATTACTTCATGTTGGTCTAAATACAATCACAAGGAAAGCACCTAATTTTCACGGCGTAAATGCCGATTGTTCTTGTAAAACTAAAATGGAAAGCCTTCTTCTTCTTTGATGGAAAGGGAGAGAAATTTGGTGCGTATGTTCTACTAACCATTCCAACGGTTGTCTACAAATGACTTATATACGACACCCTTCATACCCTTTCAAAATGGTGTCTTTCCATCGTAGTATATCAAGTCCAAACGATGCTATCCAATCTCACCCCCATCATGGACGTACTAGCTAAAGTATAGTATAACATCTCCCATTCGGACATAATGGGCTTGATAGCGCTTTATCAAGAATATAAGGCATTCAACATTCATCAACTTTACAAAACAATTTATACTGGCAAATAAACCGTGCCATCAGTAAGTACACCTGCACTTGGGAGCTCAAATTATGCACCAGTTAGGAATGACATAATGTCTACAACCTGAAAAGAAATAAACAATCGATATCTCACAGTGCCCCAAACATACTTTGTTACATCAGTCCAAGTATACATATCTCTTAAGGGCTATACTTAACTTTTCTAAAAAACATAATGTATTTGCAATTATATCCGCAATCATAGAGGGCGATATAATTGGTCGACCAGTAAATACATATGATAGATATAAAACAACAATAGTATTTCTTCACTCATGTCTCTCTCCATTTCAGAACAACTGTTTTCCTAGACACGTCCCATAAAGCCATATCATTCATGACCGCTGGTAACATGCTAAAGTAGCAACATTGATATTTCATTTCGAGAACATAGTCAAAAGTAACATAGGGCATAAAATTGAGGTAAATTATAAATTATCTCAAGAGCTCACACGATGAGTAAATAGGAATAACTTTACTCACCTTCCCTTGTCGGTCGTACAATGCACATGTAGTATGAATTACATGCTATAGTGGATTTATCTTTCTATAAGAGCATATGTCATTTATTAAATATTTCTACTATACGGATCTTAGCCTAAACATAGTCACGTGCCTCTCACGTACTCATGTTTAGCTCGAGTACTATATCAGCTCACTTTCTATAACGCCCAATTAAGTACTCGCATTCGACATTTTACAGATATACATGATTGTGGGACTATCATGTTCGGTCTTATTATAAACAAATCACAGACCTCATCTTGACTCCAATCAATGCGACATATTTTATATACCAAATTTGCTTTTCAGCATTTATTTGTACGTAACGTCTCATCTTAACGTGCTAACTATAGCACTTGAGGTGACTGCTCGTGTAAGTGAGCCAATCATTGCCTGCTGAAACATTTTTCAATAATATATGTGTGTAGTGCTAGTCTTATATTGTATTTGTACTTATTGATAAAACATCAAGTCACTAATAAACAAACAAGTACAATACATATGTTTACAAATACATAAACTAACGATCCTCTATAATAACACATATCACATTCTACGCAATCCTAATGACATTCTATGGGTCAAGAATATGTCTCTAGGAATAACCTTCATAAAAAGATCGGCAATCATTCTATTAGTTGGAACGTATTGTAGGATCACTTCTTTCTGCGTTATTATATCTCTTATTAAGTTGTTCTTTATGTCAATGTGCTTTGTCCTTCCATGATACTTAGGATCCTTCACATAGGCAATGGCTGCTTGATTATCGCAATAAATTATCACCGGTCTTAGAACCTCAGTGATAATGGCTAAATTTTCCAAGAAACGTTTTAGCTATACTGCTTCTTGCATTACGGCAAAACATGCAATAAATTCTGTCTCCATCGTAAATAAGGTCGTGCATGTCTGTTTCTTACTATTCCAAGAAATCGCACATCCATTGAGCAAGAATGCATATCCAGAAGTCGATTTACGCTCATCTAGGTCTCCACCCTAATCGACATCTTAATACCCCAATAGGCGTAAATCATTCCCTTGGTAACAAAGTTGATAATCCATGGTGCCCTTCAAGTATTTTAGGATCCTCTTCACTGCTTTCCAGTGTGCTTGACCAGGATTTGATTGATATTGGCTCACCAATCCCATGACATAACATATGTTGGGTTTAGTACGCATCTTAGCATACATCAAACTTCTAACCGTACTAGCGTAAGGAACAGTTTCCATCACTTTAATTTCTTCTGGAGTCTTATAACACATCTCAGTACTTAGGCCTTCACCTTGCATGACAGGTGTATCAATAGGATCACAATACTGCATATTGAAACGCTCAAGAATCTTCATTAAATAATACTCTTGTGATAAACTAAAGAGTTTCATTGATCGATATCTTTCGATCTTAACTCCTAATATAGAAGCAGCTTCTCTCATGTCCTTCATTTCAAAATTGGAGGACAACCATTCTTTTACGGTGATAACTAAAACCTTGTCATTTCCACTCAATAGAATATCATCCATAAAGTAATAAAATCACAAATTTATTTTCGGACCACTTGACATATACATAGTGATCTTCTTCGATCATCGTAAAACCAAAATTGGTTATAGCTCGATAAAAACGAAGATACCATTGTCTAGATAATTGCTTAAGGCCATATATTGAGCGATGAAACCCGCAAATTTTATGCTCTTGACCTTTAACTATGAAACCTATTGGTTGTTTCATATAGATTTTCTCATCTAGTTTTCCATTGAGAAATGCCGTCTTTACATCAATTTGATATAATTCAAGGTCCAAATATGCAACAATGGTTAGAATAAGGCGTATTGAGGCAAACCTTACAACTAGTGAAAAGGTTTCCTCACAGTCTATACCTTCTTGTTAAGTATAACATTTCGCCACAAGGCGAGCCTTATACTTTTCAATGGATCCATCCGCCCTTCGCTTAATCTTGAAGACCCATTTGTTTTCAATTGCCTTACGATTAGGTGGTAGATCAACCAAGTCCCAGACATGATTTGCCCTCATTGACTCCATTTCATTTTTCAAAACTTTTCTCCATTTTTCCTTATCAGAGAATGAGAGAGCCTCTTGAACAATCTTAGGCTCGGCATCGTCTTTTTGAGCAATCATAAATGCTTCACCTTCAATCTCAAAACGACAACGGGGAATATTTTTACAATTACTTTTATGTAATTGAATTTCTTTTGAATTCAATTTGTCAGGCGATGCAACACTCTCACTAAGTCTTGCATGTTGAGGTAAATTTTCATTTCCCTCTACAACATTAGTGGGTGTGTGTTATTAGAATATTTCATCTTATTTAATTAGAAGTCCTTATCAATCTCACATATATTAGGAAAATCGTTCTCCAAGAACGTGATATCTCGTAACTCCATTTCGGTCACACTTACATCAGCTTATTCACCTATGAATACGTACTCTTTGGAGTGTTCAGAATATTTTACAAAGATACATTTCTTCCCTCTATGACATAATTTGTCATATTTATGGGAAGAATCATGAACATAAGCTGCACATCCCCATGGACGTAAACTACTTAAGTTTGGTTTCCTACCAGTCCATAATTCATAAGGGGTGGAAGTGACCGATTTTGAGGGCACTTGGTTAAGTATATATGCAGCAGTCAATAACGCATCTCCCCAATAGGAGATAGGTAAATTTGTTTGCGTCATCATAGACCTAACCATTTTCAATAGGATTCTATTCCTTTTATTAGCCACCCCATTTTGTTGTGGAGTACCAAGAATAGTCAATTGTTATACAATTCTCTTTTCATCACAAAGAGCCTTGAATTGTTCAGATAGATATTCACGTCCACGATCGGTTCTCAATGCCTTTATTGTTTTGTTCAACTAATTCTCTACCATCGCTATATATCATCTAAAGCAGTCTAATGCTTCTAACTTATGGGAGATTAGAAATACATAATCGAAACGCGTAAAGTCATCTATGAAAGTGATGAAATATGAGACTCCATGCCTCGCCTTCACATTCAAAGGACCACAAATGTCAGAATGTATGAGTTGCAATGGAAATTCGGCTCTAGTCCCTTTACCGAATGGTTTTCTAGTTGCTTTTCCTGCTAGACAATGTTCATATACGGGTAAATCAACATTAGTGAGTGATCATAAAAGACATTCTTTAGCTAATCTTTGCATTCTTTACAACCCAATGTGATCTAATCTAGCATGCCAAGTACTTGCATCAATCTCAACATTACTAGAAAATGCAATTAAAGAAAAATAACCATCTACATTAATATTGTATTGATCATAGTCAATGTCTAACACCATAAAACCATTCGATACATGAACCGAACCATAATAAAATATTCAATACAAAATGTCAACACAATCACCATGGAAATTCAATATATAACCTAAGCTAAGAAGAACAACTACATAGACCAAGTTTCGTCGAATATCTGGAGCATAAAGGATATCATGCATGCATAGGTTTCGACCACCATGTAAGATTAATTTACATGTGTTGATACCCTTCACTTTAACTCTTGAATTATTCCCAACATATATCCATTTTCTTCTAGGCGGTATCCGACGATACTTCACAAATGTTTCTCGATCTCTAACTACGTGGTATGTTGCTCTTGAGTCTACAGTCCACATTGGATGAGATTCAGTAAGCATTACAGTACTAGAAACAAAAGCATTACTTAAAGTAATGGAATAATAGGATACTTCTTTCGGCTCAGTGCATTCATGAGCAAAGTGACCCATCTTGCCACAATTGTAGCACTTTATCTTGGCATTGTCCTTCTTCGCACCACGCTTCTTGCGTTGGAAGGTCTTAGCTCTTTTAGATGCTTGATCAGTCTTTTTCCCTTTATTGTTGAATTGAGAATTCCTTTTGCGCTTGAAGCTCGAAGCTTTGCGCAATTCAGCAATATAAGCATGAGTAGAGGATCTCGCAGCCTCTAGGCGCTCATCCTCTAATTCCAAATGACGTGCTATATCATCAAAAGTGACAATATTTTTATTATGCGTCATATTGATCTTCATATGCTCCTAATTATCGGGAAGAGACCTTATAACAGCCAGAACTTGTTGTTCATCAGTAAGAGAGTAACCCGCCGACTTCAGCTCACGAATCATGTTTGACATCTCTCGAAAATACTGTCTCATCGTTATATTTGGGCGTTTTCAAAATGTGTCAAACTTGATGGTGAGTCTACTCAGCTTAGTGGTAGATGTACTCCCAAACTTATCTTTCAAGGCAACCAACATAACTTGAGTTTTATCATAACTTTCAAACTCACGCATGAGATTATCTTGCATATAGCTTAGCAACGTGATGTGACCAATGCTATTTTTCTTTTTCTAAGTTTGATAAGCTTTTAGATCTCTCCTATATTGAGCTAAAGTTTCATGCTCAGGTTCATCCATAGTATGGTTGAGAGTTTCCAAAATCTCTTGCTCCTCAAGGATGTTTAGAATCTTTCGGTGCCAAATATCATAATTGTCACCGTTCAGCTTCTCACCTTTATTGAGGTCAGTCACAATGGTCTTGGATGCCGAAGTCATAATCAATTACTATAACACATTGACATAATAAACGCAGAATCAATACTAGCACACTTTATCCAAGTAACACACATATTTAATTTGCAGCAAATATAAACTAAATTAATGATAATTCAACAAAAGACACAGAAGCAAAAGTTCACTATGTTCCCAATCAACTTCTATGTACAATTGTTCTATTATCATTAATTAGTTTAATTTGCGCAAATTTTAAGTTTTAGGTGAGAACTCATTCGAATTCTACCAACCTACGAACTCCCACTAGGAAAAATAATTACATGACCTCATGTAATTTTTATACTTTTCCATTAGTACAAAAACATATGAACCAACGTGTAAAAAAAAAAAAAAAAAAAAATCATGCTCAACTAGAATCAATATCACAATTCAATATGTAATAGATTTCCTACCATTGTTCGAATTTTCTAGCAACTAGAAAATTGCAAGTATATTAAACTATATACACGATATCATCGAACCAAGCTCTACACAGCATATATGACATCATTTGCACACAAGCTAGCTACTGTATTTCCTAAACCACAATAAAATATAAGCTACAAATGAATAAACTGTACATTAAACCCCAAAAAAATACGCGTACTTAGGGTTTCCTACGCATTTTTATACATTTATAAAATTCAAAAGTATTAAATAATTATACCACAATGTAGAGCACATTCATACGAACCAAACGCCACCAACCACGCTCTAATCCGACCTCCCACACGCCTACACGCCCCGCTTGAGTGCGCAGTGCGTGTGACGCATGCGCCAGCAAGCCTAAAGGCTTCTGGCCAGTCCGACCGGTCCGACCGGTCCGACCAATGACCGATTCGACCGGTCCAACTAGTTTGACTGCGGGTCCAGTTGACCGGTCAACGGTCGGGTTGGGTCGAGTCGCCCGCCGGTGATCAGCCAACCAACTGCCATTGGCAGTGACGTCACCGTGACGTCACCCAAGGGACGTCATCACGCACTGGTTTGCCGACCAGTGCATGACACACACGTGCCGGTTCGCTGACCAGTGTGTGTTGCGCACGCACTAGCATTCCCAGCACTTCAGGCACGTGGAGCCCACGCGCAGCGGCTTCTGGCCGAGCGTATGGGCACATCTAGCATCCTCCAGCGGCGCTCAACCCATTGTCGAACTCATCTCGACGAGTACTTTCACCCTATATATTTAAAATTTTATTTTGGCCGAAAAAATAATCGAAAAATGGCCAAAGGCTCACGGGTGCTTGCGACCCCGAACCCGTTCTTTGCTTCGGTTTTGTTTCGAGGATTCATATTGCAATTCCAATCGATAAACATCCAAAACATAATAGAATTCAATCTCTAGATCTCGATATAATGTGGTTAATGAGAAAATTCGATGAAAACAAGGCAAAAATCACGACTTGGGTCTGATACCAATGTTGGAATTCAAGTCGGCGGAAGACAACTTACTTGATTTCGATGCGCAAACAACAATTAACCCCGGAACGAACATTGAATTGCAGATGAATCACGAACAACACTACCTCACGTTGGTCTGAATGCAATCACGAGGAAAGCACCCAATTTCCACAGCGTAAATGCCGATTATTCTTGTAAAACTAAAATGGAATGCCTTCTCCTTCTTTGATGGAAAGGGAGAGAAATTTGGTGCGTATGTTCTGCCAATCGTTCCAACGGTTGTCTACAAAAGACTTATATACGACACCCTTCATACCCTTTCAAAAGGATGTCTTTCCCTTGTAGCATATCAAGTCCAAATGGTGTTGTCCAATCGCACTCCATCATGGACGTACTAGCTAAAGTATAGTATAACATATATCTTCTAAACAATGTTTTCATTTCCTTTGACATGTTGACTAATTGTTACCTATTTCAACAAAGATAGTCATAATTATCAATAACCAAATTTTCGCTCATTGATAATCACATTTTCTACTTACTCGAATTGGCATAATGAGGATTTTTTTTTTTTTGTAAATAATCTTTGTTTTTGTCCTCAAATCCTCTAATGAACATGTTGGCGTGAGTCAGTGCGATCTCAGCCGAGTATCTTCTTGTCTTCACCTTGTATGGGCGTGATCAAGAGTTTCTGGCCAAGTGAGTTCTCTTTGGCCACAAGTCTCGGGCGAAATCTTGGCGAATCTTTCGTGCATTTAGTCGGGAGTTCACCTTTCTACGCGAGATTATGTGAATTTGTGGCTAAAATTGGCATTCCCTTTTTTTCACCAGCTAAGATTCACTTCCATTGATGAGTGCTGGCTAAGTCTTTTTCCTTTCTACTTCCTTCCCATGCTCGGTCGAGCCTTCTTTGCCCTTGTCTAGGGCTGACTGAAGTTGCTCCTCTTTGGTCACTTTCCTTTTCAATGTGTCTCCTAATTGGGAACGACACATGAATCTCTCACACGTAAGTGCTGGTCAAGCCGAAGTGGTAATGGTCGAATTCATCAATCGGCTGGGCTCATGTGGGCTTGGTCTCAAAAGTTCAGATGAGTCTAGGGCGCTCCTTCTAATTTCCAGGCCGGGTTGACTATCAACCAATTCATTCACCCCCAGCTTTCGTTCACCTTAACAAATCCACCTCCGTAAGCGATCTCAAGAGTGTATTTCAACACATCGGCCCAGTGTATTTATGACCTAAAAAAGCTCCTAAAAGACATGCTGGTTCAACTAATCTTCTTATCCTCAATGATATTAGTGCATTTCCTTATTAAAAAAAAAAAAAGTCCATATAACACCTACTCTTTTAGGAGCTGTTTGATAACCATCCAAATAACACCCGATTCTAATTTTTGTTTTCGGGAGTAGTTTTGAAACAAAATAGTGTTTGGTAAAATTTTTGTTCCCGATAACAGATTTGGAGTAAAATTAAAAATCAAATAAAAGTTGATTCTTTGTTCCCGAGAACAATTCTAGAATCAAATCTACCTAATTTTTCCTTTTTCCTTCTCTTTCTTTTTTTATTCTTTTTCCCTCTCTTGTTCTTCAAGTGTTGCCGTTGCCACCATTGCCATTTGCCACTGCCGCCGCCTCCCACCTAATGCCGCCGTTCGTCACCCACTGCTGTCGGTCACCAGCGAGCTCGCCCAGCAACCAGCGAGGCCTAGTGATCTCGCCAGCGCCTCGTCCAGCCGCCGATGAGGCCTGGTGAGCTCACCGGTGGCTAGGCGGGCCTCCCTTGACCACCGGCGAGCCTCCCGGCTAGGCGAGGTCAAACCACGCCGGCGGCTTGGATAGCTCGGCCTCACCAGATTTGGGTGAGGCCGCTCGGCCGACCAAGGCTTGGCCGAGCCTCGCCCACTTGCTGATAAGGCTCGGCCGACGAGGCACGGCCTCATTGAGGGTCGGCGACGCCGGTGAGGTCACCGGCCCTCGTCTAGCCGATCACCGATCATCCCAAGGCCGGCGATTAGCCACCTTGAAGAAGAAGAAGAAGAAGAAGAAGAAGAAAGGAAAAAAAAAAAAAGGAAAAATTAATAATTTTTTAAAAAATAAAAAAATAATTTGAAGTATGAATGAAAATTTTGCTATATATAGAATACATATTTAATTTTGTATTTTAATTTATTATTTAGTATTTATATTTATAGTTTATACTATAGTTTATTATTTATTATTTATTATTTAATAAAAAAATTAATTAGTTAATATGTATAAATATAATTAATTAATAGAATTTCTATGATTTGATAAAATTTTAGAATTGGAATAAATTTTATGTAGTTACCAAACGCATTTATATTATTTTCTATTCCAGAATCAAAAATTTTGTGCAGTTACCAAATGTGTTCTTTTGCTTAGAAATTGTTTTTGGGAATAGAATAAAAAAGAATTATTTCTGATCAGAATCTGTTATCAGAAAGATAATCGTTACTAAATGCACTCTTAATGATCAGTTAACTTTTCAAAGTAGAAGAAAAAAAAAAACTTTTCACGGTAGAGCTTTGTCATATTTCTACTTTTGTCCCTTCCCTATGGATTGGCAGATTTGTACTGAACTAATGCTTGACTAAGGAGTCGGAAGCAAATGTTGGCCCACCACTGACAACCTCCGCACATGGTTACAGTGATCACCTTTGCTTTGAAGCAAAAAATCAGGGGCCAACTACCATCCTCCTTGCACAAGGGGCGAAGATGGACAATACTAACGAAAATAATAGATATCCTAAAAGTGCCATGTTATTTGTACTCTGAATCATTCACATATCGACACGTGTCCTTGAACCCTCCACGTCACCCAAATTGAAACCTAGTGCACTCTGCTCTCATTTCTCTCTATCTTTACTCAACTCAGCACTTCATTTCTCTCTCTTCTTACTCTCTCCCTTCACAAGAAAATATTAGGCACCCTAAATGGGGAGGGAAGGAGAAAGCTGAGCTTCGGGAGAGAGCACGATTCGGGAAGAAAGAGGTCAGGAAGAAGAGGCCATGGAGTAGAGAGAGAGGCTGTCGTCCGAACGGAGCGTTGACATCGTCGAAGAGCGCGACCATCGTCAGACAGAGCGTTATTTAGGAGAGAACTGTTAAATTAATGTTTCGGGTTTGAATTTGGATGACAATTTGTTAAATCGAATTTGTTGATAAAGATTTCCCAAGTAGATTTCAGATTGGATAAAAAAAGCTTTGCCAGACTCTTGAAGATTTACAAAAGAGGAAATAAAAAATGAAAGGAAAAAAAAAGATAAAGGAAGGTTTTCTTCTTCCCCTGCAAGTGTCCGAACCTTCCTTTCGTAGAAGGTTATTATAGTGGAGCCCAAAGTCAATTATTTGACTTTGGGCACACACAATATTCCAAGGATGGGTTTTCTTTTAGTTGACGGATAAAAAAAAGGAAGCCTCTCTGCACGTACGCGTGAAGCCAAGTGTAGGTGGGCCCAAGTCAAACTTTGACCTGGGCACATGTATAAAAGCATAAATAATTGCAAGTCTTTTTTTTCCTTTCCGTAAGAAGCCGCCGAAGCCCTATGTAGAGAAGAAACCACTGCAGCTTTACGAGAGAAAGGAGCCGCACATCCACGCAAGCCACGCAAAGCTTTCCAAAGAAATACGAAGATTTACATACGTGGACCAAAGACAAACACCGGAGTTCTTGATTTTGGCATACGTAGAGCGTTTTGGCTATGAGTTTGAACGCATGGTAATTTTGTGTTGTGAGTTTATGTCCAAGTGAGTTATTTATTTCTAAACACTTTGGGTTTATGGTTAAACTTAGATGTGGAAAACACATGAGCGTGTGAGTGATTATAAACTCTAATTCTTTGATTATAGTGAATTATTTACTGCTGGCTCTCCCCGTGAACGTAGGTACCGATATTTGGACCGAATCACGTAAATTTCGGGTACCCTTATTTTTTTCGTTTATTTCTCTAGCGATTTCGCGTTGACGTAAATTGCAAGATCCTGTCGTTTCCGCGTATTATATTCCAACAAGAACATTATCGGGTCAGGAAACAGGGGAGAGATTGAGAAGAGATAGGAGAGAGAAATGAAGTGCTGAATTGAGTAAAGATAGAGAGAAGGGAGAGTAGAGTGCGCTAGGTTTGAAATTGGCTGACATGGAAGGCCTGATGACACGTGTCAATATGTGAATGGTTTAGAGTAGAAATGATGTTGCACTTTTAGAATATCTAATATTTTCTCGTGAAGGGAGAGAGTGAGAAGAGAGAGAAATGAAGTGCTCCTCACTAGAAAATTTTAAGTACCTTAAAAGTGTCACGTCATTTCTACTCTAAACTATTCACATATCGACATGTGTCATCAGGCCCTCCACATCAACCAATTTCAAACCTAGTGCACCCTGCTCTCCGTTCTCTCTATCTTTACTTAACTCGGCACTTCATTTCTCTCTCCTCTTTTTTTCTCACTCTCTCCCCTCTTTCCTGACCCAACGTTCTCTCCTAAATAGCGTTCTATCCAACGATAGCCGTGCTTTCTTCGACAACGGCGACGCTCCCTCCCAATGACAGCCTCTCTCTCTAGTCCATGGCCTCTTCCTCCCTACCTCTTTCTCCCCGAATTGCGCTCTCTCTCGACGCTCGACTTTCTCCTTCCCTCCCCACTCTCAACCAAGAAGCAATCGCTCTGCTCTCTCGTCTAATCTTCCAGCGAAAACTCACTTCCATGCTCTGCTTTGCTTAAAGCCGTCTCTCCCGAGAAGCCCTAGATCTGTGACAATAATCCTTGCTTTTTAGGTTCAATTTTTTCTTTTTACCGGTGTTTTATGTGCGCATCTTTGTTTTAAGTGAAGCTCGCATGTTGATTGTCAAAATTTCTTGTTTTGTCACAATGTGCGTAGGGGTGGTTCTTGCAAAACAAAGAAGCAGTCGCTCTACTCTCTCATCTAATCTTCTATCACTTCCACACTCAACTCAGCTCAAAGATGTCCCTCCCAAGAAGCCCTAAATCTGTGGCACATCGCGATCCCACCAAGCCTCATCATTTCATTTCGAGTCGTCTTCACTGGTCTCTAGTCTTTGGTCCTTACTCGATTCTCTCAGCTCAGCATGTAAGCCCCTCCTCTTCGTTCTTTTATTTTTTTTTTCTTGTTCTGTTTTGTTGTATCTCTTCTTTAGCTTCTCTCAGCATTCAAATTCCTTAATATTTTCCGTACTCTTTCATGGGTCCTCACGGGTTTTCCCTTTCCGTACTCAAGTTGTTGATCTTACCTTGTTTCGACCTTATGATGCAATTGCTTTTCCATTTTTTGTGTAGCTGTCTCTGACGAGGATTGAGTTGGCCCTGTTAATGCTTTCAAGATCAGTTTTTATTTTGCTTGTTTTTTTTTTTTTTTTTTTTTTTGTGGGATTACTTTAGTTAGGTGAAAGATGGGGGACTTTAGTTTATCTATTGCAAGGTACTCCAAGACAGTTGTCTGCGTGGGATTAGTTTATCCATTGCAATCTTTGTATCTTGATTGGATGTCCATGCTGATTGTTTAAATAAACAAGATGCAACACCATTTCTTCAATGCTTTATGCATTGAGGTGAAAAACTTGTAGCATGCTGTGTTAGCTGGGTTTACTTCTATGTGGAGGAAGCTCAATGAGTTGCAAGCTCAAAAATGGCTTGAACCCATATGATAAGTTATATGAGGAAATATGATTTCTCACTATCTATATAAAGTGATAGCCACAAAAAAAAAAAAAAAGGAAACAGTAACAAGAGAAAAAGAAAAAGCAGAAAATCTGGGGTTTGGGGCAATATCTGATTTACATCAAACTGGCGTCGGAGGCCGATTCGTGGTCCGATTGAGCTGAAATTGTGTCAGCATGTTCGTGGCGTAATTTTCTCGAATTTAAATGGTTTGATTTTCGTTTGAAGCTCCATACATCAGGTTTTTCATAAATTGATCAAAACCTACGTTTTTTGTCAGACTTATCCTTGATTTCTTGTGAAGTTCATGTGTATTACCAAGAATTATGTTCTTGAGGTGTTTGCTGCTATGTACCTCTAGTATTTGCTAGAGAAGAACAATTTTATTGATAGTGAAGATTTTCGAGTGGACTCCAGTCCCATGGTTTTTTATCTCCTCACATCGAGGAGGTTTTCCACGTAAAAAATCGTCTTGTGTTCGCGTGCTTGGTATTTATTTTACTCTGCTATATCGATTCCTATTAGGTTTATACAAGAATGGAGATTATTTTATTCTGTTGCGTTGATTCGATATTTTTCAAATTGTTACCGTTCTCCCATCAGAGTGGTATCAGAGTTTCAGGTTATTGCTTGATTTTTTCTGCCTTGTGTTAAACAATGGAAACGAATATGAGTAGAATGGTTACATTGAATGGTTCGAATTATCATATTTGGAAATGGAAAATGGAAGATCTTTTATATGTGAAAGATTTTTATTTGCTTGTATTTACTGAGGAGAAATCAGAGAATAAAACTGACGCTGAATGGTCTATATTTCATCGTCAAGTATGTGGTTATATTAGGTAGTGGGTAGATGATAATGTTTTGAACCATATTATTGAGGAAACACATGCACGTAGTTTATGGGATAAGCTCGAACAGTTATATGCTCGAAAGATTGAGAATAATAAGTTATTTTTTATAAAACAGACGATGGCTCTAAGATATCATGATGGTACTCGTTTGACTGATCATTTAAATTCTTTTCAAGGAATTATAAATCAGTTAGCTGCGATGGGAATCAAGTTTGATGATGAGATACAAGTACTATGGTTGCTTGGTACTTTGCCAAACTCATGGAAGACATTCCGAACATCTTTGTTTAATTCTGCCCCAAATAGTACGATTACCATGGATTTGGTCAAGAGTAGTATTTTGAATGAAGAGATGAAAAGGAAGACACAAGGATCGTCATCTTCACATTCTGATGCCTTGGTTGTCGAGAAAAGGGGGAGAAGTGAGTCTCGAGGTCCGAGAAATAGAGATAAAAGTTGAGACAAAAGTAGAGGTAAGTATAATAAATTTGCTAATGTTGAGTGCCATTATTGTCATCAGAAGGGAGATATTCAAAGGTTTTGTCGACAGTTAAAAAGGGAGAAACAAAAGGAGAAAGGTAAAGAGAATAAAAGTGATAATGACAACGATGACAATCATGTCGCTGCACTTAAAGAAGACTTTCTCACTATTTTTTATGGTGATGTGGTGAATTTTGTATCTCATGAGACCAGTTGGGTAATTGATAGTGGTGCATCCGTTCATGCTACGTCTCATAAAGATTTCTTTACATCATACAGGTCAGGTGACTTCGGATCTGTGAAGATGGGAAACAATGGACTAGCTCAAGCTGTAGGCATCGGTGATGTGTGCCTAGAAACCAGCAATAGCACAAGGTTAGTATTGAATAATGTTAAACATATACTTGATATTCGCTTGAATTTGATTTTTACAGGCAAGTTGGATGATGAGAGGTATTACAGCACCTTCAGTAATGGTCAATGGAAGCTCACCAAAGGTTCTCTTGTTGTGGCTAGAGGTGAAAAATGTTCTTCATTATACATTATGCAGGCAAAGTTGTCCACAGACAAAATTAATGCAGTAAATAGCGAAGATGCAGTTGAATTATGGCATAAGTGGCTCAGTCACATCAGTGAGAAGGATTTGTCAAAATTGGCCAAGAAGAAGCTCCTTTCAGAATTGAAAAGTTCAGCGCTAAAGAAGTGTGCTCACTATTTAGTAGGAAAACAAAATAGAGTTGCATTTAAAAGCTCCCCTCTTTCAAGAAAGTCGGGTATACTGGATTTAGTGCATTCTTATGTTTGTGGTCCTATGAAAACAAAATCACTTGGTGGCTCTCTTTATTTTGTTACCTTCATAAATAATTTTTCAAGGAAAATTTGGATTTATACCTTGAAAACTGAAGATCAAGTGTTAGATGCTTTTAAACAATTTCAGGCTTTAGTTGAGAGACAGACTGTAAAGAAATTGAAATGCATTAGAACTGATAACGGGGGGGAGTATATTGGACCTTTTGATGAATACTGCAGACAACAAGGTATTCGACATCAAAAGACACCTCCCAAGACGCCTCAGTTAAATTGCTTAGCTGAGAGAATGAACAAAACATTGGTTGAAAGGATAAGATGCTTACTTTCACAGTCAAAGCTACCTAGATCCTTTTAGGGTGAGGCTTTAAGTACAGTTGTGCATGTATTAAATCTTACTCCATGCGTTCCTTTAGAGTTTGATGTTCCCAATAGAGTTTGGACAGGCAAAGAAATTTCTTATGATTATTTGCGTGTTTTTGGGTGCAAAGCATTTGTGCATATTCTCAAAGATGAGAGGTCTAAACTTGATGTGAAAACACGACAGTGCATATTTATTGGTTATGAATAGGATATGTTTGGCTACAAATTTTATGATTCACTTGAAAAGAAAATTGTAAGAAGTAGAGACATTGTGTTTATGGAAGATCAAATAATAGAGGATATTGAGAAAGCAGAGATGATTTCTGCACCATAGGTTAGTGATAATCTGGTTGATTTAGATCCAGTTCCTCTTACAAATATTCCTACACAGGTTGATGAAGAGCAGCAGGAAGTCAATGTTCCAAATAATGCACATGTTCCTGAACATGTTGAAATAAATAATATTATTCCTGAACTAGAGGCTTAATTAGATGTTCCACTGGATGTTCCAGTCCAGAGATCCATTAGAGACCGACGACCTTCCATCAGGTATTCTAAAGATGAGTATGTATTATTGACTGATGCAGGTGAACCAGAGTGCTATGCAAAAGCAATAAAAGATTAGTACAAAAGCAATTGGTTCTATGCTATGCGAGATGAGATGCAGCCACTTTATGATAATCATACTTTTAAGTTGGTGAAGTTACCTAAAGGTAAAAGAGTTTTAAAGAACAAGTGGGTATATAGGTTGAAGCAAGATAAGCATACTTTACAATCACGGTACAAAGCTAGATTGGTTGTTAAGGGATTCAGTCAGAAAAATGGTATTGATTTTGATGATATATTTTCTCCGGTAGTGAAAATGTCTTCTATCCGTGTGGTACTAGGCTTGGCAGCTAGCCTAGATTTGAAAATTGAGCAAATGGATGTTAAAACGGCCTTCCTACATGGTGACTTGGAGGAAGAGATATACATGGAACAACCTGAGGGTTTTAAAGTGAAAGGGAAAGAGGATTATGTGTGCAAATTGAAGAAAAGTCTTTATGGCCTAAAACAAGCACCGAGGTAGTGGTATAAGAAATTTGCGTCAATTATGACAGAACAGGGCTATAAAAAAACTTCTTCGGATAACTGTGTTTGTCCAAAAATTTTCTGATGATGGCTTTATTATTCTCTTGCTTTATGTTGATGATATGCTGATTGTCTGCAGGAATGCTTCAAGAATTGAGTTATTGAAGAAGCAGTTGAACAAGTCTTTTACCATGAAAGACTTGGGCTCAGCGAAGCAAATTCTTGGCATTAGAATTACTCGAGACAGAGATGCTAAGAAGTTATTTTTGTTGCAAGAGAAATATATCAAGAAGATTCTTCAGAAATTTTATATGGACAAGGCTAAAGTGGTTAGTACTTTTCTTGCTGCCCTCTTTAAGTTAAATATGATGTAAAGTCCTACGACTGATAAAGAAAAGAAAGATATGGAAAATGTTCCATATGCCTCAACTGTAGGAAGCTTAATGTATGTGATGGTATGTACACGCCCAAACTTGGCGCACGCAGTTGGCGTTGTTAGTCGCTATTTGTCAAATCCAAGCAGAGAGCACTGGAATGCAGTGAAGTGGATTATGAGGTATCTTTGGGGAACTTCAAATTTAAAACTCAGTTTCGAGATTGGGAAACTTGAGTTAGTTGGATACACAAATTCCGACTTGGCAGGAGATATTGATACTCGTAAATCTACTTCTGGTTATTTGATTTTTTTTGCTGGTGAAGCTGTGTTATGGAAGTTAAGATTGCAGAAGTGTGTTGCACTTTCTACAATCGAAGCTGAATTTATCACAGTGACTGAAGCTAGTAAAGAGATGCTATGGATGAAGAAGTTCTTAGAAGAACTTGGGTTCAAGCAAAAGAGGTATATGCTATTTTGTGATAATCAAAGCGCAATTCATCTTGGTAAGAATTCATCTTTTCATTCTAGATCAAAACATATTGATGTTAGATATCATTGGATTAGAGATGTTCTAAATGAAAAGTTGTTCGAACTTGAGAAAATTCATACGGATCATAATGGCTCCGATATGATGACGAAGACTTTACCAAGAGAGAAGCTTGAACATTGCCGATTGATAGCAGGGATGGTGAATCCCTCCACATTGTCGTGAGGGGGAGATTTGTTAGTTGGGTTCACTCCTATGTGAAGGAAACTCAATGAGTTGCAAGCCCAAAAAGGGCTTGAGCCCATATAATAAGTTATATGATGAAATATGGTTTCTTACTATCTATATAAAGTGATAGCCGTAAAAAAAAAAAAAAAAAAAAAAAAAAAAAAAAAAAGTAACAAGAGAAAAAGAGAAAGCAGAAAATCTGATATTTGAGGCAATATCTAATTTACATCAAGCTGGCGTCGGAGGCCAATTCATGGTCCGATTGAGTTGAAATTGTGTCAGCATGTTCGTGGCATAATTTTCTCAAATTTCAACGGTTTGATTTTCGTTTGAAGCTCCCTACATCAGGTTTTTCATAGATTGATCAAAACCTGCGTTTTTGGTCAGACTTATCCTTAATCTCTTGTGAAGTTCATGTGTATTGCCAAGAATTATGTTCTTGAGGTGTTTACTGCTATGTACCTCTAGTATTTGCTAGAGAAGAACAATTTTATTAATAGTGAAGATTTTCGGGTAGACTCCGATCCCGTGGTTTTTTATCCTCTCACATCGATGAGGTTTTCCACGTAAAAAATCGTCTTTTGTTTGCGTGCTTGGTATTTATTTTACTCTACTATATCGATTCCTATTAGGTTTACACAAGAGGGAAGATTATTTTATTCCGCTGCGTTGATTCGATATGTTTCAAATTATTACCGTTCTCCCATCACGCTGCACTATATAATGCAGCATGTACTCATTAAAATCTCCAGAAGCCTTTTCCATTGACTTTTACTAAAGCAATTGAATAAAGGTATGCTCAAATGGTATTTTGATGTTGGATGCTGATGGAAACTGTATCCTGCCCATCTTTCAAGTTTCAAAGTGTTTATTCATAGTTATATAAAGACGGTTTATGTGCTTACAAAATACTCTTTTTATAATGTCATTGATTTTTTCAAAGCTTATCAATCGATTTTGAGATAATACCTTGTGATTTTTTAGAGTATTTTATTGCTTTTGGTGATCTTCATACTTTATTTGTGTCTTCAAACTCTAATATTCCCATGGTAATTTTTGTTTCCATGATTTGCCCTTTATGTAGACTTATCTTTCCATTTGAATATCAACAATTACGGCATATTCACTGCTCGAAAGTTAACATCTACAAGCTATCTTGGGTAGGATAATATCAATGATTTTTCTAAATGTTGTAAACATACTTTGGAAGCTTGAGATTGTAGTTGAAAGTATTGTATCTGTATCTGATACTTCTATTACTGAGTCAAAAGAAAAACGCTTCAGTCTGCATCAAACCATAATACTGCTGCTCCACGTTTTTTGTATCGCAGTTCTCCTTATGACTAAAAGGCATCACTTTGAGCAAATAAAGGAGGTAGTTCCTGCCATCCTTCGTGTTTGAAAGAAAGTGTCTAAAGATATAGATGAGAAGGATTCGGATCTTGAGGATCTGTTCAGCAGGGTTATAAAAATTGCTAATTCGATGCAAACTACTCATCAGAAGTTGGTCTGTGATCCATAATCATGAAATTATTTAATGCAATATCTTGTCAAATTCTAGATAAACATTTAAGTTTAATAGGACAACGGATCAGCTAAGAAGCTCCTTGCTCTGCCTTGTCTGTATGTATTGCAGACGATGGTTGGTATATTTATTTTTGAGGTTATGTAAGAGTGTATACTATCTGCATGTACTTGAAAGATTTAACTTCATTTTTTCAAAATAACTTGTAGATGATTCTTCAAGTGGTTGTTGCCCTTCTACTCCGCCCCCCCCAAAAAGAAAAAAAGAAAAACCACATGCACACCCAACATGCGCATGCATTAGGTGATTTGCCAACGTTTAGGCATTTTGACACAATCACATCTTAATATAACTTTTGTATGTGCAAACTCATGTATCCATTTGTGTGGATAAGAATGTGTCTAGCTCTCTCCCCACTTGTGACTGAACTTTCACACTTCTTGAGATGTTGCCGTTTATTTTACATTGGCTTGATAATAGGGTTTGCTACTGACATGATGACTAGCTCCATAACTGTTGGTAGTCAAATCAACTGTTGGTCATAATGCTAAGGAGGATTTAACTGCTGTAAAGAATGAAATTCGGGATAGTCAAACCAGAAGGTGGCAAGCAATTGGCATGCTGAGGCATGTTCTGTTTAGCTACTCTACCTTGGAGATCAAAGAAACATGCCATTGACTTCTTGCTTTGCATCACAAAAGGAGATATCTCACAGGAGAGTGAGTGAAACTCTAGATTTCTCATCATTTGTTCCTAGCCATTTTGCTGCCTTGCAGGTATTATAGTGAAAGATGTTGATTGTATGCCATTTCATTTTGTATATTCTTCTTATCATTAAAGTGCAAAATCTAAGGGATTGAGAACGTCATCATGTACACATTGGATGCAGTGCTAAGGAAGAAAGCTTTTGATGTATTGGAAAGGGTTAGTGTTTTTGACTTAAGATCCTCTGCTCTTGCATCATTAAACAGCTTGTCGCTCTTGTAGTCCATTTCTCTCTTGTTTAAGTTGTGCAATTATTTCCCAATCTCCAGATGCTTGTTGATATTGCAATTTCTCAAAGGTTCGACGTCTTAAAAGCCCTTATTATAAATTGGAACTCTTCCTTTATGGTAACTGCATTAGAGCTTGCTTAAATGACATAAGCATATTATTTCTTTACATGGAAGGACGCATAATGTGATCCGATTGCCTACAACTTGTGTAGATTGCCATCCTTCTAGATAATGTTAGACAAGTGAGGCACGACAAAACTACAAATGAATTGTTGCAAGGAAATGTTGGTAAAGTTTTCCATGAGACACCACTTTGGTCTACTGATGTGCTTGAACTAGTGGAATTGGTTTGGAGCCTTCTAGGGAGGCCCTCCAAGTCTTCCTGAACAAAGTGATGCGGTATAGATGACTCCTTATCATTGATTATTTCCATATTGTCTCCTTGCTTGGATGATGGTCACTCCTTATTTCTTTTTAGGTTGTGACATTTTCTATGGTGCAAACTCTTCTGAATGGGTTTAAAGGTCATTGGTTTTCACAAGACCATTGAATGCTCAAAATGAATAGGAATAGCAAGCTGAACAAGCCAATTCAAAAGTATCCATCTTTCAATGTTAACTTCGAGATGTGAAGTTGAGGGAAGTCTATATTTACATGTGACGTGCAATAACACATTCCAATTTCTTTTCCAGATAAAGCTTATGTCCACAATCTCTTACGTCCTTGTACTATAAATGCCAACTAAATCTTGTTGATGTTCACTTTTTTTGTAATCAACCTATCTACTAGTCATTTGAACCTCTTCCACTATGAGCGCACAACCTCTGTGATATGTGCTAGAAGTGTGCTAAAAAAAAATGTTGTGGCATCCCAAAATTCATAATGACCTCTAGTTACATTAAAGTCTATGAATAGGTGATGGAAGTATCATCAAGTTATTTTATGGCCATTTAATCCATAATTTGCAATAAGATATATGGCCAAGCTTTTAAGGGATAATTATGTGATAGGAAAGAAAATTCTATCATTGGCCATGCGCATCATAAATTGGAATTTATGGATTTGTGACTATAAGTTTAATGGCCTTATTATTTATGCAATTAGATATTTATTTAAATGATGATTAAGATATATATTATATAAAAATAAAATAAAATAAACTTGGGCCATTTAAGTTTGGACCTTAGGCCCAAGTGAGATGGGCTTAAAGTGGGCCATAAGCCCGGCCCATTGTCGGTGCATGGAGGGGGAGAAGGAGGAGCCGCATGGCCTCCAAGTGTCTTCGGCAAAGGAGACACTTGTCTCCTTCTTAGGGACAAGTGTCCCCCATGCAAGAGAAGAAAGCATGCAATATATAAGCCACCAAAAAGAAAGAGAGAGAGAGAGAGAGAGTTGCTGGTTTTGAGAGAGATAGAGAGAGGGAGAGAGTTGCCGAGAGAGAGTGAGATGCGAGAGAGAGGCAGGCCGAGGAGGAGGAGCTCGCCCGTCGCCGCCCGCACGCCGTCTGTCCGTCGCCGGTGTGCCGTTCGTGTGTCGCTGTCCGCTTGGTCTTTGAGGCAAGTTGGGACTGATTTCCACCCTTGCATGTGTGTCTTGCATGTGTGGTTGAGTTCGTGGATGTTTAGAGGCTAGAAATCGAAGTGAATGAGGTTTGTTCTTGGAGATGCTTGCTGTTTTCGCATGAACCGCCTGAGTCAGAATCTTGTGAGAGCTTGCATGCATGTTTTGAGTTCGATTTTGACTTTTATCTCTTCATGAAAACTGTAGCCAACATATTAAACTACAACATAATAAAATTTGGTACAAAATGATGGATATTTGAGGGGTCAAACTCTCATCCTACGGAGATGCTAGATCTGAAATTTTTTCGCATGAATCCGCTTGAGTCAGAACCTTGTGAGAGCTTGTATACATGTTTCGAGTTCGTTTTAGACTTTTATTTCTTCATGAAAGTTGTAGATAACCTCTTAAAATATAACATACTCAAATTTGGTACAAAATTACGGATATTTGAGGGGTCAAAATCTCATTCTACGGAGACACCAGATCTGGAACTATTTCACTGACCTTTCGGTGAATTCGTGGTTGCATGTTGATTTTTACTAAGAATCTCTCTTCGATTTCTTCATGGAACATGTAGAGAACATATTAAGATACAACATACTCAAATTTGAAGTATAATTAACAAGTATAACCGAGTGAATCGACTTACTCTTGAAGACGGTGAATCTGGAGACATGGTACAGGACAGCCGAGACTTCATGGACCCATATGATGACTATACTCTGGATATTTGACTTAGATCCCTTAATGAAACTTGTATATAACATCTTGGAGTAAAACATATCCAAATTTCAGAGGAAACGAAGAAGAATAGGTAGGTGAAGACTCAGTATTTCGGAGAAGCATGCACTGGACGTTTCGGTGTTAGATCCGGAAGCTTCGTGTGACTGTAGAAAATAATCTAAAACGAATTTGTCTTAGAAGTCTTCATGAAAAATCTACTTTAGTGTCTTGGCTATAACCTGGTAAAATTTCATAATTTTCGGAGGTCGTTTGGATATTTTAATTAAATTATTTCGGAAACTGTGCATTCTGTTTCTATCCGAAAAATTGCATGCTGTTTTGTGTGAATTGTACCTTCTTGTGTGAACTCTATTGGGCATGTGTTTTTCATGAAATTGCTATCTTATTGTCTTGTCTAGTACATGTCTTTATTTCATGATTTTTGAGAAGCATATGGATATTTAATTTAAATATTTTCTAAAATGGCACATGCCGGAATTTTGTAAACTTTGAAAAGGCATGAAACATGGACCACTTTAAATTGCATGGACTCTATGAATTGTATTGTTATGGATGATGGTGTCTTGCTGCATGTATGACAATGATTTGAGATGCATGTATGAATTCGATGATGAGTATGATCTTGATTGCCATCACATCACATGTCATGTTAAAATTGAACTATAATTGAAGATGAGAATTGAGATAAATGAGAAGGCCGTCGGAGGTGTGAGCCGACGATTCCCCGGGAGTGTCGGGATGCCCGGTGGTATACGGTACGTAATTCTAGGGGAGGTTTGGTGGTATGTCGGTACATAATTCCGGAGGGTAGG
Organism: Eucalyptus brandiana; assembly: GCA_014182725.1. Lineage (NCBI taxonomy): Eukaryota > Viridiplantae > Streptophyta > Magnoliopsida > Myrtales > Myrtaceae > Eucalyptus > Eucalyptus brandiana. The sequence goes on along the minus strand of CM024675.1, from coordinate 49,064,970 downwards.
GGAAACCATTTTCATGGCGAGCCCCGGAGATTCCCCGGGAGTGTCGGGATGCCCGGTGGTATACGGTACGTAATTCCAGGGAAGGCCTGGTGGTATGTCGGTACATAATTCCGGAAGCCCTGGAGGTTTGTGCCCAGGGGGATGCCTCGCGATGCTAGTTGGGATGCGAGATGCCCGGTCGGGGATTGTAAATGCCGGAAGCCTCGAAGGTTTTTGCCCGAGGGGATGCCTCGTGATGCCAATTGGGATGCGAGATGCCCGGAATGTGGGGGTGCCAGATGCCCGGTTGTATCTTGGATACATGCCCGGAGGTTACTCGCGATGTCTGGTTGGATGCGAGTGATGAATGTGGGATGCAAACATTTGTCCCGGGAAAAGAGAAATGTGGCGGTCCAAAATGAAATTGAAATTGAATTATGCATAATGATATATGCATGATATGATGAGATGTGCATGGATGCATAGTAATGATGATGGTACATGTGATATGATGATATGATGATGATGTTACATGCATGGATGCATGGTAATGATGATACATGTGATATGATGATATGATGATGATGTTACATGCATGAATGCATGGTAATAATGATGGTACATGTGATATAATGATGTTATATGCATGGATGCATGGTAAGGATGATGCCATGTGTGACATGATGACGGTAAGTATATGATATGATGGTGATGTCCATATGATGATGATGGTATATGAGGTATGATGACATGTGCATGATGCCATGGTATGTTGTGCATGGATGCTTGTATGACATGTGATGCTATGATTGTGATGATTGCATGGCATAATGTATTGAGTGGTTTATTGGTCATTTACCTGCTGAGTGGTTGTACTCACTCCTTTTGGGGACCAACATTTCAGATTAGATAAGATACCTCTGCTGCTACTGCTAACACTAGACGGATCGAGTGATTGGATATGACCGTGAGGAGGAGGATAGCAAAGGAAGGAGCTTTTAGACGCTGACACTGATTGATGGACTTTAAAGTATTCGACTGTTAGAGAAGATGTCGGTCATCTTTTGAAGTATAGCCGAGTATAGAAACATTGGCATTTCGATGTACCGACTAAAGATGTCCATCTGCTTTATGTAAATAAACATGTTCGACTTTAACTTATATAAGATGTTTAGTAGGTGTGCATCGTTTTCCGTATATAGGGAAGGGAGTTGATGGATGTGCTTCTGCTATATGAATTGCGCAAGGGACCTTTAGTCAAAAGAAAAGAAAAGAAAAAAAAACGTAAACCCCCAGGTTGTATAGACCCGTTGCAATTGAAATGGTATTAGAGTGACATGTTATTAGGAAAAGTGAATGGTAAGCAAACTATGACGACCCAAATCGGATCGGGGGCTGTCATGGGGTGCCATAAATGTGTAGGCAAACACATTAGAAATGAGTTCGCGATTGTGAATGGTAATTTTTTGTGGGATTACTTGAGTTAGGCAAAAGGATGCATAGTCTCTAGCTTGCTGCTAAATTAGCTTTCTAAGCATTCAACCCGGCTTGAGGCCTGATGTCAAGTTACCCTTTTATTAGTCTCTGACTTATATGGTTTTCACCTTATAGGATATTGCTTGCTTGAGGCCTAATGCGAAGAACTTCAATGATTTTTTTTCACTCCGCCTCGATATTTAGATATCCAAGGAGGCGATATCTAATTGAAATTCTTCACACCAATGCACCTAAAGCATATTTACTTGGATGTAGCTATTGTTACTACTCTTCGAATACATGTATAGCAACCACGTGCGATATTTTGATTTTTCTTACCGATTAAGAGGAAATTGAAGCAGCGGAAGAGCTTTTGAAGCATAGGTAAGGGGATAAGTACACTATTTGTGCCATAAGTTGTGTACGGCGCTAACTTTAATGCCAAAAGTTTCAGTCGGATCACTTAAGTACCAAAAATTTTGAAAAACGCTTACTTTGGTGCCAACTCCAATCTGGTTGGCCGGAAATCTAACGTGGCATTTTTTTATTAATATTTGAAGCCGACGTGGATCGTCGAAGAATACAATCAGCATGCAAATAACAAAACAATGTTGTTTAACGTCTTTTCCCCCAAATAAGAAACCCTAAATCCCCAATTCGACCAATTCAAGTGCATATTTCGATTTTCTCTCAAAGTTATCAGCTCGCTTTTACAAATGGAGGGTAGAAGCTTTAACAGCGGCTCACATTCCTATAAAAAAATAAATAAAATAAATAAAAACGAATTAGATGGTGAGTGTTATTGTTATTGTGGGTTACCAAGTACGAGAAAAACATCTTGGACTCAGTTGAATCCCAGGAGAAGATTCCATGGGTGTGGCAGCTATAGAGAAAGCTCGAAGTGCAAATATTTCAAATGAGTTGATAGGAAATTCTCTGATCGAGCAACAAAGGTGATCCTGGAGTTACTTGAAGGCCAAAATCAACCTCCACTTGCATTAATGGACGAGTTGGAGGATGTCGACTCAATGCATGCTCAAATGAAGGGTTTAACATATCTGGTCAACCATTTGAAGAGGGAGGTTTCAAGTCTAAAAATTGAAAGAAACTTTTATAGAGCGTTGATTGTGTTATTATTCTTTTGGGTAGTTTATTCAAATGTGAAGTGAGTAATGAGAAGAAGTTTGTATGTATACCATAGTCAAAGTTTGTATGTCTACCATTTTTATATGAAGTGGAAGGTTTTCTTGTAATCCATGGTAGAAATGCAAAGTTGGAGTTAGAATGCATTAATTGTGAGCACTTCAGAAATGCAATATTTGCTTGTTGCATTTTTTATTTACCCTCTTGATTTTTTGGTTTGGTAGTTTGCTGCAACTGCAAACCATGGCAAAATGGAAGATTGGAGTTGGAATGCATTAGTTTCGAGCACTTTTTATTGTTTAGTTGTGTATTGGCAATGTTTGTTTTGGTTAGTTTTTGCTTCAAATAGAATGGTTGCTGCATTTTTATCATTGTAATGGTTTGCTGGTTTGCTGGTCTGCTGCAACTGCAAACCATGACAAAATTAATGGATGGTGGCAAATTAACGATTGACCATTTCAATGCCAAAAGTTGTAAATAGTGATTGCATGAGTGCCAAGTTTTTATAAAAGTGATCATTTAAGTGTCAGTCGCAATTACAAAGTGATCACTTCTGTTGCACAAGTTGTAAATAGTGATCACTTGAGTGCCAATTTCAAACTTGCACCAGTCATAGTGCATCTTGCATCTTGTTCTTACATCAGTTGGGTTGCTGGTGCATGTTCTTGCAACACAACAGCCCTACAACGAGATGCACCAGCACCCAAAATTGCATCTTGTTCCAGCACATACAACTAGAATCCCACAAATAGCATCAACGAATCAACAACTTCAACCAGCAACATTATATGCACACATCTAAATCTATAAATAATAGCAACCTCATAAAAATATTGCACCAACAGCAAAAAAATATACAACATAAATGATAACTATCTTGCTAGCTATTAGCTGAAACCAAACCAAGAGAAAATAACAAAAACAGCTATTGTCATTGACATTAATTGATTGTTTACAAAAGAAAAGAAAAACATGAATTTCACTCCCCAATCATTGAAGGTTCAGCACCCTCTTAAAAAAAAAAATCAACGGCAATATAGAGGCAATAACTACCATCGGTGATATAATATCCAGTACCATCCTAAAAAAAGAAAACATAAAAAGAGAGATTATATTCAACACCACATAAAAAGAGACTATGTCCAACACCCTCCCATCGGCAGCACCACATAAAAAGAGACCATGTCCAGCACCCTCCCATCAGTCAATATGGACAACATCCTGATCTCATTTTCATCTTGGAGCTTTGAATTGATTCATAATCTGAGCACTCTTTCAAACTGGATGTACAGGTTCTTTAACTGGGCGTTATGTCACCTCATTCTCCTTGTTCTTGACGGTGGCTATTCTTGTTCTAGCACGTGTCATGTGTTGGTCCATATCATCACTATCGCACCCAATTGTTGGTTGAGATGAAACTGGTGCTGGGTTCTGTTTGGATGGCTGTTTTGCAGCTATACCCATTGTCTTCTTCTTTGGAGCACTCTTCTTTGACTGCGCCCTTGATTCTTGAGTTGGCCCACCTTGAGAGAGAAGTATCTCCGAAGTTCTCCTAGGCTACAAGAACATAGCGATATTGTCAACCAAATGAATTGAAGTATAACAAATTAAATGCATGAAACCTACAAATCTTACATTCAAAATAGTCATTTCAATTCGTTCATCTGTGTAAATCCCATAACCATATTACCTTAATTTTTTTTCCAATAGCCCCTCTTGTTCGCTGTGGTGCATCATTTTCAGCAACAACAGATGGGAGAGCAGCCTCTGCAACTTGTGCAATTGCTCATCTTTTCACTTAAGAAACACATAACAAATTTAAAATTCAGCCTATAAAAGACAAACACATCGATGTACAACTTACAAGAACTTTTTTTTTTCTTGTTTGCTCAACAGTGGACTCAGTTGTTGTTGTTGATGTTCTGCCTATTCCAGTCCCTGTCCCTGTACTTGAGCCTACAACATGGCATTTTTCTGGTCCTTTAGAAGGCCTTACAACAATGTACTATATTAGGATCATGACAAACTACAATGAATAAGTAGACATCTACTCATTTTCATGGTGGAAACAAATGGAGAAAACTTATCAAATTACAAGTACATGATAGAGGAAAAACACAAGAGAAGCCTGTACACATGGTTAACCATCAAACTCTATCGAATATAAAATGTAAAGTTATTGAGGTAAAGAGGATACCTAGCTTACAGCAGGGCTTTTTATTTGCCCTTCAGTAGACATTACTGCAGGCCTTCTGTCATACCTTCACTGGGCCCAACAAGAAGCTCTTTAATAGGGCCTTTTATCTTACCTTTAGCCATTCTATCTTACTGTTGATCCTGCCTTTCCAGCTCACAACCTTTCTTATTGTGCCCTTCCTTGCGGCAATAGGAGCATTTCATCTTTGAGCCAATCATACTCATCCTCTGACTTGATGCCTCTTCCTGCTGCATTCTTATTTTCTTTTTTGCTTCTTCAGCGGCAAAGGTAGAGGGCTTTCATAATTTGCTAGCTCCCAAAATTTACTGCTTCTGATAGGCTGCATCATGAATTCTTTTATACTTTCCAACTGGCTCTAATATATATATTATTTATAATTTTTTATATAAAAAAGACCTTAAAATAAACAGTATCAACAATATTAAATAGCTCTTTAGTGAGGAGTTTAAGTAATTTTACATTATTCTTTAATAACTTAGATTTTTAATGTATTTTACGTTGTCAATAGTCATAATTTACGAATAAGAAAAATGTTTTTGTGAGGAATTCTCACGGTGTCCAAAAGGGCATAAACAACTCCTTACGACATCCCCCTCTAGTGCTCGTTCTTTTCTGTTTTATTTGCCCTCTTAGTCTTCAATTTGCTAAAATCGAAAGAAACAACTTCTCTGCTCACATCACTCGCTTTGGATCACTTGTTCCGCTCGCCGCTTGATACTCGCTTGGCTTGTTGCTCCCCACTCGACACTCAATGCTCATTCTGTTCAACGTTCACTCCACTCAACCCTCACCGCTTGCTTTTCTTAACTAACCTCACTCGTTATCGAATCCATTGGGTCGATCCGGTTTTCAGTTGCCCTTTCAAATAGTACAAAAAATAAAATAAAAAATTATTGGTTGGTCCCGAGTTAACCATAGAATCATACCGAACCCATTGGGTCGATCTAATCCTCAATCTCTTTTTCAACGAGCACAAAAAATGAAATAAAAAATTATCGATTTGTCTTAGGTTAATTCTGAAACCGGACTAAACCCATTAAATCGGTTCGGTCCTTGGTCCCAAACTCAATAGGATCGGTCTTCGGTCCCAAAAATTGAGAACCAGTATTGTGCGGATTGGTCTTAGGGTTAAGGGGTGGACCGGCCCAACTTGGACTATGGTTACCCCTAATGCAGAGAGCTAGCCGTGTCGGAAGAACTTGTCTAGGAATGTGTTTTCGGTTGTACACGTTACACAATTATCAAACTGATCTAGAAGATAACACTTTACCATAGATTCAACGGACCAACCTCGCTAATGTTGTGTTGACACTAAAAAGCCTTGGCATTAGCGATTTACTAAATTTTGATTTCATGGATCCACCAACAGCCAAATCATTACTCAAAGCAATTGTATGGATCAACCGCTAGCTGGTTACATATCTCGAATTTTGATTTATTCTTTATTCTTGTACTTGACCATCACCATTTTTCCCCTTTTTCAGGGCCATATGCACTTGATCTCCACCTATGGTATGGTATCTTCCATGTAGATTTGGCGACGGGTGGGATTCAGCATTAGTTGGGTTAAGCAATAGACTTAACACCTCGAATTATGAATGAAATATAAGTTCTGACATTCAATTTTTAAGTGTCATAATGAAAAAAAAAAAAATGTAGTAACTTCTTTAAAGGGACTCAAAGTTAACTTAATTTTACTAGAATTTCTCTATTTGAAAATTGAGAAATTTCTTTTGCCAAATCTGAATTTTTGGAATTCTCGTTTAATTTTGGCACCAAGGAACAAGACGTAGAGATGGGGGTAAGTACATTATCAGTACCAAAATTTGTGTACAGCGCTCACTTTAGTACCAAAAGTTTACTTCGGATCAGTTAAGTACTAACAAATTTGAAAAATGATCATTTTAGTGCCACTGCCAATAAAATTGGCCGAAAATCCGTCGTGGCACTTGTTTATTAATTTTTGAAGCCGACATGGCTCGTCAAAGAGTACAGTTAGCCATCCAAACAACAAAACGACGTTGTTTCGCCTCTTTCCCCCAATGGCACCAGCAACAACACCACCAGCACACCAACAGTGGCACTGACACCACCACCACCACCACCACCAGCGGCACCTTCGACCCCTCTTCTTCCTCCTCCTCCTCCTCTACCCTTGCCTCCTATTGTTCCTGCCACTTCTTGCTTGAGCAATAATCTCTATCTCTCCTCGCTCACCTGGTCGAGCAACTACAATGGTGGCGAAGCGACATTGGCCGAGCGACGAAAACCCTAATTTCAATCCCCATGAGCTATACGTCGTCGTTTCTGTGAGGATGTCCACATAGAACGGCAAAATGACATCGTTTCTTGAAGAGGATGGAAAATGACATCATTTTAAAGCCACCACAACTTTTTTTTTTAATATAAAATTCACGTAATTAATCTTGCCAGAACCTCTCGCCGTGGCACTAAAGTGATCCGACGAAAACTTTCGACACCAAAGTAAGCGTCGTACACAAGTTTTGACACTGATAATATACTTACCCTATAGATCGACATTAGATTGATGTATTAGAAACTAATAACATGCTAAAATAAATGTTATGATGACAACATGAGGACTCGATTAGTTGATAATAAAGATCTTCAAATAAAAACAATAAAAAGACTGAGAATGGCTTCGAGCACCATGCAAAAGGTGCGTAGATAGATGAGCGAGTTTTCATAACAAAACAAGTACGCTTTCAAACAAATTGCAGTAAATTTACATGAACGTTGCCCCTAATGAGCATCCGATCCTGCCATATGCTACCCAAGCTACAAACTTCTCTCAATAAAAATCAATTATCACATGCTTGTAGAAATTGAGAATTATGTTTACAAAATTGATTAAACAAATCAAAATGGAAAAACCTGAACGACAAAATAAGTATGTGTTCCTCCCATCTAAGAATTATGAGAGTTCCTTCCTGCTATGTATGGTACAACCATGCATTATCTATGCCTTCAGAGTCGTTCAATTCACTTATCTAAGGATGTTGAAAAGAGTTTGATTTACCCCTGTACAAAGGAATAAATAATTAGAAAAGCACATTTTACTAAACAACATGCTTGGATTAAGATTATCTCAAATAATCTCACATCAGCACAACAAAAGTATTCCAAACTTGATGAAGATCATGTCTAGCAGAACATGAAATAAAAAGCCAATCTCGAAAACAATGTCTAACCAGCAAAGAGAAATTCTTGTAGACTAAATTTCTTCCAGAAAAAAATCAAACTCGTTTGATAAGCATAGCCATAGAACCTAATAGCCAAAAGATCAAGCCAAACAACCAATCAAAACAACACCCATCCATTTTCCACTTGCCTATGTCCTATACACATTTTCATATTGTCGTTCATAACATTTAATCAAAAACACATTTCATCCAACACAACCAAACTTCAGCCGAAACTATAAATTAAAACCCGAAATTTCAACATTTTGCTTCACATTTTCAACATTACTCCCCACAATGTCTCAGCAACCAAGAGAAAATGAACTCACCATACCATCATCCCTTCACTACCTTTGCTTGAAATCAACAAATAAGCAAGTACAGAAACTCAGCGAAAGATGACTAAACTGACAGCTACTCATAACAAGCAACAACTCACGGTGATTACAAGACTCATAACAGATTAAGCACATAAGATGACACGGATTAAGCAAAGATAAACTTACTAAATCAGGGATTGATAATTACAAAGAGAGCATTTGCAATAAAGTATTTTCAAACGAACTCAAAACTTTTAGAGATACCTTTGGGTTATACGTATACCAAAGTACCGTATACATTTTATAAGCTGATACATGAGCACTTTATTAAGCAAATCACCAATTCAGCCAGAACTTATGCATAACACACATATTGAAGACTGTTCTCAATAGATTTAAACGCTTTAAGGTAGCCAACAAGGAAGTGAATATGCAGACAATTAAAGCACTACTGACCCTGAGAGTATTGTTCAATGAGTTATTAATTGCAGAAGGTTGAGTCGAATCTTTCTCATCCTCTGAATTTTCATCTTCGATCTAATGGACAAAATCTCTGAATGTCTGCAAGCAAGTTTCAAGAATCAAAAAGGCACAGAAAAAGAAGGAAAAAGTTCATTCTGGAGAGACGAAAAATGGCCGTGAAATTAAATAACGGACATGTAATACTATTAATTTAGTAAGCACTTCATCCTCTTCCTCCAATTTCCTTTCCTATCATAGCAACAAAGTTAGGGGTAGGAATTGGATATCACCATCTCAAATTGTCGGTTCCCTTGTGTGCGCTGAAATGTTGCAATATTTAAATCAGTAATCCAAGACAATCAATTTAATACAAACACGTGCATACTTGTTGAAATGTGGATAAGATTTTACAACCCCCCCCAAAAAAAAAAAGGCGGACTCATCTATAACTCTACAAAGCATAAACAACAACCCATTAGCAGAATTTCTGCACCATTAAGCAAAAATTATGCTTATGCACATCATGAGCCCCCAAAAAAGTAGACTCTTACTATAATCAAAGTTATGCTAGCTTTGCTAGAATTCCTAGATTCAATATCTTGACATCAAGATTGTCCAGATTCAATCAGCTTACTTTTTAAGCATGTTGCCGAAAAAATGAAAGACTATATGCAAATAACATCAACTGAAAATGTTTGTGTTAACAAAACCACTGGAAATGCTCTGAATTGCCAATTTTATCTAAGTAGATTGTGAAGATCATGGATTAATCCTCTCCAAAGCCCAACATTTCTCTTCAGAATCACTCTGTAGATGCAAAATTCATCCTCTGGTTACTCGCATCCAAAAAAAGGGAGCATAAATGTTGAGTTGATTTTTTCCATCAAATATAACCTATGAAGAGATCCCAAAGTGGCAAGGAAAGTACAATAGTCCGCTTTGGAGCAAAAAAAAAAACTGAACTGTTTAAAAATCCAAATGCCCACCTTACCTTGGCTCTTAGAGTAAGGAGTGATCCATCGGAATCAGGCACATTATCCATACAATTAAGAGCAACCTTTAGGAGGTCAGGAACACAAGCTTGGACATATGGAGATAAGTTCTGCAATACATTTGTCGTAACATTTGGTGTTTGTGGATCCTATGGAAGAAATGGAAGTTTGGCAACCTCCCTCAAAGCATTTAGATAATGACCTGCTCTCACCAATTTGTATATTGACAATATTGCCTCAAGCTGTCCCAACCCTTTTTGTTGCTCCATAACACTCTCTCCTTGGGACCGCGGGAATTATTCAACTGAGAAGTAAATGTCTAACCATGGAACAAAAAAGGGGGGCAATTAACTTCATAAATGATTAATATAGTTGACGAGCTCCAAGGCCTCTCTAACACTTTTGTGTCCACAGTAAGAGTAAATGAATAAGTTATTTCTAGTCACAAAGCTTGGCCTTAGTGCCCTAACTGAAGCAAGCCATTTGAATTATGCAATAATATGGCAGCGGGTAAGGAAATATTTAGAATAGGAATTATCTAAATGATGGACCAATTTTTTAGTTTCATCATGCTGCAACAATAAATGATCTAGCATGAAAGAAGCTTTAAAAAGACTGAAAATAGTCCACCCAAAAGGAAACTGCCACTTGTAAGACAGACAGGAGCTACCAAGAGATTACCTGATTTCAGGACTATATTTGTAGGTCTCCAAAATCTCGTTTCCAGAATGAATCAAGCCAGCTGTCTGGCTTTCACCATCCAACCATCCGCGTCAAAGAGCACATATCGAGTCTGAAAGGCATTTATTAATGGTGTCCAGGGCCATTGAGAACGCCCCAATTCTCTTCAGAATCTCTATTGACTGATTTAATTAAAGGAAATCATAAGGAAACAATAAGCAAAGGAAAAGGGTATTAAGACCATACTAGATTCGATACTATCCCAAGATGAAATATCCATTAAAATTCAAGATTTAGCAATGCAGGATGATATAAATGGAACAGTATTGAAGATGAAAATTTAGATCTCGATGAAAAGCTACACATAAAGAGTGAACTAAAGTAGAGTAAATAAGAAAACGAACTACCGCTAATTTATTTACACAAGTGAAATGATCTCCCTCCCTCCCCTCCATATATATATTTGTATAAAAATTTGTTCCAACTCAATAAATTATATCACAAATGTTATTATTGGGTAGCCAATGAAACACACAATGATCAGCAGAACATGAATCACCTCAAAAAAGGATTTCTGAACAAACACAATCAATCAAAGTACTCTGGCTCTCAAAGGTTTGTTGAAAACTTTTTTCACTTGTGACTACATAAAAGCAATAGGAGAAAGGGCAAATTCCATCAGCAGTCACTGAAATTGAGTGGATTTTGCTAACAGCTCAGTGAACTTTAGTTTTGATCATCTCATGTTGAGAACTTTTATTTCTTTACAATTTATGCACTTTGACCAAAATCCAGCCAATTTTCAAGCAAAGTACCGAGGTGGTATACACATGGTCACTTGGCCACCATGTCAGCAATTAGCTGACATTGGGCGATTGAAGTCAAAGTTCAGTGATATGATCGGAAACACCACAGTCCAACATTAATTAAATTTTACACGGAGGAAAATGGGGGGAAAGATCATACTTCATCATATATCCCATCTTCCAAGCACTGCTGAGCAGCTTCAAGCATACATTGTTGTCTTGTTTTTACGTCCAGTATAAACTTTGTCAATTCATCTTCTTCCCCAGAACCTCTTGAGCCAAGCAAAAAGTAAATCTCACAATAACAACTCCGTGAGGAGTTGTTTCAGCATCAAACTTCTATGTCTCTGCTGATCTGCATTTCCCCTTCTAGTCCAAGATAGTCGTCCACCACCCACTACAGCAGCGGCCTGTGCATAATATTCCACTGCCATTGAAAGATCTCCAAGACGTAAATATGAAGACCCACGCTGTCGAGTCATGCTAGATGCTTCTGCATAAGTATCCACTACACACCAAACTTTGATCCTGCCCCTGTACCTTCCATAAGGACACCATGGTCGGCAAGCACAATAGCCATGTGAGTGGCATTAATGTTGTACCCTTCATCTCCTGCTTCTTTAGACAAATAGAGGATAGCAGGTAGGAACTAAATGCTTAGGAGCAGAATATAAGGGTATACAAGAGGGTCCTTCCCATATTTGGTATGGTATGATGCTGCAAACTTATTTAGGTAAGCTTGCAAACCCTCCAAACTATAGGGGACTGACTCTCACTAAGGATAGCAGATGAACCTCCCAGAGGGAACTCCCTGATGGCTAATAGTTTAAACCACAAGAAATCCTCTATGGTGGTGAAAAGTGCCTATAGATCTCTCAGCAGCTTTTCGACAAGCCCCTTCAAGGACCAGATATCATGGCATATAGGAACAATCTTTTCTTATCATATGTAGCTCGACCCACCCAATTGCCCATTCTTAACAACTTTTCACATTCTTCTGAAGCAGTAGTCGCTATCTCAGCAGAAACCATACCTCCAGTATTTATCCATTCTATGAGCTGCCAATAACAAGTAACCATTAGGGAAGAACAGCAATCAGTACATTTAGGCAGTAAACAAATAGTACCAGAGGTGCAAACTGATGTGCACTATGGAATGACAAGGCAACGTCTCTTGCTTCATTGTCATACCCAGTTCTCAAGCAAAACTATATCTGTTGAAACAAGACATGTAAAATAAGTCAGCTACAGGCATAGGAGTTCCGTGCTTATAAAGCAACTGCAATCAGCAATATGCCCAAGAAAATAGGACAGCCCAAAAAGACCCTCTTAACATAAAAGACAAAACAAAATACTTCTTATCTTAAATATTTTTCTTCCTGTAATAGTTCATATACTGAAAGACAGGATAGCTGAAACATAAGCCATCTTCATCTCAACCAAAAGACTCTGAATCTCAATAAAACATACAGCAGTTTCTATTTGCTGCAGCGCCCCAGCGAAAATGAGGACTTCATCATGATAGACCAAATTTCTACATTCTTATGGTATTGACTTTACCATCAAAAATGGAATACAAAAAGGAAGCATTCATAACCTGTTACCACATGGTGTTAATAGGTGGCTGCCTTTGAGCATCACCAACATCAAAATCGAAAGCAGCCTAGAAAAGAGCAGGAGGACAAAATAATGAGCACTAAACTCAGTAAATACATTTTAATATGTTGATGCCTTGAAATCTGTTAGAGACAAGCTGGACAAGGAGAGCTCCAGCTCCTTGAATATTGCTTCAAAAAGGTCAAGTTCAATTACGAAATTATTACAGGGCTCAACTGATTCAACGACTAGATCAGTGGAGTTATCGTATTATTAGTCTAGGGTTTATATTTTTAACCATAGGTATTCTTTCAGGAGCAGTATGGGCTAATGAGGCATGGGAGTCTTATTGGAATTGGGACCCAAAGGAAACTTAGGCATTTATTACTTGGACCCTGTTTGCAATTTATTTACATACTCTTAACAAATAAAAATTGGGAAAGTTTAAATTGTGCTATATGATGCAAGCAAGAGCTACCTCCAAATATGACCGAAGCAGCAATTTTACTTTGAGTCTAAACATAAAAAAGAAGCTTTTGCCATAAAAGTTTCATGGAACCAAAATGCCAAGAAAGGTAAAAATAATGACTTCATACTTGTGCAGGATGACTTTGTATCATGTTTCCACCCACCAGAGTGCATCTCAAGCTTCCTCCACCATCGATGACCAACACTCTCCCTTCGCCTCTAGTTTCAAGTAGCTCCCGAACCAGGATGTTGTCCTCGAACACCTTGTGAGTGACAACAGGACCCAAGAACATTTTGCTCTGGCCGTATCTGGAATATTGGATGCAACACGAGTAGGTTGCCACTTGCCATGACTGACGCATTTGAGTTGTAGACTTCGGCTTCTACTAGAGAAGCCATTATGTAATCCTGCAATATTGGTTGGTTAGTTCTTGGCAATCAAGAAAAACACCGACAATCCGCATACATTTTTCACCGAATCCCCTGAACAAAAAGCCAATAATCAAGAAAAACACCGACAAGATATGGACCTATGGTTGAGCATTCACATCCCTCTTTATTGCACCAGTAAAATATCCATTACCAGACTATTTACATCATACATCAACCTAACAGAACACCTAAATGACGCAATCATGACCTCAAACAAAGCAACTCGTGTACATTTGCACATGTTGCAGACTTATACATCGGAGGTTATGTTTCCTAAAGGAGATGAAGAAAATAGCTAGTGCACACCTTAGCTTATGCCATAAGATTTGCAGAAAAGTTGCAGCCACGACAAATGCTGCAATAAGCATCGGCTGCAACATATACTAATACAGTTGTCCCAGTGACATCGTTTCTGATTATTACATATGTAGCGTACCACAGGACTCAAAGAAGTTTTAGGACTGCAACTCTATGAGTTGCTCCTTCAATCATATTTTGCTAGCCACAAGCATCACCAAACACCATTTAGACCACTCCAAAATTATTTAAAGATCAGTTTTAACATTCTCAAGAATGAAACAGATAAAGTACAAACATCCTCAATATAATTATTACCCTTTCTACCAAAAAAAAAAAAACAGATAAAGTACAAACACTTCTTAATTCAAGACTTAACGACCCATCCAGATAAACTAATCAAAGGTGACTAAAAATGACTGGGTTCATGCATTTGCTATATGAAACTCTCCATCTGCAGTATTAAATCTAATCAAAAGATCGCATTTTTTCTCTTTATAACCCATAACAGAGAGGCCAACTAACGCTTCTAACCCATGCCATCCCCCAGTTCCGATTGAACGAGATGATCAACATTGGACTCTGTTTTAAACTCCACTGAGTAGAACTCTCAAGCACGCAATCTAAAAGAAAAAATCTTTCTTTCTATCAAAGAATCTAATGCTACCAACAAAGCGAGGACCCGCAAAAGAGTACGGAAAATATTAAGGTATTCGAATGCTGAGAGAAGCTAAAGAAGAGATGCAACAAAACAGAAAAAGAAAAAAAAAAAAGAACGAAGAGGAGGGGCTTACATGCTGAGCTGAGAGAATCGAACAGAGACTAGAGACCAGTGAAGACAACCCGAAGTGAAATGATGAGGCCTGGTCGGATCGCGATGCGCCACAGTTTTGGGGCTTCTCGGGAGGGACAGCTTTGAGCCGAGCTGAGCGTGGAAGCGATTGAAGATTAGACGAGAAAGCAAAGCGACTGCTTCTCCGTTCTGCAAGAACCCACCCTATGCATATTGTGGCAAAACAAGAAAT
Source organism: Eucalyptus brandiana (assembly GCA_014182725.1). Lineage (NCBI taxonomy): Eukaryota > Viridiplantae > Streptophyta > Magnoliopsida > Myrtales > Myrtaceae > Eucalyptus > Eucalyptus brandiana. Next base: position 49,049,873 of record CM024675.1, on the reverse strand, counting down.
TTTGACAATCAACGTGCGAGCTTCACCCAAAAAAATTGCGGACATAAAACCCCGGTAAAAGGAAAAAATTGAACCTGAAAAGTGGGGATCGTCGTCGCAGATCTAGGGCTTATCGGGAGAGATAGCTTTGAGCAGAGCGGAGCATGGAAGCGAGTCGATGGAAGGACGAGAGAGCAGAGAGATTGCTTCTCGGTCGCGAGTGGGGAGGGAAGGAGAAAGCCGAGTGTCGGGAGAGAGCGCGATTCGGGAAGAAAGAGGTGGGGAGGAAGAGGCCGTCGAGTAGAGAGATGCCGTCGTCGTGAGGGAGCATCGCCGTCATCGGAGAGAGCGTTACTTGGGAGAGAACGTGGTCGGGTCAGGAAAGAGATGAGAGAGTGAGAAGAGAGAGGAGAGAGAAATGAAGCGCTGAGTTGAGTAAAGATAGAGAGAAGAGAGAGCAGAGCGTGCTAGGTTTGAAATTGGTTGACATATGGAGCGGCCAATGACACGCGTCGATATGTAAATAGTTCGGATAGAAATGATGTGGCATTTTAAAGTACTTAATATTTTCTCGATGGCATTGAAAAAATATTGGGTGGGTTTAACATTTCATGTAGACAAAATGTACCACCATACAAAAGTCGACACGTGGCAAATTTGGCCCCACCTATCAGCCTCCTGTCTCTCCGTTAACTCTGTCTCTCTCTCATTTACTCTCTCTCCTCCCCTCCGTTTCTGCCCACAACTCTCTCCCCCTCTTCTCTCTTACTTCTTTTTTTCGAGAAAATTTCCCTCGTTAGTCTTAGTTTGACACACGCAAGGGAAAAGACAAGAAAAGTAGAGAGAGAGAGAGAGAGAGGGGTGGGAAAGAAGAAAAGAAAGCGAGAGAAGAAGTCTTCTTCTTCGCTCATCTTCAACCGAGTATCCCCCATTCCCGACGCCACTGCTTCCCACCGCCTCGACGAGCCGCTCCAGACGCTGTTATTTTTCCCAGCACGCCACCGCCGCTGTTGCCCTGAGCGCCGCGACACCCTTGCCCGCCACTGCGAACGTGACCTCGTCCTCGTCCTCTTCGCCATCGTCTGCGGGTTCCTCAGCAGATCCAATAGCGGCAGGGACGGGGGTCGGCGGGGTCGTACCAGACGTCAAACTCTTGGAAGTCCTCGTCGTCGAACCCGGGGACGCGATACAAGTGGCACGACAGCTATGACCGTCGGAACTCCGAGGTGAGCGAATATAGGTTCTTCGGCAGTTCGTCTGGCCGAATGAGAACCAGCAGCTTGTACTTGAATCTGAGGGCGCAGTACTCGCCATGGGATTACGGCGAAGGGCGGCAGAGATTCTACGACGATACCCATCTTGTCGCGGGTCGGGGCTTCGGGACGAAACCGGTCTATTCTAGGAGAAGAAGGAACAGAGAAGTAGAAGACGAAGAAGAGAAGTTGTTTGAGAGCAAGCATGTGGTCGCCGAAGATAATGGTGATCATAATGCTGCAATCGAGGAAATGGAAGTTCCAGTCACGCCTCCGCCGCCCTCGCTGCCCTCGCTTTCCCTGCCGCGAGCGCGGGCAGCTGGAAATGATCTGAAGCCGAGGAGGAGGTATGAGACTGTTGCTTACACGGCTAAGGATGAGGTTAAAAAACCGCCAGCGGCGCCGCCGGCGCCACCAAAGCCCATGTTTCCCCCAATGGAGGAAAGAAAAGAGAAGTGGAGAGAGAAGAGGGGGAGAGAGAGCTGTGGGCAGAAACGGAGGGGAGGAGAGAGAGTAAGTGGGAGAGAGACGGAATTAACGGAGATAGTGGGCGTTGACAGGTGGGGCCAAATTTGCCACGTGTCGACTTTTGTATGGTGATACATTTTCACCTACGTGGAGTGTTAAACCCACCCAATATTTTCTCGATGGCATTTGAAGTTAGTTGAGGTGGAGGGCCCGAGGATGCGTGTCTGTGTGAATGATTTACAGTAGAAATAACGTGGCATTTTTAGGATACCTAATATTTTCTCGATTACTAACCTGGATATTTTCTTGACTTGAACGCGATCAAGCCAAGCCATCTCTGGCCTGATCACGCACCCACGATCATCACCTCGAACGCTTAGTCCCATGGTTGAACCATTAGTATTTTAATACAAAACTAAAAGTTGGTATTCTCGGAGTTGAAAATTCGGGATATTTTTTTTAATAGAAAGTGAAAAGTTCAAGCTTCTCTATAAGATTAGGTCAAAGACATCCGAAAAATTTACTTTTTCCAAAAAATGAATTTTTGAAGAGAAAGAGAACAATCCTTTTTTTTTTTTTCTAAAAATTAGTTTTCTGAGAAGACAATGAGGACAATCCTGATTTTCACGCTTGTGTAATATCTGTTTAATAAATCTATTTATTTACTCGATAAATATTAAATTATGATATGGTCATATCACTTAATATATAAACTAACATTACATGTAGATAAGCTGGACTTGTTTGTCAAACATCAAATGATGGAAAGGGCGTGCTTACTAAGTAAAAATGCTTATCTTTTTTAAAAAATTAAAAAAAAAGTTAAATCCACATATTTATAGCAATTATAATAAAAAGCTCCGTTAAGTAAAATGTTTGATGTGTGTAATGGTGAAAGCATGTTATTTATAAATTCTCATTGAAAATCCACAAAATATTTGAAATTGTGGTCTCAAATCATTTCTCAGATATTGCTGGCCATAAAAAGATCAAATTGAATTATACCTGTGTTTGGACAAATAATCCAAAAGAGTACAAGCATTATATGGCGCTTACATGGACAAACTTCTAAAAAGAGCACACTTTGGTCCTCGTATTCATACCACTGTTCAATTTTAGTCCAGTAGTTTGCTTTAGAGACAAAATTAGGCGAACACTTATTTGTTAAATTGATTAAATTTCTTAGACCTTTAACAATATAAATCCATTTCTAAAATAATCCAGATCAAGCACATATTTCTGTGCCCTTTTTTTTTGCTAAAGAATGAATAAGTGAACTAAACTAGGTGCACCGATTCCTCATATGTTCTGTATGGGCATCTTCTTATACAATTTCAACACATCAACACCTAACAAAATAGAGTAATTACAATATACGGTATTGGCGTAGAAAAGGTTTCCTATTATTCTTATTCACTATTTATGTGATGCTTATTAAGAGAAGGGATCATTGAATTCCTCAAATCAAAAGTCTATGAGCCAAGTCTACGGGATCAAAAATTGCACCGCCCATTGCTCTTGCCTCTGCGAGCCTTGCTCTACCAGCATAGTAGCTTCCTTTTCTCCAAAAACTCTGCGAGGCCTGCTCTACCAATATGGTAGCCCCCTTTTTTTCCAAAAACCCTAATCGACTAAGGTGCTCTCTGCATTTCTTTTTTCCTTATCTTGCTTCTTTCGATCCTTTCTTTTTGATTGCTACCCTCCACAACCCTTTCTTGCAAAACCCCAAAAAAAAAAAAAAATTCTTCATTCTGCCTTGATCCGATGCCGATCTATGATGCTTCAGTCCAATAGAGCAGTTGTCAGTGCTTCTCTCTACGAAACTAACTTGATCCAGGGATCCTGTTAGTGGGGGCCTCGTACGGTTTCTTTGTGCCTTGCTCTTCAAAACTAGCTTCATCAGACGATTTACGATGTTGGAGGCCTTGCAAAGGTGTGCCTTCTGACTCTCTATGATCTTCTGCTGATGGTGAACCCTCTAACGGTAATGTCGATTTTATAATGGATTTCTAGCGCTATGTTGCTGCGGAAGAGGAAGGAGTTGTGAGATCTCCTTTTGCCCATAAACATTTGGCTCAAATGTTTCTCTCGAAGGAACCTTACCTTTTTCCTTTCTGTTTTGGACGGAGGATCTTCGACTGGAACGGATCCCCGAAAACCGGATTCGACACTGAATCGAACCCCTAAATCAATGTGGAAGACGAAGCCTAGGAAAATCACGTATCACCGATCGTAAAACACACCACGGATTCGAGCGTACCTTGTTAGCCAAAGATTAGACACCAACGCCAATAGAGGAAGAGAAACTAGGCCCTGTTCAATCCGAGGAGGCAAAATCCTTCGAGCGCTTCACTGGTTTCGCTTTGAAGAAAAAGAAAACGAGAGAAAGAGAGAGCGTAGAGAAAACGTACGTCTTTTTCTAAAACAAAACAGTGCATTTTTCTCTCTCTCTCCTCCCTTTTATACCTCTCCCCTTCCACGGGCCCTATTCCCGTGGGTCGGGCTTTCTAGGCCGAACTTGGGCGGACGAGCCTTAAGCCTAATACTAATAAAGCCTTCATCTCCCACTCGCACATGGTGGGCCGAACATGATTCTCTTTACCTCTCTTCAACATTCATACCGGTGAATAATACGTGCGACCAGCATACTTTGAGAGCTCGTTGTTATACATCTGTTAGGAATATATAGCAGCTCATAATGGGCGTCACACTCCGAGTAGATTTAGTATGCAGTACCCTAGATCGATGGATCACATTTTATATCTCTCTTGATCTCTTTTAAACATGATATATATATATATTGTATTCACAATTATAATTATCACAAAGACAGTCATAATTGGTCGACCAGTGAATACAAAATCACAATGTGATTCTCCAAAATCGATCTTCCTCTTTCCTTCAAACTCTCAATTTCAGTTTAGCTTGCTTTTCTAGAAATGCCCCATTAGATCGAATCATCTTATGACCATTGGTAACACCCTAAGATAGCAAACACTAAATAGAAATCTTGAAAATAAGTAAGAGTCATGAGGGGACTAAAAATTGATGAACTCTTTTCCTCAAGAATCTCACACGTTATAAAAGTTGAAATCAAATTTTTTGCCACTCTTATTGGTCGTCTCATGCATACGTAGTATGAAATACGTATTACGGTATTAACTACTTTCCCATGGAGCGTATGTCTACACCTTTCGATACCGTACAGATGATAGTTTAGACATACCCAATATCTAACTTGAGTTCACGTATCTACTCATTTACAAAAATTCATCAGAACTCACATCTGGCATCTTAGAAAAATAAAGTAAAATATGTGGGGTATTTTACTTTCGGACATAGTAAGTATTATGTCATCATCTTAATACTTAGTTAAGACGACATACGTGTTTTAAGCTTGAGCTCTCGATTATCACCTAGATAATAAGCTTAAAACTGTCTCATCTCTATTTATCACGTAGTAAATAAAGGCGATTACCCGTGTGAGTGGGCTAATCTTTTATCTGTCCGACATACTTCCTTAACTTAAAATAATGCACTGAGCATTAAGATGCATAAAGATCATACATAGATTCATAGGCATTAATCAATGAAAAACAAAATTTCATAAATGTAAACAACTCAGGGAAATTACAATTCAGTAAATCAGACTCTACGTATTCCTAGAGATTTTACATTACCACAAAACACATCTCTAGGTATTGGCTTTGTCATAGGATCTTCTACCATTCTATGCGTAAATATATACTATAAGTTCACATCCTTTCGTGCAACCATATCTTTCACAAAGTTATACTTGGTATCTATATGTTTGGTCTTACCATGATATTTTGGATCTTTGGTGTACGCTATGGCTGCTTGGCTATCACAGTTAACCAACAATGGATTTGCAGCTTTCTTATTAACACCTAAATGATCCAAAAATTTCTTTAGCCAAACTCCTTTTTGTACTGCTGCTAATAATGCCACGAACTCAGTTTCCATCGTGGACAAGGCTATACACGTTTGCTTCTTACTGCTCCATGATATGGCGCCATTGTTCAGTAAGAAAGCATATCCAGAGGTAGATTTTCTTTCATCTAAATCTCCTCACCAATCAGCATCTGAATAGCCTTCAAGTCACAGATCCTTTCCTTGGTAATTCAACTTGTAATCAGCAGTTCCCTTCAGATACCTTAGTATTCTCTTGACGACTTTCCAATGTGTTAGACCTGGATTGGATTGGTATCTACTCACCATTCCAACTGCAAAACATATGTCGGGTCTTGTACACATCATAGCGTACATTAAGCTCCCAACAGCACTAGCATAAGGAACATGTTTCATTTGTTCCTTCTCTTGTGGAGTCCCTGGACAAAGTCTGTGGCTCAGTCATTCACCTTTTGCAATAGGAGTGTCTATGGGTTTACAGTCTTGCATACGAAATCGTTCAAGAACCTTATTTATATAGGTTTCTTGCGAAAGAGACAACGATCTCTTCGAATGATCTCTCGAAATCTTAACTCCAAGAATGTATGTAGCCTCACCCATATCCTTCATCTCAAAATTAGAAGACAACCATCTCTTGACAGTACTAACCAACTCCATATTGCTTCCGGCAATCAGTATATCATCAACATATAATGATATGATCACAAATTGATCCTTGGATCTTTTGATATATACACAATGATCATCATCAATCATTTTAAAATCATATGCCATTATGGCATTATGAAAACGTATATACCATTGTCTTGATGACTGCTTAAGACCATATATCGACCTCAAAAGTCGACATACTTTTTCTTCTTGGCCTTTCACTATGAAACCAACAGGTTGTTCCATATATATTTCTTCCTCTAATTATCCATTGAGGAAAGCAGTCTTTACATTCATCTGATGTAATTCAAGATCCAAACTTGCCACTATTGCCAGAATAATGCGAATCGAGGTAAATCTTACTACAGGAGAAAATGTATCTTCATAATCAATTCCTTCCTGTTGATTATACCCCTTCGCCACAAGGCGAGCCTTATACCTTTCTATCGAGCCATCAGCCTTTCGCTTTATTTTGAGAACCTACTTGTTCCCAATAGCTCTGCGTCCTTTTGGAAGATCAACCAGTTCCCAGACTTGGTTTGATTTCATTGACTCCATTTCCTCTTCCATTGCATGAATCCATTCTTCCTTATTAGGGCAATTCAGAGCCTCATTAATATTTCTTGGTTCATCCTCATCTTGTGGAGCAACCATAAAAGTTTCCCCTTCAATGTCAAAACGTCAATGGGAATACTTTGGCGACTTGTTCGCCGTATAGGAGATTGTACACTTTGCACATCATTTTCTATTATACTCCCACTTGGATGAACTCTACTAATATCATTATCTTGATCCAATGTCTCAAATAGGGAGTGATCTTCCCCTATTTCGCCCTTCTTAGGAAACTCATCCTCTAAGAATGTGACATCTCGTGATTCAAATTCAGTTATACTCCCACTTTCCTGCTCACCAATGAACACATACCCTTTCGAGTGTTCTGAGTATCTTATGAAAATACTCTTCTTTCCTCTGGGACCCAATTTCCCAAACTTGGAGAGGACTCATGTGTATAGGCAGCACAACCCCATGGCTTAAGAAAACTCAAGTCCGGTTTTCTACATGTCCATAACTCATATGGAGTGGAAGTAACTGATTTGGAAGGCACCCGGTTAAGTATATAAGCAGCAGTTAACAATCTTTGTTGAGGAAGGAACCTTACCTTTTTCCTTTCTATTTTGGACGGAGGATCTTCGACTGGAACGGATCCCCGAAAATCGGATTCGACACTGAATCGAACTCTTAAATCAATGCGGAAGACGAAGCCTAGGAAAATCACGTATCACCGATTGTAAAGCACACCACGAATTCGAGCGTACCTTGTTAGCCACAGATTAGACACCAACGCTGATAGAGGAAGAGAAACTAGGCCCTGTTCAATCCGAGGAGGCAAAATCCTTCGAGCGCTTCACTGGTTTCGCTTTGAAGAAAAAAAAACGAGAGAAAGAGAGAGCGTAGAGAAAACGTACGTCTTTTTCTAAAACAAAACAGTGCATTTCTCTCTCTCTCTCCTCTCTTTTATACCTCTCCCCTTCCACGGGCCCTATTCCCGTGGGTCAAGCTTTCTGGGCCCAAGTTGGGCGGACGGGCCTTAAGCCCAATACTAATAAAGCCTTCAAGTATCCCTATACCCTCGGTTTCTGGGTTACTTCATTCCAAGCTCCCTTCAATCTATCACCTAAACAATTCTAGACCCATCCTTCTCTAAAGCCTGTCCTCATAAGTGTGTAGGTCCCTTTTCCCTATTTAACAAGTTACTATGGAAGGGAAAGAAGAAAATGAGTTGAGATTAGCGGCACTATGTAAAAGCATGGGTGCTTTGTGGTCTGAGGAGGATATAGTCGAAGCTTCCACAACTATTTCACCACAAAAGAGGGCAGAATGCAATTGTACCTTATTCGGGAAACTATTTTCAAAACCAAATGTCAACTTCCTTGCTTTTCTGACTACCATGAAGAAAGCTTGGCGATCAGATTCTGTGGTTGGTATCCAGAAAGAGCCAGGTTTTTTCACCTTTGTGTTTCAATCCAAAGAGGAAAAGGAGAGAGTTCTACGAACTGGACCATGGTCTTTTTCCAGTAATCTACTCGTGCTAAAACAATGTGTACTTGACATCCCGGAACACTGCTATGACTTTACCAGCACTGCTTTCTAGGTTCGGTTTGGAGGAATTCCTCCTAGTTGGCGAACAGAAGAAATCTTCCAAGACCTGGCAAAGAAAATAGGGCAAGTGTTAGAAGTTCAGGTCGAACCCTAGGGTACAGGACAATACAAATGAGGTCGGGTTAGAGTGGATCTGGACTTAAAAGCCCCATTAAAATCAGGGGCCATAGTGGATATTGGTACCAAATGGCTTTGGGTGGAATGCAAATATGAACGTTTCCCACACTACTGTTACTCGTGCGGTAGAATCGGTCATTATGCAACCAACTGTGCAATCATCCCCTATAATGAATCTCCATGGTCAATGAACAATATTGGTAAATTTAGCCCCTAGTTAAAGCTGGAAGCTAGTGACCATCTAGAAGCTAGTGACCATAGTCCACATTGGGCAGCGTTTTATGGGAAAATTGAGGAGTACATAGTGGAGGAAATAGTACCAAAAAACCTTTCCCCAGCACAAACCATGGAAATAACTAGGGGTGAGCGCGGTTCCCGGGTAGAATCGAGAACCGGAGAACCGAACTGCAGGTTCCGGTTCGGTTCTCGGTTCCAAAGAGGCCAGTTTCGGTTCCCAGTTCCCTTTTTTTGGGAACCGGCGGTTCTCGGTTCCAATTCCGGTTCTTATAGGAACCGGAACCGGAATCGGAACCGGAACCGGCTTCCGGTTCCCAAACCTAAAAACCCTAAATATTTTGATCTCGCGGCGTCCCAATTTTTGAACTTCCGCCCAAACCCTAAATCGCTGGTGAAACCTCCGCCCAAACCCCTGTCCCCTGACTCCTCCATACCCCTACCTTGAATCCCTCGACGACGCCCTCCCTCGACGACGCCGCACGCCCCAACACTGGACGCCGCTCGCCCCCGGACGACGCTGTTGACGGCAACGCCCCGCCGCTTGCCGCCCTTGAAGTCGATGCCGCTCGCCCCCGCTCGCCGCTACCGGACTCCACTCGCCCCCCCCCCCCGCTATACACCGCTCGCCCCCGACGACGCCCTCGACGACGACGCCCCACCGCTTGCCGCCCTCGGGGCGTCCTCCATAGCATTCGATTCGGCTTTGTCGCAGTGCGCACGCTCTCTCTCTCTCTCTCTCTCTAGCGTGGGTTTCGTGTCTTCTGTGTGTGAAATTTTTGATTTCTCTTTCTCTTTCTGGTTTTGTTTCTTGCGAAGTGCAGAATTCAGGTTTTAGGGACTCGAGGAGCTTCTCTCAGCCGCCTTTCATGCTGGTAATCTCTACCGCCCCCTCTCTCCATCGTTTGTTCACGATTAAACCTCCTGGTTTTCTTGAATTGCTTATAAAAGGTGATTGGAGTGTTCTAATTTTTTCTTGCTTTATCTCTCTTATGCTGGTGGCTGAAATAGTTGGTGTTGATCAGTAAAATCTATCTTAAAGTTGATTCTCTAGTTCGGCAGGCTGATGCACTTTGACTCATTTGTTGCTGAATAATAATCTTATCTAGTGTGGATCAGGTTCCCACTAATGGCAAGCTTTGTGCTGACAAGCAAAACCAAATCTTTAGTTGGAATGTTGTATCAGTCAATTTTGTGCTAAGAACCTACAAGCATAATTAGTATCCTCTGCTTGTAGTGGCAAGGCCAAGGGTGAGCTTTTGGCATCGTTTGGAGATGTAGAAGACGAGGTGGGTGAGAGAGAGAGAGGAGGGGGATGGAAATCCAAGCATTATACTAGACATAAACATTAGACTTGAAGTAGCACTGCTGTGCAGGTAATTTTCATGTGCTTGTTGAAAAAGCTATTTTTTCAAGAGGATTGCTTTTTAAATTTTTTGCTGGCGTTCTTTGACTCAATTGGAAGGGCGGGGCAAAGTGAGACTGTATAGGTGCATAATTTTGCGCTATTGCCTGTACAAGTGAGATTTCACTTGTTGTATCATCCAATTGATGCTTAGAAGTTACTACTATACAGGCAGTAGGAAGTTCCTATCAGTCAATGTTGTATCATCCAATTAATGCTTGGAAGTTCTTGACAGTCCCAAGTCTCACTTGTACAGGTGCAGCAGTTGGAAAGCTCATCAATTTGGCGACGAAGTGAAGGTTGCCCAAGCTGATGATTCAAGTAATTAGTAAAATTTACTAGTGAGACTTGCCGGATAACATTAGGCAATCAATGCCTGCAAAGTTTTTGAAGGTATAGATATGAATTTGTCACAAGTGCTAAAGCAAAATTCTCGGTTTTTTTTTTAATGTAAGTGTGTGAAAAAAAAAAAAAAAAGAAGTTTTGCGCTTGTTTGTTCGTGGTGTGCCAATTTAAAAATTCATGTCTCGAAATATTGAAGAGATCGTGTTGTATTGGAATTTGAAATTTTCGAGCATATATCTCTCTTTTCCTCCAAGTTCACAAGCATTTTCATTTTCCTTTGAAGGTATGAGTTTTTTCCTAAATCCAGCTTTGATTTTTTATCCTTCTGCTTAATTGTTGGTAATGTTAGCTATGTTAGGCCTTCATGAACTCTCTATTTCCGAGAAAAACTATATTATTACATTCTTCCCAAGTTTCTAGCATATATCGTTTTGCATTATCTTTGATGAATGACAAGCTTATTTGTTATTGTTGCGTTCTTTTCCATTTTTTTAAACTAAAATGAAAAAAAAAAAAAGAACCTGTTGGAACCTGGAACCGACCCTGGAACCTATGACAGGGTAGGTTCCAGGTTCTTGGTTCTGACGGGTAGGTTCTAGGTTCCAAAAAATTAGGAACCTGTACCCGAGGGTAGGTTCCAGGTTCCAGGCGGAACCTGTAAGGAACCTGGAACCGCTCACCCCTAGAAATAACAGCCAGAGACGAAGGCGGCTTCAGCAAAACTCCTACCTGCAGTAAGAAAAGACTCAAAAGTTCACATGAACAGGTGATGACAGAAGAACCAGCTGATTGTTCCTTGCCAAATCCGGAATATGGCAAACAGCTAATTTGCTATGAAGCTACTAAACCAATATTATCGAAGATGGGTAAATGCAGCAAGAAGAGTATGAAAGTGCAGAGGGCAAAGAAGCAAAAATGCATTGCATAACCAGTTCCTCTACTCATTGATGACACAAACCTCTTAGAAACTCCAATTCAGATTGTTAAGGATGGCAATGAGTGGGCCTTGGTGGCTGGCCCTAATAAGCCACCACTGACGAAATGAAAATTATTAGTTGGAATTGTCAGGGGCTGGGCAACCCCCTGACATTCCATGCACTGAGAACACTAGTTTCTCTTGAAAGGCCCAACCTTATCTTTTTAATTGAAACGAAAAACAAAGCATCGATGGTGGAAGGAATCAAAAGGAAACTAAAATTTTCAAACCTGTTCACAGTTAACCCGGGAGGAATTGCGGGAGGCTTAGCTGTTCTGTGGCAAGAAGAAGTAGGGCTTAAACTTAATGAAAGCTCTCAATAATTCATTAACCTGGAGTGCTTCGACTCAGTAAGTGGATGTTCCATGAGAATCACCTTTGTTCACGCTTCAACAAATTTTGGACAAAGATTAAAGCTATGGCAGCAATTGATTGATTTTCAGCTCACCAACTCTCTACCTTGGATTTGTATGGGTGATTTCAACAAAATATTATATGTATGGGAGAAAGTGGGGAAACAAGAAGCAGACAACTATTGAATTACAGCCTTCAGAGACTTCCTAAATGCATGCTCTCTAATGGATATTGAAAGTAAAGGATGCGCATATACGTGGGCAAACAACAGGGAATGGGAGGATTTTGTCAAAAAACGTCTGGACAGAGTTCTTTCTAATATGGACTGGAGACTTACTTTCTACGATGCTGAAGTACAAGCCCTTCCAGCAATTGGCTCAAATCATAGTCCCCTTCTCCTTGTGTTACACCCTGAGAAGCAGCAAAGAAAAAGAATCTTCAGAATGGAAGCCTACTGGACAGATCATGAAGAGTATGGTGAGCTTATAAGGCAAACATGGAACACTAAACCTTTGAGCCAGAACAGCTTCTCAGCAAAGTTAAAAGCAATATCGGAAGTTCTCACTAAGTGGAGCAAAGCTACGTTTGCACATGCTCCATCTCGAATCAGGGCACTCACTTAGAATCTAACGGAACTTACAAACCAACCCTCTCATCTCTCTAGTAAATAGGAAGTCCAAAAAATAGTATAGCAGATTCAGCAATTATGGCACCAAGAAGAGAAATTTTGGGGAATACGGTCTCGCATTAACTAGCTACAATGGGGTGATCGGAATAGCAAATTTTTCCATGCAACTACTGTGCAACGAAGGCAAAGAAACGAGATTACTATGTTGCAGCTAGAAGATTCCAGCTGGTGTAGAGATGTCCCAACCATTAAAAATCACATTGAGACCTTTTATAGGAACCTGTTCACGTCAGCAGGCCCTCGTAATTACCAACCTATTCTAGATCAGTGCCTCAGCCCTGTCACTGCGGAAATTAATGCACAGCTAATGGCTACTCTTACCATGGAAGAAGTTAAGACAACAGTCTTCCAGCTGGGGTCTCTCAAAGCCCCTGGCCCCGACGGTATTAATGGCCTGTTCTACCACCAATCCTGGGATGATATTAAATCCAACGTGTTTCAACTGGTGTAGAATTTCTTAACTACAGGTATCCTTGATCCCCATATCAACAAAACATACATTACCTTGATACCGAAGATAAAAAAAAATCCTAAAAATATAAGCCAGTTCAGACCAATCAGTTTGTGTAACTTCGGTTACAAAATCATTTCAAAGGTTCTAGCCAACAGACTGAAACATTACCTTCCAAAAATCATCGAGCCTGAATAGGGGGCCTTTGTCCAAGGACGTCAAATTCAGGATAATATCCTCATTGTCCAGGAAGTTTTACACCACTTGCGAATCACCAAAAGGAAGAAAAAAATCTTAGGCCATCTTAAAACTGGATATGCAAAAGGCTTATGACAGGCTTGAATGGGATTTTCTTAGAGATTGCATGCTGAAAATGGGATTTTGTGAGAGCTGGGTAACCCTAATTATGCAATGCACTACGGTGTCTCTGAGTGTTATCATAAATGAGGAACCTTCTCAGTTTTTCACCCCCACGCAAGGCCTTAGACAAGGCAATCCCCTTTCTCCATATTTATTTATCCTAGCTACAAATGTCCTGACATGGATGATGAAGAATGCAACAATAGAAGGCAGCATTAAGGGGATAACACTCAACAGGTTCCGCCTTACTCTAACACACCTACTCTTTCCTGATGATGCAATATTTTTTCTTGAAGGAACTCTTATTGAATGCCAAAACTTAGCCAATATCCTTCATCAATACTGTTATGTTACGGGCCAAGCCATTAACTTAAATAAATCAAGGGTGTTTTTCAGCAGAAATTGTCCTCTGCCCTTGAAAAGAAACTTAGCAAATGAGCTTAGAGTTCCAATTTTAGAAAAAAAGAAAAAAGAAAAAAAAAAGGCAAATACCTTGGTATTCCTACAGAATGGGGACACACTAAGAAAGAGATGTTCGTTTGGATATTGGCAATAATTAACTCGAAGTTAGCAGGATGGAAAGAACAGTTGTTAACCAAAGTTGGCAAAGAAGTCTTGATTAAAAGCGTTGTACAAGCAATCCCCACTTATGCTATGTCAGTCTTTAAACTCTCTCTCTCAATATGTCGAGCTATAGAAAGAAGGATTGTAGCTTTCTGGTGGCAGAAAGGTGATTCGAATAGAGGCTTGCATTGGAGAAATGAGAAGTCCTTAAAACCAGGAAAGATGAGGGTGGATTGGGATTCGAATAGGGCTATGCTCGGAAAGCAAGCTTGGCGACTGGCTAAATCTCCTTCAGACCTGTGGAGCATAATACTGAAAGGTATTTACTACCCAAATGGAGATCTATGGAAGGCAAACAAGGGTCCGCGACCATCTTGGGGGTGGCAAAGCATCTTAACTAGTAGAGATATTATAAAAATAGAAGTCAAGTGGAAAGTGGGGGATGGAAAGTCTATAAATATTAGAGAAGATCGATGGCTACATTCGGGTGTGCTAGGTGGCCCAGCAAATCAGCATGACCCTATTATGGTTTCAGACCTGATCAATGAAAATTCGAGCACATGGAATGAACCTCTAGTACTTAATACTTTTGAAGAATCTACGGCGAATGAAATTTTGGCAATTGATCTCAACACTCACCCAGAGAAGGACTATCTTGTGTGGACAGGAAATAAGACAGGAGAATATACAATGAAGAGTGGTTATAACCGAGCCCCTACCCCCTCTACCAAACCTGACCTCACCAGAGCTTCCTGCTCTTACACTAATGCCGAGATCCTTGTGGACTAGAATATGGTATGTTTCTATACCCCCAAAGCTGCGAATCTTTTTATGGAGCTTATGTCAAAATGTTATTCCTACAAGAGAGAACTTGTACAGAAGGCGCATCATCCCTGAACCCTTATGCCATTTCTGTTCTACCCACATGGAAACAACAGAACACTTATTCTTGTTGTGTAAATGGACAAAAACTATATGGGCTAACCCTCGCATCAACATTAACTGCCAACCCAGCAACATCAGAAGATTCGATATATGGCTTATGGAGGTTTTTCAAGAAAAGAAAGGCTTACCGGAGCAAGAACTTGTCGCAATCGTACTGTGGAACATCTGGAAATCTCGAAACAATTTCATCTTCAGAGCAAAACCCCCTCAAACAGCAGATCTTGTCAACTTTGCACAAGAACAGTAACGGAATTTCAGTAGATGGCAAATCAAAAAAAAGGAAAACCCTCAACTCCACGACGAACCTGGTCGATGGAAGCCACCGGAGGGGGATGCGTTGAAGCTCAACGTCGACGCTTCGTGGCTCCCAAGTGAGTTCCTCTGCTCAACTGCCGGAATCATCCGCGACTCGAAGGGGATGGTGGTTGCAGGATTTGCTTGTGAAGCTAGGGCTTCCTCACCCACACAAGTTGAAGCCCTCTCTCTCTTGCACAGGTTGAAGTACTTGAAGGAAAAAGCCGATTCCCACGTGCAGCACTTCTCGAGTCAACCGGTTAGGTGGGTATGTGAAAGTGATAATTTGAGTTTGGTTGAGATGGTGTTGGGCCGAGCCGAACCGCCATGGAACTTAAAGGAAATTACTGAAAGGTGCCGAGCCATGATGAATCTTTGCAATCCAGTCCAGGTCTTATATGTTCCACGCGAAGCAAATCGGGCGGCTGTTTGGGTTGCAAGGTCTCACAGCGCGAGGAAGCTTCCTGTTAATTGGGTGAGTCATCCTCCCCCTCCTTTATCGGAAATTATATGTTCCAAATTCTACCCATCACTGTCGCGTAAGACTTTTGCTCTCTTATGAATGAATGAAGTACCTCCTTTTTCGACAAAAAAAAAAAAGTCTATGGGATATGTAGGCTGCGCATGATAAAATTTATGTTTCTTGATTGCTCTGTTTTCTACGTTCCCGAAACGGGTTTGGAAGTAAATCCGTTTGGTAACGCAATTTGATTTATCTATTTCGAAACAGGTTTCTATTCCAAAAATAGATTTGAAGAAGAAATCAGAAGTTAAAATTTTTAGCTTCTCAGTTTCTGATGTAGAAATTGAGAAATCAATTTCTGGCCAGAAATCAATTTTTGTTTCAGAAATTTTATCATGCGCACCCGTAGAATCCGCACAAACAAATCCCAATAATAGAGTACATGCTTGCCGGGTATAAGTGCGAGCATCTATCATTCTCTGATAAAGCGGGACAAATAATATAGTGGATATTTATGTTTGATTAAATTATTCTTCATATGCAGATGTTCCATTAATGAACTTATATTTAGTCATCACCTTCGCCTGGACCTCGACCTGGTGTCAACGCACTGCTTGTCAGAGAATAAATTCATAATTCCAAGGAAATCCATCAAAAATAATAATGAAATACATAAAGGACGTGATGCCTTGATCCCGAATAGTACCGTAGAACTGTAATAAAACACTTAGAACTTATTTGATAACGTGTTAAATAATGCCTAATTTTATTCTTTTGTTCCCCGAAACCAAAAAAAAAATCCATCTAGTGACTTTTTTTATAAGGAATAGATTTGGAATAGAATTAAGAAAATTGTTCTCGGGAACAACTTGAGAACCAAGCCAAATCATATTCTTTTTTTTTTTTTTTAATCTCTTTTCTTTTTCTTCTTTTCCTTTTCTTTTCCCTTATTCTTCTTCTAGTCGGTCGCAATAATATAAAAACAATTATTATTTTTTTCTTCTTCTTATTTTTTTATTCAATTTTATTAAAAGAAAAAACTATCCTTTCCCCTATCAAACAACTTTTTTCCACCCTAACCACTTCTTCCAAGCCCCTTACGTTTCAATGTTTCCTTTGTGTTTGTGTGCTTCTTAACTTATTCTCCATGGACCACTTGCGTAAGAGCTTAATTATTTTTTTTATTCTGAACAAGCACTAATCATACATTAGAATAACAAAAGGTTTATTTTTAATTGCACATTGTTCACTTTATTCCCCTTAGATTCTCTTCATGATCATCAATTTTTCGACTTCGATTGTCATTACAAATCTATGAGAATTTATTCAAATATTGAATATTGTGGTTGTTGTATGTAATATCACAATTTACTCATCTTCCATTGGATTATTTTTTTGCAATGTAGTCACTATGGAAGACAATATTCAAAAGGACCCAAATTGCTTAATGTACCTATTGATTATGAAAATGCACACATGGAAGAGTAATCAATCATGCCAACAAGTTCATTAAAAACTTTACCAAATAATTTTCCAATGCGATAGGATATTTTGAATAATGTGTGAAGGCATCTTCTTGTTTAATGTTATATCTTCTCTATTAAAAGGTCAAAGAGAGACAAATATATTCTTCTTAGTTGCAATTAGGAACGTAATTATCTTAATCGACATGATATTTTTATTGCACATCAGAGAAGAATGACCGGATCTCATTTGATTAGTTATCCTTTTGAAGTTCGTTGCTACAAAAAGAAGAATGGATCATCATGCTCACCCAAAATATTGAATGCACCACACAATTATGATCCTTTAAGTGATATATTCGGACACCTTACTTGTCACAGCTTTTCCGAAATTAAATCTTTGCATGTGGAAAAAGATGTCTGAAGCCAATATACCTCCTCACCAAATTTTCTTTTCCTTGAGACAAAATAATTCCAATGCTCAAGCTATTCTTAAAATTGTTTACAACATGAAAGAGAAATTCTGTCATGAATATCTGAATGATCGTACTATGGTGCAAGCTTCATTGGTTGAGCTTAGTGTAGTTGGATCCATCTACAATTTTAAACTTGATGTGGAGTTGTCCATACATTTATGGGGTGCATGACAAACTAGAATTTCTATTCCATAAATATTTTTTCTATTCCAAACCTATTTTTGAAATAGAAATCCATTTGATAAACTTATTCCGTTTTTCTATTTCTTGAATAGATTTATATTCCAAAAATAGGTTTGGAATAGAAATCAGAAATAGAAATTTTATACTTCTCTATTTCTAGAACAGAAATAAAAAATAAAAAATTTTCTCATTGTTCATCAACCGGTCCTTCATCCGTTGCCACCGACCATCGTTCGTCGATCGTCGGCCCCCGCCGTCGGTCGCCGGTTGCCGGCCGCCGCCGGTCGTTGGCCGCCGCCCGCCACTGCCCGCCGCCGCCACCGACGCCATCGCCGGTCACGGTCGCCGCCATCGATCGCCGATCGCCGCCGACATCGCCGCCGCCGTCGGTCATCGCCGCTTGCCGGTTGCTAGTTACCCGGCCCGATGATCGTCGGCGCCCGATCGCAAACGGCCACGCCGCCACCGTCGCCGATCGCCGCCGCCGCCACCGCTCGCCGTCGGTCGGCCGCCGCCGTCGCCGCCACCACCCGCCGCCATCCGAAATGAAGAAATTTTGTATTATTATCAAACAAATTTCTATTTTTAGAGTAGAAATTTTGTGTTGTTATCAAACGATTATTTTTGCTTAGAAACTTTTCTAGAAATAGAAATAGAAAAATCTATTTCTATTCCAGAAACTATTTCTGGAACAGAATGGTTGTCATGTGCGCCCTTATTTTTCTTTTGTCGTATCTCTATGGCACTAATGAAGAGATTCGCAAGTCTAGGTTGGTCAAAAAATAAAAATAGAAAAGTAAAGGAATTGGAAGAAATAAAATAGATAGGGAGTGGGCCTTGATTGTTCAGGGCTCATATATGGAGCCTAGTCCAAGTCTAAAGCCTAGGTCGAGGACTTAGATTGGTGTGCCCGGGGCAGCACACCCGGGTCAAACACGAGCTTGACTGGGAATAGGAAGTCGACCCGAATCCATCCATTTTAATAATATAATATTATTAAATAAGAAATAACATTTTATCATAAAATTCCAATTCTTTTTGAAAATTTAAAAATATTAAAAATTTTCCGAAAATTTAAAGAAAAATTAGAAATTGTGTTTAGAAAATGCTATTTCTTGTCTTTTAGTGTAATTTTTTTTTTTTTGAACAAAGTCTTTTAGTGTAATTAGTGCTCATGCTTGATTGCACGATGGCTAATGGTTTTTTAGCCTGTTTATAATTATGCCTTTAATTCCATGTTGCATTTGAATGTTTAGATGCGCGTCCGACCTTTAATGCACATTCTTCGGCGGGTTGGTTAGAAAGGATAACTAGGAATTTTTTTTTTTTTTTTTTTTTGGGTTGCTGACTAGAAGTTAAATAGGGGTATAATGATGGTAGCTTCTTACTTGTGCACACAAGTGGGTGCTATTGATCGTTAATTCCATTCAATGAACCTTTAGTTCGATTAGGAGGTGGCTAGGGTTAGTCAAATCATATAGGCGAATTTAGATTCCCAAGCAGGATTATTTCATTATTTGTTGATTACTGAACGTGTTGATTGGCTATTCTGATTGTTTGCATGACGTAAGTGTCAGCTGTGATGGATGTTCAATACCAATGAGGATGGTGATTATGAACTCCTTGAAGACTGAAGGCCAAGAGTGGCGGTGGATGGTGGTCCGAGGTGACTATTAGTTTAGCTTGGTGTAGGCTAGTTTAACCATCAGACTTAGATTCTTATAAGCTAATTAGCTCAGTTTCCATTCAATAAATCCAAGTTAGACTTAGAATCACTTTCTAAATAGATAATTATATTGGTTTAGATTAGGCTACCATCATAATATGTTTAGATTAAGCTCACCATAGTTAAGGATTCAAGCTTCCAAGGGATCATATCTCAAGGCTTATAATGAGGCTATGTATATTCTTTGCCTGACTCATATCGAGTTTTTACTTACTATACGTTGCCTAGCTGCTTTTAATATTTGGGTGTTTACTTACCAGACTGTCTTTTTAATAAATCGGATGTAATTGCTTTCCTCTAATAGGTTAGGGTTAGCTTAGGATCATAATGAAAGCCTTCAAAAACATGTTGCGATCATCTAGCAACTTTGACACCTAAGAATCGTAAATTGTAATCAAGATCACATGGGCACTTAAATAACAACCTTCTGTTAAGAAAACTCGTAATAGATTTTGAAGTTGGCAAAGCTATCAAGTATATTTTAAGTCTAATAATTGTCTTAAAGGATGCTGTTTTAGGGTTACAGTTGAAGAATGGAAACATCTCATTCTAGCACTATTTTTAGCAGAAGTCTACTTCATATGGAACACTTAGACTTAAACTCCTCATTTTATTCTGAAAACAAAGAACTCTCATTCCCATTCTGACAAGGTTCAGAAAGTAGCTAGTTCAAAATGAGAAAAGTTCATAATGTAGTTAGTTTAGAACGAAGCACACATTCAGAAGGTAACAAGTCTAGAATGAGATAATCCAGCACATATAACGGTTAGTGATCTGATTTGGATGTTACTCACGAAAGTTTTGATTGAATCAATCCAAATGATTGGTAAATCAATCATGAAGACAAGTTATTTTTAAACGGCAAAGCTCTTCTTATGGAAATTAAGAATCTGGTTGTATGGGCAGCCAGAATTAAGTGGAGATTCTATCTTTGTCACTCAACGGCCACTCAGTCTTCTTGATACAAATCTGTTCAATGGGTAAATTGGAAAACGATCCTCTCGACATTGTCCAACAACTAGTTCAAAAGTGGAAGAGTATATAAGGAGACCAAGGTGCCAAGGAACAAGTAAGGGACGAGGTCTAGAATTTGAAATTTAAAAAGTTTGAGCATACTTTGATTGTACACTTGTTTTTTGTGAGCTTAATCACCTGTGATCACGAGAGAAATACAGAAAGAGTGATTGAATAAGTTAGTATAATCTACTACTAAATTTTTTCACTCAAAGTTGTAATATCTTGTTGATCATATAGTGAAATCTAGTCAGCAAACTGTCAACATGGATGAGTGAATGTATGCTTGATTAAAGCCGAATCATTATAAACCTTGTGTGCAATTTCTCTTGTCCTTACACTTTTATTTGTTATTACTATAATCTACTGCACACTCACAAGTTGCTCATAAAGTTTGTTCTTATGCATAACATATTCTGAACAGTGTTCCAAAATCTGACCCCATTTAGACTTTTATCTTGACTCATTCTATTCCGCATTAATTTGTCGAGATTTAACAGTATCATTTATTCACATCCCTCTAGGTAATACTTGCTAGGTAATTCACCTTCATAGTTAGTGGTACTGAAAAAGGCATTAATAGCCATTAGCATAATCGAACCCCAAATCTAGAATCTCCAGTAGCGTAAGAATCAAGACAATATTCCCAGGTCTTGATTGGTTTTTAGCCGACCGTAAATGGCTAGTGGTGGCTCCTAGTCCTAGTAAAATACTTAGGCTATTAAGAACTTAGAAATCCCTTGTAACATGAGGTATGGGCTTGGGAGAGTCCACACTCTTGATCAATGAACTTTCTCTCGGGTAGTTGAAAAGATGATGTGTCCAAGCCAAGTCGTCTTTTATATGAACAATTAGGATCGCCCCTGAGCAACTACCTCTAAACCTATTTCCTGAGAGTAGTCCCTTGAGAGGGTAGGTCATGACACATACAACTGATTGTGACCAAAAGAAAAAGTTAAGGCTGAAGTTATAATTGTAATCACTCGATTTGTTAATGAATATCGGATTCCTTGAATTGAGATCAAATAACATATCAAATTTGTTTTTCAATAGTTTTGGCTTTGATTATACTCCATAGGACTTTTGTTTTACTAATCGAGAGACCAAAAGGCCCGTTGCAGATTTTTTCAAATAAGTCTTAATTCATTTTAATTGAAACTGAGCTTCCTTCGTCAGCTCAAAAGGTTAAGGAAGAAGAGAATATAGATGGGACCAGGACCACAACCTTTTCGGCAAAAGGGCAGGCCCCACCATCAGAACATATTTCCCTTCATAGAATAATATTAAGAAACTGGAGAAAAAACGAACATAGGCATCTTATAAAGTAATGTGAATCCAATTAATGGATAGTTTAGTAGCAAGCTCTCCGATCTACAACTTACTACTTCCACGTTTATTAGTATACAGATACTAAGCATGCACAAGGTCTCGGCCGATACAATACAAATAAATGAAACACCATGAAAAAGGTGTAAATTTTTTAATTTGCACCGTATAAACTTTAATGCTGATGAAAGTAGAGTAAGTGGCAAATCGAACCTGAAGCTGAGAAACTTGAGCTTTTGTCTGACATCATGTGCTTATTTGGATGTCTGTGAGTTACAACTCGTGAATATTGGCTGCTTCAAGCTTTCGAGAATTTATTATACGTGCCGCATGAGATTGCAAATAGTCCCTAACGATTGCATAGACCACCTACTGGGAGTCAAGAGCTTCCAAGGATCATAAAAGTCACCTTCATACCTCATGTTCTGTGTTCATATCGCCAAGTGACTGAACGGAATCTGGAAAAATTAACTACTTGCCTTTCATGTGCATATAAACATTTTCAGATTGGGGAAGGAACTCTGGGATTCACAAAGGTAATATGAGCTTGATAATGCAGGTCAAATAATTATAAATCTAGTTATTGGAACTCTTTCCTTCTCCCATACATGACAGCACTGCAAATCACTATCATTTTTCCGAGATGTTGAAGTGAAGGGATGCTAGTCGCATCTTGTGCTTAATGTTAATGTTAAAATATGTAAATATTAAATTATGCATTTATCTAATAACTCATGTTTTTGGAATAATTAACAATGATCCTACAAAGTATTCCGTCGATTTTAAAGCACACTGTGGGTAACAGAACACAACTAGAACATCTCTGAGTGTCGTAGCACGAGCATTGCAACTGTAGTAACATTCTTCTCCTCGAAGTGTATAAGAATCTTCCGTAATGTGTCAAGGGGAAATTCATCGCGTAAGTGGGCAAGTCTTGAGGGGTCTTCTTCAACAAGACTGAGCCTTCACTTTTTTGGACCGGGTCCTTAGGTCTGATCATCCTTAATTGGGCAGGGCAAAAGTGAATCTCTTTGATACGAGAGGGTCCGAAATCGATGAAAGCCCAATTTTAAGATAAAAAAAACTTGTTGAATATCAAATTTCAAACCCTTGCATGCAATTATCAAGACTTCAAGATGAATTATTTCGAGAAATCAATAAATTAAACTCGGGTTCACATGTCGTAAATAGGTAAAAAGGTCAACCTATGAACAGTGTGTTTATCATTTGTGTTTTAATGGGTTGATCCATTTACAATACCAATTCATATAAATTCAATCTAGACATGATTAATTGCATGTCATATCGTATTGTATAAAAACTTATTGGCTGTACTATTATCACTTATTGAAATTTATTAGATGAAAAGTCCGTACTTCTGGTACAAAACAACAGATTTCTGCTCTTCTGCTTTTTTATTCTTCATTGACAGGTAACGACTTATTTATTGACTGGGTAGACATAAGCAATTCACGAATTTGCGAAGGAAACGTCTACCGCTTCTTTGCACAATGCTTCCAGTCTCCCGATAAGTCGATGGGATGTCCATACCAGCGACAAACCCATTGTTGAGACCTTTGTTTCACACGTAACTGAATCAAAATCATTCGCCTTTCTATTTAATGAGATGTCATCACCTGCGACACACTCATTGTTGAGACTTTCCTCTTTTCACACTAAAGAAGGCCCGAAAACCCGATGATGCATTTCCTCTTTCGTCTGATTCTGCCCTTCCTCCTTCGAAGCATGAACAAATTGGGAATTTTGATTCCTGAAAATGAAAGACCGTGGCAGATCTCCATCTCTAAACTTTTGTTGTACTATCAAATTTGGTCTTGACTCTCAGGTGAGGAAGTATCGAATGTAATGGCTTCATCACAAGTCTCTAATAAGAGTCACGATTATTTTAAAGTTCGAAAAAAATTTGCAATTAGTTGCTACACAATGATGAATATGAACGTTTGAGGATGTTAAAGAAACGAATTCACAGTGGAAAAGTTCTGTAAATTAATTATGTGTCTAGTCACTTCATAACGTACTAGTTTAAGAGTTTGAGTGGACATGAATTTCTACTACATAATATGCCATAACAAGTGAAAGTGTTAGTGAAAGGATAATGGATTTAATCCTTCAAGTAATGAGACTTATATCCGAGGAAGTCAAAGTTGCCACCGTGAGCAGTATCTCTTAGACAAGTTTAGGCTGTGGCCCGCCATGAGTCACTGGCTTACGATGACTTTTATCTACGTCTGGTCAAAGTTCATACCCTTCCAAACTGCGTTTAGATGGGCTTAGACTACTATTTCATTCTTTAGCTTGGGCCGCACAAGCCGAATATTGGCCAGGTACGATTGAAGAAGACTCGGACGCGTGTGATCATCAGGTGGTTGGGAGACTTGTGAGGTTATGATGGGGTCCCTTTAATGTGTTCCACCCGCAGCAAATTCCTCAGATACTTGGGATTGTTAGAGTCTTGATCCTCTTCCTCCGAAGTAGTTTTTTTTTTTTTCCTTTTGGAAATCCGGGGCAGAATTTTCTGCAAGTAAGATCAATCAATATAGAATTCGGTGATTCCATGATCAGCCTAAATTAATTTTGTCACGTTGTCTATCTCTTCTCACCAATTGAAGGGATTCACCCTCTTATATTTCAATTACGAGCCAACTTGGTATAGCCTAAGTCAAAGTGTAAGTATGCTGCAGTGTGGTCATTCCCGATAATCCCGAAGTCTTTAGAGACTTCGACAACAGAACTAAATCAGTCAAGACATTTCTCTCTCTACATTGGCCCCACTAACACACTTAGAAAGCTGCAAAGAAGCTAAATATAGTACTCGAGCACAAGCCTCACCTCATGCTTTAATGCTTATGTTAACGCACAATTTCCACCATAGTCAGAACATCGATGATTGTCACTCCCTAAATGGCAAGAATTTATCGCCTTTCTCCCGTTGCTGGGTTTCTCCCGTTTCTGGGTTTCTCTCTCGCAGGCAGAATTTCCTCAACGTTTGGTGGAGTAATGGCCCTGCTCCTCTCCAATCCAAACCCTAATCGAAACCCCCAACCCTCCTCCTGGTGTTTCTGTCGCTTTTAACTACCATCATATCTCCATCCTTTGTTCATAGTTTCCTTTCGGGAACTGTTCCATTCATCCGCGAGCTTTGTCCACGGTGCGCATGCCATCCCTCTCACCAAATGAACCACTTTTACCAAGATCCAGTATAACAGGAACCAGACCTCCACGTATCACCCCTCAAATAGCCATGCCTTCCCCTCCAAAAGTCCCCCTTGATTCTATCCCAAAATACCAAAACCCTAACCTTACCCCTGTTTCCTTCTTCTAGCTAAACCCCACTTCCCTGTGAGGTGTTGAAGAGGGCTGGGCGCATCATATAGTAACTCACTGGTACATTCATACAACAATAGTACAATCGTCATCCCATTCACGGTATCACACGTTTTCCCTTGCTCCAGGTTTGCTTCTTTGCCTTAAGGGTTTATGAATCGCCTTTAGGGTTTTTGCTACTACACTTACTGTCCATTTGACTACCTCTCTCAATCTAGTACTGGGTTGGCTAGCCTACATGGAAAACACAGGAGCAAACCCTCGTCTGGAACTTCTCTACAGAAAATTGGGTGATATGTGGTCAATAGATAATATAATCAATCTGGAGGACATAGATACTTCTGAGCATGAAAAGGATTGTCGTGCTATGTTGACAGGGAAGTTATTTATGAACCCATTTGTCAATTTTCAAGCCTTCCAAAGAACTATGAAAAAGGCTTGGAAAACAAATAGTGTTGATATTATCCCTTTGGAGTAGGGACTTTTCTTATTTGCTTTTAAAACAGAAGGGGAATCTAGACGCGTGATGAATGGAGGTCCGTGGTCTTTTGGTAATCACTGCCTATTACTAAAGCCCTGGGAACCTAACACTCCCCCTCACCGTTATAACTTCTCAAAGGGGGCTTTCTGGGTACACATCTTTGGCCTCCCGGTGGAATGGCGAAATGAAGAAGCTGTGAGGAGTATTGTGTCACGCCCCGATCCTCAGGCACGCACACATCCATCTCACTTGGTCGATTTTATAATGCGATATCCCAGGACAATGTATCGCCGACCCTTTCATTTTTAAGCACATGCGGAAGCAGTTAAAATCCCTAAACAATAAAACGATGGGATAGAAAAGCAGGCTATATATTTCATATTGAAATTTACAACCAAACCTTTATACATGGCATTAGACAGAGCACTTCACAAACTATTCGCAATTTCAGAGTCTCTCTCTATTTACACATATACAAAAGGGTTCACAAAGAGATGGGATTTCAATCTTCGTCTAAGTCATACTCGAGATCATCATGATTCTCTTCTGATTCCTCTTCACTTAGATCATTATCTTCCTCAATTTCACCTGCGAGTTCTCATTCACAAATCCCTCCTCCTCAGCTCCTCGTCGGGATCCTGAAATGTTTTCCCCAAACTGGGATGAGACTACGTCTCGGCCGAGTTCTACCCCACTAAGCCCGATTAGTAAACTATTATACTAAAGGCTGCCTAAACACGCATAGGTCGAAGACGTACCTTAGCATCGATCCCACCCGCAAGTCGGTACAATTTACAATAGGCACTCAAGCAATCATATCACCGATCGAAGCATCGATCGAATCGACCTAGTCGATTACCAGCCAACAAGACCACTCACGGTCATTTCCATTCAGTCAACCAATTCACAACATCAAATCAAAACAATGATCAATCGATCTCATCGATTACATGTCAATTGGACCATTTCTAGGTCATCTCACTCCACACCATATAATCCCCATTAGTACACTCAGTCGCAGAGCTACAGTAATGCTCTTGGGCGTCTATTCGCCAATGTGATGTACAATAAGCACTTTATGTGCATACTCGTAGGCATTCCACTTTCCTTCATATGCATACTCTTAGGCATTCCACTTTCCTTCAGCCACATGGGCACGATACTCAGCACGCAGAAATATGGCCACGCGGGCACGATCTACACCACACAAACATTATCAATTATCGCCACACAGGCATGATCAACTATCGCCACACAGGCATGATCAACTATCGCCACACAGGCATGATCAATTATCGCCACACATGCATGATCAACTATCGCCACACAGGCATAATCAACTACCGCCACACAGGCATGATCACTGTTCAACAATTTATGGGCATTCTCTAAGGCATCCTACATGCCAAAGCGATGTAATAATCGCCGAGCCACATCACACAGCATTTCTTTTCATCTTTTATCATCATTAATAACATATCGTGCATTAGTACACGATTGGCCTTAGCCAAAATATGATGATTTCGATTCCACAATTCCCACCATTATTAGCGTTCACCAAAACACTTTTGGTGTCTGTCAACCGACACCCGGTTATTTTCCAATTAATTTTCCAAATTAATTAACCTAGGAAAATAATATTGTAATCACAATTAATTCACTTCAGCACAAAATAAAGCTCAATTAAATAAATAAACTACGCCACGATGATCAGCACGAAATTTCGGTCGTCGGCCATCAAATTCTTAATTTCCAAAAAATAAATAAATAATTAATTAATTTCGAAAATTAATTAATAATTATTAAAAATTCCATTTAGCTCAAAATAAGGATAATTTAAATAAACGGGCTACACCACGATCATCAGCATAATTTTCCGGTCACTGACCATCTCAACCTTAATTTCCGAAAAATAAATAATTAAATAATAAATTTCGAGAATTAAACAATTAACATTAAAATTCAATTTAGCTCAAATTAAAGCTCGATTAAATAAACGGACTTCACCACGGTCATCAACATAATTTTCCGGTTCCAGACCATCTCCCTTGAATTTTCGGAAAATAAATAATTATTTAATTTAATTCCGAAAATTAATATTTAAATGCCAAAAATCCCACTTAGGCCCGAATCACCAAATTAAAGCCCACGAAGGGTCGGGAAAAATCCCGAGGCACTTCCAATAATTAGTAGACCACGTCTACTTGCTAATTGCACAATCAATTTATCTAAATTGCATCACAATTGACTAATAATTGCTAATTTACTCTAATCTAACAACCTAAACATAATTAATTAAATCTAAACCAACCTTAAGCATAATTAGCCAACTAATCCTGGATTAGTGAGATTACTCACCAAATCGCGCGCAAATCGGATCAATCCGACGGCGGCGACGCGAGGAACGATTGTTCCCAAAGCACGGCTTGGGTTCGGGGCCGGGAAACGGCCCAAAAGCGGGCCCGAAGTGCTGGATACCCACTCCGTGGGTCTTCTGGTCGAGGCCGAATGGGGCCGCTCCGGCGGCTAGGGCGGTGAGGGGAGGCCGGCGGAGGGCGAGGGAGTCGCGGGGGAGGTCCGGCGGGGTTGGGCGGTGGCCGGAGGTGGCCGGATCGAGCTGGACAGAGGTCGAACAGGGCTGGGTCGCGCGGGGGAGAGACAACCGCGAGCGGCGGGCGGGGGGCGCGCGCGGCGACGAGCGGCGTGGGCGCCGGCGTGCGGTGCGGCGGCGGAACGAGCGGCGACGGAGCAAACGGCGAGCTGCAGCTTCTGGTTCGCCGAGCGTGAAGAAAAAAGGAGAAGAAGAAGCTGGTTCTATCGTGCAGGGGAAGAAAGAAGAGAAAGGAGAGAGAAGAGAGAGAGAGAGAAGGGATAAGGGTGTGGGGTTTTGACTAGTCAAAGAAGAGAGAGAGGGAGAGTGAGCGGTGGGGAAATCGCACGAGGGGGAGGGGAGGAGAGAAGAGAGAGAGAAAAGAAAGAGAGAAAAGTGAGAGAGAGAAAAGAAATCTAATAAACATATTATTCTTATTTTTCTTTTCTCTTTCCCTTTCTAATTTCTTCCGGTCTTCGATTTTTCCTCCGATAATTTCTTTCTTGAAATTTCGGACTCGTCAATAAATTGACGAGCGATGAGACAGGATCCTAAAAATGAATTGTGACACGCCCGAATATTTGATTCCCAAAACCGAACTAAATTTCATGATTAAAATCGACCGGACACGATTTTAATCCAATCTAACCAATTAGGTAGCTTTTAGGGATTTTACCGCGGTTATATCCCTTAACGGCTTCACCCAATAAGTTAGCTAACTCGTGAGTGATCAGCTCAGAGAAAAAGGACCATAGGCGCGCCGACGATATGCACATTTCACTTTATCGAGACGGGGTCGAAATTCGGGATGTCACATATTGTGAAGGACCTAGGAGAAGTTTTAGAGATTAAAGTGGAATCAAAGGGTGTTGCTGATTTTGTATTAGGGAAAGTGAAAGTTGAATTGGATCTTTTTGCACCTTTAAAGCAAGGAAGTGTTGTTAAACGTGCGGGGAAAAAATTCTAGCTAGAATATAAATACGAGAGGTTACCTCATTTTTGCTATGCTTGTGGCAAACTAGGCCACTTCACTACGCATTGTGCTAAACACCTGGTTGATATGGATAGAATTAACGAACTACGCTTCGGGTACTGGCTGAAGGCAGAAGCTAAAGAATTCAATCCTATATGGAAGATTTTTTATGAAGATCAGTATGAGGGTAGTGCAACAGAAGAAGTAATACCTAAAACTTAAGAAGCTACGAATCGAATGGAGATTGTTCAACAAACCCCATCTAACAGTAGCCGCATGGACAGACTTGAAAAAAGAAAGGATATGGATTATGACATTACAAGAGACACACAAGGGAAATCCAACTCCTCGTTCCTATTATTAACGTGGCTAGACAAAGGAAAATCTCCTTCTACTTAGAAACAGAGCCCCAACGAAGGACCGAATCAGAAAAAAGAAGGGAAAGGAGAGGGTACATGAGACACAACTCTTAGAAAGAAACAGAAAAGATTCAACCCTTATGGCAATGAGAAGATAGATCGTGAGCTCTTGGATGAGACACAACTCTTAGAAACCCCGATCCAAGTTGCGAAAGGAGAGGGTACATGAGTTTTGGTGGCTAGCCCTAATAAGCCATCGGGGTACCAATGAACTTTTTAAGCTGGAATTGTCAGGGGTTGAGTAACCCCTGACAATTCAGGAATTAAGAGCCTTAGTGGCTCATAATAGGCCCAGTTTAGTGTTCCTAATGGAGACAAAGAATAAAGAACAGTTGGTTGTTAGGCTAAAGAAGATGTTGAAGTTCCGGAATCATTTTGTGGTGGACCCAATTGGGACTGCAGGGGGCTAGCTCTAATGTGTAATGAAGAAATTCGGGTATCAATTGACTCGTTCTCTGCTGAGTTTGTAAATGCCATCTGTAAATGGGAGGACAACTGCACAGTTATGAGAAGCACGTTTGTTCATGCACCATATACCTTCCAAAGAAGGATGATGTTTTGGGAGGAACTTAAATATATCAAGTCCCACAACTCTCTACCATGGATTTGTCTTGGAGATTTTAATGAAATCTCTACCACTGGGAAAAGGTTGGAGGGAGATTAGCTGAATATTATCGAATGATAGCATTCAGGGAAGTCATAAATGACTGTTCTTTTATGGAATTAGAAGGAAAATGTTGTGCATTCACATGGGCAAATAACCGAGAGGGAGATGACTTTATTAAAGAAAAACTCGATCGAGTTCTATGCACTATTGAATGGAGGGTTTCTTTCCCATAAGCTTTAGTATTTACCTTGCCGGCGATAGGTTCTAATCACTGTCGTGTCTCTCCTGGCTGAAAGGTTGAAGCGGAAAAGGGACTTCAAGTTTGAAGCCTTTCGGTTGGAAGATAAGGAATATGAGGACATAACACATGTAGCTTCGAATGATCCAGGTGTGACAAATCCGAGTTGGTGGGCAAAATTACAAAAAGTCACGACATCATTGGAGGTTTGGAGCAAAAAATTCTCAAACGCCCATAGGCAAATCTAATTATTAAAAAGAGAACTTGAATCCATCACAAATAGCATGGCGGATGGTAGAAAACTCTCCCACACTATGGATTCAGCTCTTTAAAGGGTTATACTTTCCCAATACAGATTTTTGGCATGCAAGGGGCAACGATCTTCGTGGGGATGGAAAAGCTTACTAATTGGGAGGGATGTCATATCAAATTCGGTTCAATGGGCAGTGGGTGATAAACGATCAATTAGAATACGTGAAGATAAATGGCTAAAGTTGGGTACAATTATAGGACCAACTAGTCGAGAAGACCCTAAGCATGTAACTAAGTTGATTGACAAGTATACTTTCTCATTGAAAGAAGACAAAGTACATAACACATTCGAAGACAAAATTGCAAATGAAATATTGGCAATTCCTATCCCGTCCACAAGCGAAAAAGACAAACTTATTTGGATAGCAACAGCATCAAGTAACTATACAGTGAAAAGTGGGTATAATCAATTAAGGAAAGCAATTACATACTCAACACACAATGAAGCATTACCCTCGTACTAAAAGCCTCGAGCGCTATGGTGCAAGATATGGAGTATGCAAACCCTACCAAAAATCAAAGTCTTTATATGGAATCTATGTCAAAATGCTCTCCCCACGAAGGAGAACTTATTAAGACGAAAAATTATACCTGATCCGACATGTCATCTATGCAAAATGAAGCTCGAAACAGCAGAGCACCTGTTTCTGCTTTGCCCCTAGACAACCAAAGTATGGTCAGATTCATGAATCAGTGTTCAAATACAGAGCGAGGGACTCACAAGCATAGATCAGTGGCTCCTTCATTACAAGAGCGACTTATTATAAACACCTTCCCCAGAACTAGTTGTCAAAACGCTCTGGTTTGTGTGGAAAGAGAGGAATGGGGCGATCTTTCGAGAGAAGACACCGGATCCGCATGGAGTAGTCACCAAAACACTCGCAAAGCACAAAAATTTCAAAATTTGGATCTCAAATCAGAAAACAATGTTCGGAGAGAGACCGTACCTCTTCGTTGAAATGGTGTCCCCCTGCCCGAAGTCGCTGAAAATCAATGTTGATGGTGCTTTCAGAGTGGGCACAACTACAGGAGCGATCGCCGGAGTATGCAAAGACGCTGCTGGAGCTTTAATCGGAGGATTTAGGCACTAGGTGAGAGTGCAATCTGCACTTCAAGCAAAAACCCTAGCTCTTTTGAAGGGATGGAGTTTATGCATGTTGACACGTAAATTTTGACGACCCAGTCATTTATTTATTGCATAAAAATTAGGGATTAATTTTACCCTAAAAAAATACTAGAATTAAATTGCATAGCATATAGCTTTAGGAGCATTTTTTTTTATTATTATTAATTTGCATCGGATTGGTAACGGATGGGTTTGAATTGATAGTTTTGAACCTTAATTTGACAAGTTAGACTAAGCCCACGAAAAGAGCAAATTAGCCCGAGCACGTTATTTTTTTTAATGACCGAAAATTATCTTGTGAGAAATGAAGATTTGATATTTTCGGTGATATGACGGTGAATTTTTCAATATCCTCGAGAAGATATTACGAGCTCATCTTTGCAAGATTTGAAATTTGAGAAAAATGCCATTACAATCTTGAATCTTTAGCAATATGTGATAAAATTGGTGAAGAATATTCAGGAAGAGATCTTCGTGTATGTTGATAAAAGCTTCGGTCCTTGGCCTATAAAAGGAGCCGCGTACGCAGAGATGAGGGGGTTTTTCCTTCGTTCTTTTGAAAAATCGGCACAAAAAAGAAGAAAGAAGGCTTTGAGTAAACGTCAACAAAGGAAAAGGTAAAACAGGGAGCAGAAGGAAGAAGTACAGCCAAGAGAGAAGTGACGTGAGAGAGACGTGAGGTGAGAGAGGAAAAAAGAGCAAATAGTCATCTTCTTCGTCCGGGCGTCCTCACCCACCGCCGGCCTCCATTCGCAAGCAGCTGCGCCAACTGCCGCACCCGCGCCGCCGCGCTCGTACCATTGCGCTTGCACCATAGCAACCGCTTCGCCAGCCCGCCCAAGCCGGCCGTTGTCCTGCCCGCAGCACTGCCAACAGCCCTTGCTCCGCCACGTCAGTAGCCACCCCTCTGCCTAAGCGCCGCCCCTTGTCCTCGCCATGCTCTACCTACAACACAACACCATTACCCCCGACGCTAGTAGATCCCGAGCCGGTTGCCATGCCTTCGCCTCTGCTCCGCCGTGCCTCCGTGCTCTGCTGCAACATCGCCACTCAGGGCCATCCCCAACCGGTCTCTGAGCACCATTGCTGCTTCGGCAGCCCGCCCGAGCACTGCCCCTTTGCTGCCGTGTCTTCTGTGGCACCCCTCGATGGCCCCCGATCCGATTAGGGTCGCCACAATTCGCTTACCATTCACTTTTCCTAATAACATGTCACTCTGATACCATTTCAATTGCAGCGGGTCCATACAACCATGGGGGTTTACACATTTTTTTTTTATAGGTCCCTTGCGCAATTCATATACGGAAGCACATCCAACAAACTCCCTTCCCTATATTCAGAAAATGATGCACACCTACTAAATATCTTATATAAGTTAAAGCCAAACACGTTTATTTACATAAAGCAGATGGACATCTTTAGTCGATACATCGAAATGCCAATGTTTCTATACTCGGCTATACTTCAAAAGATGACCGACATCTTCTCCAACAGTCGAATACTTAAAATCCATCGATTAGTGTCGGCGTCTAAAAGCTCCTTCCTTTGTTATCCTCCTTCTCACGGTCATATCCAATCACTCGATCCGTCTACTAGTAGCAGTGGTAGCAGAGGTATCTTATCTAGTCTGAAATGTTGGTCCCCGAAGGGGTGAGTACAACCACTCAGTAGGTAAAGGACCAATAAACCACTCAATACATCATGCCATGCAATCATCACAATCATAGCATCACATGTCATACAAGCATCCATGCACAACATACCATGGCATCATGCACATGTCATTATACCTCATGTACCATCATCATCATATAGACATCACCATCATATCATACACTTAACATCATCATGTCACATATGGCATCATCCTTACCATGCATCCATGCGTATAACATCATCATCATATCACCATATCACATGTACCATCATCATTACCATGCATTCATGCATGTAACATCATCATCATATCATCATATCACATGTACCATCATTATTACCATGCATCCGTGCATGTAACATCATCATCATATCATCATATCACATGTACCATCATCATTACCATGCATTCATGCATGTAACATCATCATCATATCGCCTATACCATCATCATTACCATGCATCCATGCATGTAACATCATCATCATATCATCATATCACATGTACCATTATCATTACCATGCATCCATGCACATCTCATCATCATGCATATATCATCATGCATAATTCAATTTCAATTTCATTTTGGATTGCCACATTTCTTTTTCCCGGGACCAATGTTTGCATCCCACATTCATCATTCGCGCCTAATCCTAGCATTGCGAGGACCCTCCGGGCATATATCCAAGATACAACCGGGCATCCAGCACCCCCACATTCCAGGCATCTCGTATCCCAACTGGCATCACGAGAAACCTCCGGGCATGTATTCAAAATACAACCGGGCATCCAAAGGGCATCGACTCATTCGAACCTCTCGGCATCTCGCATCTCACTTGACATCACGAGGAATCTCCGGGGCTCGCCATGAAAATGGTTACCCCTACCCTCCGGGCATGCATCATGATACAACCCCTCACCCTCCGGGCATGTATCATAATACAACCGGGCATCCTGACACTCCCGGGGAAAACCTTTGGGCATGTATTTATAATACAACTAGGCATCCAAAGGGCATCGACTCATTCGAACCTTTGGACATCCCGACTCCCGGGGCATCGTCAGCTCACACCCACAACGGTCTTCTCGTCACCACGATGCATATTCTCATACATCTCATTTCTCATCTTCAATTATAGTTCAATTTTAACATGGCATGTGATGTGATAGCAATCAAGATCATATTCATCATTGAATTCATACATGCATCTCAAATCATTATCATGCATGCAGCAAGACACCATCATCCATAACAATACAATTCATGGAGTCCATGCAATATAAAATGGTCCATATTTCATGCCTTTTCAAAGTTTACAAAATTCCAGCATGTACCATTTTTAGAAAATATTTAAATTAAATATCCATATGCTTCTCAAAAATCATGAAATCAAGGCATGTGATAGATAAGACAATAAGATAGTAATTTCATGAAAACACATGCCCAATAGAGTTCCCCACAAGAAGATACAATTCACACAAATACAGCATGCAATTTCGGATAGAAACAGAATATGCAGTTTTCGAAATAATTCCATTAAAATACTCGAACGTCCTTCGAAAATTATGAAATTTTACCAGGTTGTATTTAAGACACTAAAGTATACTTTTCATGAATACTTCTAGGCCAGATTCGTTCTAGATCATTTTCTATAGTCATACGAAGCTTCTGGTTCTCGTACCGAAACGTCCAGTGTAGTCATCTCCGAAATAACGAGTTTTCACCCACTTATTCTTCTTTTTTTCCTCTGAAATTTGGATATTTTTTACTTCAAGAGGTTCCCTACAACTTTCATTAAGGTATCTAAGTCAAATTTCCAGAGTATAGTCATCATATGGGTCCATGAAGTCTCGGGTGTCCTGTACCGCGTCTCCAGATTTACCGTCTTCAAGAGTAAGTCGATTCACTAGGCTACACTTGCTAATTTTACTTAAAATTCCAGTATGTTAGTCTTTAAGATGTTCTCTACAATTTTTATGAAGAAGTCGAAGAGAGATTCTTAGTAAAAATCGACATGCAACCCACAAAACTACCAAAAGGTCAGCAAAACAGTTCCAGATCTAGTGTCTTCGTAGGAAGAGGGTTTGACCCCTTAAATTTCCCTCATTTTGTCCCAAATTTTAGTATGTTGTAGTTTAAGATGTTAGCTACAACTTTCATGAAGTAATCAAGGTCCAAATCAAACTCGAAACATGCATACAAGCTCTCACAAGATTCTGGTTCAGGCGGTTCATACGAAAACAGCAAGCATCTCCAAGAACAAACCTCATGCACTTCGATTTTCTAGCCTCTAAACATCCAAGAACTCAACCACACATGCAAGACACACATGCAAGAGTGGAAATCAATCCCAACTTGCCTTAAAGACCAAATGAACAGCAGCAAAAGGGACGGCACACGGCGGACGAATGGACGGCGTGCGGGCAGCGACGGGCGGACAGCTCCTTCCCTCGGCTTCCCCTTCTCTCTCGCCACTCCCTCTCTCTCGCAACCTCCTCTCTCTCCCTTTGGCCGAATTCTCCACCAGCCACTCTCTCTCTCTCTCTTTTTGGTTGTATATATATTTGCATGCACCCCCTCTTTGCATGGGGGACACTTGTCCCTAAGAAGGAAACAAGTGTCTCATTTGATGAAGACACTTGGAGGCCATGCGGCTCCTCCTCCATCCCTCCATGCGTCGACAATGGGCCGGGCTTATGGCCCACTTTAGGCCCATCTCACTTGGGCCTAAAGTCCAAACTTAAATGGCCCAAGTTTATTTTTAATAATACATTTTAATCCTCATTTAAATAAATACCTAATTGCATAATAAAATGGCCAAAAGACTTTGTGACATTAATCCATCAAATCAAATCTATAAAGTGCATAGTCAAGAACAAAATCTTCTTTATCAATTTTTCCTATAGCACCAACCTTGATCATCCATTAACATTTTCTACTTAAATAAATACCTAACTTGCAAAAATAATAAGGCCATTAAACTTGTAGTCACAAATCCATAAATTCCAATTTATAAAACACATGGCCAATGATAGGATTTTCTTTCCTATCAAATAATTATCCATTCAAAGCTTGGCCATAAATCTTATTGCAAATTATGGATTAAATGGCTATAAAATAACTTAGTGGTACTTCCATCACCTACTCATAGACTTTAATGTAACTAGAGGTCGTTATGAATTTTGGGATGCCACATCTTCCTCTGCCCGCTACTGGTCCACGCTTGCTGCCCCTCGTCAAAGCTCCAAACAATGATGTACCTCCGCCCATGGTTGCCCATCCCCACATCTAGCCAAGCACTACCACGCACAGCCGTCACCCGTTGAGCGGATTTCGTTCAGTTCAAATTTGGTAACATTATTTACAAAATTAGGTAATTATCTTATCTAAATTTGATTTGGATATTTTACTGCCTAATACATGCTTTTCAATATCTTACGTGCATATTTAAATTATAGGCATATTCCCAATTGTGATTCATTGCCCAATCCACAACAACACGCCAATTTTTTATTCCATCTATACAACTTTAGATGGAATAATTAATCACGCGGAAATAAAATTGATATCTTGATCTTTAAGGCTTAAGATCAATTTATAGATTTTATTAGCGAAATAATCAAATTGATTAGATATTGTTTCCTAATTCAAACAATGGATAATGTCTTTGATGACCGTGAATGATTGGTGTTTATCTTTTAATTGTTTTATTTATCCTAAAAATACAAAAGAAAAAAGATTGCATTTGCATATCATGGTTAGAATTGATTTTCTAGATATAATTGCATGATAGAATAGTTATAATTGCCTCTGGAGATACTTTCTCCACAAATGTCAGGACCACCCCCGTAACTGTCCAGTTCTTTCCTCAGTATTACATAACTGCAAAAATCTTTGGATCAAACCTCCCCAATAAAGATCTGATAATTGGGTGGGACATCATGACTCAAATCTCTCAGCTTCGCATGATTCTTGGAAAAGGTCTTAGGTATAAAGATCAATTCTCTGAGTTCGTTAATATCCAGAGACTCTTTCCCATTCAGATGAGCCTATTAGATCCAATCATGCAAAAATTGTTAGAATCTTGTTCAGAATCCCATTCGAAATTCGCTCAAAAGTGTCCCCATCCTTTATGGGAAAAACCAGAATTCTTTGTTCACCTTCCTTTCAAGAAGAATGAAGATATAAATCCGACCAAGGCGAGCCATGTGGGAATGAAGCCAGAACATCTAGCTTTAGCTCAAAGGGAATGCTCAAAACTCTTGCAACAAGGCCTTATTGAAATCTCCAATTCTCAATGGGCTTGCGAAGCCTTTTATGTCAATAAGCGCGCTGAGCAAAACAGGGGAAAAATGAAACTAGTAATCAACTATCAACCTCTCAACCTTTTTCTCCAAGATGATAAATTCCCTTTGCCATCCAGAGATTCTCTCTTTACTGGTCTAACCAAAGCCCACATCTATTCCAAATTCGACCTCAAAACTGGATTTTGGCAATTAGGCATCTATCCTAAAGATAGATCCAAAACAGGATTCTGTATCCCGAACCAACATTTCCAGTGGAAAGTTCTTCCTTTTAGCCTAAAGATAGCACCATCCCTTTTCCAAAAGGCCATGTGTCGTATATTCCAGCCAATCTTGTCAAGTGCAGCAGTATACATTGACGATATTCTGCTCTACAATCCTGATGAGTAATCACACTATCAACTTCTTGAGCAGTTTGCAGAAATTGTGAAGAAGCATGGTATTATGCTTTCTCAAAGAAAGATGAATATTGCCCAAACAGAAATCGAATTCCTTGTTATGCACCTAAACAAAGGAATATACTATCTAGGGCCACATATTGCTCAAGAATTATTGAAGTTTCCTAAAGACAACTTCACCACAAAACAAGTTCAGCAATTTCTTGGGATAATCAATTATCTTAGGGTTTTTGTCCCAAATATTGCAAAACTTTTGATTCCTTTGCAATCCATGCCGAAAAGGAACCCCCCCCACCTTGAGGAAAAACCCGGACTAAAGCGGTCGGCGAACTTAAGGAGATTATGCAGAATCTCCCACCATTGCAAATACCATCAACAGGAAAAAGAATTCTTCAAACTGATGCCAGTGATGAATACTGGGCAGCTATCCTCTTTGAAGAAATTGATGGTAAGAAACATCTTTGTGCTCACAAAAGTGGAAAGTTTTCCTAAGCCGAAATGCATTACCATTCCACTTTCAAAGAAATCCTAGCAATAAAAAATGGAATAAAAAAGTTTGAGTTTCATCTCATTAGCCACCACTTCCTAGTAGAATTAGACATGGCATCTTTCCCTCGGATGACCAAGTTTAAATGAATGCATTCTAAATTCTCAACCGCTTCGATGGGCTGAATGGTTTTCGAAATACTCTTTTGAAACCAAACATATTCCTAGAAAAAAGAATGTACTTACTGACTTCTTGTCAAGACCCAAAGCACCAGCCGAAATCAATATGTACATCAAGAGGCCTGCTTTCCATATGCTCAATTATGGCGTGAAATACAAGATTGAAAAGATCAAAGATTTGTCAAGCTGGAAATATCCCCAGGAGATTGTTCAACACATCCAGAATGACAACCTTGCTGAGAACCTGGAAAATCTTATATAGCAATGCCACACAGATCTGTTCAAATTTAATGGAGGTTCGATTCTTTATCCTTTTGGATTAAATACGAATTATCCATTCATTCATCCTCTCATCTGGAAGGAAGATGATTTCCCTAATCAACTCAAGACGTTATTATGATACTTAACCAATAAGTACTTAATAGCCATTGAAATTCCAACTAGAAGATTCATCGCCAACCTCACCAGGATATTCTTACTCGGCAGAGGTAAGGTTGAAAGAGAATGTGATAAAAATCTCTTAGATTCCCCCTACCCATTGGAAATACCTCCTGGAAAAAGAGCTGAGAACCATAATACCGAATCCTGAAGTTCACACCATTTTTTTTTCCAACAACCATAGTGTTTTTTCACAAATAATGGCACCATCATCAACACCCCACAAGAAATAGGAACCGCATCCTGCAAACCTCATCTGAATAACAGAGAAGCTCGGATTCACAAATCTTATCCAAGATTTGTTAGATATTGTGAACACCAGTACCAAGAACTCTAGAGGATATTGTGCCAAGAAAACAAAACCATTCCTCAAGATGCATGGAATAATGTGCCTACTACATGGGATCATTATGACCTAGCACAAGAAGCTAAGGAAGCACTCAGGCAAAACAGACAAGCTGCGTCATCCCAAGATAATGAAATGACAGACACAGATGACATTGTCTAATCCACTCAGGACCCTTTATGCACAATGGGGAGGTCCTCCTGCCCAAGACCCCTATGATCCAGGACTGTCGTCCTTATCTCAAAACATGGACACATCCGTCTATGCACTACCATCCAATTGGCCCCAGCTAAGCATTCCTGCTGACACTGCAGCACGTGACAACACAGACTGGCTCGAGAAGAAGCATCCCACTGGGCTCATGAAGAAGCATCCCCATCACGAAGGCTGAATCAAATCCTCTCACCTGAAGACCTTGAAGCCCTTGAACAAAAATACGAGGCACATCTCCTAGAAGACAGCTCAGATGACTCAATCTGTAGCTACAATGCTCGTGACGAACGAGACCGCTGAAAAGCTGCTGTCCGTACAATTTCACTGTAGCAAATCATTGTTCACTTTTACTGTAGCACTAGGCTAAGGAAAGTACTGTTCATAGTATTGTTACTGTTCATAGTGTGCAAATAATTCCCTCCCGGAAGTTTCCGGTGCCTCTGTTTGTACCCGAACCCATGAGCTTGGTCCTTATTTGTTGGTTTGTGACCTCTTATTGTCTATATAAGGCAAGGATGGTGTAATGTGTTGGGCAGGGTCCCTTGAAGTAAAGTGAGTGTTTTATGCAAACTCTCTCTATGGCTTTCTAAAACTCCTCTTCTTCTCCAGCCTGGTAGGATCCTCCAAGAAATGCAACTTGGGTAGGTTAGAAACGTTTCCGTCCTGACATCTCTGAGTGTCTCTAGGCTCTGAACTAAAGGGCTGAGTGATTTTCTGCTAAAAGGTTGTCCTTGAAGGGCTTGAACGGCAGTTGTTCACCCACCGTGGAAAGGCATACCTGTAGGAAATTTACTCCCCTTCCTTGGTTCTAAGTCTAGGTCCATTCATGGTATCAGAGCCAAGGTTTCATTTTTAATATTATCCATTCCATGCGCTTGGTAGGTGAATCTAGTGCTGAGAAGATCTCTTCTCATCATGTCTACAGAACCAGAAATCCTAGAAGCACCTGTTTCTCTTGCTCCATCTTCCTCATCTTCCACCCCCCTCAAAGTTTCGTGTTTCCAATGCTTCTAAGATAGATTATCTCTATGAAGTCTCTCTTAGTGATGAAACCAAGATTTCTGAAACCCAACTTCCTCTTATGAACCCTTACTTCGCTTTTGCTAAACCCAACTCGTCTTTCTCACCGATCTGCTCCATCCACCAACTTATTCACCAAACCCCAAAGCAAGTAAAGAAGTACGTCCAGTCCTCCAAATTCGACCAGCACCCCATTCCTGCTATTGAAAAGGAGTACTTTATTACTCTTCAGATTCCGCCAGAGTTTCCCAGACAATGGGCTCAACAGGGATACACTCATGTCCACTATGGCACTGTTCGTCTTGCTCTTACTTTTCATGGTCGAAAAGGTTTGCCAATTGTGGCAAGAATTGCGTTGTTGGATACCAGGTTCTTACAATATCAGCATGCTTGCATCGGTATTGTCCAAACTACCCTGAATGACATAACAGTCTTTGTGACTTTATATCCAAACTTCAACATCGCTCTTTCAGATCCCCAGCTACTTTCCTTTCTAAAAGTTCAAGTACAGCTCACTGGAGCCCCTCAAACTGCTGACTCTGTAGCTGCAACCCTGCATTACCAGATGGTCTATCGAGTACAGAATCATGCTTTTGATCTCATTTTCAACAATGGTAATGAAGATGCTTTGTTCATCTCCATGCAGAATGATCAGGCATCATGTATCCATGTTCCTAGACAAATCCCGAAGGATACGTTAGCCAAGCTCCTTCCAAAGACTTGGATTACCAACTATGAAAAGCTACACCAGCATAACAAGCCTTTCCAGTCTACGGACTCAGAGTTCGTTCGGAAAAAAGATGGAACTGTTTCCATCAAATTTGGCAAGGAAAAGGAAGAAAGTCCTTCTATCTTCTAGACCCTCTTCATGATTGAACCATGTGTTCCTTAATCAATTTCTGAGCCAAATCCAAAAAAGCTTGTCCAACATTTTGACGGTGATGGACCTCCTGTCCATTACTACAAAGACAACTATGGTCATTGTTTTTGGGATCCTTTTTGCCAATGTTCCTATTGTACAAACTCCCCTAACAAGGTAGATCCCCTAGCAAGATCTCCACCCCGACGAGAAAGGCCAAAGGATAAGGTGTACCAAAGGTATTTAGACGGAGATCCCTCCGTCGATACTCTTGGTGAGTGTGATAAATACAAGTTCATGGTTTCTTATGTACCACCTCCACCACCAGAGTTTAGTACTACATTCCAAGCCTCACCAGATCCACCAAAATCACCTCCACCATCTCCTCCTCAGAGAAAACAAGCTCTCTCCTCGTTTTATAAGCCAATCCTCAAATGGGCTAAGAAGCATTCTTACCCACTTGAAGCCCCAAAAGAAACACCACCCACTTCCTCCATTGCTATGTTCCATGATGCTGATTTTCCTCCTCTTGTCAAGGAAAGTTCAAAACTTTCGTTTCCTGCTTCAGAAGAATTCATTGATCCTCAAAACAGATATCGTCATGTCCCAAAGATAGCAACCCCCACTGACATGGATGAACATGGTAGACAGAGAAAGACTCCTGCTGCTGAAGCTGTTCTAAATTGGCAATCAGAGACTCTGTTAGCACAAAACAATGCTTTCCAAGGCAATTGATTCCAAGATTGGAAATGTGCAACAATATCTCCAAAGATATGATGAAACCACCAAAAAGATACTTTCTGAGTTCCAGAAGAGGCTTCATGCCTTGGAATCAAGACAACATCTTAGGTATCATTATCTTGAAAGCCCAAAGCTAGAGATAGAAAAGCTCAAGAGGCAAATTCAACTTCTCGAAGAAGGAAAGTTTAGACCTTTCAATCCTCTTACAACCATAGTCAAAACTGGGTATTTACCTCCACCACCATAGACGTCTATTTTTGCTGCCATCCTAGAAGATCCCCTTCAGAAAGGAACCAGATATGGCAGAAATATGAAACCGCATCAAAAATATGCATAAGGACAAAGGAAAAGAAAAAATGCCGCCTACATAATCAAGTTCGATTGTTATAAGAGAAAAGGCATATCAGATAATGTTATCCAATCCATTAGAATCTTTTCTAAAGGACTTAAGTACTCATGAACTTGATCCTGTTATTCAACAACCTGACCCTGTCATACCAGAAAAACAGATTCTATTCCCAGTCGAGCAAACTTCTCATGATACTGAAACCGATTCAGTATCTCTTTCCTCCTCTTCATCCTTCTCAATTCCTACAGTTGATTCCCTTCCTATTGCGCCAATAACTTCATCAATATTCATGGCTGATCCTCCAGATGATGAGATGGAATCAAACTTTTCTAAGCCAGAAAATGGTTAGACAAGCAATTCTGCACAGCATGTATCCATTGCATCAAAACAGTTTTTCACCATCGATGATA
Source organism: Eucalyptus brandiana (assembly GCA_014182725.1). NCBI lineage: Eukaryota > Viridiplantae > Streptophyta > Magnoliopsida > Myrtales > Myrtaceae > Eucalyptus > Eucalyptus brandiana. The sequence continues at coordinate 49,006,556 of CM024675.1, read as the reverse complement.
TTCCTTATCATAAATTGCCAGAAAGGCTTGAAGAATTTCATACTTGGTTGAATACTTAGTCCATCACCAACCATGATATGAATGATGTTCTTTACAACTTTGTCACGAGGTTTACAGGCAGCCTCAAACTCTGGTGAAAATCAATTTCAGAACAAGACTAGATTCATTTTCTAATGTCGCCAAATTTTGGCCATGCCATCACTCTCTTATATCATGTCTTTGTGGGGAAACTCACTAATCTCATAGAGATAAAAAGAAGAGAATTTTTCGACAGAAAATGCTGCTCCCTCCAGAAGAAGCATCTTGATAAGCATTATCAAGTAATGCTTCAGCTTTTTTACCAGGTTGGTGCAGATCCAAATCTGAAGCATGTTTTCCTTACTTCCATTCCTAAAGAACTATCCCAGATGGTTGAAAGATCTTTCTTCGGAAAACAAAGGAGAATACAAGATATTCCCTTGGAGAAATACAGCAAGAAGTTCATCTATGCCTCGAAGCATTATGCTTAAAACGCCATATGGTCCGTACCTACATCACAGATGACAAGCGCCTTGAATCAGCTTGTTCTTGCCAAAAGTTAAAAATTAAATGCTCTAAGCAAGACTATGATGGTACTTGTGGCAAGTTTTCACGGAAGAAGAAACATTACAAGAAGTTCTTGATATAGAAATCCAGACATGGCTCCAAGCACTTACGGAAAAAGAAGAAATGGCGATACCTACGCAAGAGGAAGGATCGCACAAGCCATAAGAAATCAAATCGTTGCTTCATCTGCAACGTATGCATGTTTAGATGGTATCTAGGTTAGATAATATCTTTGAATTAAATTGCATGTCGAGATAAATTTCTAAGTTAAGATAGGATTCAAATTAGTCTATTTCCTAACTTACTCACTTTAGTTAGATTTTATTTTTAGCAATTTTTTAATTATGATTTTTTATAAAAAAAATACAAAAATATCATGCGCGTGTCATATAGAATTAGGTTCATGAAATGCATGTCATTTAATGATTGTTGCTAGGTCCATTTAATTAGAAATTGCCCGTCATTAGAATTAGGTCATTTGGTTAAATTGCATTGCACATAAATTAGATTTTATTAAATAAGAGAAAATTCTTTAAAAAGATTGAGTAATTGCGTGTTGATTAAGAATCATATCTAGGGCTTTTGATGTGAATTATTATCTAATATTGCAGCCACTTTCGTTGCTATGAGATAAGTCTCATAACTTATTTATTGCTTTATTTGTGTGTTAAATTGGTGGTTTGCACACCTACATAATCACCTCACATGTTAGGGAAGTAAATTAAAATCAATTCAAGTTGCCTGCAAAACATTTTTTTCGAAACAAAAGAGAAATGTATCGAAATGGCGTTAGAAAAATCTAAGGTAATCAAGTCCCCAAACTCACAATCTCTGGTTCGCACGAGTAAAGTGAATCTCCCGTTACTTTACTTGAGTTTCTAATCGATCCATCAAAAATAGATTAATGACAACTCCTAGCTAATAATCTTTTGCATGCTAAATACTTGACCTAAGTCGTGAATTGGTATGGACTTGGAAGAGCCCGGGCTAAGTTTAGACTTAGTAGCCCATTAGCCAAACCTTAGGTGGTGCACCCGAGATTAAGTCGTGACAGTGCACGAGTGGGGGAAGGACAAAGGGAAAAGTGCAAGTATAACTCTTAAGTCTAACTGCTTTTGTTTAGTTCAAGCACTATTGGAGGAGAGCCAAGTATCATGGGAAGTCTCTACACTACTCAAGAAAGGCCGAACCTCAATTTCCTCTTTACCTCATTTAAGCCTAACCCACTGCTTTAGAGAATAAAATAAAGTTGCAGATTGGGTCGTTAAAGCCAAACTAGATCAGTCACTCCCTCTGAACTGGGTTTCAAGCTCACCCCATCCGTTGTTGGATGTTCTTTGTTCTGAAGCCCAGTTGGGTTCGTTTTCTACTTTACCTACTTGAAGTGAAATGAAATGAGGCTTATTTGACCCAAAAAAAATAAAAAAAAAATGGCAAGAATTCAGCTCAATTCCGTTGTTGTAACGGCGGAGACTTGTTATTATTTATTTTACAGTTGGCATTAGACCATAAATTTATCAACATTCTCCACGCGTCATAAAATTGACCAAAATTGTCCTCATTCTATCGAGTTTCTTCTAATTTTCCCCTTAGTATAGACGTAATATTTAATTTTCTTCGCAGCCCCTTGATTAAAAAAGTGGAGCTTCTGCTCTGGGGGTTAACAAAAGCCTCTAGATTAATTTCGAAAACTGAAGTCAAACCTGAAATTTCTTTTCCATGAATCTAACCGCATGTAGCACTCAAATATCTTGGTTATCGAGAAGTTCTTACTTTCTTCATTGTCACTGAAAAAAAAAGTCGTTCATATTCTTTAATTTTTTTTTTGTCGAAACAAATATGACATCCATATATCAGAGTGATACTTGAAAGGTACATAAAAGACTTTTAAATTTAGTAAATCCCAAAAAACTGCAGAACAAAGCAAATAACAAAGCGTAATCTGCAACTAAAAGCATACTCTCATCCCTAAAAAAAGGTCTAACATCGTAAACGATTAGTGGCCGATTACTAGATCTAGTGATGAGCACACATTGAGATCTCCATACGAGTCTAGATTCAATGTCTTTATTAGATCTTCGTGCAAAGACGTCAATATCAAAATGCTGAAATAACATAGAACAAATACCTATAATGAGTTCCCAGATCTATATCTAGATTTAGCTTGAGAGAGTAAAATCCTCAAAATTTGACCTAAATCTAAGTTAAGAGAGGAGAGCAGCCTAATCTCGAAGATGCTATAGAAACCATGTTATGAACATCTTTCTCAATGCCCGTTGACTGGACGAATGGCCGAGCTAATCTCCATGTTCATGCAAGATTAGCTGCAGAATTTATTCACACACACAAACTCTTAGAACGGATCAGAAGAGCAAAGAAAGAGAGAGAGCTTCAAAAGAGGGAAGAAAGAGACACAAAGGGAGAGGGGAGAGGGATGGAGAAAGAGAGATCCCTCTCTCTTCCTCAAGGAGAGCATTGCAGAGAGACAATGGCTTTGAGGGAAAAGAGAGGAAACGTCAATCTAGGGTTTTTTTTTTTTTTTTTTTTTGTTCATATTATTTATCGAGAAATTAAAATATGAGTGGCTAAATTTCATATATCAAATTTCATTGATTTCTCGATTTCCGGTTTTATGCCGGTTTATCTTATAAAATCGTTAGTTGAAAATCATTATTTCATTGATAGTTTACACAAGTAGAATCAATCACATGATAGTAGAACGTTCATATTGTTAAAAAATCATGAACTATTTACATGAGAATCATTCATACTGTTATGATGAATTATGGACTTGGTAAAAAAACCCTCCGAACTATTTATAGGGATACCATCTCACAACAGGACCTCATCTCACAGGCATTCATAAGTATAGTGGTTCAAATTTGTTTCTTAAGCGAAGAAGGCAAATTCTATGTGCAGTTCGAAGTTTAGTACAGAGATTTTGTTCTTTTTTTTTGTCCTAAAATTTTTTATTTACTTACTACTGAAAACCAAAAAAGCCCATAAGAGGGGCCTCATTACAAAGCAGAGCCCATAGGGCTTGAGGCTGTAAGAAAGCCAATTCCGTGGGAGAGTTTTTTTCCTTTGGGCTCGAAACAACCGATTGGCCACATTGTTAGCTTCTCTAAAGCAAAAGCCATCTTCAAGTTTGAGAAGTGGGACAAAGTGCCCTCACTTTCCACTGCACTTGATCTGGTCTCTCTAAAGTACTTAATAGTTCAGCACGGTCAGTATCCAAGGAGATGTCTCTGTGTTCCTCTCTAGCAAGTACTTTAGAGCTTCGTTCAGGGAACTACAGAGGCTGCCTTCACCAATTTTCGCAAATCCATCGATTATCCTTCTAGTATAATCACGAGATGTGGACACCACAAGTGCCAAAACTTGGTACAAGTAGACAAATAAGAGTCTAAACTTCCAAAAAGTATACCTAAGGCCCAAAATTGGAGAAAAAATGAATACTTAGGGGTGCATGATAACTAAAATTTATGTTCCAGAAATAATTTTTCTATTAGGGCACTGTTTCGGAATAGAAACTTGTTTGATAAACCTACTCAATTTTTCTATTTCTGGAATAGATTTCTATTCCAAAAATTGATTTGGAAGAGAAATCAGAAGTAGAAATTTTCTAGTTCTGATTTCTGGAAGAGAAATCAGAAACAATTTCTCCCACAAAACCTTAATTTTAGTGAGTGCTCCCTCATCTCCTCTACGTCTTTGCCTCCTCCTCCTCCTCCTCCACCTCTCCTCATTTTATTAAAAATAAAAATAAATTTATTAGAAATTTATTAAAAATAAATAATTTTTTATCATTTTATTTTTAGTTTATTAAAAATAATTTATTAAATATATTCAAAATAGTTTATTTATGATAAATAAAAATAAATTATTTTTATTAAAAATAAATTTAATAAATTTATTTTTATTTTCCTTGAGTGTTTTGCCAAATAATTTTATTTTTATTTTTATTTTTTATTCATTTTAAAATAAATTTATTCGTAAAATAAATAAATTTATTTTTAAGGATATTTTTATTTTATTCTTTATTTTTTTTGTTACTAAATCATTTTTATTTTTATTTTTTATATTAAAGGTCGTCGGTCGTTGCCACCACCGTCCAGAAAGAAGAAATTTTGTATCGTTATCAAACGGTTATTTTGCTTAGAAACTCTTCAGAAGAAGAAATAGAAAAATCTTCATCTCTCCCTCTCACTTTCTCGACACTCTCTTCCTCTCCCTCTCGGCCCGTTCGAAGACAGCAGAAGCAGAAGCAGCTACCGGTGTCGCTTGAAGGAGCTGTAGGACAAAGCTGCCGTCGCCATCGTGCCGGAGTACCACCGCCGTCCGTCTCCCTCTCGCCCACTCGAACACCCTCCACCCCAACCTCTCTCTTCTTCTCCCTCTCAGTTGTTCGAACACAGCAAGAGCAGAAGCTGAGACAGTAGCCACCGAGAGAGGAAGACCAAAACAGCTCACCGTCACTGCCGCACGCCGCCCTCGCCTCGCGTCGCCTCACCGCCAAGCTATCATCTTCGCGCACCGCTGCTGGCCGCCCGTCTTGGTGGTCTTCTCGCCCAGCTCATCGTCCCAAGCTGTTGTCCAACTCGTGCAAGAGCCACCGGAGCTCCCTCCGACCACCTCCAGCCACTGTCGGCCTAGCCGGAGCTCCGCCTTGCCCTCAGTCGCCCTTGGCCGCCTCAATCGACCCCGAATCCGCCCCAATCAGCAGCAAACAGAGAGGGTAGAAAATGGGTATCATAGTGGGGTTTTGGCTCGTTTTGGCCATCTTCCCAAGCCCGGATGCTCGACCCGCTTTGAGGAAAGTCGATCCTCGTGTCGATCCCGTCGTTTTGTATGAGTTTTGCTCACTAATACCTTCTTGGTTTGTTAATTATACTTAAAGGTTAATTAGTATTAGTTAAGTATAATTTGGTGGTTAGATTAGAATGGATTATCGATTATTAGTTAATTGCATTACATATTAGTTATTTGGTTAGTGTACTTAGATAGAGTATTGCCTATAGTATTTATTGGATGCTTTTTGGGATTTTTTCCGACCCTTATCGGGTGTTAATTAGGCATTTCGGGCCTAAATGGAATTTTTAGTAATTAAATATTAATTTTCGAAATTATTTATTTATTTATTTATTTTCCGGAAATTCAACTTGGATGGCTAGTGACCGGGATTTTATGCTGATGATCATGGTGCAGTCTGTTTATTTAATTGAGCTTTATATTGTGCTAAATTGATTTATTGTATTTATTCATTTAATTTTCGAAAATAATTATTTAATTAATTATTTTCCAAAAATTCAACTGGGATGGCCAGTGACCGGAATTTGGTGCTAATTGTTGTGGCACAGTCTGTTTATTTAATTGTGCTTTATTTTGTACTGAATTGAATTATTTGTGAAATTGTGAATTATTCTTTAATTGAATAATCTTTGGTTATTAATTGAAAAATAAACGGGCATCGGTTGATAATGCCAAAAATATTTGAATGGACTGTAGAAAAGGTGGGAGTTATGGAAAGGAAAATATTATATTTTGCCTAAGGCCAGCCATGTGCCCACGCACGATATTTTATCGGGTATTTTTAATACAAAGAAATTAGGCCAAGACATTACTTTAATTGAGGGATTTAAGTGCGAGGCACATTGTCATTGGGCCGTGAGGGATTAATCATGTGTTGGTTTATAGTTGAAGCAAGATGATTATGGAAGTTGATGTGATGTGTGTTGTGTTGAGGGAAGCCAATGGATCATGAGCAGATAAAGGACTAAATACTACACGATAGCGAGATTTCGTGTGAGCTATCTCTAGCGCCTTATACCATTGTTTATTATAGTTAAGGGTTAAGTGTTACATGGCAACCTGAGTCGTATGAGAATTACCTCTAACGCCTTATACTATTGCTTTAGTAGTGAAGGACTAAGTATTACACGATAATGAGACTTCGTGTGAGTTATCTCTAGCGTCTCATACTATTGTTATTTGCGGCCAATGACTAAGTACCACACGATGACAATACTTCATGTTGGGTCACCTCTAGCGCCTTGAGCCTATTTTTGAGTGGAAATGTTGAATTGGAACGTTGAGATTAATCATCGAGTATAGATGGAATCACTGATATGATTTGATCTGTTTGTCATGAATTGATTGATTGAACTGAATTGGTCGGGGAATGGTCATCGTTGACATGTAATCGACTAGGTTGATTGATCATTGCTTTGATCTGATGTTATGAATTGATTGATTGAATATAAATGACCGTGAGTGGTCTTGTTGGCGTGTAATCGACTCGGTCGATTTAATCGATGCTTCGATCAATGATGTGATTGCTTGGATGCCTATTTGATTTGTGCTAATATGCAGGTGGAATCTAAGGTCAAGGTAAGTCCTCTGACTCATGTTATACATAAGCAGCCCTAAGGTGTATTAGTTTACTAATCGGGTCTTAGGAGGTAGAACTTGCTGAGACGTGGTCTCAATGGTTATTGAATAACCATTTCAAGACCCTAATGAGGAGCTTGAGGAGGAGGAATCTGAAGAGGAGAACCCTAATGTGGAACCGGATGAGAAGGAAGATTTTGGAGAATAAGATGACCAAGAGGAGGATCCTGAATATGATCTGGATGAGGACTAAGATCCCATCCTGTTTTGTCAGACCTTGATTATATGTGATTAAGGGTTAGATCAGGCCCCTGAAAATAGTATTGCATTATATACTAAGAGGTGCTTGTATAAAAGAGTAGTTGTGAATTTTAGTATGAAAAATATGGCTGTACTTTTTTATCCCATTGCTTTATTGTCTAGGGATTTATAACTGCTTCCGCATGTGTATATTAAAATGAAAAGGGTTGGCGATACGTCCTGAGATATTGCTTTCAAAATCGACTAAAGGTAAGGGATGTACGTGTGCCTGAGGATCGGGGCATGACACTCCCCCTGTTTTTGTAAACCCTATGGAAGATCCATATAAATCTCTTCGTCCATATCACCATGAAGGAAGGTGTTATGAACATCAATTTGATGTAGCAGCTAATCACAAAAAGCAGTAATAGATAAGAAAGATCTAATAGTTACGTCTTTTGCGATGGGCGAAAAAGTCTCATGGTAGTCAAAACCTTCTTCTTATGTGAACCGTTTTGCCACTAACCGAGCCTTGTAACATTCATTGGATCCATCTACTTTGTATTTAATCTTGTAGACCCACTTGCAGCTAATAGGTTTGCGATGAGGTGGAAATGGCACAATGTCCCATGTCTAATTTTCCATGAGAGCACGTAATTCTACTTCCATAGCTTGTTACCAACGTGGATTATTGACTGCCTCATCATAAGAAGAAGGTTCTCGCTCCTCTGATGTCCAACTAATACAACACATGTTTTAACAACAGTCTATGAATAGAAACATAGGAGGAAATTGGATAATGGGTACCTTGTGAATTCAATGTTGCATAGACATAATCTTTAGTCTAGGTGGGTGGATGAGTAATGCGGCTAGAGTGTCATGGTGGGTCATGCTGAGGCGCAGAAGATGACTCAACAATGATATGTGCTGAGGGAAGTTCTATTGAGGAAGGATTAGAAATCTCTTTGATTAGCATCATCTTATCCTCAATTGAATTAATCGAAGTTGATGTAGCATTAGGAACCTCAAGTAATACCGCATGTGGCTCTAGACCTTCTGAAAGATCAATAATGATATATTGATGGTCTTCAAATAGGTCCTTTCTATGAAGAAATCAACGAGAAGTTGTTCCTATGTTGGAATTTCAATTGAAAACGACTCATCATGGAAAGAAAATTTGTCCTCATGGAAAATAACAACACTGCTTACAAAAAAATCACTTGTGGATGGTTCATAAACATGATACCCCTTCTAAAGACTTGGATTCATCATATATTACGCACTAAAGAGCACACCCATCTTATCCCAAGGTTCTACTATTGTGACGTAAGATAAGCAACCAAAAACTCTGAAATGGTGAAATTGTGGTTTCTTCCCAAAAAGCAACTCCAGGGGGGGTTTGTCCATTGAGAACTCGAGTTGACATGCGATTAATTAGGTAAGCTGTCGTGACCACATAATTTCCCCAAAATATTTCAGGAATAGAAGCTTGAAATTTAAGGACACGTGCAACTTCTATCAATGATGATGTTTATGTTCAACTATCTTGTTTTGCTGTGGGGTGTAAGTACAAGAACGCTCATAAATGATTCCATGAGAAGAGAATAAGGATCCGCATGCGCTATTGAAAAATTCTCTTCCGTTATCAATTTGAATTCTTTGGATAGATTTTTCAAATTGATTTTTGGATAAGGAAAGATATATCTTCAAATGAAAGGGTACTTGACTCTTAGATTGCATGAAGAAGACACATGTAGCATGTGAATAATCGTCTACAATTGTGAGCAGTCAGAACATGCTCATTTTGCTATATTTGTTTTAAAAACTCATCGCATGTTCGTTCTACTTCTTTCTATCTCATTATGGATGGCTAGAATCTGGACATTCTGCTATATTTGTCTTGATGACTTATTGCATGTTGATTTTGCTTTGTTTTACTAGAATTCTACTAGTCAGAATTTGTTTGTTTCACTTGTTTATATTGGAGTTTCCTAAGATAGAATCGATCCATTTGTGAGTCTGCTTGAATATGTCCATTAGTGAGTCTGTTCATTTGCCGAATCTGCCAACTTATGAATATGTTCATTGATAAGTCTGTTTATTGATTCAAACAGACAATACTGAATTTGAATCTAATTCTCATTGAATCCACTCATTTGTTGATCTTGTCCATTCCTAAATTTGTTGATTTTTAAGTTTGATCATTGTTAAATCTGTTCTTTTATTCTATGAACTTTTATCAAGCCATAATTCATTATTTTGATTATGCAGACTTGACAATCAAAATGTACATCATTGTTCTAACCCAAAATGTACCCATTCAGACTTTACCTTCAAAATGTACTTATTCATTGAGATTCAGAACATACACATTTGATTTATCATATTTTGATATCCAGAACCTTCTCGATGTCCATGCTCAAAATGTACGCATTTGAATGTCCAGACTTTAATAACCAGAATATGTCTATGTGTTATTTCATATGCGGCTATTTGACAAATGCATTAAATTGAGTTGAGATATATGTGTTATGCTTATGAGTATGCATATATCATAGCTTGAATGAGATTGATGTGATTTCGTCACCCGTATAGCGATAAGTGACGATGTCATGTGGTGGAAGTTTGCAAGATGCTTCAATGGTTGGGATGCCCCAGGGAGTGTTTTGGGATGCCTTAGGAGTCGAGATGCCCCTGTGGTGAGGATGTCCTATGGTGGAAGTTTACAGAATGCCTGAGAGTTGAGATATCCCATGTGTCGGGATGCCTCGAGAGTGTTCAGGAGGATGAAGTATTAATAAAGAAAATGCATTGTTATGTCTAAAACCAAATCATTGTGTGAAACATGGTGTACACATGCATGAGTCTGAATGGACATTCTATTGATTGACAATTTTTGTGGTAGATGGACATGAAAGGTAAAGTCTATTTATGTTTGTATCATACTTATTAGTTGATTATGTATACCAAGTGAAGTGATAAAATGATTATTCTAACTTAAAACTAGAGATTTCATTTACTAAGCTCCGGCTTATCCCTTTTATTTTTCACGTGTAGGATGGACACCCCTCAACCATTGCACTATAGAGTCCCTGTGTATAATTAAGTTTTTTTTTATAAAGTATGCTTGAACCAGTGTCTAGAAAAATATATACCAAGTATAGTTCTACGATATTGGTTGATATAGAAGGCTTTGCATAGTAGGTTCCTTTTCGGTTCGTCATTTGGTACCAGAATCTTAATGGAGAGTTAGCCAATCTATTGAGTAGCTTTGATCTGGACATTGGAGACGCAGCAAAAGGAGAATTTAAAAACTCGTAACTCAATCTAGTCGTTTGCATAGACAGAGTTTTGAAAGTATAGTTAAGTTTGGAGATAGGTCTCCCTATCCCTACCTAGACTTCTATGAAATATAATGAAATGGTGAACTCATATGTGGTATAAATAAAAAAGTAAAAGTATGTTCCTTATAATTGTGAGGCTTTAATTGTAAAAGAATATTTGATTTTGCTTCCGCATACTAAAAGAGATTAATAATATAGGATTTTCGTATCAAGTAATGTTCTTAGATGTCACACCGTGACCCATTCTTTGATGAAAAATGAAATTTTTATCATTAAAGCAAAATTATACAATGACTATTTATTCAAGGAAATACTAGTCAAATCGAAATTATGTGAAAAATTGGTCCAAAGACATAGGCCTTCTGAAGTACTACCCAAGCTCATCAGATTGCCAATCAAAAGAGCCCAAAAGAAATAATTATTAGAGTTGAAAATAACACGACAAGGATTGTCCTTACAGGCTCTAAAAACTGAAATGGAAATCTAGTACATAAAGGACATTACAGAGCATAATGAGGGGGCTAAGATTTACTATTCTTGTCATAGTGACGTGACATTTCCATTTGGAAGGAAAAATGTGATAGGATAAGGTAGTTGCTTATGAATATGAGAAAAGAAACTTTTGTTGCATATAATGTGGTCACTAACTTCTTAATTAACTATCCATGCATCATTCGGTATCAAGCTCATCAAATAATAAGAAATACCTAAAAAACTTCCATTTTTGTCAAAGGTATCCAAGGCCTTCATGAGCTGTTGGTGTTAGTTATGAGTGATTGACTGATCAATTTTATCAGCATATTGGCCGGTGACTTGATAAGCAGCTACAACTTCCTATCCCTTTTTACCAGGTTTCCCGTGCAACTTCCAACAGATGTCAATAGTATGATGTGGATGCCCACAATAATGACAAAATAATTTATTTAGAACTTGGGCCACCATTTCTGTACGGACTAGCAAAATTTGGCCCACTCGAAGACTTGAAGATTAGGGTTGACGTGGCCTCCTGATGCTCATCCAATCCAACACCCAAAGGGGCAGATGTGGGCTGTCCGATTGCAACGCTAGATCTAGGGCGTCAATTCCAAGGTTCTTGAAGTTACTCCCATCTTCTTCAGTTTGCCCTAGGATAGTTTGCCACTTCCCTTCGTTTTGCGCCTTGTTCACCGAAGCTCTCTATAGTGGGTTAGTTTGAGCTGCAACAAAACACTCTTCCCCACCTAAATGTATTCTGATGAAGTGAGGCGCTGGCTTTCTTCTTGCACGGTTAGCTAGTAGATCCAGCCAAGTGAGGGCACTAGATCTATGGGTAGCACTTGAGATCAAAAAGTGAGGTAAGTGTTGTTCAAAATAAAGAAGAAGTGGGTGACCTTTTCCTTAATCGCCTTATATTGCAGTAATGTTGAGTTCGGTCCCTTGAGCTTTTTTTCAGTGGCTTCCAACTCTCTCCAGAGAGCCGAAAGCCTGTTGAAGCATGTCGTGATTAACATGTTTCCTTGCTTTAATTAGATGAGAAAATAGCTTTGCATGATCCAATTTTCCATACATCTCTTTTATATTTTTCCATATAACCCTCGAGTCTTCCATTGAAGGTAGTCCGGCCGCCACATTCAAGGCTATATAGTTCCCTATCTATGTTCAGACTAGCTAGTTACACTATTTCTAGAGACGGGCTAAGCATTCATTAGTCGGACCATGGAATCTGAGGAATCTATCCATCCTTCATGAGGAGGGCCCATCGGAATTCTTGCAACCACGTCAAGTAATTTTCTAAGTCGATAAGTTTGTGGGTGATAAGCCAGAGCTTGTGCTTGTTGGCGCTGGAAGTGTAAGAGGCTCGTTGAGCTCTAAACGGCCATTGGCAGCTAGGATTGAGAACGACAAAAAGCCAGGTAAGGGAATTAGGTAAGGATTCCTCCTCTGACCTTGTTCAAATGTTTGACCCGCATGGATCCCCTTTGGCCCAGTGGATGAGCTTGCCCCGATTCCAATTGATGGGCCTCCATTAGGCTGGATATGCTCTTTGTAGACTTAATTCTATGACCATGGAAAATTTTGGGCCAACCCATAGATCCATGGGCCAGATGGTACTTGGACAAGCAGCCATCGGACGAATTGGCCTAAAGTGGGCTAGCCCTTGATGGGTTGTCCTTAGTTAGGTAGGGCCTGAAAGGGAAACCATTAGCTTGGCCTGGACAATTTGCTCCCGATTCACAACATCTCCCACACCCTAGTTTTGCTTTAGTGGAGTTCCTTGTAGAGATGACTCCTCTGGAATTCATTCTTCAAAGGCGGATAAATGATCTTTCATCATGATATTGGTAAGGAATGAAGGTAAATAATATTGGTAAAATTTGAGGATTTGATAATAGTCAAAAATTGATTTCTATATCGGAGTGTTAACCTTGTTTTGCAAGTTAGTCTTTTCTACAACAACGAGAAAGCAAAGGAAAATTAGAAGGCAATCAAGAAAGTGCATAAGCTTTACTAGGAAATGGAAGAATCGAGATAAATAATGTGGAAGAAGATTGTATTATGTGTGCTTCATTCATTACATTCTCAATGTCCAATACCCAATCTATAATACAAAGCATGATTAATGAAAGGAAAGAATATTCCCTAAAGTATCAAATCTATTCCTAAATTGATACAGCAATCAATTACAATCCTGGAATGATTGAAGGAATTGATCGAACAATCTTACAATCTCTCATGCACATCTTCCAACAATAATGAAAACCTACAAAAACATGTTGCATGATCACTTAGCAGCTTTGATATCTTAGGATCATAAATTGTAATCAAAATCGCATGGCCACTTAGATAACAACATTCCAAGTTAGTGGTATTGAAAGGACATTAATAACCATTAACATAATCAAGTCCCTAGATGTGAAATCTCTTGTAGCGTAAGAATCGAGACTACACTCTCACATCTAGATTGGTTTCTTATAAAATACTTAAGTTGTTAAGAACTTAAAAAAAGCAAATATGAGCTTGGAAGAGTTCATTGATTACCTTCTCTCGAATAGTTGAAAAGATAATTTGTTTGAAAAGTCTTTTCAATCAACCATTAGGATCCTCTTTTGAGTTTCTAAACCTATTCTCCAAGGACAGCCCCTCAAGAAATTAGGTCACAACACATACACGATTGTGACACAAAAAAAAATAATATTAATAAGACTGAAGTTATAATCACAATCACTCGCTTTATAAATGAAAGTATCCCATTCCTTGAATTGAGATCAAACAAAAAATCAAATTTGTTTTTCAATAGTTTTAGCTTTGATTATACTTGATAGGAATTCTGTTTTACTAATCGAGAGACCACCATGCCGGCTGCAGATTTTTCAAATGAGTCTTATTCCATTTTAATTGAAACTAAGCTTGCTTTGTCACGCCCCGATCCTCAGGCACGCACACATCCGTCTCACTTGGTCGATTTTATAATGCGATATCCCAGGACAATGTATCGCCGACCCTTTCATTTTTAAGCACATGCGGAAGCAATTATAAATCCCCAGACAATAAAACAATGGGATAGAAAAGCAGGCTATATATTTCATATTGAAATTTACAACCAAACCTTTATACATGACATTAGACAGAGCACTTCACAAACTATTCACAACTTCAGAGTCTCAGTCTATCTACACATATACAAAATGGTTCACAAAGAGATGGGATTCCAATCCTCCTCTAAGTCATACTCGAGATCATCCTGATCCTCCTCTGATTCCTCTTTACTCAGATCATTCTCTTCCTCAATTTCACTTGCGAGTCTCATTCACAAATTCCTCCTCCTTAGCTCCTCGTCGGGATCCTGAAATGTTTTCCCCAAACTGGGATGAGACTACGTCTCAGCGAGTTCTACCCCACTAAGCCCGATTAGTAAACTATTATACTAAAGGCTGCCTAAACACGCATAGGGCAGAAGACGTACCTTAGCATCAGATCCCACCTGCAAGTTAGTACAATTCACAATAGGCACTCAAGCAATCATATCACCGATCGAAGCATCGATCAAATCGACCTAGTCGATTACAAGCCAACAAAACCACTCATGATCAATTCCATTCAATCAATCATTTCACAATATCAGATTAAAGCAAGGATCCATCGACCTAGTCGATTACACGTCACTTGGATCATTCCCCAATCGTTTCCCTTATTCAGCTTCAAATCGTACTCACAACTTCGCAAGCCTAGACTACCAAATCTTGGCAACAAATTACAGTCCCGAAGGACACGACCTATCTTTAGATAGCAAATTACGGCCCAATGGGCGCGACCTTTAATAGGTGGCGGATTACGGCCTTATCAGGCGCGACCCGTATCGGGTGGCAAATTACGGCCTTCTCAGGCGCGACCCATATCAGGTGGCAGATTACGGCCTTCTCAGGCGCGACCCATATCAGGTGGCAGATTACGGCCTTCTCAGGCGCGACCCGTATCGGGTGGCAAATTACGGCCTTATCAGGCGCGACCCGTATCGGGTGGCAAATTACGGCCTTATCAGGCGCGACCTGTATCGGGTGGCAAATCTCAGCCCAACAGGCATAGCCATACTTCGGCGGCTTCCGAGGTTTAACTCACAACCTCTCACAGTCAAATTCTAATTGAATGCCGACACTGATCAATCTTGGGATGAATCTCCACATACTCATCAACTCACTCAATTTTCACACGATATTAACATACCTGATGAATCTTAGCCAAGAGTATATTCAAATCACTCTCACAATTCTACTCAGTTTACAACTCAACAAAGCATTGTAAATGTTGAATAAACATACTTGGCTATTTACCAATCAATAATTCAATATCAATCAATTCCAATCAATTTAGAGTAAATCCCCAAAATATCACAATTTATTTAATTCCATGCAACGTAAAGCTCAATTAAATAAACGGACTGCGCCACCATAGTCGGCACGAGATTTCGGTCGTCGGCCAACAAAATCTTAATTTCCGAAAAAATAAATAAATAATTAAATAATAAATTCCGAAAATTAAACAATTAACATTAAAATTCAATTTAGCTCAAAGCCCGATTAAATAAACGGACTTCACCACGGTCATCCACGTAATATTCCGGTTCCGGACCATCTCCCTTGAATTTTCGAAAAATAAATAATTATTTAATTTAATTCCGAAAATTAATATTTAAATACCAAAAATCTCACTTAGGCCCGAATCACCAAATTAAAGCCCACGAAGGGTCGGGAAAAATCCCGATGCACTTCCAATAATTAGTAGACCACGTCTACTTGCTAATTGCGCAATCAATTTATCTAAATCACATCACAATTGACTAATAATTGCTAATTTATTCTAATCTAACAACCTAAACATAATTAATTAAAACTAAACCAACCTTAAGCATAATTAGCCAACTAATCCTGGATTAGTGAGATTACTCACCAAATCGCGCGCAAATCGGATCAATCCGACGGCGGCGACGCGAGGAACGATTGTTCCCAAAGCACAGCTCGGGTTCGGGGCCGGGAAACGGCCCAAAAGTGGGCCCGAAGTGCTGGAAACCCACTTCGTGGGTATGCTGGTCACGGCTGAACGGAGCCGTTCCGGCGGCTAGGGCGGCGAGGGAAGACCGGCGGAGGGCGAGGGGGTCGCGGGGGAGGCCCGGTGGGGCCGAACGTCGGCTCCGGCGGCCTGCTCAGCCGCTCACGGTGGCTGAACAGAGGCCGAACGGGAGCTGGATCGTGTGGGAGGAGGAGCGGACGGCGGGACGGCGACGGGCGCGCGGGCGCGGCGCGGGCGGCCGTCGCGGGCGTGCGAGGAGGCGGTGCGGCGGTGACGGGGAGCTGCGATCGTGCAGCTCCTGCTCGAGCTTCCTCCTCTGGTTCGCTTCTTCGGATGCGTGGGGAGGAAGAAGAAGAAAAAGGAAGAGAGAGAGAGAGAGAGAGAGAGAGAGAGAGAGAGAGAGAGAGAGAGAGAGAGAGAGAGAGAGAGAGAGAGGAGATAGGTATTGACTGGTCAAAGTAAAAAGGAGAGAGATAAGGTGGGCGGTGGGGAGCAATTCGCACGAGGAGGAGGGAAAAAGGGGAGAGGAGAGAGAGAAAGAGAAAAGAAGAGAGAGAGAGAGAAATAAAATAAAATAATACCCTTATTCTTATTTTATTTCTTTTCTCTTTCCATTTCTATTTCCTTTCGGTCTTCAATTTTTCCTCCGATAATTTCTTTCTTGAAATTTCGGACTCGTTGATAATTTGACGATCGATGAGACAAGGTCCTAAAAATGAATTGTGACACGCTCGGATATTCGATTCCCAAAACCGAATTAAATTTCATGATTAAAATCGACCGAACGTGATTTTAGTCCAATCCAACAAATAAGGTAGCTTTTAGGGATTTTACCGCGGATATATCCCTTAACGGCTTCACCCAATAAGTTAGTTAACTCGTGAGTGATCCTCGAGAGAAAAAAAAGGACCATAAAAAGCACGCCGACGATGTGCACATTTCATATGTTCGGGACGGGGTCGAAATTCGGGATGTCACATGCTTCATCAGCTCATAAGCTCGAGGAAGATGAGAATATAGATAGGGACCACGGCCTTTCTGGCATAAAGGCAGGCCCTACCATCAGAACACGTTTCCCTTATCGCAAAATATTAAGAAACCAAAGAAAAAGCGAACTTAGGCATCTTATAAAGGAATGTGAATCCAATTAATGGTGCCCATCCGTTTCTTCTGTTTCGTCCGACTATCCTTAATAGTGATGAATGTAGCGGCCAAAAATAAATAAATAAATAAAAAGAAATACCTTCATATTTGCTCCAGTCAATATCAGTTTCGCCTAGGAAAAATTATCAAGAAATGGTCTAAACCAATAGCAACTAACCTAATTCAATCATACACATATTTGTTTTTTTGTCAATTGACTCATAAATCTTTTTGCATTTATATCAATTCAGTTCATTTAGTCGATTTTAATCGGATATCACTAACATAAACACTAATCGTCTAACATGACACAATCGGCGCTGACGGGGACCATTTTTAGTAATAATTTTACCCTACCTTCCTCACTAACAGATTAGTATTTGTTAGTGTATAATGAATATTTCGAGACAACAGATTCTCAAGTTTTTGGCTATATATATGTATTTATATATTTTCCCCATAGCATTAAGTCACTCTGCTCCAGTGCTGCCATTTTTAGACCTCCTACTGGCAGTACACCTCATTTCGATAAGTAACGTTTCGAGAGGAAAACAAAGTAAAAGAGGCAATTCATCGAATCCAGACAGGTCAAGGGAAGTCTTAGGACCGGTAGTACACCAAGCGAAACTTGATTTCGAGACTTTCAACTGCAGTGGAAACATTCATTTCAAGCCAACTCTGACCACAGCTTCCAAAAATAAGAACCTCTTAAGTTCTTCATCAACCCAACAAAGCTTAGCAGGCAATCCAACGGCTTTACGGATGAATCAAAGCTGTAAAACCTGTCAGCATAACATGTAGAAGTGCGAATTCACGTTAGACCACTTGCTCATATAATCGTAAGTAGGAAGTCTATTGAGGATCACTAACAAATTTATGCCAATCCATTTTAAAGCTCCTGCTTCTGACATTCTTCCAATCAACAACTGTTAAATAAAGAGTCCATTTCAGGAATCTGTGGCAGACATATCATTAACGGCACCATTAACTTGGAATATTCCACTCAAATGACCGAAGGCCACGCCCATTCAAGTTCACTAATTATAGCTTCCACGGTAGCATGAAGTCCAAACCCGAGTCACAAACAACTCTCTTCGAGTGAAGGCCCAAAAGGCCCCCATGCCAGTGCCGACTATGATAACAATTGAAATACAAGCGTCCAAATTATTAGGCAATATATCAAGCTAATTGGCTAGACTTTCAGTATTTTAGAAACCTCCTAAGTTACAGATAGTTTCAGCTCCGCAGCATCGGTTGAATGTAATCCGGGAAATGTGGGATGACAATATGCATAGTTAATGTTTGGATAACTCCAAGAAAAGCCTTTGGAAACTCTTTAAATATTATATCATTTACATCACAACCAATGGAACAGTAATTAAATCCTGCCAATGAATGAGGTGAAACCAATCTAGCAATTAACGGGCCCGTTTGGTTCAACTCTGGGAAAATGGCTTTACATTTCCCCAAGTATCTTTAAATGAATGGGCATTTTGTAAAGGCAAGTGTGTTTGGAAACTCATTTTTTGTGTATATTTTGCAAAGTATGAAAAGAAAAAGGAAAAAAAGAAAGGAAAAGGGAGGAGGAGATGCAGCTGCGTGGAGAGGGGAGAATTGTGGGGGAGCGGCTCAACGGTGGTGGTGGTGGTGGACAGTGGTGCTGGTGGTGGTGGGGAGGCAGCTGGTGGTGGTGGCAGTGGCAGTTGGGGGTCGTGCCACCTAGCCGCCTGGGTCGCTCGACCTCAAGCAGCGCGACCCAAGGCGTCGCCTGAGGTCGCGCAGCCTTAGGCTGCGTCAACCTCACCCAACCGCCTGGGTCGCGCGACCTTAGGCGAGGCTTCCCGGCGGCCAGATCTAGCCACTCACGGCTGAGCGCCGCGCACTGGCTGAGCTGGTGGAGCAGCAAGCATTCCAAGGAAGAAGATGATGAACAGTATTTTTTTTAGGGCAAAAGAAGAAAACATGATCATCAGTAAGGGTAATATTGGAAAGAAAAAAATTCATTAAACCTCAGCCTAGCATTCCAAATGCTAGCATTTGGCTAATGGAACCTCAAAAATGTGAACCAAACGCTTAATATTTTTCTCAATAATTTTCCCAAGGGGCTTTGGGAGCTCAAAGCCCCTTGGGAATGCTGAACCAAATGGGGCCAACATTAGCAAACTACATACTAATAATACCCTAATGTTTGCAGATCTTTGTTTGTCAAACTCACCATCAATTTTCCTCTGAACTCCTTAAATCCAACTAATGGGCATTCTGATATCATCAACCACAAAAGCTTTGATCAAGTCTAGTATGGTGAATTCAACTTAAGTTGCTTGCTTTTGTGGGAAATGGTACGATTCTTTTCCTTATCATTATGTGCTATTCACATGTCATAATGAATGCAAGACAGTTATAAAATTGCATATAGGACACACAAAGTTTCCGCAGCAAACTTGTGGAAACGCTTCCCGTGTCTTTCTTTCCAGCAAGTAAATGCACTAATAAGACCTTATGCATCATATGAGGGATATTTCACATTACATTCATGTCTGCCATCTTGATTATTTGCTTGACTTAAAAATTCACGTAATGAAAAATGGCATTACTAACTCTACAAACATTGACAAGTATTTTTTGGGCTAATCTATTATTTTCCTTGGACTTTAAGGTATATCCTGAATTCCAACAGATAAAGATGGATTCATAGTGAAGAGTTGCAACTTTCTCGATTGATCCACATAATTCATAATGGCTTTGCCTCTGGTCTGTTTGCTAGTTTATTCATGACTACACCACTAGGAGAAGAGTCTGTTCTTGCATTCAGCTTTTCTCAATCAAAATACGAGTACTTTAATCGGCTTATGCAAACAGTTCTGCAGAACACAATGGTTGGACAAATTTTGTCCCAAGTCAGTAGTGTATGCATACTAAGGGATGCCCTCTCAATATGTTTCCTTTGCACTGTAAATTCATTCTTAAGGTACCTTAGAAACATGCAGTCATGATCTGCATAGTGAGCACAGGGCAAACTAAAACCTTAAATCAAAACAACCTCCATATAGGGTCCTTCATTTAGCATATTTTCAACCTATCCGATTACCATGGGCGTGCGCTATCAAATGCCCATGTAAATTAGTTTTTATTCAGCAATTCCAGCATTCCAAAATTAATCAGACGCGAAGAATCTTTATATATATTCATAGGATGATGAATCTTACCGGAAGACTAATG
Organism: Eucalyptus brandiana; assembly: GCA_014182725.1. Taxonomy (NCBI): domain Eukaryota; kingdom Viridiplantae; phylum Streptophyta; class Magnoliopsida; order Myrtales; family Myrtaceae; genus Eucalyptus; species Eucalyptus brandiana. The sequence continues at coordinate 48,986,091 of CM024675.1, read as the reverse complement.
ACAAATGGTGCACTTAGAAGGCCTTTTGATCTATTTCCATTATTGGTATGATGAGCCAAAAAAAATTGCCAAGGCACTCATTAACCTCCATGAGCATCTTCCCGGATTCCTAGTATACAAGTAAGAAGACACTGTCAATCAGGAAACATTATTGAAAAGGTAACAAATCTTATAAGAGATTTCAAATAGGAAATACAAATGAAAATTGGTTGATAGATCTCAAAAGAGAAAAGGTAGCTTACCTACTTTATGTTACCTTTGTTAGGAAATGTGTATCATCTCAACCATCTCAACCATTCTGACTCAATTCAGTCGTCTTCTTCAAATTTATCGTTCCACGATCGAGTCAAATGGCTTTTTCTCGTACTTTTCTACATTCCGCGTTCCACTTAAGGTATTGTCTTTCGCGACTTGCATCCCAAATGGTTTTGAAGCACAATTGAGTTATGTAGCTTTTTGAAGAACTCCAACCATCTAAGGACTTGAATTTAGACTAAATTTTCACAATTTGCGGCACGTAATTTCTTTACCCCCTTGGGCTTTGGTAGGTTCAACCTTTCAATTAAAGTGCATCAGTAATATATATATAGCTCTTCCAAGAACTCCAACCTATCAAGGTCTTGAATTTTAACTAAGTTTTTGCAATATTCAGCATGTAAATATCTTCAGACCCTCGGATTTTGTAAGGTCCAGCCTTTCAATTAAAGTGTCCTTGGTGATATATAGCTCTTCCAAGAACTCCAAGCTATTGAGGCCTTCAATTTCGACTAAATTCTCGCAATATCGAGCATCTAATATCTTCAGACCCTTGGATTTTGAAACATCCAGCCTTTTAATTGAAGTGCACCTTTTGATGGTCAAGCTTTTCAAATGATTCACTTTATCAAGACCTCGAACTTCAACTATACCCATGCAACACTCAGCAAATAGTATCCTCAGATGGTTTAACTGTGAAACATCCAGTATTTCCATAAACTTGCAGCTGCATATTTTCAAGATTGCCAACTCTTTGTTTAGTGATTCTTCAACATCAATCGGTTGGAACCATTCGAGAAATCTACAATCATGAAGTTGTAGTTCCTTGAGATGAGTCAGGTGGGAAAGGGAAGGCAAGCTATGACTTCGACAGGTGATGCTCAAATAAGTTAAGCCGGAAGGAAGATCTGGCAGCGATTGGAGCTTCTCACAACCATGAAAATCAAGGCGCTGCAGGGAAGAAAAATTATGGAAATTTTCTGTCATTTCCCCTTGCAATTGTGTGCACCATGAAACATCTAAATCTCGGAGCTTGCTCAACCTTCCAATACCATTTGGTAATTCTTTTATCCCCATGTGACAAATCTTCAAAATTTTTAGATTCTGCAAAGCCCCTATGTCTGGTACTGCGAAAATGTTTAGACTTCTCTTCAGAAAGAGTTGCTCCAATGCTTTTAATTTACCCACTTCTGCCGGCAGCTCCTTAAGGGTCTTACATCCCGTCAAGTCCAAGAGTACCAAACACTTCATGTCTCCAATTGAAAAATCAATTTGCTCCACTTCCTCACAATCTTTGAGGATTAGAACCTCTAAATTCTTAAAAGCTGAGAGAAAGACTGTACTTCTTAAGGATTCACAACTTGTAAGGTCGAGATATTTTAGCTTCATGTCTCCAACTTTAGAGTCAACTTGCTCCAATCTCCAACAATCTTTGAGGATCAAAACCTCTAAATTCTTAAAAGCTGAGAGGAATATCGCACTTCTTAAGGATTCACATCTTGTAAGATCGAGATATTTTAGCTTCATGTCTCCAATTGAAGAGTCAATATGCTCTAATCTCCGACAATCTTTGAGGATCAAAACCTCCAAATTTTTTAAAGTTGAAAAGAAGACTGTACTTCTTAAGGATTCACAACTTGTCAGGTTGAGAAATCTTAGCTTCTCTGCAATCTGGTAAAAATAATAAGAATAATAATTATCAAGCTTAGCTCAGAGTGATTATGATTGAAAAGAAAGCATTAAAAAGAAAATACTTCTTCCATCTTACCATGATGAAACTCCATCCTTGCCACTTATCTGTAATCTTGCTTCTCGACAAATCAAGTGCAACTAATTCCTTTACATTAAAATTGTTCAAGAGATAATTCCACCGTCGACGCCATCTTACTTCCTCAAATGAATTCTTAAAATCTCCACAAAAATGTGCCCCACTCACGTGAAGAAACGTTAACCTTGTTGAATTCTCGAATTGTCCATCTGTGCGGATATTGACACCGTGGTCAGTTATTTCACTGGAGCCTTCTGGGCTGCCTTTGGTAAGATAAATGGCCTTAACCCGATCGGTTCCCTGTAAGAATCGACATTCATTAAGACTACTTATGCCCAGCTAAAGCAATCTAATAACATTTGTTCATATTACTATTAACATGCATCGACGCCTTTAACAGACTAGCAAATTGAAGATACGATTTTCTTTCGGCCAATGAACAGTATTTATGAAGGCTAGTAATGTTGATGAAAGGATCAAGACAAATTAAAGATAGGCTATCTAGTAAAAGAGTTCTCTTCCTTTTTGACGATGTTGACAAGCATAAACAATTGAATTCGCTTGGGGGAAATATCTATGATATTCAGGCATTACTGAATTCTTGAACGCTAAGTATCAAGTGCTGATGGATCTCGAGATTTTTAGTGCTTTATGTTGTTCATCACTGAATATAATCTCTTCCATTGGTCACTTGATGTGTCTATCGAGGCTATCCTTCAGAACCACCACAATTACACAACTTCCTCTGTCGATTGGAGCTCTTACAAGACTTGAATACCTGTCTTTGAAAGAAGGTAGATGTATACAGAGGCTTCCAGACTCGAATGGCAATCTACAATGGCTAATTGAGTTCAATATCTCCTACACGTGCATTAAAGAGCTACCTACTCGATGGGAAACATAAAAAGTTCGAACATTGTGAGAGGACGACTAATTGTTCCATTGAAAAGATACCTAGTGCCTTATGGTTGCTGTAAAAGCTTGAAGAAATAGATGCAGCAAGGTGAAAGCTTGCAACTGGAAACTATAAATGGCAGTTGTAGATATTCCTCTTTGAGGATCTTGAAATTGACACTGATTTAAACATGACAAGTACCAAGGTTTTCTCATCTGTTTACACATTAATTCATCGACGATGACACATTTTAGATTTCTTAAACCTGACTAGTTTAAATGATTTGTATTTGACCATTTGATAAGATGCGTACCCGTTGACAATTGTCCACTTGTGGAAGAGCCTATGCCATGGTGCATTGTGAGAGCGTTATTTGAATTATTTTAATTAGGAAAAGAATTAGAAAAATTGAGGATGATCAAATTGGCCCCATAATGGGAATCTAGATAAAGTGATGGCAGTATGCTGTCAAAACTCTTTTTAAATATCACATTGTCAATTGTTTAGTCAACATATAGCTACTATCTGTTTCTTTTTACCTGACATTATCCATCCCATTATATAGAGTAAAGAGAATATCATAATTTTTGGGATCTCAAAAATGAATATTGAACCTGTGATCGAATGCTCAAGCTAATAATTGACAAATGATGAAGTGATGATGCCGTAAGTTTTCCAATTGGAATGGTGGTTTCATCATGTTTAGTTCTCCATCTTGAATGATATGAGTAGATTTGTATATTAAAATATAAACCAATACTCTCTCAAAATGTGCTATAAATTGCACTGTTAGTTTAGTTTATAGTACAGTTAGGCTTGCAAAGCTCTTAATCATTCTATCTATAAGATTTATTTGCATAGCCCTAGACAGTGCTAGCCTTACTCGCTGTTTTGTATCATAAAATATTTAAGGGCCATATGAATGCAGACTGCGTTGTCTTTTATTCTATCAGCCTGTTTTGTTTTGACAAATTTGTATCCTTAGATGGTTTTGCGTTCGCCAATATACCCCGTAAAGACTGGTAAAATAAATTTCAAGGGCACTATAGTTTTTTAAATTTGACTAAGTGGTGCTTTATCCAAGATCCTTATGAATTGTTGCTTCCTTTCTATAACTCGAAGCCTATACCCATGCTTTGTGCAGGGCGATGTTCTGCTGTCCGTCGGCTAAAAAATTGGAATTTTTCAATTTTGTTGGTAATAAATATAAGTGATAAATAACTTGTCGAGTGAATCCATAGTAAATTACCAACACTATCAGTATTTTACCAACACTTCAATAAAAGAAGTAAATTGCATGAGCATGAATTGTAACTACCTCTCTCCCCACTTGCGGTGGTGATCAAGCACATTAGAACTATCACTCCCAACCATAACCTGTTCCCACTCCATATTCTACAAGAGAAACACATCGAACAGCATCATCGAGAAAACAAATACGTGTCATAAAAAAAAGGAAAAAAAATCTCGGTACGTTTCACAAAACACAAAACAATCATGCACAATCAAATGGGGCGATCGTGCAGCTAGATAGAAAGATTGATTGCGATCTTTGTCTGTTATTGTCCAAATGCAAACCTCGATTCCGGTCTTGTAGGTTCGTGGATTTTATGGCGATTTTCGCGATAGATGGCGACTGAAAGCTACGGCAACCTGAGGCAAAGGAAGGAAAGGATGATGAATTTACAGATTTTTTCCTGAATTGCCCACCGGATCATATTCTGTTAGCGGTTATTTTCGGTGATTTTGTCGTTAGCGTGAGGACACTGGAGGAAGTTGAGCTAGAAATTCAAATTTGGGACTCTGTCTTCTCTTTTTCGGAGCTTCCCTCCCTTTGATGTCTCCACATTAGCACTTCGGCTCAGCTTTAGTTCAATTACTTTTAATATCCTTTATTTGTTTATTCATATTTTTTCAAGGTACATGAAAATGCAATCACTTCTATAAGCACCGCAAAGGCATGTACGACTTTAAAAGGCAACTGTTTTCGGTTATTTTATTTTATTTTTATTTGTTCTACTTTAACTTTCAACTCATACTCTGTAAAGATGCAGGGCAACTGTTTTCGGTTAGATATGTTTACCTTTCTCAATTTGGCCTAATAAGCAGTGGAAGAGGAGAGCTCCATTGAACCAAAATAGTTGTGCATTCAGAGTATAGAACCATTAGCCGCTTCGGATAAAAAGACACGTCTAGTTTTTTATTAAAAATGTGGTCCTTAATCTAAGTTTCTAAAAATGCAGGCGAGGACGGTTGCCGTGAAGGATGAGAAATTACACGAAAAAATAAAAAAGAAAAAGGCTTCTACGATCGACGGCGGAAGCGGCGGGAGCCAATAGCAATGCTGATCCTGAAGAGGTACTTGAGTTTGCGAAAATGTTTCCGAGGCTGAATAGAAATGGCAGGGGATACATTAGGGAATGATAAGATCCTGACTGGGGCTTAGGACCATTGTAATAGGGATTACTCATGCTATAGTCTTCATTAATTCCTGTTTCTCCACATAAATGCACCATGCCTAGGTGATTGTCAACGAATGAACACATTTCATAATTCATGTCAAGTCAATACAAAGTCTCTATGGTCAAACATTTGTATTGTAATTGCAAACCGAGACGTTCCTGTGTGTACAGGAGACCCAAAAAAAATCAAATTTACCACAATTTGAAGTATATATACTATATGTATATCAGCTTGGGATAAATGTAGTATGAATGTACTAACTTGAGAGTTTTTGTGAAAGTATGGCATGAATATATCAATTTTAGGGTTTTTGGCTGTAATAATCCTAAAGTCACATCAAGTCCACGTCCACTTCATTCACCTATCACTGTATATGCAAGTTGCCACGTATGGATAGGTAGGTATTTTTAAGTCACCGGTACAAGTTTGCAGAAATTGATAACATGAAAAATTGAGGCATCAGTGTCACACTGTGTAAAATTTAGGCTTTTTTTATGGAATTTTCTGAAGTTAGGTTAGGTTCATTTGCCGATCGATGTCCACGCAAACGGACATGTCCAAGTTTTAATGAGCAATGAATTTTAACGAAGGTACTAATACAAGTTAGGGATCTTGATGATGCGACCCATGGCCATTAGGAGCCTCAACTCTGTGCGCCAATCCACCATAGCGACGTTAACTCCTCGCACGTTCGAGTCGTCCACTACACCTCCATCTCTTTACATCTCCATGCGGGCTCACGACTTATGCCGATGGAAGTCGCAACCGCCGTCGATTCACTCCAACGGAGGTCGCTAGCCTCATACGGCCACAGATTCGAGGTTACGTGAGGCAAGCCACCTCCATGACCACGGCGTCGGAGCTCAACTCGGTCGATTTGCTTGATTCTTGGAGCGATTGAGAGAGAAACCCTCGGCCCTAATTATCATTGCAATCAATTCAAAAGATACATAAGCAAACTTCTTCGCTTCGAGAAATGCATTTGGGGTTATTTTTGCAGCGGCAAAAGAGAAACGCAGTGATGCACTCGACGATCTACAAGATTCCAGAAAATCACAGGAACAGCTCGTATGGCCAAACGGGGAGCCATTTTCTCCAAAATAGGCCCAACTGGACACCATAACCCCGAAAGTGCCACTACGATTATGTACACGCAAAGACGCGAGTGTGTCCCGTACAGTGGCATTCCTGCAATTTGGTCACAAGTGCGTGGGCATTTATGGCGACACGGTGGTGTCCGAAAATCCAACGCGAAGATTCATTTTACACCGTGCGGTCAGTTTTGGTTCGAAGTAACTCCACAGTGACAAAGATGATTAAAATTCAAAAACGTAGAAAAGAACGAGAGGGAAATACTTTTTAATATTTTATTTTAGTCACCGAAGCACTCGATTGCTTCCCATCTCTTCAGAATTGCACTAATTCATTTGCTCCGCCAATTTTGTACTTCTTTTTTCTAAATTCGTAACGACGGTATAGAGAAAAGAGAAGAATTGGGTGGGGAGAGGCAGTAACAAATTACTGGAGGCGCTTTTTTTGTGATTTTCTGGTGAAGTAGACAAGTTATAGAACAATGTCTATGTGCAGGAGGCAGCTCACTCTGCAACTGAAGTAATTAGAAGAGCGATTAGATTGAAGAATCAGGACCGGATTAGATCTTTTCTTCCATAGTGTCGCGACCTCCCCGAAGCGGGTTGGACCACCTAAGGGTTAGGCTAATGGATTGTTAAGCCTAGACTTAACTCGGGCTCTCCCAAGCCCATACCAATTCGCGACTTAGGTTCAAGTTCTTAACATGCAATTGATTTTTCAATTAGGAGTCGCCACTAATCTATTTTTGGTGAGTCGATTAGAAACCCAAGTAAAGTAACGGGAGAATTACTTCACTCCTACGAACCAGGAGATTGTGAGTTCGGGGGACTTGATTACGCTAGATTTCTCTAACGCCCTTTCGGTACCTTTCTCTTTTAAAAAAAACATGTTTTGCGGGCGCAGCTTGGATTGATTTTAATTCACTTTCCTAACATGTGAGGTGATCATGCGGATGCGCAAACCACCAATTTAACACCCAAGAAAACGATGAATAAATTGGGGGACTTACCTCATAGCAAGAAAGTATCTCGCATTGTTAGATCGAATTCACATCAATGACCTAGATATGATTTCTAATTAACAGGCAAATTCCCTTCTTTTTTGGTTTTTTACTTATTTAATAAGAATCATGCAATATGCAATGCATGCTACTAATCTAACATGAAATGGCATAACAATGTGTTCTAAACTACATGACATGGGTAAAATATTTTTTATTGTGTTTTCTTTAATGAACATGCAATAATCAAATATGCAAATCAAAACGACCTAATTATAATGACGGGCAATTTTTAATAAAATGAGCCTAGTTCTACATGACGTGCATTTTATGAACCTAATCCTACATGACGTGCACGTGATATTTCTAAAAATGCAATCTATCCTAAAAGTTGAAACTTAAAATGAGACATGCATTCTATTTTAATATGCATGGTGATTTTTTTTTTTTTTTATATATATATAAAATTCGAAATTTTAAAAATTTGCACACAATTAAACATGCAATCTAAAAATCTAGCATCCTAAATTAATTAATAATTATTTTTTGAATTTTTTTATGAAAATTTGAAAAGTCTAATTCTAGGTTGACACGTGCAATTCTAAAAAAAAAAACTAAAAAAACTAATATCCCTAATGAATGCTTTTTTTTGGATTTTTGTTATTTTATTTAAAAAAAATAAATACGCTAACCCTAGACCTAATCTAACTTGCATTTTTTTGAATTTTTTATGAAAGCGAAATTAATTCAGATAACCCGATATCTAATCCAATCAAGATAAGATTAATATCCAAAACTGACGAACCATATCTCGTGCATGAGATCGGGTTGGTCAATTCTAAATTAAATCGCGAATCGAATCTCGGACGTGAGATTGGATTGTCGATTTTTGAAAGAGATCGAATTTCGGGCGCGAAAATCGGACTCCTAATCCCTAATTTGAGGGGTTATTTCACATTGGAATTTCGATCATGCATTAATGAATAATCACACTAAAAACTATATAAAAACAAACTATAAACTATATAAGAAAAAGATAAAATAATAATAAAAAAAACTACCTAATGTTCCCCCTTTTGTTTTTTTTTTTCTTCTTTTCTTTTCCCACGCACGGCTTGCTCGTGGGTCTCCAAGGCGGCGCTCCGGCGAGGACCGACCACAGGCGAATCGGCAGGGAGCGGCGAGCAGCGAGGAGGCACACGGGCTTCTGCAGGTCGTGCAAGTTCGGGGGTTGCAACAGGAGGACCAGCAGCAGGTCGAACGGAGGCGTGGCTCTTCGTGATCCCGGGAGTGGTGGTGACGCTCGGGGTTCCAGCGACTGCAAGTCAGCAGCTGTGGCGGTGCGACAGCGGGCGCGGCGACGGGCAGGATTCAGTGACGGGTGCTGAGCGGGTTGCAACGGCGAGAGAGTTCGGGGCTCCGGCGGTAATAGGTAGCTGCAGAAGTGGCCTTGCAGGTGTTGCTCGAAAACTCGAGCTGCAGGAGGCGGGCGAGCGGAGGTGGCGCTCGGAGGGGGTGCTCGCGGCGTGCGGTGGCTCGGCCTCCGGTCCTGGCGTCGCGGGTCGGCAGCAGAAACGGCGGAGAAAGAGCCGCGTCGGTTCGTTGTGGGTTGGTGGAGGTACGGTGGAGCGAACGTGGACGCGGGCAGTAGAAACTGGCGGAAAGTTCAGCGAAGGAGAAGAACAGTGGGCATCTCTCCTTTTTCTCTCTGCAGCCGCACGTCCCTTCTCTATCTCTGCCCTCTCTCTCTGTACTTTCAGTTTTCTTTTCTATTGTTTCTGGCTTCACCTTTTGCTTTTCTCTATTTTTTTAATCTCCTCCCCATGACTTCATTTTTTCTTGTTTCTCTCTGACGAGCGTCTCTCTTTTTTTAATTTTCTTCCTTTCTCTCCACTCGTGTGTTTCTCTATGGGTTCTCTCTTTTTTAATAGTTCGCACAAACCACTCCAGTGAATTTTTCGTTCCCCCCTTTGACGCGGTTTCTTGTGGTCTTATTTATAGGCCGTCTATTGCCTCTTGAAGATAGCCAACATTATTGTGACAAGACGCAGCCGCAACTTTTCCAGGATTTAAGCTGAACATTTCCCTTTTTTAATCTTATCCAGACCTTTCTTTGGGCCACCACTCCATTCTTCCACAAGGAAATCTTCTTGCAGGCGCATGTATGATTTTTTACATCCCCATTTCGTGTGTGTATGTACGTGCATTAATGAGGAGGTTTCAATGAATTACGTCACCAAAGCTGATATATTATATAATATTATGGATTGCTTTTGCTTCTTTGAAGATTTCCCTCGTCCGCCAAATTTGTGCGTGCATGCGCATGCATTAATGAGGGAGAGACAACGGACGTGCAAGAACTTCCTTCCCCCTTTTTATTTTTTTATTTTACCTCTTTTGCATGTTCAGACCAGTGGAGAGAGACCATCCCTTCGTGTATGTAATTGACTGCGAGCCGTTGCGTCTTGTCGCGCTTTTAGTACCGATGCCAATGCGACTATATGAAATGCAATTTTACTATTTTTTCTTAGGGGTTAAAGATTAATCCCTAAATTTTTATGTAATTAATTACTAAATGATTAGTCAAAATTTAGGTGTCAACAAACGGCTGCCCCTCTTTGAAGGTGAGCTCGCAGAGGTTGCATTCAAAGACAATATGATACCTAAATTTTGACCATGCACATGCAATGGATAATATTTTGGCAGGCCATGGATTTTTTGTTTTTGTTTTGTTTGTTTTTTTTTCTTTTTAAATGCAATTTATATGATGCATGGAAATGCTAATGCCAGTGATAAAAGGAACTTACCTGGAATAACTTACCTTCGAGGAGGGTAGAGTAACTCGAGATAGTTGGTGTTACATGTCCAGGACCCGTACCATTCTACGGTCGCCTAGAATAGTAACATGACTTCACAAAGAAACTGCTTTCTCAGGACCCGTACCATTCTACGGTCGCCCAGTTTAGCATTGCTTGGTTGTGTCTAGGACCCGTACCATTCTACAGTCGCCTAAACGGGAAAAAATTTGAGACATCCAGATCCAGCCTGAGATGTAAAGAATTTGGGAACTTAACCAATACACACTCAATGTTAGGTGAGATGAATATTGGATTAAGAGGGTTCGAAATACCTAAATCCAGACTAAGGTATAACGAGAAAGATCAGAAAGCACTCATATCCAGAATGAAATGCTTAATGAACAGTTTTGAGACATCCAGATCCAGACTGAGATGTCAAAAATTTGGGAACTTAACCAATAGACACTCAATGTTAGGTGAGATGAATATTGGATTAAGAGGATTCGAAATACCTAGATCCAGACTAAGTATAACGAAAAAGATCGAAAAACATTCACATCCAAAGTGAAATGCTTGACGAAAAGTTTCAAGACATCCAGATCCAAACTGAGATGTCAAAAATTTTGGGACTTAACCAATAGATACTCAATGTTAGGTGAGATGAATATTGGATTAAGAAGATTCGAGATACCTAGATCCAGACTAGGGTATAACGAAAAAGATCAGAAAGCACTCATATCCAGAATGAAATGCTTAATGAACAGTTTTGAGACATCCAGATCCAGACTAAGATGTCAAAAATTTGGGAACTTAACCAGTAGGCACTCAATGTTAGGTGAGATGAATATTGGATTAAGAGGATTCGAAATACCTAGATCCATACTAAGTATAACGAAAAAGATCGAAAAACATTCACATCCAGAGTGAAATGCTTGACGAAAAGTTTCAAGACATCCAGATCCAAACTGAGATGTCAAAAATTTTGGGACTTAACCAATAGATACTCAATGTTAGGTGAGATGAGTATTGGATTAAGAAGATTCGAGATACCTAGATCCAGACTAGGGTATAATGAAAAAGATCGAAAAACATTCACATCCAGAGTGAAATGTTTAACGAAGAGTTTTGAGCGTTCAGATCCAGACTGAGATGTCAAGAATTTTGGGACTTAACCAATAGACACTCAATGTTAGGTGAGATGAATATTGGATTAAGAAGATTCGAAATACCTAGATCCAGACTAAGGTATAACGAAAAAGATCGAAAAATATTCACATCCAGAGTGAAATGTTTAACGAATAGTTTTGAGACATCCAGATCCAGACTGAAATGTCAAGAATTTTGGAACTTAACCAATAAACACTCAATGTTAGGTGAGATGAATATTGGATTAAGAAGATTCGAAATACCTAGATCCAGACTAAGGTATAACGAAAAAAATCGGAAAGCATTCACATCCTGAGTGAAATGCTTAACAACGAGTTTTGAGGCATATATCAAGAATTTTGGGAATACCTAGGACAAACCTGGGATATTCGTGAGGGTCACTTACCTCTTGGTAAACAGAAATTTTGGAACATCGAGGATGTATTTCAAATATTCATGGAGGTTTCTCACCTCGAGGCTTCTGAAAGGCAACATAAATGTCAGGAGCTCTTGGGTCTTCAAGGAAACATTACCTGTTAGACATGATTAGAGCAAAAATACATGCATTTGCCAAAGAAGTAAGCAATTCAACACACTCCAAAATCCACTGAAGCTTTTATCCATTCCATCAAGATTTATGCATGATGGTTTTACCATATTTGCACCACCAAATTTTCACTGGGGAGAATCGTCGTTTAAGACAATTTTCACTCATGACATGGATTTTCAAGAATACCAAATGAGAGACTTTCAGTTAGAAAAGACTTTCACTCACTCTCATTAAGAAGGCTATTTTGTCCCGACCAATAATGTCGGATCACAGGCATCACTCAATCTTACTTTCATCATGTCAACAAGGGTTCGAGTATTCTCGCAAGCGGTACGACCTTGTCAATCTGAGAGGTCTTTATCAGGATTGTAATGTAGGCTCGGTCAATGGCTCAACAAAGAGGGACTCTTCGAGTCAAAGCTAATGAAAGAACAATACTTCGCAATCATCTTCGGGTTTACAAGCCAAGGAACCTGCGAAATGAGATAGAAATGGTCTTGCTCGCACTTCTTCGAGCGATGCTTTTAAGCATATGAATTCCTACGTTAATTTCGGTGCCCTAATCTGAAGAGACTTTGTAAGGGACGTAGCGTAGGTTAAGTTGATGGTTTGAGAAGTGAATGAATCATTAGGCTCAAAATGTGTATAGGGGGATGAGAATTGGTGATCATCTTGGCATTGTCACCGGACTTCTTTTTTTTCACCATTGGGATTTTCCTCATAGGTACTATAAAAACTTGGCATTTGAGTTCTTTGAGTACCACTCCATTGGGAACACACCCTTTTACAATTGATAGTCATTTATCTTGACTCTTTCTTTCATTTTCTATGGGCATTGGCCTTGCTTTTACCAGGCACACTGCTTTTTCATGCCCCCTTTGTTTTTTCTTTTTTTTTGAATAACCACGTAATGCTTTAACATTTGGGTTCTTGAGGAGTTTTCATTTTTTGTCAGCACTCGGGATTTTGCTGCTTAAACATTTGCCTTTTGCCTTGCCCCGGTGTGGGGGATGATCATCAATTGGGTTTAAATGAAACGAATTTACAGGCTCAAGGGGCTACGCAATGGATAAAATGTGTAGGATAGAGAAAGAACTGCTCTTCATCATCCTAAGGCACTTGAATTATCGTATGGATTCAATGTAATAGCAATACCTGAAGATTGATGTAAGTGAGAGCAAGAATATTCCTATCAATTTCCTCACCTCATGATGTCGTCTTACCTCCAGCCTGCCCCAATGTGGGGTGGTTCTTGACAGGGGTAATTTAAAAATTATTTACGTGTGTGGGCTCAAAAGGGTTTAAACAATGGATGATCACATAGCGTTTGGGATAGAGAATGAACTGCCTTTCATCATTTCGATCATCGTACCTTTCGCGAGAAAACTCTTTACCTTAGAAACATGGAATTTCCTACACTCGTCTCCCCAGTATATGAGCAAGGGACTGTGTATAGGATAAGGCTTGCCTTTCATCATCCTGACATGTCTCATTTAGCATGTTCAATTCATTCCACATCATTCATTAACTTGATTGATGGTGACGATCCTCAGTGAAATTGGTAATTAAACAGGTAAAACTATCATGCAAAATTCTCCTTTGAAAGGTCACAATTACTTCATGAACTCATCAGCTTTGAACACAAAGAGTTTGCAGCTTAAGAAAGAAAAAGGATTGGTAAAAAAATTGTTTTTTTTTTTTGTGTGGCAAACTTGTTGCCATTTCCAGGGATCGAACCCTGGTCGCTCTCGGACCTTTTCATTCCCCGTGCCACCAGGCCAAGGCGCTGGTGGTGTCCTCAGGGCATTTCTTTTTTCATTTAATTGAACTGACTCGGGGTCAACAGGTCTGATCAAATGAATTCGATATGTGTATGGAACAAGGCCTTCCATTCCCACACAATTCAATGAAGAAATGAGTACCTTCAACAAATTCTTTCAAGGGTAATACTTCTTCACAGCATCAGAGTTAACAGGTTTAGAAAACTCACGACCATCCATTTCTGTAAGGATTAAGGCACCTCCAGGGAGTACCCTCTTCACCATATACGGGCCGCTATAATTTGGAGCAAATTTGCCTCCAGGATCAGAAAAAATTGGCAACACCTTTCTTAGAACTAGATCATTCACTTCGAAGTGTCTTGGCCGTACCTTCCGATTGAAAGACTTGGCTACTCTTTGTTGATACGTCTGACCATGGCAAAGAGCTTTTAATCTCTTTTCATCAATCAGGTTCAACTGTTCAAACCTTTGTTGTGTCCATTCGGCCTCGGACAATTCCACTTGGGATAAGACTCTCAAAGAGGGGATTTCTACTTCTATAGGCAAGACTGCCTCCATGCCATAAACCAAGGAGAAAGGGGTCGCCTCGGTAGATGTTCGGATCAATGTCCGATATGCCATTAGAGCAAAAGGTAACCTGTCATGCCAATCTCGATAATTCTCAGCCGTCTTAGCCAGGATCTTCTTAATGTTCTTATTAGCTGCCTCAACGGCTCCATTCATTTGTGGGCGGTATGGTGATGAATTCAAATGCCTGATTTTGAACTCACTGAACAACTCATCAACGAACTTGTTATTCAGATTTGTCCCATTGTCAGTGACAATTGCTTCAGGGACACCATAACGGGCGATTATGTCACGCCGAATAAACTTCACAACGTTTCGAGCCGTGACATTAGCATATGATGCGGCTTCAATCCACTTTGAGAAATAATCTATTGCCACCAATATGAACCGGTGCCCATTTGAAGCTTTGGGATTTATCGGGCCAATCACATCGATCCCCCACATTGAGAAAGGCCATGGCTCAGATAGCTGGTGCAACTCCGTTGGAGGAACATTTATTTTATCTCCATGAATTTGACAACGATGGCAACTTCTAACATGCTGTATGCAGTCACTTTCCAGCGCAAGCCAATAGTAACCTAGTCTCATAATCTTCTTGGCTAACATGTGCCCATTCATGTGTGGGCCACAAACTCCTTCATGCACTTCTTGCATGATTTGGGTAGCTTCTGCTTCATCTACGCACCTCAATAAAACTGAATCATAAGATCTCTTGTATAAGTTCTTACCATTGACGAATAACTTTGAGGCCATCTTCATTATGTATTTTCTATCAGCTAGAGTGCTTCCTTCAGGGAATTCCTGCTTTTGAATATAGTTCATGATGTCGCAATACCATGGCTTCTCATCAAGCTCCTCATTCACGACCATACAATAAGAAGGTTTGGCTAGAACCTCAATTTTCAAAGGTTCAACTTCTAAACCATCAGTAACTTGCAACATGGATGACAATGTTGCCAAGGCATCGGCAAACTGATTATGAGATCTAGCCAAATAGTCAAACGAGATTTCATCGAACTCCTTCACCAATTCTTCGAGGTACTTATGATACGGCAGTAATTTGGCATCCCTGGTCTTCCATTCTCCTACAGTCTGGAGTATCATTAGTGCAGAATCTCCATATACCTTCAATGTGGCCACTCCCATTTCAATTGCGGCTTGAAGTCCGAGAATACAAGCTTCGTATTCAGCTATATTGTTAGTGCATGGGAATATTAGCTTCGCAGCTACTGGGTGGTGTTGTCCGTCTGGGGATATCGATCACGCTCCGGTGCGTAACCGGACAAGTTCACAGCTCCATCAAAGAACATAGACCATGCATCTTCATTTATGGCCAAAATACGATCATCCAGAGGATAATCATCATCATTCAAGGTTCTAGGATTCTCAGCCAATATATCGGCAATTACTCGGCCTTTAATTGATTTTTGTGGCATGAATTGCACGTCGAATTCTGAAATCAAGACCTGCCATTTGGCTAGCTTACCCACCAAAGCTGGTTGATTAAATAAATACTTGATAGGATCGTTCTCAGTCACGAGAAATGTCTGGTAATGCAAGGTGTACTGTCGCAGTCTATGCAATACCCATACTAACGCAGCACAAGTTTTTTCAGCATCAGAATATTTTAGCTCCGAGACAGTGAACTTTTTACTGAGATAATAAATGGCCTGTTCCTTTTGATCCACGGGACTTTTCTGAGCTAACATCGCGCCGAGTGACTCACTATGGATTGTGAGGTACATAATCAAAGGATGCCCTGATATTGGTGGGACAAGAACTGGGGGATTCATCAAATATTGCTTCAGCTTATCGAACGCCTCTCGACATTCCTCATTCCACTCAACTTGTACGTTTTTCCTCAAGAGTTTGAAGAACGGCTTAGCGGTCTCAGAGAGTTGGGAAATGAATCGTGCAATGTAATTCAATCTCCCTAGTAGACTCCGAACCTCCTTCACTGTCGATGGAGGTTGCAATTCACATATTGCCTTGGCTTTAGATGGGTCAATCTCGATCCCTTTACTACTTACCATAAACCCAAGTAATTTTCCTGATGTTGCCCCAAACACGCACTTGGCAGGGTTTAAACGGAGTTTGAATTCACGGACCGATCAAATAACTTTTTGAGGGTTTCAACATGACTTTTCCCAGGTCGGGTTTTTGCAATCATATCATCAACATATACCTTGATTTCTTCATGCATCATGTCATGGAACAACGTAACCATGGCTCGTTGGTAAGTTGCCCCCGCATTTTTAAGTCAGAAAGGCATGACCTTATAATGAAAGGTTCCCCACGGGGTGATAAATGCTGTCTTCTGTTTGTCTTCATCCTTCATTCTTATTTGGTTGTAACCAGAAAAACCATCCATGAAAGAGAATAGTTCAAATCCGGCAGTACTATCCACGAGAACATCGATATGTGGCAATGGGAAGTCGTCCTTTGGGCTGGCCTTGTTCAAATCACGGTAATCAACACACACTCGGACTCGACCGTCTTTCTTCATGACCGGTACTATGTTGGCCACCCATTCAGGGTATTGCGAGACTTCGATGAACCCCACTTTGAGAAGTTTCATTACTTCCTCTTCTATCTTCTTCGAGAGCTCGGTTTAGTCCTCCGGAGCTTCGCTTAGGATGCACGTCCGGATTAGTGGGCAAACAATGTTCCACAATTGATGGATCTAAACCCGGCATATCGGCGTATGTCCAAGCAAAGATATCTTGATATTCTTTTAGCAATTGAGTTAGATGCTGGCCTCATTTTTGGGAAGATTTGCCCCAATCTTTATCTCTTTGGGCTCCTTGGCATCACTCAGATTGATAGTGACGGTTTGCTCAGAGGTGAGAACTTTGGGTTTTTCATGTTGCTCCCAACTTTGTTGTACTCCAATGGAGTCACCATTTGGATCATCAGGGTTATCACCGTCATCGCTCACGACATTGGATTGGACCATTTTCTCCTCTTTGCCTATCATAAGGCTGCTCTCTTGTGGGCTAGCACCCATTTCCTCCGATGGTTCTTCATCAATGGCACCTATGAGGAGATCATCGAATAGAGTCGTGATTCCTTCCATGCCATCATCTGGATCCTCTATCTTTGAAGTTGTCGGGTCGTCCATGCCACTCCATCCATCGGGTACGATACCTCGGGTGGCGATCACTCCTCCTTCATCATGCATCATTCTAGCAGGGCCAGGGAATGTCTCGCGGATATCGAGGAGTAATGAGTTTTTCCTTTCTTGTTCATGTCCTCCACCCTTTCCATGGTACCCTAATCCGGCGGAACGAGACCTTCGAGGGGCTTCAATAGGGTTCCAGATACCCTGTTCTTTTTTACCAAGTCCACGGCCAGGAATAAAGCCATTTCCAACCATTACTCTTGCTACCATAACTGCTGCATTCGACACATCAGGAATGGGTGCTGTCAATCCTCGAGATGCATGAATAGTGGATACAAGCTCGAACGATTGGTAACTTGACTCCTCCCTATGTTCCGGCTCGACATAGGGGATGGCCGTCTCATGATAGATCCGATGATCCTCCTCGCCACGAACAATGACTAGTTTTCCTTTAACAACAAATTTCACGCTTTGGTGAAGACTTGATGGCACAGCTCCAGCAATATGAATCCAAGGACGCCCCAATAGGAAATTGAATGCAGTAGGAATGTCCATCACCTGGAAAAGGACGTTGAACATCACCGGTCCTATTTGCAGTTCAAGGTGGGTCTCCCCTATCACCTCCTTTCTCGTACCATCAAAAGCTCGGACGGAGGTCTTTGCAGCATTTATTTTTGACGGATCTATTTTAAGGCGGTGAAGAGTCGCCAATGGACAAATATTCAAGGCAGACCCATTATCAATGAGTACTCGAGCCACATGGGACGCCTTGCACTTGACGGATATATATAACGCCTTATTATGTCCCCTCCCCTTAAGAGGGAATTCTTCATCAGAAAAGGCTATTAAGTCCTTAAGAAGAATCGACCCTACAAATTCCTCCAACCTGTCTTCCTCGATTGTTTCTGGTACATGAACTTCGCTCAAAACCTTCATTAGAGACTTTTGATGTGTAGGAGACGTTTGCAAGAGTTCAAGTAAAGAGATTTGAGCGGGCAATTTCCGCAACTGGTCGACCACGTTATACTCACTTGCTTTGATTATAGCCAGAAATTCTTTGGCCTCTTCGTCAGTAACTGGCTTCGCGGGTTGGGCATTAGCTTGAGCATAGATTCGACCAGACCTTGTAATCAGGTCAACATCTAGCTCGTATGACCAAGGGACCGCTTTGTTATCCTTGTACTCATACAGCTGGGGCATCTCAATAATTATTTCTTCATCAGTTGAAGGCACTTCCACTATCAATTCTTCATGGTCGGAGGCGTCCTCAAGTGGGGGCATGTCCTCGATCAGTGGATCTGATTCACTCTTTTCAGCACTTAGCTTAGCAAATTCCTTCTCCCAATCAATGACGACTTCGGAGATAGTTGACACTGTTCTAGCTTGGTCAGCATATATGATCATGCCAGCCTTAACCATTTCTTGAACCCTTTCCTTCATGGTAGGCAAGGGAGGATTCTCATCTGTCGGATAGTAACCGACTCTAACTAATCCGCTATAGATATCTTTGACAGACACCTTCAAGTTCATTTTTTTGCTAGCATTGACCTCAAAGATTGCATTCACGTTTCCTTCATGCTCCGGCAATGGATTCTTCTTGACATTCGGTTGGGTGGTACGGAAAGAAAATGCCTTAGTATCCAACAAATTTTGGATCTTGTGCTTCAAAGTCAAACATTCATCGTTGAATGGCCGACCTCTCCCATATGATACTCACATTTTTGGAGGGGTCATAGTTGGAGAATTTTTCAGCATTGGGCCGCTTTGGTTCGTGGGAGATCAATCCTTTGTTTCGGAGTATCGGTAAGACCTGAGATAGAGGGCCAGGAAGAGGAGAGAACTGTCTTTTGGTGAATTGCCGCTGTGCAGGCACTCGGCCTCCATCTTGCTGATTCCCGGGGACACGAACCATCGGAGGCTTACTAGGGGCTGGTTGCACATATGTAACATTGACTTCGGTGGTTGGTTCTTTATCTTTCTTCATGGTGAACCTTTTGCCCCGAAGAGTTGGTTCATTGAACCATCCATCCCTTAGCCCCATCTCGATCTGTTCACCCACTGGGATAAGCTGGTTGAAGTTCTCAACGTATGTGCTAGCCATCCGGTTACGGAACTCATATGGGAGAGTCTTGACGAACAACTTCATCAACTCCTTGTTTGTAGGCTCAGGAGTGATTTGAGCCGCCAAGTTTCGCCACCTTACAGCGTACTCCTTAAATGACTCACTTTTCTTCTTCTCCATCCGCTCAAGATCCTCTCGGGAAGGTGCAATGTCCATGTTGAACTTATACTGCTTCAGGAAAGCATCAGCCACTTCACTCCAGGTGTCGAGAAGGTTTACATTTTTCATTATGTACCAGTTGAGTGCGGGCCCAGTCAAGCTTGCATGAAACGATTGGATCATAAGGGACTCGTTCTTGACGTATTGGGCCATGCGTACGTGGTACATTTGCAAATGAGCTTTTGGGCAGGAAGTACCATCATATTTCTCGAACTCCGGCATCTTAAACTTCTTCGGCACTTTGACTTTCTCATAAACCGACAAGTCGAACGGGAGTGAATTCCCGCGATTCTTGCAATTGTTTCGTTTCTCTTCAAGTTTGGCGAAGCGTTCATCTTGCTCCGCCTTAGGGACATTGTCGGGCTTAGCCTTTTCAGCTGTGATGAACAGTGGGTCATCCTCCAGTTTCGGCATGTCATCATCACCTATTTGGGCCTTGATCGTCTGCTTTGGGACTACTATCTCGGGGAGAGCGGATGCAAGAGTCTGATTCACTTGGAGAGATTGCATTTGATCTGTCATAAGTTGCATAGAGGTGAGCAACTGCTGGAGTTGATTTTCCACGGCGGTCATACGATCACGCATTTCGATTTGGTCGGCCATTTTTGCTCTTGATCGTGTAATGATGGGCGAACGTGGAAGATCCGTTATCACCTAATTTGAAGAAACGGACAAAAATAAGTATCTCATATGAAATGCACCGGTCCATGGCAATGGTCTAAAACTTTTATTCATTAATAGAGTTTTTGACAATACTAACAAAATAGAAGCAAGATTGATTCAAGCACTTCATTAATGAAATAGAAGCTCAAAAAGCCCTAAATAAACATACTAGGAAGGTAAATGACACAACTTCCTAAACATTAATCTAGAAATGAAACAACAAGATTGACTCAAACACTTCATCTAGCTTGATCAATATACACTCGGGACACCACTCGGCGCAATCGCTTATTCTCCTCCTGAGCTTTTTCAGCAACCCTTTTGAGGCGTTTATTCTCAGCGCGGTTGGTGATCTTCAGCGGCACCTCTGGTATCTTTGGAAGTAACTCCTATGGAATCTTGTGTTGTTGAATGTACTTAATTGAGGCATAGTACTTCATTTCTTTGCCCTTGAGCTCCTCCTCAGGCCACTTGAGTTTTCGTGGCTGGCACATATCCCACATTGATTTAATTGAATGGAATCTTCATGGTCTTGGTCTCCATCAACGAAGTTGGCTTGGAGTGGATCTGCTTGCAATGCCGGGGGAAGCTCTTGCACAACTTGATACTGACGGGTCACTCTAGTTGGATAGTATTCCGTTGCTCCAGTGAATCCTAGTAGAGGGATTGGGCCAACACCTCCACATGAAAGTCTCGCCACACGAACTTGGAACCACTTAGCATGCCATAGGAAGCCCTTGGAAGTTGGTTTTTTCATGAAAGCTAGCCACCTAGAATAATGGTAATCCGGTGCATGTTTCTGGTTGTTCTCAAATCTCATAATAGGGTGATTAGAGTTATTAACATCAAGTATAGTCATTGAACCACCAAACCCTTTTATATGAGAAAGAAACCAAATTTGTAAAAGCTCAGGAGAGGAATGGAAGGTCTTATCACCGCCTCCTTTAAATCGAGTGAGGGAAAGAAAGGTTTCAGCCAAAATAGTGTTTACGAAATTTTTTTCTCCCAACACTTGTTCAACTAAGTGAGCCATCAAAGGGTTAATAGCATTCTTGCAATGAGGAAAAAGTATAAACCCAAAGAAAGCTAAAAGGAAAACCCTTCTAATTTGAAATGAATTGCCATTTTCAAAACATTCTTTTAGAAAAGATAAATGACATGTATTGCGGTGAGCTTTTAAAACCTTTCTTACATTATCCTCCTTAATTCTCAGAAAATCGGATAAGGTCACAACGGGGTCTATTCCGATAGGTGGACTAATTAATTCAGCTTTCAAAGATTTTCCTATGGCAATGCTATACTCTTCCAAGGTGGGCATGAATTCATGCTTACCGCCGAAGATGAAAGTAGAAGTCTCGGGGCACCAACAATGAGCAAGTGCTTGGATGAGGCCGCCATGGATGTTGATACGCAGCAATGGGAGTAGTCGACTAATATGCGACTCTACAAATTGACGGCCAGCTTGGTCTAACTTGTCTCACCATGCGCTAAGCTCTTCCTTTGGAGGGAGAATAATTCGAATGTCCGGTATTCCCATTGTATATTGATCAAGACTCAGGACAATCCTAATGCCATGGACCGACAGAATGATATAATAAAGTAAGTAGATAGCAAGAGTGCGAATTTAGAAGACTTACTTTATCAATAAACAAAGGGCAATCACATAGACATGCGCATGGTAAGTGGCTCGATTTCTAGTCTATCAGGCTTAACAAAGTGAAACCACAAGAATGATCAGACTAGCCGCGGGCGTGCGAACTAAGTCGGGTCCTCATGACTTCGGCTTGGTCAAAGAGCCGACCTGGGTTGTGGGCATGCGAACCGAGGTAGGTACTCCTGACGCCAGAAAATAAACTTCGGGATTGAGATGGACGACTCATACCGCGGGTATGCGGTCGAAGTGGTATCCATATCAAAACCATCCTAGATGATCCTATGCGGCCCAGGTCCGGCGGCGGGTTGTGTGTGCAATAGTGTAGTGTAAATGCATAGGCATGCATAACAGTTTATATCAAACAACGCTTCGTTCATGAAAATAAACCATACATTCATACACCTCCCTGCAAAACAGAGGTCAGCAAACACTTCCCCTTATACCTCCCATTCTGCAAGAACATTTAACACCTTAAATGTTATGGACGTACCTGGGATCTTTGCTGCCAAACAAAAATATTTTTCAAAAAGAAAATTGGCCTAAGTCCACTAAGAGTTTCAACTCAAGTTCCCCAGCGGAGTCGCCAAGCTGTCGCGACCTCCCCGAAGCAGGTTGGACCACCTAAGGGTTAGGCTAATGGATTGTTAAGCCTAGACTTAACTCGGGCTCTCCCAAGCCCATACCAATTCGCGACTTAGGTTCAAGTTCTTAACATGCAATTGATTTTTCAATTAGGAGTCGCCACTAATCTATTTTTGGTGAGTCGATTAGAAACCCAAGTAAAGTAACGGGAGAATTACTTCACTCCTACGAACCAGAGATTGTGAGTTCGGGGACTTGATTACGCTAGATTTCTCTAACGCCCTTTCGGTACCTTTCTCTTTTAAAAAAAACATGTTTTGCAGGCAGCTTGGATTGATTTTAATTCACTTTCCTAACATGTGAGGTGATCATGCGGATGCGCAAACCACCAATTTAACACCCAAGAAAATGATGAATAAATTGCAGGACTTACCTCATAGCAACGAAAGTATCTGCATTGTTAGATCAGAATTCACATCAACAGACCTAGATATGATTTCTAATTAACAGGCAAATTCCCCTTCTTTTTTTGGTTTTTTACTTATTTAATAAGAATCATGCAATATGCAATGCATGCTACTAATCTAACATGAAATGGCATAACAATGTGTTCTAAACTACATGACATGGGTAAAATATTTTTTATTGTGTTTTCTTTAATGAACATGCAATAATCAAATATGCAAATCAAAACGACCTAATTATAATGACGGGCAATTTTTAATAAAATGAGCCTAGTTCTACATGACGTGCATTTTATGAACCTAATCCTACATGACGTGCACGTGATATTTCTAAAAATGCAATCTATCCTAAAAGTTGAAACTTAAAATGAGACATGCATTCTATTTTAATATGCATGGTGATTTTTTTTGTTTTTTTATATATATATAAAATTCGAAATTTTAAAAATTTGCACACAATTAAACATGCAATCTAAAAATCTAGCATCCTAAATTAATTAATAATTATTTTTTGAATTTTTTTATGAAAATTTGAAAAGTCTAATTCTAGGTTGACACGTGCAATTCTAAAAAAAAAAAAAAAAAAACTAAAAAAACTAATATCCCTAATGAATGCTTTTTTTTTGGATTTTTGTTATTTTATTTAAAAAAATAAATACGCTAACCCTAGACCTAATCTAACTTGCATTTTTTTGAATTTTTTATGAAAGCGAAATTAATTCAGATAACCCGATATCTAATCCAATCAAGATAAGATTAATATCAAAAACTGACGAACCATATCTCGTGCATGAGATCGGGTTAGTCAATTCTAAATTAAATCGCGAATCGAATCTCGGACGTGAGATTGGATTGTCGATTTTTGAAAGAGATCGTGAGTCGAATTTCGGGCGCGAAAATCGGACTCCTAATCCCTAATTTGAGGGGTTATTTCACATTGGAATTTCGATCATGCATTAATGAATAATCACACTAAAAAATATATAAAAACAAACTATAAACTATATAAGAAAAAGATAAAATAATAATAAAAAAAACTACCTAATGTTCCCCCTTTTGTTTTTTTGTTTTTCTTCTTTTTCTTTTCCCACGCACGGCTTGCTCGTGGGTCTCCAAGGCGGCGCTCCGGCGAGGACCGACCACAGGCGAATCGGCGGGGAGCGGCGAGCAGCGAGGAGGCACACGGGCTTCTGCAGGTCGTGTTCGGGGGGTTGCAACAGGAGGACCAGCAGCAGGTCGAACGGAGGCGTGGCTCTTCGTGATCCCGGGAGTGGTGGTGACGCTCGGGGTTCCAGCGACTGCAAGTCAGCAGCTGTGGCGGTGCGACAGCGGGCGCGGCGACGGGCAGGATTCAGTGACGGGTGCTGAGCGGGTTGCAACGGCGAGAGAGTTCGGGGCTCCGGCGGTAATAGGCAGCTGCAGAAGTGGCCTTGCAGGTGTTGCTCGAAAACTCGAGCTGCAGGAGGCGGGCGAGCGGAGGTGGCGCTCGGAGGGGGGTGCTCGCGGCGTGCGGTGGCTCGGCCTCCGGTCCTGGCGTCGCGGGTCGGCAGCAGAAACGGCGGAGAAAGAGCCGCGTCGGTTCGTTGTGGGTTGGTGGAGGTACGGTGGAGCGAACGTGGACGCGGGCAGTAGAAACTGGCGGAAAGTTCAGCGAAGGAGAAGAACAGTGGGCATCTCTCCTTTTTCTCCTGCAGCCGCACGTCCCTTCTCTATCTCTGCCCTCTCTCTCTGTACTTTCAGTTTTCTTTTCTACTGTTTCTGGCTGCACCTTTTGCTTTTCTCTATTTTTTTAATCTCCTCCCCCTGACTTCATTTTTTCTTGTTTCTCTCTGACGAGCGTCTCTCTTTTTTTAATTTTCTTCCTTTCTCTCCACTCGTGTGTTTCTCTATGGGTTCTCTCTTTTTTAATAGCTCGCACAAACCACTCCAGTGAATTTTTCATTCCCCCCTTTGACGCGGTTTCTTGTGGTCTTATTTATAGGCCGTCCATTGCCTCTTGAAGATAGCCAACATTATTGTGACAAGACGCAGCCGCAACTTTTCCAGGATTTAAGCTGAACTTTTCCCTTTTTTAATCTTATCCAGACCTTTCTTTGGGCCACCACTCCATTCTTCCACAAGGAAATCTTCTTGCAGGCGCATGTATGATTTTTTACGTCCCAATTTCGTGTGTGTATGTACGTGCATTAATGAGGAGGTTTCAATGAATTACGTCACCAAAGCTGATATATTATATAATATTATGGACTGCTTTTGCTTCTTTGAAGATTTCCCTCGTCCGCCAAATTTGTGCATGCATGCGCATGCATTAATGAGGGAGAGACAACGGACGTGCAAGAACTTCCTTCCCCCTTTTTTTTTTATTTTAGCTCTTTTGCATGTTCAGACCAGTGGAGAGAGACCATCCCTTCGTGTATGTAATTGACTGCGAGCCGTTGCGTCTTGTCGCGCTTTTAGTACCGATGCCAATGCGACTATATGAAATGCAATTTTACTATTTTTTTTTAGGGGTTAAAGATTAATCCCTAAATTTTTATGTAATTAATTACTAAATGATTAGTCAAAATTTAGGTGTCAACACATAGTCATAAGGATTCTAGTTCTGTTTTTTGTGCCTAACTTGCTGATTGGAATTATGTAATTGATATTTTGACTGAGTTTTAGCTTATGGGAATCGAATCGTATAGAAAATTCCGAACTAGAAATAAAACTCCAATTTTTATTATTTGGTTACCATGAAATTAATTCGGTCATCTCCATGATGTGATTGAATCATAATAAAGAGTCTGGTAAAAGGTGTGTTCTCTTGCATTGACGAAATGAGCAAAAACTAGTGTATACACTTGTTAAATCAGGTTCTAAGCAACCCATGGGTTGGACTAGGTTAGACTAGTTTATCAATTGATAGAAATGTGAGTGCAGACTAATCCCACAACATATTTTACTTTCTCGCACTCTTACATGTAAAGAATCTCATGTTTGAAATATGTACTTGAATATATCTTGCATTTTAGTCCACTCATCACTACGTACGTAATCTGTCACGCTAAAGACCAATTCTTAGACAGTCCAAAACCATGTTAGTTAAGTACATGGAAAAGACCGACCAAAAAACGAAATACTTGGAAAAGAGAAACCCCTTGTACCTGCCTTGTGCTTATTCAGACGTTAGCTAATGTCGAGCAAAATAAGAAAAGAAATGACCCAAATCATTAGTTTCAAATGAATAGAATTATAGAAGTGTAGGAGTATAATTACACCAGCACTTGGAACAGTAAGAGCCTTTCAGTTGTTTTGGATATAGACCAATTACGGTGAATTCTTTTTGGTAAGGTCTAGGAAAGTAATTATTCTAATTACGGTGAATTTTTCGCTCTCTTCCATTCCATTTTTAAGAATTCCTCTTGGTTCATGTATCTGGCAAAGATTTCTAGAATGGATTTTATTCGACTGCACTTTGGGTCCATTGACATTTCCTAGTCTTCAGAAATGTCGGGCATTGTAGGTGCCTCGTGTTTGATTATCAATGTCCAGAATTGTGTTGTTCTCTTTTTTTGATGATCAAACTGAGAGAACCTAAAAAAAAAAATTGAAGAAAGGAAAAAGAAAATCAAAACTACTCAAAATGGAGGTCGTCATGCTTGCTGGTCACAATTATAAGATGTTGCTGATTTTCCACAAGCAGATTGTCTCCAAGATCAAAATGCACTCTTTAACCATTAAAGAGAAATTTCTCGAGCTGGAGGAATGCTTCCCAAAAAAATTGCTCGAACAAGTAGCTACGACTGAAACTAGCTCCTTACTTGCTGTATGATGGATCTTCTTCAGATGTATCACAATCTTTCTCAACCTGATAAACCAAACTACCAAATCCTATATTATACAGCCACACCTACAACAAAAGGAAGATTACAATTACATGGGAACACCGTTATGAATACGATTAGTCACCAGAGAGGCAGGTGGAATCAAATCATTTTCACATTATCTCACATCAATATATCAATATGTTTTTACGTGGCTATCTTTGAGCTAATTACCAATAATTATAAGCATTAGTTTACTTGCATAATTTTTTTTTTGGTCGGTTTACATAATTTAAGAGTGGATAATTGCACATAGATTAAGACTAGGTAATCACCCATCTCTCTCTCTCTCTCACACAAATATATGGCAAACATTATACGTGCCTTGAACTTTGGAATAGGTACGAAAGACTCATGATGGCTTTTGCAGGAATGAGAGTTACTCAAATATTTCCAAAAGATCATGAATCCTACTAACTACCTTGCTTCGTTAAGAAAACAAACAAACAAGACAGTTATAATTTATACACTGAATCAATGTTGGAATATATGAGACTTCACTGGTTGTATAGGTTGAAAGAAATGCGAAGCAAAAGTCAAATTCAGTCACCAACGATTCCCCATAATTTATTTGATATTCTGTCAAGATCAAAGCTATACCTATCTAGGGAAGTGATGGTACTTCTGTGGGAACCGAGAATAGTACGACGGCAAATGAGGCACAACATCAAGTCCAGTACTAATTTGTAATGTTTTTTTTTTTTTTTGATGACCTAGGAAACTCCCGCACAGCCGACAGCTGAGAAGTAAACCCTGGGGAGGCATGTAGGAAACCACCACCCACGCACCCCGGATAAGTCGCCAAATGATCTGTCAGCCTTGCAGGGGCTTCGAACTCTAGACCTCCTGCGTGGAAGTCTGAAGCCTACCCAACAGAGCCACCGCGGCGGGTGGTACACAGTCACTGCATTAAAACACAAACACGGTATTGCAAATATGAGGTTGTCCAAATGTTAAAACCTGAACATTCAGTGCTTCATGATTGACCTGGAAATGAAGTGTTTCAGTTATATAAGTAAATCAAGCAAACGCTGGTCTGGAAAAACAGCTTCAGCACACTAGACAGCCAAATAACTTGAATATTAATACACCAATGGTCCTTTCAAGGTGGGGAAAAAAACACTTTGCATCAATAACCATATATTACATTTCACATACAAAGGTGAACAATAGAATAGCCCTTTCTCTCCATGAGGGTTGAAGGTCTAGCGTTAACACTGTTAAGATCCCATCCATAATTTTCCCAACACCAAAACCCACACACAACAAAACCAAACCCACCCTTAGCACCCAAAAAAGGTGTTAATAATATGGAATAGTGAGATTAGGAGTCAATTTACAACCGAGGCGCAATTAATTGCTTCCACAAGAAGCACTTGGATGTTGGTGGGGTGACTCACATCCTGCTTATAATATAAACATTCCAGGTTCATGGTAAAAATGCACCTTTAACTACAAAACTTACCGTCATAAACAGCAATGGAGAAACTAAATCTTAAAAAGGACTACAATGCATGGGCATGACATCACAATTGGCTCGAAACGATTTTCAGCATTAACCAGAAAGCAAAAGTGAAATTTTAAATCATTTAAACGTATTAGGACAAGATGATATACTTGCTACTAATACTTTGAGAAAGGGTATAGTCTAAAGTTCATGCACCCAATGATCATATCATAGGCCACATGAACATTTGTATAATCAGACTCCAAGATAAAGTTTATCTCTCAAAAATCACCACTTGGCATGGACATGAGAATCGATGGGACATGAATTTGGATTGGGTACCATTTCTGGGACCAGTTATGCAACAGGTGCCTAGAAAAGTACCCTGGACCACTCTGTCCAATAAAGCTGAGAGAAAGGCATACTTCAGACATCTTTGAATGAGCTCCAGCGTACAACATTCCTGGCTCTGTAGTCCAAATGAAAAAGAGTTGCTCCTTTTGATTAGAGAGAGACAGACAAAAACAGCACACCAAACACATATTTAGGATCGATATATAATATATTTTAAAATGCATTAGCACTTCAAGATTACCACATAAGATTTCAGCGTCAAGTGCTTTAAAAAGTTATTAAGTCCAGACCATAAGCATATCAACAACCCCATAAAGTTTCCAGCATATAGACTTTGTAATGATTAGTTGGAAGTGTCTTTAACCACTATATTTAGGTATTCAACCAACTTGAAGCTCCATAACTTAAAAGGTAAGACTCGATTCACACAACTAGATCTTCAACAATTGATGGTTTGAGTAGAGGGCTGTTTGCACCCCATTCTGTTTGTGCTTTGTCTATGGGTTGATTTACCAAAAACGAAAGAAAACATGATGCTGTCTATAACGAATTGAAAATGTAAATATGAGAGCAATAGAAAGTTCAAGATCCACATAAAGAGCCTAGACTCTTCAACACAGATTTGGCAGAGAATTCCAGATGACTCTTAACAGATTATAACTGGATAGTTGGAAGAACATGATAGAAAAAAAAAAAACCAACAAAATTCGCAAGTCCTGACTGTAACAGTTTTTAACTATCTTACCACAAGATCAAGTCCACAAAAGGATGCTATAGCCTTTCCCACAGAATTCCCTGTCACCATGACATTGATGTCTCTGTATAAATCCTTGGCTCTTATAACAGCATCCAAAATACCATGTCTAATTGTCGTATCATGATAAGCATAATAAAATCCATGATGAACCTAAGCAAAGATTAATTAAGGCTGTACCTCAATCCAAATAAGAAGTATCCACAGCTTGCAGGAGGCTAATCAACTCTAGAGCTAACCATGGCACCAGGCATGCCAGGGTAGTTTATGTCGAGCTGTTTCCATTAGAGATCTTTAGACATAAAAGCATCACAAGCATTGCAAATTGTTAGGTGACTGCGACACGAATTATATACCTGCAAGCAATGCCAAACACAAACCATCAGTTCAATGACTCCGAACCTCTGCTTTCGTATCTAAAGGTATTAATGATCAGTTCAGAAGCTACTTAAAGGAAGCAGCATATATGCCCACAAAATGTCATCTCAAGAATTGGCCATTTAGTGCTGAGGACCCATTCTTCTGGTAACCTTAGCAACAATGTCGTATTAAAACACATTAAGTTACCTTGGTCTTTCCATCACATCTAGGACAAGTCCATTTATTAAGTTCTGGCAAATCTGACGTGAACCTGCAAAATAAAAAGCTTTGCATCTAGTTACAATATTATCGTATTGAAATGGTGAAACCTGAAGGGTAATAACAAAAACAAGCTCTAGGTAAATGTGAAAACCTTTATAAAGAACACTTACAGCATATGCATACTCCACCACCATTGTCGAAAGAGTGTGATTGTAAACAGCTTCAGGAGCCTTGAAGCTCGCTCTAAGTTCTACATTTACCAGTTAAAGTAAATTTCAAATTGAAAATGCAGTCACAAGCTCATTCAATGACAAGCAATGAAGCAAGTTTCTTATATCTCTAGCAAGCTACTTCAACAAATCAAGTAGAGGAACACTTGAAGGAAACAAAATCTCAAAGCAATATTTCCGTATTTTTCTAACGTCCTTCTTCTTGAACATAAAGAGCTATATATTCAATGCAATGCGATGAAAAGGGAATAAGTAAACAACATGAGGTCCCTCTTTCACATAGAGCTACTCCACTGAAACCTAGAAGCTACGGTCCATTACTTAACTGGAGAAAAGCTGAATAGCTGATAGTCAATCACTGTGAGATACTCAACAAATTTTACCACCAAAGTAGAAACAGCGGGTGAAATTTTTATGGAACACAATATCATGCCCATTAGTTATATGTATTGTATTGCATTGCCAATACGAGGATGTCCGAATGTCAAAACCTGGACAATCTGTGCTTCATGATTTACCTCGAAATTATAAGCGTCCTTAGTTATATATGTAAATCAAGCAAGTGCTGGTCTAGAAATACTTGAATGTTAATACTTTCAAAAGGGGAAAAACTACTTTGCGTCAATAACCATAAATTGCATTTCACATACGAAGGTGAACGATAGAACAACCCTTTCTCTCCGTGAGGGTTGGAGGTCTAGCGTTACTCTGTCTAGATCACATCAGAATTTTCCCAAAACCAAACCCCACAGCCACAACAGAACCCACCCCACCCTCAACCCCAAGAAAAGGTGTTAATAATATGGAATAGTGAGATTGGGGTTGTATTTACAACCAAGGCACATTTAAATGCTTCCATAAGAAGCACTTGGATGGTGGGGTGAGTCATATTCTGCAAATGACATAAACAAAAAATGCGAGGTTCATGGTGAAAGTGCCCCTTGAATTCCAAAACTTACAGTCATTATTAGCAAAGGAGAAACTAAATCTTAAAAAGGGCCACAACGCGTGGAAAGGGCCATGACCCATGGACATAACGTCACAATCGGCTCAGAACAATTTTCAGCAAGAGACCACCAAACAAAAATGGCATTTTAAATCATCCAAGTGTTCAGACAAGATGTCATAGTTGCTATTAATAATTCAAGAAAACATTTAGTCTAAAGTTCATGCAACCTATGATCCTATCATAGGCCATGTGAATGTCTGTATAATCTAAGTCCAAGACAAAGTTTGACCATAAAAAATCACTTGTCATGGAGAAGAGAATTAATGGTACCTGACTTTGGGGTGGGTGGGTACCATTTATGGCATCAATTCCACAACAGGTGCCTAGAAAAATCTGGACCACTATGTCCAATATAGATGAGACAAAAAGGATAAGTTACACATTTTATAATTGGCTCCACCCTACAATATATCTGGCCCATTGTCCAACTAAAAGGAGCTGCTTCTTTCAGTTAAAGAATGACAGATGGAACGGCGCATAGAACACTGATTTAGGATCAATATATTCTAGTTTAAAATGCATTAGCACTTCAAGATTACATGGCATAAAATTTGAGCTTCAAGTGCTTGCAAAAGTTACATATCCAGACCATAAACATATCAATGATCCCATAAAGTTTCCAGCAACTAAACTTTGTAATGATTAGTTGGAAGTCTTTATCCACTATGTTTAGGTATTCAGCCAACTTGAAGCTCCATGGCTTAACATGTAAGACAATTCACATAATTAAATACGTAGACCATAGGTGGTTCAAGTAAAGTAGACCATAGGTGGTTCAAGTAAAGGGTTGTTTGCAACCCATTCTGCTTGTGTTTTGTCTACAGATTGATTTACCTAAAAAGGGAAAAGGAAAAAAAAAAAAGATGCTGACCAATAGTGAATATAAATACGAAGCCATTGAAAGTTCAAGTTATCCAAAGTCTCCAAAGTCTAGACTCTTGAAGGCAGAGTTGGCAGAGAAATTCCAGGTATCTCAAGGGACGAACACAGTAGAAAGAACCAATATCGAAACCATAACAAGCTTTTAACTATCTTACCACAATATCAAGTCCACAAAAGGATGCCATAGGCCCTACCGTAGAATGCCCTATCACCATGACGTTGAGGTCTATACATAAATCCTTGGCTCTTTTAACATCATCCGAAGTACCGGGTTGCATCGTCATATTGTGATAAGACTGTAACTCATTCCAAATTACAAGTATCCACAACTTGCAAGAGGCAAATAATCTCTAGAACTCACCATTGACCCCGGTGTCTAGGGGCAGTTTAGGTCAAGTTGTTTCCAGTAAAAATCTTCAACCCAATTCTGCATGCTGTAGACATAAATATAAGTAACCACTAGCTGAAAAGCTCAAACTTTTCCAAGAACAAAACTAGTAAAGTATGTGATCTCCTCATAACTCCATCTGAAATTACAAGCACATAACTTTCATGTCTTGGTGGAAATGATTCACTGTTTTCCCTTCTCATGGACAGCAGACCCATGTGCTTTGTGTACGCATTCACCGAAGGCTACTCTTCTTAGCTTAAATTTTCATCAAATTCTTCGCATGTCAATTGTAAGAGGAATGATTTCTAGAGTTAACATGCATACCCATGTTCTTGAGTACAATTGAAAGCTGTAACTGCAGCACTAAGGTCCTGGCCACCCCAATATATGCCTACAGGTAATTTATATTGATTAGAAATAAAAAACAAAAAATTAGATGAAATTCAAACATGGAGGCATCACAAGCATCGCAAATTGGTTGGCCTCCACCACACGAATTACATACATTCATGCAGTGTTGGACGTCAACTATCAGCTCAATGACTTTGAACACCTGCTTTCAAATCTAAAGGCATTGCAGCTAATAAGAGAAGGCAGCATATGCCCACAAAATCTCATCTCAAGAATTGGCCATTTAGTACTGTACTGTGGACCTATTTTTTAAGTTTACGCAGCCTTAGCAACAATGTCATATTCAAATGTAGTCAAATTACCTTGGTCTTTCCATATCAACCAGGACATGTCCAACTAAAAGGTTCTGTCGAATCTGACATGTAAACCTGCAAAGTAAAAAGCTTTGCATCTAGTTACAATGTCATTGTATTGAAATGGTGAAACCTGAAGGGTAATGACCACAACAAGCTCTAGGTATATGTGAAAATCTTTATAAAGAACACTTACAGTAGATGCATACTCCACCACCATCGTCGCAAGAGTGCGATTGTAAACAGCTGTATGAGCCTTGGACCTCACTCTAAGTTCTGCATTTACCAGTTGAGAAAATTTCAGATTGAAAATGCAGTTGCAAACTCATTCAATTACATGCAATGAAGCAAATCTCTTATGTCTCTACCAAGCTATTTCGACAAAATCAAGTGAGGGGAACACTTTAAGAAAACATAAACTGAAAACAATATTTCAGTATATTCCTGCAATCCTTGTTTGTGAACTTAAAGAACTATATATTCAAGGCAATGCGACGTAAGGGGAATAAGTAAACATAAGGCTCCTCTTTCAAATAAAGCTACTCCATGGAAACCTTCAAGCTACAGTCCATTACTCGATTGGAGAAAAGCTGAATAGCTTATAGTCGATCACTGTGAGATACTCAAAACAAATTTTATCCCCAAAATAGAAACGGCAGGATGAAATTTGTATTGAACAAACATAAGGAAATTCGATCGTACTGACCATATTCCAGTTGCAGCCTCAATCCAAACTCGACAATCCAAGAGCTTAACAAAACCAACCAAATACAACACAACACTGTCAGTCATATACTTTGAAAACATCAAATCTACACTAGAGGGATCATTCAGCTATAATTTTGCCACGCCCTGATCCTCGGGCACGCACACATCCTTCTACTTTGTCGATTTTAGAATGCGATATCCCAGGACAATGTATCGCCGACCCTTTCATTTTTTTTTTTTTAAGCACATGCGGAAGCAATTATAAATCCCCAGACAATAAAACAATGGGATAGAAAAGCAGGCTATATTTTTCATATTGAAATCTACAACCAAACTCTTATACATGGCATTAGGCAAAGCACTTCACAAACTATTCACAACACTTCGAAGCCTCACTCTATCTACACATATACAAAGGCTTCACAAAGAGATGGGATCTCAATCCTCATCTGGGTCATACTCAGGGTCATCCTGATCCTCCTCTGATTCCTCTTCACTCACATCATTCTCTTCCAAATCATCATCCTCTTCTTCAGCTTCATCCTCAGCTTCAGACGCCGGCTCATCTTTAGGCATCTCCTCAGCTGCTCCCCAGTCTTCTTCCTCTTCCAGTCTTCCCATCTCTTGCTGTGGCATCTCACCGTTACCTTCATGTCCAATGTCCTCCTCAGTCGAATAGACAGGAGCACTAGTCTCGGCCTCCTGCTGTGGGTCCCTCCCGTCCACTACCGATCCACTCACTCGATCGGCTGTTCCCTCTCCAAATGCCAATTCCATCACGTCAAACGGCACATCCTCTTCTAGGATAGGACCTTCTCTACGCCCATCAAAGTAATCACGGTACCAAGACCGATACTTGTGGGGCCTCGGGTCTTCCTCACCCACATCAACCCAGACGGTTGACTGGACTAAAACGTACACTAATCCTTCCGGATGAGGGTGGACATGGAAATGGGTCTCAAACTCAGAAATGTGCTCCGGGACACCATAATGCATACGGGGACGAGGAGGTGGAGGTCCTGCCATTCTAAGGGCCTGAAATGATATCCCACAATCGGGATGAGACTACGTCTCAACGAGTTCTACCCCACTAAGACTCAATTAGGGAACCAATACACCACACGGTTGCCTAAACACAGCACGAGTCAGAGGACTTACCTTGGCCTCAGATCTCACCTGCATGTTAGCACAGATCAAATAGACACCTCAGCAATCACATCACAGATCGAAGCATCGATCAAATCGACCTAGTCGATTACATGTCAACAAGACCACTCACGGTCATCTCCCTTCAATCATTCAGTTCACAGCATCCAACCCAGGCAATGAATCACATCAAGTCACACTCAGATCGAATCATCGACCAATCGACCTAGTCGATTACAAGTCAATTAGACCATCTCATGGTCATTTCCAAATCAATTGGTCAATTCACAACATTAGATCAAGCAATGATCAATCGACCTAGTCGATTACATGTCATCACGACCCATACTTGGTCGGCACATTCAATACTATTTATAAGTCCGACCATAGTCCAGGATTGCTCACCCAAAGCTGACCATTAGATAGTATAACTCGCTTGAAGCTGATAATAAAGTATACTGCTCACCCAAAGCTGACATATCGCCCGTAGGTCGATATAGTATATTGGTATACTGCTCACCCAAAGCTGACATATCGCCAGAAAGTCGATATAGTATACTGGTATACTGCTCACCCAAAGCTGACATATCGCCCGAAGGCCGATATAGTATACCCTCTCCACCATCCAATATTCCCATTATCTTTATCATACACGATTAAATAGTCGTGTGGATATACGATCGGCCTCAGCCAAAATATTGTAATTTCCTTCTTCATAATTCTCACCATTCTCTATAGCCCACCAAAACACTTTTGGTGCTGGCAACCGACACCCGGTTACTTTCCAATTAATAATCAAAGATTATTCCATTAAAGGATAATTCTCACTTTCACAAATGATTCAATTCAGCCCAAACTAAAACTCGATTAAATAAACAAACTGCTCCATGACAATCGGCACGAAATTTCGATTGTCGGCCATCTCAATCTTAATTTCTGAAAATTAATTCATTAATTAATTAATTTCGAAAATTAATTATTAAATATTAAAAATTCCATTTAGCTCAAAATAAGGCCCAATTGAATAAACGAACTTCACCACGGTCACCAGCATAAATTTCCGGTCACGGGGCATCCCAGTTGAATTTTCGGAAAATAAATAATTATTTAAATAATTGAATTAATTTAGCTTAAAATAAAGTCCGATTAAATAAACGGACTTCGCCACGATCATCAGCATAATATTCCGGTTCCAGACCATCTCCCTTGAATTTTCGGAAAATAAATAATTATTTAATTAATTCCGAAAATTAATATTTAAATGCCAAAAATCTCCCTTAGGCCCGAATCATCAAATTGAAGCTCAATTAGGGGTCCGAAAATTCCCGAGATGCCTTCCATAAATAGTAGACCACGTCTACTTGCTAATTGCACAATCAATTTATCAAATTCACATAGCAATTGATTAATAAATACTAATCAATACTAAACTAACAACCTAAACCTAATTAATCAAGACTAATCAACCATTAAGCGTAATTAGTTCACTAAGCAAGGATTAGTGAGATTACTCATCAAATCGCGTGCAAACCGGATCAATCCGACGGGGGCGACGCGAGGAACAACAAACTCCAAAGCGGGCCTCGGGTTCGGGGCCCAGAAACGGCCCGAAATCAGCCACGAACCGGCTGGAAACCCACACGACGGGGTTACTGGTTCGCTGCAAAACGGAGAGAAACAGAGGGGAATGGGGCGGCAAGAGGTCGGGAAAGATGGGCGGAGCTCTGGGAAGGCTACACGGCGGCCGATCGGAGCTGGGCGGCGGTCCGGCGGTGGCTGAACAGAAGCCGGACGGAAGATGCAGGGGTCGGGTTGCAGAGGGGAGTGGCACACGCGGCCAGGCGGAGCACGCGGCGTCGCGCGGGCGGTGGCGCGGCGGCTCTGGTGCGACGGCGTCCGAGCGGCTGGCCGCTGCTCCTTCGGCGGTGCTGCTCGTTGTTTCCGTCGGGGCTTCACACGAAACAGAGAGGGGGAGGAGGAGAGCTTCGACGGTGGCTGAAAGGGAAGGCAAGAGAGGCGGAGAAGAGGGGCGGACGGCGCGGCGCGAACGGCGCGCGGCGGCGGAGTGTGGGCGGCGACGGCGAGCTCCTTCGGCTCCAGGCGTGCTGCCTCTGTTTCTGTCTTCTGTTTTCTGTTCAAACCGTGAGGAGGAAGAGAGAGTCGAGCGAGAGAGAAGGAGGGATGAGAGAGAAGAAGAGAGGATAAGTATTGAAAAATTAAAGAAGAGAGAAAGAAAAAGAAACAAAGTGGAAGCCAGCTAGTATTCGGCTGGGGGAGGGGGCAATCCGCACGAGGGAATAGAAAAGAGAGAGAGAGAGAGAGAGAGAAAGAGAAAGAAAGAGAAAGGAAGAAAGAGAGGGAGAAATGGAAAAAGTGTGTTTGGCCACAAAGGGAAAGAAAATAGGAATATTACAAAAATAAAAGGATTTTCTCAATAGAAAATCCTAATCTCAATTTCTTTTTAATTTGGCTCGTAGAAAATTCAAGAAAATATCAACTTAGATTTCATGGTCCCCACTTGCCATTGCATCCAAAAATCCCTCTTAGATTTCTCTCTAATAGCTCTCCCAAAATCAATTGATATTTCCATTACCAATTTGATCATTTCTTTATCCAAGAATCCCCCCACACTCCTCGATTTCACCATCAAAATTAATCTTCGACTTGAACTGAACGAAAACGGCCCTAACTTGACTTTTTCCCAAAAAGTCTTTATTGTCAGAGGAATCTTCTGAGACTGAGTCGTGGATCCTAGAATTTATTGTGACATGGTAGAACCTTCAATTTCTGAAATCGGACTCGAATTGACGGTTAATTTCCATTTGGCGCGTTTTTAGCGTAACTTAGACTACTGGGTGGTTTTCAGAACTTTTTAAGGCACTTAACCCGTGGTCGATTTTCTTCGAACCACTATGAACCCATTCGACTCAATAACGACTCTCGATTATCGTGAAAATCTCGAGGATTCAATTACGGACACAGGGTACCAAAACGACAGTAAAATCAAATTAGTGTCGGTCGACGAGAATTTCCCAATTTAGTGGAGTCACCCACGATCGGTCATACATCTCAGTCGAACAGACCTATCTCTGATCTTAAATCGATTTTTCTTAACTGTGCCGCAATGACCTCTAAAGATAAACACGGTCGAGAAGCCGACTCTTGATCAAACTCTCAAGTTTGTTGCCTTAAATTTTCTTAATTACTCACCCAGACAGTCTAGTTATCTCAAGAGTGATCGGCTCTGAGAATAGCCCTATAAACGCATCAACGAAATGCCCGATTAATTTAGTAGAAAACAGATTGAGAAATTCAGGATGTCACAAATTTGGCCCACTCAATCAGGCACTACAGCACCACAACACGGTCAACTATTCCCCCAAACCTGAAATTCCTAATCAGCCAAATTCACTACACAAATCTCACTTCCCCAGGCTCAAGACCAATGTACTCGATGCTAAAGCCAGTCTATACGAACCTTATCACGATCCAGACTCCCAATGCGAATCACGTCAGAGGATCACAACCGTAACTAATTACATGAACACGAGTTGCAATGAAGCATTGTCAGAACCACCATCGCCGTCAACCACGACCTGTTTCGCTCCACATTATTGTGCAAGAGGGAAGGATCGAACAGCATCGTCGAGAAAAAAAAAAAACACGATATCGTGCAACAAAAGAAATGCCAATCTCCACAACCTTTCCTTCCATATACGCAAAACGGTCACGCGCTGTCGAATGGCGCGGTCGCCTGGCGAGATGGAGAGATCGATTGCGGTCTTTGTCCATATTGCTCGAATTCAAACCTCGGATTCTGGTCTCGTAGGTGAGTGGACTCTTATAGTGATTTTCGCGACGGATGGCGATCGAAAGCTCCGCCGACTTTGGGGCGGGGGACGAAGGAGGGGGACGATGGATTTGCTGTTTTTCCTGATT
Source organism: Eucalyptus brandiana (assembly GCA_014182725.1). Classification (NCBI taxonomy): domain Eukaryota; kingdom Viridiplantae; phylum Streptophyta; class Magnoliopsida; order Myrtales; family Myrtaceae; genus Eucalyptus; species Eucalyptus brandiana. Next base: position 48,946,999 of record CM024675.1, on the reverse strand, counting down.
TGCACTCGGGCACTTGCTCTGTTGGCGGGTGTACTCAGTGTCACGTCCGGTGATTTCGTCGTTTCTGTGAGGGCAATGAAGGAAGTTTGGCTAAAATGAGGCGTGCTCCCGGACAAATTTCCGTTCTCTCTGTCTCTCTTCTTTTGGCGCTTCCTTTGATGTCTTTCAAATGAGCACTTTCGACTCTGCTTGGTTCAATTAGTGGGTTCAAACTAGAATTACGAAAAATGCATGAAAATTAGAGTGAATATTACTTATCCATTTATTGATATTCGTGGAAGTATACAAAGATGCGGATTACTCTATCATGATAGCAAGCTTATTGAGATAAATTTTTGCAATTCCAAGCTCGAATCCATCTCATAACTTGAATTATTCAAAATTTTTCTTTTATTGATATTATGCAAACTTGAAAAGAATGTAATTCGAGATGTGTGAAAAGCAAGCAAAACTTGATTGTGGACTGTGGAACCACAGTCCGAGAACATGGCTTATCCATGACGTATTGATTCTTGAATATTCTTTGAAACTTAATGGAAGTGGATTCAATAGTTTTTATTTTTTACTTTAGATAAATATATATACAATAGTTTGAGCTGAGTCGTTTTATCTAATATTTACAAAATATTTATAGTGAGAATATGACGAACTGATGACCATAGATGCTATCATCATCTCATAATTACTTGATTGATGAATGAGTTGTACAACCATGGGGATTGAAAACTTCACTTTATGTGTAAAAGAGAATAAAAGAAAAAGGTCCATAATCTCTAAGAACAAAAGTCATTGGAGTTTTTTCTTAGGCTAAGTTTGAAGTAAAAAGAATTGTAACCTCACGCAACAAAAGTCACATGATGTCATTTTAAAAAGGGTTAATACCTTAAAAAACCCAAAACTGGTACACTTGTGACAAATTTACCCAAAACTATTTTTTTGACCATGAAAAACCCCAAATTGGTAAATTTGTGACAAATTTATCCCGACTGATTATAAAAAATCATAAACTGGTACATTTATGACAAATTTACCCTAAACTGGTAAATTTGTAACAAATATACCATATGCTAAATTGGATTAATACCACAAAAAAATCATAAAAATTGTAAAATGTGACAAACAGAACGTAAAATCCTAAATCGGTATACTGGTTAACTGTCACGTGTCATTTAACTTAATAATTTGAGAATAAAATTTAACGAAAACTAACATAGAGTAAATTTGTCACAAGTGTACCAGTTTGGGATAAATTTGTCAAACGTATACCAGTTTGGGGTTTTTGGTGGTCAAAAAAATAGTTTGGGGTAAATTTGTCACAAGTGTACCAGTTTGGGGTTTTTTAGGGTATTATCCCTTTTAAAAATATCAAAAAGAGTGTGAATGATTTTTATTTTTAAATTGCAATTAGCTCACACAAACAAAATAATATAAGAACCACACCCCAATGTGTGGTACATGCGATGTTTGGTTGCTCTCACGGATTTATATTCATAATCAAATGATTATAAAATCACAAAAAAAAAAATCAGTACACGAAAAAAAAAAGGTGGAAGTTAAAGAATAAGTGAAATTCAAGAGAAATTATTGGGAAGAGTAAATTAATCAATTTTATAGAAACCAATCTTTAAATTTCTTCCTTTATTGGTAACATATACGCATCAATCCCTCATTCACCTGAAGTCAAATTTATAAGCACAAGACAGATTTATAGATCACTCTTTTTTTTATTAAGTTCATACACCGCTCATTCACTTTGAAAGTATAAAAAAACCAAAATTAAAAGTGAAAAAGTCGCATTCGCAATCCAACCCCAACCCCAAGCACGACAACCCAATGGTGAAGGGATCATGCCATCTTCCCTTAATTCACCAATTCAAATCATGTCGCGATATGCCCCTGGACTTTTTCGTGCGGGTTAGTAAGTGAACTTTCACTAGTTAGTATTTCAGGCATTCACAACGTTCCATGGAAATATTTTTAAGCTTTTGGCATAGTAGTTACAATGATAGGCTTACACACTTGACAATGGACTGAGTGGCTATGTCAAATGAGATATTTTGAGACAGACATAACACTTTATGTAATGACAAGAATGGATAATCATTTTTTTATCCTCTTCCCACATTTTTTAAACTTATCAAAAGTTCTCATGAGCAACCGAATATGTTTTCCAAGCATGACAGGCTTGAAGTCAAAAAATTAGGGAAAATTTTATAAAATGACCAAAGTGCCCTCATTTTTCAAATAAGGGCATGAAATGGACTCTGTTTTAAATAAAGACCTGAAGTAACCTTAGTTGTTTCAAATAAGGGCTTGACCTTATCGGTCGCCGCTTGGCTAATTTTTTTTGATTAGTCAAGAGTGTTTTCGTCCAAATTTTCTTCTCTTTTTTTTCTCTTTTCTTCTTTTTTTCTTTTTGACGTCGACCGGCAACTGCTAGCAAAGGCCGGCGAAGGCTCAACAACCATCATCGGCCGTTGGGAAGGGCTGGCGAGGGCCTGCAAGCACTCACCGGCAATGGGTGAGGACTCGAAAGCCCTCATGAATGGCCACGAGGGGCGGCCTTTGCTCAAGTGAGATAGGTGAGGCCATCCCTTGCTTGTGGCCGGCATGGGTGGCCCTTGCCCAACCCTCCGTGGGCATCACCGATGGCCAACTGGCCACCGTCAAAAAGGAATAAGAAGAACGGAAAAAAAAAAGAAAAAAAAACAACAAAGGAAGAAAAAAAATAAAATGGTAAATGACAAAAATACCTTGACTATTAGAAAGTCAAATCCTTATTAGAAACGGACATAGCTACTTCAGACCCTTATTCAAAACAGACACAATCACTTTAGCCCTTATTTGAGAAAGTGATGGCACTTCACGTTCTTATTCGAAACAAGATCCACTTCGGGCTTTTATTTAAGAAAATGAGGGCACTTTGACTCCAATTTTGGAATTTTCCCAAAAGATCATTTGAGAACCAAAACATACAACAAAATGATTGTGCAAATGAAAAGGTAAGTAGCAACAATCGAATGCAGAAGAAGAATCAGATGACTATATTAGCAAGATATAAAATTTTGAACTTAGCACACAACTTGTGTAGATAAAGCTCGCCAAAATCAAGAGCCCTTGCACGCACACATGCTTTTGTAACTTTCGGACAAAGGTCGCAGTTAAAATTCTCATGAATTCGAAGATTTGACAATTTCTGTGATGAAAGAAAAAACCAAGTTAATTTATTGACTACTCAAAAATGAAAACTATACTTCTCAAATGGAGCCAGAGGTCAACTGACAAATCTGCGTAAGTTCTGCAAGACATCAGAGAGAAGCTTAATATCCTCTCTGTTCTTGCAATTTTCAATCATTGACCACGTCCATGCGTTTGGAGCCACGGTTTTCTTTTTCTTCATATTAACGGATTCAAGAATTTTATCATACATCTCCTTCACGGTCTCTGCACAATATGACAAGAACCAAATATCAGAGAAAGAACTACACAATTTGTCAAGAAACAAATTAGATGGGGAAAAGGAAAAAACCTGTGGGTTCCTCCTTTTCAGCACTTGCTTCAGAAGAATACTGTAAACTCGAAATTATCGAATACAAGGCTGCAGGCAATCTATTGCCATGAATCGGCCTGGGAATTCCAACGACAATCACATCAAAACCTTTCACTGCAGAGAGAAATGCAGCTCCGTTTTGTATCAACAAACTAATTCAACCCGGAACCGACATTTAAGAACATGAAGCAACTCGACTCGAAGAAATAATTCGACATGATTAATCCTAGGAATCACGTCTCCAACATCAAATCCACGAAAGCAAACACCATGAACGCAATAATAATACGACATCTCAATTAAACAAGCACAATCCTGACAGCTTAATCATCCCTCCGCTTCAACTTGACTAAACCAGGTGCACATCCCTCGAATGAGTTACTCAGAATTCTTCATCAATCATCAAACGCTCTCCCCCCCACCCCAAAACCATATCCAGACATCAAACTCAACCTAAAAAAGCCCCCGCTAACAAAGAACCATCGCTCCGGCATCTACAATCCACGTCGAGATCCCTCGGCAGCAATGAACAAAAAAATCCGACAGACGAGAAGCGCGGTACCTGCGAAACCGAGGGACTGAGCAGCAGAGGAGAAGGAGGAGCTGCGATCTCGACGTGCCTGCGCACGAATCCGAGCGCATTCCGCGACTCGGCGGTCATTCGGAGGGACGAAGCCAGCCGAGCCGACATGAACCGGAGGCTTGAGAATGCGCCAGAGCCTGCGAGCTCTCGCGGCGGCGTGCATAGCTCCGGCGCGATCGAATCAACGAGCCGACGAGTTCCTCGCGCCGGAAGGTCCGTGCTGTTGCCGAGCGAGGTTTTTCGGCTGCTCAGGGTTTTGCGAGGAGGAAGAAGAAATGAGGTAATGTTCGCCTGCGGCGGCGTCTATGGCCACTTACGGTGTGGAACGTTCAGAAAACTTTTGCAAACGACACTCTCAAATTGAAAATGGACAAATGTTTAGAAATGCTTCTTATTTAGCCTAAAAAAAAAAAAAAATTATGGTAAGTTGAGAGAAATTTAAATTCCATCTGGGAAGCAAAGTCTTTGTGGGATTAATTGACGATATCTTGATTATTCATTTTAGTAACATTATTATAATTCCCTTACCAAAAAAAAAAAAAAAAAAAAACATTATTATAATTCCTCTTCACAAGAAAGATGGTATTTAGCTTTCTAAGTTGATATTTTTGGGATAAATTGGCCCATTTTGATTTAGTGGTTCAAGAGAGGATTTGTACGTGCATTTGGAATATCGTATAAGTTGAATTTTCTACACGATTAAGTGCAAACAATTTCATATTTGGCGACCATATGAATTCTATGGTTTATAAGATAGATGATATTGGGCAAATATAAAAAGCGTGTCTCATTTTTTACATATATCAAATACATATGAGTTTTACCTTTGGAGACCCTTTCCACTTCTGCATCAATTTGCCTTGCATTCTTGGTTTTTTCTCAAAAAAATGTCTATCCCCATCCTAAATTCTTATATCCAAAAAAAAACACTCCAAGCCACCTGAAAATTAAACCACTCAAACGTGGAGCAAAAAACTAAAATAAGTTTACAAGAAGGGACGGTTTAATCTTTCAATATTGGATTTTACTCAGATGCATGGGAAAGTTAATTGTAAACAAGGTTTTTCATTGAACTACCCACAGTAAGGTTGGGTTGAAAGCAAAAAAAAAAAAAAAGACCACCGATAATAAGAAACGAGCTGTCGTTTTCTAGATTCGAGGGAAATACTCCCCTTTTTAACTTGAGCTGCAACTGTCTCCCCTCCACCCTCTATACACAACAGAAAGAACTCCTTCCTTTTGTCAGCCACGGAAACGGACCGCTTAAGCAAATCAAAACTCCAACAGACAAAGAGGAAAAAAACCCAAAACTTCATTACGATCTGATGCATAAAGGGAGAGGGGATCAATCCTCCAATCTTAATTCCTTCGATTGACATTCTTTTTCACAAAAATGGGTTGTGGGGAGTCGAAGAATGCTGTTGCCACCGGAAACACCATAACCAAAGGCAGGAGTTCAAGCGCCCATCCAGAGAAGAACACACAAGTGGAACAAAACGTTCCTCAGGTGGAAGCAAGTGGGAATGGCGCGGCATTACTTGTGCAACAAGAAATCAATAATGCGGTGAGCCAGGATACGGGAACTGCAACTGATGTTAAGGACATAACTGAACATCCCAGGCCCAAACAAGAAGAAGAGAACAAAGGAGAAGAGACAAAGGCCGAGTATGAAGACAAAGAGGGAGAGAAGCATGTCGAAGAAGAGAAGGAGATTGGGCCAGAGCAGGAGCTAGAGCCGGAGATGAAACCGGTAGTAGAAGAGGAAGAGGCAGAGCCCGGGAGATTCATATCCCACGACTCATGGGATCATTACTTCTCTCCGAGAAGAGATGAGGAAGAGCTGGAAGGCAACGTGTCTGAGGGGCTCTCCTCCGAGTACAACTCACCCTGGCATGAACCAGTGAAGGAGGGCAAGTACGGTAAAGTGGTTGTTGAAGAGAAGAATCCAACTGGACTGGAAAAGGCAGGGGAATGGAAGAAGGAAATTGACTCCGCTCCTGATGAGGTAATTGAATGAGTCTTGTGAGATTTAATGGCTGAGTTCTAATAATAGAGACATGTATTCAGGATCAAAAGGTCACGGTTGCAGGTTCGCGGACATATGTCTTAACGTGGATTATGTTTATGCTAATGTACACAACCCGTTTTTTTCCCTTGATTTTGATACATTTACTGTGCATTTGGACATTGACACGAAGGCCAAGAAGTACAAACATCTCAGACTTGACTGTTTGAGCTGGTTTTCTGATCGAGATGGTTGACTCTAGAAAAAGTTTACGGAACCATGTTTCTCTGCAGGAAGTCGTGGCTGATTTAGCAAGTGGAGAAGTAGCGAAGAGCAACTGAATCGAAGAAGCAGCATTGTGAGAACAATTTCCGTAACTAATCTCAAGCAGCCTTTTATGTGTTAGTTACTTAGAATAACAGTCATGTAGTTTGGTTCTAGATGCTGAAAATTGTCAGAACAGAGAACAGACTTGAGGTTGGAGCCTCGGATGCAATTTATATGATTTGATATGCGTGCATTGGGGCTGGAGAGATGATCCTAATTTCTATATAAAAAAACTCCCGAGGAATGCTGCACCTTGCGGTGTTGCACTCTCAGAAGACAAAGTTGAAATTAAAAGGATCCTTGAATCACATAAGGTGATCAAAACATAACCGAAGAGTGACGGAGGCTAGATTTAAAGTACTTAAAACAAGTACACTAGCTCAAATGCAATTTAAACATCTAGCTATATCTGAAATAATGACTACGACATTGGCACTTCATTTTAAGACATCAAGTGAATAGCGGCAGTGTATCAAAATTTTATTCTAAACTTGGAATACCTAAAACTAATGTTTTCAGAATATCTGAATGCAAGTCCTTGGCGGAGAAAATTTCGTGATAGTTTGGAAAGTGGAGGGCCACATCTCCAGAACCACATCAGAAAGATCCAATTTTCATGCTTAGATATAAGTAGAGCAATTTTTTTCCTAATTGTAGTCTGTGAGCTCGGAGCCTAGTATGATCACATTTTCAATGATCACTCAACGTGGACATCTTTATTTCTGAGATGCCTAACAATGCGGGAATGTGCCTGTCCTAATTTTGATGGATTAGTTATAACAGAAGCTGAGGTTCGGTATCAATTCTTCCCCAGATAGAGGGGATTCTCAATCATCCTGACTAGATTATTGAAAAAAGATATATCTATATCAAAATCATCCACGAAATTGTTGATGACCCTTACACTATGCATTAGAAGATGAAAAACACGAAACCCCACTGCTCTTTGGCTGTATATCGGAAAAAAATAGAGTTACTGAGAATTGTCGATTTTGTCACTATCAAATTACGTTGCGATATCCTATCGAAACAGGATAACCGTGTCTAGCAAATCAGCTTATAATTAATTATCCCTGGAGATTGTCTTCTCTGCCGTTTATTTCTAGGATTTCTTCAAGAGAAGACTTTAAGTAGGCATTACTGGAGATGGTGCTACAAAAAAAAAAAAAAATGAAGCAGCTGTAACAATGGAATGGTAGACCCCTCTACTTGCATATACGCTCGAAAAAAAATACAGGAAATGAAGGTTTGATCAGGATTTGATTACAAGGGTTTGTTGAGCTTTATGGGATTATATACTTGATCAGGTATTACCGACTTCCTTTATATCGGCTTGATCGATGCAGGAATCCGTGCTTACAGAGATGATGAAGAACCGTGCATTGGGGGTAGAGATTGGCATTAAGCTTCTCCAAGCAATCAAGCGGTCAAGAATGTCCATATCGATTTTGTCAAAACATTATGCCTTTATTGAATGGTGTCTCAAGGAGTTGGTTCAGATGCTGGAGTGCAAGAAAACCAAGAGACAGAACATCATGCTAGTTTTCTTGGATGTGGAACCTTCTGAGGTTTGGTAGCAACAAACAAGAGGTGATACAGTGATGGAACTATTAGCGAACGGAAGGCCACTCCATGGAAGTTCGAGCACTAAAGGGAGGGGTCGTATAAAGCATGCCCGACAGATCATTCAGAAATCATGCCAAAAATGGCATTGTTCACCGGGGTTTGACTTTTTCTTAGCTTAAGTATATGTTGTAAGTCCATTTTCATCTTTCACTTGGCGAATAAATTCAACAAGGATTCTGTCCAAACGAGGTCTTAAATTTTTCTAATTTGGTTTTGCATGACAATCCGTTGGTCAACCCAAATTTCCAATTCCAAGTGTTCTTCTACTCCCCAAGTATCAGCCTCAAAAGTGACTTAAAGAAAACATTCATCAAGATGGTTTTTAGCGAGTTGAAAAAGGGTTATTCAGTATTATCGGATTGCTTGGTTAAAGTAGATAACCGCGTGAGTGAAATCAAGAGAATGATTGGCCCTTATATAGATGAAACACTGATTGCTAGTACCCATGGAATGGGCGGTGCTAGAAAGACCACTCTTGTCATAATCATCTACAATCAACTTTCACCTGATTTCGAAGATTGTTGTTTCCTTTCTAACATTTTAGAAACTTCGAAGGTGAAGGGTGGTGAGTAATTGCAGAATTAGCTCATCTCGACATCCTCAAAAGGAAATGGACAAATATAAGTAACCGTGATGAAGGGATTAAGATGATTAAAGATAGGTTGTGTTTCGAAAGGCTTCTTCTCATCAATGATGTCGAAATAAAGAATCAATCGAATGCATTGATGGGCAAGGGTGATTGGTTTTGTGAAGGAAGTAAGCTAATCATCTCTAGAGAAACAAATAGGTTCTCAATGTCCTGAAGTGGATTGGACCTATGAAATTAATTGCATGGATTTTGACAAATCTCTTCAATCTTTCAGCAGACATGCCTTTAGAAGAGATTGTCTTTTGGATGATTATCTTGCCCGCACCAGAAATGCAGTATGCACTACTGGAGGTTCCTCTAACTCTCGAGATTGTTCTTTCTTGATTAAAGGAACGATAGTACTCCAACCCCTTAAAATAGTGAATTTGAATAAATGCATTTCGCTTAAACTCTTTTGTTTTTAAAATTTTCTATTGGGCAGGGAAAAACAAAAGTTGAAGCTCTTCGTCTCCACTTTGACCATGAGCGGCAGTACTATTTTACCTATAAGGACTTTGAGAAAATATCTAATCTAAGGTTTCTTCAAGTTGACGATTGGAAGGAATACTTTCGTGTAGAAGAGAGGCTTCTTTGGCATGAATTGCTATCAAATGTTCTTCCAATTGATAATTTCCTGGAGAATTCAGATCTCCTTCCACAATTACGATGGCTTTCTTGGCCTAAAATTCCCCCAACATTTAAGATTACAAATTTCTCCATGAAGAATGTGGTTATTCTTTGATCTATCAAAGAGTAAAATTACACACGATTGGAAGGGGTGGAGCCATATGAAGGTATGTTATATGCTAGACAACACTTATCATTTCGTCTTATTAGATTATAAGTAATCTTTGCATAATTTTTCTTTTTCATAGGTGATGAAAAATTTGAAAATTATGAATCTGACCAGATGCGTTTGCTTGGAGAGAACCCTAGACTTCTCTGCTCATTCAAAATTAGAACGTTTGATCTTACGGGACTGTCACAAATTAGTTGAAATTGACAAGTCGATTTGTCAATTGAGAAGCTTAATTTTTTTAGATGTAACATCTTGTGTGAATCTTCGAAGGTTGCCGAACAAGATGGGTAGAGATCTTGCAAGTCTCAAATACCTATATATGAGCGATTGTGAGTCGTTGGAGGGGCTTCCGAATACAATCAGAAATTTGGAATCATTGAATGAGTTGAATATAAGTGGAACGGGGATTAAGGAACTCCCTAATACGCTCTGCACATTAGAGAAGCTCAAAGTAATAGAAGGCGAAATGATGCATCATTTTCATATGGAAATCGGCAATTGCATATATAGAAATCGATCTTTGAGGATCTTGAAATTGTATGGTACGACAATACACGTGGTATCGAGGCTTCCCGAAAGTCTTACAATTCTAAAGTTGTCTACATTTTACACAGATGAGTCGCTAGATCTCTCAAACCTGCCTAATTTAAAAGAATTATGGCTGGACTTCAGGCCATCTTCTAATGAATTATGGCTGAACTTCAGGGCATGTGATTCTGATGGGGAATCCGATGAGCCTGTGGAAGAGGCTCTTCCGATGCCATTGCGGACCGAGAATTTAAGCAAACTAGAATCCCTATCCCTGAGCTCTCGGTACGCGAACACCATACAAATAGATATGAGAAGTCTCCTCCCCCAACTCTGGGATCTCTCACTCTCGAGGTGCCCTAGTTTGTGTTGCCTCCCGAGCCTTCCCTTCACTTTATCATTCTTAGAATTGGAATCTGAATGCTTGACCACCTTACCCATGGATATAAGTAGTCTCCTTCCTTGACTCCAGTCACTTTCACTCAAGTGCCCTAATCTGCATTGCCTCCCGAGCCTTCACTGCAGTTTATTAGAGTTACATTTGTGTGCATTCAAGTCGGGTTGTTCCATGGAGGATCTATCGAATTTGAAGACACTATCAACTCTTCGCATCATTGATTGTGATGTCTCAGAGATTCAAGGCCTTGATCGTTTGGAGAACCTACAATATTTGGGGCTTTTGCATCTTCAACAGGTGGAGATATTACCCGATCTAAGTAATCTCAATAAATTAGGGTCGCTTGTAGTATTCCATTGTGGAAATCTGGTTGAGATTCAAGGCGAACTCCCACCATCTTTGAAAAAATTGGAGATTAATCAATGTGGATCTTTACAAAAGTTGCCTGATTTGTCAAGCTTGAAGAGATTGCAACAAGTTAAAATATGGGGTTTCGGGAAATTAGATTTGGAGGATCTATCGAATTTGAAGACACTATCAATTCTTTCCATCTGTTACCGTGCTATCTCAGAGATTCAAGGCCTTGATCGTTTGGAGAACCTACGAGTATTGTCGCTTTTGGAACTTCAATAGGTGGAGATATTACCCAATCTAAGTAATCTCAATAAACTACAGACTCTTCAAGTATTTGTTTGTTGTGATCTGGTTGAGATTCAAGGCAAACTCCCACCATCTTTGGAAGAGTTGGTTATTCGTGAATGTGGATCTTTACAAAAGTTGCTTGATTTGTCAAGCTTGAAGAGACTGCAAAAAGTTAAAATAATGAAGCAAATTGTAGCTGCCAACTTCTTTCTTCTTCATTAAGTATACTTAATTCATAAGCAAGTGTAGTCTAGTAATCTAGAGTTTTCCAAAAATGGATCATATTTTAACAATTTGCAATAAGTCTGGGAAAAGATCGCATTGTCTAATGAATATCGCGTTGATGTAAATATCAAGTTGCTATAACTTTGCCCAGAACGTGTAATTTTGTCTCCGGGATATTCTATCAAACAAGTCGACTGCATGGACTAACTTGAATTAAAAACACACAAAGTCAACTCTTCTCTCTACCGTATGATTCGACGAGCGATACCCCGAGAATCTTGAGCAAAAGGCACACAAAATTCACTTTCTCAGAAGACAGACATGGGGAAGTGCAGTTTTCTGATTCGATCAATCTACTGGGAAGGGAGCAGGGCATCGGCGAGCGGGAGGAAGCTGAAGACGCCGTCAGAGGCATGAGTGCGCCCGTGGAGGGCAAGGAAGGATTGTCGACGAAGGGTCAGCGTACAAGCTAGGCCCGGTGGCTAATGAGAGACGGCCATTTGAGGGCATGTGCAAGATCACGATGTCGAACAAAATCAAGGTGTTCTTTCGCAACACAAACACTTTTGAGTTGCTCAAGATCTGCGCTTCTCCGTGTGTATATTTTGTCTTCACCTGCATTTAGAGACGACGGAGGCCACGACCGCAAAGATCTGCGCTTTCCCCGCGAGGAACGCATGACCCACGGCGGTGGCTAGGCGCCACCGCCGTCACCACCGCAATCTTGCCCGTTCGCATGTTCTATGTGCGTGAATATATATATATATAAGACTGTCGATGATATTAGCTCACGTATAATGACGTGGCAGTCTACGTGTTTAAAAGGAGGGAAGGGAAAAAAATCAGAAAAATCATAAGAAACCAAACGTCCTCTTTGTCCGCCTTAAATTGTCGACCGTACCACATAAGACTGTCAATGATAATTGAATCATCACGTCACCGATTTTCATAGAAAATCAGTTAAAGGAATTATGTTTGAATTATCAAAATGTTTAAGATTAAATTGATAAAGTTGGAAATTTTAAAATTAAATTCCATACAATAAGTTAAAGATTGATTTAGTAATTTCTCAAATCACACTCTAACAGGACACGCTAACCCAATCCCCGAGGATTAGAAAGTAGGAAGGACGAATAAAAATTCTGATCGTTATCTTCAAATTACTTCAAATATTTCTCCTTTTATCATATAGAGTTCGACTCCGAAAGATCAAATATTGTTTAATTATCCAATTCCACTACGGAAAAATCGTTCATGGATCCCAATATAATTAAAAGTGACATGAACTCAAGAGAGAATGACAAGTTGACAACAGAAGATAGGATCAAATATTACGTACTTATACATTAAATAGGTTACTAGTAATTCTGCCCTAACTTGGTAGCACTCTTTGTAAATTTTTGTGACGATGGTCAATTTTTCTAAAATCTTAAGCCTATTTATCGAAGGCATGGTCAATATTTAAATACTCTAACGCTACCCTCATGTATAAGCTAAATATTGGTCTAAGACTAAAGTTTAGAAATATCTAATTGAAGAGGCAAATAGAGACTTGATAAGACTTGAATGCGGGAACTCTTGCTTAGGCATTGTTTAAAATCTAAGTACTCCAACACTCTTCACGCATTAGATTTCGGCTAATATACTCAATGTAGACTATAGAATCTATGCTTATATATATATCAATGGAATACTTATAGAATTGGATATTCATAAATTACTCAAGTAAGTATACAAACCATTCTGATAAAACATAAGTGGTAAACTAGAATAGAAATGACGACTAATGATCAAGGTTTTTACCCTTTTATCAATTGATGATTGTAACTCAAATAGAACCAAGTGTGATTAATTTAACTGTATTTAGTATTATACATGGAATGGTGACAAGTTGGATCGTCATTAAGAGATGACATTCACAATGCTAAAGAGATCTCACTGTAATTATCATTCTATTTATTTAAATTGTGAACCATTTCCACTTTATAGAAGAGAAATCAATTGAAGACGAGCTGATGATACTTGGTCACCCAGGAGAAACATCTGAAAGGGTCACTTCATTAACAGTGGAAGTTTTGTGAATTAGACCGATAGGATTAAGTGTTCTCACATTTCTCCCAACTGAGAATGCAGGCAAAGATGGTTGGGTAAGTGGAATAGTATCGGCTCCTACCATATGAACCACGGGCGACATGGTTGGTCGATCTATTGGGTCTTCTTGAACGCACAATAGACCAATGTGTATGCACTTTACCACTTGAACTGCATCACATGACTCTTTGATTGATGGATCGGTAAGTTCCAAACTTCGACCTTCAAACCACAACTTCCATGCCTGTCATTTTGGAAGGGAAGTAAGCAAGGACAATTGCACATAATTATGAGGTTTCATATTTAAAAAGTGTGGTACAAGGGTGAGAAGGCTTACACCGTGCTCTTGGAGATGAAAACCGTTATTCTTTCACCCACTTATCATCTCTAGCAAGAGAACTCCAAAAATGAAGACATCTGATTTAACAGAAAATAGTCCTTGCATCGCATATTCCGGTGTCATTTATCCACTGACCGAAATTATGCGATGAAGTGCAATTACTTGGAAGTAAGAAACAATTGTTGAGAAATATTGTGAGTAATAAGGGTAAAATAGTAACTTAGTTATGATTAGGGTTAAACACATATGAGCATATATATTTGTAACCCTTTTTCACTTTTTAATATATATAGAAAATAATTATCTCTTTCACATGGTATCAGAGCAAGGTTGGCCGGAACCCTAGACGACGGAGCAGCCACTCGCCGCCGCGACTTGCCGGAATAGTTGGCTGTTGCCGCCGCTCATTGTTGAAACCTCTTGCCACTCGAGCGTCCCTCTTCCTTTCTCTCGCTTCTTCATGTGGCTCGCGTGTGCGGCTCGCGCAGTTCACACATGCTGCTCGTGCGGCTCGTGCGGCTCGCGCGCGCTGCTCGCGTGGCTTGATCTCACTCGTGGCTCACACGGCTTGATCACGCTTGCGGTTTGCGCTCCTTGCGCAACTCTTGCGCGCTACTCACCTAGGAGAAACATCTGAAAGGGTCACTTCATTAACAACGCAAGTTTTGTGAATTAGACCGATAAGATTGAGTGTTCTCACATTTTTCCCAACTGAGAATGCAGGCAAAGAAGGTCGGGTAAGTGAGATAGTATTGGCTCCTAGCATATGAACCACAGGCGACATGGTTGGTCGATCTATTGGGTCTTCTTGAACGCACAATAGACCGATGTGTATGCACTTTACCACTTGAACTGCATCACATGACTCTTTGATTGATGGATTGGTAAGTTCCAAACTTCGACCTTCGGACCACAACTTCCATGCCTGTCATTTTGGAAGGGAAGTAAGAAAGGACAATTGCACATAATTCTGAGGTTTCATATTAAAAAAGTGTGGTGACTAGGAACATACAAGGGTGAGAAGGCTTTCACCGTGCTCTTGGAGATGAAAACCGTTATTCTTTCACCCACTTATCATCTCTAGCAAGAGAACTCCAAAACTAAAGACATCTGATTTAACAGAAAATAGTCCTTGCATCGCATATTCCGGTGCCATGTATCCACTGACCAAAATTATGCGATGAAGTGCAATTACTTGAAAGTAAGAAACAATTGTTGAAAAATATTGTGAGTAATAAAGGTAAAATAGTAACTTAGTTATGATTAGGGTTAAGCATATATGAACATATATATTTGTAACCCTTTTTCACTTTTTAATATATATAGAAAATAATTATCTATTTCACATGGTATCAGAGCAAGGTTGGCCGGAACCCTACACAACGGAGCAGCGACTCGTCGCCGCGACTTGCTGGAATAGTTGGCTGTCACCGCCGCTCATCGTCGAAACCTCCTGCCACTCGAGCGTCCCTCTTCCTTTCTCTCGCTTCTTCGTGCGGCTCGCGTGCGCAGCTCGCGCGGTTCGCGTGCACTGCACGTGCGGCTCGCGCGCGCTGCTCGCGTGGCTTGGTCGCGCTCGTGGCTCACACGGCTTGATCATGCTTGCGGTTTGCGCTACTTGCGCGACTCTTGCACGCTACTCACCTAGGAGAAACATCTGAAATGGTCACGTCATTAACAATGGAAGTTTTGTGAATTAGACCGATAGGATTGAGTGTTCTCACATTTCCCCCAACTGAGAATGCAGGCAAAGATGGTCGGGTAAGTGGGATAGTATCGACTCCTAGCATATGAATCACGGGCAACATGGTTGGCCAATCTATTGGGTTTTCTTGAACGCACAATAGACCGATGTGTATCCACTTTACCAGTTGAACTACATCACATGGCTCTTTGATTGATGGATTGGTAAGTTCCAAACTTCGACCTTCGGACCACAACTTCGATGTCTGTCATTTTGGAAGGGAAGTAAGCAAGGACAATTGCACATAATTCTGAGGTTTCATATTAAAAAAGTGTGGTGACTAGGAACATACAAGGGTGAGAAGGCTTTCACCGTGCTCTTGGAGATGAAAACCGTTATTCTTTCGCCCACTTATCATCTCTAGCAAGAGAACACCAAAACTAAAGACATCTGATTTAACAGAAAATAGTCATTGCATTGCATATTCCGGTGCCATGTATCCACTGACCGAAATTACGGGATCAAGTGCAATTACTTGGAAGTAAGAAACAATTGTTGAGAAATATTGTGAGTAAAAAGGGTAAAATAGTAACTTAACCCTATGAGCATATATATTTGTAACCCTTTTTCACTTTTTAATATATATATATATATATAATAATTATCTCTTTCACATGGTATCGAAGCAAGGTTGGTCGGAACCCTAGACGACGGAGCAGCCACTCACCGCCGCGACTCGCCGGAATAGTTGGCTGTCGCCGCCGCTCATCGTCGAAACCTCCCACCACTCGAGCGTCCCTCTTCCTTTCTCTCGCTTCTTCGTGCGGCTCGTGTGCGCGGCTCGCACGCGCTACTCGTGCAGCTCGCGCGCGCTGCTCGCGTGCCTTGATCGCGCTCATGGCTCACACGACTTGATCACGCTTGCGGTTGGTGCTGCTTGCGCAACTCATGCGCGCTACTCACCTAGGAGAAACATCTGTAAGGGTCACTTCATTAACAATGGAAGTTTTGTGAATTAGACCGATAAGATTGAGTGTTCTCACATTTCTCCCAACAGAGAATGCAGGCAAAGATGGTCGAGTAAGTGGGATAGTATCGACTCCTACCATGTGAACCGCGGGCGACATGGTTGGTCGATCTATTGGGTCTTTTTGAACGCACAATAGACCGATGTGTATGCACTTTACCACTTGAACTGCATCACATGACTCTTTGATTGATGGATCGGTAAGTTCCAAACTTCGACTCTCGGACCACAACTTCCATGCCTATCATTTTGGAAGGGAAGTAAGAAAGAACAATTGCACATAATTCTGAGGTTTCATATTAAAAAAGTGTGGTGACTAGGAACATACAAGGGTGAGAAGGCTTTCGCCGTGCTCTTGGAGATGAAAACTGTTATTCTTTCGTCCATTTATCATCTCTAGCAAGAAAACTCCAAAACTAAAGACATCTGATTTAACAGAAAATAGTTTTTGCATCGCATATTCCGGTGCCATGTATCCACTGACCGAAATTATGCAATGAAATGCAATTACTTGGAAGTAAGAAACAATTGTTGAGAAATATTGCAAGTAATAAGGGTAAAATAGTAACTTAATTATAATTAGGGTTAAGCACATATGAGAATATATATTTGTAACCCTTTTTCACTTTTTAATATATATATAGAAAATAATTATCTCTTTCACATGGTATCAGAGCAAGGTTGGTCGGAACCCTAGATGATGGAGCAGCCACTCACCGCCGTGACTCGCCGAAATAGTTGGCTGTCGTCGCCGCTCATCGTTGAAACCTCCCGCCACTCGAGCGTCCCTCTTCCTTTCTCTCGCTTCTTCATGTGGCTCACGTGCGCGGCTCGCGCAATTCGCGTGCGCTGCTCGTGCGGCTCGAGCGCGCCACCCGTGCGACTCGCTAGCGTTGCTCGGCGTGGCTTGATCGCGCTCATGGCTCACACGGCTTGATTACGCTTGCGGTTTGCACTGCTTGTGCGACTCTTGCGCACTACTCACCTATGAGAAACATCTGAAAGGGTCACTTCATTAACAATGGAAGTTTTATGAATTAGACCGATAGGATTGAGTGTTCTCACATTTCTCCCAACAGAGAATGCAGGCAAAGATAATCGGGTAAGTGGGATAGTATCGGCTTCTACCATATGAACCATGGGCGACATGGTTGGTCGATCTATTGGGTCTTCTTGAACGCACAATAGACCGATGTGTATGCACTTTACCACTTGAATTGCATCACATGACTCTTTGATTGATGGATTGGTAAGTTCCAAACTTCGACCTTCAGACCACAACTTCCATGCCTGTCATTTTGGAAGGGAAGTAAGTAAGAACAATTGCACATAATTCTGAGGTTTCATATTTAAAAAGTGTGGTGACTAGGTACATACAAGGGTGAGAAGGCTTTCACCGTGCCCTTGGAGATGAAAACCGTTATTCTTTCGCCCACTTATCATCTCTAGCAAGAGAACTCCAAAACTAAAGACATCTGATTTAACAGAAAATAGTTTTTGCATCGCATATTCCGGTGCCATGTATCCACTGACCGAAATTATGTGATGAAGTGCAATTACTTGGAAGTAAGAAACAATTGTTGAGAAATATTGTGAGTAATGAGGGTAAAATAGTAACTTAGTTATGATTAGGGTTAAGCACATATGAGCATATATATTTGTAACCCCTTTTCACTTTTTAATATATATATAGAAAATAATTATCTCTTTCACATGGTATCAGAGTAAGGTTGGTTGGAACCCTAGATGATAGAGCAACCACTCAATGCCGCGACTCACCAGAATAGTTGGCTATCGTCGCCGCTCATCGTCGAAACCTCCCGCCACTTGAGCAGCCCTCTTCCTTTCTCTCGCTTCTTCATGCGGCTCGAGTGCGCGGCTCGCGCAATTCGCGCGCGCTGCTCGCGCGGCTCGCGTGTGCTGCTCGCTTGGCTTGATTGCGCTCATGGCTCACACGGCTTGATTACGTTTGCGGTTTGCACTGCTTGCGCGACTCTTGCGCGCTACTCACCTAGGAGAAACATATCAAAGGGTCACTTCATTAACAATGGAAGTTTTGTGAATTAGACCGATAGGATTGAGTGTTCTCACATTTCTCCCAACAGAGAATGCAGGCAAAGATGGTAGGGTAAGTGGGATAGTATCGGCTCCTAGCATATGAACAACGGGTGACATGGTTGGTTGATCTGCTGGGTCTTCTTGAATGTACAATAGACTGATGTGTATACACTTTACCACTTGAATTGCATCACATGACTCTTTGATTGATGGATCGGTAAGTTCCAAACTTCGACCTTCGGACCACAACTTCCATGCCTGTCATTTTGGAAGGGAAGTAAGTAAAGACAATTGCACATAATTATGAGGTTTCATATTAAAAAAGTGTGGTGACTAGGAACATACAAGGGTGAGAAGGCTTTCACCGTGCTCTTGGAGATGAAAACCGTTATTCTTTCGCCCACTTATCATCTCTAGCAAGAGAACTCCAAAACTAAAGACATCGATTTAACAGAAAATAGTTTTTGCATCGCATATTCCGGTGCCATGTATCCACTGACCGAAATTATGTGATGAAGTGCAATTACTTGGAAGTAAGAAACAATTGTTGAGAAATATTGTGAGTAATAAGGGTAAAATAGTAACTTAGTTATGATTAGGGTTAAGCACATATGAGCATATATATTTGTAACCCCTTTTCACTTTTTAATATATATATAGGAAATAATTATCTATTTCACATGGTATCAAAGCAAGGTTGTCCGGAACCCTAGATGATAGAGCAGCCACTTACTGCCGCGACTCGCCGGAATAGTTGGCTGTTGTCGCCACTCATCGTCGAAACCTCTCGCCACTCGAGTGTCCCTCTTCCTTTCTCTCGCTTCTTCATGCGGCTTGCGTGCGCGGCTCGCGCAATTCACGTGCGCTACTCGTGCGGCTCGCACACACTGCTCGTGCGGCTTCATCGCGCTCATGGCTCACAGGGCTTGATTACACTTGCGGTTTGTACTGCTTGCACGACTCTTGCGCGCTACTCACCTAGGAGAAACATCTGAAAGGGTCACTTCATTAACAATGGAAGTTTTGTGAATTAGACCGATAGGATTGAGTGTTCTCACATTTCTCCCAACAGAGAATGCAGGCAAAGATGGTCGGGTAAGTGGGATAGTATCGGCTCCTAGCATATGAACCACGGGCGACATGGTTGGTCAATCTATTGGGTCTTCTTGAACATACAATAGACTGATGTGTATGCACTTTACCATTTGAATTGCATCACATGACTCTTTGATTGATGGATCGGTAAGTTCCAAACTTCGACCTTCAGACCACAACTTCCATGTCTGTCATTTTGGAAGGGAAGTAAGTAAGGACAATTGCACATAATTCTGAGGTTTCATATTAAAAAAGTGTGGTGACTAGGAACATACAAGGGCGAGAAGGCTTTCACTGTGTTCTTGGAGATGAAAACTGTTATTCTTTCGCCCACTTATCATCTCTAGCAAGAGAACTCCAAAACTAAAGACATCTGATTTAACAAAAAATAGTCATTGCATCGCATATTCCGGTGCCATGTATCCACTGACCGAAATTATGCGATGAAGTGCAATTACTTGGAAGTAAGAAACAATTGTTGAGAAATATTGTGAGTAATAAGGGTAAAGTAGTAACTTAGTTATGATTAGGGTTAAGCACATAGGAGCATATATATTTGTAACCCTTTTTCACTTTTTAATATATATAGAAAATAATTATCTATTTCACATGGTATCAGAGCAAGGTTGGCCGGAACCCTAGACGACGGAGCAGCCACTCACCACCGCGACTTGCGGGAATAGTTAGCTATCGCCGCCGCTCATCGTCGAAATCTCCTGCCACTCGAGCGTCCTTTCTCCCGCTTCTTCGTGCGGCTCACGCAGTTCGCCCGTGCTGCTCGTGCAGCTTGTGCGCGTTGCTCACGCGGCTCGCGAGTGCTGCTGGCGTGGCTTGATTGCGCTCGTGGCTCACACGGCTTGATCACGCTTGCAATTTGCGCTGCTTGCGCGACTCTTGCGTGCTACTCACCTAGGAGAAACATCTGAAATGGTCACTTCATTAACAATGGAAGTTTTGTGAATTAGACCGATAGGATTGAGTGTTCTCACATTTCTCCCAACAGAGAATGCAGGCAAAGATGGTCGGGTAAGTGGGATAGTATCAGCTCCAAGCATATGAATCATGGGCGACATGGTTGGTCAATCTATTGGGTCTTCTTGAACACACAATAGACCGATGTGTATGCACTTTACTAGTTGAACTACATCACATGGCTCTTTGATTAATGGATCAGTAAGTTCCAAACTTCGACCTTCGGAGCACAACTTCGATGCTTGTCATTTTGGAAGGGAAGCAAGGACAATTGCACATAATTCTGAGGTTTCATATTAAAAAAGTGTGGTGACTAGGAACATACAAGAGTGAGAAGGCTTTCACCGTGCTCTTGGAGATGAAAACCGTTATTCTTTCGCCCACTTATCATCTCTAGCAAAAGAACTCGAAAACTGAAGACATCTGATTTAACAGAAAATAGTTTTTGCATCACATATTCCGGTGCCATGTATCCACTAACCGAAATTACGCGATGAAGTGCAATTACTTTGAAGTAAGAAACAATTGTTGAGAAATATTGTGAGTAATAAGGGTAAAATAGTAACTTAGTTATGATTATGGGTAAGCACATATGAGGATATATATTTATAACCCTTTTTGACTTTTTAATATATATAGAAAATAATTATCTCTTTCACATGGTATCAGAGTAATGTTGGCCGGAACCCTAGACGACGGAGCAGCCACTCGCCGCCGCGACTCCCCGGAATAGTTGTCTGTCGCCGCCGGTCATCGTCGAAACCTCTTACCACTCGAGCGTCCCTCTTCCTTTCTCTCGCTTCTTCGTGCGGCTTGCGTGCGTGGCTCGCGCTATTCGCGCATGCTGCTCGTGCGGCTCGCGCGCGCTGCTCGTGCGGCTCACGCGCGCTACTCGCGTGGCTTGATCGCACTCGTGGCTCACACGGCTTGATCACGCTTGCGGTTTGCGCTACTTGCATGACTCTTGCGTGCTACTCACGCGGATTGCTCGCGTTCGCAGCTCGTTCGCGCTAGCGTAACTTCTTAAATTGTGAAGCTTGAACCTCAATTCCGCGAAACCCTAGCGCCAATGCCGCTGTAAACTCGAGACCCATCTTCAGGAGCTGGTCCGTGTGGTTGATGGCGCAGGAGGGTTCTTGGATTTGCTGCCCTGGAATCACCGATCAGTAGCCACATCAAGTAAACTTGCTTTCTTTTGTTTCTTTTTTTTGGGAAATCAGATGCCTATGCATAATTCTTAGGCGAGAATCCTCATGTAGATATAGAAGCCCCTGAGCTATTCCAAAGGTGATGTTCATGCGCATCTTCCAGTCTAAAGATTGCCCCATAGTTGAACCTGTCAATCATGGGAGACTCAGATGAGCATCAACTATATAAAACTAAAATTAACTAGCTAAAATATTCATTTCATTTGCTAAAGCTCAAACCAAAAAGGAAGACATCCAGGCTTTTGTTGGGCACGTATTCATATATCAAGAGTTTTTCATGCTCTTCCAAGCAGCATCCCAATAATCGAACAAGGTTCCTATGTTGTAGTCTAGCAATCGATCACTTCGTTCTTAAACTCGATAAGTCCTTGGCCTGAGGTTCTTGAAAGCCTTTTAACTGCAATTTCTTTTCCATATGCCAATGTGCCTTGAAACGGGGTAATGTCAGTAGTGAAATCCCTATATGAGAATTAGCAATGATAACCAAATTCGAATCAGTTCATGTTCGGATAATAACTGCCAGTTTTCCCAATTTTCCCATAAACAGGTGTTGAGTCGCTTCAATGCTTACCTTGTACACGGGGCCAAACCCGCCTTCCCCAAGTTTACATTCATTGGAGAAGTTTTGTGTGGCCGTACGTATAATGTCTAATCGTATCAGAGATAATTCTTGAGAAGTCACCAGCTTTTCTCCTCGAGATCTTTCCTTTGAAAACTCTTCTCCAATTTCTCGTCTTAGATGAAGTAACTGAACCTCTGGGCTGTTTTCCTTCTCTGAGAGTCCAAGAGCTTACTCTTGTTAGATAAAGGTTAGAAGATGGTCATTCCAATGGCAAGCAAGATGAATTCACTCATACCTTTCTTCAATCTCTTTGTCCTCCTTAAAAATATAAACGAACCCATGATGATTATTAGTAACCCCGATCCAATTACTGAGCTAACTATTGCAATCCATGGATTTCGTTTGACCCCTGTCAAGAAAGGAAAATTCCTTGCATCTAAACATACCACAAATCCGCAGACTCTTTCTTTCACCAAGTGTAAATAGTACCAAGAACTCGTTGAAAGCAAGAGAGTATGATCATAGTTAAGATCGTAAAAGAAATTCAAGTGCAATATGATACAGAAAACAGCATATATTGAGAATTAGAAGAAACGGAATGGCACCATTACACGCTTACCATGACAAATTGTGTGCCCATTTTAAGAATTAGATAACTCGTACCTTCACTGCCAGACTCAGTGCTGGTTTTGTTTGTTGTAGAAGGTGCTGGTGCTTGTCCTCTAGGTTCCCCACTAAGATTCATTTGGTACCGTACATTACAACTCGGCTGAAGAATTCTTGCACCTCCCCTTTTAAAATGAAGAGCGGGCACGTGTGTCGCACGTGCGTGCAGGGCCAATGTGAAGACGCAAGCTTGTGTGTCGCACGTGTGCATGGGGCCGATGCGAAGACGCAGGCGCGTGTGTCACACGTGCACACGGGGCCGATGCGTGCACGTGCAACGCACGTGCGATGCACGTGCGTGGGGGCCGCCAATGATGGTATCGTACATTACAACTCGGCTGAAGAATTCTCGCACCTCCCCTTTTAAAATGAAGAGCAGGCGCGTGCGTCGCACATGTGCGTGGGGCCGATGCGAAGACACAGGCGCGTGCATTGCACGTGCACACGGGGCCGATGCAAAGACGCAGGCGCGTGCGTCGCACGTGCGCGCGAGGCCGATGCGTGCACATGCGCGGGGGCCGTTGATGGTGCGTGCGCGGCACGCGCCAGCTGACATCATTGTGTCGTCAGCTGCACACGCGTGCCGCATGTGCCGGTTCGGTCCGTCCGACCTGGTTGACCTCGACCGGTTGACCGTTGAGAACAGTTGACCATTGACTGTTGACCGACGTTAACCGTTGATTTTGACCGTTGACGAAAAGAAGAAAAAGAAAAAGAAAAAAAGAATGTTTTTCTTTTTCCAATTAAGTCTATGTGGATTATATGTAATCCCTTATTTGTTCTGCATTTATTGCAGGAACAATGCCTCCCCTTAGGTTACGCACATCTATTCGCGCAATTACCGATGAACAAAAGGAAAGACTTTCTAAGTTGATAACTGAGCTGATTAATCATCAATGGGAAAATGACAACTTAATTGATCACGTTCTTGAAGTCAATAGGAAAATACAGAAGGTCATATGGAATGGTCGTCCCATGCTACAGTCTGAGATGGTGTGATTTTTCATGAACACTCTTCCACAAGAATGGCAAGGAGTGTTGAATCGCATATGGGAAGTCAACAAAGCTGCTTCGTATAAGAAAATAGTGATGGATTTTATAGATGATTATTACTAGATTGTTACAAGGAAAAAGATCAAGAAATTGAACAAAAGATGATCTTTCCCAGTTCGCATATTGACTTGGTGCTAGATGTTTTTGCTGGTCTTTATTTAGTGTGCTTTGTGGACATCTTATGTAATGTTATCTACCTAGTTATTATTGGTGTGGCACTGATATATTAGTTGTATTATGTGAAAGCATTATTATTATATCATTGTTTGATATCAAGTACTATTTGCTTTTTGTTATTATTAACTGTTGTGGGTAGTTCATAGAAATTTTTGTAATTTCAAAGAATTTATTTTGCATAGAATGTTATATTAATAATAACTCCAAGTTAGGATTTTGGATGATGATTGGAAACATAATGACCTTTTGAATCTAAAACCTTACTTGAAATTATTCATTAATATGATGGTTTTGTGCAAAATAGATGCATAAATGATAGGCATTAATAATTCGTGCATATATGTATGATATGTTCAGATCAATGGCTTCAGCCACAAAGAGCATAGTTGCTAAGATGAATAAATGTGAGAAGCTCAATGGCGATAACTATGAAATATTGCACATGGAAATCCAATATGTGCTGAAAGAGTAAGAGGCACTAGAACCTCTTAACCTGACCATGGTAGAACCTGAAGAAGGAAACATTGCACAGCATAAGAGAGATAATGAAGCATTTGTTGCATGGAAAAGAAAGAACTCTCTTGCTCGCATTATGTTGCTGAGTAGCATGGAAAATGATGTCATGCGAGAGTTTAGGCATTTTGAGAATGCTAAAGAAATGTGAGAAGCATTGGCAGCAAGATTTGGTCATATTTCGGTGACCAAACTAAGGCAGCTCACTATTAGGTTTGACTTTTATAAGGGTGTGCATAGAAACACTCCCAAAAAGTGTTCCGGCACACTTCGTACGGAAAGTGTGCCCGGGAACAAAAAAGGAACAGAAACGCGTTTGGTTGCGTTTCTATTCCTTTTTTGTTTTTTTGTTTCTGGAACGAAATAAGAACAAAAAAAAGAAACATAAAAAAGTTGTTTCTTTTGAAAAGAAACACTTCTTGGCAAGAACAAAAGAACAAAAATCAAAAGAACAAAAAAACAAAATCGGAACAAAAGGCTTCGTGCGTGCTCGTCGCTCCTCCCATCCGCTCAAGCTTCGTTCTTCCTTTTCCGGTGTCTCTCCGATCTCTCCGGTGGCTCCCACTCGGCTGACTCTCCAGCCACTCCTCACTCCGGCGACTCGAGGTACGTTTCTGGTGCTCCTCCTTCTCTGGTCGGCGTTGCTCCCCGTTCGGCGCTCCTCCTCCGGTCAGCGTTGCTCCCCCTTCGGCGCTCCTTCTCCGGTCGGCGTTGCTCCCCCTTCGGCACGACAGATCTGGGACGGCTCGCTCGAGGCTTGAGCGAGCGTTGCTCGCCCAGATCTGCCGCGCCGAAGGGGGAGCAATGCTCGCTCGAGCAGCAACTCGAGCTCCAGCGATTCCCGATCGGAAATTTCCTCAATTTCTCCAAGAACGAACGAGGCGCGGGGATCTCTCTCTCTCTCTCTCTCTCTCTCTCTCTCTCTCTCTCCTCGTACTCTCAATTTCGCCTGGTCGAGATTCCCGAGGGGTTGGGAGCGGCGCGTGGTCGGGCGGCCGCCGCGAGTGGTGGTGGTGGTGGTGGTGGTGGAGGAGTAGAGGATGAGCTTCCAGGATCTCAAGGCCGGCCGCGGGCCGGGAGGGTCGAGGCTTGGGGAGCTGCTCAACGAACGCCACGCAGGCCGTCGTCTCTGGCGTCTTCCAGATCAACACCGCCATCAACACCTTCCAGCGCCTCGTCAACCCCCTCGGCACGCCCAAGGAGACCCCTGAGCTCCGCGAGAAGCTGTGAGCCTCCCCCGCCCCCTTCTCCCCCTTCCTGTCCTGTCCGTTCGAAATTCTTGCAACTATTCCAGCGGCGTCCGGCGGTCGACGCCGCCGTGCCGCCGCGGCGAGAGTGTCCTGAATTGATCGTTAAATTGCTTTGGGTTCTGGAAATGTGGTGTGGCCCCGGGGGGGGAGGGGTTGGTTTGTCGGTTCGTGAGCGTGATTGCACGTGAGTTTTTGGTTGAATTTGTCGGCCGCTTGGATAGAAGAGGAGTAGGATGTTTTTGCGTGCGGAAATGTGTGTGGTTATCGCGCGATTCGTCATTTCGGACAGTCCTAAGCTTTGCTTTGATGATTTCGAAACCGCTGTGCAAAGCCAATTCGGCATTCGTTGCCTCGTTGCCCGGCATTTCTGGCAATGCTAAAGTAGCCTTCTTGGTTTTTTTCTTCAAATCTGCAGGCACAAGACAAGGCTACATATTGGACAGTTGGTGAAGGATAAATCGGCCAAGCTTAAACAAGCTAGCGAAACAGATCATCACGCTGGAGTTAGCGTAAGTTCCCTTGATCGCTTCATCGATGGAATGAACGAATT
Source organism: Eucalyptus brandiana (assembly GCA_014182725.1). Taxonomy (NCBI): domain Eukaryota; kingdom Viridiplantae; phylum Streptophyta; class Magnoliopsida; order Myrtales; family Myrtaceae; genus Eucalyptus; species Eucalyptus brandiana. The sequence goes on along the minus strand of CM024675.1, from coordinate 48,920,443 downwards.
AACGATACTTGATTGGACATCCATTGTCCTAATTATCTATTTTCATTATTGAGCAGTCAGACATCATTGATCGGGGTGCTGGGTACCTGGGCATATAAGTGTTTGATTTCATTCTAATGTTAAGATGGAAAATTGAGTATCTTTCATTGCTTGCATACCAGCAAGAAGATTGCAGATGCCAAACTGGCAAAAGATTTTCAGGCGGTTCTTAAAGAGTTTCAGAAGGCTCAACGGCTTGCAGCTGAGAGAGAAACAGCATATGCACCGTTTGTTCCCCAGGCCATACTTCCTTCGAGGTAACTATTTCAGGGTGATTCAGTCTGTAAGATCTTTTGGTGTCTTCTTTTCTCTCTTTTTTCTTTTAAATTCCTATCTCCATCTAAAATGTATTGCGACTAAATAAGCGGTAGGTGTTTACATTTTTTTCCTTTAATTTTCTAATTCCATCTTAAATGTATTGCGACTAACTGACTGCAGATCGTGAACAAGTGGTAGAGTTTCTGTGCAAGAAATAGCAATTACTTTTACTCCCACTTTTCTAATGCCTTTTCCCTAGTCCTGCCACACACTACTAGTTTATATGAGCTATTTCATGTTTGTGGATGCAGCTACACATCCGGAGAGATTGATGTCAGTTCAGATACGAGTCCAGAACAGCAGGCCCTTCTAGTTGAATCCAGAAGGTTATATCTGCAAATTTTTCAAGATTTGTTTTCCCACTTTCTTATGTCAATGTGTAAAGCCTTACTGTTTGGTTCACGGATGTTTTGATCTGATGAAGCCATCAATGTAACTTGTAAGTACTGCATATGCTTTATGATGCTTTTATGGGGTTGTTCTGTATTGGCTCATCAGCACTGTGTCTTCTTTTCCTTTTAGGTTTGCTCAGCCTGATCATCTCACAAAATTTCCTCTAGTGACATGATGTCATTTGATTATAGAATATGCTAGTCTTGATAAATTCTTGTTAGCATCTAGCATAAGTGGATCTATGTTGAAAGACATCAAATTGAAATGCTGCAATTTTGATATCGAAGGAAAATACTCGTCAGTTTTTTTGTGGTAAATCATTTTTTTACTAGCTATATTGTGCAACACTTGAGATGCTTTTCAGTGCGGCAAATTTTTTAAATAATATGTGCAACACAAGCTACAGATGAGCACATACATTTTCTGTGCCTACCTAATTAACGATGCTTCAAATAAACGGAAATCCGGCCATACAATATTTGCATGTTTTTCACGTATTAATACAATGAGCTAAGCACGCAGCTTTTGCATGGTGAAAAATGCCCATCTGCATCACATGCGAAGAGGCAAATTTTAATACGTGAGAACCAATGGAGGTAACGAACTGGACTAGTCACTGGCAATGTAAGAATGCAGCTTTCCATTCGGCAAGCTGTCATTTGTGCGACCCGCATCGCGCGAATGGTTTGAACTTGATTGCACGCAAGTTGGGAAGTCAGCAGCAACCTTTTTTGTCTGCCCTTTTCTTTGATTGAGAGTCATTCGCTTTCCTCTGTCGCTTTTGACATTGGATTCTTCACGTTTCCTTGTTACGTGGAGTTTCTTGGACCATAATCAAGCGGAAGGAATGATTTGCAAGACTCACCCAACCTAAAAACCATCGATGATGACCCATCGTAGGACCTAGAAGAGAGCTATGAGCAGATGAGTTACGAAATTCTGCAGCTAGTAATAAGTAGGGGGTGGAGGAATTTACATAAAACTAGAAATAACCTTGTTAAGCAAGCAATTCAACTTCTTGAAGTCGAAGAGAAGTTGAACGTTCCGAAAGCATTCTCCGGAGATCAATGACTTCCTTGCACGACACATCCTCCGGAGGTTCTATTTAAGGGTGGTCCCTTGTCTTGCATCTCGTCTTTATCGTACAAACAGAATATGCTTCTTGCCTCTCAGCATCATCCTCTCAGCATCCACCATATAATATCATGTCTCGTTAAGACAGTCGGACTCAATTGTCGTTCACTAATCATGAACAAAATAAAATTAATGAGCATTTCATAAGAATGAGAATTCAATATCAATTTTAAACTTTATTTAAAAAAAATAAAATAAAAAAGCAGAAATTTTTTTGTCGTTTACCAAACGCGTGTTTTACATTCTTTTTCTATTTTAGGAAGCATTGATTGCGATTACCAAACATGTTTCTGTTCTTTTTTATTCCAATAACAGTTTATTTTTACACTTACCAAACGCGTTCTTTTGTTCAAAAACTGTTAGGAATGTAAACACTTTTTTTTTTGTTTCTGATTTCCGGGAACGAAAAAAACAGAAATGAAACCATGCGCGCCCTAAGAAGCCTCATGGTTAGACCATGAAGCAACACCTTAGAAAGATGTCAAACATGATTAATAAGCTGAAAAATGTTGGCCATGTCCTGACTGATGAGCAGCAAGTGTAAGCAGTGATTCGTTCCTTGCCTCAGAGTTGGGAGCATATGAAGGTGCACTTGACCCATAATGAAAATATTAAAACCTTTGAAGATGCAGTGCGTCATCTTAAGCTGGAAGAGGACCACCTCTTGGCGATTAAGCCGGAATTTGAAATCTATTGTGACATCCAGATTTTCAGGTTTTAATTTGACTGGATAAATAGGATCCTGTCTCATCGCTCGTCAATTTATTGATGGGTCCGAAATTTCAATAAAGAAATTATCGGAGGAAAATCGAAGAGCGGAAGAAAATAAAAAGGGAATGAGAAAAGGAAAATAATAGAAGTAATAAGAAAATTATGTTTTCTTCTTAAAATAGTATTTTCTTTTCCTTTTTATTTTCTCTCTCCTTTTCTCTCTCTTTTCTCTCTCTCTTCTCTCCCCTTTTCCCTCCCCCATTCGTGCGGACAGCTTTCCCCTTCCCCCACCGACTTCTCTCTCCTCTCTCCTCATTTTGACCAGTCAAACTTTCATCTTCTCTCTCTCTCTCTCATCTCTCTCTTTCGCACCTTCTCTCCCTCGGCTCTTTTTGCTGTGCGAGCAGAACCGAACCAGAAGCGGACAGAAGCGGAGGAGCTCGCCGAAGCCGTCGCCGCCCGCACCGCCGCCCGCACCGCCGCCCGGACGCCCAGCGATCGCCGCCGTTCCGCTGTCCACCGCCCCCGCATCCGCCGTGTGCCGCTAGCCCGTTCCTCGCGCGACCCACCGCCGTTCGGCCTCTGTTTAGCGCAATCCGGCCACCTCCGGCCACCGCCCAACCCCATCCGGTCACCGCCGAGCCTCCCCCGTGTCCCCTCGTCCTTCCGCCGGCCTTCCCTCGCCGTTTTGGCCGCCGGAGCAGCCTCGGCCAGCCTCGTCCAGCAAACCCACGAGTGGGTTTCCAGCTGGTTCAAGGCCCGTTTTGGGCCGTTTCCGGGCCCCGAATCCGAGGCCCGCTTTGGGAAGAATTATTCCTCGCGTCGCCGCCGTCGGATTGATCCGATTTGCGCGCGATTTGGTGAGTAATCTCACTAATCCTGGATTAATTGGCTAATTATGCTTTAAGTTGGTTTAGTTTTAATTAATTATGTTTAGGTTGTTAGATTAGAATAAATTAGCAATTATTAGTCAATTGTGATGCGATTTAGTTAAATTGATTGTGCAATTAGCAAGTAGACGTGGTCTACTATTTATTGGAAGCATCTCCGGAATTTTCCGACCCCTAATCGGGCTTCAATTTGGTGATTCGGGCCTAAGTGGGACTTTTAGTATTTAAATATTAATTTTCGGAATTAAATTAAATAATTATTTATTTTCCGAAAATTCAAGGGAAATGGTCCGGAACCGGAATATTATGCTGATGATCGTGGCGAAGTCCGTTTATTTAATCGGACTTTATTTTAAGCTAAATTGAATTTTTAATATTAATCAATTTTCGAAATTAATTAAATAATTATTTATTTTCTGAAAATTCAACTGAGATGGTTTGGGACCGGAAAATTTTGCTGATGACCGTGGTGAAGTCCGTTTAGTAATTATTAATTAATTTTCGAAACTAATTAATTAATTAATTATTTTTCGGGAATTAAGATTTTGATGGTCGACGACCGAAATCTCGTGCCGATTGTCGTGGCGCAATCCGTTTATTTATGTGAGCTTCACGTTGCATAGAATTAAATAAATTGTGATATTTTAGGGATTTACTTTAAATTGATTGGAATTGATTGAGATTGAATTATTGATTGGTAAATGGCCAAGTATGTTTATTCAAAGCATTTATAATACTTTGTTGAGTTGTAAAGTGAATAGAAGCGTGAGGCTGAACTAAGAATAATTTTGGCTGAGATCGATCGGGTACGAGGTATAGACATACGTGGTTCGGTGATTGAGGGTATCATTTGGTGAAATCGGCACCTTAAAGAATGCACGAGAGCATAGTGAATTGTTTATGTTGGCTCTGTGATGAATATATCACCTTGGCGAAAAAGACGCCCGAGAGCATAGTGAATTGCTTATGTCGGCTCTGTGATGAATATATCACCTTGGCGAAAAAGACGCCCGAGAGCATAGTGAATTGTTTATGTTGGCTCTGTGATGAATATATCACCTTGGCGAAAAAGACGCCCGAGAGCATAGTGAATTGTTTATGTCGGCTCTGTGATGAATATATCACCTTGGCGAAAAAGACGCCCGAGAGCATAGTAAAGTGTTTATTGTACGTCACCGTGGCGAAAAAGACGCCCGAGAGCATTCATCTGGCTCTGTGACTGAATACTCGAATGGAGATTATAAAGTATGGTGTTGATGTGACCGAGAGGTGGTCCGAATGACATGTAATCGACTAGGTCGATTGATCATTGTTTTGATCTGATGTTGTGAATTGATTGACTAATTGGAAATGACCGTGAGTGGTCTTGTTGGCATATAATCGACTAGGTCGATTTGATCGATGCTTCGATCTGTGATATGATTGCTTGGGTGCCTATTGTGAATTGTACTGACTTGCAGGTGGGATCTGATGCTAAGGTACGTCTTCTGACCTATGCGTGTATAGGCAGCCTATAGTATAATGGTTTACTAATTGGGCTTAGTGGGGTAGAACTCGCTGAGACGTAGTCTCATCCCGGTTTGGGGAAAAACATTTCAGGACCCCGATGAGAAGCTGATGAGGAGGAGTTTGAGAAGGAGAACTCGGAGGTGAAACTTGAGGAGAAAGATTTTTGGGAGAAGAAGATAATCCTGAGAGGGGCCTTGAGTATGGCCTGGATGGGCTGAGAGTCTATCTTCTTTTGTGAACTCCAATTGATGTGAATAGTTATGAAGTTCTCTAGTTGATGTCATGTACAAAAGTTTGGTTATAAACTTCAATATGAAAAATATGGCCCTGCTTTTCTATCCCGTCGTTTTATTGTCTGGGGATTTTAAATGCTTCCGCATGTGCTTAATAAAAGAAAGAGTCGGCGATACATTGTCCTGGGATATCGCATTATAAAATCGACCAAGAGAGAAGGATGTGTGCGTGCCCGAGGATCGGGGCATGACATCCAGTTTAAGTGGTATCAGAGCGAAGTTGAAGATTGGAGTGATAAGGAGCGTTGACCATGGGATAGTTAGTAGAAAAGGCCTTTAAATTCATGCTGGTGCATGTATGTGTTAGCTGAGTGCTAGAATTGTTTGTTCTGTGCGGATCGCTCATCTTCTAATCTAGTGTGGATTTGGAAGACGGGTTTCAGTATAAAGACTGAACCATGAGCGAGCAGGAGCTGAGAACTCCTAGTAAGAGGACAATGTCCTCTGTGACTCGGGATAAAGCACTGACAAAGGTCGGTACCCGAGGTAGTTGTGGCAGAGTGTTGACTCTGGCCAGCTCGAGTGTAAGAGTGCCACTACAGGTTGGTACTAGTGTAGTAGCGTCGAATGATCCTAAGTTCGATAGGATCATTCTGATGCTAGTGTTTCTTGGGAAATGATGAGCCAGCAAGCTCAGGATCAAGCCGCTGTTGTTGTTGCTATCATTATCGCTATTGTCGCTTCACCTACTGAGATCCAGAGTGGAGACGTGATCCGGGAGTGAGTCATTACATTCGAGCCGAGGTATAGATCCAGTTCAGGTAGAAATGAAAATCGGTCAGGGAAAAGATCAAGGTCGAGAGAAAAGTATTCTATTCCACTCACGAAGAAGGGTGGGATAGCCAAGTCAGCACTGAGTCAAATAGATCAGGTTGTCTCTGGACGTGATGATGGAAATCGGTCTTATGTCCTTCATAGGACGCGAAATTGTTGGGAGTATAACCAACAGGGATATTTGGTCGGGAGTGATCAAGGTTGCTTGGCGATTGTCTTGGGTAAGACAGATTGAAGGACTAGAGATGGAGGACATCTCAGTGGTCTAAGAATTTCTAGATGTGTTGTCACAAGAACTGTCAGACCGTTGCCAGAGAAAGAGATAGAATTATGATCGAGTTAACATCCGGAACAGAACCATCCTCTAAAAGTTCTTACCGGTTATTGTTGTTTGAATTGATAGAACCAATGGTGCAGATGTGAGGATTGATGAATGAGGAATTCATGCATATCAGTGCATCACTATAGGGATCATCAGTTTTGTGAAAAGAGAAAGAAAGATGGTTCGTTGCAATTATGCATCAACTATAGTCAACCCAATCAAGTGACGATCAAGGATAAGTGTTCATTGTCAAAGATCGACGAATTGGGCGACTTGTTATAAAGAGTGTGGATGTCTTAAAGGATCGACTTGAGGACAGGTTATTGTCAGTTGAGAACCAGGAATGAGGTTATACTGAAGACGGCATTTCGCACTTGATTTTGTCCTTGTGAGAATAATGTAAAGCCATTTGATTTGACGAACGCTCCAGCCACTGTCATAGATTTGACAAATCGAGTATTCAAAGAATAACTAGATCAATGGTGATCGTGTGGTGTAGCGACATTATAGGGTGTTCATTAAGTGTTGAGAATCACGAGATGCCCCTAAGAATGGTCCTGTGGTTACAGGTAAAGGAATCTTCATGGACCCAGCCAAGATTGAATCAGTTGTTAATGGACCGAGACCGACATCAATGTCAGAGATCAGAAGTTGTGGGGATTGGACAGATTACTACGGAAGGTTTGTGAAAGAATTTTCAGCATCAGTATCATCATGGGCTTGACCTCTTGAGAAAGAAGAGAAATTCATTTGGCATAGACAAGTACGATGATAGTCTCCAGAGCTTCAATAAGATCAGGCTACTGCACTTGTGCTAAACTTTTCATTTGGCTCTGGAAAGCATGAAATCTTTAGTGATGTGTCTTGCCAAAGACTGGGTACGTATTGATGCAACATGAGAAGATTGTTGCATAACCATTCCACCAGTTGAGACCCAATAAGTGGAATACGAAGTGGTGTCGTGAACCAGAATTTTGGCAGAACTATAATAGTGATATCGGGTATCACCTTGGAGGAACGAAATGAGTCATTAACTTGTTGAGCCGATAGTCTTCAAATGTGCATAGACTGGCTAAAGTATAGACTTTACTTGAAAATGGTTCGAAATTTGGTTTTCAAAATTGAGGTAGGCTACCTTTTGAATTTTATAGCCACCCTTATGATTGAACCAAATGTTCCAGTTAGAATCGGTGCCTAGTTGACAAGTAAAGATGTTCAGAAGATCTTATAAGAGGATACTGGCAAGAAAGAATCTGACTTTAAGATTTATGAGAATGGAAAGTTCGGGTCCCATGAGTGATTGAGTGCACTTGACAGTGTAACACTTAGGGAAAAGATCTTGTCAGAAGTTCACTATAATATCACAGTTTTGACCAGATGGGACAAGTAAGTCAGAATCGACGTCAGCTAAATTGGTAGACCGATATGAAGGTAGATATCGCCAAGCAGGTTGCAAGTGTCAAAGGTGTCAGTAAGTGGAAATTCAGTAATGCAAATCCAGAAGATTTTAGCATCACTTGAGAGTCCCAAGTGGAAATGGAAATATATGGCTTACTAAGGATTCAGGGGATTACTGATACCATTTGAGAATAGTGGTTGATCGATAGATGGAGTTGGTCCACTTTGGTATAGTACGAATATATCTTGTTTTGAGTGTGTAACATCCAGATTTCAGGCTCTGATTTCGATTAGATAAATTGGGCATTTCATCGACGCGATTACAGTGTGTTTCTCTGAGTTGGCCACTCATGAGATAACTAGACTAGCTGGGTGAGTTATTAAGGACCTTAAGGCAAATAGACTTGAGAATTCGACCATGGATCGACTTCTCGACCGTGCTCATCTTTAAAGATCATTGCGGCACAAGATATAAAATCGATTTAAAATCGAGATAGATCGGTTCGGCGAGATGAATGACCGATCGTGGGTGACTCCACTAAATTGGAAAATTCTCATCGACCGGTACTAATTTGATGTTTATATCGTTTTGGTACCCTGTGTCCGTATTTGAATCCTTGAAATTTCACGACAATCAAGAGTCACCAATGGGTCGAGTGGGTTCATTGTGGCTCGAAGAAAATCGACCACGGGTCATTTGTCCTAAAAAGCTCTGAACACTATCCAGTAGCCTAGGTCACACTAAAAGCGTGTTGGAGTGAAATTAACCGCCAATCTAAATTCGATTTCAGAAATTGAAGATCCTATCTTGCCACAAAGTGGGTATATCGAAGTGTGTGTGTCTCGGATAGTTCACCGACATGGAGTGTCGAGGATGAATTATATCTCGAATCTAGATCAGAGATTATAAGTTGGCAGAGTTTTCAGAGGGTTCTTTATTAAGCAGTGTATAGCAAAGGGTACAGAATTTCAGTGGTGAAAAGAAAGCGAATAATGATGTCAGCTCAGTAATCAATGTTTGCAGTTGTCAGATCAGTGTCAGAGTAAAGATTGCTCAGAATTGTTAGAAATTTTGAATCGTTGAGGTTCGAAGGTTTATTAGGGAGTCGAGAAAAAGAGATCAGATGTGGATGACAGAATGTCTTATGTGAGAAGCTCAGTTCAATTAGTTCAGAAAGAACAGATTTTGTGTACAAAGATGATCTCCTTAGTCAAGGTAGTTAGACAACGCCACAAGACCAAATCATCAGCGTGGAAAAAATGAGACTCGATGAGACAGCAATACCCCTCCCCCCCACCTTTCGTTTATGGATTGGTAAATGTTTAAATTTCGAGGACAAAATTTTTATAAGATGGGAAGAGTTGTGACATCCAGATTTTCGGGTTTTAATTTGACTGGATAAATAGGATCATGTCTCATCGCTCGTCAATTTATTGATGGGTCCGAAATTTCAATAAAGAAATTATCGGAGGAAAATCGAAGAGCGGAAGAAAATAAAAAGGGAATGGGAAAAGGAAAATAATAGAAGTAATAAGAAAATTATGTTTTCTTATTAAAATAGTATTTTCTTTTCCTTTTTATTTTCTCTCTCATTTTTCTCTCTCTTTTCTCTCTCTCTTCTCTCCCCTTTTCCCCCTCCCCCATTCATGCGGACAACTTTCCCCTTCCCCCCACCGACTTCTCTCTCCTCTCTCCTCATTTTGACCAGTCAAACTTTCATCTTCTCTCTCTCTCATCTCTCTCTTTCGCACCTTCTCTCCCTCGGCTCTTTTTGCTGTGCGAGCAGAACAGAAGCGGACAGAAGCGGAGGAGCTCGCCAAAGCCGTCGCCTCCCGCACCGCAGCCCGCATCGCCGCCCGGACGCCCAGCGATCGCCGCCGTTCCGCCGTCCACCGCCCCCGCGTCCGCCGTGTGCCGCTAGCTGGTTCCTCGCGCGACCCACCGCCGTTCGGCCTCTATTCAGCGCAATCCGGCCACCTCCGGCCACTGCCCAACCCCATCCGGTCACCGCCGAGCCTCCCCCGCGTCCCCTCGTCCTTCCGCCGGCCTTCCCTCGCCGTTTTGGCCGCCGGAGCAGCCCCGGCCAGCCTCGTCCAGCAAACCCACGAGTGGGTTTCCAGTTGGTTCAAGGCCCGTTTTGGGCCGTTTCCGGGCCCCGAATCCGAGGCCCGCTTTGGGAAGAATTGTTCCTCGCGTCGCCGCCGTCGGATTGATCCGATTTGCGCGCGATTTGGTGAGTAATCTTACTAATCCTGGATTAGTTGGCTAATTATGATTTAGGTTGGTTTAGTTTTAATTAATTATGTTTAGGTTGTTAGATTAGAATAAATTAGCAATTATTAGTTAATTGTGATGCGATTTAGTTAAATTGATTGTGCAATTAGCAAGTAGACGTGGTCTACTATTTATTGGAAGCATCTCCGGAATTTTCCGACCCCTAATCGGGCTTCAATTTGGTGATTCGGGCCTAAGTGGGACTTTTAGTATTTAAATATTAATTTTCGGAATTAAATTAAATAATTATTTATTTTCCGAAAATTCAAGGGAGATGGTCCGGAACCGGAATATTATGCTGATGATCGTGGCGAAGTCCGTTTATTTAATCGGACTTTATTTTAAGCTAAATTGAATTTTTAATATTAATCAATTTTCGAAATTAATTAAATAATTATTTATTTTCTGAAAATTCAACTGAGATGGTTTGGGACCGGAAAATTTTGCTGATGACCGTGGTGAAGTCCGTTTATTTAATTGGGCTATATTTTGTGTTAAATTGAATTTTTAGTAATTATTAATTAATTTTCGAAATTAATTAATTAATTAATTATTTTTCGGGAATTAAGATTTTGATGGTCGACGACCGAAATCTCGTGCTAATTGTCGTGGCGCAATCCATTTATTTATGTGAGCTTCACGTTGCATGGAATTAAATAAATTGTGATATTTTAGGGATTTACTTTAAATTGATTGGAATTGATTGAGATTGAATTATTGATTGGTAAATGGCCAAGTATGTTTATTCAGCATTTATAATACTTTGTTGAGTTGTAAAGTGAATAGAACTGTGAGGCTGAACTAAGAATAATTTTGGCTGAGATCGATCGGGTACGAGGTATAGACATACGTGGTTCGGTGATTGAGGGTATCACTGGTGAAATCGGCACCTTAAAGAATGCACGAGAGCATAGTGAATTGTTTATGTTGGCTCTGTGATGAATATATCACCTTGGCGAAAAAGACGCCCGAGAGCATAGTGAATTGTTTATGTTGGCTCTGTGATGAATATATCACCTTGGCGAAAAAGACGCTCGAGAGCATAGTGAATTGTTTTGGCGAAAAAGACGCCCGAGAGCATAGTGAATTGTTTATGTCGGCTCTGTGATGAATATATCACCTTGGCGAAAAAGACGCCCGAGAGCATAGTGAATTGTTTATGTCGGCTCTGTGATGAATATATCACCTTGGCGAAAAAGACACCCGAGAGCATAGTAAAGTGTTCATTGTACGTCACCTTGGCGAAAAAGACGTCCGAGAGCATTCATCTGGCTCTGTGACTGAATACTCGAATGGAGATTATAAAGTATGGTGTTGATGTGACCGAGAGGTGGTCCGAATGACATGTAATCGACTAGGTCGATTGATCATTATTTTGATCTGATGTTGTGAATTGATTGACTAATTGGAAATGACCGTGAGTGGTCTTGTTGGCATATAATCGACTAGGTCGATTTGATCGATGCTTCGATCGTGATATGATTGCTTGGGTGCCTATTGTGATTGTACCGACTTGCGGGTGGGATCGATGCTAAGGTACGTCTTCGACCTATGCGTGTATAGGCAGCCTATAGTATAATGGTTTACTAATTGGGCTTAGTGGGGTAGAACTCGGCGAGACGTAGTCTCATCCCGGTTTGGGGAAAAACATTTCGGGACCCCGATGAGAAGGCGATGAGGAGGAGTTTGAGAAGGAGAACTCGGAGGTGAAACTTGAGGAGAAAGATTTTTGGGAGAAGAAGATAATCCTGAGAGGGGCCTTGAGTATGGCCTGGATGGGTTGAGAGTCTGGCCTGGATGGGCTGAGAGTCTATCTTCTTTTGTGAACTCCAATTGATGTGAATAGTTATGAAGTTCTCTAGCTGATGTCATGTACAAAAGTTTTGTTATAAACTTCAATATGAAAAATATGGCCCTGCTTTTCTATCCCATCATTTTATTGTCTGGGGATTTTAACTGCTTCCGCATGTGCTTAATAAAAGAAAGGGTGGGCGATACATTGTCCTGGGATATCGCATTATAAAATCGACCAAGAGAGAAGGATGTGTGTGTGCCCGAGGATCGGGGCGTGACATCCAGTTTAAGTCTCATCGCTCGTCAATTTATTGACGAGTCCGAAATTTCAAGAAAGTAATTATCGGAAGAAAATTTGAAACCCGAAAAGAAATAGAAAGGGAAAGAGAAAAGAAAAGAAAATTAAGGTTATTGTTTTATTTCTTTTCTCTCTCTCCCTCTCTTTTCTTTTCTTTTCTTTCTTTTTTTTTTTTTTTTTCTCTCTCTCTCTCTCTCTCCCCTTCCCTTCGTGCGGACGCCCACCCCCACCGAACACTTCCCTAGCCAATTTGAAATTGGCTTCTCCTCTTTCTTCTTCCTTTCTTTTTGACTAGTCAAAGCTCTCTCTCTCTCTCTCTCTCTCTCTCTCTCTCTCTCTCTCTCTCTCTCTCTCTCTCTCTCTCTCTCTCTCTCTCTCTCTCTCTCTCTCTCTCTCTCTCTCTCTCTCTCTCTCTTTGTTTTTCTTCTTCTTCCTCCCCACGCATCCGAAGAAGCGAACCAGAGGAGGAAGCTCGAGCAGGAGCCGATAAGAAAACATAATTTTCTTATTACTTCTATTATTTTCCTTTTCCCATTCCCTTTTTATTTTCTTCCGCTATTCGATTTTCCTCCGATAATTTCTTTATTGAAATTTCGGACCCATCAATAAATTGACGAGCGATGAGACAGGATCCTATTTATCCAGTCAAATTAAAACCCGAAAATCTGGATGTCACATCTATCATGCTGGTTCTAGCTCACATGGAGCTTCAAGCTCCAAGCGCAAACGTCCTAACTGGTTCGATAAAGGGAAATGCAAGGAAGCAGGTCTTTCAGGGAAGAAACCTAAGCTTGACCAACATAAAAGAAAAAAGCTTCATCGAATGAAGAAGCTTACAATGGTGAAGTGTTACAATTGTGACAAGAAGGGTCACTATGCTCGCGACTGTTGTGAGCCAAAGAAAGTATACACCCCTTGTACTTTTCAGAATTTTGCTTATGTGTCGAGTTCTGTATTCTTAACTGAGTCTAATCCTTTGTGGACTGTGGATTCCGAAGCGACAAACCATGTAGCGAAGGATAGATAATCCTTCGTGGAATTCCGATGAGTACCGACTGGAATTAAGTGGATTTATGTAAGAAACAACTTCAGAGCAAAAGCAAAAGGGATTGACATCTGTCAATTGAACATGCATGGTGGACGCACTTTGTTCCTACATGATGTATTGTATATTCTGGAGATTCGTTGGAATTTAATGTCTGTTTTAGTGTTGGTCAAACTAGGTTTTAATATGAACTTCCATAATAGAGGTGTGGATTTGTTTTTGGATACAAATTTCTATGGTTGTGGTTATTTTCTGGATGGTTTCATTGTATTAGATATTGACTATATTAATGCAAATGTTTGTTATTCCCTTCTCACGTTTCCTAATTCATATGATAATTATATGAATGTATGGCATGTTAGACTTGGTCATATTAGCTAACAACGTATGAATAGACTAGCCAAATAAGGCTTGTTGGGCAACATTGAAAAAGTCGATTTGTTCATATGTGAGTATTGCCTAGTAGGGAAAACGACAAGGAAACCATTTGGAAAAGGTAAAAAGCTGAATTTCCTCTGCATTTAATTCATTCTGACGTCTGTGGTCAAATGAATGTGAGAGGAAGGCATGTGGCTGTTTATTTCATCACTTTTATAGATGATTATACTCGATTCAGATATGTCTATTTGATTTCTCATAAATTTGAAGCATTAAGTTGTTTCAAAAGATTTATGAACTTGGTAGAAAATCAATTAGACAAGAAAATAAAAGCATTGAGATCCGATCGAAGAAGTCGAGAATATTTATCTGATGAGTTTAGAAAATTATGTGATGAAAAAGGAATAGAAAGACAATTGTCTATTCCATATACTCCTTAACAAAATGGTGTTGTGGAGAGAATAAACAGAACCCTGCTGGAAATGATTAGGTCTATGATGGCACATGCTAACTTACGTATCACTTTTTGGAATGATGCGTTGTTAACTGCTGCCTATATACTTAATCGGGTGCCTTCCAAATTAGTTACTTCCACTCCATATGAGTTATGGACAGGTAGAAAACCGAACTTAAGTTTTCTTAAGCCATGGGGTTGTGCTGCCTATACTCATGAGCCCTCTCACAAGTTTGGGAAATTGGGTCCCAGAGGAAAGAAGAGTATTTTTATAAGATACTCCGAACACTCAAAAGAGTATATGTTTATAGGTGAGCATGAAAGTGGAAGTATAACTGAATTCGAATCACGGGATGTCATATTCTTAGAGAATGAATTTCCTAAGAATGGAGAAATAGGTGATGAGCAAGTGTACTCTAGCTTGATGATGCATCATGAGCAAGATCTGAGTCTGCGGCATTCGGCTTCCAGCCTAGCTACCTTCTTATGCTCTCTAAATGCCATTTTTGCCGATCAAGTTTCGATGCTTGCGTGCTCAAATCACGCTCAATAATCCAAAGTTCTAGCTCCTTCGACATAGAAAGGACTTTGGCTTTGAGGGCCACATTCTCTTTTTCAGCAAAAGCATCAAGCTTAGGGCCGAGATCGAACATATAACCGAAGAAGCTTCACTCTTGGCTGCTTGAAGTGGGCATGGACATTGGAAAGCTTAGTCTCAAGCTCGGCCTTTGTTGATTCCCACTCACGAGTTTTCTTGACCACAGCTTCTTGGATCTTCTGCTCTTGCTCTTCCCTCACCTGTCTGAGTTGCCTCACACATTTCTTAAGTGCTCCATCAAGTTGACTGATTCGATCTTCTAGTGTCGAGTTCCTTTGTGTTGCAGCCTCCAGTTGTTTCTTTAGCACCAAGAGTTCATTTTCAACCTTCTCCCATCCTACCATTGAATATCGGAAGATAAAAACTTACAACGAAGTACATAGGCACAAAAATGCAAATCCGAATGCAATGTCAAAAAGATTTAACGTAGGAATGGTTGAAGTAGATGTCATCCTCAAATCTAAAACTCCATGTGATTTCACTCTTGCTCTGATTGAAAGCTTCAAATCTTGTTACCCAGACATTAGTACTAGTAAGGCTAGTATCCTCCTTCACTTTCTCTACTTGCTTTATTGACGTCTCGGCTGCAAGACTGGAGGAGGAGGAAGTAGTTATCGATGATGATGGTGGCGCTTTAGGTTGTTTGGAGCATTTCTGGAAGAGGGGGAAGTCCTCATCCACTCGGGACTCTTGGTCCATTACAAAGCCAAGAAACAACTAATTACGAGCCGCCTTTTTTCTGAGAGGATGGCCAGCAGAGCAAGAATCGAGTTGATCAAAGCCCCTCGAGAACGCCCCAGCCGATTTGTCAAACCGAAGCTGCAAACCCACCACAGAGAGAATCCAGTGTGTGAACAAAAACTAACACAGAGCATGAACCTTCCCAATATTAACGTAACCCGACACCGAAACTTCAATCACAACATCGAATGAACTTGTGATATCACAAACTAATAGCATAATCAGAACAAGGAAACAACTAAAGTTCATCTTTTGAGCTTCCAAGGCACGACCCAACACTCTATTCGGCACAAGAGACGCACATCCCATTACGAACAACCTCCGCACCAATGTAGCTTAATCTCAATCTCATAAAACGAACCTACCCATGATGCATCATCAAGCTAGAGTACACTTGCTTATCAACATGGAATAGAAATAAGAAAGAAGAATCCGTGACACCAGAAAGAGAGAGAGAGAGAGAGAAATGGACGGCGTCTAGCTGGCCACGAAGGAGACGGAGACTCGGTGAGAGGTTGCTCGCGGGGTTGGCCAGTAAGGGCGCTTCGGAGAGGAAAGAGGGAGAGAGCGGAGCGGAGGTCGCGAGAGGGAGGCGAAGGGGCATTGGCGTCAGAGTCGGGGGCGACGGACTCCGACGCTGATGGAGGCAACCGACGGAGGCGGAGGCGGAGGTGGAGGGCCGTCGGCGTCGCGTTTCGTGTACGGCACCAGCTTCTCCAGCAACCTCGCCTCCGAGCCTTCCGGTGTGTGGGGGTCTCGCTCGGTGAGCGACGCTCGCCGACATTGAGGGAAGCTCAAAGAGGCCTGTTTCTCCTCCGCGTGCTGCATCTGCAATCCCGGGAACGTCGGAACGAACGACAGAGCAGCAACGAGTTTGAAGAGAGAAGCGAGCGAACACCGGAGTAGCAGTGGCTGTAATGTGGTTCGTCGGTGATGGCAAGGGAACGAGCGCGGAGAGAGAATTTCAGATTCAAAAATTCAAAAAGAAAGAAATGGAGAGGGACAGGCGTCTGAACAGCCGTTTTCTTTCTCAAAAGAAGGAAAGAGAAAAACGCCCGCAATAAATGCTCTGACACAGGAGAGAGCGTGCAGGCTAAGAGGAGAGAGGGCATTGGCAGGCTAGGAAGAGGAGAGAGAGGGGAAGAAGGCAAAAGACACCAAGTGGGGCCCACCCCTCGACATGGCATCTCGTGAGTGGCCGGGGACCACGCTGACGTGGAGGTCCCGGACCACCCAATATTTTCTCGTCTCTCTCACGTCCCTTTTCGCTCTGCACAGATTTTTCTCTACCCACTTTTACTTTTTCCTTCTGCAGGGCTTTTTTTTTTTTTGTTTCTCTTTGAACGAATCGAAGGTCCCCCTTTTCCGAAGCCATACCCCCTTTATTTATATAGAAAAACAAATCAATCTATTTCGCCGATATATTGACCCAACCATTAAAGATAACCTAGAATTTTTATGAAGATTTTCCGAGATAATCCATTTAACCATTAAAGATAAGGTTCCATTATCCAACTTTAAAATATTTCAAAATCCCGCTCTACAACAAAATATTCTTATTTCTTATTCTCTTTTTTTTTTTCATTTTCATTTTTCATCATTTTTTTCATTTTCATCTTTTCTTTAAAAAAATGACTTTTCAAAGATAAATTGAATATTAAATGAAAATGAAATGCTTTATAAAAATAGTCAAAATTTTAGGTGTCAACAGTCATTGAACTAGTCACCAATAATTATAACCATTCGTAGACATACAATAATTAAAATGCATATAATTGCACAGAGCTTAAACTAGGTTAAGACTAGGTTATCAACCATCAGGAGAGAGAGAGAGAGAGAGAGAGTGTATAGCAAACATCATTACGCATCTTAAACTTTGTATGAAAAAACTCATGATGTCTCTTGCAGGAATAAGAGTCGCTCAACTATTTCTGAAAAATCGTGAAAACTATGAACTACCCTGCTTTGCTAAGACGATGAAAAACAGAAGAGTTATTTTTTATACGCTGAAAAAAGAGAGAGTATGTACATCGTCGAAATAAATGAGATTTGGTAAGATAGGTTGGAAGATAAGCAAAGCAAACGTCCAAGTCAGTTAGCGACAATTCCCATAATTTAGATGATATTCCATCAAGATCAAAATCTAACCTCTTTAGGGAAGTGATGGTAAGTCTTGTGGGAACCAAGAATAGTACGAAGACAAATGAGGCACAATATCATGTCCATTAGTAATACATATTGTATTTGGCACACAGCCACTATAGTAAGATCCAAACACTGCATTTTCAATACGAGGTTGTCCAAACATTAAAATCTGAACATTCTGTGCTTCATGATTGACCTAGAAATGAAGTGTCCCCAGTTATATAAGTAGATCAGGTGAATGCTGGTCTGGAAAAAAATAGTTTCAGCACACATAATTAGACAGCCAAATAACTCGAATGCTAATACATCAATGACCCCATCAAGACGGACGGAAAAAAAAAACAATGTGCATCAAAAACCATATGTTACATTTCACATACATTGGTGAACAATAGAGCAGCCCTTTCTCTCCATGAGGTTTGGTCCAGCGTTACTCTGTCAAGTTACCATCCACAATTTTCCCAACACCAAACCCCACACCCACAATAAAACCAACCCCACCCTCAGCTTCAAAAAAAGAAGAAGTTAACAGTATGGAATAGTGGGATTGGGGGTGAATTCACAATCGAGGAGCATTTACATGCTGCCACAAGAAGCGATTGGATGTTGATGGCATGAGTCATATCCTGGTAATGGCATAGACAACAAATTCTAGGTTCATGGTGAAAATGCCCCTTGAACTCCAAAACTTACTGTCATAAATAACAAAGGAGAAACTAAATCGAAAAAAAGGGCCACAACTCATGGGCATGATGTCATAATCGGCTAAGAACAGTTTTCAGCAAGAAATTTTAAAATCATTTGTGTTAGGACAGGATGTTGTGCTTGCTGCTAGTACTTTGAGAAAAAAGTATAGTCTAAAGCTTATGCAACCTATGATCATAGGCCATAGGATTGTTTGACTCTCAAAAAATGACCACTTGTCATGGAGAGAGAACAATGGGACATGACTTTGGGGTGGGTACCATTTCTGGTACTAGTTCCGCAACAGGTGCCTAGAAAAGTACACTGGACCACTTTTAGACAAAGCTGAGACCAAAAACTTAATTTAGACAGCGTCGAACTGGTTCCAGCCTGCAACATATCTAGCCCAGTAGTCCGACTGAAGAGGAGTTGCTTCATTTGATTAGGGAGAGACAGACAGCAACAGCACACAAAACACAAACTTAGGATCGATATATAATCTATCTTAAAATGCTTTAGCACTTTAATGAATAGTTATATGTCCAGACCATAAACATATCAACAATCCCATAAAGTTTCCAACAAATGAACTTCGTAATGAATAGTTGGATGTCTTTACCCACTACATTTAAGTATTCGACTAACTCGAAGCTCCAAATCTTAACATGTACGACTCAATTCACAAAACTAGATACTTTGATAATTAGTGGTTTGCATAAAGACTGTGTGCACCCCATTCTGCTAGTGTTTTGTCTATTGGTTGATCTAACCAAAACGTAAGAAAACAAGATACTATGTATGACCAATTGTAAATACAAATATGAGAACCATAGAAAGTTCAAGATACTATGTATGACCAATTGTAAATACAAATATGAGAACCATAGAAAGTTCAAGATCCACGTAAAGAGTCTAGACACTTCAAGTTAGAGTTGGCAGAGAATTCCTGATAACTCCTAACAAACCAAAACTGAACATTTAGAAGAACATGATAGAAAAGAAACCAATAAAATTAACAAGTCTCGAGCATAACAGTTTTTCAATTTATCTTACCAAAAGATCGAGTCTGCACGAGGATGCCATAGCCCCTCCCATAGAATGCCCTATCACCATGACGTTGATGTCTCCATATAAATCCTTGGCTCTTATAACAGTATCCAAAATACTAGGTCTAATTGTCGTATTGTGATAAGCAAAATAGAATCCATGATGAACCTCAGCAAACAATCAATAGAATAAGACCATAACTAATCCAAATCAAAAGTATCCCCAAGTCGCGAGAGGCTTGTCATCTCTACAACTCACCATGGCACCGGGCATGCCGGGGTAATTTATGCCAAGTTGTTTCCAATAGAGATCTTCAACCCAATTGTGTATGCTGTATACATAAATAGAAGTATTCACTAACTGAAAAGCTCAAATAATAAAGAGACGTGACAGAATTTTTCACAGAAAAAAATTAGTGAAGTATGTGAGGATTGAACAAATCCATTGACACAAATTGTTCATGGGAGAAAATTGAGTTATTTGGGCCCTGTAGGATTAACAAGGCGTCTCCTCATGTCTCCATCTAAGATTACAAGAAAGTAACTTCTGTGTCTTGGTGGAAATGATTCACCCATTTTCGGTTTGTGTGGACAGTAGTCCCATGTGCCTTGTGCACGCATTCACTGAGGCTACTCTTCTTACCTTAAATTTTCATCAAATCTTTTGCAAGTCGATTGCAAGAGGAGGAATTGCAAAACTTAACGTGCATACCTATGTTCTTGGGTACCTCTGAAAGCTATAACCACAGCATTACGGTCCCTGGCCATCCTAACATATGCCTATATATATATATATATATATATATATATATATATATATATATATATATATATATATATATATATATATATATGTAATAGTTTAGAAATAGAGACAAACAACTAGATGCAATTCAAACATAGAGGCATCACAAGCGTCCAAATTGATAGGCCACTATAAAACGAATTATAAACCTGTAAGCAGTGCTGAATGTCGACTATCAGTTCAATGACTTCGAACCCCTGCTTTCACATCAAAAAGGCATTAATAAACAGTTCAGAAGCTCATAAGACGAGGTAGCATATGCCCACAAAATCTCATCTTAAAAAATTGGGTATTTAGTACTAAAGATCCATTCTTCATGCAACCTTAGCAACAATGCTACATTAAAAAGTAGTCAAATTACCTTGGTCTTTCCATCACATCTTCCAACTAAAAAGTTCTTTCAAATCTGACATGTAAACATGCAATAGAAAGCATTGCATTAAATTGCAATTTTATTGTATTGAAATGGTGAAACCTAATGAGTAACAACAACGAGCTCCAGGTCAATGAGAGAATTTTTATAAAGGGCACTTACAGCCGATGCATACTCCACCAAAATCGTGGCAAGAGCGTGATTGTAAACAACTTTGTGAGCCTTGGACCTCACTCTAAGTTTTGCATTTACCAATAGAAAAAATTTCAGATTGAAATGCAGTCACAAGCTCATTCAATCACAAGCAATGAATCGAGTTTCTTTTTTCTCTTGCAAGCTATTATGACAAATCAAGTGAGGGGAACACTTTAAGGAAATGTCAACTCAGAACAATATTTAGTATATTTTTGCAGTTCTTCTTCGTGACTAAAAGAACTATCTACACAATTTAATGTGAAGAAAGGAGAATAAGAAAATAACATAAGACTCCGCTTTCCTACAAAGCTACTCCACTAAAACCTACAGGCTACAGTCCATAACTCGACTGAACAAAAGCTGAATAGGCCAATATTCAATCACTCTAAAGATGCTCAACAAACTTTTTCCCCAAAGTAGAAACTGCAGAGTGAGATTTGCATTGGACAAATATAAGGAAATTCAATCAATCTGACCATATTTCAGGTGTAGCATTGATCCAAACTCAGTAATAGAGGCGCACATGATAAAATTTCTACTTTGCTATTTTTCTATTTCTCTGTTCTAAGTTTGGAACAGAAATCCGTTTTGTAAAGCAATTTGATTTTTCTATTTCTGGAACAGATTTCTATTCGAAAAATAGAATTTAAGAAGAAATCACTCAATTTCTAAAATAAAAATTGAGAAATCAATTTCTGTTATGCGCACCCCTATTACTGAGTAAACAGAACGCAGTCAGATACTCAGTAAACATCCAATTGTACACCCGCAGGATCGTTCAGCTAGAGTTTGCCCCATTCAATCAGGCACTATAGCTCTACGACGCAATCAACAATTTCCCCCAACCTTGAAATACCTAATCTGCCAAATTCACAATACAAATGTCACTGTCCAAGCTCAAAACCAACGTACTCAATAATCCTAGAGCCTGGCTGTTCGTACCTTATCACTATCAAAACTCCTGATCCAAACTGATTACATGAACGCGAGTAGCAACCGCCTCTCGCCTCACTTGCGGCAATCAAGCATGTCAGAACCACCATTGCCCTCAACGGTGACCCATTCTGCTCCATATTCTTTACGATCTTTTCCAATTTGCCCTCGGGATCTTCTTCCGTTGGTGGCCATATTCGGCGTGACGTTCAGTGATTTCATCGTTTCCGAGAGGGTACTGAGGGAAGTTCCGCTAAAATCGGGACGTTTACGAAGCCGTCACGGCAACGGAGGACGTCGGGTTATTTTAGCCGAGAGAACGAGACGTGCTCTTTTGGGGTTCGGTCTTCCCTCTTTTGGAGACCCCCCTCCCTTTGACGTCTCCACATCAGCATTTTGACTAAGGCTTGGTTCAATTAGTTGGTTCACACTAAATTCTAAAGAATATGCTAAATTAAAGTTAATATTATTTATCATTTCATTTGAATCCATGGAGGGTACGTGAAAATGCAATTGATCCATTATGGTCGGAGGCTTCTTGAGTTAAGAGTTTTCAAATTCATCTACAAATCGATCTAATGACTCGAATTATTCATATTTAAAAAGAATGTAATTGAACTCAAGTAAACAACCAATCGAGCTTAATTATGAATTATGGATTCCACTTCTCGTAAGAGTTCGAGAAGGCAACTTGCTATTGCATATTGATTCTTGAATACTCTCTCTGAATACTTATGCTGAATTGGATCCAATAGTTCCTATGTTTTTTAAGATAAAAGTACCTATAGTTTTTTTAATTGAGTCATTTTGTCTAAAATTCTATGGACTATTATGATGTGACTTTTGAAACCGATCAATATCTTGAAAATCATGATATCATCATCCATAATTGCTTGATTGAATATATGAGTCGCACAATTGTCGGGATTGAATACTTTATGAGTAAAAGAACAAACATAAGAAAACGTCCATAAACTTTGAGGACAAAAGTTAGAGCAGTGACTGACGCGAACACGAATTACAATTACCTCTTGCCCCACTTGCGACAATCAAGAATATCAGAACAACCATCACCCTCAATCACCACATGTTCCGCTCCATATTCAGTACAATCTTTCTTGATTTGCCCTCGGGATCTTCTTTTGTTGGTGGGTATCTTCGATGTTAGATTCAGTGATTTCATCGTTTACGTGAGAGCACTGAAGGAAGTGTCGTTTAAAATCAGGATGTTCAGAAAGACTACGCGGAAATATCTTGTGTTGTATTTTAGCCGAGAGAGTGAGACGCGCTTTTGGACAAATTTGTGCAGTTGAAACTATACTCTAAAGTTAAATTGATATCATTCATCTGTTTTATTTACATTAGCGGAGGTATATGAAACTTTCATAATGAAAGTGCAATTACTCCATTACGGTGGCAAGCTTCTCAAGTCAAATATTTTCAAATTCAATCTTGAATTAATCCAATAATTTGTGTTATTCAAACTTGAAAACTTTGTGTTTGAACTTGAGTGATGGGCAAATTGAACTGAAGTGTGAATTATAGAACCAATTCCTCTTGGGCTGAGAGAGGGTTCAAGAAGCGACTTATTATGACGTATCGATTCTTAAATATAGAATACTTGTGTCGTACTAGATGCAATAGTTTTTGTTTTTCTTTTGGATAAACAAACTTATCATTTTTTGAGTTGATTCAATTTATCTAAAATTTATGAACTATTTTATAATATGAATACATTTGGAATTGATCGCTATCTTAAAAATCATGGCATTGTCATCCCAAAAAATGCTCAATTGAATACATGAGCCATACGGTCATTTGGAATTAAACACGTAACTGTGTGAAAGAATATGATATAAAAGAAAAGGTCCACAAACTTGGGAACATAGTCATCGGACCTTTTCACCACCTATGTGCCATATGTGGTGGCTCTCACAAAATTTATGTTGGTAGTGGAAAATTTATAAAATTACAGAGAAATTAGTATACGAAACAACCAGCGGAAGTGAAGAACAAGGTGTAATTTAAGAACGTGAAGGAATGAAACGGTAGACTTTTGCAGAGAACAATCCTCAAAATATCTTCATTTTATAGGTATTGTCAAATAAATCAATCACTCATCAAACTTAGGTGCTGGTAAGCACAAAACAGATTTATACACCTCTCATGTTTTTATCGGATACATACACTACTCGTTCACGTGGAAGGAGTTCAATAATAAAGAAGATTGAACATGAAAAAAATTGTAGCCTACCCCTTAACACAGTGACCTAAATGACTGACGGATTGGACTAACTTTCATGAGTTCACAAATTTGAATCACATTGTGAGCAAATCTTTGGCGAGTCTATATTCCGAGCATTTGTTATTTTATACAGATGTATTTCCTGATTTTGCTCCTATTCGAAGATTTCTTCCAGAGAAGTCCAACCACAAGTAAGATCACTGGCGACGGCAGTCCAATTGATGACGCCGCTATAAAATTGGAGCAGCGTGAACTGTGGAATGATTTGAATACAATGATGAAAGGAGCATATCTCGGTTAGTACCTCTCGGAGGACTTCGCGCGAACAAAAAGACTTGACCTTTCAATGTCAAAACGGTGCTGTTAGATGCTAGATTTCAGGTACATGTGAATTTAGAAAAACTGACCACCACCTCCCAAAGGAACCTGGTAAAATGGAATGGTTGATCCCCCATTGAGGTTTTCTCTGCGAGGAGCTGGGATCCTGGAGCTACCCAGCTCGATTGGATCCCTTGTGAGCCTTGAACACTAGTCTTCCATAAACTGCAAGTCAATAAAGACACTACCAGACTCAATCTGGAATTAGGAATCACTTGCTGAGTTTGATAAATTGAACATGCACACAGAGAAGCTACCTCCTTTGGTTGGGAACGTGAAGCATTTGAAAGTATTAAAGATGAGATTCTCTGTCATAAGAACGATGGCTGGTGCAATATGGAAGCAGGAAAAGCTAGAAATATGGGTGCAGAGCTGAGTGAAAATTCGCTAATAGAAATTCCCATGGCATCCAGAGATATTCATCTCGGAAAACTTTGAAATTGACGTGTTGGGATACACCAAGTAGTAAGGCTCCTAGAAATTTTTATCTGTCAGCATATTCATATCGAGCTGATAATGGCATTTCCGATCTCTCGAACTTGAAAAGCTGGAGAGATTTGTTGTTGGGATGCCGAAAGTCTCCTTGCCCTGTTGCCGTTTAAGCTTGTGGAAGATGCTATCTCCCGATGGATCAGTAGGTTAAACAAATTGGAGTCTTTAGAGTTATCCTCTTCAACAATGGCCACCATCATATCACCATATATTGCAAACTATCGAAACTTATAAGTGAGTATCGCCCCACTTTACGACAATCAAGCATGTTGGAACAATCATCACCCTATAACGCGACTTTCCCTCGCTCCATATTCTTTACAATCTTTCCTAGTTTGCTCTCGGGATTTTATTTTGTTGGCGAGCAATTTTAGTGTCGCATTCGGTGATTTACGTTGTGTACATAAGGGCACTAAAGTAAGTTTTGCTAGAATCAGAACATTTAGAAAGGCTGCATGGGAGTGCCTTCTATTGTATTTTAGCCCAGAGAATGAGACAAGCTTTTGGACATAAGGGCATTCTACTATTCAATTAATTGGTTACTATACACTAAAATTAAATTTGATATAATTGATTTGTTTATTTATATTAGTGGAGTTATATGAAATTGCAATTACTCCATTATGGTGGCAAGCTTCTCAAGTAAATTTTTTCAAATTCAGTCTTGACTTAACCCAATAATTCGTGTTATTCAAAAGTACAAGGAAATTAGTACACAAAACAACAAGTGGAAGTGAAGAACAAGGGGCAATTCAAGAGGGTGAAGGGTGTAATAATAACTTTTTGTTGAGAACAATTCTCAATTCTCCTCATTTATGGGTAGGGTTGATTAATCAATTGCTCATCAAACGTAGGTGCTAATATGCACGAGACAGATTTATATACCACACATGCCTTTATCAAATTCATACACGACTCATTCACGTGGAAGGAGTTGCAAAAGAAAGAGGAATGAATGTGAAAAAATTGTAGCCCAACTCCAAAAGCGCCAACTTAATCATAAGTGGGTCACACTATTTTTCCTGAGTTAACAAATTTGAATTGCATTGTGAGTGGATTCTCGGCGAGCTTGTATCCTTCGTATATTGCTACCTCATGCGTAGATATTTCCTGATTTCCAGCACGCTGGTAAGATAGCAACGACAGGCCTATATACGTATGCAAACTGAATAGTTTTGGTTCAAACTTAACCTTCCACGGTGAACGTGAGACCGTAACGTCAGAGGGGGAATCACGTTTGATTTTTCCTCTCTATCCTCTTGATATGCGAAGGCAAAAATCGCAGCCCATCAAGAGCTATGTAGCACGGACACTTTCCGGAAGCCTTCGTGTCGTGTCCGACACGCTCTGACACGTCCCAACACGCTTCGACACACGGTCAACGAGTGTCGAAAAATCTGACACGTGGTCAACTCTTTCCGACACGCTCCGACACATGAGTCCAAAATTCCGACACGCGATTCCGACACGCACTGGGTCAATTTTAAAAATTTATAATACTTAAGGGGTCAAAATATAAATATACACAAAAGAAGTAATAAAAGAAGTAATAAAATTGCTATAAATATGCACACACGGGGTCAATTTTTTTTCCAGTTTTATTTTTTTAGAATTGTTTTATTTTTTTAAAAAGTCTTTTACTCTGGAAGAAGTAATAAAAAATGCTATATATGATAAATAAATAAATTTAAAAATATCATTTCAGCATTTTTCTTTAAACAATGTTTTTTTCCTCTAAGTTTTGTGTATTATTGTAACAAATTAAAATAATGAATGATATTATTTAATATTTTTTGTGTAAATTAATTCTAGGCTATTTTTATTATTATTTATTTATGTATTTATATATAAAAATATATCTAATATATAAATGTCGGAACGTGTCGAAATTCTCTATTTTTAAGAAATGATGTGTCGACGTGCCGTGTCGTGTCATGTTACGTGTCACGTGTCCGTGTCGGTGCTACATAGATCAAGAGTCGGTTGCGTCGGGCAGCAAGGCCAGGTCGGACCACCTCTAATCCTCAAGCCGCAGCTCGCATCTCGCGCGGGAGCCGACGCTGCCTTCAATTCGGCGGCGGGGATAACGAAAATACAGTTTTGCCCCCTCTCTCTGACTGGCGGGGAATCTTCGCGCCACTCGCATACAGCGAAAAATGAAAAGAACAACCGAAAGGAAAAAACCACACCCGAAAAGATAAAAAGGAAAAGCAAGAAAAAATTTAAAACAAAAATACAAAAAGACGCAAAAAACCCTCCTCTGTTTCCTTCAGTTTCCGACTCCGAATATCCCACCATCCCCCTCCGACTCTCTTCTCCTCCCATTTTTATTTCAGATCGTCACTTCGGATTACGATTCGGCCTCTCTCTCTCTCTCTCTCTCTCTAGAACGAGCAGCGACAACCTCGATTGGTTGGTCTCTGCCAAAATAGGTTCTTTAGCACTGCCATGGCCAAGCCCTCGAACCAACAGGTGTCGTCCGATGCCTCCGAGGAGGAGGAGGAGGAGGAGGAGGAGGAGCAGCAGCAGCAGCAGCTCAACGATTGTTGTTTCTGCCGAGGTGGACCACTTGTGCTAGCGCAAAACGATTGACGCACTTGCGTTTGCCCTGTGTGTGGTGACGGTTGCTACCATCGTTGTTTCTGCTGTTTCGTTCAAAGATTTCTTCCAAAGGAGTCTAATAATCACAAGATCACTGGGGATGGGCAGTCCAATAATGATGCTGCTATATAAACCATGGAGCAGCGTGAACGGTGAAATGATTTGTGATTATTAGTTCGATGACCTCGAACACCTGATTTCATATCCAAAGGCATTAATAACCAATCAGAAGCTAATGAGAGAAGGCAGCATATGCCCACAAAATATCACCCGAAGAAATTGGCCATTTAATACTGAGGACCTATTCTTTAAGCAGCATTAGTAACAGTGTCATATTAAAATGTAATGCTCCTCTTTCCCATAAAGCTACTTCACTGAAACCTACAAGCTACAATCCATTACTCGACTGAAAAAAAGCTGAATATGTGATAGTCAATTACTGAGAGATACTTGATGAATTTAATCCCCAAAGTAGAAACAGCAGGTTGAAATTCTTGTGTCGAACAAATATAAGGAAATTTGATTGATCTGACCCTATTCTAGTGGTAGCATTGATCCAAACTCGCTAATCCAAGATCTTAACAAAATCAATCAAATACAACACAACGCTGTCAGTCATACGCTTTGAAAACATCCAAATCTACACCTAAGGGATCATTCAGCTATAGTTTGCCCCCATTCGATCAGGCACTAAAGCTCCACCACACGGTCAATGATTTCTCCCAACCCCAAAATGCCTAATTAGTCAAATTCACAACACATATCTCACTTCCCCAGGCTCAAAATCGATGTACTTGATATTAGAACCTGTCCACACAAACCTTATCATGATCTAGACTCTCAATCTGAATCAAGTCAGAGGATCGCAACCATAATTGATTACATGAACGCGAGATGCAATGAAGCATTGTCAGACCAACCATCACCCTCAACCAAAGACTTGTTCCACTCCTCATTATTCTACACGAAGGATAGATCGAACAGCGTCATCAAGGAAAGTAAAAATGACATTGCACAACAAAAGAAATTTCAATCTCTGTACCTTTCCATATACGCAAAACAATCACACTCGATCAAATGGCGCGATCGCCTGGCGAGATGGAGAGGTCGATTGCGGTCTTTGGTCTCGTAAGTTCATAGATTCTACAGTGATTTTTGCGATGGATAGCAATCGAAAGCTCTGGCAACTTGGGGGGAAAGGAAGGAGGGGGCCAATGGATTTGCTGATTTTCCTATTTTGCCCTCGGGCGCTTGCTCTGTCAGCGGGCATATTCGGTGTCACGTTCGGTGATTTTGTTGTTTCTGCGAGGGCAATGAAGGAAGTTTTGCTAAAATGAGACGTGCTCCCAGACAAGTTTGCGTTCTCCCTGTCTCTCCTCCTTTGGCGCTTCCTTTGGTGTCTTTCAAGTGGGCACTTCGACATGGCTTGGTTCAATTAAGTCGATATTAATTATCTATTCATGGATATTGGTGGAGGTGTATAAAAATGCGAGTAATCTATTATGATTGTAAGCTTCTTGAGTTAAATATTTTCGATTCCAAGCTCGGATCAATCTCAAACTAGAATTACGCAAAACTTTTCTTTGAATTTGAAAAGAATATGATTCAACATATGTGGTAAGCGAGCTGAGCTTAATTATGGATTATGGAAGCCCTCTCTTTCGAGCTAAGAGAGAGTTTGAAAATGCTACTTGCCACGACGCATCAATTCTTGAATATTCGTTGAAGCTTATATGGAAGTGGATTCAATAATTTTTTACTTTTTTATAGATAAAATGTATATACAATAGTTTGAGTGGACTCGTACACTTACCAATGGATCGAGTGATTATGACTCAAATAAGATATTTTGCAACAAATATAACACTTTATATAACAACAATAATGGATAAATCTTATTGATCATCTCTTATGACATCTTTTTTTTTTTTTTTTTTAATAAGGAAAAAAGAAAATCGCAACCCGTTGTGACTTAGGCAGGGAGGCCGAGTCGGATCACCCCCAATCCTCATGCAGCTCAACGAATGTTGTTTCTGCTGAGGTTGACCACTCGTACTAGCGCAAAACGATTGACTCACTTGAGGTTGCCCTGTGTGTGGTGACGGTTGCTACCATCGTTGTTTTTGCCGTTCTGTTCCAAGATCTCTTCCAGAGAATAGTGAAAGCAGCAAGTAATATCACCTGAGAGGGCAATCCAAATAATGATCCTGCCATAAAATCATGGAGCAGCGTGAACGGAAAAAGGATTTTGAATCGAATGACGAAACAAGGATAAGATGTCCCTCAAAAGTGTTCTTACTGGTAGATGAATCTAACGCTTGACATGGACCCCTGCCATAATTGAGTATTCTGCAGTCCCAGAAATTCCAGGCCTTGGGAGTCTAGAAAGTCTTAGAACTTTGGAGCTGAACAATTTCAACCAACTAGGCAAATCGGATTATCTGAGTGGCTTGAAGAAACTAATGGCTTTTCATTTAAATCATCGTGGTAATCCGGTTGACCGAATTTGTTGGAAAATTTGTGGATCTCCACCGGCAACTCAGTCCTGAAGTTTCCTAATTTATCAACGTTAAAGAAATTAAAACGGATAGGCATACTTCACCATAGGTAATTTGTAAACTCAGCACATTATGGAGTTGCTTGATTGAACCCGGCAAGTTTCTGCAAGAGAGAGAACAATGGATGCCTGCTCTGTTGAGCACTTTTTTCTGAGAAGAAGTGCCTCCTATTCCGTTACGGATATGAATTACTCAGAGGTTTATGCAAATTTTCCCATCATGTGCACTTCGCATGTTGACTTCTTATATGGTTTTGTAATTCTATATACCCTTATTCAGATCTTATTTGTTTTAATTTGGTTTGGTTTAGATGTTTCAGTGGCTTTGAATTGCTAATTAACATAACCAGTGAGGTTGAGTCAATTTGTATAACTTCTAAGTGCATTATCTTGTCAATTTACTATATGGTGATTTATTGGAGGAATCCTTATAATTGTTGCTCCATATTACTAAATCTGAAGCTGTTCGATGCCCATGCTTCACGCAAGAAAACATTAACTTCATCACACTGTATAGGATTTGTTATAAAAAGTGTAAAATATCTTAGCACCGAGGGCATCACCTCTTCAACGATAACCTACTAAAAAATGCAATGTAACGAAGATAAATACTCTACATCGATTAACGCATGTCCAATTTGTTTTTCTGGTAGAGCATCGGTCTTAAGTTGGATTCACATGAGTTGAAGAGAAGGTGTAACAATTCTTAATTAAATTAAAAAATGTTCCCGTTGCAAATGGACTTGTTTTGACATATCCAATGTTGTGGTAAATCTGGAATAATAACAACCCAAATCATTTAATTTCCAATCAACAGAAGTGTGGCAAAAAAAATTCCAATTTTAAAAATTTAACATGGAATTGTCTCACACTGACTGCAAGTTCTTATCCTTTCACGTCTCTTTTTTGGTAATACATAATCCAAGCACTAATTGAGAGAGTGAGAAGCCACATCTCTGGAAACATTATCTGCAATGAACTTGTACTTGAGATTGGGGGGAGTCATATTCTTTTTAATTATCATAGTCATTGGAGAAGCTACACTCAACTTTTGCCAGTCATTGGAGAGGCATCCGAGTTCAATTGTGAATTTGGAAATGCTAATTGAGTTGGATTCCTAACGAGATATAATAGGTCATGTCAAGTTCTATGAGCTTATTCACCGCACTTTTTAGTGGCTCAAAGTTTTAATGCAATACTCGCAAATAATATTTGTCATCTACGTTGACACAAGACTGTGCTTATATATTAGTTTTGTGTGCTCTATTTTAATAGTACTTTGTTTAATAATCGGCAAAAAGCATGGATTTTGTGTCCAACCACAATGCTTTATGAGGAGCAATTTATTGACACTAACGAGGGGTTAAGGGCGAAGGATGGTTCACTCCGAAATAAAAGCGATATTTCTTAATTTGATTGATCGCTAAGGGAGCGTTTCAACGAAGAACAAGCCCATTAATTCCACTGGGCTTTATGCTTTGAAGTCAACTCTGTGTCTTGCCCAATCAGCCCATTAAACTAGAGTGGTCGGAGTTCACCTTAATTAGGATGGGGGAAATGAACTTGGTTGGAAGTTTGATGTCCACTTTTGTTGACCTAACTCTGAATGAATTATTTTGGGGGCAAAAGTAGATTCTCATCCCAAAATTTTTGCACCACATAGTCCAGTAATTTTCAGCATTAAGAAACGTAAATAATTGTCGACTTTGACAAGCCACAGTAATGCTTCGAGAAACCATACTTACTGACCAATTTTGCCACAAAGTGGCCCATGACTCTCTGCATATTCACCCAATCCTTTGGCTTCTAAGTTCAATGACCTCCTGAAAAGTCATTCAAAAAAATCTTACTTTTAATTCTTTAATGTAGGAACAAAGGTCTTAATAGTTTTTTTGGTAAGAACAAAGGTCTTAATAGTTAAGGCCCACGTCTGTACAAAAAGTCTTTTCTTTTCCTTTCAAAAGAGTAGGAGTTTGGCAATGGGATCCCATGTATTTTCTCTTCTTCCCTAAGCTTTTGAGCTAGTGGAA
Organism: Eucalyptus brandiana; assembly: GCA_014182725.1. Taxonomy (NCBI): domain Eukaryota; kingdom Viridiplantae; phylum Streptophyta; class Magnoliopsida; order Myrtales; family Myrtaceae; genus Eucalyptus; species Eucalyptus brandiana. Next base: position 48,888,595 of record CM024675.1, on the reverse strand, counting down.
AAAGCTCAGTTTCGATTCAAATAGAAGAAGTCCGATTTAAAAAAGTTCAGTGACACATAATCAAATGTAAAGCTATCGAATAACAAATTCGATACTTCCCAAGTGTCTTTCTTAACTCATCGAGTCATCCTGATTAATAACTTAATCACATTTTTGCACCTTCGGATCTAGCGAAACTTTACTTTCTATTGTGAAACATGGAATGTTTAGTAATCACGAAATTGGTATGTCTAGAAATTTTTTTGTCTTATATAGTTTAGCCAATCATGTCATCAATCAATAAAAAAAGTTGATATCATCTAATTTAATTAAAAGGAAATGGAACATGCGGTATACATATAATTTTGCAATGCATCGAAATACAATTAGTAGATTAAAAATTGCATGAGATAGGAGAATATGATTTTGATATAGATACCAAAAATCTAAAACTTAAGCTCCCTGTGCCTCATCTTAACGTGGTATTAGCATTAGCTACCTCTCTCAGAATGAGAGAAAAAAAATCAGACATAACAGCACCTGGGCAGCGCTAGAAGACTGAAACCAATGATTGACCCGAGTCAAGGACCACGAAGACTTGACCTACGAATAGTCCATCATGATGAAGTAGCTTGCTCAGGAACCACCTTTTCCCTGCTCTTTCTTTTACTTGTGAACCGAGCACTTTTTTCACCACACATCTTTTCCTTTCATTTTTATTTAAAAAAAAAATCAAAATTTTAATTATTCTAAAAATTTTCTTTTCTTTTCCTTTTTACCTTTTCGTTCTTTTTCTCTTCTTCTTCGGTTGATTGCCGGCTAGTTGGCGACCGGCCATAAGCAAGCGTGAGTCTAGCCATAGGCTGGTGAGGCTCCACCTCACGTTGCTTGAGCTTGCTCGAGATTGTCACGTGAGCTTAGGGCTTGGGGCTGGGCTAGGCTCAAGCTATGCCCACAGCCGATAGAGGTCAGCGAGGCTTTGGCATGGCTCGAGCCTTGCCTTGCTCGCTAGATCTGGCAAGGCCTAAACTTGCCTGATGGCCTAGAGCGAGCATGGGCCTCACCAAATCCAGTAAGCGACATGGGCCTCAAGCCTCGCTTAAGGTCGATAGAGATTGGCGAGCGTTTAGCGACCTTAGGCAAGGCTCGAGCCTCGCCCAGATCACTAGCCTTGCCATAGGCCAGCGAGGTTTGACCTTGTTGGTGTTTGGCGAGCTATACCCGAAATTAACAGAAAAAAATGTGTAAACAAAACAAAACGAAAGAAAATCGCTCACATATCGTCATTACAGATATATGGTTTGTAGAGCCAATTATAAGGGTCTATCCATGGGCATTATGCTTCCGCAAGGCCTTCTTGCCTACAATTTTGTCAGCCCTTTGTTTCTATCGTGAAGGACTAAGTGCTCCATGGTGATTTAACTTCTTAGGCAAAATAAGGATTAAGATATATAAATGCGGATTATATTATGAACTCCTAGTGGCAATTAATTGTTGTAATCTCCTGGCATGGGACACACTAAGGAAATGCAATTTGATCTGATTTATTTTGCTTGGAATTAATGAAGAGCTTAATTACTAGAATCAGCTCAAATGGAGAACCGCTGAAGCTACCAGTTTATAAAAACACGTTTTGCCTAAAGTGAATGCTTTATACTAAGCTTCAATAATGAATTAAATAACTTGAATCATAGGTGTCACTCAAGAAATCAGAGGTTTGTAGAGCCAGCAATTGGTGGAAAGATCAATTTACGGAACAAAGTGTATGACACTTGTTAAGTTGGATTGAGCTTAATTGTGTTCGAGACATGAACGAGTTAACAAGTTTGCACGTGAAAAAATAAAGAAGTCATGATTGACACTCTAAACCAATATAAACACATTGAAGCATGTTGAGGAAGTTAACATGTTACTCCCACAAGATACACTTATACACATTTAACAATGTTATATATACTTTAAATTGAATGTGGTTTCATACAATGATATATGAAAAACTCTTTGAAGAATTGACAATCTTTGCAATGAAAAAAAAGAAAGGTTCATTATCAACTGGTGAAAGATTAAAACTTTACTTCTCAAATGGAGCAAGAAGTTAACTGACAAAATCCACGTAGGTTCTGCAAGACATCAAAGAGAAGCGTAATATCCTCTGTCTTTGCAATTTTCGATCAGGCACCACGTCCATGCATCTGCCATTGTTCTTTTTGTATTAACGGATTCAAGGATTTCACAATACATCTCCTTCATGGCCTCTGCATAATATAATTAATAAGAATTAAATTTCAGAGAACAACACAATATGTCAAGAGAGGTCACTATACATTTAACTGAAAAAAGGAAAAACCGACGGGTGTTTCTCCTTTCCAGCACTCGCTCCAGAACAATATGGTAAACTCAACATTATTGAAGGGGCTGCAGGCAAGCTTATACGAAGCAAACACAATGAAAACAATAAAAAGATGACAATCACTATATTCACAAGCACATTCCCTGACAGCATAATCATTCCTGATCTATATATACTCTCCACTTCAACTTGACTGCACTAAGTGCACATCCCTCAAATGAGTTACTCGGATTTCTCCCCCGTATGTAGACATCAAACTTAACCTTAAAAGCTCCCTACTAACAAAGAACCATCACTCTGGCATTTACAATCCACGTCGAAATTCCTCAGCAGCAAAAAGGAAAATCCTAACAGACAACAAGCACGCTATCTATGGAACCGAGGGACTGAGTGGTGGAGGAGAAGAAGGAGCTGCGATTTTGATATGCCTGGACACAAATTTGAGCACATTCCACGACTTGGTTATCATAAGGGGAGATGAATCCACCTGAGTTGAAATGAATCGGAGGCTTGGAAATGAGGTAGTGTCTACGAGCTCTCAAGACAGCGTGCATGGCTTCAAAGCCATCGAACCACAAGTTGACAAGTTCTCAAGCCTGAAAGTCGTGGTGTTTTTTTTCTTTTTGGGTCATATGAAGGTCGTGGTGTGGCTGAGCGATTTTTTGATACTTATACAAGTTTTGAGGAATAATACTTTTGATCACTCGATCTATTTCTGATAATAAATACTTAAAGAAAAACATACGTTTTTTATACTCGGAGATATTGCATTCAACTAACATTCTTCTCTCCAAAAAAAAAAAAAAAAAAAAATTAACATTCTCAATTCTACTCCAAATTCTAGGACTTTTTTTCTTTTCTTTGTTTATTTTCTTATGCCACATCATATATTCTTGGTTCATTACCAGGACCGTAACTTATGAGTATTTATACTACACCAGCAATTGCACATTGAAATCTTCCTTCTCCCTCAAAATCTGAATTTGGCTCAATTATACTCGGGCGTTACATTTCTTTGGCTTTGAACAAAGTTTGCAAAAGACTTGAACTTCTGCATTTTCCTTTTCCTGACTTGTACATTAAAAAATCCCCCCTCCCCCCAGAATGGTTACTGGGCCACTCCGGCCCAGACCCAGCACAGACCGGCCCTCTTGGGCTCAAACCCGTGACGGGCCCTACCAGGCCAGGCCTGTTAGTAATAAGGGGCTGTGCCAATGCCCGGGTAATGGTCCAAAGCCCTTTTTTTTCAAGGGTGACTGTAATCAGAACAAAAAAGTGAAAATAGTGACGGTAATGTAAGGTCTTGATGATGATTTTTCATGAATTTCATATAGAAAAGAAATTCCTCGTAGCACGGGAAAAGAAGGGGCATAGGATGGAGCAGTTATGAACTTTTTCTTGCCACCGAAATGAATCCTCTTTTCTTTTTTTTTTCTTTTTTGCTTTTTAACTTAGCGCGTTTCTTTTGACTAAAATCTTGCGGACAGCTAAAAAGGCATACTAAAAGCATTGACGGACAGCTAAAAAGGCATACTAAAAGCATTGAGGGCTCTTCTTTTCAACATTAGCAATGGCCCCATCTTCTTTTTCTTTGCTTTATTACTTTAGGTTGGGTTTGGTTCAACCTCTTCATTATCACTTTGCTTTATACCTCTTTGGCAATTTTGCCGTGAATGATGCTTTAGGTCCTCAAGGAATTGCTTTATGCTAACAATTATGGAATTTTTCTTTCCCAAAAAGATGTGCACTTTTACTCGGTAAGCACTTGCCCTCTATCAATTGAAGTTTGACAAATAAGTTCTGATGTGTGCTAAAACTGATGTATTAATTGATAGATCAAATCTTGTTTAACATTTAGCAAGTGAATATATGGATTTACAAAAAAAAATAGATACTATACAAGCGTGAAAAATCTAGATAGTTCTCATATTCTTTTAAAAATCACTTTTGGAAAAAGTGAAAGTTTTTCGGATCTCATTAACGTGATATTCTAGAGAATCTTGAACTTTCCACTTGATATAAAAAAATGTCTAGAACATTCAACTTTAACACAAAGTATGTGAGCTTTCATTTTAATATAAAATGTAATGACATTTCAACTTTATCAAGTTAATTTAGACATTGTAGGAGGATGTCCATATTGTAGATTTGACAAATTTGTTTAAAAGATCAATCAGAGTTTCTATATTGACCCCCTATCGACGTATAACAGCATTTGTCTTTGTTTTTTTTGGTTTTATTTCTTTTCATTACTTCTGCAACGTGGATATTATTCCTGGTCAATGAATTACTAATTTGTATCTTTGGCTTGATAAGTTTGAATTATTGGTGCGATTATAGTTATCAACTACTTCAATTAGATAAATCAAACCATTAAAGAAAGACTTAGACAATGAGGTCTTCTAATCAACACTAGCTAGACCTTAACCATTAAAGAAAGACTTGGACAATGAGGTCTTCTAATCAACACTAGCTAGACCTTTACCATTAAAGAAAGACTTGGACAGTGAGGTCTTCTAATCAATACTAGCTAGACCTTTTTTTCTTTTTTGTGGCCCATAGGAACAAGACCCACTTTGCTTTATACCTGGGAAACCGCTATTTTTGCAGCCAAAATTGTTCCCACAACACCAGAACCTTACTGTTGCTACTCATTCTATAGAATATAGTAAAATAAATATTAAAATTTTGAACCCAAATTATGAAGATAAACACAATATATTGGGTATAAAAGTAGTTTCTAGAATCATATTAATCTAAAAGATTAATCAGGTGATTATCGGTACTATATAGATAAGGAATTAGCTTTTGCAAATGTTGTGGAACTAGAATCCCTAAATTTCTACGGTTGAAAGAAGCCTTATTCAAGTTCTAAACGTTATCTATTTATTCTAATGTAAAGCCAAAAACTTGAATTTGGTCTCCTCCCCTCGTGATATTCATTGTACCTACTCGTGACAGGTATTATTCTCTTTAATGAGTAAGATGAGGTAAAATTGTTGTCTAATGGGCAGAGACGGAAAGCATATTTTTGCCTGGATTATCATTGAAGGAGGAGGAATAGAAGAAACTAATGACAACACCTCTAAACGGGGAAGTGGAGTTGTGAATCAGAGCTTGCAACTAACTACCCATTAGCTGGAACAACAAAACCTATTCAGATTTCTTGATAAAATGCCTATTCTAGTTCCTTAATTTTACGTGGGAAAGGAGTAAAAGGCCTTCATAGTGGAACCGCATCTATGCAAGAAGTCTTTCTTTTCCTTTAATAAGGTGGGAGTTAAGGCGGTGGATCCCACCTACTTCTCCTCTTCACCTAGCTTTTGAGAAGCTCAATTTCAATAAAAATAGAAGAAGTCTAATTTCAAAAATCTGCAACGAGACTCTTGGAATTTGAATTACTAAAACAAATGTCTAGTGGAGTAAAATCCAAGCTAAAGCTATCAGAAATTAAATTTGATCTTTCATTGATCTCAATTCAAAAATTTTGATTTTTTCATCCACTCAATCATCTTGAATAATGCTTTCAATCATAAAATTTTCTATTACACTTAGGATCTATGCCCGTAAAGATTTATAGATTTATGAGTTTCATAAAGGAACATTTTTGCACCTCTAGATCTAGCGAAATTTTATTTTTCCTCTTTTGCTCCATGTGCTTCCTCCATGTAGTCCTTCCTTATCAAGTATCAACAGGTTTAGATTAATCAACATCTTTATCGATTGAAATCTGAAGGTCTCGTTGGTGTTGGCGCATTCATCACTCATGCACTCCCCGGCAACTTCGAGGAAATCTGCTCATCAACCACCAGGAATGACCATTGGCATGGGGTTGGCTTTTGGAGGCGCGTGAGCAGAGCAGTGATAATGAGGGAAGATCAAGGATCTGGAGCAAGGAAGAAATGGGCAAAAGGTCAAGGAAGGAATCGTCGTGGAGTTTAAAAAAGTTTATCTAGAAAAAAAAATGAAAGATATATATTCTAAGGGACATGTTGAATATTTTGGTCTTTTCACTTTAACAGCTGCGTATTAAGGTCTACGAAAATAAATTTATCCAAATATACTAGCTCAAACCCTAGACATTCGGTCAATTTTTGTAACTATTAGTATGCAAACCATGGATTTATAAAAAATGATCGATGTGACAGCATGTACTTATTGCTTCTTAGTCAATTTTAATATCTCCCTTGAGCGGAAGAAATATAAATCGAAAAATGAACGCTCAGCACATAAAAGTATTATCTAACGTTTCTTGTCTAGATTATGATAGATATTTGAGGAATCAATCCACTAGATCCATGCATTTATCCATTTGCTAGCAAAATAAAGGCACACACGTGTAACAAAAATACATTTGGATAGAAATGAGAGTGTTATTTGAATTATTTTAATTAGGAAAACAATTAGGAAAATCAAGGATGATCAAATTGGCCCCTTTTTGGTAATCTAGGTAAACAGGTGGCAGCATGCTGTCAGACTCTTTTTGAATATCACGTGGTCAATTATTAAGTCAACATATAGCTGCCATCTTTTTTTTTTTTTTTTTTTTTTTTTTCGAGCTGACATTAAATATACTAGTATATACAGTAAAAAAAAATCCTAAATATGATTAAGTACTTATCTACAAATATTAAACCCACGGTTAAATGCTCAAGTTAATAATTGGCAAATAAAGAGGTGACGGTGCCATAAATTTTTCAATTGGAACGATGGTTTCCCACCTTTAGTTCTCCACTTTGAATGATATAAATATTTTTTTTTATTAGAATAAAAATCAATACTCTCTCAAAATGTGATGGGAATTGCACCATTAGTTTACAGTATTGTTAGGCTTGCAAAGCTCTTAATAATTCTATATATAAGTTTTATTTGCATAGCCTTAGACATTGTGAGTCTTACTCGCTGTTTTGCATCATAAAATTTTTAAGGGCCATACAAATACTCACGAGACGAACGTGTTATCTTTTGTTCCATCAGCCTGTTTTGTTTTGTCAAATTTGTATCCTTAGATGGTTTTGCGTTCACCAATTTACCTAGTAAAGACTATTAAAATAAATTTTAAGGGCTCTATTGTTTTTTCAATTTCACTAAATGGTGCTTTATCCAAGATCCTTGTGGATTGTTGCTTCCTTTCTATAACTTGAAGCCTATGCCCATGCTTTGTGCAGGGCGATATTGTGCTGTCCGTCGGCTAAAAAATTGGAAATTTTCAATTTTCTTGGTAATATATATAAGTGACAAATAGCTTGTCGAGTAAATCCATAGTAAATTACCAACACTGTCGATATTTTACCAACATTTCAATAAAAGAAGTAAATTGCATGAACATGAATTGCAATTACCTCTCTACCCATTTGCGGCGATTAAGCATGCCAAAACCGTCACTCCCCCCCATGACCTGTTCCCGCTCCATATTCTACAAGAGAAACGCATCAAACTGGGTCATCGAGAAAATGAATACTTGACATAAAAAAAAAAAAAAAAAAAAAGAAGAAGAAGAAGAAGTTAAATCTCCATACGTTTCACATAACGCAAACAATTACACGCAATCAAAGGAGGCGATCGTGCAGCGAGATAGAGAGATTGATTGCGATCTTTGTCTATTATTGTTCAAATGCAAAACCTCGATTCCAGTCTCGCAGGTTCGCGGATTTTATGGTGATTTTCGCGACGGATGGCAACTGAAAGCTATGGCAACCTGAGGCAAAGAAAGGAAAGGATGACGAATTTACAGATTTTTTTTCCTGACTTGCCCTCCTGATCTTATTCTGTTGGCGGTCACTTTCGGTGATTTCGTTATTTGCGTGAAGGCACCGAAAGAAGTTCAGTTAGAAATTCAAATTTGGGGTTCTGTCTTCTCTCTTTTGGAGCTTCCCTCCCTTTGATGTCTCCACATTAGCACTTCGGCTCTGCTTTAGTTTATTTATATTTTTTCGAGGTATATGAAAATGAAATCACTTCTACAAGCACCGCAAAGGCATGTTCGTAAGGCAACTGTTTTCGGTTTTTTTTTTTTAATTTGTTCTATTTTAACTTTCAATTCATGCTCTGCAAAGAGGTAGGGCAACTCTTTTCAGTTACATATGCCTACTTTTCTCAATTTGGCTTAATAAACAGTGGAAGAGGAGAGCTCCATTGAACCAAAGTAGTTGTTCCTTCAGAGTATAGAACCATTAGCCGCTCCGGATAAAAATACATGTCCGGTTTTATTAAAAATGCGGTCCTTAATCTAAGTTTCTACATGTAAAGGCGAGGACAGTTGCCGTAAAGGATGAAAAATTACACGAAAAATAAAAACAGGCTTCTACGATCAATGGCGGAAGCGGCAGGAGCCAATAGCAATGCTGATCCTGAAGAGGTAGAGTTTGTCAAAATGTTTGCGAGGCTGAATAGAAATGGCAGGGGATACATTAGGGAATGATAAGATCCTGATTGGGTTTCAGGACCATTGTAATAGGGATTACTTATGCTATAGTCTTCAATAATTCCTGTTTCTCCAAAGAAATGCACCATGTCTAGGTGATTGTCAATGAATGAACACATTTCATTATTCATGTCGAGTCAATGCAAAGTCTCTACAGTCAAACATTTGTATTTTAATTGCAAATGGAGACATTCTTGTGTACAAGAGACCGTAGCCCTTTGTCCAAAAAAATATCAAATTTATCACAATTTGAGGCAAATGTACATGTGTACCAATCTAGGATAAATGTGGTACAAATGTATTAATTTGAGAATTTTTGTGAAAGTATGGAATGAATATATCTATTTTGGGATTTTTTGTGGTAATAATCCTAAAGTTATGTCAAATCCACATCAGCTTCATTCACTTGCCACTGTATATGCAAGCTGCCATGTAAGAACAGATAGGTATATTTGATTCGTCGGTACAAGTTTAGAGAAACTGATAACACAAAAAATTGAGGCATCGGTGTTACACCAGGTAAAATTTAGGCATTTTGATGGAATTTTCTCAAATCAGGTTAGCTTCGTTTGCCGATTAGTGTCCACACAAATGGACATGTCCAAATTTTAATGAGCAATGAACTTTAACGAAGGTACTTATACAAGTTAGGGATTTTGATTACAAGACCCATCGCCATCAGGAGCCCTCACCTTCGTGAGTCAATCCATCATAGTGACGTTAAGTCCTCGCCCGTAGTCGTCCACTACACCTCCATCTCTTTACATCTCCTCGTGGGCTCACCACTTATGTCGATGGAAGTCGCAACCACCGTCGATTCACTCCAACGGAGGTTGCTAGCCTCAAACGGCCACAGATTCGAGGTTAGGTGAGGCAAGCCACCTCCATGACCGAGGTGTCGGAGCTCAACTCGGTCGATTTGCTTGATTCTTGGGGGCAATTGAGAGAGAAACCCACGGCCCTACTTATCATTACGATCTATACAAAAAATAGATAGGCTTCTTCGCCTCGAGATATGCATCTGGGGTATTTTCGCAGCGGCCAAAGAGAAATGCAGTGATGCACTTGATGATCTACAAGATTCCAGAAAATCACAGGAACAGCTCGTATGGCCAGACGGGGAGCAGTTTTCTCCAAAATAGGCCCGACCGGACACCATAATTCCGAAGGTGTTAGCATTAGCTGCCAAAGACAACAGGGTGCGGGCGGTGCAAGAAGATTGAAAACCAATGATTGACCCAAGTCAAAGTCTACGAAGTCTTGGACTACCAACAGTCCATGATAAGCCAGCTTGCTCAAGAAGGAATCACACCATTGATTGGCACAAGTCTTCGATTCACCATTGATTGACCCAAGTCTACGAAGACTTGGGACTACCAAAGGCACACACTAAAGCATTGACGGGACTTCTTTTCCACGTTAGGATGACCCCATCTTCTTTTTTCTTTGTTGTTTTGCTTTATTTCTTTTCATTATTCACTTTGCTTTTTAACAAGAATTTCCCCCATATTCTTCGAGACAGTTTCGCCGTGAATGACTATTGAGGTTCCCGGTGGGTTAATTACTATGAGAATTTTGTAAAATAACACGCGTTTAACTTTTCACAAAATATTTGGCATTTTAATTACAACTACTAGCAATATGTGGATTTTTTTTATTAATGTTGTTAAAAATAAGTGCACTTTTACTCAATGAGCACGAGCTCTTCATCATTTGAAGTTTAACTAATAAATCCAGATTATTTACAAGTAATTTAAATAAGTATACTAAAATCGATATATTAAGTGACATGATCAAATCATGATTTAATTTTTAGCAAGTGAATAAATAGATTTGTGAAACTAGATACTACTCAAATCCGATACTTCCCAAGAGTGTTTTTGGACTCATCGAGTCATTGTGGTTAATAACTTCAATCTTAAATATTGTTTTTAGTCAAACTCGGATTTATGCCTGAAAAGACTTAAGAAACTATGAATTTCGGAATGGAACATCTTTACACTTCCAAATCTAGCGAGACGTTGTTTTCTATAGTGAAATATGAAATGTTTAATTACCATAAAATTGATTTAGAAATTAAACAAATACTTGCAAACAAACACCATCTATGCATAAATACTTTGATTTTTAAATAGTCTAGCCAATCGCATCATCAATCAATGGAAAAATTGATACCGTCTAATTCAACTAAATGGAAAGTACGAAAGTGCTGTCTACATGTAGTTTTTGCATTGCATCAAAATACAATCATTAAATTACGAATTGCATGAGATTAGTCGATGTGATATTGATACGGACGCCAACAATCTAAAACCTAAGCTCCCTGTGCCTCATCTTAATGTAGCATTAATATTATTAGCTGCCACTCTCAGAAAGAGAGAAAAAAAGAAAAACAGACAGGACAGCGTACGGGGCGTGCAAGAGGACTGAAACATCATGCGATTAGAAGGGCAAAATCAAAGTCTACAAAGACTTGGACTGATAACAGTCCATGATGAAATAGCTTTGCTCCATGAAGGAATCAAATCAATGATTAACGCGAATCAAATCAATGATTAACGCAAGTCTACGAAGACTTAAAGGACTATCAAAGGTGCACGCTAAAGCATTGGCGGGTCTCCTTTTGCATGTTAGGATCCATCTTTTCCTTTGCTGTATTGCTTTATTTCTTTTCATTATCACTTTGCTTTTATGACAACATTTTCCTTGGCTCCTCACGGGCCAGTTTCGCCGTGAATGATGGTTGGTCCCTAGTGGGTTAATTACTTTGATAGTTGATTGATTGGTGGCCACTATTCGATTGAGGATTTTTAAATTTTTATTTTTTGGCCTAGCAGCACTTGATAAGCAGGATTCTGAACTTTTTTCCATGTCTAAATCGTTTCTCAAAGAAAAGATCAAGTGAGATCAACAGGGGGAGGCCATGCTTGGTTTATTCATCATTGGATTGATCATAATCCGGACTGTGAAAAGCTTATAATACTGTCGGAGGTGTGCCCGATAATTAGTCCAAACGAGCAAGATGTCACGATGCTTGGTGCATTGGAGGCTTGGAAGCATGGGGACTTCTTATGCCGAAATTATATCCTTAACTGTTTAGTGAATTCTCTTTATAATGTTTATTGTAATATTGAATCTGCTAAATAGTTATGGGAGTGATTAGAGAAAAAATACAAAACTGAGGATGCTGGCACCAAGAAATTTGTGGTTGCCAAATTCTTGGACTACAAGATGGTGGATTCTAAATCTGTCATAAGTCAGGTTCAAGAATTGCAATTAATTCTAAGTGACATCTCGGCTGAGGGAATGATACTTAGTGAATCATTAGACTAATGGCCTCATAATGTTTGCAAGTCTTCAGCAGAGAAAATTTCAAGATTGTTCCATTTTTGTTTCAAAGAATATATGATGTAAATATTTTCAAAGGAGTCTCTTTTTCAAGATAATGTCAATGTTTTCTTTTGTTTGGCGAATATTCATACTTACAACGCACATATCAAAACTCCTTTTTGGCCAGCAAAATTTAGAAATTTGCATGATTTCAAACTACAGCCATCCTATTAAATGAATTGCGCCTGACAATTTTTTGATCCAATCTAGAAAGAGTGGATGCCCATGTCTCCAAAAGTGACATTAGGAAGAAATTATTTATATTATCGAGATCTGAAAAGATTTGAACTTTTTTTTTCTTTTGAGGGAAAAAACTTTGCAATGTGGTATGTCAAATGTGAATGCAATCACGTATTCTGTTGAGATGTGAAACTCCTAAGGAAATATTTAAGTTCATGAGATTTGAGTCAAAAAAAAATTTTAACAAGAAAAATCTGCATTGTGCTGTGTAAAATGGGAACACATGCACGTTCTCCCCTTCAGATACAAAATTCCTTGAGAATAATTTATATTCTCGAGATTTGAGGAGAGTTGGATTTGCTTTTTTAAAAGAAAACTCTGCACCGTACTATTCACGTTCTCCCTTGAGAAAAATCAATATGGTCCTGGATATGGGAAGGATACTTTGCATTAGTTGTTGAAAAATTCGAAAGAATCCCTCCTAATGAACCTGTTTTATGCATTACGTGTTAAAAAGCAACTACATCAAGTAACATGGAAATCAATCAAAATTTATGCCATTAATTACATGCTCAACTGAGTTACCGTAAATAAAAAATAAAAAAATTAGCTTCTGGCCACGAGGACATTTTAGCAATTTGGCAGGAGCAAAATACAAATCCGGATGATGATGATCCACGGATTCCAGAAAATAACGCGGCTTTGGCCATTTGTGGTCTGCGAGTGCGTGTGCGTGTGCGGATCAGGCACAGGAAGAACTCATGCGACCTGACGGGAGGCTGTTTTCCCTAAAATAGCCCCCACTCGGCACCCAAATCCCAAAAAGTGACACTACAATTATGTACAAGCAAGGACGGGCTGCTGGCAAGTGCGTGGTGGCATTCATCACGACACAACCTCGTTTGGTTCAGTTTTCCTAAGGAGCTTTGAGTTCTTGGAGAAAATATTTTGTGTTTGGCAACTATTTTCGAATGCTCATTAGCCAAATATCAGCATTCTCAATGTTGAAAACCCAATGTAGGTCTGGACCAACTTTGAGCATTGGAAATTTCGAAAATGTAAGTTCACTGTTCATCACCGTTACTATTTATCTTCTTCCCCGTTCATCTTCGTCTTCGCCGCCACCTAAGAGTGCAGCTTCTCCGGCAGCCACCATCGCCTCGTGGGGGTCGCATGTCCCTAGTGACCACCGCCCGGGGTGGCGCAACCCGCAACCTAGGCGACGTCGCCTGGTCCGCGCGACCTCAGTAGCTAGATCTGGCCATCCGGCAGTTGGCCGGCGGTTAGTCGACCGCCGGATTTTATTTTCAGACTTTAAAAGAAAAAAATAACAAAAGCCAATTACAAAGGTGAGTTTTGCCAAACGGTGTTTAAACTAAAGTTATTTTTCAATGCTATTTGAGATTGTAATTTACCAAATGGTGTAACATTTCGAAAAATCTCTCTAGCTTAAAGATATTTGCATTTTTTCAAAATCATTTTCACAAAGTTGAACCAGACGGGATAGTCTTTTGGGATAAGAACATACTTACAGAATCTTTTGGTTTCTAGGTTTTGTTTTGTTTTGCAGTTATTTTGATTTATTTGCTCGGAAGTTTTCTATTTTCTTCCCATATTCGAATATGACAAATAAAAAAATTTATCTTTCAACCAAAAAAAGAAAATACCGATGGATAAGGTGGGCCCTATGGAAAATTCACCGATCCATTGGTGCACAAGTTGGGTTTACATGCATCGGTGCACAGACAATACCCACTCGATGAATAGAGAGGGAGAGAGAGAGAGCGCGCTATATAATATGTCCAGGCAAAGACGCGAGTGAGAAGTAACCCGCAGAGGCAGGATGACTGGATTGCTCCCCCATCTCTTTAGAAAATCCAGGTTTTTCTACCGGAGCCTGGGTCGGAGCTGTTGCTGAAGTTGTGCGCGCAGATCTCGTGAACCCGTCCCCTGAAACGCCATCGCAGTGCAGCCGATCGCTCCCTCCATCGAGCCCCGGCGAAGGAACCCGTCGATATTTCACCTCGAGAGCTCCTTGCCGCAGTCGAATCCAGATCTGAGGTGAGTCTCCAAGGCCCCACTTTTTGGTGTTTAAAAAGAACCCTGGCATTTTGTCAACTTTGATTGGCCGCAATGAATCATTCTTAGTACAGAAATCTCATGGCTTGAACGTTTTTCCTATCTCTGGCTGTCGCTGCTTTTGCTGCTATCCTGTTTCGACTTTTTCCTCGAAAAGATCAAGCGAGATCAATGGAGGAGAGTGCAAGGAGACGGCGCGCGTGCGGAAATGATGGAACAGCAAGAGGCGCTTCTTCTACTCACACGTCAACAGCAGGTCGAGATTTGTCTACTTCATCGGTATATGAGTATGAAGTATTCTTGAGCTTCAGAGGGCCAGATACTCGAGCAAGTTTTACTGACTTTCTTTACACTAGTCTTAACGATGCTGGAATCTGCACATTTAAAGACGATGAAGAGCTCCGTGTTGGGGAAGAGTTTGCCCCGGATCTTCTCCAAGCAATTAAGCAGTCGAAGATCTCAATACCTATATTTTTAAAAGGTTATGCCTCAAGCGTATGGTGTCTCAAGGAGCTAGTCCAGATGATTGAGTGCCAGAAAAATGGAAGACAAACGATCATGCCCATTTTTTATGATGTGGCCCCTTTAGTGGTTCGACACCAAATTGGGGGTTATGCAAAGGCCTTTCTTTCACATGAAGAGAAGCAGCGATATGGCGAAGATACTATTCGTGAGTGGAAGGCTGCTCTCAGTGCAATTGGGGCAATAAACGGATGGGACCTGCACTGCAAGACCGACAGGTGACTTCTCCTAGCATTCCATCTCAAGTGCCTTGTATCATTAAAACTCGATGCATTTCAATTGGTTTCTTTTTAAGGTTTCTTTTAGTCCAGTTGAAATTAAATTTTATGCCGCAAAATTGCCCTAAATAATGGCGCGTTCCCAAATTTGTCATTTTTCATTTCGTAAAACATATTTTTCTTTTTATGTCATTCATTAGCTCTTAGTACCAACGCTAGTTCATGTACAATAAAATAAATTCTCGAAGAGCGCATGCCAGATAGGTCTGTAGTTTTCAATTTGCTACATAGTAGGGTTCAACACAATTGTCTAACTCATTGCCTTTTGACCTCCAACAAACACTAGGCGAGAAGGTAAGGTTGCAAAAGAAGTCACTGCGATGGTTTTCAGAGAATTGAAAAAGGCTTTTTTGTCGGTATCAGATTGCTTTGTCAGTGTTGACAACCATGTAGATAAAATCATGGAGTTGATAGGTGCTCAAACAAGTGAAACACGAATTGTAGGAATTTGTGGGATGGGTGGCATTGGAAAGACGACTATTGCTAAAATCATCTATAATCAACTTTCAAGCAATTTCGAGGATGGCTGCTTTTTGTCCAACATCCGTGAAATGTCAGAACGCAAGGGCATTGAATGCTTGCAGAATCAACTCATCTCTGACATCCTCAATGTGAGATGGATGGATATAAAAAGCATAGATAAAGGGATTGGGACAATAAAAAACAGGTTTCATAATAAAAGAGTCATCCTCCTTCTCGATGATGTGGAAAAAGAGAATCATATTGATGCATTTGTAGGTAAGCGTGATTGGTTTAGCAAAGGGAGCAAAATTATTATTACTACAAGAAACAAAGATATTCTTTGTTTTCCCAAAGTGGACCACAGTTATGAGCTTAAATGCATGGATTGTGATCAATCTCTTCAACTATTTAGCAAACATGCCTTCGGAAGAGATTCTCCTTTAGATGAGTATATTAACCAATCCAATAGGGTGGTAGGCATTGCTAGAGGTCTTCCGCTTGCTCTTGAGGTCATAGGCTCACTTTTATGTCGCACTAGAAAAGAATTGTGGGATGCCACATTGAAGAGGCTAGAAAGTGTTCCTCATGATGAAGTTTAGAGTAAGCTAAAAATAAGTTATGATGCATTGGATGATCGGCAGAAGCATATATTCCTCGATATAGCTTGTATTTTCATTGGACATGACATAGACATTGTGGTTCATTTTTGGGTTGCATCTCGACTTTTTCCAGAAGTAGACATTGAAGTTTTGCAAAGCAGGTCTTTGATAAAGATTACAGAGGATAATGAAGTGTGGATGCATGACCAACTCAGAGACCTCGGAAGAGAAATAGTTCGTCGAGAAAGTAATTGCAAAATAGAGGAGCAAAGTAGGGTGTGGGATCCCAAGGAAGCATTGGGTTTGCTGAGGAGACAAAAGGTAAAACCCTCTGTACAATTCATCTCCAAATTTCTTATGGACATTTTCTTTTCAAAGGGAGGCAATTATTTGTTGTATTCTCTAGCACCATTGTGACGTACTTAACCTATATTTTTGGTCTTTTAAAATTAAAGGAACGATACTACTCAACTCAATCCCTTGAAATAGTGAATTTGGAAAAATGTGTTTCCCTTCAACTCTTTTGTTTTTTTTAAATTTTTCCTTTGTGCAGAAGAAGAAAAAACTTGAAGCTCTCCGTCTCCGCTTGGACCATCGGAGCCCTTTTGTGTATGAAGACTTTAAAAGACTACCAAATCTAAGTTTCCTTGAAGTTTGTGGTTCAAAGCGAACTTTTCGTGCAGAAGAGAGGCTTCTTTGGCATGCATCGCCGTCAAATGTTTTTCCAACTAATGAGGATTCGCATCTCCTTCCAGAATTGCAGTGGCTTTCATGGCATGATATTCCCCCAACATTTAACATTACAAATTTTTCCGCGGCTAATGTGGTTATTCTTAATCTATCTCAAAGTGAAATTACAAATGATTGGAATGGGTGGAGCCACGTGAAGGTATGTTATATGTTAGAAATACTTATTATTACGTCTTATTAAATTCTAAGTAATCTTTGCATGATTTTTCTTTTCACAGGTGATGAAGAATTTGAAGGTTATGGATTTGAACAATTGTGACTGCTTGGAGAGAACCCCCAACTTTCCTACACATTCAAAATTAGAACGTTTGATCCTACAGGGCTGTAACAGATTAGTTGAAATTGACAAGTCAATTTGTCAATTGAAAAGCTTAGTTTTCTTAGATGTGAGCCATTGTTGGAATCTTAGGTGGCTTCCAAATACAATTGGAGATTTGGAATCGCTGATAGAATTGGACATACTTCATACGGGGATCAAAGAACTACCTGATTCCATCGGAAAATTGAAATTGCTAAAAAAATTGAATTTATCCCAAATGGAGATCCAAGAACTACCTCATTCCATCGGAAATTTAAAATCGTTGATTGAGTTGGATATATCTAAAAGTGAGATCAAAGAACTCCCTGATTCCATTAAAAGTTTGGAATCATTGATTAAGTTGGATATATCTAGTACGACGATCAAAAAACTCCCTGATTCCATTAAAAGTTTGGAATCGCTGAGTAAGTTGGATATATCTAGTACGGAGATCGAAGAACTACCTAATTTCATTGGAAAGTTGAAAAATTTGAAAGTAGTGAAGATGAATTATGGTCCCATAAGCAAAATACCCGATGCCCTTTGGACGATTGAGAAGCTCGAAGTAGTAGAAGCCCTAGCTCATTGTCCTTTGGATGTGAAAATTAGCAATCACATCTATAGAAATCGATCCCTAAGGATCTTGCAATTGTTCAGGGGTGGAATATGCATAGTACCGAGGCTTCCTGAAAGTCTTACCATTCTAGTGTTGTCTAACTTGTACATGAATACGTTTCCAGATCTCTCAAACTTGACTAATTTAAAAGAATTAAAGCTGTGGTTTGAGCCACGTGATTCCAATGGAAAATCTAATGGGCCTGTGGAAAAAGATCTGCCACGGTGGATTGGGAATTTAAGCAAACTAGAGTCTCTATTCCTGAACTCTCCATACGTGACCGCCTTACCAACTGATATAAGTCTCCTTCCCTAGCTCAAGTCCCTTAATCTCTGGTGCCCTAATTTGCGTTGCCTCCCGAGCCTTCCCTCCAGTTTATCAAAATTGGATTTGCGATCTGAATGTGTGGCTGCATTAGCCACGGATATGAGTAGTCTCCTTCCTCGACTCGAGAAACTTCAGCTCAAGTGCCCTAATCTGCATTGCCTCCTGAGCCTTCCCTCCAGTTTATTAGAAATGTATTTGGAATCTGAATGTGTGACCACCTTACCCAGGGATATGAGTAGTCTCCTTCCTCGACTCGAGACACTTTCACTCAGTTGCCCTAATCTGCATTGCCTCCGGAGCCTTCCCTCCGGTTTATGTAGCTTATATTTGTACAATTGCATGTCGGGTGGTTCCATGGAGGGTGAGGATCTATCAAATTTGAAGACGCTATCATATCTTTACATGAATGGCTGTGCAATCTCGGAGATTCGAGGCCTTGATCATTTGGAGAACATACAACAATTGGCGCTTTGGAATATTCAACAAGTGGAGATATTACCTGATCTAAGTAATCTCAACAAACTAGAGAGTCTTATAGTAAGCGGTTTTAAAAGCCTGGTTGAGATTCAAGGCGAACTCCCATCATCTTTGCAACGATTAAGGATTTTGAGATGTGGATCTTTACAGAAGTTGCCTGATCTGTCAAGGTTGAAGGGACTGCAGCAGGTTGAAATAGAGGATTGCGGGAAATTAAATGTGGAGGCAAAATCGTCGCTTCGGAGAAGGGCTCGAATTTGACTACGAATCTGGATGCGAATTTGACCACGGATCAGAGGGAGAAGATGACGAATATGGATGCAAAATTGCATATGGATCTGAGGGAGAAGACTGATGGGTAAGTGCACATCGCTCTTGAAAGCTTCTTGATCGCCGACCGCAGATCGTTCTCATGTGCAAACTTCAAACGAATTGAGGTAAGTCATTTCATCTGACGACTGATATTTTCCCTTTTCTACAATCAATCTCTTTCACGGATATGAACATAGAAGCTTCACATGCACTTTTTAATGACCTTTTCGTGAGCTGACGTCTATAAATCTGATGGAGGCATTGAAATTATGGTTCCTCCATTTTGGTCTGGTTTTTTTCAGCTATATTCTCAAGGGATGGTTTCTCCTTGGTTTTATGTTTCCCAGCTGGACGTATGCATCTCCATTGCATTGTTTTTATTGGATATCTAACAAATTATTAGAGATCCTTGTCAATTTGTTGTTTCACATATATCGAAGTTGATAACCTCGCTTCACATTTGAGATGACTTTGTTATGTTGTAAACAATTAGATGGAATGTGTGCTGGAAGGTCATATAAGTATGATTTTCATCCTGTAAATTTACAGTATAACCAACTTGTTGCAACTGTGAAGTAAACAGACCCTCTGTGTTGATATGCTTATGTTCAGTTTATTTTCTTGGAACGGTATGCTTCTTACTGGGATTTGCAAATGCTATAGAGAAGTTATAAAATGGAGAAAGACGAATTTCACTTGGGTAGCGGCGTTAATAGTTGGTACAGCACAACTTCCATCTGTAACAGGAGAGAACTATTTAGCTTCTCCAAGGTATCATGGATCATCTTGTAGTTAAGGCTAAATTTCAGTAATATCAAATGATAAGTCTAGCTAGGGTCAGAAATCATGTAAATGGACTTTTGTGTGATCTCCGTTATTGCCTATATTTTTTAGAAACGGTTGCTTAGGTGATTATCTATAATAGAAGCCCTTCCATTCACCTCAAGTTATACTAGAGGATTCTTTTAAGTTTTAAGATTGACAAGAAGCGCTAAAGGGGACATCTCAAATGACTACCTTATTGCCGGTTTCTAATGTTGCTGAGAGGTATTAAACTTTAAAAAACTTACAAAAATCTTTTTGTGCAGGGAGCTGTGGCTAATTGGGCAGCTATGCAAATGAATACCAGATAGAGGAAAATGAAGATGACATTCAAAGTGAAGTTTTTCGTCCACTTTACAGTTACTTTGGGAGTTGATGCTTGGAAATTTGAAGAAGCTATTGAAATTAGTGTACCTCCGTACAGCCAGAGGGTTCTTAATTATGTACAAATGTATGTTTTCTTTTCCTACTTTGGTTTGGCTTTTTTAGCGAAATTCTCTTTGGATGGTTTCTCCTTGCTTTTATGTTTCCCAGCTGGAGATATACATGTTGATTGCATCATTATTATTTGATTTATTACAATTCATTAGAGATCCTCATCGATTTTTTGCTTCACATATTTCAAAGTTGAGACCTTCTGCTTTGCATTGGAGATAGCTTTGCTATACTGCAGACAATTAGATGGAATGTGTGCTGGAAGGTCATAGCATTATGGTTCTCATATTGGAATTATGCAGCATAATCAACTCATTGTTGCAATTGTGAAGAAGACAGACTTTTGTATTGATATGCTTAAGTTCAGTTTATTTTCCTGGAAAGGGTGTGCTTCTTAGTGGGATTTGCAAATGTTATGGAGATGTTATAAAATGAAGAATGAGGAATTTGCACTCTGGCAGCAAAGCTTCCATCTGTGACAGTAGAGGAGAACTATCTAGCTTCTGCCAGGTATAATAAATCATCTTATAAGTCTCACTCGGGGTCTGAAATCACGTAAATCGACCCTTGTGTCTTCATAATTGCCTCCATTTACTTGAAATGGTTATGCCTAGCCCTTCCATTCACCTCAAGCTATACTAGAGGACTCTTTTAGGTTTAAAGATTGACAAGAAGTGCTAAGGGAGACATCTCAAACAACCAGCTTTTTGCTGGTTTCTAAAGTTGCTGAGGGACTTAAAAGTTTGAGAAACTTGCAAAAATCTTTCTGTGCAGGGAGCTATGGCTAATTGGGCTGTTGTATAGATGGAGACTGAAGAAAGGAAGATGATGGATGAAATTTGATGTTGACCGCATTCCCTCTCACAATCTTGGGGTGGTAAACCCTGTTTTCATTTGTTTTGGGGGGTAAAAGAGCTATTTAGGTAAACCTGATTGTGTTTTCTTTTTCTTTATTGTGGGCCCACAAAAATGCTTATTACATTTCATCCGAATGTGTGTTCTTTTCATTGTTATGCAATAGAACTTGCTTATCAGTACCCAAATCTTCTTTTACAAGGAAACACTTGAAGGGCTTGTCTGGACTGAGAGAAACATTGTGTGTGCTTAGAGTGGTTCTCGAGGTAGTCTTAGTTGCTCCTGCCAAAACCAGTTCATGGACCTCTTGATTTGAAAATGGTATTCAAAGTAGTATTTGTCATGTGTATGATAGGCACACAACACAAGAACCACGAATTGCTGGTATTCATGGAATGAGCTGTGTGAGAGAGATGACTCTCACCAAACTTATCTACAATGAGCTTTCACATGGCTTTGAGCATTGTTGCATTTTTTCTAACATCCATGAAACTTCAGAGCTAAAGGGTATTCAATTCTTGCAAAATAATTCATCTGCAATGTTCTCAAAAGGAAATCGACATAAATAAGTAATGTTGATGAAGGGATTGAGACAATTAAAGGTAGGCTTTTTAGTAAAGGAGTTCTCTTCCTTTTTGATGATGTTGACCAGAAGAATTAATTGAATGCACTCATGGGTAACATAAGTGATATTTGAGCATTATTGAATTCTTCAATGCTGAATATCAAGCGTTGAAGGATCTCGAAATTCTCAGTGCTTTTTGTTTGTCATTGAATATCAGTGCTTTTTGTTGATAGAAGGCACTGCCATCCTTAATGTGAGTTGATCGGGTTGAAATGGTTCGTAGAAAGGGACATGTGAGCCTCTTATCTGGTCCAAATGGTGCAATGTTTGGCATTGCTTAGAAGATTCAACCAGTTCTTGAAAAATTTAGAAGGCATGCTCAGCAGAGGTCGTTTTCCAATAAGAAGTGCACATAGTACTTGAAAGGTCCTGCATCCACAACCAAGTCTGTTGTCAAGGAAGATTTGAAACTTAAACAAATTTCTCATTACCCTATGTCATCTTCACCAGATACTGACTGTTGTCTTTCTTGAGATCGTTATCCGTTATACATAAATTACAATCACACTTTGGCAAGTTGACTTGAAATCTATCGTTCTTGTACGAAGAGTTATCACTAGCTGTTTTTGCAACCGTTTCCTATCTTTAAGATGGATTGCTGCAAACTGCTCATGAAAAGGGACCATGGTTTCTTTTGATCTATTTCATTGAGTTTGATTTGGTTTAGATATATTACTTTTGTCACGCCCCGAACATCGAGCACGTGCCCATCCCTATCTGGTCGATAATAATTTGCGACTTCCCAGGACGAGTCGCCAACCCTTTCCATTTTATTGCACATGCGGAAGTGAAAAGAAATCCCCTGACAGTAATCATCTCGGGATAGAAAAGCAGGACAATAGATTCACAAACAAACATGCTTTTATATATACACTGAGTCATGTACATGTGTCTATGGCCAAAAGACTACAAAAGACTGCGGCCTTCCAAAAAAGAGCGCGGCCCTAATCGACCTACGCTTCCGATCACATCCTCTCGCTCCAGGTCCTCCACTCGACAACCCTGAAAATGTTGTCTCACAACGGGGTGAGATATCATCTTAGCGAGTCTAAGCTCTAAACCCCAATTAGGAGGGAAATACGCCCAGAAGTGTCCTAATCACACAATCACACAATCAAGGAGACTTACCTCGTCTCAGCTCCACCCTGTAGGTCAGTACAATTTATATCGCAGACAACATGAGAACATGAGCAACAATAAGCTCCAAATAACTGAAACGCCACACTCAATTAATCATGCGTTCCTAGTTTTGATCTCGGCATATAGCACGGCCTACTCTCAGTTCGGCGGTCTTCTGGCATTGCCAGGCTTCGTCTCACCCCATTGAGCACAGCAACGTCTCTTTATCAGACGGCTTTCCCGAAGGAGCCCGAAGGAGCATAGGGTCCAGAATCAACTGCGATCGGCTTCCCGTTGTCCAGGGGGTATCCCAAATAAGGATAACGTCCAGCTCAACAGCCCGGGACGATTTCTCTTGACCATCACACGATCACTCAAATATGGCCGAGGGCACCGTGCATTGCACTCAAATGCTTCAATTAAAATGGTGAGCTTTGGCTTTTTTTTTTCGTATTAGAAATTCATATGAAATTACTTGTGTGTGGGTACACAAATAACTCGATCCAGAAAAATTGATATTCATCCTTTTTGAAATCCCACTATTTCATATAGTAATAAAAACCATTTTTGGTGTCAAAACCCGACACTTGGGATTTTCTGAATAAATATTGGAAATTCACAATTTTTGGAATTTAATACCAAAAATCAAATCAGCACTAAATTTGCATAATTTAACATTCAATTGCAAAAATTAACCACACCATTGCAATCAAGCACGAAATTAGGCCACGGCTATCCCGCCTAATTTCCGGAAAAATAATTAATAATTAAATAATTACTAAAATTAATTATATAAATCAATTTAAATTCTAAAAATACAAACCTAGGCCAAAATCATTAAATTAATAACCAATACGGACTTGGAGAAATTCCCGAACCCTTCTAGATAAATAGTACACTTTATTTAGGCCTTAGCTAAACCATGCTAACCACCTAACATGCTCAATTAAATAATTACATTTCTAATTTAATCTAACTAACCACCTAATTCCTAATAAAATAAATCCGGGACACCTCTTAAACGTCATTAGCCTACTAAGCAGAGTTTAGAGTATAAACGCACCGGTTAATTGCGGAAACCGGTTCACCGTGACGACGACGCGACGGCGGCCGAAATCGAAATTTTCGGCGGCGTCGACAAACTTGGGCTGGGCCTAAACTTGGCCCAACAAATCTCAGCAAGGCTGGGTTTTACTGATCGAATCTTGGGCTGAACTTGATCTGGACTTAATTCTGCTTGGGCTGAAAGCGTGGGCCAAACTGTTGCTTACTTGGGCTGGAATTCTGCAAGCTGAGCTGAAACTTACAAGCTGATGGGCCCAATTTCGTTGGGCTTTGAATGGGCGTGAGGTTCGTGGACTGCTGCAGAGGAATTGCATCGAAGATCTGAAGACGCTGGGCTGGGCTTGCGGCTTCGGTAGTCCAGTCCAAGGAGCTGATGACGTGCGGTTCGGTGAGGCGTGGAGCTGCTTCGAGGTTTCGGTGGGGTCTTCGCTGCTGGAGAAGACACGAACGCAGCTGCAGGGATTTCACTCGGTGGTCAACAAACCGCCGAGATATCACCGAATTTGACCAAGACGTGGGTTGATTTCGCGAGTGGACAACACGGCAGCTGCAGGGGAGATATCTCGTGGATGCGGCTAAGGAAATCTCGCCCGATGGAGGTGCGTTGACGATGAGTGGACGCGGCAGAGGTTAAAGACGTTGGGGGCGGTGCTTCTTCGGTCAACAAACGGTGGAGGAGAGGGCGCCGTTCACTGGATCGTGGGCGCGTGGTTGAAAAGAGACGCTGGTGGCTTCCTTCGGTGCTGGCTTTGGTCTTCAAGTGCTTCGCTCGGTGGAGAATTTGACCGAGATGACGTGTGGAGAAGCGCCTGGCTTCTCTGGACGTCGTGGCCGTGCTGACAAAAGGGCGTGGAAGATGGAGCAGCTTCGGTTGCTGCCTCGGCGTCTTCAACTCAATTGCCGACTGGTACAGCGAAGTGGAAGATGGACGAGTGGAGTTGAGGGCTTCGGTGGGATCTTGGCGTCAAAGCCAGTCAATTCTTTTTGTTGAAATGGACTGTTCGTGTGGCAGAGGGGTGAACGAAAATGGAGAAACACTTTGGTGGAATTCGTAGGCTTCTTTCGTGAGAGAGAGAGAGTTCACGAATATGGATAGGAACGGAGGAGAAGGCAGATGCGGTGATGATGGAGATAGCGACGGGAGGGACCCAAAATCACAAACCTAAGCCATTCCCTTAATTGCTTGTCCCCCTCCTTTTTCTTTATCCTTATCTTTTGGTTGGTCTCTAATACTTTCTTGTAAAAATCTTTATAAACCAATCAAATTTGAAGCCTAAAATTGCTGCCACTTTCCAATCCGAATTTCACATTTTGATCTTTAACTTCATCACTCAATTTCCCAAATTCGACATCAAATTTTGCTGTAGAAAAATCCCAAATGATTTTCTATAAATCCCTGACACACAACGCTTTATGCGGAAGTCCAATTTTCTATCAATTTAGCCTAATCTGAACTTCGTCAAATTTCCGCGACGTCCGAACCCATTTCCGTAAAATTTCCCGAATCTCCGAAAATCTTCGAGACCGAGTCGATCTTTCCTAAAATTTATTGTGATACATGGCCAAAACTTCAATTTCGAAAATCGGACTCGAATTGGCGGTTAATTTTCATTCGGCGCGTTTTTAGCGTGACCTAGACTATTGGGTAGTTTTCAGAACTTTTTAAGGCAAATGACCCGTGGTCGATTTTCTTCGAGCCACTATGAACCCACTCGACTCAATGGCAACTCTTGATTGTCGTGAAAATCTCGATGATTCAAATACGGACACAGGGTACCAAAACAATAAGAAAATCGATCCCTAGTGTCGGCCGATGAGAATTTTCTAATTCAATGGTGTCACCCACGATTAGTCACATATCTCTATCGATCCGGTCTATCTCGATTTCAAATCGATTTTTAATCGTGCCGTAGTGACCTCTAAAGATGGACACGGTCAAGAAGCCGATTCCTGATCGAGTTCTCAAGTCTATTGCCTTAAAATTCCTTAATAATTTTCCCAGATAGTCTAGTTATCTCGAGAGTGATCGGCTCTGAGAATAACCCTATAGACGCGTCAATGAAATGCCCGATTTATTCAGTAGAAGACAGGGTTGAAAAATCTGGATGTCACAACTTTGTGACGGTTTTGGTTGGCTAATTGAGTTACCAGTAAAAGACAAGTCAAATTGATGCTAGTGTTACTTCATTCAAATGCATTACAGTGTTACTACATTCAAGTGTATTACTTTTGTCAATTTACACATTAGTCTTTTATGTGAGATCCTTGGAGCTTGCTGGTTTGTACTTTGAATTTGAACCTTATAACCCTGCCTTGTAAAACTCAACTTTGTTATTCCCTAAACAATGAAGGATCTAGTCAAACGTGTAGGTTTTAATCCGTGACAAAAGCTCTTTCATTCACTTTTTGGCTACCTAGGAATGGAGTAAATGACAAAAGAGTCCTACATGATGGCCTGAGCTCTTCCTCTCGGTAATAAGTAAGAAAAACTTAAGGGGGTCTTGCTGTAAAGGTAAGCTACCCCTAGCGCAGTAACTAGTAGATTTAATGACCGTATATCTTTCCTAACATTTTTGTGCTGTACTTCGGCTTCCACTGTAATGTACAAACTCCAACTTCTCATAGAGTCAAGGACTTGACTGGTCTCTTGCACAATGCACTTTGAATGGTCACAATTGGCAATTTATGCTTTGAAATGATGAAGGAATTTCAGTTTTGCTGGTTTCTGCTAATGTTAATTCCAGCATATCAGAAATAGAAGGTAAAAGCTTATAGCCCTCCTTCCAAAGGCTGATTAGATCATTCTTACATGTCTAAGCTGAGATGATATAAATTGTTTACATCCCAAAAGTTGAAATTCAGTAGAGGTTGCCAATTAAAATGAAGCAAACTTCAGATGAGATCATCATTTGTTTCCAAGATGGCTTGATTTAACTGTTAATCCACATAATTTCCTGCCAGGGTACAGTTGAAGTACTTGGTTACGCCAAGAAATCTTTTATGTGCCAATGAGCCAGTGGTTGAAGGTAAGGTTACTAATTGAAAAGTGTTCTCCCTAGACAATCTTTGTTTCACCTTATTAAACTCGGTTGATGGCCAAACCGTGCAAGTCTTACAGTTCCAGAAGTCACACATATGACTATTTGTGAAGTTCAACACGAGTTCAACCCCCAAAAAGAAAAGAAAAAGACGGAAAAAAGCAGGGTGATTCAACTAAGGATAGCTCAGCTCCGCACCTACACATCCTCAGTAGATTTTATCGAGTCTGGTAAATTAGAATAACAGGTAAACTTGCGAGCACATTCATTCAATAGGTATCATAGAGTTGTATTTACAAGGATGGTACATTCAGCTACGTGCTATTTACATTCCAAGTGAATTTCAGTAGAGATCCAGTGCATCTTGTGATGGACATGGAAACAGATTGATGGAATGCATTACATGAACAAAATTCAACTAGCGCTACCTAGTGATCTTCAAGCAACTAGATGCTGACCTAGGAGCATTTTACTTTAATTGACTCTTGGCATGGGAGTTTTAACGCAGCCTCAATGCAGAAGCAGAAGCAATCCTCTGTCTTCGCTTCCATATTCCTTCAATCGCTGGTCCATGACGATTTTGCACAATCCCCATGTCTCCACCATTAATTCCACAACCTAGTAGACTAAGGGCGCGTTTGTTTGCACCGTGTTTCTGTTCCCAGGAACAAAAATTTCTGTTTTTTTGTTCCTGAGAACAAAAAAGGAACAGAAACGCGTTTGGGTGCGTTTCTGTTCCCTTTTTATTTTTTTGTTCCCAGAAACAAAAAGGGAACAGAAATAAGAAACAAGAAATTCTCGTTTCTTATTTCTGAAACATATTTGAAGAACAAAAAAGAAACAAAAAGGGAACAGAAAAATCGTGTTCTCCTGCGAGCCTCTCCTCCTGCAAGCGTCTCCACCGTCGTCTTCTCCGGTGCCTCCTACTCTCTGGTGCCGACAGCCGCCTCTGTCTCGAGACCATCCGGCTTCTCCACCGTCGTCCTCTCCGGCGCCGACAGCCGCTGCGAGCGGGTGACGGAGCTGGGTCGCGGGTCGCTGGGCAACGGCGGCGGCTGCAGTGCGGGGCTCGGCCGTGGGGTCTCGAGCGGCGGACGTCTAGGAGTGGAGCGGTGAGGACGGCCGGTCGAGTCGTGGGCCGGCACGGGGTTGACGATCGAGCGGATCTCGAAGTCGTGGGTCACGGCACGGTGAGATCTGATGCGGCGGTGGCGAACGGAGGCTCGAGACTGCGCAGATGCGTCGATTGGGCGTGAGGCGGAGGGGCGGTCGCCGATGCGGTGGCGGCGAGGAGGCGTCGAGCGCGGTCGCCGATGCGGTGGAGGGAGACGACGGTGTGGCTCGGGTCACCGTCGGCCCGGCGCGGCGAGGCCGACCTCATGCCCGGGCCGGGTGAGCTCGATCTCGCCCCGGATCCGGCGAGGCCGAGCTCGCCCGACGGCCGGGCGACGCGGAGCCTCGCCGAGGGCCGGCGAGCCTCGTCGTGGCCGGGCGAGGCCATCGGCCCTCGTCGGCCGGTCGCCGGCCATGGTCAAGGCCGGCAACCAACCAAAAGAAGAAAAAAGAAAAAAAGAAAAAGAAAAAAGAAAAAAAGAAAAATAAATAAGAAAAATAAGAAAGAAAATAGAAAATAAAAATAAAAATATTAAAAAATTTAAAGAAATAAAAAAATTATACAAACTTACCAAATGTGTTTCTATTCTTTTTATATTTTTGGAGCAGATTTACCAAACGCGTTTTTTGTTCAAAAATTGTTCCTTGGAACAGTAAACATTTTTTTTTTTTTTTTTTCGTTTCCTTAAACAATTTTTAAATAGAAACATTACCAAACACACCCTAAATGGTCTGCAAGGTCATTT
Source organism: Eucalyptus brandiana (assembly GCA_014182725.1). NCBI lineage: Eukaryota > Viridiplantae > Streptophyta > Magnoliopsida > Myrtales > Myrtaceae > Eucalyptus > Eucalyptus brandiana. The sequence goes on along the minus strand of CM024675.1, from coordinate 48,859,734 downwards.
ACCGATTACTAATATGTAAATACACTTTGATAAGTCGTCCGTAAATATTTCCGGTAACAAAGGACTGTCATTCACTAAAACACACTGATCTATCACATGACTTACTGCACCTAGCATGATAAATCCACAAAATAATTGCTTGTAACAGGTAGCATGACTGACTGCTGCACATTGGATGTTCTCCAAAGCCATCACAAACTTTCTCAACCTGATAAACCAGACTACCAAATCCAATATCATATAGCCATACCTACAAAAAAAAGGATTCCAATTACATGTGAACATTGACTTAGAAAAGAGTAGGATTATCTCACATCAATATGTTTATATGCGGCTGTCATAGAGCTATTTGCCAATAATATAGGCACTAGCAGACATACATAATGTGAATGAGTAATACCTTAAAATTGCGCAAAGCTTAAGACTGAGAGAGAGAGAGAGAGAGAGAGAGAGAGAGAGAGATTATTATGCGTCTTAAATTTTGGAATTGGTATGGGAAACTCGTAATAGCTTTACGGAAATGAGAAGGGCTCCTTATATATTGTCAAAAAGGTCATGAGTACCATGAACTGCCCTGCTTTGTTAAGAAGATAAAACAGACTAAACTATTAAAATTTATAAGCTAAATAATTGAGTACGAACATTGTTGGAAAAAAAATAAGACTTCTCCAGTTAGATAGGTTGAAATAAATGCCAAGCAAATAGAGGGAGGAGGCAAAAGGAATTCACGATGTTTGCAGCTAAAGGGCAGCAGTTCCTCATTAATCTACCTTCGCTTCGATATAAGAAGCAACAAACTACCTGTCTGTGCCCTAAGAGACGAGCGGAAGAAGAGGGCAGCCACCGAGCAGCTATTAACAAGCAACATCGCTCCTCTTATTCAGTTGTTAATTCAGGACTTCGTATAACTATAACAAGCTAGCAATTCCCCCCTCCTTTAGGGGAGTCCTCTAGCCCCTTACATCAAATGCAGTCAGCGACAATTCCCCAAAATTTATCTGATATTCTACGGGAACTGAGAATTATACAAAGGCAAATGAGGCACAACACCGTGTCCATTAGCTATATGTTATTATATTTGGTATGCTATAGTAAGACACAAACATTGCATTGCCAATACGAGGTCATCCAAATGTCAAGTAAATCAAGCGAGGGCTGGTCTGGAAAAAACAGCTTCAGCACACACCAATTAGATAGCCAAATAACTTGAATGTTAACACTTTCGTGAGGGGAAAAACTACTATGCATCAATAACCATATATTGCATTTCACATACGAAGGTGAACAATAGAACAGCCCTTATCTCCATGATGGTTGGAGGTCTTGCGTTAATCTGTCTAGACCCCATCCATAATTTTCCCAATACCAAACCCCACAGCCACAACAAAACCAAACCCTCTCCACCTTCCCCCCTCACCCCCCAAGAAAAGGTGTCCATAATATGGAATAGTGGGTTGGGGGTAAATTTACAACCGAGACGCATTTAAATGCTCCTACAAGAAGCACTTGGATGCTGGTGTGGTTAGTCACATCTCGCTAATGACATAAACAAAACATTCCAGGTTCACAGTGAAATTACCCCTTGAACCCCAAAACTTAGAGTCACTTAATCTTAAAAAGGGCCACAATGCATGGAAAGGGCCACAATGTAAACAAAACATTCCGGGTTCATGGTGAAATTGCCCCTTGAACCCCAAAGCTTACGGTCATTAATAGTGAAGGAGAAACTAGATCTTAAAAAGGGCCACGGCACATGGGCATGATGGCTCATAACAATTTTCCGCCAGAAATTGGCAAATAAAAATGACATTTTAAATCATCCAAGTATTTGGACAAGATGTTACCATTGCTACTAATAATTCAAGAAAATGTTTAGTCTAAAGTTCACACAACCTATGATCGGCCACGTGAACGTTTGTATAATCTGAAGACGAAGTTTAACCCTCAAAAATCACAACTTGTCATGGAGAAGAGAATTAATGGGACATGACTTTGGGGCGGATACCGTTTCTGGTGCCATTTCTGCAATAGGTGCCTAGAAAACTCTGGACCACTCTGTCCAATAAAGTTGAGACAAAAAGCAAAATTTAGATGGAATTGGCTTCAGCCTATAGCATATTCGGTCCCATAGTCTGACTAAAAAGGAGCTGCTTCTTTTGGTTAGAGAGAGATAGACAGAAACAGCCCACAGAACACAGATTTAGGATCAACATGTTCTAATTATAAATGCATTAGCACTTCAAGATTACATGACATAGAATTTGAGCTTCAAGTGCTTGCAAAAGTTGTATGTCGAACATATCTATAATCCCATTAAGTTTCCATCAAGTAAGCTTTGTAATGATTAGTTGGAAGTCTTTATCCACTATACTTAGGTATTCCACTAACTTGAAGCTCCATGGCTCAACACGTAAGACTCAATTCACACAACTAAGTACATCGACCATAGGTGGTTCAGGTGAAGGTTTGTCACGCCTCGATCCTCGGGCACGCACACATCCTTCTCACTTGGTCGATTTTATAATGCGATATCCTAGGACTATGTATCGCCGACCCTTTTATTTATTAAGCACATATGGAAGCAGTTAAAATCCCCAGACAATAAAAGGATGGAATAGAAAAGCAGGGCCATATTTTTCATATTGAAATTTATAACCAAACTTTTATACAAAACACAAACTAGAGTACTTCTAACTATTCACATTAAAATGGAATTCTCAAAAGAAGATAGAATCTCAGTCCATCCGGGCCGTACTCAAGGCCCCTCTCGGAATTCTTCTTCCGAAATTCTTCTCCTCAGGTTCACCCCAGAGTTCTCCTTCTCAGATCCCTCCTTAGCTCCTCATCGGGGTCCTGAAATGTTTTCCCCAAACTGGGATGAGACTACGTCTCAGCGAGTTCTACCCCACTAAGGCCCGATTAGTAAACCATTATATTATAGGCTGCCTAAACACGCACAAGGCAGAGGACTTACCTTGGCCTAAGATCCCACCTGCAAGTTAGTACAATTCGCAATAGGCACCCATTTACTCCAAACAAATCGAACCAGTCGATTGAATGTCACACAAATCATTCTCCAGTGAGGAGTATCTAAAAGCTAAGCCACATGCATTCTCTAGGACAACATCCCAAGTCTCCTAGCCACGTGCCTTGAACATTGGGCCCACATGCATTCTCTAAGGCAACCTCTTCGCCAAAGTGCTACATCAAGTCACCGAGCCACGTGCCCTTTTAGATGCTATTTCCGAATACTAGACCCACGTGCATTCTCTAAGGCACTCATTCGCCAAGGTGACGCATTAGATCACCGAGCCACGTGTCCTTTTTATGATGCCCGGGCCCACATGCCTTCTCTTAAGTGCTATCTCACCAAAGTGATGCATCAATTCACCGAGCCACATGCCCTTTTAGATGCCAAACTCTGTCACCGAGCCACGTGCATTCTCTAGGAAGACCTACGGAGTCTCTGAGCCACGTGCATTCTCTTAGGCGACCTCTTTGCCAAGATGACATATTCAATCACTGAATTCACATGCATTCTCCAGGTGATATTCCAATTCACCGAGCCCACGTGTTTTCTTTCAAGTGATAACCAATACCTGACGATTTCTCAATCAAATAATTAACAATCAAGTCAATATGAATAACTCATAAAAATTTATAATTAAATCAATTCCATACAAATTACAACTCAATTAAATAAACGGATTGCGCCACAATGATCAGCACGAGATTTCAATCGTCGGCCATCTCAATCTTAATTTCCGAAAAATAATTAATTAATTAATTAACTAATTAATTAATTAATTTCGGAAATTAATTAATAACTATTAAAAATTCAATTTAGCTCAAAATAAGGCCCGATTAAATAAACAGACTTCACCACGGTCACCAGCATAAAATTCCGGTCCCTGGCCATCCTAGTTGAATTTTTGGAAAAGAAATAATTATTTAATTTAATTCCGAAAATTAATATTTAAATACCAAAAATTCCACTTAGGCCCGAAAAGCCTAATTGAAGCCCACTAAGGGTTGGGAAAAATCCCGAGATACTTTCAATAAATAGTAGACCACATCTACTTGCTAAATGCGCACTCAATTTGTCTAATTCGCATCACAATTGACTAATAATCGCTAATCTATTCTAATCTAACCACCTAAACCTAATTAATTAAACTAAACAACCCTTAAGTATAATTAGCCAACTAATCAAGGATTAGTGAGATTACTCACCGGAATCGCGCACAAATCGGATCAATCCGACGGGGGCGACGCGAGGAACAACAAACTCCAAAGTGGGCCTCGGGTTCGGGGCTCGGAAACGGCCCACGAACTGGCTGGATACCCACTCCGTGGGCTGCGAGTTCGGCTGCAAAACAGAGAGAAAGAGAGAGGGTTGGGGGCGGCAAGGGGTTGGGAGAGTGGGCGAAGCTCCGGTGAGGCCGGAAGTCGCGCGGGGGAGGGGCGGCAATGAGCGATGGACGCGGGGCAAAGCGCGGACAGCGGAACGGCGGCGAGTGGTGGGTGCACGAGCGGCGGGACAGGCGGCGACGGTGGCTAGCTGTTGTCTTCGTGCACCTGCAGCTTCCGCTCGAGCTTCTGTTTTCTGTCTTCGGTCTTCGTTTGCTGGGTGACGAGCGAACAGGGGAAGGAGAGAGAGAGAGTCGAGAGGGAGAGAGAGAGAGAAGAGAGAAGATAAGGATTAACCGGTCAAAAGAAAAGAGAGAGAGAAGAGTGAGTCGGTGGGGGGCTCCACACATAGGGGGAGGGGAGAGGAGAGAGAAAAGAGAGAGAAAAGAGAGAAAAAGAGAGAGAGAGAAAGAAAATAATATTTTAAATAAGAAAACACAATTTTCTTATTACCTCTATTATTTTCCTTTTCTCATTCCCTTTTTAATTTCTTTTGGTCTTCAATTTTTCCTCCGATAATTTCTTTATTGAAATTTCGGACTCGTCAATAATTAAAACGGACGATGAGACGGTCCTAAAAATGAATTATGACATGCTCGAATATTCGATTCCCGAAACCAATTTAAATTTCATGGTTAGAATCGATCAGACGCGATTTTAGTCCAAGCCAACCAATTGAGTAGCTTTTAGGGATTTTACTACAGATACATCCCTTAACGGCTTCACTCAATAAGTTAGTTAACTCGTGAGTGATCAGCTCAGAGAAAAAGGACCATAGGCACGTCGATGACATGCCCATTTTACTTTATTGAAACGGGGTCGAAATTCAGGATGTCACAAGGTTTGCAACCCGTTCTGCTTGTGTCTTGTCTATTGGTTGATTTGCCAAAAAAAAGAGGGAAAAAAACAAGATGTTGACCAATTATAAATATAAATATGAAGCCATAGAATGTTCAAGATATCCAATCTTGGCGGCAACGCAAGACGATACGCTAGGTTTCTGATTCTTTCAAGAATCTCAAATAGACCTACGTACCTCGGACTCAGCTTGCCTTTCTTACCAAAGTGCGAAGCTCTCCTCATTGGTGACACTTTCAGAAAAACGTGATCACCAACATGGAATTCCAAAGACTTTCGACGCTTATTTGCATAACTTTTCTGCCTACTCTGTGCTGTCTTTAATCTGTCTTTGATCACTGACACGGCATCTACCGATTGCTGAACCAACTCTGGGCCCGTTATCTTCCTTTCTCCGACTTCATCCCAACATATTGGAGTTCTGCATGCTCTGCCATACAACGCTTCAAATGAAGCCATCTTGATACTCTGCTGGTAACTGTTGTTGTAGGCAAATTCCACTAGATGAAGCTAATCTTCCCAACTTCCTTTGAAGTCTATTACACATGCTCTCAGCATGTCTTCAAGAGTCTGAATTGTCCTTTCAGACTGGCCACCCGTCTGAGGATGATATGACATACTGTACTGAAGTTTTGTACCTAAAGCACTCTGCAAGCTCTTCCAAAAAGCAGCAGTAAATCTCGGGTGTCTATCGGATGTTATCGTAACCGACGCTCCATGCATACGAACCACCTGACGCACATACAGGTCTACGTGTCTATCCAGACTCAGGTCCTTTCGAACTGCAATGAAGTGAGCCGACTTTGTCAGCCTGTTGACTACTACCCAAATCGAATCATTCCCCCTCTGACTCCTTGGTAGTCCAGTCACGAAGTCCATCGTGATATGCTCCAATTTCCATTCTGGGATTGCAAGAGGTTGCAGAAATCCTCCCGACTTGCAATGCTGGGCTTTTACTTGCTGACAAGTTAAACACTTGGCCACATGTTTGATGATGTTCGCCTTTATACCTGACCACCAGTAATGTTGACGCAGATTCTGATACATCTTAGTGCTTCCAAGATGAATGCTGTAGCTGCTACGATGTGCCTTAGATAAAATTTCTTCTATAAGCTCAACATCGTCAGGTACAACCAAACGTCCTTGAAACCTTAAAGTCCCATCATCAGAAACTTGAAAATCAGCCTTTCTTTTATTGGTATCCTCTTGAAGAATTCTCTGTACATTTGGATCTGTCGGTTGGAGTTCTTTGATTTTGACCTGGACATCTGGCTCAATTCTGAGGGTGGCCATAAGACTCGAGAGGTGGCCTACCTCAAATTTGAATTCCGAATCCGGAACTCTCTCGATTAAGTGCCACTCCTTAACCAAGATTTGTGCTATTGAAAACTTCCCACTCAATGCATTAGCGACCTTGTTCGCCTTTCCTGGGTGATATAGAATATCACAGTCATAATCCTTCAGCAATTCCATCCATTGGCGTTGTATCATGTTTAACTCCTTATGAGAGAACAAATACTTGAGACTTTGATGGTCCGTGAAGATCTGAAACTTTTCTCCGTACAGGTAGTGCCTCCAAATCTTCAACGTAAATATGATGGCTGCGAGTTCCAAGTCATGCGTCGGATAATTCAATTCATGAGGTCTCAACTGCCGGGAAGCGTATGCAACAACTCTACCATGTTGCATCAGCACGTAACCAAATCCCCTAAATGACGCATCACTATAGATCTCGAATCCTTCAGGACCAGATGGAATCGTTATCACAGGTGCGGTAGTCAGCTTTTCCTTCAGCTCTTGGAAACTACGCTCGCACTTGTCTGACCATACAAATTTCTCTTCTTTCTTAAGAGCTTTGTCAGAGGCGACGCAATCGATGAGAACCCTTCCACAAATCGTTTATAATAACCTGCTAACCCCAGAAAACTTCTGATCTCTGTCACTGTTGTTGGTCTCGGCCACTTGATCACAGCTTCTATCTTGCTCAGGTCGACGGAGATTCCTTCTCCGGAAATGACATGACCCAAGAACGCAATACGAGTCAGCCAAAACTCGCATTTGCTAAACTTAGCATATAGCTAATGAGTTCTTAAGGTTTAGAGTACTACTCTCAGATGATTCTCATGCTCTTCATCACTTCTCGAATAGACCAAGATATCATCTATGAACACGATCACAAACTGATCTAGATATTCCTTGAACACTATGTTCATCATATCCATGAATGCAGCTGGAGCATTCGTCAATCCGAATGGCATCACTGTAAACTTGTAATGACCATACCAGGTACGAAATGCCAACTTAGGAATATCTTCCTTCCTAATTTTCAGCTGATGATATCCTGTCCTCAAGTCGATCTTTGAGAATATTGATGCTCCTTGCAGTTGATCAAACAAGTCATCTATCCTCGGCAATGGATACTTGTTCTTGATTGTTACCTAATTGAGCTATCGATAGTCAATGTACAAACGTAACGAACCATCTTTCTTCTTAACAAACAGAACTAGTGCTCCCCAAGGTGATGCACTAGGACGAATAAATCCTTTATCCAGTAATTCTTGCATCTGCACCTTCAGTTCCTTCAACTCAGATAATGCCATTCGATAAGGTGCCTTTGAGATCGATTCTGTCCCTAGTGCTAGCTCGATCACAAATTCAATCTCTCTTTCTGGCGGTAACCTTGGCAATTCTTTTAGAAAGACATCTGGAAACTCTTGTACCACTGCAATATCTTCCATTTTTAGCTCCTTAACTGTCGTATCCACGACAGTTGCTAAGTACCCTTGTCAACCCTCGTCTAACAAACGAGCTGCTTTCGGCGACGAGATTAAGGAAATTGAAGGTCCTCCTTGATTCCCGACAAAATTGAAGCTTTTACCCTCTAACGGGTCAAACTGAATCGCTTTACAATAGCAGTCCATTTTAGCTCGTTGATTGGTGAGCCAGTCCATGCCAATTATCAAATCAAAATCATACATGGCTAGGACTAACAAGTCAATTTTCCCCACTCGCTCACCAATTTCTAACTTGCACCCCGAACATCCCAAAGTAGCAATGACTTTATCTTTCAAGGGTGTAGATATGCAAATTGCCGACTCCAACAATACAGGACTCAACTCTAGCATCCTAACATATTGCTCGGCAATGAAGGAATGGGTTGCTCTCAAATCAAACAAAGCATAAGCAGGTTGGTTGTTGAGCGAGACCGTACTTGTGGTCACGCCAAGCACAGCTTCTGCCTGACCTTGGGTAATCGCGTACATAGTGCCCTAAACTGGAGGTCTCTATTGTCCTCCTTGCGGTGCATTCTAAGGGGCATACCCTCCTATTTGTCTCATCGATGGCGGCAGCTGCAACTGAGGTTGTCCTCTTTGCTTCTTTGGACAAAATTTGGCTATATGGCCTTGTTGACCACATTCGAAACATGCACCTGTCCTAGCTGGGCATGGTGTTGTCCCATGTCTTCTCCCACACAAGCGACACGCATTATTCCTAATAGGTCCTAACCTATTAAATCCACTCTTCTTGCTGGGCGGGTCGTGGAATCTATTTCCAAACATCAGTCTCTTTCCTTGGCGAATGTTGTCTTTGTGAGAGCTAAACCTCGATCCAGATGAGGCTACTTTATTGTTATGATCTTTCTCAATCTTCTGAGCTCTCCGATATATGTCATTATAAGTCTTCAAATCCAGAAGGACTAAGGCGCTTCTCAAATCCTGCCTGAATCCATCTCTGAACCTCCTCGCTCGATTCATAGGATTCTCAATTAACTCGGGGGCATAACGTGAAAGTTCAGCGAACTTCGCCTCATACTCATCAACAGATAGGGAACCCCGGCGAAGACATTGAAATTCTGCCCTCTTCACCTCTCTAGTAGTCTCACAGAAAAACTTATCATTGAAGGCTTCACGAAAAGTGTTCCAGTCTTGAACAGCACCTTCTAGAAAGATTGTTTCATGAGTTGTCATCCACCAAGCGTCCGCAACTCCATCCAGCTGGTAAGTTGCTAACATTACCTTCTCAGTCTCGTTGCACATTAGCAGTGCAAACGCTTTCTCAAGCTTCTGAACCCACGAAGAAGCAGCTTCAGGATCTTCAGACCCGGTGAACAATGGTGGATTTAGCCTTAGGAAATGCTCCACCAGCTTATGAATTGATCTTGCAGCAACCACTATCTCTGATGGACCTTCAACATTCCCGGCAGCTAGAGCAACGGCAAGTGCAATTGCAGGTGCGGCAGGAGGGGCAACTTCGATGGTGGCAGCAGTGGCGGCAATTGCAACGGCTTGAGCAGCGGCTTCAACAATAGCGGCCTGCCAATCCATTCTAGTACCCATCGCTTCTAGAACATGCAAGATCCCATTCACCCTAGGATCATTAGGGGCTGCTACCCCGACATCTACAACAGGTGGAATCATTCCACTCGCGCTAGCCTGTGCTGGTGCTCGACCACGTCCGCCTCGAGTTCCAACACGAGTCAGAACTCTACCCCGAATAACAGCCCTACTCCTCTTTGCAGGAGTTCTCAGCTCTTGATCACTCATGGTGTAGCTTTACTCAACTAACACTTGTTTCCAATTCAACACCGAATTAGAAACAGAGCGATCCAAACAATAAACAATTTCAGCACTCAGCTAACACAGACATGCATCAGCATGAATTTAAAGGCATTTCCTACTAACTATCCCATGGTCAATGCTCATTATCACTCCAATCTTGAACTTCGCTCTAATACCACAAAAGGGGGATGTCATGTCACATCCCGATCCTCGGGCACGCACACATCCTTCTACTTGGTCGATTTTAAAATGCGATATCCCAGGACAACGTATCGCCGACCCTTTCTTTTATTAAGCACGTGCGGAAGCAGTTATAAATCCCCAGACAATAAAACAATGGGATAGGAAAGCAGGCCATATTTTTCATATTGAAATTCACAACCACACTTTCATTAACAGCACAACTTATAGCATATTTACAATACTATTTACAGCATAAAAGTCTCACACCTATCTACACTAAGACAGGGTGCACAAAAAGGATGGAATCTCAATCCACATCTGGGTTGTACTCAAGATCCCTCTCTGGATCATCTTCTACTTCAAAATACTTTCTCTCCTTCAGGTTCTTCCTCCTCAGCTTTTCCTCAGGGTCCTGAAATGGTTATTCAATAACCAATGAGACCACGTCTCAGCGAGTCCTACCCCCTAAGACTCGACTAATAAACCAATACGCCATACGGTTGCCTAAGCACAACACGAGTCAGAGGACTTACCTTGGCCTCAGTTCCAACCTGCAATTCAAGGTTAAACACAGATATTCAAACAATTCACGACATCTGACCAAGCACTGGTCAATCGACTAAATCGATTACATGTCAGTCAGACCCTCTCTAGGTCATTCCCACTCATACCACGATCTCCCAGTGGTGTACTCTTTCACCAAATCACATGTGTTTCTCGGGCGTCGTTTTCGCCAATGACATACCGATCACCGACACCGTGCGTTCTTTAAGGCGCCGTTTTCACCAGTGATATCCTCGATCACCGAACCACGTGTCCTTTCTAGGGCGCCGTTTTCGCCAAGGTGACATCGGCTATAGGCAACACCGTGAGTTCTTTAAGGCGTCGTTTTCACCAGTGATATTTCCTTAATCACCGAACCACGTTTGTCTATAAGTCATTTACGTGCGTTCTTTAAGGCGCCGTTTTCGCCAGTGATACTTCCAATCACTGAACCACGTATGTCCAATAACATCGTACCTGATTGGTCTCAGCCAATAACATTCTCAGTTATCTCTCATCGTTCTCTCTACTATATAGCCCATCAACGTCGGGCGCTATATACCCATGCTCGGCCAAGCACCAATCAAATATTCAATAACAAACAATTTAGGAAAATTCCTAAAATTCCACAATTAATTCAATTCCACACAACGTAGAGCTCAAATAAATAAACGGTCTACACCACGACAATCGGCACGAAATTCCGGTCACCGGCCATCCCGGTTGAATTTCCGGAAAAATAATTAATTAAATAATTAATTTCGAAAATTAAATAAATAAACATTAAAAATCCAATTTAGGCCCATATTGCCTTATTGGAGCCCGAAACGGGTCAGGAAAAATCCCGAGATGCATTCAATAAATAACCCAACATTTCTACTTGCTAATAGCTAGGTCTAACCACTTAACATGCATTATTAAGTCACTAAATTAAATGTTCTAACCTAATCTAACCACCTAAGTGCATGTAATTAAATCTAACCAACCCTAAGGCATAATTAGCAAATTAATAAAGCATTAGTGAGTAAAACTCACTTGACAAAAGCGGAGATCGAATCACCGCAACGGCGACGCGACGGCGGCCGAATTCCGAACTTTCGGCGGCGTCGGCGGACACTCGGGCCGGGCCTAAAAGCCTTGCAAGCCCACAGCAATTGCTGGGCTTGGCTTCGGGTTAGGGCTTCTTCGCGGGCTTCAAGACTGGGCTGATCTCTATTGGGCTTCAACTGCTGGGCTGGGCTTGAAACAAAGCTGAACTGGATGGGCCTGCTGCTGGTGAAATTCCAATTGGGTTTGAAGACTGCAAATTGGGCCGAATGATGGCTTTGAGTGGGCCTGCTGGTTGCTGACTGAAGGCGCGGACGAAGGGAGCTCCTTTGTTTGAGGCTGGCGCGGCAAGACTGAAGCAGAAACGGAGTTGGGGAAGACGCGTGCAGCTCAATTTCGCGGCTTCGGTCAATTAGAGACTTCGCTGGGCCGTTGCTACTGAAGAAGCCCACACGGAATTGAAGACACGATGAGGACTGAAACCGCTCGGTGGACGTTACCTCGTTGAGTTGGCTCAGCTGGCTCGGTGGCCGACCAAAGATGGGGACAATCTCTCGCGGACGGACGCAGGCTTCCACGGTGGTCTTCAGCGTCCGCTTGTTGATCGGACCAACCGCAGGTGATGCCAAGTGGCAACAAGGCACGGCCACTCGGTCAAATTAGGAGTCTTGGCGGCTTCGTTGTTGACCGAGTAAATGGAGAAACGAGACCGCCAGGAGACAAAGGGAAGTGGGGAGCAACTTCGGTCTTCAATGTTCTTTGGAGGAGACACGAAGTAGTGGAGATGGGTCTTGCTTCGAGATGTCAACAAAAGCTGGTTTGTTGACTCGCATATGGAGACAAGAAGCAGCATCGGTTGACCTGGACGTGTGGAGGGGCTGGCCGAAACGGTGGAGGAAAATCTTGCATGAGCTGAGGGGGTTTGCTCGGTCTTCTTAAGCGGCTGTTGGAGATGTCGCACGAAAATGAAAATAAAAGGATGGAAAGGAGAGAGAGAGGCAGCTCACGGCAGCTTGGGGGAAGAGGATGAGGAAGAGGTGGGGGCCTTGGCTTGATATTATGCCAAAATATCCTCCACAATCACTCTTGGCCAAGTAAAAACACTTGGCTATCACTAACCCACCCAAATGACTTCCATAACCTCTCATGTAGTCCAATATTGCTAGGGTGAGGGGGTGATACGAATTTCACCATTTAAACTTCAATTTCTCCAATAACTTCCCCAATTGAGGTCCAATTTCGACGTAGAAAAATCCCAAATGATTTTCTATAAATCCCCGACACACAACGGCTTAGCTTGAAAGTCCAATTTCCCTTTAATTTAGCCAATCGAACTTCCGTCAAATTTTGCGACGTCCGAAACGGTTTTCCGTAAAATTTCCGGAATCTCCGAAAATCTTCCGAGACGAGTCGATGCTCCTAAAATTTATTGTGACATGGCCAAAACTTCAATTTCTGAAATCGGACTCGAATTGGCGGTTAATTTTCATTCGGCGCGTTTTTAGCGTGACCTAGACTATCGGGTAGTTTTCAGAACTTTTTAAGGCAAATGACCCGTGGTCGATTTTCTTCGAGCCACTATCAACCCACTCGACTCAATGGCGACTCTTGATTGTCGTGAAAATCTCGAGGATTCAATTACGGACACAGGGTACCAAAACAATAAGAAAACCGGTCTAGTGTTGGCCGACGAGAATTTTCTAATTCAGTGGTGTCACCCACGATTAGTCACATATCTCTATCGATCCAGTCTATCTCTGATTTCAAATCGATTTTTAACTGTGCCGTAGTGACCTCTAAAGATGGACACGGTCAAGAAGCCGATTCTTGATCGAGTTCTCCAGTCTATTGCTTTAAAATTCCTTAATCATTTCCCCAGATAGTCTAGTTATCTCGAGAGTGATCGGCTCTAAGAATAACCCTATAGATGCGTCAATGAAATGCCCGATTTATTCAGTAGAAGACAGGGTTGAAAATTCTGGATGTCACATGTCACGCCCCGATCCTCAGGCACGCACACATCATTCTCACTTGATCGATTTTATAATGCGATATCCCAATACTATGTATCGCCGACCCTTTTATTTATTAAGCACATGTGGAAGCAGTTAAAATCCCCAGACAATAAAACGATGGGATAGAAAAGTAGAGCCATATTTTTTATATTGAAATTTATAACCAAACTTTTATACAAAACACAAACCAGAGTACTTCTAACTATTCACATCAAAATGGAATGCTCAAAAGAAGATAAAATCTCAGTCCATCCAGGTTGTACTCAAGGCCCCTCTTGGGATTTTCTTCTTCTTCCAAAATTCTTCTCCTCAGGTTTCATCCCAGAGTTCTCCTTCTCAAATCCCTCCTCAGCTCCTCATCGGGGTCCTGAAATGTTTTCCCCAAACTGAGATGAGACTACGTCTTAGCGAGTTCTACCCCCACTAAGGCCCGATTAGTAAACCATTATACTATAGGCTGCCTAAACACGCACAGGGCAAAGGACTTACCTTGGCCTCAGATCCCACCTGCAAGTCAATACAATTCGCAATAAGCACCTATTTACTCCAAACAAATCGAATCAGTCGATTACATGTCACACAAATCATTCTCCAGTGAGGAGTATCTAAAAGCTAGGCCACATGCATTCTCTAGGACGACATCCCAAGTCTCTGAGCCACGTGCTTTGAACATTGGGCCCACGTGCATTCTCTAAGGCGACCTCCTTACCAAGGTGGTATATCAAGTCACCGAGCCACGTGCCCTTTTAGATGCTATTTTTGAATACTGGACCCACGTGCATTCTCTAAGGCACTCATTAGCCAAAGTGACGCATCAGATCACCGAGCCACGTGTCCTTTTTACGATGCCCGGGCCCACGTGCCTTCTCTTAGGTGCTATCTCACCAAAGTGATGCATCAATTCACCGAGTCACGTGCCCTTTTAGATGCCAAACTCTGTCACCGAGCCACGTGCATTCTCTAGGAAGACCTACCGAGTCTCCGAGCCACGTGCATTCTCTTAGGCGACCTCTTCGCCAATATGACATATTCAATCACTGAATTCACGTGCATTCTCCAGGTGATATTCCAATTCACCGAGCCCACGTGCTTTCTTTCAAGTGATAACCAATACCCGCCGATTTCTCAATCAAATAATTAACAATCAAGTCAATATGAATAACTCCTAAAAATTCATAATTAAATCAATTCCATACAAATTACAACTCAATTAAATAAACGGACCACGCCACGACGATCAGCACGAGATTCCGGTCGTCGGCCATCTCAATCTTAATTTCCAAAAAATAATTAATTAATTAATTAATTTCGGAAATTAATTAATAAATATTAAAAATTTAATTTAGCTCAAAATAAGGCCCGATTAAATAAACGGACTTCACCACGGTCACCAGCATAAAATTCCAATCCCTGGCCATCCCAGTTGAATTTTTGGAAAATAAATAATTATTTAATTTAATTCCGAAAATTAATATTTAAATACCAAAAATTCCACTTAGGCCCGAAAAGCCTAATTGAAGCCCACTAAGGGTCGGGAAAAATCCCGAGATACTTTCAATAAATAGTAGACCATGTCTACTTGCTAAATGCGCACTCAATTTGTCTAATTCGCATCACAATTGACTAATAATCGCTAATCTATTCAAATCTAACCACCTAAACCTAATTAATTAAAACTAAACAACCCTTAAGTATAATTAGCCAACTAATCAGGGATTAATGAGATTACTCACTGGAATCGCGCGCAAATCGGATCAATCCGACGGGGGTGACGCGAGGAACAACAAACTCCAAAGCGGGCCTCGGGTTCGGGGCCCGGAAACGGCCCACGAACCGGCTGGATACCCACTCCGTGGGTTGCGGGTTTGGCTGCAAAACAGAGAGAAAGAGAGAGGGTTGGGGGCGGCAAGGGGTCAGGAGAGTGGGCGGAGCTCCAGTGAGGCCGGACGGTGGCCAGAGGGGGTCGGGCCACGGCCTGAGCTGGCCAAACAAGGCTGGGCAGAGGCGGAAGTCGTGCGGGGGAGGGGCAGCAGTGAGCGACAAACGCGAGGTGAAGCGCGGACGGCAGAATGGCGGCGAGTGGTGGGCGCGCGGGCGGCGAGACGGGCGGCGACGGTGGCTGGTTGTTCGTGCGCCTGCAGCTTTCGCTCGAGCTTCTGTTTTCTGTCTTCAGTCTCCATTCGCTAGGTGACGAGCGAATAGGGGAAGGAGAGAGAGAGAGAGAAGAGAGAAGATAAGGATTAACCAGTCAAAAGAAAAGAGAGAGAGAAGAGTGAGTCGGGGGAGGGGAGAGGAGAGAGAAAAGAGAGAGAGAGAGAAAGAAAAGGGAAAAGAAAATAATATTTTAAATAAGAAAACACAATTTTCTTATTACCTTTATTATTTTCCTTTTCTCATACCCTTTTAATTTCTTTTGGTCTTCAATTTTTCCTCCGATAATTTCTTTATTGAAATTTCAAACTCATCAATAATTTAACGGACGATGAGATGATCCTAAAAATGAATTGTGACACGCTCGAATTTTCGATTCCCGAAACCAATTTAAATTTCATGGTTAGAATCAATCAGACGCGATTTTAGTCCAATCCAACCAATTGAGTAGCTTTTAGGGATTTTACTGCAGATATATCTCTTAACGACTTCACCCAATAGGTTAGTTAACTCGTGAGTGATCAGCTCAGAGAAAAAGGACCATAGGCACGCCGACGACATGCCCGTTTCACTTTATTAAAACGGGGTCGAATTTCAGGATGTCACAAGGTTTGCAACCCATTTTGCTTGTGTCTTGTCTATTGGTTGATTTGCCAAAAAAGAAGAAAAAGAGGAAAAAAAAAACAAGATGCTGACCAATTATAAATATAAATATGAAGCCATAGAATGTTCAAGATATCCAAAGTCTAGACTCTTCAAGGTAGAGTTGGCAGAAATTGCCAAGTAACTCTTAATAGACCAAAACTGAAATAAATGGAAGAACACAATAGAGAAGAACCAATATATGAACCATAACAATCTTTTAACTATCTTACCACAAGATCAAGTCCCCAAAAGGATGCCATAGCCCCCCATAAAATGCCCCGTCACCATGACATTAATGTCTCCATATAGATCCTTGGCTCTTTTTACAGCCTTCGTAGTATCATGTTGCATTGTTGTGTTGTGATAAGCATAATAAATCCATGATGAACCTAAGCAAAGACAATAGAATAAGACTGTAACTCATTCCAAATTAGAAGTATCCACAAGCTGCAAGAAGCTTATTGTCTTTAGAACTCACCATGGCATCAGACATGTTGGGGTAGTTTATGTCGAGCTGTTTCCAGTAGAGACCTTCAACCCAATTCTATATGTTGTAGAAATAAATAGAAGTAATCACTAACTAAAAAGCTCAAACAACTTTTCCAAGAACAAAATTAGGGAAGTACGTGATCTCCTTATGACTCTATGTAAAATTACAAGCACATAACCTTCGTGTCTCAGTGAAAATGATTCATCGTTTTCCCTTCTTATGGACAGGAGACCCATGTTCTTTGCGCACGAAGTCACTGTAGGCTACTCTTCTTACCTTAAATTTTCAGCAAATCCTTCACATGTCAAATGTGAGAGGAAGAATTGCTAAAGTTAACATGCATACCCTTGTTCTTGAGTACCTTTTAAAGCTATAATCGTAGCATTAAGGTCCGGGCCTCTCCAATGTATGCCTATAGGTAATATATATTGATTATAAATGGAGACAAACAAGTAGATGCAATTCGAACATAGAGGCATCATTCGAGTACCACCCTACAATATGGGGTCAAAAAGCCAAAATAAATTATTTTAGCCCTTATAAAAAGAAATATGAGTTTTTTCAATACTTCCATGTTGGGATTAGTTACTAGTTCGAATTTGATACAAATTTATATTTTTTGGGAATTAGTTGGAATGTGTTCTTATCTATTAATAGGTTTTTGGTTCACATGACCTAGTGTGGCGAACGAACTTGCAAAATGGATCTATTTATCATAAAGAGATTCGTTGTTACGAGTATTGCAAATTGGTAGGCCACTAAAACACGAATTATATACCTATAAGCAGGCAAGACATCAATGTGACTTCAAACCCTTGCTTTTAGATAAAAGTGCATTAATAACCAATT
The DNA here is from genome assembly GCA_014182725.1 of Eucalyptus brandiana. NCBI lineage: Eukaryota > Viridiplantae > Streptophyta > Magnoliopsida > Myrtales > Myrtaceae > Eucalyptus > Eucalyptus brandiana. The sequence continues at coordinate 48,841,984 of CM024675.1, read as the reverse complement.
AGCAAGAGAAGGCAGCATATGCCCAGAAAATCTCATCTCAAGAATTGGCCATTTAGTACTGTACTGAGGACCTATTCTTTAAGTTTACACAACCTTAGCAACAATGTCATATTAAAATGTAGTCAAATTACCTTGGTCTCTCCATCTCAAGTTGGACATGTCCAACTAGAAAGTTCTGTCAAATCTGAATTTTAAACTTGCAAGATAATAAGCTTTGCATCTAATTACAAATTTATTGCCTTGAAATGGTGAAACCTAAAGGGTAATGACAATAAGCTCTACGAAAATGCAAAAATCTTCATGAAGAAACTTACAGCAGATGCATACTCCACCACCATCGTCGCAAGAGTGTGACTGTAACAGCTTTATGAGCATTGGAGCTCACTCTAACTTTTGGACTTACCAGTTGAGAAAATTTCAGATTGAAAATGCAGTCACAAGCTCATTCAATGACAAGCAACGAAGCAAGTCTCTTATGTCTCTAGCAAGCTATTTTGAATCAAGTGAGCGGAACACATTAAGGAAACATCAACTCAAAATAATATTTCGGTATATTTCTGCCATCCTTGTCCGTGAAGTTAAAGAACTATATATTCAATGCAATGCGATGAAAGGGGAATAAGTAAACAACAAGAGGCCCATCTTTCCTAGAAAGCTACTCCACTGAAACTACGAGCTACAGTCCATTATTCGATTGGAGAAAAGCTGAATAGCCGAGAGTCAATTATCGTGAGACACTCAACAAATTTTATCCCCAAATTGAACAAAATAGGGTGAGATCTATATCCAGCAAATATAAGAAAATTCAATAAACAACTTCCCCCAACCCTGAAATGCCTAATCAGCCAAATTCAATATACAAATCTCACTTCCCCAAACTCAAAACCGATGCACTCAACACTAGAGCTTGTCTGTTCGCACCTTATCACAATCAAAAACTCTCAATCAAAATTGAGCCAGAGGATCACAGCAGAAAACGATCCATGAACACGAATTGCAATTGACCTCTCGCCCCACTTGTGGCCCATTCCGCTCCATATTCTACAAGAGAAACGGATCGAATGGTGTCATTGAGAAAACTATGGCGCGACCGCTCAGCGAGATAGAGAGATTGACCGCGGATCTTTGTCCGTATTGCTCCAATTCCGGTTCTTGCAAGTTCGTGGATTTCATGGCGATCGAAAGCTACTGTGACTTGGGGCAAAGGAAGGAGAGGAAGATGAAATTATGAATTTTCCTGTTTTGCCCTCGGCGATCACATTCGGTGATTTCGGTGCTTGCGTGGGGGCACTGAAGTAAGTTCTGCTAATATTTCAAATTCGGGGTTATCTCTTGGAGCTCCCCTTTGATGTCTCCACATTACCACTTTGACTCAAGCTTAGTTTTTCTTCTTTTTTTCTTTTTTGGTTCGTCTCTCGAGCTCAGTTTAATTAGCTAGGTTCGAACCAGCATTTTGAAATTTGAATAGAAAAAAAAAAAAAAAAAAACAACAAACCAGGATTCTCAAAAAGCTCCAAAATTAAAAGTTAATTAGTATCATTTATCTGTTTAATTTATATTTTTTGAGGTATATGAAAAATGCACCCTCCACTATGGTGGAAAGCTTTCTGAGTCATATTTTTGAATTCAAACTCAAATCAATCTAATAACTTAAGTTATTCAAACTTCAAAACAATGTAACCGAACTTGAGTGACTCAAGAATTGAGCTTAATTGCAAATTATGAAATCTACTTCTTTCGGGCTAGAAAGAGACTTTAAAAGGACAACTTGCTACAATGTATAGATTCTTGAATGCTCTCTAAATACTTACGTTGAACGAGATGCAATATTTTCTTTTCCTTTTTAGTTAAATGTACTTATAGTATTTTGAGTCAAGACAATTTGTTTAAAATTTCCAAACTATTTATAATGCGAATGTGTTTCGAACTTATAACCTTGTAGAAACTTATAACCTTCTTGAAAATTGTGGCATTATCTTGTTAGGAACGCAATTTGTTGAAGAGAAAATAAAAATAAAAATAAAAATAAAAAGATGACAAGCAAAGTTGTAAGTGAAAAAACCCCTTCGGAATCAAGAAAAAAAATTACAATGTTGCACTATACAATTTTTACACTATCAATATTAGTTTAACATGAGAATTACATGTACACCATTAGCAATAAAAAGCCTCTATGCTTTAATAGCACTTTCTTCTGTCACACTCCATAACTCTATAATTATCTTTCCATAATTTCTCTAATTGAATACGTTAGCAATACGATCGTCGGCATTGAATCTACATGTAAATGAATGAGGAATAGAAGAAAAGGTCCGAGAATGTTGAGAACAAAAATCATTGGGCTTTTTCATTGACTATGTGCAAAGTAAATAAAGTTTATGATCTTAACAACAAAAATCATGCTACATTTTTAAAGAACAAAGAGCATGAATGATTTTTTTGATAAATATAAAATAAGAACCCAAATGTATGGTAGGTGCCATGTTCGGTGGTTCTCATGAATTTATATTTGTAGTGGGATATTTAAAAAGGTACTAAGATAGAACAATTTTATACGTGGCTTAATTTTTCTTACCAAGCTCATGCACTATTCATTCACTTGAAACAAATGCCCAAAAAAAAAAAATAACATGAAAAGATTCCAACTCACCCCTCAAGGGATAAAAAAATCATAGTGTTTTTGTGAATTCACAGGTTTAAGTTATGCTATAAGCATACTTCTAATCAATTAGTATCTGAAGTGTTTGCTGCCTAATGCGGAAATATTTTTTTAGACTTTTAACATGTTGATGAAGTTACGACGACAAATTTATATGCTTATAAGTGGATTGATTAATAATGACTCATATTGAATATTTCATGTTAGACGATCATCTCCTCTTACTCTATTTATCTATTGAAACAAAAATTCACGACCTATCGGGCAGTGAGGCCAAGTCGGATCACCCCCAACTTGAGCCGGGGATCCAGTTCGCCGTGAGCCAGGCGGTGGCTTCAATTCCCCCGGAGGGGAACGAAAAGTACATTTCCTACATTTTCCCCGCACTGCCTGGCGGGAAACTTTCGCACCGCTGGCATAAAACCAAAATCGAAGAAAGAAAAAAGAAAAATTAAAACCAAAACAAAAACGAAAATGAAAAGCGAAAAACAATTCAAAACAGAAAATACGCAAAACGCGACCCCTTCTCCTCTGCTTCCTCCCAGATTCGGACATCCGTTCAGATCAAAGTGGAACGGCTACGATCCTTTCACCGTCCCACTCCCACTCTCTCTCTCTCTCTCTCTCTCTCTCTCTCTCTAGAACAAGCACCGATGACCTCGATCGGCCGGTCGCCGCCGTAATAGGCTTTCAGCACCGCCGTGGCGATACCCTCGAAGCAGCGGGCGTCGCCCGACGGCTCCAAGGAGCGGCGGCGGCAGCTCAACGAGCCCAGTCGACGAGGAGGAGCTCGAGGCACGTTGGACCGCCCCTTCCGAAGAGGATGACGCCGCTGCAGCAGCCGGCGCCAACGAGAATGTCGAGGCCGAGGAGGAGGAGGAGGAGGACGATGAGGCTCGATGTTCGCCTAAGCCGTTCTTTCTGGATTAGTTGAATCACGCAATTCCACTCCGATCCTTGACAAATCTCTTGGAATGCTCTGCGAGGAAACCCCAAGTGTCTGGATCGTAACAAAGGGCTTCAAAACTTTTCCATAGGAAAAAGGATGTCAAATAGCACAAGTATATCGATAAATTGAAGGTAGCAACGCAGGCAAAATGACAATAATAATAAAGGACAAGTTGATTTTATTCATAAAAGATTATTTTTCACATAGTTAACAGTTAGGTGCTTTAATGGTGTACTACATGATGATGATAACATCCTTTTCAGGATGAACAGCATGGAAGCAGGACAATCGGCATGAAAGTGAACCTGAAAGCAGTATTGGCCGTGCCGGGCTGCAAGGGCAAGTCATTCTCTTTCAAGAGCTTCATACTTTGGCGCATGAGGGGAGCATCTTTCTGCTATTTAGCATAATGCAGCATTTCCATACCCCATGTTAACAGAAGAAATGTGTAAGTAAAACAAAGCGAAAGAAAATCACTTGATATAAGCACATATCATCATTATAGATATATGGTTTGTAGAGTCAATTGTAGGGGTCAAACCATAGATATTATGCTTCCACAAGGCCTTCTCGCCTACAATTTTGTCAGCCCTTAGTCTCTATCATCAAGGACTAAGTATCCCTTCGTAAGGATTTAGAGATATAAATGCTGATTAAATTATGTATTCTCAACAACAACTAATTGCTGTAATCTCCTGACATGAGACGCTATTGGAAATGCAGTTTGATTTGATTTATTTTGCTTGGAAACAATGAAACGCTTAATTACTAGAATTAGCTCAAACGGATAATCCCTCAAGCTATCTGTTCGTAAAAAAACATTTTGCCCAAATTGAATGCTCTTTACTGAGCTTCAATAATGAATCAAAAACTTGAAGTAGAGTTGTCATTCAAGAAGTAAAAGGCTTGTAGAATAAATGAATTACACATATTAAGTTGGATTGAGCCCCGAGTCATAGACAAGCTCACGAATTTGCACGTGAAAAATAAGGATATCATGATTCACACTTTTAACCAATTTAAACACAGTGAAGAATGTCGAGCAAGTTAACATGTTACTCCCAGAAGACACGTTTATACATATTCAATATACAATATTTTTTTTTCGACCAAAAAAAAAACAATATTGTATGTATTTTAAATTAAATGTGGTTTCAGAAAATTAAATTTGACAAACTCTTTCTTAAATTGACATTTAAGAACATAAAGCACTCAACTAGAAGAAACGATTCAACATGATTCATTCTATTACAAAATCATGTCTCCAACATTAGATTTATACAAAGAAAACACGATGAAATCAATAAAAATACGACATCTCTATATTCGCAAGCACAATCTTTGACAGCATAATCAATCATCATCTATATATAATCTCTGCTTTGACTTTGACTACACCAAGTACCCATCCATTTGAGGAATGATGCTTTTGGTCACTCAATCTATTTCCGATAATAAATACTAATACTCAAAGTTGAATTAACATTATTCTCTCACTAAAAAATAAAAATAAAAATAACATTCTTAATTCTACCCCAAATTCTGAGAACATTATTTCCTCTTTAATTTTCTTATGCCACATCACATATTCTTGGTTCATTACCAAGACCATAACCGATCAGTATTTATATTACACCATTTTTGCCTTGAAATCTGAATTTGACTAATTATACTTGTGCTTACCTTTCTTTGGCTTTGAACTAAGTTTGCAACAGACTTGAACTTCAGCATTTTCCTTTTCCTAGTGCGCACATTAACAAATCCTTACCCTAAGAATGGTAATTGGGCCATGTCGGCTGGGACCCAGCATAGACCGACCCTCTTGGGCCCGAGCCCGTGAGGGGCCGTACCTGGTCAGGCCTGTTAGCAATAAGGGGCTATATCAATATGCCCAAGCAATGGCCCAAGGCCATTTTCATTTTCGGGGTGATTGTATTTGTATTCGGAACAAAAAAAAATGAAGATAGTGACAATAATTGAAGATCTCAATGATGATTTTTCGTGAACTTAATTATGAAAAGAAATTCCTTGGGAAAAGAAGGGGCAAGATAGGAAGAAGTAGTTATGAACCTTTTCTTTCCACTGAAATGCATCCTCATGGTTTTTTTTTCAATAATCCTTGGACGCTTCTTTTCCACATTAGCATTGTTCGTATCTTCTTTTCCTTTGCTTTATTGCTTTATACCTTCTCCATCATCACCGTGCTTTATACCCACTCCCACCTTGCATGTTTCTTTTGACTATAATCTTGCTGGCCATTTCACCATCAACGACGGTTTAGGTCTCCAAGAAATGGTTTTTATTATGACTTAGACTTCATGAAATGTGAACTAACGTTTAGAAAAATCGCTACAATGTTGATTTAGGACTGTCCATATATTTTGATCGATTATGGGAACTCTCAACTACTACAATTAGGACATCAAAAGAAATTAAGGAAAGATCTTGGAATCGCTAATGAACCTTATTTTATGCATCAATTTGTTGAACTACTTGGAAGAATCCATCCATATTATTTGGCTGATGAACCTTATTTTATGTATTAGATGTTGAAAAAACTGCATTATCAACTTTGACAAGCTGGAATGATGTGGCCACGTTCTTATAATTCTAACAAACTGGTACACGACTCTTTGTATATTTAGCCAATCCCCATTTTCCTTATATCTTCCTATTTGTATTTCATTCTTATTCCCTCAGTATTATCACAAACATATAAGTTAATATAGAGCTATCCACAAGTGAAAGGCTTCTCTATCATATCTGTGAAATGTGTGGCATCGGATGGAAGGCTATTACCAAAATCAACTTTAATCACTTGATTGAGCATTTTTGCTTTCTTTTTCAATATCCGAGAAACTTAAAAATCAAGGGCGTTGAGTGCTTGCAAAATCATTTGATCTCTATTTTCCTGTAAAAGAAAATTGATAAGTATAATGAACATAAATGAATGTATTAACAATTAAAATGTACTATCTAATAAAAGAGTTTCCTTCTTTAAGATGATATCGACAAAAAGAATCATACTGATGCACTAGTGAGCGCACATGACTAGTCAGGTACAATAACCAAATGCACTTCTTCTAACATCAGCTAATGTCTAGCTAAATCTAAAACATGACCCAAACCACTTAATTTTAAATGAATAGAAATGGAGCAAGTTCTTTTTTCTTTTGGCCATCTTTTTCCCTTAATGATACATATCTAAAAGCAATAACCAATGGAATTGAGAGCCACATCTTTGAAAAAAATATCCAAAGAAGAGAATTTTCATACTTGAGATCCGGTAGGAAATGATGTCTTCTATTAATCAAAGTCTATGAGCTTAATACCCTAGTGCTAATGCTTACTTCATGAGATGCAAACAAATGTTTGAAAGAAATATGTAATGATGTTGATCTAGGACTTTCCAAATATATTGATTGATTACATGGGGGCTTTCAACCACAACAACAAAAGAAATCAAGAAAGCATCTTGGATTCGCTGATGAATCGTATTTTATGCATTAGGTGTTGAAAAACTTGGAAGAATCTATCCATATCATCTTGGAATCATTGATGAACCTTATCTTATGCATTAGGTGTTGAAAAATGTGGAAGAATCCATTTGCATTATTGCACTGATGAACCTTATTTTATGCATTAGGTGTTGAAAAATGTGGAAGAATCCATTTGCATTATTGCATTGATGAACCTTATTTTATGCATTAGGTGTTAAAAAAACTGCATTTTCAACTTTGACTGGCTCGAATGATGTTGCAATGCTATTATTGACCAACCCTAGCAAATTGGTCCACTACTCTATACATATTTATCCACTCCAAAATTTCCTTGTAACTTCTTATTTGTATCACATTCTTGTTCCCTAGCTATTGTCATAAACATATAAGTTGTCTGCGAGTGGCAGGCTTCACTGCAATATTTATGGACTTGATGGTATTGGAATGACGATTATTGCCAAGATCATCTATAATCAGCTTTCATACAATTGAGCATCGTTACTTTCTAAAATCCTTAAAAAGGAAATTGACGGGTATAATGTATATTAATCAAGGGATTAACAATTAAAAAATATGTTGTCTAATCTAAGAGTTCTCATTCTTCTTGATGATGCAAACAAATAAGATCATATGGATGCACTTGTGAGTATACATGATTGGTTGGGTATAGTAACCAAATGCGGTTGCTTTGACATTAGTAATTTTGAGCTAAATTTCAAAAATGACCCAAATAATTTAATTTTGAATGAGAAGAAGTGCATCAAGTTATCTTCTTTTTGCCTTGTTTTTCTCTTTATAATACATACCCAAAAGCATTAACCAATAGAGTCGAGAGCCACATCTTTCCAAAACATCTTCTAAAAGAGACAACTTCATGAGATTCGATAGAAATCGAGTCTTTTCTAATCAAAGTCTATGAGTTTAGAGTCTTCTGCTAATGCATTTTTTTTAAGACTTAGAATTTGTGCCATGTGAACAAACATTAGAAAGAAATGCCCAACGAAGTTGATCTGGGATTGTCCAAATATATTGATAGATTACATGGGAAGCATCTTGGAATTGGTGATGAACCTTATTATATGCATTATGTGTAGAAAAATTTGGAAAGATCCATCCATATTATTTCAATAATGACCCTTATTTTGTGCATTAGGCGTTGAAACAACTGCATTATCAACTTTAACGGGATGGAGTGATGTAGCCAAGTTCTTAGTGACCAATTCTAGCAAGCTGGACTCTCTGCATATTTAGCCAATCCCAACTTTCCTTACAACTTTCCTCTATAATGTTCTTGGAATGTGTGGCATTGGATGGACTGCTATTGCCAAAAACATCTTTAATTATATTTCACTTGATTGAGGGTTGTTGTTTTCTTTTTCGATATCTGAGAAACTACAAAAATAAAGGGCATCGAGTGCTTGCAAAATCAATTAATCTCTTACATTCTTAGAAAGGAAATTGGCGGATTTAAAGATTATTAATGAAGGGATTAACAAATAAAGATAGGCAGTCTATTGGGATAATGTGTCCGCACGCGCTGGCCCCGTGAGGATACGTATTTCGACAAGCTTCCGCATAATTACGACAATGATAGCCCCCACTTTTTTTTTCTTTTTTTTTTTTATCCAAGCGAATCGCGTTTTTGCACACGCTCAAAATCGAGACATAATTTAACAATTATCTACATTGGCTCAATGTTTGAAGCCAATTTATAGTGCTCATCATCCATGTTGCTCTCCTAACGCCCTGACGGGCGCTCACTCTCCATAGACACCAATAGAGCTCAAGTAGAGCTTGAGCTTCCCCAAATGAACAAACTTAGTTATCATGTCTATCGGGTTATCTGTTGTAGCAATCTTTTTAACAGTAACATTACTCTTAGCTAAGACATCTCAGATTAAGTGGTATCTGATGTTGATATGCTTTGTTCGCTCGTGATGAACTGGATTATAGGCCAAATATATCGCACCTTGGTTATTACAATGTATATTCACACTTTTCTATTCTAACCCAAAGTCCGTGAGCAAACCTTGGAATCATATTGTCTCGTTTGCTACAAAGTTTAGTGCCGTGTATTCTACCTTAGTCAAAGACAAGGCAATGTGATCTTGTAAGGACGTTTTCCAGCTAATTGCATCACTTGTTACTGTAAACACATACCTTGATAAAGATCTGCGATCATCCAAGTCACCAGCGTGATCCGAATCCACAAAACCAGTGGTCTCACTACCATTACTGTCCCTCCGGTGCTCTATACCCACGTCTGTTGTCCCCTTCAAATATCTGAGGATCCTCTTCACAGCTTCCCAATAAGCTTTACCAAGATGCTTCATATAGCGACTAACCACGCTCACAGCTTGCGAAATATCAAGCCTACTGCACACCATAGCATACATAATACTACTAACGGCACTAGAATAAGAAACATGGGACATATGCTTCTCCTCCTCCTCAATCTGCGGTGATAATTTATCTGAAGCTAAAGGTGTACTTACAAATTTTGCCGACTACATATTAAAATGTGCCACATATAACTCCTGTAGCCATGTCACGCAAAATCTCCATACCCAAAATTTTCTTTGCAGCACCTAAATCTTTCATCTCAAATTCAACATTTAACTGCCTCTTCAGCACATCAATATCAGACATATTTTTAGTCACTATCAGCATATCATCAACATATAAGAGTAGATAAATCAAAGTACCATTCTCCAATCTCTTATAGTAAATGCAATTATCCATCTAATTTTTTGTATAATCCTGACTAGCCATGAAGCATCAAAATGTTTTTACCATTACTTATGAGACTGTTTTAGCGCATACAAAGATTTCTTCAACAAATAAACATGATCTTCCTTACCCGGAATAGCAAATCCCTCTCGTTGCTTCATGTAAATATGCTCCTCTAACTCTCTGTGAAGAAACGCAGTTTTCACATCTAGTTGCTCTAACTCGAGATCTTGCGAAGCAACTGAGGCAAGTAAAACATGAATAGAAATATGTCTTACCATAAGAGAGAACACCTCATTGTAGTCAATGCCCTCACACTGTGTATATCCCTTCGCCACAAGTCTCGCTTTATACCTCGCTGCCCCGACACCAAATGCCCTCTTTCCGTTTAAAGACCCATTTACTTTCAACAATATTTTGGCTCTTTGGTACTTTGACTAGTTCCCATGTCTGATTTTGATGGAGTGATTCCATCTCTTCACTCATAGCCCCTAGCTACTGCGATGACTCCGAGTTAGCCATCACCTCAGAGTAAGACAAATGCTCATATGTCTCTACCTTATCACCTACAGTCAATGCATAAACAATATCTATATAACCATAACGTACTCGTGATTTAATTTGTCTTCTTTGTCTCTCTGCGATTATAGTGTGCTACGATTTTGCTAGTTGTTCACTATCACCGACTTCAGGAACTGTGGCTTCATCTGTAGTTTCAACCTCTGTTACCTTCGAGGTCTCTGAAGTCTCCATCTGAAGCTCTATCTCACTGATGACACCATGATTTGTCTTCTCTGCTGGTTGTGTCTCAAAACTCCTCTGTTGAAGCATTGCAGTCTCGTCAAAGATCACGTCTCTGCTTATTAGAAAACCGGGTGATTTGGGATCGGTGCACTGCAGCCGGTAGCCTTTCACCCCATGTGCATAACCCAGAAATATGCACTTCTTTGCCCTCGGCTCAAGCTTACCATCACTCGAATGAGCATACGTAGGACATTCGAATATATGTAATTCGGAGTAATCAACAGAGTTCCCCAACCATACTTTCTCAGAAGTCTTCCACTTAATAGCAGACGATGGAGATCGATTAACCAGGTAACACGCCATGCTCATTGCTTCAGCCCAAAATTCCTTGCAAAGTCCTGCATACAAAAGCATGCATCGAGTTTGCTCAAGCAAAGTTCTATTTTTTCGTTCTGCCAGGCCATTCTGTTGTGATGTCCCAAGTACTATACAGTGTCTCACAATACCTTCTTTCTCGCAGAACTCGGTAAAATCTTTACCACAGAACTCTATGCCATTATCGGTTCTCAGACACTTGATTTGTTTATCTGATTACTCTTAAATTTCTTGAACCAATCAACCATATCATATTTGTACTTCATAAAGTATACCCATACCTTCCTCGAATATTTGTCGATAAACGTCAGCATATATCGAGTACCTCCTTTCGAAGGAACCGAAGATGTGCCTCAGACGTCTAAATGAATATATTTTACTAGTCGTTTGGTCAAATGAATAGCTGTAGTAAACTTAACTCAGTATTGCTTCCCAAAAATGCAGTGCTCACATAAGTCCAACTTCCTTGTCTTCTGACCTTTCAACAACCCCCTAACACTCAGCATTGTCATACCTACCTCGCTCATATGCCCTAAACGCATATGCCATAACTGAGTCAAGTTAGAGTCTGACTCACCTGATGAAACTGCAGTGGTTCCAGTCACGATCTCTCCCAATAGATGATAGAGAGTATTCACTTTCTTCCCTTTCATCACTGTCATAGAATCTCAAGAGATCTTCAGTACTCCACCTTCAGCAGTGTACCTACACCCGATGTCATCAAGTGTCCCCAGAGAAATAAGTTTATTCTTGAGTTATGGTACATGCCTCATATCTGTCAATGTGCGAACCACCCCATTGTGCATTCGAATCCGAATTGTCCCTTATCTCCACAGCCTTACAAACTACATTATTCCCCAAAAAAACTCTACCACCATCTACAGTCTGGTAAGTAGTAAACTAGTTCTTATGAGGCATCATGTGATAAGAACACCATGAATCTAGCACCCAATCATCTCCTGATGAAGTAGTAGTCATACATAAGATAGCTTCTACATCACTATTGCTCCCTTCAGTAACGTTTGCTACACTGCTTGTGGCATTTTGCCTATCAACTTTATTCCTCCGCTTTGGACAATCTATCTTGATGTGCCCCTCCTCGTAACACTTAAAGCATTTCATGCGTCCCTTGGACTTTCTATGGCGTGATTTCGATATGCTTTTACCTCTGTTGCTACTAGGCCCTCGATGTTGTTCTCTACCACAAATAATCAGTGCTTGCACTACTCCCTGTGCCAGACCGTCATCTCGCAACTTTCTTTGCCACTCCTTAGAGAATAAGGCGGACTTTACCTCTTCTGAGATCATTATAGTACGCCTCTGCAATAGTGAATCAGTAAAATGCTCCCATGATTCTGGTAAAGAGGCTAACAACATCATGCCATGTTCTTCATCATCAAGTATCTTATCGACGTTCTTCAAATCCATCATGAGTTTATTAAATTCATCTAGGTAGGTTCTGATAGATGTACCTTCAATATATGTAAATTGAAACATCTTTTTTAACATGCACAAGCGATTGTTCAAACCTTTTTTCATATAAAGTGCATGAAGTTTTGCCTATAATGCTACGGCATTCTTCTCCTTAGCAACCTCTATTAAGATCTCATCCAACAAATTTAGCATGATTGTACTTTTTGCTTTTTCCATTAGCTCTACCTCCTCAGAGGCTTTCATTATAATCGGCAACTCATCTTCACCATCTAGTGCCTTGGCCAAACATTGTGTTGTCAATAATGCCCGCATCTTGATACTCCATAACACAAAGTTGTTACTCCCGTTAAATTTCTCAATTTCAAATTTCCTCTCAGACATAATTGCAATAACAGAATTTCCAGATAGTAATCAGACAAGCAAAAGCTCTAAATCACAATCAAGAAATCCAATCCAAGCTCTGATACCAATTGTTGGGATAATGTGTGTGTGTGCGCACTGGCCCCACAAAGATACGTATTTCGGCAAGCTTCTGCAGAATTACGACGATGATAGCCCCCACTTCTTCTTCTTTTTATCCAAGTGAATCATGTTTTTGCAAACGCTCAAAATCGAGACATAATTTAGCACGGTCTAAGAAAAGAGTTCTCATTTTTCTCGAGAATATAGAGGAAAAGAATCATATGGATGCACTTGCGATTAGGTACAAGGAGCCAATTACTTATTATTACTACTGGAAATAAAGATGTTCTCAACACTTCCAAATTAGATTGCAATATAAACTTAACGGCATTAATCCCGACCAAACTCTTCAACTTTTATTGGGAAACACTTAAAGTCAACTGTAGTCCCTTTCACAATCTTGGGGTGGTAAACCAAGTATTCATCTGTTGAGAGCCAAAATCTTGAAAAGCTAGTGAGGGAAGTTGTTGCCTGTTGATGAAATCCATATATCTGTCGGAACTCAATGTGAATTTTCATCCTCTCTTTTTTCCCGAAAAAATCATTAGAACAGGGTAGAAGGATTTATTTTGCATATGGGAGCATCATACGCAATGTTAATGGGGTAAAAGGCTTTTTTTTTTTTTTTTTTTTTTTTTATTCATTAAGAAACCAGATTGTTTCTTGTTTCCTTTTATGCAGGGCCATAAATATGAAAATTGCATTTCATCTGAGGTGTGTTTCGATGAAAATGAGTGATTTGGATAAAAAAAATTTCAAATATAATTACTTATATCGTTTAGAAAAATTAGTCAACGAAAAATATTTTCATCATCGATAACAATCTATGTTTAATTATTTTTGTCGACGATGAAATTTTTTTTCCATCCATGTGTTTTTCTAAATGATATAAATGACCATTTTTCTGAAAATGTTATCCAAATCACTCATTTTCCACAAAGAGAACACAACCAATGTGTGCTCTCTACATTAATACTTAATAGAACTTGCTCATCAGTACCCAAATGTTATTTTGGGACAAAAAACTTGAAAGGCTTGCCTCGGTATTTCCTCGTTTGTTATGGATCACAGATCTTTGGGAGTATGCATTCAATTGATTACTTTAAAGTACAAGCTAGATAAGTTGCCAAATCATCTCAGAAAGATCCGTGGGTTTTTTAAAATCATGTCCCTAAGAAAATAACTACCGTCACCGCCACAATTAGAATTTGAAAGTCAAGTTAAGTCTGCAAATATCTCATTATGGACTCTCAGTGGTAAATTGTATCCCACATTGTTTGTCTGCAGGATTCATATACTCTTTATACACTTATCAGGATCAAGTCCTGCTCCAATTCATTTCGCATGCTCAGCCATTTGTCAAATTCTACGTGCCTTGCTTCAAGGTTAAATGGCTAAAATGTTCTCGGTGTACAAGGATTCGAACAAAAGATTGAAGAGCCACACCTTCAAAAACATCATCCGAAACACTTTATTAGTTGAGATTTAGGAGGTGTCAATTGTGTCAATTATCCTAGTCATCGAAGAGGCTTCACCGAACTTTTGCGAGTCATTGAAGCGGATTCCGAGTTTGATCGGTTAGGATAAATGAGAGTTCAGTGCGTTTTTGGGTGATGAAGAAGCTCGAAGAACGTATACTTGGAAGTGGAAGTTCCGAATGGAAGTTGCTCAATGTATATGCAGTACCGAGGCTTATTTCGAAAAGTCATGTCCATCTAAATTTGTACTTGCACATGAGCACGTTTCCAGTGAAACCATTGAAAGCTTGACATATAAAACCAATAAAATAACATAAATTATAATCTCGACTAAAAGGCAATTTTATTGGTCAACGGAAATAGAACTGGGAAATGGAAGTTAAAAGAAAACTCCATTACTCCTAAAGAAAGTGGGGGTAGCCTTTTGTTGGGATTAACGGATCCCCGAAAAGCGGATTCGACACTAAATCGAACCCCTAAATTAATGTGGAAGCGAAGCCCAGAAAAATCATGTATCACCGATCGTAAAGCACACAACGGATTCGAGCGTACCTTGTTAGCCACAGATTAGACACCGATGCCGACAAGAGGAAGAAAATCTGGCCCCGTTCGATCCGATGACGCTTTGAAGGGAAGAAGAAAACGTGCCGTTTGCTTACTGTTTCTTTTTGGAAGAGAGAGTGCGCGGGAGAAGGGAAGCGTACGTTCGTTATGTTCCAACAATTGTCATCTCTCTCTCTCTCCTCCCTTTTATACCTTCCCCCATCCACGGGCCCTATTCCCGTGGGCCGGGCTTCTAGGCCCAACATGGGCGGACGGGCCAACTTAAGCCCATCTCCATAAATAAAACCATCATCTCCCACTCGCACATGGTAGGCCAAAACCAACATGGGCGGACAGAATCCTATTTTCCCTCTTCAACATTAATCCATGCGACCAGCATACTTTGAGAGCTCGTTGCTATACATCTGTTAGGAATATATAGCAGCTCATAATGGGCATCACATCCTGAGTAGATTTAGTATGCAGTACCCTAGATCGATCGATCACATTTATATCTCTCTTAATCTCTTTTAAAACAATGATATATATATATATATTGTATTCATAATTATGATTATCACAAAGACAGTCATAGTTGGTTAACCGGTGAATACAAAACTACAATGTGATTCTCCAAATTCGATCTTCCTCTTTCCTTCAAACTCTCAATTTCAGTTCAGCTTGCTTTTCTAGAAATGCCCCATTAGATCGAATCACTCATGACCATTGGCAACATCCTAAGATAGCAAACACTAAATAGAAATCTTGAAAATAAGTAAGAGTCATGAGGGGACTAAAATTGAGGAACTATTTTCCTCAAGAGTCTCACACGACATAAAAGTTGAGATCAAACTTTTATTACTCTTATTGGTCGTCTTATGCATACGTAGTATGAAATACGTATTACGGTATTAACTCCTTTCCCATGGAGCGTATGTCTACACCTTTTAATACCGTACAGATGATAGTTCAGACATACCTAATGTCTAACTTGAGTTCACGTATCTACTCATTCACAAAATTCATCAGAACTCACATCTGGCATCTTAGACAGATAAAGTAAAATATGTGGGGTATTTTACTTTCGGACATAGTAAGTATTATGTCATCATCTTAACACCCAGTTAAGGCGACATACATGTTTTAAACTTGAGCTCTCGATTATCACCTAGATAATAAGTTTAAAAACAGTCTCATCTCTATTTATCACACAGTAAATAGAGGCGATTACCCGTGTGAGTGGGCTAATTTTATATCTGTCCGACATACTTTCTCAACTTAAAATAATGCACTGAGCATTAAGATGCATAAAGATCAAACAAAGATTCATAGGCATTAATGATGAAAACACAAATTCATCAAATTGTGAACACTTAAGGAAATTACAATATTCAGTACATCAACCTCTACGCAATCCTAGAGATTTCATATGGCCACAAAGCACATATCTAGGTATTGGCTTTGTCATAGGATCTGCTACCATTCCATGCGTAGATATGTACTATAAGTTCACACTCTTTCGTGCAACCATATCTTTGACAAAATTATACTTGGTATCTATGTGTTCGGTCTTGCCATGATATTTTGGATCTTTAGTGTACGTTTTCGCTACTTGGCTATCACAGTTAACCAATAACAAATCTGCAACACTTCTAATAACACCTAAATGATCCAAAAATCTCTTAAGCCAAACACCTTCTTATACTGCTGCTGATAATGCCACGAACTCAATTTCTATCATGGACAAGGTTATGCATGTTTGTTTCTTATAGCTCCAACATATGGTGCCATCATTCGGTAAGAAAACAAACCCAGAGGTAGATTTCCTTTCATTTAAATCTCCTCCCCAATCAGCATCAGGATAGCCTTAGAGTCGCAGATCCTTTCCTTTATAACTCAGCGTATAATCAGCAGTCCTCTTTAGATACCTCAGTATTCTCTTAACGGCTTTCTAATGTGCTGGACCTGGATTTGATTGGTATCTACTCACCATTCCAACTGTAAAACATATGTTAGGTCTTGTACACATCATAGCGTACATAAAGCTTCTAACAGCACTAGCATAAGGAACATGTTTCATTTGTTCCTTCTCATGTGGAGTCCCTGGACACAGTCTATGGCTCAATCCTTCACCCTTTGCAATAGGAGTGTCTATGGGTTTACAGTCTTGCATACGAAATCGTTCAGAAACCTTATTTATATAGGTTTCTTACGAAAGAGATAACGATCTCTTCGAACGATCTCTTGAAATCTTAACTCCAAGAATGTATGCAGCCTCACCCATATCCTTCATCTCAAACTTGGAAGACAACCAACTCTTGACAGTACTAACCAACTCCATATTGCTTCTAGCAATCAGTATATCATCAACATATAATGATATGATCACAAATTGATCATTGGATCTTTTGATATATACACAATGATTCTCATTAATCATTATAAACTCATATGCCATTATGGCATTATGTAAACATATATACCATTGTCTTGATGACTGCTTAAGGCCATATATCGACCTCAAAAGTCAACATACCTTTTCTTCTTAGCTTTCCACTATGAAACCAACAGGTTGTTCCATATATATTTCTTCCTCCAATTCACCATTGAGGAAAGCAGTCTTTACATCCATCTGATGTAACGCAATATCCATACTAGCCACTATTGCCAGAATAATGCGAATCGAGGTAAATCTCACTACAGGAGAAAATGTATCTTCATAATCAATTCCTTTCTGTTGATTATACCCCTTCGCCACAAGGCGAGCCTTATGCCTTTCTATCGAGCCATCAGTCTTTCGCTTTATTTTGAGAACCCACTTGTTCCTAATAGCTTTGTGTCCTTTTGGAAGATCAACCAGTTCCCAGACTTAGTTTGATTTCATTGACTCCATTTCCTCTTTCATTGCATGAATCCATTTTTCCTTATTAGGGCAATTCAGAGCCTCATTAATATTTCTTGGCTCATCCTTATCTTGCGAAGCAATCATAAAAGTTTCCCCTTCAATGTCAAAACGTCGACGGGGAATACTTTGGCAACTTGTTCACCGTATGGGAGATTGTACGCTTAGCACATCATACCCCATTATGCTCCCACTTGGATTAGATAATGATGATGTCGTCTCATCATGTGGTTGCAATTGAGAATGAGTTGAATTCAATTCATCACTTCTCATATTACTCCCACTTGGACGAACTCCATTAATATCATTATCTTGATCCAAGGTTTCAAATAAGGAGTAATCTGCTCCTATTTCGCCCTTCTTAGGAAAGTCATCCACTAAGAATGTGACATCCCGTGATTCAAATTCAGTTATACTCCCACTTTCCTGCTCACCTATGAACACATAACCTTTCGAGTGTTCGGAATATCTCATGAAAATACTCTTATTTCCTTTGGGACCCAATTTCCCAAACTTGTGAGAGGACTCATGTGTATAGGCAGCACAACCCCATGGCTTAAGAAAATTTAAGTCTGGTTTTCTACTTGTCCATAACTTATATGGAGTGGAAGCAACTGATTTGGAAGGCACTCGGTTAAGTATATAGGCAGCAGTTAACAACGCATCACTCCAAAAAGTAATAGGTAAGTTAGCATGCACCATCATGGACCTAACCATTCCAGTAGGGTTCTGTTTCTTCTCTCCGCAACACCATTTTGTTGAGGAATATGCGGAATAGACAACTGTTTTTCTATTCCTTTTTTATCACATAATTTTCTGAACTCATCAGATAAATATTCTCGACCTCGATCGGATCTAAATACTTTTATTTTCTTGTCTAATTGATTTTCTATCAAGTTCATAAACCCTTTTGAAACAACTTATGCTTCAGATTTATGAGAAATCAAATAGACATATCCGAATCGAGTATATCATCTATAAAAGTGATGAAATAAACAGTCCCTTGCTCTCCTCTCACATTCATTGAACCACAGACGTCAGAATAGATTAAATGCAGAGGAAATTCAGCTCTTTTATCTTTTCAAATGGTTTCCTTGTCATTTTCCCTACTAGGCAATGCTCACATCTGGGCAAATCGACTTTTTCAATGTTGCCCAACAAGCCCTATTTGGCTAGTCTATTCATATGTTGTTGGTAAATATGACCAAGTCTAGCATGCTGCATAATCACATCATTATCATATTAAGTAGAAGACGTGAAACAAGGGAATAACAAATATTGACATCACTATAGTCAACATATAGTACAATGAAACCATCCAGAAAATAACTACAACCATAGTAGTTTGTATCCAAATACAAATCTACACTTCTATTATGGAAGTTCATACTAAAACCAAGCGTAACCAACACCAAAACAGACACAAAATTTCGACGAATCTCCGGAGCATATAGAACATTAAGGTGCGTCCACCACTCATGTTCAATTGGCAGTGCCAATTCCTTTACTTCACTCTAGAGTTGTTTCCCATATGGATCCACTTAGTTCCAGTTGGTACTTGTCGGAATTCCACGAAGGATTCTCTATCCTTCCCTCCATGGTCTGTCACTTCTGAATCTACAGTCCACAAAGGATTGGATTCAGCCAATAATACAGAACTTGACACAAAAGCAAAGTTCTCAAATGTACAAAAGGTGTTTACCTTTTTCGGCTCACAACAGTTGCGAGCATAGTGACCTCTCTTGTCACAATTGTAACATCTCACCCTTGACATTTTCTTCACTTGAGAACGTTTTCCTCTCTTGTGTTGGTTAACTCTTGATTTCTTGCAATAAGGACTAGATCATTTGCATTCCCACATATTGAACGAATCAATACGCTTATGCTTAGAGCTCAAAGCCCTTTCTGAGCTAGAACCAGCATTGCAAATGTCCGTTTTCGGCTCAAATGCCGTTAGGCGGTCCTCTACTAGCTCAAGATGGCACATGGCATCCTCAAGATCTTCCATAACATGGTCAAGAGCTTCTAGTGTTTCTTGCTTTTCCAGCACATATTGAATCTTCATATTCAATATTTCACAATTGTTGCCGTTCATATCGGCAATTACGTTCTTAGTTCTTTGAAACCATCGATCCGAACACATCGACATACATGCACGAATAATTAATGCCTATCATTTATGCATCCACTTTGCATAGACCCATCATATCAATGAACAATTTCAAGTAAGGTTTCAGAATCAAAAGGTCACTATGTTTCCAATCATCCTCCAAAAATCCTAACTTAAAATTATCATTAATATAATTGTCTTATGCAAAATCAATTCTATGAAGTTACAAAAGCTTCTAAAACTACCCACTAATTACCCACAAAGAACCAAGTAATAACGAGAAAGCAACAATATCTAACATCCAATAGAATAACAATGCTTTCATCTAATACAACTATCCATTACACTAAGCAATATATATACAGAAAAAAAACATCAACATGGAAAGAGATATTTACATCAAAAACATCTCAAATTAATCCAATAAATAAATAGGGAATGTCCCTTCTAATCTATCAGCCAAAATATCTGAGAAAACTGAAGGCACATTTGCCAACCATGGAAAAAATTTTGGAGAGCTTTCATTTCGCCACCAAGGCGCATTCACTCGGCGCCATGTGGCGCTCAATCTAAGGGTTGAAATTTTAGTTAACTCAATCCTATAGTACTCTCTTACAAAAGCTTCCACTAACCTCCTATAAGCCGGGACCACGTTGACCTCCCATAGCCGATCTAACACTGCTTGCCATTCAAGTGGAAGAGTGTTCATCAAAGTCGGAACCTTCTCAAAATCCGGCATAAGATAACCATTCCAGATGATTTCATGTATCATCTGATTGACCCTGACCACATGTGATACTAAATCACCGTCATGCCACCGATAATTAGCTAACTCAGTCAGTAGCCTTTTAAGTCTTGCATTTCCCTCGTTCATTCTCGGGTTTGCAGGTATCCGTGCATAACTCATTATAGTTCCTGCAACAAATGCAGAACTAAAATTGGATTACTTATAATCCATAATATACAAAAGGGAAAATACATAATTTTCCATGATTCATGCAACAAATGCAGAATTAAAAATGGATTACTTATAACCCGCATAGGCATGACTGAAAAAGAAACAAATTCTTTTTTTTCTTTTTTTCTTTTTTTTTTGGGTCAACGGTCAACGGTCGAGTCAACGGTCAACGGTCGGCGGGTCAACAGGTCAACGGGCGCGTGGGTCGGCGGACCGGTCGGACCGGTCGGGCCGGTCGGGCCGATCGGGTCGAGTCGGACAAACCGACCGGCACGTGCCGCGCGCGTGCACGGGCTGACGTCACGAAGACGTTAGCCGACACGTGCCGCACGCGTGCGGGCCGACGCGTCACGAAGACGTCGGCCGGCACGTGCGCGCGTGTGCCAGGCTCCCGCGCGAGTTGGGTCGGGTCTTGTCGCCGGCCGGTGACCGGCCGGCCAATGGTCGTCGGCGATGACGTCATCGATGACGTCATCCGGCGGTTACCGACCGTTGGGTGACGTCACGACGACGTCATCAAGTGACGTCATCAAGTGATGTCAGCATGCGTCGGTTCATCGACCAGCGTGTGTCGTTTCGCCGGTCGCCGGCGCACACGTGCCGGTTCGCCGACCCACGCGCCCGTTGCGCACGCGCTAGCCAATGCCAACGCTTCAAGCGCGTCACGCCCACACGCAGCGCCTTCTGGCCATGCGTGTGGGCGCGTGCAGCGTCGCCTGGTGGCGCATGATGTGTCGCCGGACTCATCTCGACGTCCTCTTTCATCCAATGCGTTCAGAATTCGATTTCGACTTACGAAAACTCGAAAAAAATGGCCAAACAGCGCTTGAGTGTCGGGATTTCTCGCCCTGATCTGTACGGCCGAATTGCTTTCACAAAAAGATCAATCAAAAACATCAAACAGGTCGGGAAAAACGTGAACTAGGGCTCTGATACCAATGTTGGGATTAACGGATCCCCGAAAAGCTGATTCGACACTAAATCGAACCCCTAAATCAATGCGGAAGCGAAGCCCAGAAAAATCACGTATCACCGATCGTAAAGCACACTACGGATTCGAGCATACCTTGTTAGCCACAAATTAGACACCGATGCCGACAAGAGGAAGAAAATCTGGCCCCGTTCGATCGGATGACGCTTTGAAGGGAAGAAGAAAACGTGCATCACCGATCGTAAAGCACACCACTGATTCGAGCATACCTTGTTAGCCACAGATTAGACACCGATGCCAACAAGAGGAAGAAAATCTGGCCCCGTTTGATCCGATGACGCTTTGAAGGGAAGAAGAAAACGTGCCGTTTGCTTACTGTTTCTTTTTGGAAGAGAGAGTGCGCGGGAGAAGGGAAGCGTACGTCCGTTATGTTCCAACAGTTGTCATCTCTCTCTCTCTCCTCCCTTTTATACCTTCCCCCATCCACGGGTCCTATTCCCGTGGGCCGGGCTTCTAGGCCCAACATGAGCGGACGGGCCAACTTAGGCCCATCTCCATAAATAAAACCATCACCTTTGATACATTTTCAAAATGTAATGTTTAAGGAAATACATTTGTAAAACTTAGATTAAATTTATTATATTTATAAAATCAGATTTGATTAATAATTAAAAGTTGGAATTTGAAATTCGCATCAGTGGAATTCGGATGCTAGAGAAAAACTCAAATTAAGATAATCTCTGTTAGAAATGGCGAGCAAAGTATAAAAGGTCTTAAGATAAAGTAAAACGATGGTCTAATTTGAAAATTAGAAATTAGTCCTGAAACTAGCATTTGGCAATCTTCTAAAGAATTTATGTCAATAAGAGAAAGCAAAGGTCCGTACGTCTTCAATGACTTACATTTATCAAATGCAATATGACAAAACAATTTGCACACTTTTGTGCTTTTGTTTGAAACTATATATATTCAATTTAATGTTCTTTGTAAGCAATTGAATAAATAGTCGACATTAAATAAGATAAAAAGGAGGATATTTGATATAGCTTATTTCAGTAACTACACTGGCAATTAAATCAGCATAATCGGATCTATATATCTAAATGATCATAGTTAAAGTAGAGAAAACAGTTGCAATAGGGCATGCCACGTAGCTATTGTGTTTGTGCATGGGTTTGCTAGGTGTAGTGAGAGTGTGAACTACCTACTTGAATGTATCTTGCATTTTTTTATAACTAGGATTTCATGCAATGTGAACAAACGTTTGAGAAAAATGCCAAACAATGCTGATTAAGGACTGTTCTAATATTTTGATTAATGACATGGGAGCTCTCAACCACCACGATTGAGATAGCAAAAGAAATCATGAAAGTATCTTGGAATAAGCTGATGAATCTTATTTTATGCTGTTGAGAAACTTAAAAAAATCCGTCCATATTATTTCACTAAACCTATTTCATGCATTACGTGTTAAAAAGCAACTACACCAAGTAACATGGAAATCAATCAAAATTTATGCCATAAATTACAGGCTCAACCGACTTACCGTTAAAAAGAAGAATTAGCTTCTGGCCACGAGGGTATTGGAGTAATTTGGCAGCAGCAAAATATGCATTCAGATGATCAACGGATTCCAGAAAATAACGCGGTTTTGGCCATTTAAGGTGCGCGTGCGTGTGCGCGGATCAGGCACAGGAACAACTCATACGACCCGACGGGAGGCTGTTTTCCCTAAAATAGCCCCGACTCGACCCCAAACCCCAGAAGCGACGCTACAATTATGTACGAGCAAGGAGGCGCTGCGGGCAAATTACTCCAATACCCTCGTGGCAATGTCCACCAAAAGTAACAGAGGATATGAACATGGCTCTTATAGCTGATGTTACCCGAGAAGAAGTAAAACAAGCTGTATTTCAATTGGGTTCAACAAAAGCGCCAGGACCTGATGGCCTAAATGGGATATTCTACCAGCACCATTGGGATATTCTTCAGGAAGACATCTTTAATTCGGTACAGGACTTCTTTCTATCTGGTGCTATGCGTCCTGAACTAAACCGAACTTCCATATCTTTGATCCCCAAAACACCAAACCCAGAACGACTAGATCAATTCCGCCCAATTAGTCTTTGCAACTTTATTTACAAAATTATCTCAAAGATTCCGCGAACCGTTTGAAACCTATCCTACCCGATTTAATTTCTATTGAACAATCGCCTTTGTGAGTGGTAGACAAATTCAGGACAACATCTTAGTCGTTCAAGAGGTCTTGCATCAGCTTAGAATTCGAAAGCCAAAGAAATCCTTTCAGGCCGTTCTAAAACTAGACATGCAGAAGGCATATGACCGCGTTGAATGGGACTTTCTTCAAGATTATCTTCTACATCTGGGCTTTCACTCCAAATGGGTTATGTGGATAATGCAATGCATTACCACAGCTTCTCTCAGTGTTAAATTTAATGGTGAAAATCTTCAATATTTTAATCCATCAAGAGGTCTCGACGGGGTGACCCTATTTCTCCTTATCTTTTCATCATAGTGGCCGATGTGCTGTCAACACTTATCCATCGCGCTGTGGACATGAATAATCTTCACGGCATTACTTTAAACAGGTGGTGTCCGACTCTCTCCCATCTATTTTTTGCTGATGATGCTATCTTTTTCCTTGACGGGAAAATTCAGGAATGTCAGAATTTGGCCAACATTCTTAATCAATATTGCCTAGCAACGGGTCAGGCGGTAAACAGGAATAAATCTGGTATCTACTTCAGTAAAACCTGCCCTGCTCGCCTTCAGGAAAACCTAGCCGGAGAGCTTAGGGTACCGGTGTTAACGAAGATTGGCAAATACCTTGGGATTCCCTCAGATTGGGGTAGATCAAAAAAAGAGATGTTCGCCTGGCTGTTGAGTCGAGTCAACTCAAAACTTGAAGGTTGGAAAGAGCAATTCCTATCTAAAGGGGGCAAGGAGACACTCATTAAATCGGTAATACAGGCGATCCCTCAATATGCAATGTTTATTTTCAAAATTCCTATGTCCTTATGTACATCTATAGAGAAGAAAGTTGCTAGATTTTGGTGGCAGAACAATCATCATCACTCTGGCATCTATTGGAAACGTTGGGATGTTCTTAAGGCTAGGAAAGATTTAGGAGGCATTGGTTTTCGTGACCTGACCACTTTTAATAGAGCACTACTAGGAAAACAGGCGTGGCGTCTCTTACAAAACCCGTCATCTTTATGGAGTCAACTCTTTAAGGGTCTATACCATCACTCCACAGAGTTCTGGCATGCCAACAAAGGGTCGAGACCCTCTTGGGGATGGTTGAGTCTACTGAATGGCCGAGATTCAATTATGCAAAATCTACAGTGGTCAGTTGGAGATGGGAAACGGATCTCAATCCGTGATGATAAGTGGCTGAATATTGGTCCTATTGGCGGTCCTGCACCAAGAGGAGAACCACGAAGGGTTGCTGATCTTATTAATTTGGAGAGCAACCTTTGGAATGAACCCCCTTTGCGTAGAAGTTTTCTTGATCAAATAGTCGAAGAAATCCCGACAATCCCCATCCGAACAGCAGTTGTACGGAGGATAGACTTATTTGGAAAGGATCTCAAAATGGTTATTATACCATCAAGAATGGCTACCATTCCCTACGATCTACAGCGAGATGTCAAGGTACAAGATATTGCATCCTCCTCTTACCACCCACCCCGACTGACTTTGGGACAAGATTTGGCAAATGAAAACCCCCTCGAAGATACGCATCTTTATGTGGTCCTTATGCCACAACGCTCTATCAACAAAGGACAACCTTTATCGCAGGAAAATAATCACTGATCCTACGTGCCAGATTTGTCATCATCACACCCCAGAGACTACGGAACATATCTTTTTGCATTGCCCATGGACACGCAAGATTTGGTCTCATTCGGCAGTTAATCTAAATCCAACGAGACTTTAACACAAATCGCATGGATGCTTGGTTAGCAGATTTGATATGCAAGAAGAAGGCCATACCTGATTTGGAAACCCTGGCACACATCCTCTGGCATCTCTGGAAATCCCGAAACCTTTTTGTATTTCGCAAGGCTGTTCCCGATCCACAACAGGTTATTTTGGCGGCTTTTGCATCTGCCCAAACTGCTCGTCGATCCCATGAAGTGTGGACGCGCTCTTCCCCCAACCTTCTGACCTCAGAGCGCCTATGGAAGCCTCCGAATCTTGCCGAGATAAAAATTAATATAGATGGAGCTTTTTCTTCCACATCAAAGGAGGGATCTGTGGCTTCTATTTGGCGTGATCACTCTGGTCGACTAATCAATGGATCTACACAGACTGTTCCAGCAACTACGGCGTTGCAAGTAGAAACTCAAGCCCTTACCGTCACCTTACATGATCTGCTGCAAAAGAAAATGGAAAGGAAGCAACTCACTGTGGAATCTGACTGCTGGGTGCTTGTCCATGCTCTGCGGAATCCATGCTCGACACCATGGGAAGCTCGTTCTCTCATCTCTGAAGCTGCGGTACTCATCCCCTGCTTCTCTAGGTTACGCATAATGTTCTGCAGGAGGGAGGCGAATAGAGTAGCCCACTGGGCTGCCAACGCCCATGAACACCGAAGTCTGGCCCATAATTGGTTCTTTTCTCCTCCACCGCCCTTGTTGGATTTGCTTTGTACTGACATTATGCCCTATGGTGGCACTTTTGGTTAATATCAATCTACGGTCCCCTGCTTTCGTCAAAAAAAAAGGAGGCGCTGCGGGCAAGTGCGTCGGCCACTCATCGCGACGCAATTGTGGTCAGAAACTCCACAAAGACAAGGATTATTAAAATTCAAAAGAATAATAACCGAAAGCACTCTGATTGATTGCTCCCACCTTTTTAATATTTTATTTTAGCCACCGAAAGCACTTGATTGCTCCCATCTTTTTAGAATTCCACTAGTTTATCTACCCCGCTGTTGTGTCTTTCCTTTTTCAATTGCGTTACGACGGTGGATAAAAGAGAAGAATTGAGTTATGGGAGGGCCCACTTTGGTTTTAAAAAAACCTCCCTTCGTCAACTTCGACAGGCGTTAATGAATCATTCTTATTGACCAATTCTAGCAAACTGGCCCTCGACTCTCTGCACATATAGCCAATCCCGTCTTCTGAGTTTAATGACCTACAGAGATCTTCATTCGGACTTCAGGCTTCTAAACTTATTCCATCTCTAGCTGTCACTGCTTTCGCTGCTATACTTTTCAATTTTTTCTCTAAGAGAAGATCAAGTGAGATCAATGGAGGGGAGGGCCGAAAAAAGACGCATCTGTAAAAATGAGGGAATAGCGGGAAGCGCTTCTTCTACTCATGCTTCAACAGAAGGTCATGAAATGGCTACTTCATCAGGATATGACTATGAAATATTCTTGAGTTTTAGAGGGCCAGATACTCGAGCAGGTTTTACCGACTTTCTTTATACTAGTATGATAGATATGGGAATCCGTGCATATAAGGATGATGAAGATCTCCGAAAGGGAGAAGAGTTTGGCCCAACACTTCTCCAAGCAATTGAGCAATCGAGGATCTCAATACCTATCCTTTTTAAAGGTTATGCCTCTAGCGTATGGTGTCTCAAGGAGCTAGTCAAGATGGTTGAGTGCCGGAAAACAAAGGGACAAAAGATTATGCCCATTTTCTATGATGTGGCACCTGCAGAGGTACGATACCAAACTGGGGGTTATAAAGAGGCCTTTGATTCACATAAAAACAAAAACCAACATGATGAAGGGATTATGCGTGAGTGGAAGGCTGCTTTCAAAGAAGTATCATCTCTAGACGGATGGAACATGCTCAACATGCACAACAGGTGATTGCTTTTAGCATTCCATCTCATGTGCCTTGGATCATTAAAACTCATTGCATTTCATATAGTTGCTTTTCTAGATTTGTGTTAACCTTGTTGAAATTGAATTCTGTGTTATTGAAGTTGTACTGCCAAAATCATGCTAAGTGATGGCACAATCCCAATTTTGTCTCATTTTATTCCAAGCAACATTTTTTTTTCCATTTTAGTTCATTCATCAACTATAAGTACCAACGCTAATTCATCTACCATGGAATAAATCTTTTAAGATCACATTTCGAATTCAATTTGGCCTAGTCAAAACTTAGTTTAATTCAACACAATTTCCTAACTCATTGTCTTTTGCCTCCAACAAACACTAGGCGAGAAGGTGAGTTCGCAAGAAAATTTACCCAAGAGGTTTTTAATGAGTTGAAAAGGGCTTATTTGGTGTTATCAGACTATGGTCAATGTCGACAACCATGTGGATGCAATCATGGAAATGATAGGTGTTGGGACAAGTGAAACACGAATTATTGGAATCCACGGGATGGGTGGTATTGGAAAGTCGACTATTGCCAAACTGATCTACAATAAGCTTTTACATGACTTCAGGAATTGTTGCTTTCTTCACGATATTCGAGAAACATCAACAAGGAATGGTATTCAATGCTTGCAAAATCAACTCATTGGGGACATCCTCAAAACGAAAAGCATATATATAAAAGACATTGATGAAGGGACTCAAACCCTTAAAGATAGGTTGTCTAATAAAAGAGTCCTCCTTCTTCTTGATGATGTGGAAAAATGTGATCAAATTGATGCACTTGTAGGTAAGCGTGATTGGTTGGGTAGAGGGAGCAAAATTATTATTACTACAAGAAACAGAGATATTCTTGAGGTTCTTGAAGTGGACTGCAGTTATGAGCTTAGCGGCATGGATCCTAATCAATCTCTTCAACTATTCAGCAAACATGCCTTCAGAAAAGATTATCCTACGGATGAGTATATCGGCCAATCCAAGAGGGCAATAGGCATTGCTGGAGGTCTTCCACTAACTCTTGAGGTCATAGGCTCACTTTTATGTGGCACTAAAAAGGAAAATTGGGATCTCATGTTGAAGAAGTTGGAAAGTGTTCCTCATAAGACAGTCCAGAGTAAGTTGAAAATAAGCTATGATGCATTAGATGTTCGTCAACAACATATATTCCTCGATATAGCTTGTCTTTTCATTGGATGTGACAAAGCTATTGTGGTTCATTTCTGGGATGAATCTGAATTTCCAAAAGAAGCCATAGAAGTTCTACATAACATGTCTTTGATAAAAATTGAAGGGGACAATAAAGTGTGGATGCATGACCAACTTAGAGACCTTGGAAGAGAGATAGTTCGTCGAGAAAGTAACATGAAAATAGAAAAGCAAAGCAGGGTGTGGGATTATAAGGAAGGATTGAATTTATTGAGGCGACATAAGGTAAAATCCCCTCATATAAATTCTTAGTATTTAAGGATTTGTTTTTCAAAAGATAAGCCAATCGCTTTTTGTGTTGTCTAGCACCATTACAACTTACTCAATGAATACTTTATTAAAGTAATGATAATGCTCAACTCAACCACTTAATGCAATGGACTTGAATAAATGGGTTTTCCTTCAACTCTTTTGTTTTTAGATGTTTCCTTTGGGCAAGGACAAAAAGAAGTTGAAGCTCTTCGTCTCAAATTTGACCATAAGCGACAGTATCATTTTACCTATGAGGACTTTAAGAGCCTATCAAATCTAAGGTTCCTTGAAGTTGATGGTTCGAAGGGAAATTTTGGTGTCGAGGAGACGCTTCTTTGGCACCGGCATGAATTGCCATCAAATATTCTTCCAACAAATGTTTTCCAAGAGAATTTAGATCTTCTTCCACAATTACGGTGGCTTTCTTGGCATGATATTTCCCCAATGTTTAACATAACAAATTTCTCCGTGGAGGATTTGGTTATTCTTGATCTATCTGCGAGGCATGACTGGAAGGGGTGGAGCCACATGAAGGTATGTTTTATAGTAGACAACACTTATTATTTCGTCTTATTAGATTCAAAAGTAATCTTTGCATGATTCTTCTTTTATAGATGATGAAGAATTTGAAAGTTCTAGATCTATCCCATTGCCAACGCTTGAAGAGAACTCCCATCTTCTCTGCTCATTCAAATTTAGAACGTTTGATCCTAGGCGGTTGTAAATCATTGACCGAAATAGATAGGTCGATTGGTATGTTGAAATGTCTAGTTTTCTTACAGTTAGGCTCTTGTGGAAATCTTCAGAGGCTGCCGAACGAACTAGGAGATCTTGCACGCCTTGAATACCTATCTCTAGATAGTTGTGTATTGTTGGAGAGCCTTCCGGATACAATTGGGAATTTGGAATCACTGATTGAATTGAACTTAAATTGGATGAAGATCAAAGAACTACCTGATTCTATCGGAAAATTGAAAAATTTGAAAGTAGTTAGGATGTGGAACGGGAGAATAAGCAAAATACCCGATGCCTTTTGGACTATTGAGAAGCTTGAAGATATAAGAGGACATTGTGGCTACGCCCATGTGAAAATTGGCGATTGCATCCATAGGAATCAATCGCTAAGGAACTTGCGTTTGATGGATGTGGTTATACCGGCACTACCGAGGCTTCCTGAAAGTCTTATCTATCTATGTTTGACTGACTTGTACATGGACGTGTTTCCGGATCTCTCAAACCTCACTAATCTACGAGAATTGAAGCTGGGGTTTGGCCACGTTTGTACCAATGGGCCTCTGGAAGATCCTGTGCAGGTAGATAATCTAATGCCGCGGTGGTTGGGGAATTTAACCAAACTAAGGTCTCTGGAACTGCGCTTTTATTGCCGGACCGCCTCCACAATAGACGACCTTAGCCTCCCTCCTCAACTCGAGTCATTTCGCCTCGCCTGCTCTGATCTGTGTCGCCTCCCGAGGCTTCCCTCAAGTTTGTCCTCCTTAGATTTGATCGAATGCTGCTCACTTTCCTCGACAGAGGATCTATCGAATTTGAACGAACTGTCATCTCTTGAGATTTCGGGCACTGCAATTACAGAGATTCAAGGCCTTGGTTGTTTGGAGAACCTACGAGGTTTGTGGCTTTATTGTGTTCGACAGGTGAAGATACTACCCGATCTGAGCAATTTAAACAAACTAAGTCATCTTGGAGTACATGAATGTGATAATCTGGTTGAGATTCAAGGCGAACTACCAGGGTTTTTGAATAGTTTGAGTATTTCTTCCTGTGGTTCGTTAGAGAAGTTGCCTGATCTGTCAGGGTTGAAGGAACTGCAAACAATTGAAGTGCGAAATTGCACAAAATTAATTGTGGAGGTAATTTTCGACTTTGCACGGAGAAGTCAGGCAGATTTGTCGGAGAACCTACGATATTTGCGTATTAATGACCTTGAACAGGTGGAGATACTACCTGATCTAAGTTATTTAAGTAAACTAAGGAGTCTTGAAGTAAACTCTTGTCGTAATCTGGCTGAGATTCAAGGTGAACTACCACAATCTTTGGAAAAATTGGAGATCTCTGCTTGTGAATCTTTACAAAAGTTGCCTAATTTGTCAAGCTTGAAGAATCTGAAACATGTTTACATAAGACGTTGCACGACATTAGAGGGTAAGGCAATTCTCGGCTCCGCTCAGAGAAGTCGGGCGAATTTGTGGGAGAACCTACTAGATTTGGGGATTTGTGGCCTTCGACAGGTGAAAATACTACCTGATCTAAGTGCTCTAAACAAACTAAGACGTCTTCGAGTATCAAACTGTGGCAAGCTGGTTGAGATTCAAAGCGAACTACCACAATCTTTAGACACATTGGAGATTTCTTCCTGTGAATCTTTGCAAAAGTTGCCTGATCTGTCAAGCTTGAAGGTGGAAGAAATGGAGATTTCTTCCCGCGGATCTTTAGATAATTTGGCTGATCTGTCAAGCTCGTATGGGCCGCAAATTGTTGTCATTGTAGGTTGTCAAAAATTAAATGTGGAGGCAATTCTTGGCTCTGCTTGGAAAAGTCAGGTGAACCTGTCGGAGAACCTACGATATTTGCAGATTTGTGGCTTTGGACATGTGAAGGCACTACCTGATCTTCGTAATTTAAACAAACTAAGAGGTCTTCAAGTAGAAAAGTGTCCTAATCTGGTTGAGATTCAAGGCGAACTACCACAATCTTTCGAAGAATTGGAGATTTCTTCCTGTGGATCTTTACAGAGGTTGCCTAATCTGTCCAGCTTGAAGGGACTGCAAAAGGTGGTAATGAAAGGTTGCATGCAGTTAAATGTGGAGGCAATTTATCGTCTTTGCTTGGAGAGGTTAGTCGAATTTGTGGGAGAAGACAACGAATTGGAGGGAGAAGACGAATCTTTTTTTTTTTTTGGACTAAGAGAAGACGAATCTGAATCTAAATCTGAGGGAGAAGACAGCAAATATGAACATGAATCTGAGGGAGAAGACGACGAATGAGTGCATATTGCTTTTGAAAGCTTCTTGATCCACGACCACAAATTGTTCCCTTGGGTCCAGACTTTAAACGAATTGAGGTGAGTTATTATCTCTGATAACCAATGTTTTCCTCTTTTTGGCAATAAAAATCTTTCACAGATATGAATGGAGAACTTTTACGTGCACTCTTTAATGACCTTTTGTTCATGCTTGAAAATCTGATGAAGATATTGAAATTATGATACCTTCATTCTGGTTCAGAGTGTTCTTAATTATTTGCAACCATCCATTCTCTTTTCCTGGTTTGGTTTGGCTTTTTTAGCTATGTTCTCTTTGGATGGTTTCTCCTTGCTTTTATGTTTCCCAGCTGGAGGTATGCATCTCGATTGCATAGTTTTTCATTTGATACGAACAAATTATTAGAGATGCCAGTCGATTTGCTGCTTCACAAATTTCAAAGTTGATAACCTCGATTCGCATTGGAGATAACTTTGTTATGCCATAAACAATTCGATGGAATGTTTGTTGGAAGGTCATATAACTGTGGTTCCCATCCTGGAAATTTACAGCATAATCAACTCACCGATGCAATCGTGAAGAAGACAGACACTCTGTATCGATATGCTTTTGTTCAGTTTATTTTCCAGGAAAGGTGTGCTTCTTACTGGGTTTTGCAAATGTTATGGAGAAGCTATAAAATGAAGAGAGACTAATTTCACTTGGGTAGCGGCATCAATAGTTGGTGCAGCAAACTTCCATTTGTGACAGGAGGGAGGACCTACATAGCTTCTCCAATGTATCATAAATCATCCTATAGTCAAAGGCTAATATTTCAGTATTCCTGGTGTGTAGGACATCTGATAAGTCTCACTGGGGTCAAAAATCATGTAAATGGACTCTTGTGTGATCTCCATTATTGCCTACATCTTCTAGAAATAGTTATGCCTCAGTGACTATCTGTAATAGAAGCCCTTCCATTCATCTCAAGCTACACTAGAGGACTCTTTTAGGTTTTAAGTTTGACAAGAATTGCTCAGGGAGACATCTCAAATGACTTGCTTTTTGCTGGTTTTTAATGTGGCTGAGAGGTTTTAGAGTTTGAGAAACTTACAGAAATCTTTCGGTGCAGGGAGCTGTGGCTAATTGGGCAACTATACAGATGAAGACAGAATGCAGGAAAATGAAGATGACATTCAAAGTGACCTTTTACGTCCACTTTATAATTACGTTGGGAGTTGATGCCTGGGAATCTGAAAAAGGTATTGAATTTGTGTACCTCCGTACAACTAGAGGGTTCTTAATTATGTGCGAAAATATGTTTTGTTTTCTTAGTTTTGTTTGGCTTTTTTAGCTATATTCTCTTTGGATGGTTTCTCCTTGCTTTCATGTTTCCCAGCTGGAGGTATGCATGTCAATTGAGTCCTTTTTTATTTTATTTATGACAATTCATTAGAGATCCTGGTCGATTTGCTGCTTCACATATTTCGAAGTTGATACCTCTGCTTTGCATTGGAGATAACTTTGCTATACTGTAAACAATTAGATGGAATGTGTCTTCAAAGGTCATAGCACTATGGTTCTCATCCTGGAATTTTACGACATAATCAACTCATTGTTGCAATTGTGAATAAGCCAAACTCTGTATTGATATGCTTATGTTCAGTTTATTTTCCAAGCAAGGTGTGCTTCTTGGAAGGATTTGCAAATGTTACGGAGAAGTTATAAAATGAAGAAAGAGGAACTTCACTTGGGTAGCGGCATCAATGTTAGTGCAGCAAAGGTTCCATCTGTGACAAGAGAACAGACCTATCTAGCTTCTCCAAGGTATAATAAGTTGTCATAATGTTAGGCTAAATTTCGGTATTATCAATGCATATGACAAATCTCACTTGGGGTCTGAAATCATGTAAATCGACCCTTGTGTGATCTACATCACTGCCTCCATTTTCTCGAAATGGTTATGCCTAGGTGGCTATCAGTAATGGAAGCCCTTTTATTCAGCTCAAGTTATACTGGATGACTCTTTTTGGTTTAAGGATCGACAAGAAGTGCTAAGGGAGACATCTCAATCGACCGGCTTTTTGCTGGTTTCTAACGTTGCTGAGAGATATTGAAGTCTAAGAAACTTACAAAAATCTTTCTATGCAGGGAGCTGTGGCGTTTTTGGGCAGTTGTATAGATGGAGACCCAAGCAAAAGGTAGATGATGGATGAAACTTGACGCTGACCGTATTCGCTCTCATAATCTTGGGGTGGTAAACCCTGTATTCGTCTGTTTTGGGGGATAAAAGGGCTATTTAGGCAAATCTGATTGTGATTTTGCCTTTATTGTGGGCCCACAAAAATGATTATTACATTTCATCTAATGTGTGTTCTGTTCATTGTTATGCGATAGAACTTGCTTATCAGTACCCAGATGTTCTTCTATGAGAAAACACTTGAAGGCCATGTCTGGACCGGGAGAAAAGTTGTGTTCTTAGAGCGGTGCTAGAGGTAGTCTTAGTTGCTCCCGCCAAATCCAGTTCATGGACCTCTCGATGTGAAATTGGTGCTCAATGTAGTCTTAGTCATGAGTTGTAGGCACTCACAACACAAGAAACATGGATTGTTGGAAGTCACGGAATGGGCCATGCTGGAGAGACGACTATTGCCTAGCTCATCTACAATCATCTTGCACATGGTTGTGAGCACTGCTGCATTTTTTCTAACATCTGTGAAACTTCAGAGCTCAAGGGCATTCAGTTCTTGCGGAATTACTCATCTCCAATATCCTCAAAAGGAAGTTGACAAAAATAAGTAATGTTCATGAAGGGATCAAGACAATTAAATATAGGCTTTTCAGTAATAGAGTTCTCGTCCTTTTTGATGTTGTTGACCAGAAGAATCAATTGAATGCGCTCATGAGTAACATTTGTGATACTCAAGCATTCTGAATTCTTCAATGGGGAATATCAAGCGCTGAAGGATCTTGAAATTCTCAGTGCTTTTTGTTTGTAACATCGGTGCTTTTTGTTGATCAAAGGCACTACCATCCTTAAAAGATTCAGCCATTTCCTGAAAAATTTAGAAGAAAATTTCAGCAGAGGAGTTCATTTTCCAATAAGAAGTGCATGTGGTACTAACTCTGCTGTCAAGGAAGATTTGAAACTTAAATTGCTTATTGCCCTACGTCATCTCAGCAGAACTTCACTGTTGTCTTTCTTGGGATCGTTATCAGTTATACATAAATTACAACCACACCTTGGCAAGTTGACTTGAAATATATTGTTCTTGTAGGTATAGTTATTCGTGGCTGATTTTGCAACCGTTTCCTGCCTTTAAGATGGATCATTGTAACCTGCTTATGAAATGGGACAATGATTTCTTTTGATCTATTTCGTGAGTTTGATTTGGTTTAGATATATTACTTTTTGACATTTTTGGTTGGCTAATTGAGTTACCATTAAAAGACGAGTCAAATTGATGCTAGTGTTACTACATTCAAATGCATTATAGTGTTACTACATTTTTCTTTTGGTTGGCAATTAGAGTGTTACTACATTCAAGTGCAGTACTTTCGTCAATTTATGCATTGGTCATTTATGCAAGAGCCATGGAGCTTGCTGGTTTGTACTTTAAATTTAACATTGTAACCCTGTCTTGTAAAACTCAACTTTGTTATTCCCTAAACCATGAAGAATTTAGTCAAATGTATAGGTTTTAATATGTGACTAAAGCTCTTTCATTCACTTTTGGTTACCTAGGAATGGAGCTTTAGGTTTTGGTAAGGAGAATCATTAAACGACAAAAGAGTACTATACGACGGCTTGAGCTCTTCCTCTCGGTAATAAGTAAGAAAAACTTAAGGGTTCTTTTTGTAAAGGCAAACTACCTCCAGCACAGTTACTAGTATATTCAATGACCGTATATCTTTCCTAATGTTTTGGTGCAATACTTCGACTTTTACTGTAATGTACAAACTCCAATATATCATGCAATGTCAAGGACTTAACTGATTTCTTGAACAATGTGCTTTGAATGGTCACAATTGGCAATTTATGCTTTAAAATGACGAAGGAATTTTTGTTTTTTCCGATTTCCACTAATGTTTAGTCCGGCATATCAGAAATAGAAGGTAAAAAGCTTACAGCTCTCTTTCCAAAGGCCAATCAGATCATTCCTACATCTCTAAGCCAAGATGATAAAAATTGGTTAACAGTTGCAGTACTTGGTTGAGCCAAGAAATCTTTTATGTGCCAATGAGCTAGTAGTAGAAGGTAAGATCACTGATAGAAAAGTGTTCACCTCAGACAGTCTTTGTTTCACCTTACAAAACTGGTTAATTGCAAGACCTTTCAAGTCTTACAGTTCCAGAATTCACACACGTCTACCAAATTTGTGAAGTTCAACACAGGTTCAACCCGCAAAAATAGAAAAACATAAATGAAGGAAAAAGGCAGCATGATTTAGCTCTTCATAGCTCAGCACAGCATCCACACATCCCTTTAAGGTTTTATTGAGTCTGGTAAACAAAGCCATAGGCCTAAGATTAAACTGGCAGGTAAACTTGTGAGCGCATTCATTCAATAGGTATCACAGAGTTGTGTTTATGAGGATATACATTCAATTTCATGCTATTAACATTCCAAGTGAATTTCAGTAGAAATCCTATTCATCTTGTGAGGGACATGGAAACAGATTGATGGAATGCATTACATGAACAAACTTCATCCGGAGCTGCCTAATGATCCTCAAGAAATTAGGTGCTTAGGAGCATTTTATGTTAAGTTACTCTTGGCATCAGAGTCTTAACGCAGCCTCAATGCAGAAGCAGAAGGATTCTCAAAAGCATAAGGTTTCCTTTGTCTTCACTTCCATATTCCTTCAATCGTGGGTCCATGATGATTTTGCACGATCCCCATGTCTCCGCCATTAATTCCACACCATAGTAGAGTAAATGGTCCGTGATGCTGTTACCAGTTACCAAGATGCAGAAACACACTTTGATTAGTCGTCCGTAGGTGTTTCTGGTAATCAAGGACTGGCATTCTCTTGAACAGGCTGGTCTGTCACATGATGACTTATTGCACCTAGCCATGATAAATCCACAAAATAATTGCTTGTGACTGGTAGCCACGACTGAAACTACCTCCTTACCTGCTGCACATTTGATCTTCTCCAGAGCCATCACAAACTTTCTCGACCTCATAAACCAGACTACCAAATCCAATATCATACAGCCTTACCTACAAAAAAGAGGATTCCAATTACATGTGAACACCGACATAGAAATTAGTAAGATTATCTCACATTAATATGTTTATCCGTGGCTGTCATTGAGCTAGTTGCCAATAATATAGGCACTAGTAGACATACATAATTTAAATGAGTAATACCTTATAATTGCACAGAGCTTAAGACTAGGTCATCAACCATCATAGAGAGAGAGAGAGAGAGAGAGGGGGGGGGGGCAGGGAGGGAGAGAGAAAGAGAGAGTAATACATATTATTAAGTTTTGGAATTGGTACGGGAAACTATGATAGCTTTACAGGAATGAGAAGGGTTCCTTACGTATTGTCAAAGAGGTCATGAGTATGGACTGCCCTGCTCTGTAAGAAGATAAAATAAACAAAACTACTAAAATTAATGTGCTGAATAAAGTGAGTGCAAACATTGCTGGAAAAAATAAGACTTCTCTAGTTAAATAGGTTGAAATAAATGCAAAGCAAACATCAAATGCAGTCATCGAAAATTCCTCATAATTTATCTGATA
This sequence comes from Eucalyptus brandiana, assembly GCA_014182725.1. Classification (NCBI taxonomy): domain Eukaryota; kingdom Viridiplantae; phylum Streptophyta; class Magnoliopsida; order Myrtales; family Myrtaceae; genus Eucalyptus; species Eucalyptus brandiana. The sequence goes on along the minus strand of CM024675.1, from coordinate 48,804,150 downwards.
TTCCGTCAAGATCAAAGTTAGACCACCCTAGGGAAGTGATGGTATGTCTTCTGTAGGAACCAAGAATAGTACAGAGGCAAATGAGGCACAATATCGTGTCCATTAGTTATATGTTATTGTATTTGGCATGCTGTAGTAAGACACAAACATTGCATTGCCAATATGAGGTTGTCCAAATGTCAAGTAAATCAAGCGAGTGCTGGTATGGAAAAAACAGCTTCAGCACACACAATTACACAACCAAATTACTTGAATGTTAATACTTTCACGAGGGGAAAACTACTATGTATCAATAACCATAAATTGCATTTCACATACGAAGGTGAATGAATAGAACAGCCCTTATCTCCATGAGGGTTGGAGGTCTAGCATTACTCTGTCTAGATTTTCCCAAAACCAAACGCCACAGCCACAACAAAACCAACCACCCCACCCTCACCCCCAAGTAAATTTACAACCAAGGTGCATTTAAATGCTCCTCCAGGAAGCACTTGGATGCTGGTGGGGTCAGTCACATCCTGCCAATGATATAAACAGAACATTCCAGGTTCATGGTGAAATTGCCCCTTGAACCCCAAAAACTTACATCATTAATAGTGAAGGAGAAACTAAATCCTAAAAGGGCCAAAACGCATGGAAAGGGCCATGACGTAAACAAAACATTCCAGGTTCATGGTGAAATTGCCCCTTGAACCCCAAAACTTACAGTCATTAATAATGAAGGAGAAACTAAATCTTAAAAAATGCCACAAGACATGGGTATGATGGCTCAGAACAATTTTCAGCAAGATATCAGCAAACAAAAATGACATTTTAAATCATCCAAGTGTTCGGACAAGATGCTACAATTGCTCCTAATACTTCACGAAAAGGTTTAGTTTAAAGTTCATGCAATCTATGATCTCATTGTAGGCCAAGTGAATGTCTGTATAATCTGAGTCGAAGACAAAGTTTGACCCTCAAAAATCACAACTTGACATGGAGGAGAGAATTAACGGGACATGACGTAGAGGTGGGTACCAATTCTGGTCCCAGTTCTGCAACAGGTGCTTGAAAGACTCTGGACCACTCTGTCCAATAAAGCTGAGACAAAAAGCATAATTTAGACATTTTAGAATTGGGTCCAGCCTATAACATATTTGGCCCCGTAGTCCGACTAAAAAGGAGCTGCTTCTTTTGGTTAGCAAGACACAGACAGAAATGGCGTGCAGAACACAGATTTAGGATCAATATATTCTAGTTTAAAATGCCTTCGCACTTCAAGATTACATGACATAGAATTTGAGCTTCAAGTGCTTGCAAATGTTATATGTCGAACATATCAATAATCCCATTAAGTTTCCAGCAAGTAAACTTTGTAATGATTAGTTGGAAGTCTTTATCCGCTATATTTAGGTATTCGACCAATTTGAAGCTCCATGGCTCAACATGTAAGACTCAATTCAAACCACTAGATACATAGACCATAGGAGACTCAGGTAAAGGGTTGTTTGTAACCCATCCTGCTTGTGTTTTGTCTATAGGTTGATTTGCCAAAAAAGAAAAAAAAAAGAGGGGAAAAAAAAAAGAAGAAGATGCTGACCAATTGCCAATATAAATATGAAGCCATAGAAAGTTCAAGACATCAATATATGAAATTGACAGAAATTGCCAGAGAACTATTAACAGACCAAAACTGAATAAATGGAAGGACACAATAGAGAAGAACCAATATCCGAACCATAACAATGTTTTAACTAACTTACCACAAGATCAAGTCCCCAAAAGGATGCCATAGCCCATCAATAGAATGCCCTGTCACCATGATGTTGATGTCTCCATATAAATCCTTGGCTCTTTTAACAGCATCCATAGTACCAAGTTGCATCGTCGTATTGTGATAAGCATAATAAATCCAGATGATCCTAAGCAAAGACAGTAGAAAAAGACTGTAACTCATTCCAAATCAGAAGTATCCACAACTTGCAAGAGGCTTATCATCTCTAGAACTCACCATGGCAACAGAAATGCCAGGGTAGTTTATGTTGAGCTGTTTCCAGTAGAGATCTTCAACCCAATTCTGTATCCTGTAGAAATAAATAGAAGTAATCACTAACTGAAAAGCTCAAAAACTTTTTCAAAAACAAAATTAGTGAAGTATGTGATCTCCTCATGACTCCATCTAAAATTACAAGCACATAACTTTCGTGTCTCGGTGGAAATGATTCACTTTTTCCCTTCTTATTGACAGCAGACCCATGTGCTTTGTCTATGTATTCACCATAAGATCGAGTCCCCAAAAGGATGCCATAGCCCCTCCAATGGAATGCCCTGTCACCATGACATTGATGTCTCCGTATAAATCCTTGGCTCCCAAAACAGCATCCAAAAATCTAGGTTGAATTGTTGTATTGTGATAAGCATGATAAAATCCATGATGAACCTAAGCAAAGATCAATAGAGTAGGACTGTAACTCAATCCGAATCAGAAGTATCCACAGGTGTGAGAGCCTTATCATCACTAGAACTCACCATGGCACTAGGCATGCCGGGGTAATATGTCAAGCTGTTTCCAATAGAGATCTTCAACCCAATTTTGTATGCTATAGACATTAAATAGAAGTAATCACTAACTGAAAAGCTCAAATGATAAAAAGATGTGACAGAATTTTTCACAGAACAAAATTAGTGAAGTATGTGATCTCCAAATGACTCCATCTAAAATTACAAGGAAGTAACTTCCTTGTCTTGGTGGAAATGATTCACCCCTTTTCTGTTCGTATGGACAGCAGTCCCATGTGCCTTTTGTATGCATTCAATGAGGCTGCTCTTCTTAGCTTAAATTTTCATCAAATCCTTTGCATGTCAATTGTAAGAGGAGGAATTGCAAAAGGTAACATGCATACCTATGTTCTTGGGAACCTCTGAAAGCAATAACCATAGCATTAAGGTCCTTGGCCACCCCAATACATGCCTATATATTAAATAGTTTAAAAATAGAGACAGATAATAAGATGCAATTCAAACATAGAGACATCACAAGCATGCAAACTGATAGGCCACTGTAAAATGATTCATATACCTGTAAGCAGTGCTGAAGGTCAACTATCAGTTTAATGACTTCGAACCCCTGCTTTCAAATCAAAAAGGCATTAAAAACCAGTTCGGAAGCTCATAAGATGAGGCTGCATATGCCCAAGAAATCTCATCTTAAGAATTGGGTATTTAGCACTAAAGATCCATTCTTCACGCAACCTAAGCAACAATGCTATATTAAAAAGGAGTCAAATTACCTTGGTCTTTCCATCAAATCTAGGCAATGTCCAGCTAAAAAGATTTGTCAAATTTGACATGTAAACCTGCAATAAAGAGCTTTGCATTAAATTACAATTTTATTGTATTGAAATGGTGAAAACTGATGTGTAACAACAACAAGATCTATTTAAATGTGAATTTTTTTTAAAGAACACGTATGGCTGATGCATACTCCACCAATATTGTGGCAAGAGTGTGATTGTAAACAGCTTTATGAGCCTTGGACCTTACTTTTAATTCTGCATTTACCAGTACATAAAATTTCAGATTGAAATGCGGTCTCAAGCTCATTCAATCACAAGCAATGAATCAAGTTTCTTATGTCTCTAGCAAGCTATAATGACAAATCAAGTGAGGGGAACACTTTAAGGAAACATCAACTCAAAACAACATTCAGTATATTTTTGCAGTCCTTTGTGAACTGAAAGAAGTATTTACACAATCCAATGCAATGAAGGAGGAATATGTAAACAACGTAAGGCTCCACTTTCCCACAAAGTTACTCCACTAAAATCGACAGGCTACAGCCATAACTCAACTGAACAAAAGCTGAACAGCTGTTATTCAATCACCGTAAGACACTCAACAATTTTTTTCCCCAAAGTAGAAACAGCAGAGTGTGATCTGTACCGAATATGAGGAAGTTCGATCAGTCTGACCATATTCCAATTATAGCATTGATCCAAACTCAGTAATCTAAGGGATTAACAGAAGCAACTGAGTACAACTCGACACTCATCAGTCACATGAATTGAAAGCTACCAGTTGTACACCAGAGGGATCACATAGCTATAGTTTGCCCCCATTCAATCAGGTACTACAACTCCACGACAGAGTCAACAATTCCCCCTAACCATGAAACACCTAATCTGCCAAATTCACAATACAAATCTCAATGTCTAACCTCAAAACCGACGTACTCAACGCTAGAGCCTGTCCATTCGCACCTTATCACTATCAAAACTCCCAATCCAAACTGATTACATGAACGCGAATAGCGATCACCTCTCGCCCCACTTGCGGCAATCAAGCATGTCAGAACCACCGTCGCCCTCAACCGCGACCCGTTCTGCTCCATTTTCTTTACGATCTTTCCCGATTTGCCCCCGGGATCTTCTTCCGTTGGCGGCCATATTCGGCGTCGCGTTCCGTGATTTCGTCGTTTGCGAGAGGGCACTGAAGGAAGTTCCGCCGAAATCGGAACGTTTCACGAAGACTCGCACGGCGACGTCCTCCGTCGGGTTCTTTTAGCCAAGAGAACGAGACGTGCTTTTTTGGGGTTCGATCTTCCCTCTTTCGGAGATTCCCCTCCCTTTGACGTCTCCACATCAGCATTTTGACTGGGCCGGGTTCAATTGAGTTGGTTCACACAAAATTTTAAAGAACATGCTAAATTAAAGTTAATATTATTATCATTTTATTTATAACCATGGAGATACGCAAAAAATGCAATTGGTCCATTATGGCCGCAGGCCTCTCGAGTTAAGTGCTTTCATATTCATCATCGAATCGATCTAGCACGTAACTTGTTCAAATTTTAATAAAATGTAATTGAACTCAAGTGATCGACAAGTTAAGCTTAATTGTGAATTACAGAACCCACTTGTCTTGTGGCAACTCAGTATTGTGTATTAATTCTCAAATACTATCCCTGAATACTTATGTTTTTTTTTTTTTTTTTTTTTTGATCGAAAACAAGATTTTGCATTCATTCATTATACTGTACGAGCCTTACAAGTCGATGACGGGTAAAATTCTGAAACGAGAATTCCCAAAAGGGAGGGGGGAGGATAATTTACCCAATTTGCAGGAAGCGTTTTGGACCGGTGTGAGTGTGCAAGCCAATCTACAGCTCGGTTTGCTTCACGCAAAGTTGTGCTCGACCTAACTTCTATGCCCTTGTCCGATTTAATAAGGTGAGGCTCTTCTTTACACTGTTCAATTATTTCTTTTAAGTCCTAGGAGGATTCGGCCCGGCCCATCACATTATCCATCGTGTTTGAACTGTCACTTTCAACTATCCATCCGCTGCTTTGGACGAAGCCTTGTCCCACGTGTGTAGCTTCACTTTGGTTCAAGAACTTCAGCCCCTGCAGCAAAGCTAGGGCTTCTGCGTGCTGGGGAGAGAGTGCCCGGATCTGCACCGCGAAGCCGTCGGCCACCGTCCCCGACGAGTCGCGCAGTATACCAACAGCTGAGCCTGAGAAATCACCCGGAGACCACGAGGCATCGACGTTCAGCTTCAGCTTTTCTTGTTCCGGCGGCTTCCATTTGATGGGTAGGTGTCGATTAGTGGGTTTTTGCCCTTTCTTGGTCTGCCATCTACTGAAGTTTACTTGTTGCGCTAGTGCCAGATCTACCGTGGCTGTCGGTTGTGGGGGCTTACCTCGGAAGATCGAATCATTGCGTGATTTCCAGATGTTCCATAGCACAGCAGCAATTTGTTCTTTTTCGGGTAAGATGTCGCTTCTTTCGAAAACTTCCAGTAGCCACTTATCAAATCTTGTTATGTTGCGTGGTTCGCTGTTGATCTGGAGTCGAGGGTTTGTCCAGATTTTTTTGGTCCATTTGCAAAGAAGGAATAGATGTTCTGTTGTCTCTATGTGTTTGGCGCAGAGTGTACAATAGGAGTTGGGTAGCATTTTCCTTTTGTACAGGTTCTCCCTTGTTGGTATGGCGTCTTGACATAGGCTCCATATGAAAGTTCTCAATTTTGGGGGAATTGCTAAGCTCCATATTCTAGTCCAGAGGGATCTTGGTGGCTTGAAAGAACAAGTTGCTCTATTTTTTTTCTGTTTTTGTGGCATTTGAATGGTTCATGTTGTACCCACTCTTCACAGTGTCTGTCCCTGATTTATTACCGATCCAAACTAAACAGTCTTCTTTTGGAGTCGGGCTAATGGGTGTCGCAAGTATCTCATTCGCTACATGTTCTTCAAATAAACTTAGAATTAAATTTTCCTTCCATACCCGCAATTCTTCATTTATGAGTTTTGCCACCATCACTGGTTCATTTTGGTCTGGGCCTCTGAGTACGCCAAACTTTAGCCATTTATCTTTTCTGATGTTGATAGATTTGCCATCCCCTACAGACCATTTAACCTCTGATTCTATGGCTTCTCTCCCTGTTAAAATGCTTTGCCATCCCCAAGACGGTCGCTGCCCTTTTCTTGCCTTCCACAAATTTCCATTTGGAAAGTAAATACCTTTCAATATTCTACTCCACAAGGCTGAGGGTGTTTTGGCTAGTCGCCAAGCTTGCTTGCCGAGCATTGCTCGGTTAAAATTTCTCAAATCTTTGAACCCCAAACCTCCCTCGTCTTTTCTGGTTTTCAGTGTTTCCCAATTCTGCCAATGCAAGCCCCTTTTTGAACCACTTTTCTGCCACCAAAAAGAAGCAATTCTCTTTTCTATAGCTTTGCAAATGGATATTGGCAATTTAAAAACTAACATTGCATAGTGCGGGAGAGCTTGCACAACGCTTTTTATCAGAATTTCCTTTGCTGCTTTTGAGAGTAATTTTTCTTTCCATCCTTCTACCTTCGAGTTTACTCTTGTTAGGATCCAAGCGAACATCTCCTTCTTGAATTGACCCCACTCTGTTGGTATGCCAAGATATTTTCCTATTTTTTCTATGATTGGAACCCTGAGTTGCTGTGCTAGATTCCTTTTAAGAGATAATGGACAATTGCTGCTGAAACATACCCCTGATTTGTTTAAATTAACTGCTTGGCCCGATGCAAAACAATACTGGTTTAGAATATTGGCTAGATTTTGACATTCCAAAATAGTTCCGTTCAAGAAAAATATGGCATCATCAGCAAAGAGTAGATGAGATAGTGTAGGGCAGAACCTGTTTAGCTTTATTCCCTTAATGCTTCCATCTTCGAGGCCTTTGTTCATCATCCCAATCAAAACATTTGCCATTATGATAAATAAATATGGGGAGAGAGGGTCGCCTTGTCGGATTCCTCAACACCGTTGACACACATTGCATGATAAGGGATACCCACCACTCACAGAAACCCATTTTCAACATGCAATCCCTCAAAAAATCCCATTCGATTCTGTCATAGGCTTTCTGCATATCCAGTTTCAATATCGCCTGGAACTTTTTCTTCCTTTTTGCTATTCTCAATTGATGCAAAACTTCCTGAACTATTAAAATATTATCTTGAATTTGCCTCCCTTGGACAAAAGCACTTTGTTCAGGTTCTATAATCTCTGGAAGCCAAATCTTTAGTCTGTTTGCCATGACTTTTGAGATAATTTTGTAACTGACATTGCACAGACTAATAGGTCTGAATTGACCTATATTTTCTAGGTTCTTAACCTTTGGTATCAAGGCAATATGCGTTCTATTAAGGAGGGGATCAAAGGAACCTGTTTCGAAGAAGTTGTGCACTAACTGGAACAAGTCTTGCTGAACGTTCTCCCAAGATTGTTGATAAAAAAGCCCATTTAATCCATCAGGCCCCAGAGCCTTTAAGGACCCAGCTGAAAAACCGCCTTTTTCACCTCTTCAATTGTGACGTTTGCCATTAGATTTTCATTTATTTCTTCCCTTATTGATTTGGAAAACTGGTTTAGTATTGGCTGGTAGTTCCTAGGGCTCATCGACTTGTACGTTTCGGTAGAAAGACCCTATGTGTTGTTTAAGTGCCGCCGGGTCCCTGCACCAGCTGTGATCTTCCATTTGTAGCATTGTAATTATGTTTTTTTTGTCTTCTTTGTACTGTGGTGGCATGGAAGAACTTCGTGTTTTTATCTCCCCATTGCAACCAGTTAATGCGTGCTCTCATCCCCCAATATTTTTCCTCTTGTTTCCAAAGTTTTTCTATCTCATCAATAACATGCTGTGCTTCCTGCTTGCTGAAATTTACAGAGTTCTTGTTTGTTATCTCTGTTAATTCTCTGTTTAGCTCCTTAATACGACGTAGCGCATTGGCAAATTTTTCCTTGCTCCACTTAACAAGCTCCATTGAGATATCGTTTACCTTCTTTGAGAAACTCGTCTGGCTTAGTGGCGTTTTGTTCCATGTTCTCTGTATAATCTCTCCACACTCCGGATCTTCTTACCAGTATGCTTCAAATTTGAAATCTCTCTTCTTTCTCTTGTTTTCAGGATGCAACACCAAGAGGAGAGGGCTATGGTTTGAGCCGATTGCTGGTAGAGCCTGTACTTCAGCAGTAGGGAAGGTAATTCTCCATTCCAGTGTACATAAGACTATCTAAACGTTTTTTGACATGGGCCTCCCCCTCTCGGTTGTTGGACCAAGTGTAGGCGCAACCTTTACTGTCCATATCCATTAAGGAACACTCATTTAATAGATCTCGAAACGCTGCTATTCTATGGTTATCAGCCTCTCTTTTCCCCACTTTCTCTCAAACGTATAGTATTTCATTAAAGTCTCCATGCATATCCACGGTAGAATATTTGAAGACTGGAACTCCTTTAACTTTTGCCATAGTGTGCGTCGGTGCATGGAGGAAAGTTATCCTCATTTGATAGCCACTGTCTAGATCTCTGCATTCCACATCAATAAACTCTTTAGAGCTATCATTTACCTTTAACACCACTTCTTCGCTCCATAAAACCACTAAGCCTCTTGCAATTTCTTCCGGATTTCCTAAGAACAGATTTTGGAAATTTAGTCTCCTTTTTATACCCTCCACCATCGTTGCTTTGTTCTTTATTTCCATTAAAAAGACCAAGTTGGGCCTTTCAAGAGCTACAAGAGCTCTTAGCTCGTGGAATGTCAGGGGATTACCCAGCCCCTGACAATTCCAGCTTATGATTTTCATGTCGTCGTCGGTGGCTTATTAGGGCTAGCCATTACAGCCCACTCATTGCCATCTTTGATCAGCTGGATTGGAGTCTCCAAGAGCTCCGTATCATCAATCATCAAGGGAGTTTGTTCTGCTATGCATTTTTGTTTTTTCACCCTCTATACTTTCATGTTTTTTTTGCTGCACTTCCCCACCCTCGATAGGATCTGCTTGTTTGCTTCGAAACAGATAATATGTTTGCCATGAGTTGTAGTTTTCGTTGTTGTGTCTGCCGGTTTTTCTGGTGGTTCCCCCACTTAAGAGTGTTCTGCTCTCTTCTTGTTACGATTTGGGCCTGCTGTGTTGTCAGTTACAGCTCCAGCCATATGGTCCATTTCATAAGTTATAGGAGGGATTTCTAGTGCCGTTTCTTCCACAATAAACTCATCTTCTAATTTGCCATAGAATGCGTTCCAGTATGGGCTATTATCTCGCACTTCCGCCTTAAGCCATGGTCCATATTTTCCAACTTTGTTTTCTGCCCAGGCAGTTTGTTCATATGGGATTTCTTCGTAGTTTGTTCATATGGGATTTCTTCACAGTTTGTTGCATAGCGGCCTATTTTTCCACACGAATAGCAATAGTGGGGCAATCGTTCATATCTGAATTCCACCTATAGCTTCTTGTTTCCGATATCCAAAATAGCCCCTGATTTTAGAGGAGCTGATAGGTCCACTTCCACTCTCACTCTTCCACTTTTCTGTGGTCCACTTCCCTTTGAGTCAACCTGAATCTCCAGAACTTTGCTTACCTTTTTTGCTAGATCGTTGAAAACATCTTCTAATATCCACCCAGGGGGAATCCCTCCAATGCGCACCCAAAAGGCGCAGCAAGTATAATCATAACAGTGCTCTGGGATGTCAGGTTCGCATTGTTTGAGAACTCGTAGGTTACTGGCGAAGGACCATGGCCCTGACTTCATTACTCTCTCTTTTTCCTCCTTCGACTGAAAAAGGAAAGAGAAAAAACCTGGTTTCTTTTGTGTGCATATCACTGATTCTACTCTCCCTGCTTTCTTCATAGTTTGACAAAACCCTGGGAAGTTGACATTAGGTTTGGAATATAGCTTTCCGAAGAGGGTCTGATTACATTCTGCTCGTTTTTTAGGGGGAATATCTTTAGTAACTTCCACTATATCCTTCTCCAACCACAAATGACCCAGGCTTTTACATAAAGCTGCCAGACGCAATTCATTCTCTTCTGCACCTTCCATTTTCCAGATCTACAGGTAATGAGTTTGACTGGGTTGAATTTACTAGGTGATTTTATGATAGATTGAAGGGAGCTCTGTGGTTGTAATTGCAGGTTTGACGAGAAGCTGTGGTATTTCGCCCTCAATTTTAGCCTATTATCTCAGCAAGGAGAGAAAAGAGATTCAGTGCGACACTCCGTAAAAAACAGAACCCTAAAACCGGTCAAACAGGGCGAACTCCATTCCACGGGATCCAGCCGACACCCATCCCACTACAATAGAAACATACAGACCTGAAGTTCTCCATGAAGCAAAAAGGCAACATTCCACCGTTCAAAGAGGGCAAGCTGCATTCCACAAGACCCCGCCTACACCCATTCGACTACCGAAGATTCAGACGGATCGGAAGACATCCAGAGAGAGAAATGGCGGCATCCCACCTTGTATTCGGCCAAAGCTGCAGGTCTTCAAGCCTTGATTGAAATCCCAGCAGGTAGGTGGCGGTCCTGTTCCATTGCTCCGGGCTTCACGAATCTGCGAGTAAAGGTAGTATTGGGGGTTCATGAGGATTACTGAGTGGGTTCATTGATCCACCAGCAAGAATCGGGATGTTTGGTAAAGGGGAAGCTCCATGAGAGTTAGGGTTTCTACCACCATAGGTAGGGGAGAGCTCTTAGAGGCGAGAGAGCGGGTTTGTTCACGAAATACTTATGTTGAACTGGATCTTTTTACAGAAAAAAGTACCCATATTTTTTTTAAAATTGAGTCATTTTGTCTAAATTTTTTTGGACTATTATGATGCGAATACATTTGGAACGGATCGATGTCCTAAAAATCATGGTATTATCATCCGTAATTGCTTGATTGAATATATGAGTCATACAATTGTCGAGATTGAATGCTTTACAAGTCAAAGAACTTGAAATAAAAGAAAACGTCCGTAAACCTTGAGAACAAAGGTTAATAGGATTTTTTCACCGGCCATGTGAGAAGTAAAAAAAGCATGTAACCTCTAACAATGCAAGTCACAAATGAATGTTTTTAAGAACGCAAATGGTGTCAATAAAATTATTTTTATTTCACATTTAGCTCACAAGAATAGCACAAATAAAAATCCCAATGCGTGGTGCGGGCCATGTTTGGTGGCTCTGGCGAATGTATAGTTGTAGTGGCATATACTGATAAATTAGTTCACGAAACAAAAATGAACATGAAGAAAAAGTGAAATTCATGAGATATTATTGTGAAGAGTAAGATGATCAATTTTATGGAGATCAATCTTCAAATCTTTTCATTCGAGTTAAGTCAAATTTTAACCGCCCATTTTTTTTTTTTTTATAGGGTCATGCACTACTCATTTACTTTGGAAAGAAATAAAACCGAGTTTGAAAAATTCTCAACCCACGCCCAAGCGTGGTAACACAATGGTAAAGAAATCGCGCCATCTTCCAGAGCGTATAGCCTCTGGTCATTTTGTGGATTTGCTACCTCAAGTAGAAAGACTGGACTTTTAGCATATCAATAGGGCTACAATGACAAAAAAAAAAGTAGGGCAAAAAAAGGAAAATTAAAAAATCAAACTATACCAAATTTTCGGTTCAGGACATATTTAGTTTAGGTCGTGATTCATTTCAGTTCGGATTCCCTAAAAATCCGAATTGAACCAAACCGTCGACATCCCAAGTTACAATGATAGACTCATACACCTAGTGTTGGATTGAGTTGATATGCTCAAACAGAACCGTCCGTAATCAGTGCACTCCCTTGGTGGCGACACCAAGAATGAGTAATTGTACTTCCTAACTTTTTTATTTTATTAAAAATAAAATCGCAAAAATCGTGACTGGTGCAGCGAGGCCAGGTCGGACCAATCCTCGAGCCGTGGGTCCATCTAATGCGCAAGTCAATCCTGGCTTGAATTCCCACGGAAGGAAACGAAAAGTACTTATCCCCTACTCTTTTTTTTTTTTTTTTTTTTTGGGTCTAACGTAAAATTTCATTCACTCAGAAGAGCAAAGAACACATGATTCAAGGCATAACACATGGCGACCCCGATTGGTGGATACTTTTGTGCTAATATAACCTCACAGAACATATATCTATACGTATATAGTTTCGTCTTATCAGACTTCGTGCTGCGCAATGCAGTAGTAGAGCGGAGGATCGATACAGCAAGCGCCAATCTGCAGAACTGACTAAAGACTGGGGGTTTTCCCCCTCTTTTTTTTGGACATTTCCTTGTGATTAAAAGCTTCATCGATCACCTCACACCATATACAAAGTGGGAAACGATGGCGAACGGCGCCTGTCTATCTCGCTCTATTTCTGTCTTTACATACACTAACTTCTTAAGTTGGCAAGGGCTTCCATTCGCCTGGAATGTTGTGGTTAAGATACTTGTGGTTAAAAAAAAGGTAGGCTTTTGCTTTTGGTTTTCTATATTTTGAAATTAGTGTTTTACCCAAAACCGTAATATCTAAAGGAAAGGTTCTTGTTAATGAATGTTTTGGGGGCATTGTTGAGCACGCTTAAGGAGGAAATTTTTTATTTCCAGAGTATTGATTACACATAAATTAAGAAAAAACAATGTATGAGAAAATTGTAGTATCTTTATTATTGAGTTACTTAATAAGTGTCCTAGAGGCACTATTCAACAAAATCCCTGAGAAAAAGATTCCACTATGCCTCACATGCAAGCCGATCTTTACATATGAAGCACATGATCTATGCGTCAACTGGATGCAGGAATAAAAGCATTTAAATAGAGGTAGCAGGATAGAAGAAAATGAGGGAGCGCTAGGATTTAAAATCGTAACATGCATTATGATACCAATTTTTATAATCCATTTTTGTCCAAAAGCTTGCACTGGAAACAAGCAAGTTCGTAATGTGTGTATTGCATATTGATCTTTAAAGATGCTTCGCTTAATAGCGAAAAAATATACTTCCGAGATATGTCTGTCTTAAAGATCTTAAGTTGGTCATCTCTTATGTATATGAAGTCCAAATGCCTGATTGTTTTTTGTGAATGAATTTGCAGGCTACCCAGGCAATCTGCAAGCTTGGTGAAGTATTGGGTGAATCCCTGTCTCCTAGTCATCAAGTTTTGCGCATATCTCTTATGGAAGGACTTCCAGGTCGATTATGGGAGGTAGGAAATGTCTTGGACTTTTTTACAGGAGAGGTGATGTGTAGTTTGTCTTCTAAAGTACTAGCGCAATGGCATGGAACTAGAATAGCAGGAATAAAGGCTGAATTATGTCACATACTATACCAGTTAAACTTCTTTGCCTTCTTATGACAAAAGATGATGATGATGATGATGCAAAAGATGATGATGATGATGATGATGATGATGATGATGATGATGATGATAAACAACTTCCTTGCCTTCTCAGATGTTAATCCGTCAATTCCTTCCTACAATATTGTAGGGGAAGGAGGCTCTCTTGTTTGCCTTGGGTGCTCTTTCAAAGTCTTGCCATCAAGCCATCTCCAAGGAAGATCCCAACGCTGCTGGTTCTATTCTGGATTTGCTATCCTCTGCATGCACAAAAAAGGACAAGAAATACCGGGATGCAGTACTGTTCAGCCTTGATCAGGTAATTCCAGATTATTGTGTGTTCGCGAATGCAATTGTCTTCAATTAGAAAATGTTGGGCTTTTACGAGCTCTCACGTCAAGAAACTTTCCAGCCGTACATTGTTCGGAAAGTGCTGTTTCAGGTTGATTTCATCTTTTTAATTCCCAACTAAAATCTGCCCCCGATCATCCCCCTTCCTCTCTAATGAAGATCTTGAATTTTTCATGGTTTTTCAGATTATAAAAGCATTTGGCAATCATGAGTTTTTCAACATGGTTTTTCCAAAATTGTTTGACATGTGCAGTTTAGGCACTTCTGACAAATCTGGACAAGCACATTCAGCAAATGATTCTGCTTAATCAGGTTCATCCATATTTCGGGCTTGTAACTGTCCAGCTTTCAGGATTTTGAGTTGTCCTGCATTGCAACCTTTGAATTCCATATCATAACTTTCTCTCGTTGTTCAACTGTGCATTTTACATGGCATGGTTGATATGTGCAGACTATGATGAAAAAGAAGATTCTTCTGTTCCACTAGAAAAAGTACTGGACTGTATCCCATCATGTATCCATGTGGCATATATTGATGATATTCCTGAAAAGAAAAATAACTCGGAGCACCTCTGCATTGCCTCTCTCTCACCTGAGTTGTCATGGACTGGTACCTTCATAACCAAATTTTTCTTAGGTAGATGCAGCATGGAAAGTGTTTCTATTAACGTTTCATCATGCAGTCAAAATGTCGGCTTTTCTATCAATTAAGGGACTCTGCTCAAGGATTCATGACATTTTGCTTGATTCTCAGCAAGCTTCTCAACATGCAAATGGAGCATCTTTGTTTCGTGACATAATTAGTATCCACTTTCTAACAATATTGCCGAGGAACAGGGTGACCAAGGGATGATATCTTTAACTTTGGTTAAGGAAAATAGCTTTCCTTTATTATGACGGACATGTTGCACTTACTGTCTTTAGAATCAGTAGTCATTTTGTTCTCCAAATTCCTTATCTGGATTCTGATCATCTGTTTTTCCTACACAAGTTTAAGCTGTTTTCTTCGACGTTACCCAAAGTGGCAGACTGCATAGCCACAGTTAAGATAGCACAGGTATGTCTTCACTTTCCCCTTTGTGGTGGAAATCGCCTTTGCCTTCATCTTCGTCAGAACAATCTGATCTTGTGTGGCTTTCACCTAGATGTAGGATTGTGGCATGTCGCGACCTAAATTTTCAGGTGAACCACCTAAAATTTGGCTAATAGATTATTAAGCCTAGACTTAACTTGGGCTATCCCAAGCCTATACCAATTCGTGACTTAAATTCAAGTTCTTAACATGCAGATAGATTTTATCTAGGAGTCGCCACTAATCTATACGGGGACTTGGTTACACTAGATTTCTTTAATGCCTTTTCGGTACTTTTTTTTATTTTGAAAAATGTTTGGCAAGCATGTGAGTGATCATGCGGGTGCACAATCCATCGATTTAACACCCAAGAAAATAATGAATAAATTACGAGATTTACCTTGTAGCAACGAAAGCATCTGCGTTGTTAGATCAGAATTCACATTAACAACCCTAGATATGATTTCTAATTAACACGCAATTTGTTTTTTCTTGATTTAATGAAGTTATGCAATGCAATATAACTAAATGACCTAATTCTAATGATAGGCAATTTCTAATTAAATGAACCTAGCAACAATCACTAAATAACAAACATGCATTTCATGAATCTAATCCTATATGACATATACATGACATTTTTTATTTTTTTCTAAATGAGCATGCGATCTATCTAATATGCAATGACGTGCACAGAATGCCCTAATTCTAATATTTTCTTTTTCTTTTATGAAATTCGAAATTAAATTTGCTAAATAATTAAACGTGCAATTCAAGTTTTTTTTTTAAAAAAAAAAAAACTAAGATACTAAATGAATGCATATTTTTTTTGATTTTTTTATTTTTCTAAATTCGAAATAAAATCCCTATTCTAAATATGCATTTATTTTTTTAAAAAAATCTAACTAACCTAATGCAATCAGTTCTAATGCAAATGCAATTTTTTTTTTTTTGTATTTTCGGGATAAATAGAACAATTAAAAGATAAACACTAAATCATCCACGATCACCAAAAATGTCATTCATCATTCGAATTTGGAAACGATATATAATCAAACTTGATTATTTCGCTAATAAAATCGATAAATTGATTTTAAGCCTTAAAGATCAAGATATCAATTTTACTCCCGCGTGATTAATTATTCCATCTAAAGCTTTATAGATGGAATAAAAAATTAACGTGAGGTTGCGAATTAGGAAATAAATCCTAATTGGGAGATATGTCTATCACTCATAGATATGCACGTTAGATATTTATAGACATATATTAGGCAATAAAATATGCAAATATACTAGCAAACGTGCATCTTACCTAGTTTGAAGATATTCTTCCAAATTTGGACCAAGTGCAATCGAACCGGGATCCTGACCGGCTTCTCGACGGCGAACGGCAGCAAGCGTTATCTGCACGGCGACGATATAGGTTGACACGAAGCACGGCTCCACGGTGCTTGGGTCACTCAGAAACCTGCACAAAATAAGTTCTTTCTTTTTCTGTTTTAGCAACAACTCTCCCGCGGACACAATGCTCAGGATTTTGCGGTGCGGCTACACGCGACTGGATGTGGTGGTGCTCGTGATGATGGAAAATCAAACAATCAGCCAGTAAGAGCAAAAGTCACCAAGCGTGGGGACTTGGAAATCTCTTTTTTATTGTCCCTTCTTTAGGCACGTTCTGTACATGGTCAATGTGAGTGGATCTCTGTTCTCGATTCCACCTATCATGCATTGGATGTTGGTCAAGCGTGGCAATCACGTGAATGAGTGGAAGCCTACGACTCCTTGAAGAACTCGGATGCCGCCATAAAATTCTTGGAAACGACTCAAAATTTCATCGCGGTGAGGGTACCGTGCAGCAAGGATCAGGTCTCCACGGCTTGTGGACAACCACAGCAGGCGTATGATCGGTGACAATGATATCGTCGTAAAGTGGCTAGCAGCTTCGTCGTCAACGCTCGCGGCTGGTCGTTGGGCTCCAGATGGCATAGAGCAGCAAGCTCAAGCAACAGATCGGGAGGTTGATCAAGCAATAGTGCGTTGGGACAGGGGGTAGCGCGTCAGGAATCTCGGCACGGCTCGGCCAAGAGAACTCACGGTTCTCCTCTCCGATGGCATCTCTCTATTTGGTCTTTCGTTCTTGTGTTCTCCTCAATCGTCCCTTCTCACGTGTGTCTCTCTATGCTCTAAGAATTGTGGCCATCCCTTTTTCTTGAAAAATGCAGCACTATTTTATAGTGGTTCCAGACGGCTGCTTTTTATGGAAAATTTTAAACTTCCATCTTCTGTTGCATTAAATTATGGATGTAAATCGGAGTATGATTTCGCAATCAGCTCGATCTTACTCCAATTTATTCCATTTTGTGAAAATTCTTGCCCTTTATTCACTTGATTTTTAAATTGCTTTTGCATTTAACAAAATCAGAATATCCATAAGAATTCCAATTTTCCATACATAATCAATCAAATCAATTTCCCCCATTTTTTTTTTCATTTTTTCCTTTTATTTGTTCCAATGCAATTTTATTTTCTTTATTTTCCTAGACTTGCTAAAATTAGGTGTCAACATAGCATTATTAAGTCCCATGCATATATAGGTGACATTACTCCAGTAAATAAGAGTTTCATTAAGTTATCCATCAAGAGTTCTGGAGTCTAGATAGCATATAGTGCCTTTGCAATGTGAATAAGCAGAATTTTTCTCCGTCTTTAATTTTTCAAGTTTCAATGGTTCTTCTGATGCGGGCTCTGTATTAATCAGACTGCTGCGTTCAGCTGATGTTTTTCTTGGGTTCAATTCCATTCTGACTCAAGGCACTAGAGGCATTACCTTTTACTTGGCTTACATTTTTTATGATGATTCCCTACTAAGTAGATCAGCCAAACCAGAGAGACCAGTTGATAGCATCCCAAGGATATTTATATATTAATCAACATAGCCATTTCTTGTATGTGCTAGCAAGAGGAAGTTAATATTTTGCAGGATTAGTTGACATGGTAAGTGGACCACTTAAGAGTTCTCAATCGTCTTAGATCATTCTTGCAGATGCATTTTAGATGTTCATCTTGCACTGTGGACCAAAATCTGTTTGATACTTTTTCAATTTTAGGTTCATGACAGTGCTTCAGAGTGCCTTTTGGGGATGATCACCCTTTGTAGGGAGCTTCCTTCAACGTTCGGGACAGATGCAGTTCGAAGGGTTTGCTGGTTCATCTACGTGAGGTGGAAAAAATGAACAAGCCAAGTCCTTGCTTAAGAGATGCATCCATTTACTAGAGACTTCTCAGAGGAAAATGTGAAAGCGAGTTGATTTCAAAGAAAGGTGAGTAGAGAGTTCTGGCCACTGTCGGTGAAGTATGATGTGTTGGAATTTTGTTTGTTAAAACAAAATGAATGCTTTTTACTTTGTCCCACATAGAAAAGGTGGGAGCAAGTGGGTCAGTTTAAATATGGGAGTTTTTCCTTTTGTAGTTAAAGGAATGATTGGGTGGGGCTAGACCCCACCATACCCGCGTGCGGGTGCGCGAATAATTGCACGATTATTTGGCGCACTTAGCACTTAGCACTTAGAAATTCTCGCTGAAACAAGAGGTTAGTATATGTGTGATATGTCCGGTTCTATTACATAAAAGTACAAGTTTAAAGCCGAGCTACTTGTCACTTTGATAGAGCTTTGATATACTTACACTAAGTAAAGGTTTAACTCGAAAGAGACCTTTATGTATGTATATTAATCTTACTGAAACTTTGGTTGTATGTTTTATTTTGAAATCTTTGTTTTACAAACAAAGTGGGGATTGTTGGAATTTTGTTTGTTAAAACAAAATGAATGCTTTTTACTTTGTCCCACATAGAAAAGATGGGAGCAAGTGGGTCGGTTTAAATATGGGAGTTTTTCCTTTTGTAGTTAAAGGAATGATTGGGTGGGGCTAGACCCCACCATACCCGCGTGCGGGTGCGCGAATAATTGCGCGATTTTGGCGCGATTATTTGGCGCACTTAGCACTTAGCACTTAGCACTTAGCACGCCTGCGTGCCCCGCGGTTTAATTAGCATTAATCCCTTGCTATTTATTTTTATTTTTATTTTTTATTTTAGTTCAAAGGTTGCCTTTTAATTTGAGAATTTTCGGAAATGAAATATAAAATGAAAAATTCGAAATTCTATTTAAAAAAAAATTGTTATTATTCCGAATTTTGTTTGTGTCTTTTCAAGGCAACCTTTGGAAATTCCTTATTCGGTTTTTTAACTTTCCCGAAGGGTTGCAATTGTTCGTTTTCGACTTCTTCCGAAGAGTCGCATTTGTTTATCCGAACAATTTTCTAAAGACGTATTTGTTCGTAATTTTCACGAAGAGGTGCAAGACTATTTCATATATATACTTGTCATTTTCGGAAAGATGTGGTGGTCATTTTTCGAGTCTTCTTTCGAAAAAAAACTGCAGCCAATTTTTCGATTATTTCCTAAAGAGACCCCGGAGAAATACTAGAATTGCTATCTAGTATTCTCATCCGAGACTTTGTTGTATCCTCGGAGGATTTTGCCGGTGACCATTAGCAACTTCGTGGGGCAAATAAATCCTTAAAGAAAGTGATATCACGCCTCAAAGTCCGAGTTGTTTTACTCGATCCGATTTCATTGTTCAACCCATTTCGAAGCCATTATTTTTCCAACAAATTTAAGGATTTATTTGATGCTACAATGGAGTCGGAGACAATCAAGGTTATGAATCAAGATATGGTCAAACCGGACCGGTTCGATGGGAACAATTTTGCTCATTTGGAGGGACAAGATGATGTTCTTACTCACCGCTCCGAAGATCTCCTACATACCGGATCCTAACTTGGCGCCTATAGAAGATCCTAAGCCTACTTTTGATGGAGGATAGCCAAGTGCGGAAGCCATTGAGAGGGTTAATAAGGAAAAGAAGAAACGTGCGGAGGATGAATTACTTTGTCGAGGGCACATTCTGAACACACTCTCCGATCGTCCGTACGACTTATTCACCGAAATGAAGTCGGCCGAGAAATTTGGAATGCACTGGAATTCAAGTACAAAGAGAGGAGCAAGGTACCAACAAATATCTAATCGCAAAATATTTTGATTTCAAGTTTATTGATACTAAACCCTTGCTGGAACAAGTCCATGAGTTGCAAGTGATTGTGAATAAAATCCGTGCTCTCAAGATTGATATTCCGAAGCTTTTCAAGTTGGAGCAATTATTGCGAAATTGCCTCCAAGTTGGAAAGACTATGGAAAAAGGCTGATTCACAAGTCGGAGGACTTTACTTTGGAGCAAATACAGAAACATCTTCGCATTGAGGAAGAGTCACGTTTACGTGATAATTCTGTTTTGTACAATTCCAAGGTGAATTTTGTGGATAAAAACGGAAACTCGGCCAGAACTTCAAAGTAAAAAGTGGGGGCATAAATTCAAGAGAACACAAAAGAAGCAAAAGGGTTGCTGTTTTGTTTGTGGCAAACAGGGACACTACGCCAAGGATTGCATTCACCGCAAGAGCATTTTAAAGGACAAGAACATTCCGATGGTGAAAGCAGATGCAAATCTGGTTGAAGAAAATTATGTAGCCATGATTTCGAACATGTTTTCGAATATGGAAATTTCTAAAATCAATGATGCGATGGCTATGGTTTCTGAAATTAATTCTACCACTGTTCAATTTGGTTGGTGGATAGATTCTGGAGCAACAGTTCATGTGTGCAAGGACAAGTACATGTTCAAGCAATTTGAAGAGATTGTTGACTCAAATGTTCAAGAGGTCCCGATGGCGAATAATACTCTTGCAAAGGTTGCTGGAAAAGGCACGGTGGAGATAGACTTCACTTACGGAAAGAAGATAACTCTTCTTAATGTGTTATTTATACCCGAAATTAGGAAGAACCTAGTTTCTATTGATTTACTTTGTAAGAGGGGGTTTCGGGTTTTGTTTGAATCCGACAAGGTTATCCTGTCGAAAAATGGGCTGTTTGTTGGGAAGGGTTATGCCAATGATGGCATGTATCAACTGAGTATCAATAATAATATTTCTAATTCTGTTTATATTGTCGAGTCTTCAATTTTATGGCATAGTAGGTTGGCACATATAAATATTCGTTATTTGAAGAATATGAGAAAATTAGACTTGATAAATTTTAATGGCGAATTTGACAAATGTGAAATATGTGCTAAGTCAAAACTTACTAAGAAGCCATTTCCTAGTGTTAAAAGGAATTCGAATTTATTAGATTTAGTTCATAGTGATATATGTGAATTTAATGGTATGTCGACACGTGGAGGTAAAAGGTATTTTATTACCTTTGTGGATGATTGTAGTAGGTTCTTATATGTTTATCTCATGAGATCGAAAGATGAAGCATTTACCATGTTTAAGAAATATAAGGCTGAAGTAGAGAATCAATTAGAAAGGAAAATTAAGGTTCTACGATCGATAGGGGTGGAGAATATTTCTTAAATGAATTCTCCTCATTTTGTGAAGAACATGGTATTATTCATCAAGCTTCAGCACCATATACTCCACAACAAAATGGTTTAGCTGAAAGAAAAATCGATCTCTTGGAGAAATGGTTAATTGTATGCTTTCAAATTCAAAGCTACCAATTAATCTTTGGGGAGAAGCACTACTTACTGCATGCTTTATTCATAATAGAATACCTTCCAAGAAAAATGACATAACCACTTATGAAATATGGAAAGGTAGAAAGCCAAATTTGTCATATCTTAAAGTGTGGGGGTGTTTAGCATACTACCGAGCTCCGGATCCCAAGAGAACAAAGCTTGGTCCTAGAGCTATTAAAAGTGTTTTCGTAGGGTATGCTGAAAATAGTAAAGCTTATAGGCTTCTTGATTTAGAGTCCAATGTTATAATAGAATCGAGAGACGTTGAATTCTTTGAGAATAAATGTTTTACAAGTTCTGAAATTATTGAAAATAATTCAAGACATATGGAAGCTCAAAGTGGTTCTCAAGAGAAAGAAACGAATGATTCTAAAGACATGATTGAACCAAGGAGAAGTACTAGAGCTAGGAAAATAAAAGACTTAGGTCCTGATTTTATTACTCATGTTTTTCTTGTTGAAGGAGATGGAGATAATAATGTGGTAAATAAATACCCTTTAGTATTAAATTTAGAAGATGATCCTAAGAGCTTTGATGATGCTATGTCTTCTAGAGATGCTTCCTTTTGGAAAGAAGCTGTGAATGATGAAATGGACTCAATTGTGTCCAATAATACTTGGGTATTAGTAGATTTACCAAAAGGATCAAAACCTATTGGGTGCAAATGGGTTTTTAGAAGAAAATATCATTCTGATGGTTCCATTCAAGCTTTTAAAGCTAGGCTTGTAGTTAAGGGATATAGACAAAAAGAATGAATAGATTATTTTGATACATATGCTCCGTTGCACGTATAACTTCCATTCGAGTTCTTTTTGCTCTAGCTTCCATTTATGATCTTTGTGTTCATCAAATGGACGTTAAAACTGCTTTCTTAAATGGAGACTTAAATGAGGAGATTTACATGGAACAACCGGAGGGTTTTGTTCTTCCGGAAATGAAAGAAAAGTATGTAAATTGATTAAGTCTCTTTATGGACTTAAGCAAGCTCCTAAGCAAAGTGGCATGAAAAGTTTAATTCGGTCATATTGTCAAATGGTTTCATCAATAATAGTGCCGATAGGTGTATATACTCTAAATTCACTAAAGACTATGGTGTCTTAGTGTGCTTATATGTTGATGATATGCTTATCTTTGGAACGAATATGACTGGAATTAATGAGACTAAGAAGTATCTAACTTCCATGTTTAAAATGAAGGATTTGGGTGAAGTAGATACTATCTTAGGTATTAAAGTTAAGAAAAATAGTGGGGGTTATTCTTTAAGCCAATGTAGTTATGTTGAAAAATTATTAAATAAATTTCAACATCTTGGTTTTAAAGAAATAAGTACTCCATTTGATTCTAGTATTAAATTAAATTATAATACTAGTAGAGCGGTGTCACAACTAGAATATGCAAGTGCTATAGGGTCTTTAATGTATGCGATGCATTGTACTAGACCCGATATTGCTTATTCGTATGCAAGTTGAGTAGGTATACTAGTAATCCAAGTACCGAACATTGGAGAGCTATTACTAGAATTTTTGGTTATCTTAAGAGAACTAAAAATTTAGGATTGTTCTACAATAATTATCCGGCTGTATTAGAAGGATACACCGATGCTAGTTGGATTACAAGTGTGGGAGATGAGCGTTCCACTTCCGGATGGATCTTCACACTAGCCGGAGGTGTCTTTGTATCTTGGGCGAGCAAGAAACAGACATGTATAACTCACTCAACAATGGAATCTGAATTTATTGCTTTGGCGGCAGCTGGGAAAGAGGCTGAATGGATTAGAAATTTGTTGTTGGATATCAAATTATGGACTAGTCTTATGCCTCCTATTTCTATCCACTTTGTGATAGTCGGGCCACTTTGGCAAGAGCCTATAGTAGCACCTATAATGGTAAGTCTAGACACATTAGTCTAAGACATGAATATGTGAGACAATTGATTAAAGATGGTACCATAACAATTGTCTATGTGAGGTCAAGTAAAAATCTTGCCGATCCTTTGACGAAGGCTTTACCAAGACATATGGTAATAACGACCTCACAAGAAATGGGGCTGAAACCCTTTAATTGAAATCACCAATAATGGTAACCCGACCTTTTTCTAGAACATCACTAGTTACAAGGTTTAATGGGTAAGAACAAGTTATTGAATGTGATTGTTTGATACTGACGTAGCCCTGATATGAGAAGTTAGTATCGTCTGTTACGTTTTGAAGGCTGGATTGAATTCTTAATGAAGTATGATACAAGTTTGTAGTGTGTTGATAGTAACGGAAACACATGGTAGATACTTCACCTATATGAGCTTAGAAGTGGTGCCGCTTCTTACGAAAGTTGGGTATGCTTTCTAGAGAGCTCATGAAACAGGATCAAGCACAAGGTCATAATAGTGCGGAGTAATATAGAAATTCTCGCTGAAACAAGAGGTTAGTATATGTGTGATATGTCCGGTTCTATTACATAAAAGTACAAGTTTAAAGCCGAGCTACTTGTCACTTTGATAGAGCTTTGATATACTTACACTAAGTAAAGGTTTAACTCGAAAGAGACCTTTATGTATGTATATTAATCTTACTGAAACTTTGGTTGTATGTTTTATTTTGAAATCTTTGTTTTACAAACAAAGTGGGGGATTGTTGGAATTTTGTTTGTTAAAACAAAATGAATGCTTTTTACTTTGTCCCACATAGAAAAGATGGGAGCAAGTGGGTCAGTTTAAATATGGGAGTTTTTCCTTTTGTAGTTAAAGGAATGATTGGGTGGGGCTAGACCCCACCATACCCGCGTGCGGGTGCGCGAATAATTGCGCGATTTTGGCGCGATTATTTGGCGCACTTAGCACTTAGCACTTAGCACTTAGCACTTAGCACTTAGCACGCCTGCGTGCCCCGCGGTTTAATTAGCATTAATCCCTTGCTATTTATTTTTATTTTTATTTTTTATTTTAGTTCAAAGGTTGCCTTTTAATTTGAGAATTTTCGGAAATGAAATATAAAATGAAAAATTCGAAATTCTATTTAAAAAAAAAAATTGTTATTATTCGAATTTTGTTTGTGTCTTTTCAAGGCAACCTTTGGAAATTCCTTATTCGGTTTTTTAACTTTCCCGAAGGGTTGCAATTGTTCGTTTTCGACTTCTTCCGAAGAGTCGCATTTGTTTATCCGAACAATTTTCTAAAGACGTATTTGTTCGTAATTTTCACGAAGAGGTGCAAGACTATTTCATATATATACTTGTCATTTTCGGAAAGATGTGGTGGTCATTTTTCGAGTCTTCTTTCGAAAAAAACTGCAGCCAACTTTTCGATTGTTTCCTAGAGAGACCCGGAGAAATACTAGAATTGCTATCTAGTATTCTCATCCGAGACTTTGTTGTATCCTGGAGGATTTTGCCGGTGACCATTAGCAACTTCGTGGGGCAAATAAATCCTTAAAGAAAGTGATATCACGCCTCAAAGTCCGAGTTGTTTTACTCGATCCGATTTCATTGTTCAACCCATTTCGAAGCCATTATTTTTCCAACAAATTTAAGGATTTATTTGATGCTACAATGGAGTCGGAGACAATCAAGGTTATGAATCAAGATATGGTCAAACCGGACCGGTTCGATGGGAACAATTTTGCTCATTTGGAGGGACAAGATGATGTTCTTACTCACCGCTCCGAAGATCTCCTACATACCGGATCCTAACTTGGCGCCTATAGAAGATCCTAAGCCTACTTTTGATGGAGGATAGCCAAGTGCGGAAGCCATTGAGAGGGTTAATAAGGAAAAGAAGAAACGTGCGGAGGATGAATTACTTTGTCGAGGGCACATTCTGAACACACTCTCCGATCGTCTGTACGACTTATTCACCGAAATGAAGTCGGCCGAGAGAAATTTGGAATGCACTGGAATTCAAGTACAAAGCAGAGGAGCAAGGTACCAACAAATATCTAATCGCAAAATATTTTGATTTCAAGTTTATTGATACTAAACCCTTGCTGGAACAAGTCCATGAGTTGCAAGTGATTGTGAATAAAATCCGTGCTCTCAAGATTGATATTCCGAAGCTTTTCAAGTTGGAGCAATTATTGCGAAATTGCCTCCAAGTTGGAAAGACTATGGAAAAAGGCTGATTCACAAGTCGGAGGACTTTACTTTGGAGCAAATACAGAAACATCTTCGCATTGAGGAAGAGTCACGTTTACGTGATAATTCTGTTTTGTACAATTCCAAGGTGAATTTTGTGGATAAAAACGGAAACTCGGCCAGAACTTCAAAGTAAAAAGTGGGGGCATAAATTCAAGAGAACACAAAAGAAGCAAAAGGGTTGCTGTTTTGTTTGTGGCAAACAGGACACTACGCCAAGGATTGCATTCACCGCAAGAGCATTTTAAAGGACAAGAACATTCCGATGGTGAAAGCAGATGCAAATCTGGTTGAAGAAAATTATGTAGCCATGATTTCGAACATGTTTTCGAATATGGAAATTTCTAAAATCAATGATGCGATGGCTATGGTTTCTGAAATTAATTCTACCACTGTTCAATTTGGTTGGTGGATAGATTCTGGAGCAACAGTTCATGTGTGCAAGGACAAGTACATGTTCAAGCAATTTGAAGAGATTGTTGACTCAAATGTTCAAGAGGTCCCGATGGCGAATAATACTCTTGCAAAGGTTGCTGGAAAAGGCACGGTGGAGATAGACTTCACTTACGGAAAGAAGATAACTCTTCTTAATGTGTTATTTATACCCGAAATTAGGAAGAACCTAGTTTCTATTGATTTACTTTGTAAGAGGGGGTTTCGGGTTTTGTTTGAATCCGACAAGGTTATCCTGTCGAAAAATGGGCTGTTTGTTGGGAAGGGTTATGCCAATGATGGCATGTATCAACTGAGTATCAATAATAATATTTCTAATTCTGTTTATATTGTCGAGTCTTCAATTTTATGGCATAGTAGGTTGGCACATATAAATATTCGTTATTTGAAGAATATGAGAAAATTAGACTTGATAAATTTTAATGGCGAATTTGACAAATGTGAAATATGTGCTAAGTCAAAACTTACTAAGAAGCCATTTCCTAGTGTTAAAAGGAATTCGAATTTATTAGATTTAGTTCATAGTGATATATGTGAATTTAATGGTATCGACACGTGGAGGTAAAAGGTATTTTATTACCTTTGTGGATGATTGTAGTAGGTTCTTATATGTTTATCTCATGAGATCGAAAGATGAAGCATTTACCATGTTTAAGAAATATAAGGCTGAAGTAGAGAATCAATTAGAAAGGAAAATTAAGGTTCTACGATCGATAGGGGTGGAGAATATTTCTTAAATGAATTCTCCTCATTTTGTGAAGAACATGGTATTATTCATCAAGCTTCAGCACCATATACTCCACAACAAAATGGTTTAGCTGAAAGAAAAAATCGATCTCTTGGAGAAATGGTTAATTGTATGCTTTCAAATTCAAAGCTACCAATTAATCTTTGGGGAGAAGCACTACTTACTGCATGCTTTATTCATAATAGAATACCTTCCAAGAAAAATGACATAACCACTTATGAAATATGGAAAGGTAGAAAGCCAAATTTGTCATATCTTAAAGTGTGGGGGTGTTTAGCATACTACCGAGCTCCGGATCCCAAGAGAACAAAGCTTGGTCCTAGAGCTATTAAAAGTGTTTTCGTAGGGTATGCTGAAAATAGTAAAGCTTATAGGCTTCTTGATTTAGAGTCCAATGTTATAATAGAATCGAGAGACGTTGAATTCTTTGAGAATAAATGTTTTACAAGTTCTGAAATTATTGAAAATAATTCAAGACATATGGAAGCTCAAAGTGGTTCTCAAGAGAAAGAAACGAATGATTCTAAAGACATGATTGAACCAAGGAGAAGTACTAGAGCTAGGAAAATAAAAGACTTAGGTCCTGATTTTATTACTCATGTTTTTCTTGTTGAAGGAGATGGAGATAATAATGTGGTAAATAAATACCCTTTAGTATTAAATTTAGAAGATGATCCTAAGAGCTTTGATGATGCTATGTCTTCTAGAGATGCTTCCTTTTGGAAAGAAGCTGTGAATGATGAAATGGACTCAATTGTGTCCAATAATACTTGGGTATTAGTAGATTTACCAAAAGGATCAAAACCTATTGGGTGCAAATGGGTTTTTAGAAGAAAATATCATTCGATGGTTCCATTCAAGCTTTTAAAGCTAGGCTTGTAGTTAAGGGATATAGACAAAAAGAATGAATAGATTATTTTGATACATATGCTCCTGTTGCACGTATAACTTCCATTCGAGTTCTTTTTGCTCTAGCTTCCATTTATGATCTTTGTGTTCATCAAATGGACGTTAAAACTGCTTTCTTAAATGGAGACTTAAATGAGGAGATTTACATGGAACAACCGGAGGGTTTTGTTCTTCCTGGAAATGAAAGAAAAGTATGTAAATTGATTAAGTCTCTTTATGGACTTAAGCAAGCTCCTAAGCAAGTGGCATGAAAAGTTTAATTCGGTCATATTGTCAAATGGTTTCATCAATAATAGTGCCGATAGGTGTATATACTCTAAATTCACTAAAGACTATGGTGTCTTAGTGTGCTTATATGTTGATGATATGCTTATCTTTGGAACGAATATGACTGGAATTAATGAGACTAAGAAGTATCTAACTTCCATGTTTAAAATGAAGGATTTGGGTGAAGTAGATACTATCTTAGGTATTAAAGTTAAGAAAAATAGTGGGGGTTATTCTTTAAGCCAATGTAGTTATGTTGAAAAATTATTAAATAAATTTCAACATCTTGGTTTTAAAGAAATAAGTACTCCATTTGATTCTAGTATTAAATTAAATTATAATACTAGTAGAGCAGTGTCACAACTAGAATATGCAAGTGCTATAGGGTCTTTAATGTATGCGATGCATTGTACTAGACCCGATATTGCTTATTCTGTATGCAAGTTGAGTAGGTATACTAGTAATCCAAGTACTGAACATTGGAGAGCTATTACTAGAATTTTTGGTTATCTTAAGAGAACTAAAAATTTAGGATTGTTCTACAATAATTATCCGGCTGTATTAGAAGGATACACCGATGCTAGTTGGATTACAAGTGTGGGAGATGAGCGTTCCACTTCTCGGATGGATCTTCACACTAGCCGGAGGTGTTGTATCTTGGGCGAGCAAGAAACAGGACATGTATAACTCACTCAACAATGGAATCTGAATTTATTGCTTTGGCGGCAGCTGGGAAAGAGGCTGAATGGATTAGAAATTTGTTGTTGGATATCAAATTATGGACTAGTCTTATGCCTCCTATTTCTATCCACTTGTGATAGTCGTGCCACTTTGGCAAGAGCCTATAGTAGCACCTATAATGGTAAGTCTAGACACATTAGTCTAAGACATGAATATGTGAGACAATTGATTAAAGATGGTACCATAACAATTGTCTATGTGAGGTCAAGTAAAAATCTTGCCGATCCTTTGACGAAGGCTTTACCAAGACATATGGTAATAACGACCTCACAAGAAATGGGGCTGAAACCCTTTAATTGAAATCACCAATAATGGTAACCCGACCTTTTTCTAGAACATCACTAGTTACAAGGTTTAATGGGTAAGAACAAGTTATTGAATGTGATTGTTTGATACTGACGTAGCCCTGATATGAGAAGTTAGTATCGTCTGTTACGTTTTGAAGGCTGGATTGAATTCTTAATGAAGTATGATACAAGTTTGTAGTGTGTTGATAGTAATGAAACACATGGTAGATACTTCACCTATATGAGCTTAGAAGTGGTGCCGCTTCTTACGAAAGTTGGGTTTGCTTTCTAGAGAGCTCATGAAACAGGATCAAGCACAAGGTCATAATAGTGCGGAGTAATATAGAAATTCTCGCTGAAACAAGAGGTTAGTATATGTGTGATATGTCCGGTTCTATTACATAAAAGTACAAGTTTAAAGCCGAGCTACTTGTCACTTTGATAGAGCTTTGATATACTTACACTAAGTAAAGGTTTAACTCGAAAGAGACCTTTATGTATGTATATTAATCTTACTGAAACTTTGGTTGTATGTTTTATTTTGAAATCTTTGTTTTACAAACAAAGTGGGGATTGTTGGAATTTTGTTTGTTAAAACAAAATGAATGCTTTTTACTTTGTCCCACATAGAAAAGATGGGAGCAAGTGGGTCGGTTTAAATATGGGAGTTTTTCCTTTTGTAGTTAAAGGAATGATTGGGTGGGGCTAGACCCCACCATACCCGCGTGCGGGTGCGCGAATAATTGCGCGATTTTGGCGCGATTATTTGGCGCACTTAGCACTTAGCACTTAGCACTTAGCACTTAGCACGCCTGCGTGCCCCGCGGTTTAATTAGCATTAATCCCTTGCTATTTATTTTTATTTTTATTTTTTATTTTAGTTCAAAGGTTGCCTTTTAATTTGAGAATTTTCGGAAATGAAATATAAAATGAAAAATTCGAAATTCTATTTAAAAAAAAAAAAATTGTTATTATTCCGAATTTTGTTTGTGTCTTTTCAAGGCAACCTTTGGAAATTCCTTATTCGGTTTTTTAACTTTCCCGAAGGGTTGCAATTGTTCGTTTTCGACTTCTTCCGAAGAGTCGCATTTGTTTATCCGAACAATTTTCTAAAGACGTATTTGTTCGTAATTTTCACGAAGAGGTGCAAGACTATTTCATATATATACTTGTCATTTTCGGAAAGATGTGGTGGTCATTTTTCGAGTCTTCTTTCTGAAAAAAAACTGCAGCCAACTTTTCGATTGTTTCCTAGAGAGACCCTGGAGAAATACTAGAATTGCTATCTAGTATTCTCATCCGAGACTTTGTTGTATCCTGGAGGATTTTGCCGGTGACCATTAGCAACTTCGTGGGGCAAATAAATCCTTAAAGAAAGTGATATCACGCCTCAAAGTCCGAGTTGTTTTACTCGATCCGATTTCATTGTTCAACCCATTTCGAAGCCATTATTTTTCCAACATGATGAATGGGTAAAATCAGTAAAAAGCTGAAGTGAGGAGGTAAGTATAAAATGGGTAATGATCGTCTTGACTGTTTGGTGAATCAAGGCTGACACCGCCTTAGCAACCTTTTGGATAAACTGAAATGTTCGACCAAAGGAAGAACCAAGAAATAAGCAAGCAAAAGAAGAGCTTAGCTAGACATGTTTTAGGAAGTACACATGTTGGCCCTGCACATCTCAAGCGTGGACAGATTTAAATAGAAATTGCACAGGCTTGATATCTTTCATTTGAGCCGACTACTTTGTTCTTTTTACTCTCATTCAGCTCTGTACGTTCATATTTGCAAACACCAAATAATTCTGAACTAACCAATCCGATCTTCAGTGCGTGAGATGATGTTTTTTTTTTTTTTTTTTCTGTTCAAACATGAGCATGCTATTGTTTTTGTTTTTTTCCTTCTTTTTGGTTATTTAGTTAGAATGAATTCTTGGGAGCAAGAATCCCGATCCATCTAATGATTGGTGATCCGATGCAGCCTGTTACGCTTCACTAGTAAATTCACCATTAATGGCGGGACATTTCCTTGGTCTCGTCCCTGAAGCCTCACCATAGACAGAGACGCAGTGCAGACGACGTGTTCATGAACAGAGATTTATTGCTGTAGTTGCAAAACACTAACACAAGCGATCATCCATTTTCCTGCTTTGACAGGAGAATCTGGTGGGGACAGAACTGCTGCTTTCACGTGCAAGTACACAGCCTGAAGGGACTGAGGAATTTACATAAATTAACGCTTGTATACAGTGCACTTAGGATAGTCTGGGGTTTCTTAAGTCTTTCTTACACTATAAAACTTTAGTTTAGACTGGGAGAAATTTGATGGCAAAAAGTAACGCTCTCGGTGTATGATCTTTTACATGGACTGTCTACCATCTTAACTAAGAGATTAATTTCGGTATGATGTCGTGAATGACCCTATATATATTCTGACGTCTAAACAAACTACGTCAGGTTCCTTCATTGGAGGGTGACTCTTTCATCTTTCTTTGCTTGAGAAGATCTTTACCTCGATCCTTCCTTACTACTTTTGAAGATATGCTTTTCTTTGCTGATCAAGCACCTATTCTCAAAAACATGATCATTCGACGTGTTTAGCGTTGTTGCATAAAGTAAGATTTGTCAAAAATTTTGAGGAAGTTCGACTCCTAGGTGAACATCTACTGGTAAAATAATCTGAATTTTTTAAAATTGCGAGTGTTCTAAGAAAAAGGATCCAAAAGTCTAATGCTAAGCTTCTTATTCTAATGTATTAGACATTAGCAATTCAAACCCAATCGAGGTGATGACGTGAATAGCAAAGCATTTGTTTCTTTAACGTTATAACTTGTTGGGGCTTCAAAGCTTGCTTGCTAATTCAAATGCGCTTGGATTTTGGCTTGTTAACTCAGGTTATAGCTGACCAAAAAAAAAAAAAATCAGATTATAGCAGTAAGAGTGATAAAAGAAGATAAGAAAGCGATGGAAAATGAGGAAAAAAGAAAGTGCTATTTCTTTCTATGTTTAATTACATTAAATTTGAAGGAAAAAAATTATGTCAAATATTCAAGGATAAAACGTATGCTCGTGTGCATGAATGGCCATCTAATCAAAGGAAAATATCACTTAACTTATAAATTTGATTAATTGAAAATCATCAAAATTAAAAACCCAAGAATATAAACAAAAAGCACCTGGATTATTTCTTAGTTTTGTATGTTGATCTTTATTCATTCTAAAGTCCTTTTTTTTTTATTTGCATGTTGGGGAAAAGGACTTTTTTTGCAATTATTCAAGGCTAAACAACCATTTGGCCAGATGATTCTTAATTTGTCATGATATCCTACATTGTGTAAAATTTTCAATAGTTAGCAAATTTGACAACAATATCAACTTTTTTTCTGTTTGAATTACTCGTAGCAGATTCAAAGAAGATTTGACATGAAGTTGGACGCCTATAATGTGTGAAACTCATGCTTTCTTTTACTGTGAAAATGCAATTTTACATGACATTGCCTGCAGATTAGAGACTCTGATGTCCCTCTAGCACTTAAAACACAAAGTACATAGTAGGAGCATGTTCATCAAACTAGAAAAGTCTTTATTTAGTTGTGTGAATAATATGAAACATAAGAAAAAGTAAAAAACAAAAAGCAATTCATTTTCCCATTCGAGAGGAAATTAATATGTTGGTCCAAAGGGGAAGCAATTTTCTGATATCTTTCTCTCTCTTCTTTCGTCTCTCTTATTACTACATCCCAAATAAAGCAAAACGAAGACCCAATTAGAGAGGGGGGTGGGCTTTTTGCATTTGCATTTGCATCGGAGACGGGATGGATAGGCTCATTTAATTACAGCTTACATATTTACGTTTCTCTCTTTCTAATCTAGAATTAAGATAAAGATAAAAATAAACACGCCAATTGAAATAGTTTGATATAATTGTCCCAGTTTATCTAGAATATAGTTAAGTGGAAAAAAAAATACGAATACTCATGGATAAGCGCAAGGTGCATGATTCCCCATATCTATAGACTCTCTAACCGAGAGAGAGATCTATTACTTCCAAAATTGATTCTCCTTAGAAGTTTGTGAAAATAAAATGGTTTTCACTATATTATATATAACTGATGATAACTCAATTCAGACTGAGAGATAGTAAAATTTATAAATTTCGCTTATTTGATACGACGTTGCTTTTCAAATCACATATTATCCCTAATTCATAATACTATCATTAAGAAGATTTTTGTGTTCCTTGATGACTTCCTCTTTCCTCTTTCCTCTTTTCATCTTTCGTTGCGTGGCATGGCGAGGCCACCTTGAGCGCGGCGGAAGAAAGTGACCACATGAGAAATCGACTGAATAGCAGCACGGTTGTGCCAGAAGGCGGGCCAGAGACAGAGGGAATTATGGCTATTTGTCAGTTTTTGGGTTCAATATTTTCTTAATTATCATGTTCTGTATTTTGCTTTTGGTGAAGTTGCTACAAAGCTTTTCATGTTTGCTGGCTGAGATAATGGCATCTAGTAAGCAAGGCCCATTAATGTGAATTTTTGTTGACGCACAAGGCGGCCCTACTCAGATTTGGGCAAGGCCACGAAAGGCCAGCGAGGACCTCACCCTCATATGGTGATGGCCCCGCCCAGGCTCACCATTCCATTCTCTCTTTCTTTAGTTCCTCTCTTCTATGCATTGTAGAAGCACCGTAACATCGGTCAAAGGCCCATTTGACTTTAAAAGACTACTCTTTTCGGTTACATATGCCTACTTTTTTTTTTTTTCTCAATTTGGCTTCACAAATGGTGGAAGAGGAGAGCTCCAATGAACCAAAGTTATTGGGCCTTCAGAGTGTAGAACCATTAGTCGCTCCGAAGAAAATAATGTCTAGTTTGATTGAACATGCGGTCCTTAATCTAAGTTTCTAAATATGCAGGCGTGTACTGTTGCCGTGATGGATGGGACATTTCGCAAGAAAAAGAAAAAAATGGTACTTGATTTGTGAATATGTTTGTGAGGCTGAATAGAAATGGTCGGGAATGCAGAAGGGAAGATAAGATCCAGATTGGGGCTCAGGACCATTGTGATAGGGATTACGTTATGCTAGTCTTC
Organism: Eucalyptus brandiana; assembly: GCA_014182725.1. Taxonomy (NCBI): domain Eukaryota; kingdom Viridiplantae; phylum Streptophyta; class Magnoliopsida; order Myrtales; family Myrtaceae; genus Eucalyptus; species Eucalyptus brandiana. Next base: position 48,769,872 of record CM024675.1, on the reverse strand, counting down.
ATGAATTCCCGTTTCTCCAGAGAAATGCACCATGCCTAAGTGACTGTCAATGGATGAACTCATTTCATAATTCATGTCGGGTCAATGCAAAGACTCTGCAGTCAAACATTTGTATTGTAACCGTAAACCAAGGCGTTCTGGATGATTTTCTGGTGAAGCGCGAAGCTCCTCCAGTGAATATTAACAGAATCATGTCTATGTGCAGGAGGGATCATTCAATTATAATTTGCCCCACTCAATTAGGCACTACAGCACTACAACACGCTCAACGATTCACACCAACCCTGAAATGCCTAACCAGCCAAATTCCCTACACAAATCTCACTTCCCCAGGCCCAAAACCAATGTACTCGATGCTAGAGCCGGTCTATACGAACCTTATCACAATCCAGACTCCCAATGCGAATCAAGTCAGAGGATCACAACCGTAACTAATTTCATGAACACGAGTTGCAATGAAGCATTGTCAGAACCACCATCGCCGTCGCCCACAACTCCGTTCCACTCCATATTATTTCGCAAGAGGGAAGGATCGAACAACATTGTCGAGAAAAAAACACAATATCGTGCAACAAAAGAAATTCCAATCTCCACAACCTTTCCTTCCGTATACGCAAAACGGTCACGCGCGATCGAATGGTGCCGCCCGGTGAGATGGAGAGATCGATTGCGGTCTTTGTCCGTATTGCTCGAATTCAAACCTCGGATTCTGGTCTCCCAGGTGAGTGGACTCTTATAGTGATTTTCGCGACGGATGGCGATCGAAAGCTCCAGCGACTTGGGGGCGGGGGGAGGGGAGGAAGGACGGGGACGATGGATTTGCTGATTTTCCTTATTTGCACTCGGGCGCTTGCTCTGTTGGCGGGCGTAGTCAGTCTCACGTCCGGTGATTTCGTCGTTTCTGTGAGGGCAATGAAGGAAGTTTTGCTAAAATGAGGCGTGCTCCAGCACAAATTTCTGTTCTCTCTGTCTCTCTTCTTTTGGCGCTTCCTTTGATATCTTTCAAATGAGCACTTTTGACTCTGCTTGGTTCAATTAGTGGGTTCAAACTAGAATTACGAAAAATACATGAAAATTAGAGTGAATATTACTTATCCATTTATTGATATTTGTCGAAGTATATAAAGATGCGGATTACTCTATTATTGATAGCAAGCTTATTGAGATAATTTTTTTGCAATTCTAAGCTCAAATCCATCTCATAACTCGAATTATTCAAAAATTTTCTTTTATTGATATTATTCAAACTTGAAAAAAAATGTAATTCGACATGTGTGAAAAGCAAGCGGAACTTAATTGTAGACTATGGAACCATAGTTCAAGAACGTGGCTTATCCATGACATATCAATTATTGAATATTCTTTGAAACTTAATGGAAGTGGATTCGATAGTTTTTATTTTCTATTTTAGATAAATATATATACAATAGTTTGAGCTGAATCGTTTTATCTAAATTTACAAAATATTTATAGCTTGAATATAATGAACGGGTCACCATATTATCAAATGATGCTATCATCATCTCATAATCACTCAATTGATAAATGAGTTGTACAATCATGGGGATTGAAAACTTCACTTTACGTGTAAAAGATTATTGAATAAAAGAAAAAGGTCCATAATCTTTGAGAACAAAAGTCATTGGACTTTTTTCACGGGCTAAGTTTGAAGTAAAAAGAATTGTAACCTCACGCAACAAAAGTCACGCGATGTCATTTTAAAAATATAAAAAAGAGTGTGAATGATTTTTATTTTTAAATTGCAATTAGCTCATACAAATAAAATAATATAAGAACCACACCCCAATGTGTGATATATGCGATGTTTGGTTGCTCTCACGGATTTATATTCATAATTAAATGATTATAAAATCACAGAAAAATCAGTACACAAAAAAAAAAAAAAAAAAAAAAAAAAAAATTGGAAGTTAAAGAATAAGTGAAATTCAAGAGAAATTATTGGGAAGGGTAAATTAATCAATTTTATAGAAACCAATCTCCAAATCTCTTCCTTTATTGGTACCTATACGCCTCAAGCCCTCCTTCGCCTGAAGTCAAATTTTATAAGCACAAGACAAATTTATAGATCACTTCGTTTTTGATCAAGCTCATACATCGCTCATTCACTTTGAAAGTATAAAAAAACCAAAAGTGAAAGTGAAAAAGTTGCATTAGCAAGCCAACCTCAACCCCTCAACTCCAAGCACCACGACTCAATGGTGAAGGGATCATGCCATCTTCCATTAATTCAACAGTTCGAATCATGTCCAGAGTGAACTTTTTACCAGTTAGTAGTTTAGGCATTCACAATGTTCCATGGAAAGATTTTTAATATTTTGGCATATTAGTTACAATGATAGGCTTATACACTTGACAATGGACTGAGTGGTTATGGCTCAAATGAGATATTCTGAGACGGACATAACACTTTATGTAATGACAAGAATGGATAATCGTTTTTTATCATCTCTTTTAACTTATCAAAAGTTCTCATAAGCAATTGAATATGTTCTCCAAGCACGACAGGCTTGAGGTAAAAAGATCGAGGAAAATTATAGAAAAGGATCGAAATGCCCTTATTTTCTCAAATAAGGGCCTGAAATAAACTTTGTTTTAAATAAAGACTTGAAGTGGCATTGATTATTTCAAATAAGAGCTTGAAGTGGCCTTGGTTGTTTCAAATAACAGTATAACCTTATTGGTTGGCTAAATTTTCCGATCGGTCAAAAGTGTTTTCATCCAAATTTTCTTCTCTTTTTTTCTCTCTTTTTTTTTTTCCTTTTTCGGCATCGGTCGGTAGCTACTAGCAAAGGCCGACAAAGGCTCGACGACCCTCGCCGGCCGTTGGTAAGGGTTGGTGAGGGCCTACAAGCACTCACCAGCAGCGAGTGAGGACTTGAAAGCCCTCATGGAAGGCCGTGAGGGGTGGCCTCTGCCTGGGTGAGGTAGGTGAGGCCATCCTCTGCTTGTGGCTGGCGTGGGTGGCCCTCACCTAGCCCTCTGTGGGCATTACCGGTGGCTGACCACCGACAAAGATGAAGAAGAAGAACCGAGAAAAAAAAAAGGAAAGAAAAAAGAACAAAGGAAGAAAAAAAAGAAAATGGTAAATGACGAAAATACCTTGACACCCGGAAAGTTAAGCCCTTATTTGAAATGGATATAGTCACTTCAAGCTCTTATTTGAAACAACAACTTAAGGCCCTTATTCGAGAAAATAATGGCACTGTATGTCATTATTTAAAACAAAATCCACTCTAGGCTCTTATTTGAAAAAATGAGGGCACTTTTAAGTTCATTTTTGGAATTTTCCCAAAAGATCATTTGAGAACCAAAACATACAACAAAATTATTGTGCAAATGAAAAGGTAAGTAGCAACAATCGAATGCACAAGAAGAATCAGGTGACTATATTAGGAAGATATAAAATTTTGAACTTAGCACAACTTGTGTAGATAAAGCTCACCAAAATCAAGAGCCCTTGCACGCACACATGCTTTTGTGACTTCCTGACAAAGGTTGCAGCTAAAATTCTCATGAATTTAAAGATTTGACAATCTCTTTGACGAAAGAAAAAACCAGGTTAATTTATCGACTACTCAAAAATTAAAACTATACTTCTCAAATGGAGCAAGAGGTCAACTAACAAATCTGCGTAGGTTCTGCAAGACATCAAAAAGAAGCTTAATATCCTCTCTGTTCTTGCAATTTTCGATCATAAACCACGTCCATGCATTTGGAGCCACTTTTTTTTTTTTTTTAACAGATTCAAGAATTTTATCATAGATGTCCTTCACGGTCTCTGCATAATATTACAAGAACCAAATATCGGAGAAAGAACTACACAATTTGTCAAGACACAAATTAGATGGGAAAACGATCAAAACATGTGGGTTCCTCCTTTCCGGTCCTTGCTTCAAAAAGAATATGGTAAACTCGAAATTATCGAATAAGGGGCTGAGTCAACCTATTGCCATGAGCCGGCCCTTTGAATTTCAACATCACATCAACACCTTTTACTGCCAAGAGAAATGCAGCTCCATTTTGTATCAACAAACTAATTCAACCCAGAACTGACATTTAAGAATATGAAGCACTCCACCCGAAGAAACAACTGGACATGATTAATTCTACCATCCCTCCGCTTTAACTTGACTGCACCAGATACACATCCCTCGAACGAGTTACTCAGACTTCCTCATCAATTACCAAAATTCTCCACCCGCGCCCCATATCTAGACATCAAACTCAACCTAAAAAAGGCCCCCGCTAACAAAGAACCGTCGCTCCGGCATCTACAATCCACGTCGAGATCCCTCGGCAGCAATAAACAAAAAAATCTAACGGACGAGAAGCATGCTACCTGCGAAACCGAGGGACTGAGCAGTGGAGGAGAAGGAGGAGCTGCGATCTCGACGTGCCTGCGCACGAATCCGAGCGCATTCCACAACTCGGCGGTCATTCGGAGGGACGAATCCAGCCGAGCCGAGATGAACCGGAGGCTTTAGAATGCGGCAGAGCCTGCGAGCCCTCGCGGCGGCGTGCATAGCTCCGGCGTGATCGAATCAACGAGCCGACGAGTTCCTCGCGCCGGAAGGTCCGTGCTGTTGCCGAGCGAGGTTTTTCGGCCGCTCAGGGTTTTGCGAGGAGGAAGAAGAAATGAGGTAATGTTCGCCTGCGGCGGCGTCTATGGCCACTTACGGTGTGGAACATTCAGAAAACTTTTGCAAACGACACTCTCAAATGGAAATGGACAAATGTTTAGAAATGCTTATTATTTAGCCCAAAAAAAAAAAGAATTATGGCAAGTTGAGAGAAATTGAAATTCCATTTGGGAAGGAAAGTCTTTGTGGGATTAATTGACGATATCTTGATTTTTCATTTTACTAACATTATTATAATTCATCTCCACAAAAAAGATGATATTTAGCTTTCTAAGTTGATTTTTTGGGATTAATTGACCCATTTTGATTTAGTGGTTCTGGAGAGGACTTGTACGTGTATTTGGAATATCGTATAAGTTGAATTTTCTACGTGATTAAGTGCAAACAATTTCATATTTGACACCATATGAATTTTGTGATTTATAAGGTAGATGATATTGGAAAAATATAAAAAAAAATATGTCTCATTTTTAACCCAATGACTTATTACGTACCTCTAAGTTTAAATATACCAAATACATGAGTTTTACCTTTGGAGACCCTTTGCACTTCCGCATCAATTTGCCTCGCATCCTTAGTTTTTCTCAAAAAAATGTCTATCCCCATATCCCAAATTCTTATGTACAAAAAAAAGCACTCGAAGCCAACTGAAAATTAAACCATTCAAACGTGGAACAAAAAACTAAAATAAGTTTTCAAGAAGGAACGGTTTGATATTTTCAATATTGGATTTTCCTTAGATGCATGCGAAAGTTAATTGTAAACAAGGTTTTTCATTGAACTACCCACAGTAAGGTTGGCTTGAAAGCAAAAAAAAAAAAACCACCGATAATAAAAAAAACGAGCTGTCGTTTTCTAGATTCGAGGGAAATACTCCCCTTTTTAACTTGAGCTGCAACTGTCTCCCCTCCACCCTCTATACACAACAGAAAAAACTCCTTCCTTTTGTCAGCCATGGAAACGGACCGCCTAAGCAAATCGAAACTCCAACAGACAGGAAAAAACCCAAAACTTCATTTCAAGGGAGAGAGGATCAATCCTCCAATCTTAATTCCTTTCGATTGACATTCTTTTTTACAACAATGGGTTGTGGGGAGTCGAAGCATGCTGTTGCCACCGGAAACACCATTACCAAAAGCAGGAGTTCAAGCGCCAATCCAGAGAAGAACAAACAAGTGGAACAAAACATTCCTCAGACGGAAGCAATTGGGAATGGCACCGCATTACTTGTGCGACAAGAAATCAATAATGCAGTGAGCCGGGATACGGGAACTACAGCTGATGTTAAGGACATAACTGAACATCCCGGGCCCAAACAAGAAGAAGAGAACAAAGGAGAAGAGACAAAGGCCAAGGATGAAGACAAAGAGGAAGAGAAGCATGTTGAGGAAGAGAGGGAGATCGAGCCGGAACAAGAGCTAGAGCCGGAGATGAAACCGGTAGTAGAAGAGGAAGAGGCAGAGCCTGGGAGATTCATATCCCGCGACTCGCCAGATCGTTACTTCTCTCCGAGAAGAGATGAGGAAGCGCTGGAAGGGAACGTGTCTGAGGGGCTCTCCTCCGAGTACAACTCACCCTGGCATGAACCGGTGAAGGAGGGCGAGTACGGTAAAGTGGTTGTGGAAGAGAAGAATCCAACTGGACTGGAAAAGGCAGAGGAATGGAAGAAGGAAATTGACTCCGCTCCTGATGAGGTACTTGAATGAGTCTTGTGAGATTTAACGTGGATTATGCTTATGCTAATCTACACAACCCGTTTTTTTCCCTTGATTTTGATACATTTACTGTGCATTTGGACATTGACGCGAAGGCCAAGAAGTACAAACATCTCAGACTTGACTGTTTGAGCTGGTTTTCTGATCGAGATGGTTGACTCTATAAAAAGTTTACGGAACCATGTTTCTGTGCAGGAAGTCGTGGCTGATTTAGCAAGTGGAGAAGTAGCTAAGAGCAACTGAATCGAAGAAGCAGCATTGTGAGAACAATTTCCATAACTAATCTCAAGCAGCCTTTTATGTGTTAGTTACTTAGAATAACAGTCATGTAGTTTGGTTCTAGATGCTGAAAATTGTCAGAACAGAGAACAGACTTGAGGTTGGAGCCTGGAATGAAATTTATATCATTTGATATGCGTGCATTGGGGCTGGAGAGACGATCCTAATTTCTATGTAAAAGAAACTCCCAAGGGATGCTGTCACCTTGCGGTGTTACACTCTCAGAAGACAGTTGAAATCGAAAGGATCCTTGAATCACATAAGGTGATCAAATCATAATCAAAGAGTCATGGAGGCTAGATTTAAAGTACTTAAAACAAGTACACTAGCTCAAATGCAATTTGAACATCTAGCTATATCTGAAATAATGACTACGACATTGGCACTTCATTTTAAGACATCAAGTGAATAGCGGCAGTGTATCAAAATTTTATTCTAAACTTGGAATACCTAAAACTAATGTTCTCACAATATCTGAATGCAAGTCCTTGGCGGAGAAAATTTCGTGACTGGTAGTTTGGAAAGTGGAGGGCCACATCTCCAGAACCACATCAGAAAGATCCAATTTTCATGCTTAGATATAAGTAGAGCAATTTTTTTCCTAGTTGTAGTCTGTGAGCTCGGAGCCTAGTATGATCACATTTTCAATGATCACTCAACGTGGACATCTTTATTTCTGAGATGCCTAACAATGTGGGAATGTGCCTGTCCTAATTTTGATGAATTAGTTATAACAGAAGCTGAGGTTCGGTATCAATTCTTCCCCAGATAGAGGAGATTCTCAATCATCCTGACTAGATTATTGAAAAAAGATATATCTATATCAAAATCATCCACGAAATTGTTGATGACCCTTACACTATGCATTAGAAGATGAAAAACACGAAACCCCACTGCTCTTTGGCTGTATATCGGAAAAAAAATAGAGTTACTGAGAATTGTTGATTTTGTCACTATCAAATTACGTTGCGATATCCTATCGAAACAGGATAACCGTGTCTAGCAAATCAGCTTATAATTAATTATCCCTGGAGATTGTCTTCTCTGCCGTTTATTTCAAGGATTTCTTCAAGAGAAGACTTTAAGTAGGCATTGCTGGAGATGGTGCTACAAAAAAAAAAAAAAAAAAAAAAAATGAAGCAGCTGTAACAATGGAATGGTAGACCCGTCTACTTGCATATACGCTCGAAAAAAAAAATACAGGAAATGAAGGTTTGATCAGGATTTGATTACAAGGGTTTGTTGAGCTTTATGGGATTATATACTTGAACAGGTATTACCGACTTCCTTTATATTGGCTTGATCAATGCAGGAATCCGTGCTTACAGAGATGATGAAGAACCGTGCATTGGGGGTAGAGATTGGCATTAAGCTTCTCCAAGCAATCAAGCGGTCAAGAATGTCCATATCGATTTTGTCAAAACATTATGCCTTTATCGAATGGTGTCTCAAGGAGTTAGTTCAGATGCTGGAGTGCAAGAAAACGAAAGAGACAGAACATCATGCTAGTTTTCTTGGATGTGGAACCTTTTGAGGTTTGGTAGCAAGAAACAAGAGGTGATACATTGATGGAACTATTAGCGAACGGAAGGCCACTCCATGGAAGTTCGAGCACTAAAGGTGTTAAATTAATTACTGGAGTGTGAATTCGGATAACGTTTTGTTAAACCGAATTTGTTAATAAAGTTTTTTCCAAGTAGATTTCAATTCGGATAAAGATGAAAAAAAGAAGAAGAAGTATTTCTTCTTTGGATGTCTACGCCGAAGTCTCCGAGAGAATCTGTTTTTCAGGATGGCCGAATTCTTCTTATCCAGGTGGGGCCCAAAAGTCAACAAACTCACGTCCGAAGAAAGAAGACTCTGCAGCACCATTCTGTGAAGCCAAAATAGGAAATTTAGTGGTGGGCCCAAGGTCAAAGTTTTGACCTTGGGCAACACACGTAAACATATATAAACAGAATTCTTTTACAGGTGAAGGATGAAGCCGCCGAAGGAGCTGCGAAAGAAACCCTCCGTACGTGAGAAGCCGCGCACGTCCTCGCCGCTTGAAGAAGATCCCAAGATCTTGAAGCCTCGCGAAGCTGTACGTAGAGAGTTTTGTCGCGCAGTAATTTGTGGCATGAGTTTATACCTTGGAGTTGTTTATTTATAAACACTTTGAGTTTGGGGTTAAATCTAGGTGCGGGAAACACTTGAGCGATTGAGCGATTGTAAACTCTGATTCTCCGATTATAGTGGATTATTTGCTGTTGGCTCTCCCCGTGGACATAGGTACCGATACTTGGATCGAACCACGTAAATTTCTGGTGTCCTTGATTTTCTCGTTAATTTCTCTGGTGATTTCGCGTTGACGTAAATTGCAAGATCCTGTCGTTTCCGCGTATTATATCCCAACAATTGGTATCAGAGCGTGGGGTTGGATTTCTTGATTGTGATTTAGGGCTTTTTGCTTGTCTTTTGTTATTGCAATTATGTCTAAGAGGAAATCTGAGATTGAGAAGTTTGATAGGAGAAATAACTTTGTGTTATGGAGCATCAAGATGCGAGTTTTATTGACAACACAAGGTTTGGCCAAGGCACTAGATGACGAAGATGAGTTGTCGATTATAATGAAAGTCTCAGAGAAGGTAGAGCTTATGCGAAAAGCAAAGAGCATAATCCTGTTAAATTTGTTGGATGAGGTCTTACTAATTATTGAGGAGGAAGATGCCGCAGCATTATGGGCAAAACTTCAAGCACTCTATGTGACAAAAGGTTTGAACAATCGCTTGTATATGTTGAAGAAGATGTTTTAGTTTAGATATACTGAAGATACGCCTATCAGAACCCACCTAGATGAATTTAATAAACTCATGTTGGATCTGAAGAACGTCGGTAAGATACTTGATGATGAAGAATAGGGCATGATGTTGTTAGCCTCTTTACCAGAGTCATGGGAGCACTTTACTGATTCGTTGTTGCAGGGGCGTACTACTATTACCTCAGAAGAGGTAAAGTCCGCCTTATTCTCTAAGGAGTGGCAGAGAAAGTTGCGAGATGACGGTTTGGCGAAAGGAGTAGCGCAAAATCACGCAATAGAAAGTCTAAGGGACGCGTGAAGTGCTTTGAGTGTCACGAAGAGGGGCACATTAGGAGAGATTGTCCAAAGCGAAGAAATAAGGTTGATAAGCAAAATGCTACAAGCAGTGTGGCAAACATTGCTGAGGGGAGCAATAGGGATGCAGAAGCTGTTTTATGTGTGATTGCTACTTCGTCAGGAGATGAATGGGTGCTAGATTCGGGGTGTTCTTATCACATGACGCCTCATAAGAACTGGTTTACTACTTACCAAGCTGCAGATGGTGGTAGAGTTCTTTTGGTGAATAATGCAGTCTGTAAGGTTGTGGGGATAGGGACAATTCGGATCCTGATGCACGATGGGGTGGTTCGCACATTAACAAATGTGAGGCATGTACCGGAGCACAAGAAGAACCTTATTTCTCTGGGGACACTCGATGACATCGGGTGTAAGTACACCGCTGAAGATGGAGTACTGAAGATCTCTCGAGGTGCCATGACAGTGATGAAAGGGAAGAAAGTGAATACTCTCTATCATCTACTGGGAGAGATCGTGACTGGAAGTGCTACTGTTTCATCAAATGAGTTAGATTCTAACTTGACTCAATTATGGCATATGCATTTAGGGCACATGAGTGAGGCAGGTATGACGATGCTGAGTGAAAGGGGGTTGTTGAGTGGTCAGAAAACAAAGAAGCTGGACTTATGTGAGTACTGCATCTATGGGAAGCAACACCAAGCTAAGTTTACTACAACTATTCATTCGATCAAACCACATGTTGAATATATTCATTCAGACGTGATGTGGACATCGAGTCATATCGAGGAGGAGGTGCTAGGGACCCATTGTCTATTCCTACTGGTTCGATTACTCGAGCACGGGCCAAACAATTCAAGCAAAGGTTTGTTGGCGTCATGGTTCGTGATCTTTGGCGTGAAGATGACCTTGGATCAAATCTTGAAGAATTTTGGAAATCTTGGTGCAATTTAATTATCGTGTCACCAAATAATTGACCAAGTCAATTTATATATATATTCTTGTTTAAGAATATTCTAAAATAGGAATATTTTAGAATACAACGCATTAGATTTTTAGGGTTGGTTTCTAGGGTTTGTGTGGCAGCCTATATAAAGGATTTGCCAAATTTCTTTGAGGACGGATATTTTATTTTTTTTTGAGGAAAAGAGTTGAGAGGTTCTCTTTTTACTGCTCTTTTGAGGACTTGACCTAATCAAGATTCTCTTCGACTTATCGAGCGAGATAGCGAATTCTTTCGCTCGTGGCGTCTATAACGTTGGTTGGTTGACACGTGTTTGTCAACAGGTCACGTTCATACCGAGGTTGCCAATCACAGGTTTGATTGGAGGTTGAGGTTTGCAATTCGCACCATCTGGGCCTTCGTAGAAAGATCCTTCCGCAACAATTCACATCATTTTGGTATCAGAGCCAGATTCTACAAGGTCTATTTATCTTTAATTTTCTGTTGATATTCAGCAATTTGAGATTTATTGAGTTAGGGTTTCGGTTCTAGTTAATTTGGGGATCCGATTGTTTTTGTTCTTCCATACGTAGTTGTTTGCTGTTAGTTTTAAATTTTCTTTTCTAGCATCTTAAATTGTATCTCGAGTTCGTCAAAAAAAAAAAAAAAAAAAAAAAAAGTGAAAAAAAAAAAAAGAAGAGAAAGAAAACGCACAAAAAAAAAAAAAGGTGTGCAAGAGAAAAAAAAAAAAACCAGATTTGGCAAAAAGAAATTAGCCGAACAAAAAAAAAAATCAAGAAGGCGACTCGTTTGTTAGTAGACCAAATTGAAACAAAATCAGTAGTGATTTGCGTTTCAATTGGAATTTCGAAAGTTGTACTTGTTGGTTTGAAATTGTTACTTGCTGAAAACAAAATCAATAGTGATCTAATCTTATTTGATTAGTTTGATTGATTGTCGTGAGGGGGTTGAGAGACAGGTTTTGAGCCCAATAAAGAGCTTGTGAAAAGAGAGTACGAGAGGAAAAAGGCAAGAGTGTGTAAGCTTAATTGAGGGTAAAAAAAAGAAAAAAAGAAGCCTCAACTTGAGTTAAACACGAGGGGAGTGACAAACACTTTGAGAGAAACACGTGAGGGAGTGATTGGTGAGGATTTTTTGCGACTAACGTTTACTTGCAGGTCTAAAATATGTCGCACGAAGAAAGTGTGAATCAAAAGAAGATTGGCTCCATACGAAGGGATGAAGCGCTCATGGAAAGCATCCAGCAATTGAAGGCCGTAGTGGAGGAGCTTAGTGGCCGAATGATGGGGAATGACATGAGGGTTGATGGTGACCGAGAGCTACCCCGGGGAAGGCCGCAACATCAGCGAGATGCCTCTAGAACACAACATAGAAGGCAACGGCATATATGATGATGATGAGGCCGACATGGAGGATGATCGAGATGCTCGATTTGAAAGGTAGAATGGAGGCCGAAGGTTTAGACACCGAGGAGATGATGAACTTGGCAACATCAAGATGAAGATTCCTTCCTTCCAAGGGAAGAATGATCCCGATGCGTATCTAGAGTGGGAGAAACGCATGGAGATGGTATTTGATTGCCAACGATATTCTGAGCTCAAAAAGGTAAAAATTGCAGCTGTTGAATTTACTGATTATGCTATAATTTGGTGGGATCAACTTGTGACTAGTAGGAGGCGCAATGGTGAAAGACCGATAGAGACGTGGGATGAGATGAAAGCGGTGATGAGAAGGCGTTTTGTACCTAGTCATTACCACCGAGATTTGTTTCAAAAGTTACAAAATCTCACACAAGGCAATAAGAGCGTGGAAGAGTATCACAAGGAGATGGAGATTGCCATGATCCGTGCTAATGTGATGGAGGATCGTGAGGCCACAATGTCAAGATTTTTGAGTGGTTTGAGTCGAGACATAGCAAGGGTGGTAGAGCTGCAACACTATGTTGAATTGGAGGAATTGGTGGACAAAGCCATCAAAGTTGAGCGGCAATTGAAGTTGGACCGAAATCACAAGAGTGGAGGAGGTTCAAATCAGAATTGGAGATCCAATTGGAAGAGAGATGATAAGCCAAATTGGAGAGGAAACAACACCAAAACCGAAACCTCAAAGGAGAAGGAGAGGGACGGTAAAGTTGGAACAAATCCGGTTTCGGGTAAAATCGAAAACCCTAACACTAGAACTCGTGAAATTAAATGTTTCAAGTGTTTGGGCAGGGGTCATATGGCGAATCAATGCCCTAATAGGAGGGTGATGATCATGACTGGACATGGTGTTATTGAGTCCGAAAGTGAAAGGGAAGAAGAGGATGACGAGATGCCACCATTGGAGGATTGTAGTGATGCGAAGTGGCTATAAAAGGAGACTTATTGGTGGTTAGGCGTTCTCGAGTGTGCAAGTAAAGGAGGAGGAGCATCACCAACAAAGAGATAATTTGTTTCATACAAGATGTGTGGTGAATGGTAAGATTTGTAGTATGATAATTGATGGAGGTAGTTGTGCGAATGTGGCAAGTTGTATTATGGTGGATAAGTTGGGTTTGAAGACAACAAAGCACCCTAGGCCTTATAGACTTCAATGGTTAAATCATAGTGGTGAGGTGAAAGTATTGAAGCAAGTTCGAATTCCATTTGAGATAGGGAGATACAAGGACGAGGTAGAGTGTGATGTTGTACCTATGCAAGCGGGTCATATTTTGCTTGGAAGACCATGGCAATATGATCGAAAGGTACATCATAATGGATATACTAATCGTTATTCATTGGTGAAGAATCAAAAGACTTATACCTTGGTACCAATGACACCTAGTGAGGTGTATCAAGATCAATTAAAGTTACAACGAGAAGCCGAGAGAGAGAGAAAAGGTGAGAAATCCGAGGGCTTGCGTGGTGTGTCTGAGATGCAAGGAAAAGGAGAGGCCGAGAGAAGAATTGTGGTAAAAACCGAGGGAAAAGAAGAGAGGAAAGAAAAGAGGCAAAATAATTTTTATGCAAAATCAAGTGAAGTGAGGAGAGCTTTAGTTCTAGATCGACCAATGCTTGTACTTGTGTACAATGAGGTTTTGTTTTCTACTAACGATCTTGACCCAAGTTTGCCTAGTCCTATTGTGTCTTTATTGCAAGAATTTGTAGATGTTTTTCCTGATGAACTTCCTGGAGAGATACCACCGATTCGAGGCATAGAACATCAAATTGACTTGATTCCTGGTGCGCCATTACCTAATCGACCCGCATATCGAAGTAATCCCGAGGAGACAAAGGAACTTCAGCGGCAAGTTAGCGAACTTTTGGAACGAGGGTATATGAGAGAGAGTCTTAGCCCGTGCGCCGTCCCTATTTTGTTAGTGCCAAAGAAGGATGGAACTTGGCGAATGTGTGTCGATTGCCGAGCAATCAATAATATTACGGTAAAGTATCGACATCCTATTCCTAGGTTAGATGACATGTTGGATGAGTTGCATGGTTCTTGCGTTTTCACTAAGATCGATTTGAAAAGTGGCTATCATCAAATTAGGATGAAAGAAGGTGATGAATGGAAAACTGCATTTAAGACCAAGTATGAATTATATGAGTGGTTAGTAATGCCGTTTGGATTAACTAATGCACCGAGCACGTTTATGCGACTTATGAATCATGTTTTGCGTGCTTTTATTGGTCGATTTGTGGTTGTCTACTTCGATGACATCTTGATTTATAGCCGAAGTCCTGATGACCATATTGAGCATGTGCGAGCTGTCTTGCAGGTTTTAAGGGCCGAGCAATTATACGCTAATCTAAAGAAGTGCTCTTTTGTTACCAACAAATTAGTACTTCTAGGATTTGTTGTTAGTGCTAATGGTATACAAAGGTTGATGAAGAAAAGGTTAAAGCAATCCGTGAATGGCCAACGCCTAAGACCATAGGAGAGGTGCGTAGCTTTCATGGATTGGCGAGTTTTTATCGACGATTTGTGAGAAATTTCAGCACCATTGCCGCACCTTTAACTGAGGTTATCAAGAAGCACGTGGGTTTCACGTGGGGAGAAGAGCAAGAGAAAGCCTTTAATATGTTAAAAGATAAGTTAACTAATGCTCCTTTGTTATCTTTGCCGAATTTCAGTGCTACTTTTGAGATAGAGTGCGATGCTTCTGGTACAGGAATTGGAGCCATGTTGATGCAAGGAGGGCGTCCCATAGCTTATTTCAGCGAAAAATTGAGTGGAGCAACATTGAATTATCCTACTTATGATAAGGAGATGTATGCTTTAGTGCGAGCTTTGGAGACTTGGCAACATTATTTATGGCCAAAGGAGTTTGTGATCCACACCGACCATGAGACCTTGAAGTACTTGAAAAGACAGCAAAAGTTGAATAAAAGACATGCCAAATGGATGGAGTTCATTGAGACTTTTCCATATGTGATCAAGTACAAGAAAGGTAAGGAAAATGTGGTAGCCGATGCACTTTCTCGAAGGTATGCGATTCTAACTATTTTAGAAGCAAAGTGTCTAGGTTTTGAGCATATCAAGGGCTTATATATTGATGATGATGACTTTGGGAGAGTCTATGAAGCATGTGAACACGCTGCATTTGATAAATTTTATAGGCATGAAGGTTATCTTTTCGTGAAAACAAACTATGTTTGCCTAAGTGTTCTTTGCGTGAATTGTTGGTGCGAGAAGCGCATAGTGGTGGTTTAATGGGGCATTTTGGCATTAATAAGACTTATGAAGTGTTGTATGAACATTTTTATTGGCTACATATGAAGAGAGATGTCACACGTGTTTGTGAGAGATGCATTGCTTGTAAGCAATCGAAGTCTACAACTAAACCGCATGGCTTGTATACACCATTACCTATTCCAACGCATCCTTGGATTGATATTTCTATGGATTTTGTGTTAGGATTGCCTAGGTCTAAGTATGGTAGAGATTCTATTTATGTGGTTGTTGATCGGTTTTCAAAGATGGCTCATTTTATACCTTGTCATAAAACTGATGATGCATCCCATATTGCTAATTTATTCTTTAAGGAGGTTGTACGTTTGCATGGCATGCCTAGATCGATTGTTTCGGATCGAGATTCTAAATTTCTTAGCTACTTTTGGAAAACGTTGTGGAAAAAACTAGGAACACGGTTATTATTTTCTACTACTTGTCATCCACAGACCGATGGTCAAACCGAGGTAGTTAATAGAACTTTAGGGGCATTGTTGCATGCTATTATTAAAAAGAATATAAAATCTTGGGAAGACTGTCTACCACATGTTGAATTTGCATATAATAGGAGCATGCATTCTGCTACTAAATTTACACCATTTGAGGTTGTCTATGGTTTTAATCCATTAACTCCGTTAGATTTAACCCCTTTACCTGTTGATAAGCATGTGGATTTAGATGGAGCAAAGAAAGCTGAATTTTTCAAGTCGTTGCATGAAAAGACGCGCACAAATATTGAGCGCAAGACTCGAGCAATATGCAAGGCAAGCTAACAAAGGGCGCAAGGAAGTGGTGTTTGAACTCGGCGATTGGGTTTGGGTTCATATGCGCAAAGAGAGATTTCCGAGCAGCGACATTCTAAGTTATTACCGCGAGGGGATGGACCATTCATGGTTTTGGAAAGAGTTAACAATAATGCTTACAAGCTTGATCTTCCAGGTAAGTATGGCGTTAGTGCCACATTTAATGTATCTGACTTGACTCTTTTTTATGCCAGTGATGATTTGAGGACAAATCCTTTGCACGGGGGAGGGAATGATGTGGACATCGAGTCATATCGAGGAGGAGGTGCTAGGGACCCATTGTCTATTCCTACTTGGTTCGATTACTCGAGCACGGGCCAAACAATTCAAGCAAGCTGTTGGCGTCATGGTTCGTGATCTTTGGCGTGAAGATGACCTTGGATCAAATCTTGAAAAATTTTGGAAATCTTGGTGCAATTTAATTATCTTGTCACCAAATAATTGACCAAGTCAATTTATATATATATTCTTGTTTAAGAATATTCTAAAATAGGAATATTTTAGAATACAACGCATTAGATTTTTAGGGTTGGTTTCTAGGGTTTGTGTGGCAGCCTATATAAAGGATTTGCCAAATTTCTTTGAGGACGGATATTTTTTTTTTTTTTGAGGAAAAGAGTTGAGAGGTTCTCTTTTTACTGTTCTTTTGAGGACTTGACCTAATCAAGATTCTCTTCGACTTATCGAGTGAGATAGCGAATTCTTTCGCTCGTGGCGTCTATAACGTTGGTTGGTTGACACGTGTTCGTCAACAGGTCACGTTCATACCGAGGTTGCCAATCACAGGTTTGATTGGAGGTTGAGGTTTGCAATTCGCACCATCTGGGCCTTCGTAGAAAGATCCTTCCGCAACAATTCACATCAAGACGTCTGGGGCCCGTCTTCGGTTCCTTCGAAAGGAGGTGCTCGATATATGCTGACTTTTATCGACGATTATTCGAGGAAGGTATGGGTATACTTTCTGAAGCACAAATATGATGTGTTTGATCGGTTCAAATAATTTAAGGCATTGATTGAGAAGCAGTCAGATAAGCAGATCAAGTGCCTGAGAACCGATAATGGCATGGAGTTCTGTGGTAAAGATTTTATCGAGTTCTGCGAGAAAGAAGGTATTGTAAGACACTGCACAATACCTAGGACACCACAGCAGAATGGCGTGACAGAACGGAAGAACATAATCTTGCTTGAGCAAGCTCGATGCATGCTTTCGCATGCAGGACTTGGCAAGGAATTTTGGGCTGAAGCAGTGAACATGTCATGTTACCTGGTAAATCGATCTCCATCGTTTGCTATCGAGTGGAAGACTCCTGAGGAAGTATGGTCGGGGAAACCTGTTGACTATTCCAGATTACGAATATTCGGATGTCCTGCGTATGCTCATGCGAGTGATGGTAAGCTTGAGCCGAGGGCGAAGAAGTGCATATTTCTGGGTTATACACAAGGGGTGAAAGGCTACCGGTTGTGATGCACTGATCCCAGATCACCCAGTTTTCTAATAAGCAGAGATGTAATCTTCGACGAGACTGCAATGCTTCAACAGAGGAGTTCTGAGACACAACCAGCAAAGAAGACAGATCATGGTGTCATAAGTGAGGTGGAGCTTCAGGTGGAGACTCCAGAGACCTCGAAGGTAACAGAGGTTGAGACTGCAGATGAAGCCGCAATTCCTGAAGTTAGTGATAGTGAACAACCAGCAAAGCCGCAGCAGACTATAGCCGCAGATATAGAGAGAAGGCAAATTAAACCACCGGTACGTTATGGTTATACAGATATTGCTTATGCATTGACTGTAGGTGATGAGGTGGAGACAAATGAGCCTTCATGGCTAGGGGCTATGAATGAAGAGATGGAATCACTTCATTTAAATCAGACATGGGAGTTGGTCTAAGTACCAAAGAGCCAAAAGATTATTGGAAGTAAATGCGTCTTCAAACGGAAGGAGGGCATTCTTGGTGTTGAGGCAGCGATGTATAAGGCGAGACTTGTGGCGAAAGGATATACACAGCGTGAGGGTATTGACTACAATGAGGTGTTCTCTCCTGTGGTAAGACATACTTCTATTCGTGTTTTACTTGCCTTAGTTGCTTCGCAGGATCTCGAGTTAGAGCAGCTAGATGTGAAAATTGTGTTTCTTCACGGTGAGTTGGAGGAGCAGATTTACATGAGGCAACCAGAGGGATTTGCTATTCCAGGTAAGGAAGATCATGTTTGCTTGTTAAAGAAATCTTTGTATGGGCTGAAACAATTTCCTAGGCAGTGGTATAAACGTTTTGATGCTTTCGTGGCTAGTCAAAACTATTCAAAAAGTCAGATGGACAGTTGCGTTTACTTTAGGAGATTGGATAATGGTTTGATTTATCTACTTTTATATATTGATGATATGCTGATAGCAGCTAAGGATATGTCTAATATTGATGTGTTGAAGAGGCAGTTAAATGCTGAATTTGAGATGAAAGATTTAGATGCTACAAAGAAAATTTTGGGTATGGAGATTTTGCGTGACAGGACTGTAAGAGTTTTACGTTTGTCTCAAAAGAAATATATTGAGAAGATTGTGGCACGTTTTAACATGCAGTCAGCGAAATCTGTAAGTACACCTTTAGCGAAGCACTTTAAACTTTCAGAAAAATTATCACCGCAGATTGATGAGGAGGATGAGCATATGTCCCGTGTTACTTATTCTAGTGCCGTGGGTAGTATTATGTATGCTATGGTGTGCACTAGGCTTGATATTCCCAAGCTGTGAGCGTGGTTAGTCGTTATATGAAGCATTCTGGTAAAGCTCATTGGGAAGCTGTGAAGTGGATCCTCAGATATTTGAAGGGGACAACAGACGTGGGTATAGTATACCGGAGGGACAACAATGGCAGTGAGACCATTGGTTTTGTGGATTCGAATCACGCCGGTGACTTGGATGATTGCAGGTCTTTAGCAGGGTACGTGTGTACGCTAGTAGGTTAGTTGGAAAGCATCCTTACAGGATCACATTGCCTTGTCTTCGACTGAGGCAGAGTACATGGCACTAACCTTTGTAGCAAAGGAGGCGATATGGTTATAAAGTTTGCTCTCAGACTTTGGGTTAGAACAGAAAAGTGTGGATATATACTGTGATAATCAAGGTGCGATATATTTGGCGTATAATCCAGTTTATCATGAGCGAACGAAGCATATCAACATCAGATACCACTTCATCCGAGATGTCTTAGCTAAGGATATTGTTACTGTTAAAAAGATTGTTACAGCAGATAACCCGGCAGACATAATGACTAAGTCTGTTCCTGTGACGAAGCTCAAGCATTGCTTGAGCTCTATTGGCGTCTGTGAAGAGTGAGCGCCCGTCGAGGCGTTGAGAGAACAGTATAGATGATGAGCACTATAACTTGGCTTCAAATATCGAGCCAAGATAAAGAAATGTTAAATTAATAACTCGAGTTTGAATTCGGATAACGTTTTGTTAAACCGAATTTGTTAATAAAGTTTTTCCCAAGTAGATTTCAATTCGGATAAAGATGAAAAAAAGAAGAAGAAGTATTTCTTCTTTGGACGTCTACGCCGAAGTCTCCGAGAGAATCTGTTTTTTAGGATGGCCGAATTCTTCTTATCCAGGTGGGGCCCAAAAGTCAACAAACTCACGTCCGAAGAAAGAAGACTCTGCAGCACCATTCTGTGAAGCCAAAATAGGAAATTTAGTGGTGGGCCCAAGGTCAAAGTTTTGACCTTGGGCAACACACGTAAACATATATAAACAGAATTCTTCTGCAGGTGAAGGATGAAGCCGCCGAAGGAGCTGCGAAAGAAACCCTACGTACGTGAGAAGCGGCGCACGTCCACGCCTCTTGAAGAAGATCCCAAGATCTTGAAGCCTCGCGAAACCGTACGTAGAGAGTTTTGTCGCGTGGTAATTTGTGGCATGAGTTTATACCTTGGAGTTGTTTATTTATAAACACTTTGGGTTTGGGGTTAAATCTAGGTGCGGGAAACACTTGAGCGATTGTAAACTTTGATTTTCCGATTTTAGTGGATTATTTGCGGCTAGCTCTCCCCGTTGACGTAGGTACCGATACTCGGACCGAACCACATAAATTTCTGGTGTCCTTGATTTTCTCGTTAATTTCTCTGGTGATTTCGCGTTGACGTAAATTGCAAGATCCTGTCGTTTCCACGTATTATATTCCAACAAAAGGGAGGGGACGTATAAAGCATGCCCGACAGATCATTCAGAAATCGCGCCAGAAATGGCATTGTTCACCGGGGTTTGACTTTTTCTTAGCTTAAGTATATGTTGTAAGTCCATTTTCATTCTTTCACTTGGCGAATAATTTCAACAAGGATTCTGTCCAAACGAGGTCTTAAATTTTTTCTAATTTGGTTTTGCCTGACAATCCGTTGGTCAACCCAAATTTCCAATTCCAAGTGTTCTTCTACTCCCCAAGTATCAACCTCAAAAGTGACTTAGAGAAAACATTCATCAAGATGGTTTTTAGCGAGTTGAAAAAGGGTTATTCAGTACTATCAGATTGCTTGGTTAAAGTAGATAACCGCGTGAGTGAAATCATGAGAATGATTGGCCCTTATATAGATGAAACACTGATTGCTGGTACCCATGGAGTGGGCGGTGCTAGAAAGACCACTCTTGTCATAATCATCTACAATCAACTTTCACCTGATTTCGAAGATTGTTGTTTCCTTTCTAACATTTTAGAAACTTCGAAGGTGAAGGGTGGTGAGTAATTGCAGAATTAGCTCATCTCGACATCCTCAAAAGGAAATGGACAAATATAAGTAACCGTGATGAAGGGATTAAGATGATTAAAGATAGGCTGTGTTTCGAAGGTTTCTTCTCATCAATGATGTCGAAATAAAGAATCAATTGAATGCATTGATGGGCAAGGGTGATTGGTTTTGTGAAGGAAGTAAGCTTATCATCTCTAGAGAAACAAATAGGTTCTCAATGTCCAGAAGTGGATTGGACCTATGAAATTAATTGCATGGATTTTGACAAATCTCTTCAATCTTTCGGCAGACATGCCTTTAGAAGAGATTGTCTTTTGGATGATTATCTTGCCCACACCAGAAATGCAGTATGCACTTCCTCTAACTCTCGAGATTGTTCTTTCTTGATTAAAGGAACGATAATACCCCAACCCCTTAAAATAGTGAATTTGAATAAATGCATCTTCAACAGGTGGAGATATTACCCGATCTAAGTAATCTCAATAAATTAGGGTCGCTTGTAGTATTCCATTGTGGAAATCTGGTTGAGATTCAAGGCGAACTCCCACCATCTTTGAAAAAGTTGGAGATTAATCAATGTGGATCTTTACAAAAGGTGCCTGATTTGTCAAGCTCGAAGAGATTGCAACAAGTTAAAATATGGGGTTTCAGGAAATTAGATGTGGAGGATCTATCGAATTTGAAGACACTATCAATTCTTTCCATCTGTTATTGTGCTATCTCAGAGATTCGAGGCCTTGATCGTTTGGAGAACCTACGAGTATTGTCACTTTTGGAACTTCAATAGGTGCAGATATTACCCAATCTAAATAATCTCAATAAACTATAGACTCTTCGAGTATTTGTTTGTTGTGATCTGGTTGAGATTCAAGGCGAACTCCCACCATCTTTGGAAGAATTGGTTATTTGTGAATGTGGATCTTTACAAAAGTTGCCTGATTTTGTCAAGCTTGAAGAGACTGCAAAAAGTTAAAATAATGAAGCAAATTGTAGCTGCCGACTCCTTTCTTCTTCATTAAGTATACTTAATTCATAAGCAAGTGTAGTCTAGTAATCTAGAGTTTTCCAAAAATGGATCATATTTTAACAATTTGCAATAAGTCTGGGAAAAGATCGCATTGTCTAATGGATATCGCGTTGATGTAAATATCAAGTTGCTATAACTTTGCCCAGAACGTGTAATTTTGTATCCGGGATATTCTATCAAACAAGTTGACTGCATGGACTAACTTGAATTAAAAACACACAAAGTCAACTCTTCTCTCTACCGTATGATTCGACGAGCGATACCCCGAGAATCTTGAGCAAAAGGCACACAAAATTCACTTTCTCAGAAGACAGACATGGGGAAGTGCAGTTTTCTGATTCGATCAATCTACTGGGAAGGAAGCAGGGCATCGGCGAGCGGGAGGAAGCTGAAGACGCCGTCAGAGGCATGAGTGCGCCCGTGGAGGGCAAGGAAGGATTGTCGACGAAGGGCCAGCGTACAAGCTAGGCCCGGTGGCTAATGAGAGACGGCCATTTGAGGGCATGTGCAAGATCACGATGTCGAACAAAATCAAGGTGTTCTTTCGTAACACAAACACTTTTGAGTTGCTCAAAATCTGCGCTTCTCCGTGTGTATATGTTGTCTTCACCTACATTTAGAGACGATGGAGGCCACGACCGCAAAGATCTGCGCTTTCCCCGTGAGGAACGCATGACCCACGGCCGTCACTACCGCAATCTTGCCCGTTCGCATGTTCTCCGTGCGTGAATATATATATATATATATATATATATATATAAGACTGTCGATGATATTAGCTCACGTATAATGACGTGGCAGTCTAAGTGTTTAAAAGGAGAGAAGGGAAAAAAATCAGAAAAATCATAAGAAACCAAACGTCCTCTTTGTCCGCCTTAAATTGTCGACCGTACCACATAAGACTGTCGATGATAATTGAATCATCACGTCACCGATTTTCATAGAAAATCAGTTAAAGGAATTATGTTTGAATTATCAAAATGTTTAAGATTAAATTGATAAAGTTGAAAATTTTAAAATTAAATTCCATACAGTAAATTAAGGATTGATTTAGTAATTTCTCAAATCACACTCTAACAGGACACACTAACCCAACCCCCGAGGATTAGAAAGTAGGAAGGTCGAATTAAAATTCTGATCGTTATCTTCAAATTACTTCAAATATTTCTCCTTTTATCGTATAGAGTTCGACTCCGAAAGATCAAATATTGTTTAATTATCCAATTCCACTACAGAAAAATTGTTCATGGATCCCAATATAATTAAAAGTGACATGAACTTGAGAGAATGACAAGTTGACAACAGAAGATAGGATCGAATATTACGTACTTACACATTAAATAGGTTACTAGTAATTCTGCCCTAACTTGGTAGCACTCTTTGTAAATTTTTTGTGACGACGGTCAATTTTTCTAAAATCTTAAGCCTATTTATTGAAGGCATGGTCAATATTTAAATACTCTAACGCTACCCTCATGCATAAGCTAAATATTGGTCTAAGACTAAAGTGTAGAAATATCTAATTGAAGAGGCAAATAGAGACTTGATAAGACTTGAATGCGGGAACTCTTGCTTAGGCATTGTTTAAAATCTAAGTACTCCAATACTCTTCACGCATTAGATTTCAGCTAATATACTCAATGTAGACTATAGAATTTGTGCTTTTATATATATATATCAATGGAATACTTATAGAATTGGATATTCATACATTACTCAAGTAAGTATACAAACCATTCTGATAGAACATAAGTGGTAAACTAGAATAGAAATGATGACTAATGATCAAGCTTTTTACCCTTTTATCAATTGATGATTGTAATTCAGATAGAACCAAGTGTGATTAATTTAACTGTATTTAGTATTATACACGGAATGGTGACAGGTTGGATTGTCATTAAGAGATGACATTCACAATGCTAAAGAGATCTCACTGTAATTATCATTCTATTTATTTAAATTGTGAACCATTTCCACTTTATAAAAGAGAAATCAATTGAAGACGAGCTGATGATACCTGGTCACCTAGGAGAAACATCTGAAAGGGTCACTTCATTAACAGTGGAAGTTTTGTGAATTAGACCGATAGGATTGAGTGTTCTCACATTTCTCCCAACTGAGAATGCAAGCAAAGATGGTCGGGTAAGTGGGATAGTATCGGCTCCTAGCATATGAACCACAGGTGACATGGTTGGTCGATCTATTGGGTCTTCTTGAACACACAATAGACCGATGTGTATGCACTTCACCACTTGAACTGCATCACATGACTCTTTGATTGATGGATCGGTAAGTTCCAAACTTCAACCTTCGGACCACAACTTCCATGCTTGTCATTTTGGAAGGGAAGTAAGCAAGGACAATTGCACATAATTCTGAGGTTTCATATTTAAAAAGTGAGGTGACTAGGAACATAAAAGGGTGAGAAGGCTTTCACCATGCTCTTGGAGATGAAAACCATTATTCTTTCGCCTACTTATCATCTCTAGCAAGAGAACTCCAAAACTGAAGACATCTGATTTAACAGAAAATAGTCTTTGCATCACATATTCTGGTGCCATGTATCCACCGACCGAAATTATAAGATGAAGTGCAATTACTTGGAAGTAAGAAACAATTGTTGAGAAATATTGTGAGTAATAAGGGTAAAATAGTAACTTAGTTATGATTAGGGTTAAGCACATATGAGCATATATATTTGTAATCCTTTTTCACTTTTTAATATATATAGAAAATAATTATCTCTTTCACATGGTATCAGAGCAAGGTTGGTCGGAACCCTAGACGACGGAGCAGCCACTTGCCGCTGCAACTCGCCGGAATAGTTGGCTGTCGTCGCCGCTCATCGTTGAAACCTCCTACTACTCGGACGTCCCTCTTCCTTTCTCTCGCTTCTTCGTGCGGCTCACGTGCGCAACTCGTGCGGCTTGCGTGCGCGGCTCGTGCGGATAGTTTTGTGAATTAGACCGATAGGATTAAGTGTTCTCACATTTCTCCCAACTGAGAATGCAGGCAAAGATGGTCGGGTAATTGGGATAGTATCGGCTCCTAGCATATGAACCACAAGCGACATGGTTGGTCTATCTATTGGGTCTTCTTGAACGCATAATAGACCGATGTGTATGCACTTTACCACTTGAACTGCATCACATGACTCTTTGATTGATGGATCGGTAAGTTCCAAACTTCGACCTTCGGACCACAACTTCCATGCTTGTCATTTTGGAAGGGAAGTAAGCAAGGACAATTGCACATAATTCTGAGGTGTCATATTAAAAAGTGTGGTGACTAGGAACATACAAGGGTGAGAAGGCTTTCACCGTGCTCTTGGAGATGAAAACCGTTATTCTTTCGCCTACTTATCATCTCTAGCAAGAGAACTCCAAAACTGAAGACATCTGATTTAACAGAAAATAGTCCTTGCATCGCATATTCCTGTGCCATGTATCCACCGACCGAAATTATGCGATGAAGTGCAATTACTTGGAAGTAAGAAACAATTGTTGAGAAATATTGTGAGTAATAAGGGTAAAATAGTAACTTAGTTATGATTAGGGTTAAGCACATATGAGCATATATATATGTAACCCTTTTTCACTTTTTAATATATATAGAAAATAATTATCTCTTTCACATGGTATCAGAGCAAGGTTGGTCGGAACCCTAGATGACGGAGCAGCCACTTGCTGCTGCGACTCGTCGGAATAGTTGGCTATCGCCACCGCTCATCGTTGAAACCTCCTGCAACTCAGACGTCCCTCTTCCTTTCTCTCGCTTCTTCGTGCGGCTCACGTGCGCGGGCACGCGGCTCGTGCGGATAGTTTTGTGAATTAGACCGATAGGATTGAGTGTTCTCACATTTCTCCCAACTGAGAATGCAGGCAAAGATGGTCGGGTAAGTGGGATAGTATCGGCTCCTAGCATATGAACCACAGGCGACATGGTTGGTCGATCTATTGGGTCTTCTTGAACGCACAATAGACCGATGTGTATGCACTTTACCACTTGAATTGCATCACATGACTCTTTGATTGATGGATCGGTAAGTTCCAAACTTCGACCTTTGGACCACAACTTCCATGCTTGTCATTTTGGAAGGGAAGTAAGCAAGGACAATTGCACATAATTCTGAGGTTTCATATTAAAAAAGTGTGGTGACTAGGAACATACAAGGGTGAGAAGGCTTTCACCGTGCTCTTGGAGATGAAAACCGTTATTCTTTTGCCTACTTATCATCTCTCGCAAGAGAACTCCAAAACTGAAGACATATGATTTAACAGAAAATAGTCCTTGCATCCCATATTCCGGTGCCATGTATCCACCGACCGAAATTATTCGATGAAGTGCAATTACTTGGAAGTAAGAAACAATTGTTGAGAAATATTGTGAGTAATAAGGGTAAAATAGTAACTTAGTTATGATTAGGGTTAAGCACATATGAGCATATATATTTGTAACCCTTTTTCACTTTTTAATATATATAGAAAATAATTATCTCTTTCACATGGCATCAGAGCAAGGTTGGTCGGAACCCTAGATGACGGAGCAGCCACTCGCCACTACGACTCGCTAGAATAGTTGGCTATCGCCGCCGCTCATCGTTGAAACCTCCTGCCACTCGGACGTCCCTCTTCCTTTCTCTCACTTCTTCGTGCGGCTTGCGTGCGCGGCTCATGCGGATAGTTTTGTGAATTAGACCGATAGGATTGAGTGTTCTCACATTTCTCCCAACTGAGAATGCAGGCAAAGATGGTCGGGTAAGTGGGATAGTATCGACTCCTAGCATATGAACCACAAGCGACATGGTTGGTCGATCTATTGGGTTTTCTTGAACGCACAATAGACCGATGTGTATGCACTTTACCACTTGAACTGCATCACATGACTCTTTGATTGATGGATCGGTAAGTTCCAAACTTCGACCTTCGGACCACAACTTCCATGCTTGTCATTTTGGAAGGGAAGTAAGCAAGGACAATTGCACATAATTCTGAGGTTTCATATTAAAAAAATGTGGTGACTAGGAACATACAAGGGTGAGAAGGCTTTCACCGTGCTCTTGGAGATGAAAACCGTTATTCTTCCGCCTACTTATCATCTCTAGCAAGAGAACTCCAAAACTGAAGACATCTGATTTAACAGAAAATAGTCCTTGCATCGCATATTCCGATGCCATGTATCCACCGACCGAAATTATGCGATTACAATTACTTGGAAGTAAGAAACAATTGTTGAGAAATATTGTGAGTAATAAGGGTAAAATAATAATTTAGTTATGATTAGGGTTAAGCACATATGAGCATATATATTTGTAACCCTTTTTCACTTTTTAATATATATAGAAAATAATTATCTCTTTCACAACAATGAAAAGCTATTTTCTATATTTAAACTTCTGTAATATGTATATGCTCATTTTGGTGTTGTTGAGCTGATCATCAGAGTTCTTTGTTGGCCTAGTGAATCATTCAAATATATGACAAATGTAGAAAGATATTAAAGAACTTACTATGTTCCAACAACCTTATTCGTGTTCGCCTCATCTTGATTTACACCAAAGATCCTTGCCATTCCGAAATCAGATATCTTTGGATTCATCTCGCCATCTAGTAAAATATTACTAGCTTTCAGATCCCTATGGATAATTCTTAGGTGAGAATCCTCATGAAGATATAGAAGCCCCTGAGCTATTCCAAAGGTGATGTTCATGCGCATCTTCCAATCTAAAGATTGCCCCATAGTTGAACCTGTCGATCATGAGAGACTCAGATGAACATCAACTATATAAAACTAAAACTAACTAGCTAAAATATTCATTGCATCTGCTAAAGCTCAAACCAAAAAGGAAGACATCCAGGCTTTTGTTGGGCATGTATTCATATATCAAGAGTTTGTCATGCTCTTCCAAGCAGCATCCCAATAATCGAACAAGGTTCCTATGTTGTAGTCTAGCAATCGAGATCACTTCGTTCTTAAACTCGATAAGTCCTTGGCCTGAGGTTCTTGAAAGCCTTTTAACTACAATTTCTTTTCCATATGCCAATGTGCCCTGAAACGGGGTAATGTCAGTAGTGAAATCCCTATATGAGAATTAGCAATGATAACCAAATTCAAATCAGTTCATGTTTGGATAATAACCGCCAGTTTTCCCAATTTTCCCATAAACAGGTGTTGAGTCGCTTCAATGCTTACCTTGTACATGGGGCCAAACCTGTCTTCCCCAAGTTTACATTCATTGGAGAAGTTTTGTGTGGCCGCACGTATAATGTCTAATCGTATCAGAGATAATTCTTGAGAAGCCACTAGCTTTTCTCCTCGAGATCTTTCCTTTGAAAACTCTTCTCCAATTTCTCGTCTTAGATGAAGTGGCGAACCTCTGGGCTGTTTTCCTTCTACGAGAGTCCAAGAGCTTACTCTCGTTAGATAAAGGTTAGAAGATGGTCATTCCAATGGCAAGAAAGATGAATTCACTCATACCTTTCTTCAATCTCTTTGTCCTCCTTAAAAATATAAACGAACCCATGATGATTATTAGTAACCCCGATCCAATTACTGAGCTAACTTTTGCAATCCATGGATTTCGTTTGACCCCTGTCAAGAAAGGAAAATTCCTTGCATCTAAACATACCACAAATCCGCAGACTCTTTCTTTCACCAAATGTAAATAGTACCAAGAACTCGTTGAAAGCAAGAGAGTATGATCATAGTTAAGATCGTAAAAGAAAGTCAAGTGCAATATGATACAGAAAACAACATATATTGAGAATTAGAAGAAACGGAATGACACCATTATACGCTTACCATGACAAATTGTGTGCCCATTTTGAGAATTAGATAACTCATACCTTCACTGCCGGACTCAATGCTAGTTTTGTTTGTTGTAGAAGGTGCTGGTGCTTGTCCTCTAGGTTCCCCACTAAGATTCATTTGGTACCGTACATTACAACTCGGCTGAAGAATTCTCGCACCTCCCCTTTTAAAATGAAGAGCAGGCGTGTGCGTCGCACGTGCGCGTGGGGCCGATGCGAAGATGCAAGCTCGTGCGTCGCACGTGCGCGTGGGGCCGATGAGAAGACGCAAGCTCGTGCGTCGCACGTGCACGCGGGGCCAATGCAAAGACGCAGGTACGTGCGTCACACGTGCGCGCGGGGCCGATGCGTGCATGTGCGTGGGGGCCGCCAATGGTGGTACCGTACATTACAACTCGGCTGAAGAATTCTCGCACCTCCCCTTTTAAAATGAAGAGCAGGTGCGTGCGTCGCATGTGCATGCAGGGCCGATGCGAAGACGCAGGCACGTGCGTCGCATGTGCGCGCGGGGTCGATGCGAAGACGTAGGCGCGTGCGTCACACGTGCGCGTGAGGCCGATGCGCGGGGGCCGCCGATGGTGCGTGCACGGCACTCGCTAGCTGACATCATCGTGATGTCAGCTGCGCACGCGTGCCGCACGTGCCGGGTCGGACGGACCGACCCGACCCGACCCGGTTGACCTCGACCGGTCGACTGTTGACAACCGTTGACCGTTGACAACAGTTGACCATTTACGACCGTTGACCGTTGACTTTGACCGTTGACAAAAAAAAAATGTGTTTCTTTTTCCAATTAAGTCTATGTGGATTATATGTAATCCCTTATTTGTTATGCATTTATTGCAGAAACAATGCCTCCCCTTAGGTTGCGCACACCTATTTGTGCAATTACTGATGAACAAAAGAAAAGACTTTCTAAGTTGATAGCTGAGCTGACTGATAATCGATGGGAGAGTGGCGACTTAATTAATTACGTTCTTGAAGTCAACAGGAGAATACAAAAGGTCATATGGAATGGTCGTCCCATGCCACAGTCTGAGATGGTGCGATTTTTCATGAACACTCTTCCACAAGAATGGCAAGGAGTGTTGAATCGCGTATAGGAAGTCAACAAAGCTGCTTTGTATAGGAAAATAGTGATGGATTTCATAGATGATTATTACTAGATTGTTACAAGGGAAAAGATCAAGAATTGAACAAAAGATGATCTTTCTCAGTTCGCATATTGACTTGGTGCTAGATTTTTTTGCCGGTCTTTATTTAGTGTGCTTTGTGGACATATGTAATGTTATCTACCTAGTTATTATTGGTGTGACACTGATATATTAGTTGTATTATGTGAAAGCATTATTATTATATCATCGTTTGATATCAAGTACTATTTGCTTTTTGTTATTATTAACTGTTGTGGATAGTTCATAAAATTTTTTGTAATTTCAAAGAATTTATTTTGCATAGAATGTTATATTAATAATAACTCAAAGTTAGGATTTTGGATGATGATTGGAAACATAGTGAGCTTTTAAATCTAAAATCTTACTTGAAATTATTCATTAATATGATGGTTTTGTGCAAAATGGATGCATAAATTATAGGCATTAATAATTCGTACATATATATGTCTGATATGCTCAGATCAATGGCTTCAGCCACAAAGAACATAGTTGCTAAGTTGAATAAAGGTGAGAAGCTCAATGGCGATAATTATGAAATATGGCACATGAAAATCCAATATGTGTTGAAAGAGCAAGAGGCACTAGAAGCTCTTAACCTGACCATGGTAGAACCTGACGAAGGAAACACTGCACAGTATAAGAGAGATAAGGAAGCATTTATTGCATGGAAAAGAAAGAACTCTCTTGCTCGCATTACGTTGCTAAGTAGCATGGAAAATGACATCATGCGAGAGTTTAGGCGTTTTGAGAATGCTAAGGAAATGTGAGAAGCATTGGAAGCAAGATTTGGTCATACTTCGGTAACCAGACTGAGGCAGCTCACTATTAGGTTTGACTCTTATAAGAAGCCTCATGGTCAGACCATGAAGCAACACCTTAGAAAGATGTCAAACATGATTAATAAGCTGAAAGATGCTGGCCATATCCTGACTGATGAGCAGCAAGTGTAAGTAATGATTCGTTCCTTGCTTCAGAGCTGGGAGCATATGAAAGTGCACTTGACCCATAATGAAAATATTAAAACTTTTGAGAATGCAGTGCGTCATCTTGAGTTAGAAGAGGACCGCCTCTTAGCGGCTAAGCCGGAAGTTGAAATCTATCATGCTGGTTTTAGCTCACATGGAGCTTCGAGCTCCAAGCGTAAACGTCCTAACTGGTTCGATAAAGGGAAAGGTAAGGAAACAGGTCTTTCAGGGAAGAAACTTAAGCTTGACCAACATAAAAGAGAAAAGCGTTCTCCAATGAAGAAGCTTACAAGGGTGAAGTGTTATAATTGTGACAAGAAGGGTCATTATGCTCACGACTGTTGTGAGCCAAAGAAAGTATACACCCCTTGTACTTTTCAGAACTTTGCTTATGTGTCAAGTTCTGTATTTTTAACTGAGTCTAATCCTTTGTGGACTGTGGATTCAGGAGCAACAAACCATGTAGCAAATGATAGATAATCCTTTGTGGAATTCCGATGAGTACCGACTGGAACTAAGTGGATCTATGTAGGAAACAACTCCAAAGCAAAAGTAAAAGGGATTGGCATCTGTCAATTGAACATGCGTGGTAGACGCACTTTTTTCCTACATGATGTATTGTATGTTTAGGATATTCGTCGGAATTTAGTGTTCGTTTTAATGTTGGTCAAACTAGGTTTTAATATGAACTTCCATAATAGAGGTATGGATTTGTTTTTGGATATAAATTTCTATGGTTGTAGTTATTTTCTGGATGGTTTCATTGTATTAGATATTGACTATGTTAATGCAAATGTTTGTTATTCCCTTCTCACATCTCCTAATTCATATGATAATTATGTGAATGTGTGGCATACTAGACTTGGTCATATTGGCCAACAACGTATGAATAGACTAGCCAAAGAGGGCTTGTTGGACAACATTGAAAAAGTCGATTTGCCCATATGTGAGCATTGCCTAGTAGGAAAAACGACAAGGAAACCATTTGGAAAAAGTAAAAGAGCTGAATTTCCTCTGCATTTAATCCATTCTGACGTCTGTGGTCAAATGAATGCGAGAGGAAGGCATGGGGCTGTTTATTTCATCACTTTTATAGATGATTATACTCGATTAGGATATGTCTATTTGATTTCTCATAAATCTGAAGCATTAAGTTGTTTCAAAAGGTTTATGAACTTGGTAGAAAATCAATTAGACAAGAAAATAAAAGCATTGAGATTCGATTGAGGTCGAGAATATTTATCTAATGAGTTCAGAAAATTATGTGATGAAAAAGGAATAGAAGGACAGTTGTCTATTCCATATACTCCTCAACAAAATGGTGTTGTGGAGAGAATAAACAGAACCCTACTGGAAATGATTAGGTCCATGATGGCGCATGCTGCTGCCTATATACTTAACCGGGTGCCTTTCAAATCAGTTACTTCCACTCCATATGAGTTATGGACAGGTAGAAAACCGAACTTAACTTTTTTTAAGCCATGGGGTTGTGTTGCCTATACTCATGATGTGACATCCTGAAATTCGACCCCGTTTCGATAAAGTGAAATTGGCATGTCGTCAATGTGCCTATGGTCCTTTTTCTCTGAGCTGATCACTCACGAGTTAACTAACCTATTAGATGAAGCCGTTAAGGGATGCATCTGCAGTAAAATCCCTAAAAGCTACTCAATTAGTTGGATTGGACTAAAATCGCGTTTGATTGATTCTAACCATGAAATTTAATTTGATTTCAGGAATCGAATATTCGAGTGTGTCACAATTGATTTTTAGGATTCTGTCTCATCGTCCGTCAAATTATTGACGAGTCCAAAATTTCAATAAAGAAATTATCGGAGGAAAAATCGAAGGCCAGAAGAAAATAGAAAGGGAAAGAGAAAATAAAATAAAATAAGAAAAGTAATATTATTTACTTCTTCTCTCTCTCTCTCTCTTTTCTCTCGTGCGATTCCCCCCTCCCCCACCGAGTACCCCTTGCCAATTTCAAATTGGTTTCTTCTTCTCTCTTTCTTTTTCACCTTTGACTAGTCAAAAGTTATCTCTCTCTTATCTTCTCTTTCTCTCTCCTCTCTCCTCTCTCCTTCCCTCTCGGTACACTCTCTCTCCCCCTCACCATTCGAACGAAGACAGAGGCAAAAAACAAAGGCAGCAGCGCCGAGAGAAGAGGAAGACCGAAGCAGCTCGCCGAAGCCGTCGCCGCCGCTTGCTTCGCCGCCCGCCGCTTGCCTCCGCCTCTCCTTCACCCCCTTCAGCCACCGTTGAAGCTTTCTTTTTTATTCTTCCCCTCGGTTTCGTACGAAGACTAGCAGAGACAAAAGCGGAAGCAGCCGCGGACGTCGCCTGAAGAACAGCTCGCCGAACCGCCATCTGCTCCTCCGCCCGTCGCTGTTCCACCGTTCACCCGTGCGCCACCCCATCGAACTGCCGTTTGTCCCTCTCCGCACACTAGTCCAGCGTCGTCCAGCTCCAGGCGCCTCTGCTCAGCCCCTGTTCCAACCCGTCCAGCCATCTCCGGCCGCCGTTTGACCTCGCCAGACCTCCACCGGCCTTCCCCCGCGCCTTGCCGCCCTTGCTGTGGTTGTAGGTTGCTGTTTGTGTGTTTTTCCAGCCATTCAGCCACCCTGCCGAATGGGTTTCCAGCACCTTCAGGCCCGCTTTTGGGCCGTTTTCGGGCCCCGAACCCGAGCTGTGCTTTCGGAAGAATCGTTCCTCGTGTCGTCCCCGTCGGATTGATATGTTTTGTGCGCGATTCCGGTGAGTAATCTCACTAATTCCTGATTAGTTGGCTAATTATGCTTAAGGGTTGTTTAGTTTTAATTAATTAGGTTTAGGTGGTTAGATTAGAATAGATTAGCGATTATTAGTTAATTGTGATGTAAATTAGATAAATTGATTGTGTAATTAGTAAGTAGACGTGGTCTACTATTTATTGAATGCATCTCGGGATTTTTCCCGACCCTTAGTGGGCTTCAATTAGGCTTTTCGGGCCTAAGTGAAATTTTTGGTATTTAAATATTAATTTTCGGAATTAAATTAAATAATTATTTATTTTCCGAAAATTCAACTGGGATGGCCAGTAACCGGAATATTATGTTGATGACCGTGGTGAAGTCCGTTTATTTAATCAGGCTTTATTTTGAGCTAAATCGAATTTTTAATATTAATTATTTAAATTTCGAAATTTATTAATTATTTATTTATTTATTTTTCGGAAATTAAGGTTGAGATGGCCGACGACCGAAATTTTATGCTGATTGTCGTGGCGCAGTTCGTTTATTTAATTGAGCCCTATTTCATGCTGAATTGAATTAATTGTGAAAGAAGGAATTATTCTTTAATTGAATAATCTTTGGTTATTAATTGAAAAAGAACCGGGCATCGGTTGATAATGCCAAAAGGATCTGAGTGGGCCATAGAAAATGGTGGAATTTATAAAAAGGAAATTATTATATTTTGGCTAGGGCCGATCGAGTACCCACTCATGGCATTTTATCGGGAATGATAAAACTGGTTATTTGATTGTTTGCTTGGAATGACATGTATACCGGCTCGATGGCTCTACGGAGCATCTGGAGACAATACGGTATGATAAATTGTGTGTATACTAGCTCGATGACTCCACGGAGCATCTTGAGACAGGACGGTATGATCTACCGGCTCGATGACTCTACGGAGCATCTGGAGACAATACGGTATGATAAATTGTGTGTATACCGGCTCGGTGACTTCATATGTCATCTTGAGACATGACGGTATGATCTAACGGCTCGGTGACTCTACAGATTATCTTGAGATAGTACGGTATGATATACCGGCTCGATAATCCTACAGATCATCTTGAGACAGTATGGTATGATTTGATAGCTCGATGACTCTATATGTCGTCTGGAGATAAGATAGCATACTATCTATATTTAGAGTGAGTAGTCTTGGATGTTGATCAGACATACAGAAAGTATGGAAGGAGTCAATCAAGAGATAATTTGGATGACATGTAATCGACTAGGTCGATTGATCGATGATTCGATCTGATTGGGTAATGTGATGTGATGTGATGATGTATATTTGATATATATACTAACTTGCAGGAAAGAACTGAGGCCAAGGTAAGTTCTCTGACCTGTGCTTGTTTAGGCAGCCTATAGTATAATGGTTTACTATCGAGCCTTAGTGGGGTAGAACTCGCTGAGACGTAGTCTCATCCCAGTTTGGGGAAAACATTTCAGGACCCCGGTGAGAAGCTGAAGAGGAGGAGTCTGAGAAGGAGAACTCGGAGGTGAAACTTGAGGAGAAGGATTTTTGTAAGAAGAAGATAATACTAAGAGAGATCTTGAGTACGACCTGGAAGGATTGAGACTCCATCTTATTTTGTGAACTCCAATTGATGTGGATAGTTATGAAGTTCTCTGGTTTATGTCATGTATAAAGGTTTGGTTGTGGATTTCAAAAAGAAAGATATGGCCTACTTTTCTATCACATTGTTTTATTGTTTGGGGATTCATAACTGCTTCCGCATGTGCTTAATAAATGAAAGGGTCGGCGATACATAGTCCTGGGATATCGCATTTTAAAATCGACCAAGTAGAAGGATGTGTGTGTGCCCGAGGATCGAGGCGTGACACATGAGCCCTCTCATAAGTTTAGGAAATTGAGTCCTAAAGGAAAGAAGCGTATTTTTATAAGATACTCCAAACACTCGAAAGGGTATGTGTTTATAGGTAAGTAGGAAAGTGAAAGTATAATTGAATTCGAATCACGGGATGTCACATTCTTAGAAAATGAATTTCCTAAGAAGGGCGAAATAGGTGATGATTTCTCCCTATTTGAAATCTTGGATCAAGATAATGAACTTAATGAAGTTCGTCCAAGTGAGAGTAACATGAGAAGTGATGAATTTAATTCTACTCACTCTCAATTACAACCACATGATGAGATGATATCGTCATTATCTAATCCGAGTAGGAGCATGATGGAGAATGGTGTGCAAAGTGTACAATCTCCCATACAGCGAACAAGTCACAAAAGTATTCCCCGTCGATGTTTTGACATCAAAGGGGAAACTTTCATGGTTGCTCCACAAAATGAGGATGAGCCAAGAAATATTAATGAGGCTCTAACTTGCCCTAGTAAGAAAAAATGGATTCGTGCAATGGAAGAGAAAATTGAGTCAATGAAGTCAAACCAAGTTTGGAAACTGGTTGATCTTCCAAAAGGACGCAAAGTTATTGGGAACGTGGGTTCTCAAAATAAAGCGTAAAGTTGATGGCTCGATAGAAAGGCATAAGGCTCGCATTGTGGCAAAATGGTATAATCAACAGGAAGGAATTGATTATGAAGAAACATTTTCTACTGTAGTGAGATTTACCTCGATTCGCATTATTCTAGCAATAGTGGCTAATATGGATCTTGAGTTACATCAAATGGATGTAAAGACTACTTTCCTCAATGGAGAATTAGAGGAAAAAATATATATGGAACAACATGATGGTTTCATAATGAAAGGGCAAGAAGAAAAAGTAAGTCGACTTTTGAGATCAATATATGGCCTTAAGCAGTCGTCAAGACAATGGTATATACATTTTCATAATGTCATAATGTCATATGATTTTACAATGATAGATGAGGATCATTGTGTATATATCAAAAGATCCAAAGATCAATTTGTGATCATATCATTATATATTGATAATATATTAATTGCCGAAAGCAATATGGAGTTTGTTAATACTGTCAACAGTTGGTTATCTTCCAACTTTGAGATGAAGGATATGGGTGAGGCTGCATACATTCTTGGAGTTAAGATTTCAAGAAATCGTTCGTAGAGATCGTTATCTCTTTTGCAGGAAACATACATCAATAATGTTCTTGAACGATTTCGTATACAAGATTGTAATCCCATAGACACTCCTATTGCAAAAGGTGAGGGATTGAGCCATAGACTGTGTCCAAGAACTCCATAAGAGAATGAACAAATGAAACATGTTCCTTATGCTATTGATGTTTGGAGCTTAATGTACACTATGATGTGTACAAGACCTGACATATGTTTTGCAGTTGGAATGGTGAGTAAATACCAATCCAATCTAGGTCAAGTACATTGGAAAGCCGTTAAAAGAATACTGAGGTATCTGAAGGGAACTGCTGATTACAAGCTGAATTACCAAGGAAAGAATCTGCAACTTGAAGGCTATTCAAATGCTGATTGGGGAGGAGATTTAGATGAAAGGAAATCTACCTCTGGATTTGCTTTCTTACTGAACAATGGCGCCATATCATGGAGCAGTAAGAAGCAAACGTGTATAGCCTTGTCTACGATGGAAGCTGAGTTCGTGACATTATCAGTAGCGATACAAAAAAGGAGTTTAGCTTAAGAGATTTTTGGATCATTTAGATGTTATTAATAAAGCTGCAAATCCAATATTGGTTAACTGTGATAGCCAAGCAGCTATAGCGTACACCAAAGATCCAAAATATCATGGCAAGACCAAACATATAGATACCAAGTATAACTTTGTCAAAGATATGGTTGCACGAAAGGATGTGAACTTACAGTATATATCTACGCATAGAATGGTAGCAGATCCTATGACAAAGCCAATGCCTAGAGATGTGTTTTGTGGTCATGTAAAATCTTTAGAATTGCGTAGAGTCTGATGTATTGGATATTGTAATTTCCCTGAGTTATTTACATTTATGAACTTGTGTTTTTCGTTATTAATGTCTATGAATCTTTATTTGACCTTTATGCATCTTAATGCTCAGTGCATTACATTAAGTTGAGAAAGTATATCGGACAGATTTAAGATTAGCCCACTCACATGGGTAATCGTCTCTATTTACTATGTGATAAATAGAGATGATACGGTTTTTAAGTTTATTATCTAGATGATAATCGAGAGCTCAAGTTTAAAATATATATATCGCCTTAACTAAGTGTTAAGATGAGGACATGATATGTACTATGTCCGAAAGTAAAATACCCCACATATTTTAATTTATCTATCTAAGATGCCAGATGTGAGTTCTGATGAATTTTGTGAGTGAGTAGATACATGAACTCAAGTTAGACATTGGGTATGTCTAAACTATCATCTGTACGGTATTAAAGGTGTAGACATATGCTTCATGGGAAATGAGTTAATATCGTAATACGTATTTCATACTATGTATGCATGAGACGACCAATAAGAGTGGCAAAAGTTTGATCTCAACTTTTATGCCATGTGAGACTCTTAAGAAAAAGAGTTCCTCAATTTTAGTGCCCTCATGACTTTTACTTATTCTCAATATTTCTATTTAGTGTTTGCTATCTTAGGATGTTGCCAATGATCATGAGTTGATTCGATCTAATGGAACATTTCTAGAAAAGCAAGCTGAACAGAAATTGAGAGTTTGAAGGAAAGAGAAAGATCGAATTTGAAAAATCACATTATAGTTTTGTATTCACTAGTCGACCAATTATGACTGTTTTTGGGATAATCATAATTGTGAATATAATAGATATATCATTGTTTAAAAGAGATTAAGAGAGATATAAATGTGATCGATCGATCTAGGGTACTGCACACTAAATCTACTCAAAGTATGATGCCCATTATGAGCTGTTATATATTCCTAACAAATGTATAGCAACGAGCTCTCAAAGTATGCTAGTCGCACGGATTATTCACCGATATGGACGTTGCAAAGAGGTAAAGAGAATCATGTTCGGCCCACCATGTGCGAGTGGGAGATGATGGTTTTATTTATTTGTATGATGATGGGCTTAAGGCCCGTCCGCCCATGTTGGGCTTAAAAGCCCGGCCTGCTAGATAAGAGCCCATATATGAAGAGGTGTTATGTTGAGAGGTTATAACTTTTGGGGGAACGTATTACGTTGAAGAGTTACGTCTCTTGGAGGAGACATATTTAAGAGAGAAAAGAAAAGAGAGGAACGTACCTTTTCAAGTGAACGTACGTCAGTCTCTCTCTCTCCCTCAAAAAAGAAGAAAACAGAAAAGAATGCTTTGTTTTTCTCCCTCTAATAGCAGCGGTACGCTCCTTGGTAGACCGGGATCAGATTCTTCCTCAAACTTCAACGTTGGTGTTTAATCTGTGGACAATAAGATACGCTCGATTTCGTGGTGTGTCTTTGATCGGTGATACATGTTCTTCTTGGGCCCGTCTTTCGCATTCGTTTTAGGGGTTCGATTTAGTGTCGAATCCGTTTTAGGGAATCCGATATTCCCAACAGAATGCCATCTTGAGGTTTGAACGACCTAAATTTATTGTCCCCTTCTTCAAAACAAGGATGCAACCTCATTATTTACCCTCTAGATGATGAAGATCAATCGTATTTGTACGTATCCTTGACCGGAGTAGAGAGATTCTTGATAATACATCTAATAATAATGACAATGGTAATTCCATAATTGCCCATCAAGTACAAGCAGTCAAATGAAGAACTCGAAGCACAGAGTCGATGCCCTGGACAAAGAGAAGATAATGCATAGTTACACAATGGTGGAAGGAGGTGAATTCGCTGACAAGATCGAGACGATCTCTTATGAAATCAAGATGGAGGCATCTCTTGATGGGGGCTGTAAGGGCATGAATGTTAGCAAGTACCACCCAAAACCAGGGGTTTTGATCAATGAGGAGGAGATCAAAGCCGGGAAAGAGAAGGCCATGGCTGTCTTCAAGGCCGCTGAGGCTTTATCTCTTGGCCAACCTCGAGGGCTACGCCTAAAAGCTTTTAATTGTATTATTGTCTCTGTTTGAACCAAATTTTGCATCTCTCTTTGGGGATCAATTTAAGTTCTGCTAATTGTATTGTGGTCCTCTATATGTGAAAACCCTTGATTGAAAGTGCTAATGGTTTTGCTATTACGATAAGGTTTCTCCAATTCTACTATACGTGATAGTACTTTGGCCATTTAAAAATGCCACAGAGCACAATTAAGGTATAATGATGTTGCGGTGATGCATATATCAAATATACCTTGCAAATTAATAAATGAGAATGTTTTCACGCTTTTGACGAAATTTGGATGTACTTCGCACAAGGTAGCATTTTTCCTTCAATTTGCTCCTTCAATTGATCGCGTCCGATGATTCAAGACATTAAATTTTAGAGAATTCCATCTATCTAAAATTGATGTGTGATGTATATTTTTTTGATTCAAAGGAAAGTTTATTTGGATTTGGCCTTTCTTTACAATGTAATTTTAACCCAAATAGCTCTATCACTAGAATAGAGGATAAGATATTTATAATATTTCTGTATAAACATCAAAAGAGTTTCTCTGATTGAGTATATAAGCACTATCATTAATGATTGTGGTCAATTATGCTAAATCTACAACAATTTTAGCTGGTGATAGATCTGATTGACGCCATCCATTCTTTCTTTCCTTTCCTTTCTTTCCAGTTATAGTAATCTATGAAACTTATGAAGCCAACTGTTCATTATCAAATTGGAGCCAGCTTTTAATGGGAAATCAATGAAGCACAAAATACCTTCTTCAGCATCCTCTTGGTCGAGAAATGACAAAGCCTCGACAGCGACACGCATGCAAACACTTCGATTATTTGTGGTCGGATACATTGATTGACCCAATATAATAAATCACAGCAACATCAAAAGGCATAAGAGAATATCCTTGAGAACACATGACAAAGTGGCCAATCAATCATAAATTGAGCCGAGACCTCTTAGTTCTTTTTTAACTTCAGCATTAAATTGAATATTTGTAAAGTTATACGATAGCCCTTCATTTTTTTTCAGCCTTAGGAACCGGCTGATCCATCTTAGAAAGCTTATTTGTCGATGCAAGTGGGGTTGATGAGTGCATTCTCTTTGTTTGCCAGGCCCTTCCATTCGATAATTAAGGTACATCAGCGAGGTTAAGATTTAGCATGCGGGACACGAAGTTGCCATGGTAGGACAAGGAAGTAATCTTTAAGAATCCTCTCGGATTAAGTGGACTTCTCGAAAAATTTGTGCACTTTAAGACGAAGAGATGCAACACGAATCGAATGCCGGCGAGTTTTTTTTTTTTTTTTTTTTTTATGCACTAAACCATGCCCGCTTTGAGAATGACGCCCTATCCTGAGCAACTCGGGCATTTTTAATTTTCCTTCGAATCACGACGAAGAAAGACATCTTTGGGGCTTTGGAGCCAATAGAAAATACCCCGATTCAACGAGGACTTCGTCCTCTCAGACCTATAAATGGTGCCCTCCCTTGCCATTCTTTTCACACCAAGCCCAACCAAAGTTGATTTCATCGTTCGTGTAATTTCACTAGCGAGTCCTTAGAAATCGATCATGGGTGTGTTCACGTTCAGTGATGAGTTCACTTCCCCCATTCCTGCAGCGAGATTGTTTAAGGCCTTGATTGTGGACTCTCAGAACCTCATCCCCAAGCTCATGCCTCAAGCTATCAAGAGCATTGACGTCGTCCAAGGCGATGGAGGAGCTGGAAGCATCAGGCAAATCAATTTCGCTGAAGGTGAATCTTTCTCGAGGGTTTTCAAGTATTGATGCTGCCAATCTTGCGTAATGGAATTGCAAGTTTTCATTTAAAAAAAAAATGATAAGATGACCCATCAAAAAGAAAAACATGGCGATCGTTAAAATGTTGATTTGAGAAATTTTCCTAGAGATGTTATATGTCTTCTGTGATTAATTTAAATCTAAGTAGTACGTTTGTCCCATTTCATATGTAGGTAGCCAACTCAGCTGCATGAAGAACCGAGTAGACGAGCTGAATGAAGAGACATTCACATATAAGTATGCACTGATCAAAGGTGGTCCATTGATGGAGAAGTTTGAATCTATTGCTTACGAAGTTAAGTTTGAGCCCACGCCGGACGGCGGGAGCAAGAACAAGATGACCAGCACCTACTATACCAAGGGTGATTTTGAGCTCAAAGAAGAAGAAGTCAAAGCCGGCAAAGAGAGAGCCTTAGGAATGTACAAAGCCGTCGAAGCATACCTCATCCAAAATCCCGATGCTTATGTTTGATTCCGTAAGTTCCTTCTCTCAAATAAATTTGGAAGTACCCTCGGTACTTTGTTTCTTCTATAGTAAGTGTTTGGCTTGTCTTTTGGTGATGGACATGATCGTCCTTTTGAGTGTGGATGGCAATAAGTATGCATACTTTGTACCTCTTTCAAAGCGGTGGATCATTAGTGATTCATCCTGCGAAAGCATTCCAGCATTTTCCTGAATACCACTTCACTTCCCCAATAATCTCATAAGAAATCTCATCTAACTTTTTCTCGCGACATGCTGGTTTTGCTATTTGCTTTTAAAGATTCTCCAATGTCTAAACCATAGATGAGCAAACCACGAAGTTCGCCATAGATGTGCGAGACACTATTTTCCCCTATGTCATATTGTATATTGCTATGAGATTGCATTCGACAGATGATCAAATCACGAAAATCTTCCTTGCCGTGCCTATGAAGGTGTGGACTCTTAAATGTTATGAGTGCAGATATGGTAGTGACAAAAATAAATTCATTTATATGATATATGCTTTTATTCTTAGATTTCTGAAGTATAAAAAGAAAACCTAAGGTTTTTACGCCCCCATGTTTATAGAGAGAGGAAAAATTCTCACTTTGTTTGGCCATTTTTCCTTGGATTGATTCATTTTGCATAATGTTTCATAAATCAGATAACACAACATGACGCACAAAACATGGCCGACCGGTATGATTACCAATATGTCTATAAAGTCAAAATATGTCGCCATCAAATTTGAAAAATAAAATTAATGGCGATATTCTTTTTTGTCTGTACATACGGAACCAATTGAGAAAATAAGAGAATTTGATGTTGATTTATATGAGAACTAGCATATGTGCACTATGTATGGGAGAGATCGACATTCAAAAAATAAAGTAAAATCATTTTATTCTGTATAAAATGATTAGAAAATGAAAAGATATTGCTGAAAAAAAAAAAAAAAGCCTCAATAGAAAGGACCATATGAACGTAAGTGAAAACATAAAAAGATTTATTGGAAACTTTTTAGGAACGATTTTTTAACAATTGAGATCATGTTATTTTGTCCTATCATCTAAACAGATGATGACCTTGGACGTCAAAAATGCTCTTTTTTGGAATTTAATTGCTTCTCTCTCTCTCTCTCTCTCTCTCTCTCTCTCTCTCGTCCCCCTTGAGAACGACGGCTTGAGTCTAATCAACTCTTGAGTTTCCATGCATAATGCTGACAAAAGGCAATGCGTGGGACTTTAGGACTGAGACAATTTGAAGAATTTAAAATAGCCATTAGAACAATCGTTGGAAAAGTGGGGACTCCTCTAGTCGCACCTACCTATATATACATCTCCTCAATATCTCCCCTACACCAAGCTCAAAAATCTTCCTTAAAACTCCAGCCGCCTCCATCACAGTTTCATAATTTTGTGCAGCTAGCAACAAAGTTCTTCATGGGTGTCTTCATTTTCACAGATGTATACACATCCACAATTCCTCCCAAAAGATTGTTCAAGGCCCTAATTGTGGACTCTCATAATCTCATTCTAAGCTCATGCCTCAAGCCATCAACGGTATTGACATCATCCCAGGCAATGGAGGGGCCGGGAGTATTAAGCAAATCAATTTTGTTGAAGGTGATAACCATGAGACTTTACTATTGCTTATACTATCATTAAGGCACAATCACCCTTCTATTTAACTCCTGTGCAAACTTTGTCACTATCATTTGACTTCTAGGGATTGTATGATAAAAATTATTTTTGTTTCAGAAACAATTCTGGAATAGAAATCCGTTTGATAAAATTATTTCACTTTTCTATTTCTAAAAGAGATTCTTATTTCAAAAATAGGTTTGGAGTAGAAATCGAAGTAAAAATTTTCTACTTTTCTATTTCTGGAACAAAAATGAAAAATAAAAATTTTTATTTTCATTTCTCATCGTTCGTCATCGCCGCCGATCGCCGCCGCGACTGGCCGCCACCGTTCGCCGCCGCTGCCGGTCGTCGGTTGCTGTTCGCCGCTGGTTGCCTTCGGTAGCCGATGCCGCCGGTCGTTGGCAGCCGCCGCCACTGCCGCCACCACCGAGTCTCGGCTGGCCACTATTGCCGCCACTAGTCGCTGGCCGCCACTGGTCGCCGGCCGCCACCGCCGCCACCGCTGCGGCCGGCCACCGCCGTCCGTCAACGCTATCCACCGTTCCACCGCTGTCCGAAAGAAAGAAATTTTGTGTTGTTATCAAACGAATTTCTATTTTAGAGTAGAAATTTTGTGTCGCTATCAAACGATTATTTTTGCTTAAAAACTCTTCTAGAAATAAAAATAGAAAAATCTATTTCTGTTCCATAAACTATTTCTGGAACAGAATGGTTTTCATGCACCCTATCTGAAAAATCCATATGTATTTATGTCATCACAAGTTTTTAGACTCCGACAATAGAGCAACTTCCACAGAAACATCAATAATATTATTTTTCCACTGCACTAGACTTTGTTAATATTAATTTAAAAATATATTGTAAACATTCTTATCTGGGAATTCTAGCGTAATATCACTCCTGTTGTTTTACTCGCGGTGTCCAACTAATTCATTTAAAAAAAAAAAATCAATTATTGTCATATGATGTAAAGTAGGTTCCTTCATCAAATCTCGTTTACTAAGTTTACTAGATGGAGTTTTAATC
Organism: Eucalyptus brandiana; assembly: GCA_014182725.1. Lineage (NCBI taxonomy): Eukaryota > Viridiplantae > Streptophyta > Magnoliopsida > Myrtales > Myrtaceae > Eucalyptus > Eucalyptus brandiana. The sequence continues at coordinate 48,725,280 of CM024675.1, read as the reverse complement.
TGTAATGTTTTGAGACGTAGGTAGCCAACTTAGGAGCATGAAGAATCAAGTGGATGAGCTGAACGAAGAGACATTCACATACAAGTATAATATGATCGATTTGATGGAGAAATTCGAATCTATCGGATATGAAGTGAAGTTCAAGCCAACCCCGGATGGCAAGAGCAAGAAAAAGATGACCAGCACCTACTACACTAAGGGCAATTTCAAGCTTAAAGAAGAGGACATCAGGGCCAAAAAAGAGAGAGCCTTGGAAATGGAGTGCTAGATATCTGGAGTGCCAAAACTTGGCATGGAGGGATACTTAAGTACTAGAAATTAGGAAAGTGACAGTTAAGTACCAAAATCGAAACAAAATTGATCACTTAAGTGTCAATGGCAAGAAAATCCGGACAAAATGCTAACATAACAATTATCCGACGAAGCAAGTGCAAAACGGCATCGTTTTGCATATTGACATGACTAGACAAATGCAAAAATAACATCATTCTACTGTTAACGTGGTAAATAATTAATATAAAAATTAATTTAATTTAATTTAAAGCTAAATTTATTTAAAATATTTAAAATATATAATAATAAATAAATAAGAGGGAGAAGTCAGTTGAGGACTGAGCTCTTGCCACTAGCACCCCCGCCATCACCAAGAAGCCACGTAAGTGAAAATAATAATTAAAAATTGCCAATAGGATTTCCGGTGAGGTTCATCGAAAATAACACTTAAGTATCTCACTTTTAAAAAAAAAAAAATGGCACTTAAGTGCCATTTTCCTAACTTTTCGTATGTTAGTGTCCCTTCGTGTCAAATTTGGTAATTCAGGTGTACTTTTTCCCTTGGGAATGTATAAGGTTGTGGAAGCATACCTCCTTCAAAACCCCAATGCTTATTTTTTATTCCTAGAAGTAGATCCCTTAAATAAGTTTGGAGCAACCTTTGCCAATAAGTACTCATGGTACTTCATGTCGTCCTTCGGGAGTTTAAATGGTTAATAAGGATAAGTACTTTTCACTCAATAATTGTTCATGGGTTAAATCCTGTAATGCTTCCTTCCATGAAAGTCACTCACAAGCGTTTCACTGGACGTAACATGAAAGGAGTTTTCGTTTCACATCGCCCTACAATAAAAAGCTACTTTAATTTGGAGGTCAATGGTGGAGACGGTCTTTTTCTTTAAATGGTCACTATCCATCCTTGTGTACGTTTATGTTGAAGACAGCAATGAGGGGCTCGTGTTATAATTATTAAATCCACTTAAGCATTGAGCTGGAGAGAGAGAGAGAAGGGAGAGAGAATGCGACTCGACCTCGTAAGCTCTTGCGACATACTTACCCGGCCTGGCTTGAACTCTGCTTATCTGAGATATGACTTTGGGTAAAAATTTATGTCATGCGATGTGCAAAAACTTGGCTTGATTAGCATTCTTTCCGATAGTTCTGAATCATTCAAAAACTTGGCTTGATAAGCATTCTTCTTATTGGTTTCGAATCATCGATGATTAGACCTCGTGCTAGTGCTCCAACCGATTGAGGTACACGGTTATTGATGATGATTTTAAGAAACTATTGACAGTTCCTTTGGAAAAGACTCTACGTGATGTTAATAATTTAAGGAGCCATGAACCTAGAAGGGCTTAACAAGAATATTAGCTATTAGTTTCTTTGAATTAAGTTAAGATAACACTACAAAGGCAAAGGCTTAAGGAGAATATCATTGGGAACAGGACAAAGTCGCCAATTATAGTTTCTGCAGATGCATTTTTGAAGCCTAGACTGCCTTTTAATTTTTCCTATCCAACCCTGGACAGCGGATTCAAACATTAAATCGCCATATATTCTATTCTAGCGTGAACAAGGAAAAGATAATTCGCTAAGCTTATCCTTAATCTTCTAGTTTGTGTGGTACAGTCTACAATTTAGTATTAAATCCTTTTCCATGTTGGCAATTTGGCAGAAGATGGATTTCTAGGCATGTAAGTCTGTGCTGTATAGGACGTCGCTATGATTTTATTAAGGTAATCGAACAATTCAGCTGGAAAAAAAAAAGTTTGAAAGCTATCTTCCGGAATTGAATAAAGGCATATGCAACATACAGTAAATAGGAGAAGTTGGAGTTAGCATTAAAGGGGTGTAGTCCATGTGCTTGGATTGGATCAAGCGTGGACCAGATTATTTACATTCGTAGTTTTGTTCGGTTGCCAATGTATTACTTAGAACAACGAGGGCTATGAGCATGAGAACTACCCCCTCTTGGATTCTAGTGCTCTCTCTTTAATCTCTCTGTCCTAGACAGTGAAAGCCTAATCCAGCTAGTGAGCTCATGGCAATTTTTCGTGCAAAACATGACAAAAAGTAGAATGGTTTGGTGCTTTGCCAGCTTCGCAACTCTAGAATTCATCAACCAATGCGATACATTTCGGAAAAATGAGGACTCTCCATCCTATAAATGTGTCTCACTCTCGTCTCTTCCATCCCAAGCTCACAAACCTCCTGAACTCCACTCTCTTTGATTGTATTGTTCGTGTCTCTCTAGAAAGCAATCTAAAAGATATCATGGGTGTGTTCACTTTCATAAATGAATACACATCCCCAATTCCTGCAGCACGGTTGTTCAAGGCCCTAGTTCTGGACTCGCATAACCTAATTCCCAAACTCATGCCTCAAGCTATTAAGAGTATTGACATCATCCAAGGCGATGGAGGGGTTGGAACCATCAAGCAGATCAACTTCATTGAAGGTAATTATACACATGTGCTATTTTTTTTTTTTCTAGCCTAACATATATTATGGCATATAAAAGTATACTATGATATGATCTCCTATTGTATACAGGTAGCCAGCTTGGCAGCATGAAGAATCGTGTGGATGAGATAAATGAAGAGACATTCACATACAAGTATACCATGATCGATCTAAATGAGAAGTTTGAATCTATTGCTTACGAAATCAAATTCGAGCCGACACCGGAAGGTGGGAGCAAGAACAAGATGACGAGCACGTATTATACAAAAGGCATCGTCGAGCTTAAAGAAGAGGATGTTAAGGAGGGCAAAGAGAGAGCTCTGAGAATGTACGAGGTTGCCGAAGCATACCTCCTCCAAAACCCCGACACTTATGCTTGAAAATTTCGAATACTCTCTCTAAAATAAATCTAAGAAGTCCCGTCAATAATTACTCAGGATATTTTCTATTTTCCATTAGAAGTATCCGGGTTGCTTTACTTCTTCTTTTGTGGCTGTGAACGTCCCTTAAATTTGGATGGCAATAAAGATACCTACTTTTTAACTCGAATGCAAGCGAGTCATGTGACTAGCCCGTGAGAGGAACCATTTGCAATGTTGATAGCTGCAATGAGCGACCTATAACAAGTGCTTTCATGAAACGAGTGGAGCCAACATTAAGGCTTGAGCTCTTGGCCCATTGAGGATTGGGCGTGAACTTGTCCTATAACGAGTGCTTTCATGAAATGGCCCATGGAGTCTCACGCATAAATACTGCAGAAAATATCTTTGATATGCACCATCCTTTGAGCTACTTCCTGGATCGAATTTTATGGGCTGATTTCATTACCGAGTGCAGCGAAGATGAGAGAGGATGGATGTGAACATTGCACTTATTGCCAGAAGCCCACTCGAGAGCACGTGAGATAAGCCAAGAGCTTAAAGAGCTCGACGCTCCAATTCCAAAATGAACAATCTTAGGGAACCGTGGGATCATGTCACAAGCCATTCAACTCGTCCATGTGTGGTCAATGTGCAATTTCAACTCACCTCAATCCTTCAAACGCTTGCGCCCATCTCTCAAGGGTTTCGTCCTTCAACTATGGGCTTGTAACATGGTCTGCGGTTCCTAAAGTTGACCCTTTTGAAACTAGCATGTTAGGCTCTAAAATACTAGCACATGCTAGAAAACAACAAAATTGAGATGAGGTACTCATATTATTAAATAGATGTTGCAAAGTATATATCGATGGCCTCTGATTTGATTCAATCCCTTGAACCATGAAAAATTTACTGCTCTTTAATAGAAAGGTTCACGAATGTCCGCCAACTTAATTTCTCAAAATACCATGATCTCCCCAAATGCTGAAGGCCTCTTTCTTCCCCTGGTCCAAGCTTCTGTTCCTTGCCATAGAGATAGATAAATTTGGTCTGAATCTTTTTATCCATACAACCCGTCAATACAATGGAGGAAGTACATAATTTGTAAGTCTGTGGTCGATTCAATCTAGTATACCGGTGACTAATCAAGATCATGCGCAAGTCTTAGGGCCCGTTTGATTCAACTTTAGGGAAATGTAAAGCCATTTCCCCAAGTATCTTTGAATGAATGGGCGTTTTATGAAGGCAAGTGTATTTAGAAACTCATTTTTTATGTATATTTTGCAAAGCGATTTTAAGGTGAAAAGAAAAAGGAAAAAAAGAAAAGAAAAGAAAAGGGAGGAGGAGATGTAGCTGCATGGAGAGGGGAAAATCATGGGGGAGTGGCTCGACAATGGTGTTGGTGGTGGTGGGGAGGCGGCTGGTGGCGATGGCGGTGGGGGGAGCTGGCCCGCCTGAGGTCAGCCCTGGGTCGCGTGACCCAAGCAAGCCTGAGGCGCACGACCTCAAGCGAGGCTTCCCGACGGCCAGATCTGGCCCCCCGGCAACCAGATTTGGCTGCTCACAACTAAGTGCCACTCATTGGCTGAGCTTTGCGGTGGAGCAGCAAGTCCAAATCCAAGGAAGAAGACAATAAACAGTATTTTTTGAGGCAAAAAGGGAAAATATGATTATTAGTAAGGATAATATTAAAAAGAAAAAAATTCATTAAACTTTAGCCTAGCATTCCAAATGCTTATACCTGACAAATAGAGTCTCAAAAATGTGAACCAAATGCTTAATATTTTTTTTAAGGGACTTTGGGGGCTCAAAGTCTCTTGAGAATACTAAACACGCCATGGGACAAGAGATGTGACACTGATTTTGGATCATTCCTTTCTTCAGTGACCCAAACTACGGCAATCACCGTTAAGCAATCAATACAAAAGAGAAGAAAACCTACCTTTCGATGCAATTTACACCCCGTCGTACAAGAAATGTCATTGCTAAGCAACCAGGTACCTTCCGGTGTGCCCCACTTGAACCTGGAAGCTTCTTTTTCTTCTCTCTGTCGAGCAGTCATCGAAAGGAAAAAAGTACGAGTTCGAGAATAGAACAATCTAATGCCGCGTTGAATTGGTCAACGATTTGCACAGACATAAGGTTCCGATCTTTTTATATTTCCCCTTTCATACATTGGAGAACACCAACAGGTTCGATCCAACCCCATATCACAGCAAAAAACCAGCATCTTCCATTCTTCCCATTTTCATCTCCAGTCCGAATTCCTCCACCTAAGTTCGCTAGATCCAATGAAGTTCTCTCCGTGTCGAACTTTCAGCTAACATGGGCATAACTCGATACCACCACACGTTCCGGGCGCAGGTGACCCCGGCCAGGATGTTCAAGGCCTTGATCCTCGACTCCCACAACCTCTGCCCCAAGCTCATGTTCTCGTCCATCAAGAACATCGAGTTCATCGAGGGCGATGGAGAGGTCGGAAGCGTCAAGCAGGTCAATTTCACCGAAGGTGAGAACGGAAGACAGTAACTTGATTCATATTGTAGTTATTTTCTCGAGCTATATATATCAAAGATTTGAATTCTTGAGGAGTAACGAGGAACCGGGATTTCCATCCGAATCCGCAGCTAGTCCGTCGAGGCACATGAAGCACCGGATCGACGCACTCGACAAGGACAACCTCACCTGCAAGTACACCCCGATTGAGGCCGAACCGCTGATGGAGAAGCTCGAGTACGTGACCTAGGAGGTCAAGTTCGAGCCGTTTGGCTTCACCGGGTGCATATGCAAGCTGAGCAGCGAGTACAAGGCCAAGGACGGGATAGAGATCAAGGAGGAGGACATAGAGCATGGGAAGGACAGGGCGATCGGGATGTATAAAGTTGTGGAGGCCTATCTCATGGCACACCCACATGCCTACGCTTGAATTTCCGACTAGTTAGAATCCTAAGCATTTACAATCTCCTTCCAAACTTATAGCATGTTGATAAAATTTATAACGACGGACTATTACACGTATTAATGAACATATTAGTTGTGTTTCAAACTAAATGCACTATAATGATCAAGGAATCTTATGGAGATATTAAGAGTGAATAGCCGTAGTGATCATATTTTCATACTTCTTTATTTATCAGAAAAATTTCGCTACCCATCACCGCGTGGGCGGCGAGGCCAAGCTGGACCACCCCCCTGATCCTCGAGCCGCGGGTCCATCTCGCGCGCTGGCCCGCGCTGGCTTTAATTCCCGTGGCGGGAAGCAAAATTACATTTCTCCCCCCCCCGGCGACTGGCAGGAAATTTTCGCACCCAGTCGTACATAATGAAACTGAATAAAGGGGAAAAAAAAAGAAGCCGGAATAAATAAATAAAAAAAACCCAATGGAGAATTAAAAATCAGAATAAAATGACGCGTTTGGTAATGTTTCGTTCAAAAATTGTTTCGAGAACGAAATAAAAAAAAGTCTTACATTAGAACAATTTTTGGCCAAGAACACGCGTTTGGTAAAAACTGTTCGGAAATAAAAAATGAATAGAAACACGTTTGATAGATTTTATATTCTTTTTTTTTTTTTTTTTAATTCTTAATATTTTTATTTTATTCTTAATTTTTTCCTTTCTTTTTTATTTTTTTTCTTCTTTTGGCCGGTCATGGCCTCCGGCTCCGACCGACGGGGCCGACGGCCTCGCCTAGACACGGCGAGGCTCGGCGTCGCCTTGGCTGGGTGAGCTTGGCCTCGCCCAGATCCGACGAGGCCGAGCGTCACCGACCCTCGACGGTGTTGCCGGCCCTCGACGGTCGGTCACCAGTCATGGCCGAGGCCAGCGACCGGCCAAAGAAAAATGAAGAAGAAGAAAAGAACAGAAAACGATTTTTGTTCCTTCAGAAGTATTTTTGGAGTAAGAAATAACTTTTTTTTGTTTCTCATTTCCGTTTTTTTTTTTGTTTAAGGAATAAAAAAATAGATTTTAAATAAAAACGTAAATAAATGCGTTTGTGTTCTTTTTTTTATTCTCGGAAACAAAAAAAAACAAAAAATCTGTCCTTAAACGGATTCCATAAACGAAAACATGCAGGGCCAAAGCGAAGGGACTATTTAAAACAAAATTACGAAAAAGCGCAAACCCTCCTCCCCCTCCTCGCTTCCTCCATTTTCGGACACCGACTCCGATCGAACGAACCACTCATCGGCCTCCGCCCCCTTTTTAATTCCGATCGTCGCTTCGGATTTCGATTCGGCCTCTCTCTCCCTCTCTCTCTCTCTCTAGAAAGAGCAGCGACGAACTCATCGATCGACCGATCCCGCCGATCTCCGCCGTGAGCAGGTCTTCGGCACCGATCGCCATGGCGAGGCCCTCGAAGCAGCAGGCGTCGTCCAATGATGTCCTGTCGGACGGGTCCGAGGAGGAGGAGCAGCCGCAGCTCGACGAGCCCGTCAACGAGGAGGACGAGGAGGACTCGACGCCGTCGCCCGTTCCGCCAGCTCCGCCGACGAGGACGACGCCGCCCCCGCCGCCGACGACGACGCCGACGAGAATGGCGAGGCCGAGGAGGAGGAGGACAATGAGGTTCGGTTGCTCGGCTGCGTCTCTTTTTTTTTTTTCCTTTTTTTTTACTGGATTAGTTGGGAATTTCGGCGCCGGATCTCTGGTTTGCTTGCTAGGCTTTGCGGGGTTCGGTGCCGTTGTAGGTTTCTCAGGTGTTCTGCGCTAGGTAGTGGATGTGTGCTTCGTGTTTGAATGCGAGTTTTTACGAAGTTTTAGAATGAGCGTTGGATTTCGACCGAGGATGTTGAGTTAGACACTCAAGACAAGCTGCTGTTCCACTGGTCTCTCGTGATTCTTTTACTGCATTCGTTTCTGCAGATTGGCGCTTGCTGTATTGATCCTCCGCTTTACTATTGAATTGCGCAGAATGAAGGCTAATAATGCAAAAGTATAGACGTATAGATACATGTTCTCCGAGGTTCAATTAGCACAAGAGTTGAAGCATTTTCGAGGTGAACTTGTTTCTTGCTCTTCGTTTGGGGTTTATTATTTTCTGCCATACTCTCGGTTGGATGAAGAAGAAAGGAAGTTGAGAGTGTCTCTCGCTCGTAGTGTAGGCATGGTGTTCAACTTTCATATTGTGCGTGCCAAAAATTATGCCTTTGGTCGGTTGGTTTTTTTCATCTCCATGGCTAGAGTACTTGAGCAGAGCTGCAACTTTTCATGTTTCTAATATTCGAAGCTGATGACTCGGGTTTTCCCCTTTTATTTCAACATTTCCTTTTGATTGAAAGCTTCATTAATCACCTCTCACCATATACAAAGGGGAAAACGATGGCAAACAGAGCTTGTCTATCTTTCTCTGCTTCTGTCTTTACATACACATGACTTCTTAAGTTGGCAAGTGCTTCCGTACGTCTGAAATGTTGTTAGATACTTGTAACTATGACTTAGTGAGTATTAGAAGTGTTGCTGCTACTTATTTATTTTTGCATTCTTTTTCCTCATTCATTGCACAGGAAGATAATGGTGAAACAGAAGTTAGCAAGATGAAAAGGCCAGGATTCGTGAAATGCAAAAGTTGAAGAATCAGAAGATTCAGGAAATATTGGATCAGCAAAATGCCGCTATTGATGCCGATATGGTGCCTTTCCATTCTAAAAATGACTATTTCTTGCATTATTTCGAGTTCATGTATTGATTATGCCAGTGACATTTTCTTGTTTTTGAAATAATTTTTCAAGAATAATAAGGGAAAAGGGCGGTTGAAGTATCTTCTGCAGCAAACTGAGATTTTTACTCATTTTGCCAGAGGAAACCAGTCCGCTTCACAGAAAATTAAAGGAAGGTACCATTACCAATGATAATTCTCTCTGTATTTTGTGCATTGCAGATACGATCTCTTGTACATATGTTCCTTTTGACAACCTGCTGAACAATGTCTACATAGGTCCTAACTTTCTTCATACTTCATAGTTGCTTAATTGGGACTGAAAGCTTTGTCTGATCCTTGATGGGCCTTTTGCTATATATTAATAATTGCCTAATGCTGGAATTCTTTAGAGGAAAGGTCCCTATGGTCCAGTGATCTAACCCTTGCTACACTTCCAGTTACATTTGGTTTTAAGGTTCCATATTCAAAGGGAATTGGGATTTGGTAACATTTATGCAAATTAATGATGTTCGGTTGTAACCTTATATTGATTGTTCTCTCCCAGTGGACAAATAAACGTCTGCTCATGCTTAAAAGTGAAGAAAACATGTTGTGCAGTTCAAGTCATCATTTGCCAGACCATTTCTGTGTTCAGCACTCATGTTGGTTCAGTGAAGTTTTTCTTTGCTTGAAGTGTAGGGGTCGTCATGAATCTAAAATAACTGAAGAGGAAGAGGATGAAGAATGTCTTAAGGAGGAAGAAGATGGCTTGTCTGGTACGGGAAACATGCGGCTGCTGTCACAACCCTCTTGTAATCTTTCTTCTCTCTCTCTCTCTCTCTCTCTCTCTCTCTCTCTGTGGTTTGATTGAAAGAAGGATAGTCTTTGCTGCTCATATCTCTGCTGTACCCCTGCTTTGACTTGGAGAAGCTGTGTAATGTTTGCTGCAATTTTAGAACACTAAATAATGTGGGATTGTAAATGTTCTCTTTGTTGACATGATTCCTTATCACTAACAATTATAACAATCCAAGTACTTACTTTGGTGTTGACTAAGTAGAGATTTTTGACATCCCTTCCTGGCCCTTGTCTAGGTGGGAACCTCTTGCACTGGGGACACCCTTTATTGTATTGTCGTCTGGCTCCAGAGAGATTCTGTTTTGCTCTGATTTATGCAATTATCTTGCCAACAGGATATCTCCAGCAAATATAAGTTAACTGCTTTCTTAAGTTCTATATGTATGCTTTTTTGCAGGTATACAAGGAAGATGCGGGATTACTAGCTTGCTGGATTGTATTGGCTCATAAGATTGTATGAGAATGGCATTAACGGAATACTTGCAGATGAAATGGTAGGTCATGGGCTGCAGCATTTAGACGTGTGCAGTATGGAAGCTGGAAAGGCTAGAAGATGCAGATCTCAGAGAAAATTTGCTAATAGAAATTCCAATGATATCTTGGAGATATTCATCGTGTAAGATCTTGAAATTGACATGTGCTGAGATAACCAATTATCGAGGCTCCTAGGAAGTCTTATATGTCTACAATCTTCATACCGAGTCGATGATGGCATTTCTGGTCTCTCCAACTTGAAAAGCTTGAGAGATTCGTCCTCGGCTAGCCAATAACTCTCTTCCCCCAGTTGACTAGGAACTTGAAAAGATTGTGGAAGATTCTATCCCCAGTGGATTGGTAGGTTAAACAGACTAGAGTCTTTAAAGTTGTCCTCTTCGATAATGACCACCTTACCGCAAGGTATTCCGCAACTTTCTCATCTCTAGAGAGTTGAACTCTGTCGGGAATGTCTGTAGTGCCTCCCGAGGCTTCCCTCAAGTTTACCGTCCATATGTATTAGACATTTCCTATCAGTGGGTACATTAATAGACCTATCAACCTTGAAGAAACTGTAAGAACTTCTAATTGAGTATTGTGTAGTTACAGAGATTCGAAGCCTTGAAAGTCTAGAGAATCTTAAAACTTTGGAGCTGAACGAGCTCCACTGCCTGGACAAATTGGCTGACTGAGTGGCTAGAAGAAACTAATGGCTTTTCATTTACATCATCGTAATGATCTGGTTGACTGGAATCACCGGACAATTTGTCCATCTACTCCAGCAACTTTATCCTGAAGTTTCTAATGTTTCAAAGTGGAAGAAATTAAAATGAATAGGCATCCACCCCCGGAGATTTGAAAACTCAACGCATTATAGAGGAGCTCGATCAAATTTCGCAAATTTCTGCAAAAGAGAAAAGAATGGACACTTGATCTGTTGAGTACTCTTTTTTTTTTTTTTTTTTTTTTTTTTGGATAAGAGGTGCTTCCCATTCTGTTGTACATATGTGTAACAAAGAGGTTTATGTAAATTTTCTTTTTTAAGTTCACTTTGCATGTTGACTAGTGATAGTTCTGCAAGTACCCTTGTTCAGATTTCTTTGTTTTAATTTGGTTTGGTTTGGTTTAAATGTTTTAATGGCTTTGAATTGCAAATCGACTTGCCTCATGAGGTCAAGTCAAATTATATGAACTCCAAGTGCATTATTTTGTCAATTTACTATGTGATGATTTATTTTAGGTACCTTATAAATTGATACTTCATCTTACTGAATTTGAAACTGGTCGATGCCCATACTTCGTGTAGGAGAACTTTAAAGTAGCTGTTACAATGTGCATGAAAGCATCTCAGCACTTGTGGCATCACCTCTATGGTAATAACAAACACAAAATTGCGACATGAAGAAGAATAATAGTCTACATAGGTAAACACATATCCAATTTGGTTTTTGGGTAAAGCAGATTTCTTAACTGGATTCACACAAGATGAAGAGAAGTGGTAATGATTCTTAAATAAATTAAAGAAATGTTCCAGTTCCAACTTGGTCCGGCATTATTTAATGTTTATGTAAATATGAAATAATGACCCAATCATTAAATTTCAAATGAATAGAAGTGTGGCAAAACTTTTTCCAAGTCTAAATATATAACATGGAATAATCTCGCGCCGTCTGCAAGTTCTTATCTTTTTGCCTCTTTCTTATATCTTTTGTAATAGATAACCACAAACATTAACCAAGATAATGAAGAGCCACAACTTCGAAAACACTATTTGAAATAGAGAACTTTCATACTTGAGATCAGGAGGCAATCTATCTATATAATAATTATAGTCATTAGAGAGGCTTCACAAAACTTTTTACCAATCACTAAAGAGGCTTCCGAGTTTGATTGGGAATTTAGAAATGCTGGTTGAGTTGGATTCCAAATGGGATTTAACAAGTCACATCAAATTCGTGAGCTTATTTACCAGACTTGTAGTGGCCCAAAGTTCTAATACAGCACTCATGAATAATTTTTCTCATCTATATTGACACAAGACTATGCTTACACATTGGTTTTGTGTACTCTATTTTAATAGTATTTTGTATAATAATCAGCACAAAGCATGGATTTATAGGGGTTAAATGCGAATGTTGCTTCTCCTCGGAAAAAATGTGATTTTTATAATTTGATTGGTAGCTGGGGGAGTGTCTTGGATGAAGATCAAGCCCGATAATTCCATCGAGCTTCATGTTTTGGTGTCAATTTGGGCTTGGCCCCTCTTAGAAGTGGATTCTCATCCCCAAAATTCTGCTCCACATAGTAAGTGATTTTCTGCGTTAGAGAAACGTAAATAATTGTCAACTGACAGGCTGTAGTGATGCTTCGAGGAAGCATCCTTATTAACTAATCTGGCAACAAAACTAACCCACGACTCTTATTCAGCCAATCCTATTGCTTCTTCAAAGTTAAATGACCTACCAAAAGGTCATTCAAAATATCTTCATTTTTACTACCTTAAGATTATGTGGTATAGGAACAAAGGCCTTGATAGTTAAGGCCTACACCTATATGAAAAGTCTTTCTTTTCCTTCAAAAAGAGTAGGAGTTAGGCAGTGGGATCACCACTTGTTTTCTCTTTTTCTTGGAGCTTTTGAGCTATAATGGAGGAAGCTCAATTTTGATTCAAATGGAAGGAGTCTGATTTCAAAGAAATCTACAACGAGACTTTTATAGTTTCATTTGACTAAAACAAATGTCTAAGGGAGTATAATCAAAGCTAAAATTATCATAAAACAAATTCGATCTTTTGTTGATCTCAATTCAAGGATTTTGATATTTCCAAGGATTTTTTTTTTGACTCATGACATGATTAATAACTTTAATCTTAATTTATTTTGTATGCTCGGATCTATGTCTAAAAAGATTTGAGAACTAATTAATTCCGAAATGAGAATTATTTACACATTCTGATCTAGCAAGATTTTATTTTTCCTTCCTGGCTTCACCATCACGTGCCTCCTCCATGTTCTCCTTATCAAAATATCAATCAGTTCGTTTAATCAACATTTGTATCCCATCGAGATCGGAAGGTCTTGCTGATGCTGGCGCATTCACATTGCTCATGCACTGGCTTGCAACTTTGAGGAGGTCAGCTCATCAAAGTTACCAGTAAAAGACAAGTCAAATTGATGTTATGTTACCACATTCAAGTGCAATTTAGCGCTACTACATTCAAGTGCATTACTTTTGTCAATTTATGCATTGATAATTTATGTGAGATCGTTGGAACTTGCTTGCCCGTACTTTAAATTTGAACCTTATAACGTTACCTTGTGAAGCATCATTTTGTTATACATTGAACAATGAAGGACATAGTCAAACGTATAGGTTTTAATCCGTGACAAAAGCTCTTTCATTCACTTTTTGGTTACCTAGGAATGGAGCTTTAGATTTTGACATTGTTAAGGAGAATCGCTAAACAACAAAAGAGTCCTATATGTCTGCCTAAGCTCTTTCTCTTGGTAAGGCTCTTTCTCCTGGTAATAAGTAAGAAAAACTTATGGGATGTTCTATAAAGGTAAGCTGGGGCTATGGCTATTAACTCGTAGATTTGAAGATAGTATACCTTTCCCAACGTTTTGGTGCTATACTCTGGCTTTTGATGCAATGTACAAACTCCTGCTTATCGTACAATCTCAAGGGTTTAATTGTTCTCTTGCACGATGTGCTTTGAATTGTCAGAATTGGCAATTTATGCTTTGAAATGATAAAGGAATTTCATTTTTTTTTGGTTTCCGCTAATGTTAACTTCGGCAATAAAAAATAGAAGGTAAAAACTTACAGCTCTCATTCCAAAGGCCGCTCAGATCATTCTTACATGTCTAAACCAAGATGATATAAATTATTTACCTCCTAAAAGTTGAGATTCAGCAAAGGTTGCCAATTGAAATGACATAAACTTCAGACAAGATCATCATTTGTTTCCGAGATGGCTTGATTTAACTGTTAATTTGCATAATTTCCTACCAAGGAATAGTTGAAGTACTTGGTTGCGTGGATGTGCCAATGAGCTAGTAGTAGAAAGTAAGGTCACCGATTGAAAAGTATTCTCCCTATACAATCTTTATTTCACCTCATAAAACCGGTTAATCGCAATACCATGCAAGTCTTACAGTTCCATAGTTCACACACATCTGCCGATTATGTGCACTTCAACACTAGTTCAACCCCAAAAAAAGGAAAAAAAAAAAGAAAAGGAAAAAAGTTGCGTGATTCAGCCGTGGATAGCTTAGTTCAGCATGCACACGTCTTTATTAGGTTTTATCGAGTCTGACAGGTAAACTTGTGAGCGCATTCATTCAATAGGCATCACAAAGTTGTATTTACAAGGATGATACATGCAACTTCCTGCTTTTTACATTACAAGTGAATTTCGGTAGAGATCCTATGCATATTGTGATGGACATGGAAAAAGATTGATGGAATGCATTACGTGAATAAAATTCACCCAGAGCTGCCTAATGATCTTCATGAAATTAGGCGCTTACTTAGGAGCATTTTATTTTTAGTTACTCTTGGCATCGGAGTCTTAATACAGCCTCAATGCAGAAGGAGGACTCCTGGAAAGCATATATTTTCCGTTGTCTTTGCTTCCATATTCCTTCAATCGTGGATCCATGATGATTTTGCGCGATCCCCATGTCTCCACCATTAATTCTTCACCATAGTAGACTAATTGGTCTGTGAGGATGTTACCAGTTACCAATCTGCAGGAACACATTCTGATAAGTCATCCGTAAATATTTCTAGTAATAAAGAACTGGCATTCTCTAGAACAAGCTGGTCTGTCACGAGTTATTGCACCCGGCATGATAAATCCTCAAAATAATTGCTTGTAACAGGTAGCTACGACTAAAACTACCTCCTTGCCTGCTGGACGTTGTACCTTCTCCAAAGCCATCGCAAACTTTCTCGACCTGATAAACCAAACAAATAAATCCTATATTATATAACCATGCCTAAAAAAAAAGGATTCCAATTACATGTGAACACTGACATAAAAAAGATTAAAATTATCACCAGACAAGCAGGTGGAATCAAATTATTTCACATTATCTCACATCAATACGTTTATCCATGGCTGTCATAGAGATAGTCACCAATGATTACGGGCATTAGTGACATGCATAATTTTAATGAGTAATACCTTATAATTGCACAGAGCTTAAGACTAGGTCATCAGCCATCACAGAGAGAGAGAGAGAGAGAGAGAGAGAGAGAGAGAGAGAGAGAGAGTAAATGATACACATTATTACGTGTCTTAAATTTTGGAATTGGTATGATTGCTTTAAGAGTTCCTAAAATATTGTTAAAAAGGTCATGAGTACCACGAACTATCCTATTTTGTTAAGAAGATAAAACAAACAAAACAGATAAAATTTAAACGCTGAAAAAGTAAGAGTACAAACATTGTTGGAAAAGATAAGACTTCTCCAGTTAGATAGGTTGAAATAAACGCAAAGCAAACGTAAAATGCAGTCAGCAACAATTCCCCATAATTTACGTGATATTCCATCGAGATCAAAGTCATACCACACTAGGGAAGTGATGGTATATCTTCCGTGGGAACCAAGAATAACACGGAGGCAAATGAAGCACAATCTCATGTCCATTATTTATATGTATCGTATTTGGCATGCTGTAGTACGCAAAAAACACTGCATTGCCAATACAGGGTTGTGCAAATGTTAAAACCTGGACAATCTGTGCTTCTTGGTTTACCGGGAAATTAAGCATCCTTAGTTATCTAAGTAAATCAAGCGAATTTGGAAAAAACAGCTCCGGCACATGTAATTAGACAGCCAAATTACTTGAGTGAATAATTTCACAAGAGGTTGAACGATGGAACAGCCCTTTCTCTCCATAAGGGTTGTAGGTCTAGTGTTACTCTGTCTAGATCCCATCCATAATTTTCCCAAAACCAAACCTCACAGCCACAATAAAACCCATCCAAGCCTCAACCCCCCCCCCACAAAAAAAAAAAGTTGTTAATAATTTGGAATAGTGGGATTGGGGGTGAATTTACAACCAATGCACATATAAATGCTTCCACAAGAAGCACTTGGATGTTGGTGGGGTGAATCATATCCTACTAAAAACATGAACAAAACATTCCAGGTTCTTGGTGAAATTGCCCCTTGAACCTCAAAACTTACCATCATAAATAGCAAAGGAGAAACTAAATGTTAAAAAGGGTCATGACGCATGCAAAGGGCCACGACCCATGAGCATGATGTCATGATCGGCTCAGAACAATTTTCAGCAAGAATTTAGCAAACAAAAATGACGTTTTAAATCATCCAAGTGGTCGGACAAGATGTAACTTATGATCCTATTGTAGGCACGTGAATGTCTGTATAATCTGAGTCCAATCCAAAGTTTGACCCTCAAAAATCACAACTTGACACGGAGAAGAGATTTAGTGGAACATGACTTTGGGGTGGGCACCATTTCTGGTACCAGTTCCACAATAGGTGCCTAGAAAACTCTAGACACTGTCCAATAAAGCAAAGACAAAAAGCATAACTTAGACATTTTAGAATTGGCTCTAGCCTACAACATATCTAGCCTGTATTCGGACTAAAAAGGAGCTGCTTTTTTTGGTTAGAAAGAGACAAATAGAAACAACGCATAAAACACAAATTCAGGATGAATATATTCTAGTTTAAAATGCATTAACACTTCAAGATCACACGACATAGATTTTGAGCTTCAAGTGCTTGCAAAAGTTATATAGCCAGACCATAAACATATCAATATACCCAAGTAAACTTTGTAATGATTAGTTGGAAGTTTTATCCATTATATATGGGTATTCAGCCAACTTGAAGCTCCATGGCTTAACATGTAAGACAATTCACACAACTAAAAACGTAGACCCTAGGTGGTTGGGTGGTTCAGGTAAAGGGATGTTTGCAGCCCATTTTGCTTGTGTTTTTGTCTATGGGTGGATTTACCAAAAAAGACGAGAGAGAGAGAGAGAGAGAGAGAGAGAGAGAGAGAGAGAGAGAGAGAGAGAGAGAGAGAGAGAGAGAGAGAGAGAGAGAGAGAGAGAGAGAGAGAGAGAGAGAGAGAGAGAGAGAGAGAGAGAGAGAGAGAGAGAGAGAGAGAGAGAGAGAGAGAGAGAGAGAGAGAGAGAGAGAGAGAGAGAGAGAGAGAGAGAGAGAGAGAGAGATTATGCTGACCAATTGTAAATATAAATACGAAGCCATAGAAAGTTCAAGGTATCCAGAGTCTAAACTCTTCAAGGCAGAGTTGGCAAGGAATTTCAAGTAACTCTTAACAGACTGACCAATTGTAAATATAAATATGAAGCCATAGAAAGTTCAAGGTATCCAGAGTCTAAACTCTTCAAGGCAGAGTTGGCAGGGAATTCCAAGTAACTCTTAACAAACCAAAACTGAATAAATGGAAGAACGCAATAGAGAAGAATCAAGATCTGAACCATAGCAATTTTTTAACTGTGTTACCACAACATCAAATCTGCAAAAGGATGCCACAGTCCCTCCCATAGAATGCCCTATCACCATAATGTTGATGTCTCCATATAAATCCTTGGCTCTTTTAACAACATCCAAAGTGCCAGGTCGAATTGTTGCATCATGATAAGCAGAATAAATCCATGATGAACATAAGCAAAGAAAATAGAATAAGAATGTAATTTATTCCAAATCAGAAGTATCCACAACCTGCAAGAAGAGGCTTATCATCTCTAGAATTCACCATGGCACCACGCGTGCCAGGTAGTTTATGTTGAGCCATTTCCAATAGAGATTTTCAACCCAATTCTATATGTTGTAGACATAAATAGAAGTAATCACTTACTGAAAAGCTCAAACAACTTTTCCAAGAATAGAATTAGTGAAGTATGTGATCTCCTCATGACAAAATCTTAAAATTACAAGCACATAACATTTGTGTCTTGATGGAAATGATTCACTATTTTCCCTTCTTATGGACGACAAACCCGTGTATTTTGTGTACACATTCACTGGAGGCTACTCTTCTTAGCTTAAATTTTCATGGAATCCCTCACATGTCAAATGTAAGAGGAATAATTGCTAAAGTTAACATGCATACCTATGTTCTCGAGTACCTTTGAAAGCTGTAACCATGGCATTAAGGTCCTGGGCACCATAATCTAAGCCTATATGTAATCCATATTGATTAGAAATAAAGACAGGAAATTATATGAAATTCAAACATAGAGGCATCACAAGCATCGCAAATCGGTCACCACTGCGACACGAATTATATACTTATAAGCACTGTTGGATGTCAACTATCAGTTCAATGACTTTTCATATCTAAAGGCATTAATAACCAGTCAGAAGCTAATAAGAGAAGGCAACATATGCCCACAAAATCTCATCTCAAGAATTGGCCATTTAGTACAGAGGATCCATTCTTTACGCAACCTTAGCACCAATGTCATATTAAAACGTAGTCAAATTACCATTTCTTTTCATCACAACTAGGACACATCCAACTAAAAAGTTATGTCAAATCTGACATGTAAACTTGCCAAATATAAAGCTCTGCATCTAATTACAATGTTATTGTATTGAAATGGTGAAATTTGAAGGGTAATAACAACATGCTCTAAGTAAATGTGAAAATCTTTATAATGGACACTTACAGCAGATGCATACTCCACTACCATCGTCGTAAGAGTGTGATTGTAAATAGCTGTATGAGCCTTGGATCTCACTCTAAGTTCTGCATTTACCAGTTGAGAAAAATTCGGATTGAAAATGCAGTCACAAGTTGATTCAATTACAAGCAAAGAAGCAAGGCTGTTATGTGTCTAGCAAACTGTTTCGACAATCAAGTGGGAGGAACACTTCAAGGAAACATCAACTCAAAACAACATATCAGTAAATTTCTACCCTTCCTCCTTCGTGAACTTAAAGAAATATATATCAATGCAATGAAAGGCAAATAAGTAAACAACATAAGGCTCATCTTTCCCATAAAGCTACTCCACTGTAACCTACAAGCTACGGTCCATTACTCGACGGGAGTCGATCATTGTGTGATACTCGACAAATTTTATCCCCAAAGTAGAAACAGGAAGATGAAATCTGTATTGAACAAATATAAGGATATTCAATCGATTTGACCATATTCCAGTGGTAGCATTAATCCAGACTTGGTAATCCAAGAGCTTTACAAATCCAACCAAATACAATGTGATGCTCAGTCAATCACATGCTATGAAAACATCCAAATCTACACTAGAGGGATCATTCAACTATAGTTTGCCCCCATTCAATCAGGCACTACAGCTCCACAACACGGTCAACAATTCCCCCCAACCCTCAAATGCCTAATCGGACAAATTCATTGCACAAATCTCACTTCCCCAGGCTCAAAACTGACGTACTCGATACTAGAGCCTATCTATATGAACCTTATCACAATCGAGACTCCCAATCCGAATCAAGTCAAAGGATCACAACCATAATTAATTACATGAACACGAGTTGCAATGAAGCATTATTAGAACCACCATCACCCTCAACCATGATCAGTTCCGCTCCACATTATTCTGCAAGAGGGACAGATCGAACAACATCGTTGAAGGAAGGAAAAAAAAAATGATATCACGCAACAAAAGAAATTCCAATCTCCGCAACCTTTCCATATATACGCAAAACGATCACGCGCGATCAAATGGTGCGATCGCCCGGCGAGATGGAGAGGTCGGTTGCGGTCTTTGTCCGCATTGCTCGAATTCAAACCTCGAATCCTGGTCTTCGCAGCGTTCGTGGACTCTGTAGCGATTTTCGCGACAAATGGCGATCGAAAGCTACGGCGACTTGGCGAGAAAGGAGGGCGGGGATGAGGAGTTCACCGATTTTCCTGATTTGCTCTCGGGCGCTTGTTCTGTTGGCGGGTATATTCAGTGTCATGTCTGGTGATTTTGTTGTTTCCGTGAGGGCAAAGAAGGAAGTTTTACTAAAATGAGACGTGCTCCGGACAAATTTGCGTTCTCTCTGTCTCTCTTCTTTTGGCGCTTCCTTTGATGTCTTTCAAATGAGCACTTTGACTCAGCTTGGTTCAATTAGTGGGTTCGAACTAGAATTATGAAAAATGCACTAAAATTAGAGTCAATATTACTTTTTTTTAATTGATATTCATGTAGGTATATAAAGATGCGGAGTACTCTAATATGATCATAAGCTTATTGAGATAAATTTTTGCAATTCCAAGCTCAAATCTGTCTCATAACTCGAATTATTGAAGACTTTTTTTGTCAATATTATTCATACTTGGAAAGAATGCAATTTGACATGTGTGAATCAAGTGGAGATTAATTATGGATTGTGGAACCACAATTCGAGAACGCGACTGATTATGACTTATCAATTATTGAATATTCTTTGAAACTTTAAAGTAGTGGATTTGATAGTTTTTATTTTTTTTAGATAAATGTACATACAATAGTTTGAGCTGAGTCATTTTCTCTAAAATTTACAAAATATTTATAGCGCAAATATGATTGGATTGTTCACCATATTATAAATTGATACCATCACCATCTCATAATTGCTTGATTGATGAATGAGTCGTACAATCATAGGGATTGAAAACTTTACTTTATGTGTAAAAGATTATTAAATAAAAGAAAAAGGTCTGTAATCTCTGAGAACAAAGGTCATTGGACTTTTTTCACGAGCTATGGTCGAAGTAAAAAGAGTCGTGACCTCACGCAACAAAAGTCACATAATGTCATTTTAAAAATATCAAAGAGTGTGAGTGATTTTTATTTTAAAATCACATTTAGCTCACACAAACAAAATAATATAAGAACCCCACCCCAATGCATGGTATACGCGATATTTGGTGGCTCTCGTGGATTTATATTCATAGTCAAATGTTTATAAAATCACAGAAAAATCAGTACACCATAAAGGATAAAAAAAAAAAAATGGAAGTCAAAGAATAAGTGAAATTCAAGAGAAATTACTGGGAAGAGTAAATTAATCAATTTTATAGAAATCAATATTCAAATCTCTTCCTTTATTGGTAACATATACGCATCAATCTCTCATTCTCCTTAATTCGAATTTTATAAGCACAAAACAAATATATAGATCACTCCTTTTTTGATCAGGCTCACACACCGCTCATTCACTTTTGAAAGTATAAGAAAACCAAATTTGAATGCAAAAAAGCTGTAATTGCAATCCGACCCAAGCATGACAACCCAATGATGAAGGGATCATGCCATCTTCCATTAATTCACGCGTTCAAATCATGTTGTTGATGGGAGAACGGTAATAATTCGAACAGTATCGAATCAACGCAGCGGAATAAAATAATCTCCCCTCTTGTGTAAACCTAATAGGAATCGATATAGTAGAGTAAAATAAATACCAAGCACGCGAACACAAGACGATTTTTTACGTGGAAAACCTCCTCAATGTGAGGAGATAAAAAACCACGGGACCGGAGTCCACACCGAAAATCTTCACTATCAATAAAATTGTTCTTCTCTAGCAAATACTAGAGGTACATAGCAGCAAACACCTCAAGAACATAATTCTTGGCAATACACATGAACTTCACAAGAGATCAAGGATAAATCTGACCAAAAACGCAGGTTTTGATCAATCCACGAAAAACCTGATGTAGGGAGCTTCAAACGAAAATCAAACCGTTCAGATTCGATAAAATTGCGCCACGAACATGCTGACAA
Source organism: Eucalyptus brandiana (assembly GCA_014182725.1). Taxonomy (NCBI): domain Eukaryota; kingdom Viridiplantae; phylum Streptophyta; class Magnoliopsida; order Myrtales; family Myrtaceae; genus Eucalyptus; species Eucalyptus brandiana. The sequence goes on along the minus strand of CM024675.1, from coordinate 48,703,460 downwards.
AATTTCAGCTCAATCGGACCACGAATCGACCTCCGACGCCAGCTTGATGTAAATCGAGATATTGCCCCAAACCCCTGCATTTTCTGCTTTCTCTTTTTTCTCTTGTTACTATTTCCTTTTCTCTTCGCTACCTCCTTTTTATATAGATAGTGAGAAACCCTATTTCCTCATATAACTTATTATATGGGCTCAAGCCCTTTTAGGCTTGCAACTCATTGGGCTTCCTTCACATAGGAGTGAACCCCGGCTAACAAATCTCCCCTCACGACAATGTGGAGGGATTCACCATCCCCGCTATCAAACGGCAATGTTCAAGCTTCTCTCTTGGTAGAGTCTTCGTCATCATATCGGAGCCATTATGATCCGTATGAATTTTCTCGAGTTCCAACAACTTTTCATCTAGAACATCCCTTATCCAATGATATCTAACATCAATATGTTTCGATCTATAATGAAAAGATGAATTCTTACCAAGATGAATTGCGCTTTGATTATCACAAAATAGCACATACCTCTTTTGCTTGAACCCAAGTTCTTCTAAGAACTTCTTCATCCATAGCATCTCTTTACTAGCTTCGATCCCACCGCAATAAATTCAGCTTCGGTTGTAGAAAGTGCAACACACTTCGCAATCTTGATTTCCATGACACGGCTCCACCCGCAAAAGAAATCAAATAACCGAAGTAGATTTACGAGTATCAATATCTCCGCCAAGTCGGAATCGTGTATCCAACTAACTCAAGTTTCCGGTCCCAAAAGGCGAGTTTCAAATTTGAAGTTCCCGAAGATACCTCATAATCCACTTCACCGCATTCCAAAGTGCTCTCGCCCTGGATTTGACAAATAGCGACTAACAACGCCAACCGCATGCGCCAAGTGCGGGCGTGTACATACCATCGCATACATTAAGCTTCCTACACTGAAGCATATGGAACACTTTCCATATCTTTCTTTTCTTTATCGGTTGTAGGACTTTGCATCATATTTAACTTAAAGTGGGTAGCAAGAGGAGTACTAACCACTTTAGCCTTGTCCATGTAAAATTTCTGAAGGATCTTCTCGATATATTTCTCTTGCGATAAAAATAACTTCTTAGCATCTCTGTCTCGGGTAATTCTAATGCCAAGAATCTGCTTCGCCGAGCCCAAGTCTTTCATGGCAAAAGACTTGCTCAATCGCTTCTTTAATAACTCAATTCTTGAAGCATTCCTGCCAACAATCAGCATATCATCAACATAAAGCAAGAGAATAATAAAGTCACCATCAGAAAATTTTTGGACAAACACACAGTTATCCGAGGAAGTCTTCTTATAGCCCCGTTTCTGTCATAAGCGACGCAAATTTCTTATACCACTTTGTCTCGGTGCTTGTTTTAGGCCATAGAGACTTTTCTTCAATTTGCACACATAATCCTCTTTTCCTTTCGCTTTGAAACCCTCAGGTTGTTCCATGTATATCTCTTCCTCCAAGTCACCATGTAGGAAGGCTGTTTTAACATCCATTTGCTCAATTTCTAAATCTAGGCTAGCTGCCAAGCCTAGTACCACACGGATAGAAGACATTTTTACTACCGGAGAAAATATATCATCAAAATCAATACCCTTTCTCTGACCGAATTCCTTAACAACCAATCTAGCTTTGTACCGTGGTTGTAAAGTATGTTCATCTTGCTTCAACCTATATACCCACTTGTTCTTCAAAGCTCTTTTACCTTTAGGTAACTTCACCAATTCAAAAGTATGATTATCATAAAGTGACTGCATCTCATCTTGCATAGCATCGAACCAATTGCTTTTGTACTCATCTTCAATTGCTTCTGCATAGCACTCTGGTTCACCTGCATCAGTCAATAATACATACTCATCTTCAGAATACCTGGTGGAAGGTCGTCGGTCTCTAATGGATCTCCGGACTTGGAACATCCAAAGTGGAATATCTAATTGAGCCTCGGTTCGGGAATAGTATTATCTATCTCAACATGTTCGGGGAACATGTGCATTATTTGGAACATTGACTTCCTCCTGCTCTTCATCAACCTGTGTAGGGATATTTGTAAGAGGAACTGGATCTAAATCAACCAGATTATCACTAACCTGTGGTGCTGAAATCATCTTTGATTTCTCAATATCCTCTATTGTTTGATCTTCCATAAACACAACGTCTCTCGCTTCTTACAATTTTCTTTTCAATTGGATCATAAAATTTGTAGCCAAGCATATCCCCTGTCCATAACCAATAAATATGCACTGTCGTGTTTTCACATCAAGTTTAGACATCTCATCTTTGGGAACATGCACAAATGCTTTGCACCCAAATACACGCAAATAATCATAAGAAACTTCTTTGCCTGTCCAAACTCTATTAGGAACATCAAACTCTAAAGGAACGCATGGAGTAAGATTTAATATATGCACAACTGTACTTAAAGCCTCACCCCAAAAGGATCCAGGTAGTTTTGATTGTGAAAGTAAGCATCTTACTCTTTCAACCAATGTTCTGTTCATTCTCTCAGCTAAGCCATTTAACTGAGGCGTCTTGGGAGGTGTCTTTTGATGTCGAATACCTTGTTGTCCGCAAAGTATTCATCAAAAGGTCCAATATACTCTCCCCGTTATCGGTTCGATACATTTCAATTTCTTTCCGTCTGTCTCTCAACTGAAGCCTGAAATTGCTTAAAAGCATCTAACACTTGATTTTTAGTTTTCAAGGTATAAATCCAAATTTTCCTTGAAAAATCATCTATAAAAGTAACAAAATAAAGAGAGCCACCAAGTGATTTTGTTTTCATAGGACCGCAAATATCGAATGCACTAAATCCAATATACCGACTTTCTTGAAGGAGGGGTGCTTTTAAATGCAACTCGTTTCGTTTTCCCGCTAAACAATGAGCACACTTCTTTAGCGCTGAACTTTTCAATCCCGAAAGGAGCTTCTTCTTGGCCAATATTGACAAACCCTTCTCACCGATGTGACTGAGCCTCTTATGCCATAACTCAGCCTGCATCTTCGCTATCTACCGCATTAATTTTGTCTCGTAGACAACTTTGCCTCGCATAATGTATAACGAAGAATATTTTTCACCTCTAGCCACAACAAGAGAACCTTTGGTAAGTTTCCATTGACCATTCTTTTGAAGGTGCTTTGCAATACCCCTCATCATCCAACTTGCCTGTAGAAATCAAATTCAAGCGGATATCAGGTATATGTTTAACATTATTCAATACTAACCTCGTGCCATTGTTGGTTTCTAGGCACACATCACCAATGCCTACAGCTTGAGCTAGTCCATTGTTTCCCATCTTCACAGATCCGAAGTCACCTGACCTGTATGATGTAAAGAAATCTCTACGAGACGTAGTATGAACGGATGCACCACTATCAATTACCCAACTGGTCTCATGAGAAACAAAATTCACCACATCACCATCAAAAATAGTGAGAAAGTCTTCTTTAAGTGCAGCGACACGATTGTCATCACTGTCATCATCACTTTTCTTCTCTTTACCTTTCTCCTTTTGTTTATTCCTTTTTAACTGGCGACAAAACCTCTGAATATGTCCCTTCTGATGGAAATAATGGCACTCGACATTAGCAAATTTATTATACTTACCTCTGCTTTTGTCTCGACTTTTATCTCTATTTCTCGGACCTCGAGACTCACTTCTCCCCTTTTCTCAACAACCAAGGCATCGAATGTGAAGAGGATGATCCCCGTGTCTTCCTTCTCATCTCTTCATTCAAAATACTACTCTTGGCTAAATCCATGGTAATCGTACCATCCGGGGCGAGTTAGACAAAGATGTTCGGAACGTCTCCCATGAGTCGGCGAGTACCAAGCAACCATAATGCTTGTATCTCATCATCAAACTTGATTCCCATCGCAGCCAACGATTTATAATTCCTTGAAAAGAATTTAAATGATCAGTCAACGAGTACCATCATGATATCTCGAGCCATCATCTGTTTTATCAAAAATAACTTATTATTCCCAGTCTTTCGAGCATATAACTGCATTCGAGCTTATCCCATAAACTGCGTGCATGTGTTTCTTCAATAATATGATTCAAAACATTATCATCTACCCACCGCCCGATATAACCACACACTTGACGATGAAATATAGACCATTCAACATCGTTTTATTCTCTCGGTTTCTCCTCAAAGCAAATACAGGCAAATAAAAATCTTTCACATATAAAAGATCTTCCATCTTCCCTTTCCAAATATGATAATTCGAACCATTCAAAGTGTAACCATCCTACTCATATTCGTTTCCATTGTTTAACACAAGGCAGAAAAATCAAGTAATGACCTCGATGCTCGATACCACTCGATGGGAGAACGGTAATAATTCGAACAAAGATCGAATCAACGCAGCGGAATAAAATAATCTCCCCTCTTGTGTAAACCTAATAGGAATCGATATAGTAGAGTAAAATAAATACCAAGCACGCGAACACAAGACGATTTTTTACGTGGAAAACCTCCTCAATGTGAGGAGATAAAAAACCACGGGACCGGAGTCCACCGAAAATCTTCACTATCAATAAAATTGTTCTTCTCTAGCAAATACTAGAGGTACATAGCAGCAAACACCTCAAGAACATAATTCTTGGCAATACACATGAACTTCACAAGAGATCAAGGATAAATCTGACCAAAAACGCAGGTTTTGATCAATCCACGAAAAACCTGATGTAGGGAGCTTCAAACGAAAATCAAACCGTTCAGATTCGATAAAATTGCGCCACGAACATGCTGACAAAATTTCAGCTCAATCGGACCACGAATCGACCTCCGACGCCACTTGATGTAAATCGGATATTCGCCCCAAAAGGATTTTCGCTTTTCTTTTCTCTTGTTACTATTTTTTTTCTCGCTTCGCTACCTCCTTTTTATATAGATAGTGAGAAACCCTATTTCCTCATATAACTTATTATATGGGCTCAAGCCCTTTTTAGGCTTGCAACTCATTGGGCTTCCTTCACATAGGAGTGAACCCAGCTAACAGTTGTAAGTGATGAACTTTTAACTAGTTAGTATTTTAGGTATTCACAACATTTTATGAAAAGATTTTTAAGCTTTTGGCATATTAGTTATGATGATAGACTCGCACACCTGACAATGGACTGAGTGATTATGACTAAAATGAGATATTCTATGATGGACATAACATTTTATGTAATGACAAGAATGGATAATCGTATTAATCATCTCTTCCCGCATTTTTTAACTTATCAAGAAAAAAGCAATTGCGATCCATCGGGACTCGGGTGGGGAGGCCAAGTCGGACCTCCCCTAATCCTTGTGCCGGTGGGTCCATCCAGCGTGCAAGCCCACATTAGCTTCAATTTCCATGGCGGGAAACGAAAATACATTTCCCTCCACCGGCTGGCGGGAAGTTTTTACATCACCCGCATAAAATGAAAAATGAGAAAAAAAAACTGCAATAAAAAAAAAAAAAAAACTACTACAATAATAATAATAATAATAATAATAATAATAATAATAATAATAATAATAATAATAATAATAATAATAAAAATAATAATAATAATAATAATAATAATAATAATAATAATAAAAGTGAAAAACTATATAAAACAAAATTACGAAAAAACGGAAACCCTCCTCTTCGCTTCCTCCATTTGCGGACACCGACTCTGATCGAACGACCCACTCCTCCTCCCTCCTCCTCCTCCTCCACTTGTTCAAATCTTCTTTGTTTAATTTGTGTTTGTTTAGATGTTTCAGTGGCTTTGAATTGCTAATTAACTTACCAGGTGAGGTCAAGTCAAGTTATATAAATTCCCAGTCCATTATTTTGTCAATTTACAATGCGGTGATTTATCTGAGATACCTTATAAATTGCTGTTTTGTCTTACTGAATTTGAAATCAGTCGATGCCCATGGTTTCTACAGGACAATGTTAACTTCATTGTACTGTATACATTAAAGTAGCCGTTACAATGTGTACGAAAGTATCACACTAACAGCAATGTGAAGAAGACAAATAATCTACACTAGTAAATGCATGTCCAATTTCTTTTTTTGTTTTTTCAGGTAAAGCACAACTTTTTATTTGATTCACAAGAGTTGAAGAGAAGGTGTAACGATTCTTAATTAAATTAAAAAAAATTATAATTGCGAATGGACTTGGTCTAACATTATCTGATGTTAAAGTAAATATGATATAATGATCCAAACCGTTTAGTTTCAAATAAATAGAAGTGTGCCAAAAAATTTTCCAATTCTAAAAGTATAACATGGAATAGTCTCGTGTTGTTCACAAGTTCTTATATTTTTCGCCTATTTCATTTCTTTTGTGTTAGATAATCCATAAGCATTAAACGAGAGACTAAGGAGACACTTGATATTGGGGGGAGAAATAAAGGACTTTCATACTTGATATTGGGGGGAGAAATAAAGGACTTTCATACTTGATATTGGGAGGAGTCAATAATTTTTCCCATCTACGTTGATATAAGACTGTGTTCACACATTGATTTTGTGTACTTTATCTTAATAGTATTCTGTATAATAATTAGCACAGAGCATGGATTTTGTCTAACTAGATCGCTTTGTGACAAGCAATTTATTGACACTAACAAGGGATTAAATGCGAAGGATGATTTATCACGAAATAAACATGATCTTTTCTTTATTTGATTGATCGCTAGGGGGGAGCTTTAATGTAGATCAAGCGACATAACTTTACCGGGCTTGATGTTTTGAAGTCAATTCGGGCCTTGGCCCAATCAGCCCTTTAAATTGGATAGACCGGAGTTCACCTTAATTAGGATGGGGGAAACAAACTTGGTTGGAGGTTCCATGTCTACTTTTGTTGACTTTGACTTTGAATGAATCCGCCCATTTTTCTAGGGCAAAAGCCGATTCTCATCCCCACAATTTCTACACCACGTTGACTAGTGATTTTCCACGACAAGAAACGTAAATAATTGTCGACTTTGATGGCCTAGAGTGATGCTTCGAGGAAGCATCCTTACTGACTGATTTTGCAACAAAACTAGCCCACAACTCTCTGCATGTTCTGTCAATCATTTGGCTTCTGAGTTCAAATTCATTTTTAGTACCTTAAGATTATGTGCGTAAGGAATAGAGGTCTTTATACTTAGGGCCGGCTTATGCACGAAAAGTTTTTCTTTTCCTTCCAAAAGAGTACAAGTTAAGGTAGTGGTACCCCATCTGTTTTCTTTTCTTCCTGGAGCTTTTGAGCTATAATGGGGAAAGCTCAATTTCAATTTGAATGGAAGGACTATGATTTTTAAAAAATCTGGGATGAGACTTTTGGACTTTCGTTTTACTAAAATAAAAGTTTAATGGAGTGATAATCAAAGCTAAAGCTATTGAAGAACGAATTTGATTTTCCTTTGATCCCAAATCGATGAATTTAATACTTTTGAAGAGCTTTTTTTGCCTCATCAAATCATGTTACTAATAACCTTAATATGTCAGATTCGGACGTACGTCTAAAAAGACTTAAAAGAGCTTGTGAATTCTGGAATGGAGCAGATTTAGACCTCCGGATCTTGCGAGATTTTACTTTTGCTCCTTGGCTGCCCCACCATTTCCTCCATGTCGTCCTTATCAAATAACAATAGGTTCGTTTAGTCCACATTAGTACCCATCGAAATCTGAAGGTCCTCCTCTTAAAAAAAAAATAAAATAAAATTTGAAGGTCTTGCTGGTGTTGGAGCATTCACATCAATCATGCACACCCCGGCAACTTTGAGGAGGTCAGCTCGTCAATCACCGGTAATGACCATGGCCATGGGCATGGGGTTAGGGTTTTGGAGGCGTGTGAGCAAAGAGCAGTGACGAAGAGGGGAAGATCAAGGATTTGGAGCAAAGGAGAAACGTGCGAAAGGTTGAGGAAGGATGTGGAAGGAGTTTGTCGTGGAGTTTAAATGAAGTATACCTAGAAAAGAAACTAAATAAAAGGAAAAGATAAACAATTCTAAACCTGGGCATGGTGAAGTCCATATGCTTTGTTCTTCATCCAAATAAAGAGAAATCCATCATATGCTTTGTTCTCCCGAAAAGAAGTAAGACCAAACGTGAAATGCTAAGGAGGTGGACGAATGGTGAAGTCTCAAGCGGGCAGTTGAAAAGGATAAAAAAGCAAAGCAAGAACTTATATTTCCATTCCACTTTTCTTTTGAAGTTAAAATTGTAGCTCGTTTCTTTTGCAAGAAAAACCGCGTAAGTGGATCATCTCTCTTCTTGGACCCTAAAAGTTACTAAGTCTAGTTTTTTTTCAAAAGCTTAAACTTTGACTCTAAAAATTGCAAAGTTCAGAATTTTAAGTTCATCGCTGTCCAAGCAAAACGCCTCAACATCCATCTTGGACCAAACTTAATGGAACATATTTTTTAGTTACCACACAAATTTTAGATTTTGATGATATAAAAACAATTTGGATAATTGATGTTACGGTAAATATAAAGGTTAGGATTTTTTATGGAACCACCCACTCACCATTGTCAACTTTGCTGCCCACTCATTGCCATCACAAGCCCTCAACTTCGTGCATCAATCCATCGGTGAGTTAACACCTAACTCACTCGAGTCTGTCTTCTACGTCTTCGTCTCTTTTTCTTTCCGCGTAGAGTTCATAACCTATGTCCATGGAATTCAGACCGGTAGAGATCGTTAGCCTCGCACGGTCACAAATTTGCAGTTGCATGGGTGCGGTGTCGGGTCTCCACTTAGTTAATTCGCTCAATTTTTTTAGTAATGGAGAGAGGCCCTCAACCTTGTTTATTATTAAAATCAACACCCAAAAAGAAAAAAAAATTAAAAAATTAAAAAATTCCTTGACATGAGGGCATTTGAGTATTTTTGCAGTACCAAAAAGACAAAATGCAATTGATAGGGGAGAGAGAGGAGCAAGGGAAAAGGACAAGGGGTCGTGATTATGGTGAACAAAGCGTAGAAATGTCCGTGGTCACATGACTCACATGAGGTGACTGATGACATCGTGGGCGGTGGAGCAGGACGCAGTTAATAAGAAAAAGATGTTAAATCAATCAGGGCTCATGCGTACCATCGGATGAGATGGACCCTGCGGAAAATTCACATGAGCCATCTGTGCATGAGCTGCGTTCGCACGCGCCGGTGCACGGGCGGACAAGACCTGCTCCAATAATAGGGAGGAAGTGAAGACTGGACAGAGATGTAAGCCCAATCCATATGCCGCGTTTGGCAGGGGCAAGCTCCGAAATGATGGATTTTTAGCCCATGCGTCCCGATTGAAATTGCCACATTTTCCCAAACTTCTGTTGTATTTTTTAGGTTCAGAAAACACGAAAAAGGGATGGGGCTTCTTCCCCAAAATAGCCTCGATTCTTTTTCCCTAACTGGGACACACCCCTATCTCGAAAGTGACGCCATAATTATGCACAAGTAAAGCCAATAGTGGGTCCCGTACCCCGTCACTCCTGTAAATTTGTGGGCAAGCGCTTGGGCATTTATCGCCATACGGTGTTGTCAGATAATTTAATGGAAGAAGGAAGATGCGTTAGACACCGTGCAGTCCTGTTTTAGGGTGAAAGCAAACTCTACAAAGACAACATCATTAGAATACAAACTGTGCTCGGACTCTCTGCTTAGTTAGCCAATCTCGTCTTCTACGTTTAATGACCCGCATTGATCTTCATTTGTAATTTTGGCTTCTTAAAAGTGCTTTAGATTTTGCCATGTGCTATGCTGATTTTGCTGCTATACAGTTTAAAAAATTTTCTCCGAGAGAGGATCAAGAGAGATCAATGGAGGGGAGGCAATGCTTGGTTTATTCATAATTGGATTGATCATTATCTAAACCATAAAAAGCTTATGATATTGTATGTACCAACTCTTTACAAGTGACTTTTGTTGGCTAAAGAATGATTGATAGAAATTGATTCTGGCAAATGCAACTAATTTTGGTTTCTGTCGAGTTATTATCGCGAAACTTCAATTGCAAAGTGGCTATTTTTCTATCTCGAAACCTAGAATTTTTAGTTACCATGACATTTATCTATAAACTTAAAAATACTTCCAAACAAACAGTATCCGTTCATAAACATTTCAATTTTTAAATAGTATAATCAATCGTGTCATTAGTCAATAAAAAAAGTTATTATTGTCTTGATTTTACTAAATGGAAAGTACAAAAGTGTGGTGTGTGTAGTTTGGTTTTGCATTGAAATATAATCATTAGATTAAAAATTGCATGAGATTGGTCAATGTGATCTTGATACAAACACCGATGATCCAAACCTAAGCCTCGCTATGCTTCGTTTTAACGAGGCATTAACGTCAGCTACTACTCTCGCTACTACTCTCCGAAAGAGAGGGAAAAATAAGACAGAACATCACACAGGTGGTGCAAGAAGATTGAAACATCACAGGATTAGAAGGGCAAAGTCAAAGTCTACGGAGACTTGGACTACCAATGGTCCCTGATAAACCAGCTATGCTCCAAGAAGGAATCACACCCAATGATTCATTTATCTCGTACTTTGTGCCTCACAGCCAGACTTCCATGAACGTAGAGATTTAATCAAAAAGAAAAAAAAATGTCTCTAGATCACTCTGTAAAATCCAACACTAATTTATTGTTCTCTCATTCACCGGCAAAAAAACGACAAATTGATCTCCAATTCTCATATTTATCGATAATTTCATCTTGCAATTTCCTCTGGTCAAATACCATCATTTGAAAATTGAAAATTATATAAAAACAAACTCTTAGGGTGTGTTTATCTCAATGATTATTTTTTTGTCGCAGGGAAATGTTTTTAGGAAATTCAATTTTAGAGAAGATAAATCAGAAAAAAAATCTAATATGGTGAAAACTAGTTGAAAAAAATAATTTTATCGTAATTGATAATAAGTGAATCCTCTAAATGCAGCTTGTATTGTTAAAAGTAATATGTAATGACTAATAAACAGGAATTGATATTGTCTTCATTTATTTTGCAATCCATCAGCATAACAACGATTGCAAAGAAATTAGGATAGGAATAAGGGAAAACGATTCCTTTTTATCAAGTCATTTTCGCTAAGCTTATTATTTTTAGCTTATGGTAAATGCTTTCCATCGATTGAATAGTTTTACGTAATTCAAACACCGGAAAGTATTGAAAAAATATTCAAAAATGATTTTTCATCAAACAAACTAACCTTGACTTAATTAATGAAGAAAGAATGTGAGAGACGATTCCATCTTTTGTTTTCTTTTTTTGGGAAAGTATTACCCTTTGGATAAAAATTGTACAAATGTTTGCAAGCTAACATTGTTGATGAATCCAGACCAAAAAAAAAAAAAAAAGACGTTGATATATGCTAGATTTGAATGAGGACGGACCATATCATTGATGCCAATAAAGAGATCCAAAGTGAACAATCATATTACTTCGCATTCTTTCCTGTCCCAAAATAGAGAAGAACATAAGTGAAATGCTAAAAAGAAGGTGGACGAATGTAAGGTCTCAAGCATGCAGTGGAAAAGGACAAAAGAAAAGCAAGAACATAATCCAATCCATTCCACTTCTCTTAAAACGAGTTGAAAAACACTTTTCTAAAAGTATCCGATTGCTTGGTCAATATTGATTACCAAGTAGATAAAATTGTTCGTGAAATTCTAAACGCAAGTGCACGTTTCGAACAAGTAATATAATGATGAGAAAAAGTATCGTCCCATGGAGATCGATGATTAATAAACCAATTAAATACTAAAATAGACTAATTCTAAAATTTATCTAACAAATCAAAATATAATTAAGAATAAATTAAAAACAAAATTTGTAGATTAAATGTAGTAAATCGATTAGATAAATATGTTAGAGCATCCGATTTCACTATAACCACTAGATATGAATTTTAGATTATTATGAATACAAGAACGATATCAAACATGTGATAGCGGAATTTCCTAATCTATTTACTATCCTATCTCTAGATATAGCAAACCTACTCATCTTATTAATCCACTAAATCACTATGTGAATTAAAATAAGCATAAGTGCATTAAAAACTATGAATATTCCCGGCTTACAATGAGTCTTTTGGATCACCTTATCACCGAAGCTACACAAATAACGCGGTATTTTCTATCCACGTTTAATTCATGGTTATACATTATAATGAATAATTGCATATTATCACCTCTCAATCTCAAACATGCACATCAAATCATTCAAGTGGTGGCTAGTCACTCAAAAGCATTAAACGCATAAGTGAAATCAATTGTAAAACATAAAAATTATGAAATTCATATCATCATGGTTAGGCTACATCGTAGCCCTAACAAAAGAAAGTTAGAACATAGTAGAATAAGAAATAAAAATATAAATCAAACCTAGCATCTTTAATCAAAAAATAAGAATTCTGTCATCACTTTTGTTTTCTCTTCAAAATACTTAAAAAAATCTCAGAAGAATGAAAAAACGATCTAACTCCCCAAAAACCTAGCTGCTCTCTCTCTTTCCTATTTATAGGAAATCTAAAATATCTATCTCCCAACGCTTGCAGATAACATTAGGGAACAAAATCAAGAATTTCCTGATTTGATATCCATCTTCCACTGCTGCTTTTATTTGAATTCCTGATAGTTTTCATTCTTTTCCTTATCTTCTCCATATCTCATTATTCTGCATAAACAAGGAAAATTCAAATAATCAGAAGGAAATCCAAATATTTTCTCACATATAATGCATTAATTACTGCCTAAAATAAGTAAAATTACTTTATTTTTATAGAGTTATCAAAAATCATAGAAATGATGAGTACTCAAACAAGTAAAATAATGATTATCGAAATTTATGAGATGGCTGGCATTGGAAAGATGATTATTGTCAAAATCATATACAATTAACTTTCACACGATTTTGGAAATTATTGCTTTCATCCTGATATTTAAGACTTGTGACTGCAGTCAGAACAAAAGGAAAGATGGGAAAAGAATATCTCAATGAAGATTTTTCACGAACATAACTAGGAAAAGAAATTCCTCGTGGCCCGGAAAAAGAAGAGGGCAAAATAGGAAGGAGCAATAATAAATAATTTCTTGCCACCAAAATGCATCCTCACGTTTCTGTGTTTTTTTTTCCCGCACTGGTTCAAAATCTTGCTGACAACACAAAGGCAGGCTAATTTCAAAGCATGGGCGGGTTTTTTTTCCCATGTTAGCGGGACCCACATTTTCTTTTTTCCGTTGCTTTGGTGCTTTATTTCTTTTCATCATCACCTTGCTTTTTTGACAAGATTTTCGTTGGATTCTCGCAGGCCGGTTTCGTCGTGAATGGCGGTTGAGGTCCCCGTGAGTTATTACTTCGATAGTTGATTGGTTGGTGGCCACCATTTGATCAATGATTTTTTTTTTTTTTGTCAGCAGCATTTGATAAATGATTCCATAACACATTCAATATTTTTCCAGGGATTTATAATGAGAATTTGTAAAATAACATGTGTTCACCGTTGCACAAGACAGATGTGGATTTTCATTTACTTTTACTTTGAATAAATCCGCCCATTTATTTGGGGGCAAAAGTCCATTTTAATCCCAAAATTCTGCACCACATGGTTCAGTGATTATGTAAGTACGACTTCGACGAGCTAGAGTGATGCTTCGAGAAATCATCCTTATTGACCCATGTTGCAACAAAACTGGCCCACAACTTTGCATATTCACCCTATCCTTTGGCTTCTAAGTTTAATGACCTACTGAAAAGTCATTCAAAAAATCTTTCCTTTTTAATTCCTTAATGTTTCCGCAGCAAAGGATCAAAAGTCTTGATAGTTGATGCCCGCATCTAATACGAATAGTCTTTCTTTTCCTTCAAAAAGGAGTAGGTGTTTAGGCAATGGGATCCCACTTGTTTCCTCTTCTTCCTAGAGCTTTTGAGTTATAATGGAGGAAGCTCAATTTCGATTCAAATGGAAGGAGCCTAATTTTATAAAATCTGCAACAAGACTTTTGGACTTTCATTTTACTAAAACAAGAGTTTAGTGGAGTGCAATCAAAGTTAAAGCTATTGGAAAACAAATTTGATCTTCCGTTGATCTCAATTCAAAGAATTTGATACTTCCTTGAGTCTTTTTTGACTCATCAGCTTGACATGATTAATAACTTCAATCTTAATTTTTTTTAATGTCTAAAAAGATTTAAGAATTGATGAATTCCGGAGTGGGAACCTTTTTACACTTCTAAATTTGGTGAGATTTTATTTTTCCTCCCTAGCTCCACCACATGCTTCCTCCATATTATCCTCATCAAAATATCAATCAGTTCGTTTAATCAACAGCTATACCCTATCGAGGTTCGAAGGCCTTGTTGGTGCTAGTGCATTCACATCACTCATGCACTGGCCCGCAACTTTGAGGAGGTTAGCTCATCAACTATGAGTGGCATCGGGTTAGGTTAGGATTTTGGAAAATCAAGGGATTTGGCACAAGGAAGAAATGTGCAGTTTTAAGCTCATCATTGATCAAGCAAACCGCCACGTTGGATCTTCAACATCCATCATGGACCAAACTTTGACAGAACGTATTTTTTTGGTTATCATACAAGTTTTGGATTTTGATGATACAAAAAATATTTTGGATAATTGGCATTGCAATGAATATAAAGCTTAGGAATTTTTAGGGAACTGCCGCTTGTTGTCATGGATTTTGCCGCTGACCCATGGCCATCACAAGCTCTCAACTTTGCGCATCAATCCATTGGCGTGTGAACGCCTTGCCCGCTCAAGTTTGTCTTCTATGCCTTCATCTCTTTTTCTTTTCGTTCAGAGCTCATAATCTATGTCCATGGAATTCGCAATTGACAGAAGTCGCTAGCCTCACACAGCCACAGATTTGGGGTTGCTTGGCCACCGGTGTGGGCTTGGACTTAGTGAGTTCGCTCGATTATTTAAACAACGAAGAGAGGCCCTCAGCTCTGTTTATCATTAAAATCAATACTCAAAAGGAAAAAGATAAATAAATTCTTCACCATGAGGGCATTTGGGTCTTTTGGCAGCAGCAAAAAGACAAATGCAATTGATTTCGAGTGTAGTGAACTAGAGGAAAATGGGGTAGTGATTATGGATGGATGGATCAGGTGCTATCAGTTGTCAGTGGTCACATGGAGTGCTGTTAGCTTTTGTTAGACTTTGAATGAATTATGCACCATATTGTCTAGTGATTTTCCGCATTAAGAAACATAAATAATTTGTCAACTTTGACAGGTTGCAATGATGCTTCGAGGAAGTATCCTTACTGACCAATTTCGTAGCAAAACTGGCCCACGACTCTTTGTATAGTCACCCAAATCTTTGGCTTCCGAGTTCAGTGACCTCTTGAAAGTCATTCAAAAAAATCTTCCCACTTAATATTTCTGTGGTAAAGGAACAAAGGTCTTGATAGTTAAGGCCTGTCTCTGTACAAAAAGTCTTTCTTTTCCTTTCAAAAGAAGAGGAGTTTAGGCAATGGATCCCACCTATATTCTCTTCTTCTTTGAGCTTTTGAGTTGACGGAGGAAACTCAATTTCAATTCGGATGGAAGGAGTCTGATTTTAAAAGAATCTACAACAAGACTTTTGGAGTTTCATTTTTACTAAAACAAAAGTTTAGTAGAGTATAATCGAAGTTAAAATTATTGAAAAACAAATTTGATACTTCTTAGGAGTATTTTTATCTTATTGAGTCATCATGATTAATAACTTTGATATTTTTTTTGTCACACTCGGATTTATGCCTGAAAAGACTTAAGAACTCATGAATTTTGGAATGGAATAATTTTACACCTCCAAATCTAGGTAGATTTTGTTTTCTATTGTGAAACATGGAATATTTAGTTACTACAAAATCAAGTTAGAAAATAGAAAAATAATTACAAATAAACACTAGCCAATCATGTCACCAATCAATAAAAAAGTTGGTACTATATAATTTAACTAAATGGAAATAGAATGTGATGCATACATATAGTCTTGCATTGCATCGAAATATGATCCTGAGATTGGTCGATATGGTCTTGATACAGACTTCAACAATGTAAAACCTAAGCTCCATGTGCCTTGTCTTAACGTGGTATTAGCATTAGCTACCACTCTCGGAAGGAGAGAAAAGAGTCAAACATAACAGGGGGGGGTGCGGTGCAAGAAGATCGAAACCAATGATTGACCCAACTCAAAGTCTACGAAGACTTGGGACTACCAACAGGGGGGTGCGGTGCAAGAAGACTGAAACCAATGATTGACCCAACTCAAAGTCTACGAAGACTTGGGACTACCAACAGTCCATAATGGACCAGCTTGCTCAAGAAGGAATCACACCATTGAGGGGTTGTTTGTTTGTGTTCCTGGTCCGTATTTATAAACATAATTTTTGTTTTTTTGTTCTGGGAAACATAAAAAAAACAGAAACGCGTTTGTTTGCATTTTTGTTCCAAATCTATTTTTTCGTTATCGGGAACAAATTTGGAACAGAAATAAGAAACAAAAAAAACTTGTTTCTTGTTCCCGGAACACTTCCGAAAAATAAAAATCAAACAAAAGGTAATAGCATGCCACCTCGCGGGTTACTGTTCACGGTCTGTTCTCTCAACTGGTTTCTCGAGCTACTGTTCATCAGCCGGTTGAAATGGTGATTCCCGGAGATCTAGCCATCGGAATGAGCTGATTTTTGGAGGGAGGATTTCTCTCACTCTCATCTACATCTCTACCGAAGGGATTTCCAAGAGCTGGTCTAGATCAAAAGATATCCGCAACCCTAGCCCTGGTTTGTTTTCCGGTTTCTGCACTGGTTTGGTTCGGTTTTATGGATCCCCCGAGAGTTCTACCGGTCGGAATGGGATGATTTTTGGAGGATAGCTTCCTCTCATCCTCATCTTCCATCCCACCGAAGAATTTTTGATGGGATGATCTCTATCAAAAGATATCTGCAACAATAGCACTGGTTCGTTTTTTACCGGTTTCTGCACTGCTTTTCTTCTGGTTTTCTTCATCCCATGAGAGCTCCTCTGGTCGGAATGGGTTTATTTTTGGAGGAAATCTTCCTCTCACTATCATCTTCCATCCCACTGAAGGAATTTGGCTGGGTCGAGCTAGAATTCGAGATCTGCCTTTTTCCAGAAACCGTTCGCCTGGACTGTCTGCTGAGGCTGTTGTTGGTTTGAGTGGTTCCGGTTATTTGTTTGGCCTCATTTTTGGACAGGGAGGTCGTATAAGGTCCCTTATCTGGCCCTCCGAATGGCATCTCATTTTGTGCCCTACAGCGTTGGATTTCGTTGTTTCCGTGGCCTCCTGCAAAGTGCTTCTGTAGCAAGCCTCTGGAATCTAATTCTTCTCGTGTTCTACTGGTTCTGGTTGGTTGTTTGGCCTCATTTTTTGGACAGGGAGGTCATATAGGATCCCTTATCCGGCCCTTCGAACGACGTCTCATTTCGTGGCCTATAGCTTCGGATTTCCTTGTTGCCGCGGACTCCTGCGAACTGCTTTTGCGAACTGCTATAGGAAGCTTCTGGATTCGTGTTCTTCTGGTTTCTGCTGGTTCTGCTGTCCGAGATTGATCTTTCACCAGGCCTAGGGGTGTTGCTCAACTTAGTCCAGATTCGATCCCTGGTGCATGATGGTCAGATTCTTTGGTTGAGAGTGGAATGCAGGCTAGGTGTTTGTAGAAATGTTTGCTGAATCTGTTTTGGCCAGAAATGCTCCTTCTAGCCGGCCTTTGGCTGGTGGCCCTTTGGGGCACCCATTCCCCTCTCTTGGGGATGCGTAGCATTCGGTTCAGCTAGGAGTGGATTTGGCCACCTCTTCCGGATATCCTCATCCGAGCAGCAAGCTGAAAGGCCCGCAAGGACAGTCCTCAAGGCCGCACCGATCCAGGGGAAGAAGCCACAGGAGATCAGTCTCCAAGCGTCCAGCGCAGCCCTCGACTGGTCACCATGATGCCCCGGCGTGTTCCTGGGAAAATGTGGCTTGGTTGGCGGTGAAAGGCTCTGATTTGTCGTTTGTTCCGCCCACTTTTGTGGATGGAGAAGCTGTTGTGAACCTCCCGGATGAAGCTCTCGATGCCATGGATCCGAAGTGGCATGATTGCTTGGTTGGATATTTGGTTGGGAGAAGGAGGCTACCTTTTGGTTTGTTGGAGCAAGCATTGAGGAAGACGTGGGGCTCCAAGATTGGTGAAATCTTCGTCAACGATCGAGGATTCCTCTTCCTCCAAATCCCGGACCTCGGGTTTGGGAGAAAGATCCTTGAAGAGGGGCCGATAACGATTGCTAGAGTGCCGCTGATACTTTGGCAATGGAAGCCTCTCATGGACCTTAAGAGAGAAGACCAATCCGCCATTCCCATTTGGATTCGCCTGCGCAACTTGCCGCTTGAGTGTTGGACGGTGCCGGCAATGAGCGCGATAACGAGTGCGGCGGGGAAGCCGCTATATGTTGATCAAAGGATCGATCAAATGAAGATGCTTTCCTTCGCGAGAATTTGTGTTGAGGTCACGGCTAATTAGCCAAGAGTTGAGACGGCCAAAGTCACCTTGAAGGGTGTTTCTCGGTCTATTAACATTGAATATGAATGGTTCCCGATTACGTGTCCGGATTGCAACATGTTTGGCCATAACTGCCGAGCTCCTCCCCGGGAAAACCCCACTAGGCACACCCCGAATACTAGACAGGCTGATCGTCATCCGGCCAGGCAGACTTCGATCGCTCCTGCTCAGCCGGTCATTTCCCCCCTGCCGGTTGTGGATGCTCCGGTTCCGCTGAGAACGACCACTCCTCCTCCGGCTATTGCGTTGGAATAGGTAGTAAGCAGGCCAGAAGCTGCCCCTGTTCCGCCTCAGGCTGCAAATTTCCCCATTCCACCTCAGCCTGAGTTAGACTCGGTTCGGCTTAAGCCCTCCCCGGATTCTATTCAGACGCCTCCAGACAGCGACCCTCCTCAATCAACTCTAGCTCCTTTGCCCGAGCAGGATCAACCTTGGAGAAATGTGAAGAACAGAAGGAAGAGGAATAAGGGCCCCAAGACAGGTGAACCCTCTCTCTCTGTGGTTGCTGACCAGCCCCCTCCTTCTGCCTCTACTCACAAGGGGTCTAGGGGCGCCAGTGCCCCCCTAAAGTCGTGCTCTCCCTCACGGCTAGGTCCTGGCCTGCTCGTGCCCCATCTTTAAAGGATTGTGGAAAGGGTTCTAAAGTGGCTATCTCCTCCTTGGATGATGATGATATCTCCCCTGGATCGCCGTTTCAGCCTCCTCCCTCGGCAGCTACCTCAGTAGAGACAATCCAAGACGGGTTGCTTTCCTTACCCCCTGACTCGGAGCCAGTGGAGACAGTTGAGGCGTCCGGAGCTTCGTGCCGCAGGCCTCCGAAATAGAGGTAGGCTTTGCTGCCCTTCGCTCTTCGTTGTTTATAGTAGTTTGTACATAGTTTAGATGTATTTCGGATATTGGAATGTTAGAGGACTCTTGGATCCTTTGAGAAGAGTGGAGGTCCGTAAGTGGGCTCTCTCTAGTGGCCTATGCTTGGTTGGGTTATTGGAAACTAAGGTCTTATAATATCTTTTTGGCTCTCTGTCGTCGGTGCTATTATCGGGGTGGACGTGGATTGCCAACTATGATTCTTCTCCAGGGGGCAGGGTGTGGATCGGCTGGGACCCTTCGCTGGTCTGCTTTGAGGTGATATCCTCCAATGATTAGGTTATTCATGGAAGAGTCAGACTGATTTCTACAGGTTCTTGCTGTTGTATCTCGGTAGTCTATGCTCAGAATTCTTTTGTTTCTCGGAGAGCTCTTTGGGTGGACTTGATCAAGATGAGTTCTTGTATTTTCGACTTACCTTGGATGGTGGCGGGTGACTTCAACACCTTAAGAGACCCGTCTGATAGGCTAGGGGGTTCTAACACCTGGCTGCCCTCTTTTGATGAGTTTAATTAGTGTCTGCGTCAAGCAGGGCTTGAGGACTTGAGATATGTTGGACTTAGGTTTACTTGGTCGACGTCTTCGGGGGCTAATCGGAAAGCGAGGAAGATCGATCGAGTTCTAGTTAACGCTCTCTAGAGCTTGCATTTCTCTTACTCAGAAGCTTCCTTTTTACCATTCGGTATTTCAGACCACTCTCCTATGGTGGTCAAGGTGATCCAGCCAATTCTTCGAAGAAAGCCCTTCAAATTCTTTGATTTCTGGATGGAGCACCTATCTTTTCAGGATATTCTTACCCATGTGTGGGAGGCCCCGGGTGATGGTGTACCTATCTTCAGGCTGGTTACCAAATTGAAAGCGCTCAAGGGGCGTCTTAAGCAACTGAATAGAGACTCTTTCCCTAACCTGTCCGAGAGGGTGGCTCAATCCAGAAATGCTCTTAAACTAGCTCAAGTGGATCTTCAACATGACCAGACTAATGTCCTCTTGGCAAAGCTAGAAAAAAAGTCATCGTAGGACTTTCATTGAGTTAAGGAGTCAGGAGGAGGCTTTCTTCAGACAGAAATTCAGAATCTGTTGTCTTGAGATGGGTGATAAAAATACTAAGTACTTTCATCATTCTGTGACTTCAAGGCAGCTGAGGAATAGGATTATATCGGTTCTTGATAGGAATGGCGACCTTGTCTCCGAGCCGAGCTTTGTGCAGGATACGTTTGTCGCTCACTTTAAGGAGTTGTTTGCATCACGATCTCCTCTTATGGGACCGGCTTTTGGAGACCTTTAGCAAGCTATTCGACGTCTGCTCTCAGAGGATCAGATCGCTTCTATTAGCCGTCCCTTTTCGAAGACGGAAATTAAGGACACTATCTTTTCTCTAGCGCGTGGAAAGGCCCCAGGGCCAGATGGGTTTGGTGTCAAATTCTTCAAGAGTAACTGGGATCTTGTTGGGCCTTTGACGGTTAAAGCAGTTAAAGATTTCTTTGTTACGGAGAGATTGTTAAGGGAGATTAATTCCACCATCCTGGTGTTGATCCCTCAGATTCCTAATGCTACCTCAGTAAATGATTATAGGCCCATTACTTGCTACAATACGATCTACAAATGTATTACCAAGGTATTGGCCAACCGCATCGCCTCAGTGCTTCAGGACACCATAAGCCCTTCTCAAAATGCATTCATTAAGGGTCGGCGGATTAGGGATAATATTCTCTTGGCCCAGGAGTTATTCGCCGGCTTTCACCTACAACCTTATCTCCCTAAATGTGCGGTGAAGGTAGACTTTTAGAAAGCGTACGATACGGTGGATTGAGATGGTTCTTCATGCCTTTCGGTTCCCAGACCATTTCATTCGTCTTATCATGATATGCGTTCGTACTCTTATGTTTTCTATCTCTTTGAATGGGGATCTCCATGGATTCTTCCCTAGTAGCCGCGGCCTTTGACAGGGTGACCCCATATCTCCCTATCTTTCCACCTTGGTTATGGAAGTTTTCTCAGGGATCCTTACTTCTCGTGCGGAGCAGCCGGGCTTTAAGTTCTCTTGGAGGTGCAAGGCCAGTCGGTTATCTCATTTTTTCTTTGCAGATGATGTCTTCCTCTTTTGTCGTGCGAATATGGCCTCCATCCTGTTGTTGAAGGATGGGCTGGATACCTTCTCGGAATGGAGTGGACTCAAGCCGAACAACAGCAAAAGTGAGGTATTTTTTGCAAGGGAATCGGATGACTTGAGAAGTCAGATAAAGGATACCCTCGGTTTTGTGGAAGGAAAATTGCCGGTACGTTATCTAGGAGCGCCTATTATATCCTCGAGACTCGACAAAGCGGATTGTGTAGCTCTAGTTGATCGCATAATGGCTAGGGTGCAATCCTGGACCAATCGATTTCTCTCCTTTGTAGGGAGAGTTCAGCTCATAAGGTCAGTGCTCTATGCAATCCAAGCCTATTGGGCTAGTGTATTCATTATCCCCGTAGCAGTTCTGGATCGTATCGAGCAGATTCTTAGACAGTTCTTATGGAAGGGGCCTAGCCTTGGCAGGGGAGGAGCTAAAGTTTCCTGGGAGGATGTTTGTCTCCCAAGGGAAGAAGGGGGTCTTGGGATTCGGAGCTTGCGAGAATGCAATAAGGCGGCGATGCTCAAGCACATCTGGATTCTCTTCACGGATAAGGAGTCTCTTTAGTGCAAATGGATTCACTCTACCTTTCTAGGAAAGACGAACTTCTAGGTGGCTAAGACACCGAGCTGCTGCTCGTGGGCTTGGAAGAGAATCCTCCACCTAAGATCCGAATTCCGCCTCAACTTCCACTGGAAGATTGGTGATGGCCAGGGGACATCCCTTTGGTTTGACCATTGGTATCAGAGAGGTATGCTGGATCTTATTTGCTCAGAGCGGACTATCTCTGATTTGGGGCCGCCTTGGTGTGCAGTTGTTGCAGACCTTTTTTCTTCAGCGGATTAGGAATTCAGGTCATTGATGGATTCTTGGAACCAGCCCCTTCCGGTTCTCACAGGGGTTCCAGATAGATTTGTTTGGAAGGATAATCCTTCTGGTGTCTTCTCGGTCACCTCAGCTTGGCATATACTCAGAAGAAGGAAAGACAGGGTTGGATGGTCATCCTTTATTTGGAATAAGGCCATCATTCCGAGATATCAATTCAACCTCTGGCTGATCACTAAGAACCGGCTTCCTATCCAAGCTTTTCTTATGTCTTATGGGAGAATTGGGAGTGAAGTATGTGCTTTTTGCAAGTTGACACCGGATTCTATTGACCACCTCTTCTTTGGTTGCTGCATCACGGCTAGTATGGCGTACTTTTGGGTGGCCAGGTGCAACCTCCCATGGAGAAATGGGACTTGGACAGAAAATCTTTAGTGGGCGATGACATTCCTCTCAGGTAAGGATTTCTATCATGCCATTGGTCGTTTCTCTTTTGGAGCTCTATGCCATCTCATTTGGAAGTATAGAAACAACATCCTCTTTAGAGAGCATTCGATTGTGGTTGCGGCTATCAAGAAGCATCTTATTAAAGTTGTGAGGGATAAAGCCTTAACCTTCAAAAGCGTGGAAGATTGCCCGAGAAATAAGAGGTTACAAAGAAACTGGGGCCTTGACCCGTCTATCTTCAGCTCTCCTATGCTGACCGCCTAGGTTGCCTTATTCTACCTTTGCGGGCTGTTTCTTCTTGGCCTTGCGTGGCCTTTTGGTTAGTCTGTCTTTTTAGTTTGTTGTCTCAGCTTTGCATGGCTGTTTTCTTAGGCCTCCTGTTTCGGCCCTTGCTTGTCTTGACCGCTTTGCGGTGTTTTGTGTCTGGCGCCCTTTCACTCAAGAAGACGTTTGTGTCTTGTTGAGTGCAAGTTTTGTGGTGCTGGATCTTGTATATGTGGTGGTTAAAGCTCAATATATTATTACCCTTTACCAAAAAAAAAAAACACTTTTGAAAAATAATTTTTCTCTCTCCTATTTTTTCATTCTCTTTCTTTTCTTCTTCTTTTTTCTTTGGCCGGTTGCCGACGACCGGCCGTCGAGGGCTGATGACCTCGCCAAAGCATCGCCAGCCCTTGGCGAGGCTCGACCTCGCTGGATCTAGGCGAGCTTGAGCTCGCCTAGCCAAGGTGAGGCTGCAAGTCGCCGGGCTGACCCTCACCGGTGGCTGTGCGAGCTCAGCCTCGTCGGATTTGGGGAAGCTTGCCCAGCCAAGGTGAGGCTGAGTCTTGCTGAGGGCTGGCAAGCCTTACTGTGGCTGGGCGAGGCCGCCGGCCCTCGTCGGTCGGTCTCTGGCCATAGCCGAGGCCAGCGACCAGCCAAAAGGAAGGAAAAAGAAAAAAGCAAAAAGGGAAAAGAAAAAATAAAAAAGGAAAAATAAAATAAAAATATTAAAAAATTAAAATAAACAAAAAAATTATACAAGTTTACCAAACGTGTTCCTATTCTTTTTCTATTCCGGGAACAAGTTTACCAAATGTGTTCTTTTGTTAAAAAATTGTTCCCTGGAATAGAAATAATTTTTTCTATTTCTGTTTCCTAGAACAATTTTTGAACAGAAACGTTACCAAATGCACCTTGATTGACCCAATTCTACGAAGACTTGGACTACCAAAGGCACACGCTAAAGCTAAAGCATTGGTGGGACGACTTCTTTTCCACGTTAGGATGACTCCATCTTCTTTTTTTCTTTGTGGTATTGCTTTATTTCTTTTCATTATTCACTTTGCTTTTTAACAGGAATTTCCCTTGGATTCTTTGAGGTAGTTTCGCCATGAATGATTGATGAGGTCCCGGTGGATTAATTACAAAGAATTTTGCAAAATAACATGCATTCAACATTTCACATAACATATGGCAATATAATTACAACTAGTAGCAATATGAGGATTTTTTTTAATGTTGTTAAAAATATGTGCACTTTTATTCAATAAGCACAAGCTCTTCATCATTTGAAGTTTAACCAATAAATCTAGATTATTTACAAGTAATTTAAATAAGCATATTAAAATTGATACATTAAGTGATGTGATCAAATCATGATTTGCCAAGAGTGTTTTTGGAGCTACCAAGTCATTGTGGTTAATAACTTCAATCTTAAATAGTGTTTTTGGTTACACTTGGATCTATGCCTGAAATAACTTAAGAACTTATGAATTTCAGAATGGAACATCTTTACACCTCCGGATCTAGTGAGATTTTATTTTCTATTGTGAAATAGGGAATGTTTAATTACCACAAAATTGATTTAGAAAATTAAAAAAAAAAATGCTTGCTAACAAACACCATATGTTGAGAAATACTTTGATCTTTAAATAGTCTAGCCACTCGTATCATTAATAAATAGAAAAGTTGATACCATCTAATTTAAATAAATGAAAAGTATAGAAGTGCCAGTTATAAGTGGTTTTTTTTTTTTTTTTTTTTTGGTAAGGTAAGAAATAGATATAAGGGGGAAGGAAAATTACACAACCCTTGGCTTCAAAAACTTACACTCTCAATGAACATGCTCATAAAGAGTGGAAGGAAGCCGATAGAAGAAAGCCAAACGGCAAGCAAAGAACCAAATCGGTACAAGGGGCGCTGGCACACCCAAAAAATACCAAGGGCCTAACTAGCCAGTGATCAAACAGCAGAGGAGAAGATGGAGGGATCTAACTCCCAGAACCATTGTAATTTTCTGTTTCTAGTGGAGTAGTTCACATTCCTGTAGGTGAGAGCTTTATCTTGAACGACTTTGAGAAGGTGCTTCTTCATGGTCGAGATAGAAACGGGCTCACCCTTGAAAAGGATATCATTCCTATTCTTCCAGATGATGTGACAGAGCGCACCAAATGAAAAATGAGCAATACATTTGTGGAACTCCTTACCCGCAAGGGAGGTGGTGGCCCAAGTCAGCATATCCTCCCAAGGCTTGTTACTCCAAGGGAGTCTGCACCGGGTCACCCAAAAGAAGAGATCAGGCTTGCTTGGGGCCCAATTGGAAGGGGCCCTTAACTGACTCCTACCCCTTGACCTATCAACTTGAGGAGGTCTAGAGGAGTGACCCCCCTTGGCTCTCACACCCTTTGGTGCACTCCCCCCCTGATCGGGGAACTTGAGCTCTCACACCCTTTGGTGCACTCCCCCCCTGATCGGGGAACTTGAGTCTTCCTATTCAACTAGTCTACAACATTGAGAGGAGAGGAGCTGAGGCCCTTCCCGCTACCAGAGCCATCGGCCTTCTCAAACGATGAAGACGCCATAACACCCACAAGTTGAAGAAGCTTCTCTATCTACTGTGGTTCAGCTGAGAGGGAGGACTCCATACCAGACCATCCAGTAGGGAAGAGGGTGGATGTCGATCCCTATCTTCTCCTTTAGGTCGAAGCTGCCCACTAGGAGTCGCACGAGCAGGCCCGCAGTAGCCACCTCTTGTAATTTAGCAGACTGCACTTAGAAGGGCGAGCTAGTTCTCTGCCAAGCAGAAGAATTAGGCCAATTTGTTCGGTGAGGAGCAAGGTCGGTGGGTTAGGAGGAATCCCTCCAAAAATTGGAGCAAATGAACGCATGTAGCTTCTGGGTTGAGCGAACCCCAAAGACGATGAATAGTACCTTGATTGCGCCTCCTAGAGAGAGTCGGTTATAAGTGGTTTTTGTGTTGCATTGAAATACAATCATTAGATTATGAATTGCATGAGATTGGTCGATGTGATCTTGATATGGACGCCAACAATTTAAAACCTAAGCTCCCTATGCCTCATTTTAACATGGCATTAACATTAGCTACCTTTCTCAGAAAGAAAGACCAAAAAACAAGATAGAACAACGTACAGTTGGTGCAAGAAGACTGAAACATCACGGGATTAGAGGGGCCAAGTCAAAAGTCTATGAAGACTTGGACTACCAATGGTCCATGATGAACCAGCTTTGCTCCGAGAAGGAATCACCCCCATGATTCATTCATTCAATAACTTTGTCCCTTACAGTCATACTTCTATAAACGTAGGAATTTTATCAAAAAGAAGAAAAAAAAATGTAACTAGATCACTCTATAAAATCCAACAATGACTCATCGCTCTCCCATGCACCCACAAAATTTACATGATAACAAATCGATCTCCAATTCTCATATTCATTGATAATTTCATCACACGATTTCCTTTGGTCATATACCATCATATGAAAATCGTAAATAAAAAATAAAAAATAAAAACTTTTTGGGTGTCTTTATCTCGCCGAGAATTTTTTTGTCTCAGGAAAATGCTTTTAGGAAATCCAATTTCAAAGAAGAGGAATTAGAAGAATTTGATTACAGTGAAAACAAGTTTAAAAAAACAAAATGGATTTCATCATAATTGGTGATAAGTGAATCCACTAAATGCGGCTTGTATCGTTAAAAGTAATATGGAATAACTAATAAACTGGAATCAATATCGTTTTCATTTATTCTATAATCCATCAAAATAACAACAATTACAAAGAAATTACGATAGAAATTATGAAACCATATATTGTAAAATATAGATATGATCGTGCTTTGGGAGTGTAGAAAAATTGAACATTAATAAAGTATATTCTTCTCACTTCAAAGGGCAGCAAGAAAATAAGGGTAACGATCCTTCTTGCCAAGTCGATTTTCTCTAAGTTTATTGTTTTTATGGTTGATATTATGATAAAACTCAAACTGATACGTCCATGACAAATTTATTCCAAACTAATTTTTTGACCAACAAAATATTTTTGACAAATTTAATCTCCACTGGTTTTCGTTAATTTGGATTAATGCTGTGAAAAGGCACAAATTAGTCCACATATGACAAACATAGGGTAAAATTTGTAAGAAGCGCGAGTGATGTGAAAGGGGTTATGACACAAGGAGTTGTTCATGAGATTAGACATTTGCAATGGATGTTGAGGCACCTCACCAGTAATCTCATGTTTCAAGAAGCATATGACTTGACTGGACGAGTTCTTGGGACAACAGTGTGCTCGCCAAGGAAGCATGAGCCCCTTAGATGCCTCAATAACTTGACTTCGCCTCACGTGGTGATATGGAGTGCAGTGATCGCCTCTTGTGCCTTCCTTGGTCTTTTTGAAGCTTAGGAGCTAATGGCGAAGGATCGAATGGAGAAATTGGTCCATACCATCCGCCATTTAATTTGGAACCAGAGGAGGGTTCTGGCCCATCTATGCGTCAGTGGAGGGATAGTAGCTTGGAGATTGATTTGCCGATGATGCAGCTGGAGGAGCTGTTCAACGTCAATCATTTCATTGTCAGTCAGGCAAACCCTCATATTGCACCACTTTTAAGGCTCAAGGAACTTGTTAGAGCTTATGGAGGAAACTTTGCAGCCAAGGTATATCTCCATGGGGTGCAACATGCATCTTGTGATGTTCTTATCTGAACTCCTCTTCTCGATTTGGATCACTGTGCTTGTGTTATTTGTTACTTGAGTTGCTTGTGCAGATTAATATGTTCTTTTTCCGACCATTATCAAGGGACACTAAATTTTTTTATCTTCGTCCTCTAGGGGCATGCTGACATATGCATACCATTATCAAGAGACTGGGTGAGTCTTGATAAGGGTTTTCTCCTTGAATCGCTCCAAAGCCTTGTTAACTTCCTTCAGATGCATTTTGGAAACCATTTTCAATCCCACAACCATTTGATCGCAGGTTCGAACATATAGAATCTTGGGAGGCTGCATATTCAAATGTCTGAATAACTTAGTGACAAGGGCCGAGTAAAGAAGTTGGCCCTTGTCTTTCACCATTGTTCTGTACATATGGAACGTGATAGTGTGTGGAAGAGAGAACTTTTTGCTAGCGTTAATGGCATACATCAGCTTTGCCTCCGATTTTGAAACATCTGTTTTCGAAGTCGATTTGGGTCTAAGGCAGTTGATCACTATCTTGTGAAGCAAAATATTTGAGGCATTCATCCTCAAATATGAAATTTGTCCTTCCGCCATTCCATCCTGAACAAGCTTTACCGTCGCACGTCCAATAGACTCACTAATTTGTTGGAATTTCCCTCTTTCTACCCCAATCACATCAACCAATGTGTCCATGTCAACTACATAGTCCTGATCTCGAACACTGAATGAAAATCTATTCGCATCCAATAAACTTAGATTAGAATAGAAGTATATAGTGAGTTCAGCATGAGCCTCTGTCGTCTTAGAACAAAACCGTTCTAGTTGAAGAAGATTGAATTTCTCTCGTAACTTAACATTCAGATAATCAAAAAAATCAAAATCCACACTTTTAAGGTTGATCACCCCACGCTTTAGCAACTTAGAGTAAAGTCGCTTGTGTTCCTCCGAGTGAAACAAATCTGTCCTTTTGCTTCAAATATTCGCCGCAACACCTATTCTATGCTTAAAATGAGTGTACATCTTATCATCATCATTCTCATCAGGTTGATTCAGCCCTCCAACACGTGGATCGCTTGGGATATTTGCAAATGCTTCTTCTGCTGATCTCGCAGGAGCAATTCCTAATTGTTCCATTGTGCATAAAAAGTGGGTTTCATTTCAATACCCTTTCTCTTTCAAGAATTCATCAATATAGTTCAAGGGAGTACCACCCTTCTTCAAGGCAGAGTAAAGCTTAAAAATAAAAACAGGCTTTTGACTTCTTACAAGTTCTGCATCTTCAATGATTTCTTCCTCTGCTCGATGATCAATATCCTGAGGTCTAGATGGAGGAGATGGACGCTGTTGAGAATGTTGTGGGCTCTGCTGCTGTCTTGGAGATTCTTCTTCCTTGGTGAGGTCAAAATGCATAGGACCCTCACGCATGTGTGTGGTATCCTGTTCGCAATCCTTGAAGACTTCTTTTGGAACGACATTCTTTACAGTCTTTGAGAGATTTCAAGATTGTTTCACAAAAAAGGTGAAAACTTTTCGAGGATTAAACAAGAGAAGAAAAGAGAAGTTGAAGATCTGTGCTTTCTTAGGGCTTTGTGAGTAAAATGGAGAGAAACCAACAATATATAAGGCAGTCGAAATGAGGCATACGAAATGACGTAAAAGGAAAAATAAAAAATGCCTTTTAAAAAATAACTGCCTTTTGAAAAAATAGATAACCGTCATTTCAAAAGATAACCACTTTTTCGAAAAGGAATGATTGCAATAATCACGAAAACTGGGAAAGATAACATCAATCAATTACAGATTAATAGATGAACGTACCTTTTTGAGATTTTATCCGAGAGATAAATTTCTAAAATAGAAATAACTTACAGTCGTGATTTTTGACCTTTTGAGTCTGAGTATCTTTAGACTTTTTAGCCCTGAGTCTGAACTTCTTCAGACTTTAAGATGTTGAGTCTGGAGTGAATAAACTCGAATTGACTTTTCTCTAAAGGCTTTGGAAAAATGTCCACTAGTTGATTCTTTGAGTCAATGAACTGAATCGAGACTTCTCCATTTTGAACATAATCTCTAATGAAATGATGTCGAATTTTTATATGCTTTGCTCTTGAGTGAAGAACTGGATTCTTGGTGAGATTGATTGCGTTAGTGTTGTCACATTTGATCTCAGTGCATGAATCTTCAATTCCAAAGTCTCTTAGCTGTTGTTTTATCCACAGAATTTGTGAACAACAACTTCCAAAAGCCACATACTCTGCTTCTGCTATAAAAAGAGTTACGGTACTTTGCTTTCTCGAAAACCAAGATACAGTCCTGTTACCAAGCAATTGACAAGTGCCCGAGGTGCTCTTTCTATCAACTCTGCATCCTGTTAGGTCTGCGTCTGAATATCCAAGGAGAGTAAAGTCACATTCTTTAGGATATCGGAGACCTAAATTAGAGGTTGAAGCAACTTATTTGATGATACGTTTAGCAGCACTCAAATGAGATTCTTTAGGGTTTGATTGAAATCTGATACAAATGCAAACGCTAAATAGAATTTTAGGTCTAGAAGCCATAAGATGAAGAAGTGAACCAATGATACTCCTATATAGCTTTTGATCTACTTTCTTTCATCCTTCATCTTTGTCTAGCTTTAAGGAACTTGACATTAGTATATCAGTCTTTTTACAATTCTCCAGTCCAAACTTTTTGACAAGTTCTTTAGCATATTTCTCTTGGTGAATGAAAGTTCCCTCCTTTAGTTGTTTCACTTGAAGCCCTATAAAGAAGGTTAGTTCACCCATCATGCTCATTTCAAATTCATCTTGCATAGACTTAGAGAATTTCTTGCACAGATTTTCATTAGGAGATCCAAAAATAATATCATCAATATAAATTTGAACAAGTAAGAAGTTTTTGCTTTCTCTTTTGATAAACAGGGTAGTGTCTACTTTACCTTTAACAAAGCCATTTTGAATTAAAAACTTACTTAACCTGTCGTACCAAGCTCGAGATGCTTGCTTTAAATCATATAGCGCCTTTTTTAGTATGAATACAGAGTTTGGTTTGCTTGTGTCTTCAAAACCGGGAGATTGTTCCACATAAACTTTCTCTTGGATAAATCCATTTAGGAAAGCACCTGAAATTCTTATAACAAGCAAAAGCAAGTAATAATCTAATTGTTTCTAACCTTGCTATTGGTGCGTAAGTCTAATCATAGTCTATCCCTTCTTCTTGCATATATCCTTTGGCCACGAATCTTGCTTTGTTCTTATGACTTTTCCTTTCCCATTCATCTTGTTTCTGAAAACCCATTTAGCTCCAATGATAGATTTACCTTTTGGTTTAGGAGTCAAATCTTAGACATCATTGACACTGAATTCCCTGAGTTCTTCTTGCATAGCTTCAATCCAACTTTCATCAGTTAAAGCTTCTTCTATGCTCTTGGGTTTTATTTCAAAAATAAGAGCCACAACACTAGACTCTTCACGCCTTTTGGATCTTGTACGAATTTCTTCATTAATGTTACTAATAATGAGTTCTTTGGGATGACTAGACTTGGGCTTCCGATTCTTTGGTTGGCTTTCGACTCGTTGATCTTTTTTTTTTTTTTTTTCGACTCTTTAATGATTATTTATTGCTGGTCTTATGAAGTCTGAGCTGCTTCTTGAGGTTTAGACCTTGTAGAGTCTGGAGCAAGTTCAGATTCTTCTAGTTGGATCTAAATCGATTGATTTTGTATTAATTCTTGAAATTTGACATTCATTGATTCCTCCACAGATTGAGTCTTTTTGTTGTATACTCTGTAAACTTTGCTGGTGATTGAATATCCAAGAAAGATGCCTTCGTCTGATTTTTTTTTTCAAACTTACCAACTGGATCATTTGCATTTTTAAATATAAAACATTTGCATCCAAACACATGAAAATAAGAAACAATTGGCTTATTTCATTTGAACAACTCATAGGGAGTTTTCTCCAGAATAGGCCTTAAGAAGACTATTAATAATATAGCATGCTGTAGAAAATGCTTTAGCCCAAAAACGAGAAGAAATGTTACTTTCAATCAAAAGAATTCTAGCCATTTCTTGCAGCGATCTATTCTTCCTTTCCACAACTCCATTATGTTCTAGAGTGTATGGTGAGGAGAACACATGCTGAAAGTCAAATTCATCACAGAATTTATTAAAGTCTTGATTTTCAAACTCACCTCCATGGTTTGTCCGTATACTTGAAATAACATACCCTTTCTCATTTTGAACTTTCTTAGCAAATTTTATAAAATATGAAAATGTTTCAGACTTACTTGCTAGGAAATATACCCAAGTGAATCGTGAATAATCATCCACTATCATTAAACAATTTTTCTTACCTCCAATGCTTTGAGTTCTGGTTGGTCCAAAGAGATCCATATGCAAGAGCTGCAGTACACAATTAGTGGACACTTGATTTATTGTTTTGAATGAATTTCTTACCTGTTTTCCCAACACATATGGTGTGCATAGATCAGATTTTTGGTATGTCAGTTTGGGTAGTCCACGAACAAGCTTCTTTGCTGAGATCTTGGCTATTTGCTTTATATTGATGTGCCCAAGTTTTCTGTGCCATAGATTCGCTTCCTCTTGAATTGATATTAGACATTGGGATTTTTTCTGGTTTGATATCCAAGAGATAGATATTCCCATGTCTTCGCCCCGTGAAAGTCTGAGAGGAGTCTTTACTGGTTCTTAAACATATTCTTTCTTGAAAGTTGATTTTGAAACTTGTGTCGCACATCTGGCTGATACTCAGTAAATTGTAGTTGAGTCATTCTACTAAGGAAACGTTACTGATCGTGAGACTTCCAATCTTTACGGTTCCGTATCCCACAATTCTATCTTTGCTATTTCCTCCAAAAGAAACTTTTTCACCATTAACTTGCATAAAATTTATGAAGCAACTTGAGTCTCCTGTCATATGTCTTGAGCATCCACTATCCAAGTACCATTTAACCTTTTTCTTGATAGTGACCTGCATTTAAAAAAGAAACTCAAGCTTTATTTGGTACCCATACTTTCTTGGGTCCAATGGAGTTAGTGTGATATGTGGTCTTTGCCCAAACCTTCCTCACGGGTTTCCAAACCTTAGGACAATCTTTCTCAAAATATTCTGAGCTGTTACATTTAGAACATTTAAGAGTACTGCGGCCTGCAGGTTTTATAAAGACTTTTTGGAAATGATTTCTATAAAAATCTTTTGTTGGTCTTTGTTTAATTCTTTCCTTTACCTTAGGAAAATCAATTAAAGGAATGGTTTCAGCAGTCATTCCCAAACCTGATTTGTTGAAGTAAGGTCTTTGTGCTGAAAGAATCTTTTCTAATTTCTCAGATCCTATAGAAAACCTTTTGGAAATACTTGAGATATCATTTTTCAAAAATGCATTTTCTTTTGAAAGATAGTCTGCATTTTCTTTCAAAGTAATAACACTTTTATCTAAATTTTCGACCTTTTCTTTCCAAACTATCTCCTATTGCTTCAGTGCAGAATTTTCTCTTTTTAGTTCGGAAATCCTTTTGAGAGAGGTTTTGAGACTAAGACACAACTCATCAATATATTTAGAGACTTTAGTAGGAATTTTTAAATTACTTACCTCAATTTCACTGTTTGAGTCTGAGTCTGTTTCAGAGTCTGAATCTGAATTTGATTGTGCCATGAGACAAATATTGGGATAATCATCATCACTTTCCTCACATTTGGTATCACTCTAAGTTTCTGCTTTGAGAGCTTTTCGGTATTTCTCAGTTTTTCCTTTCTTTCTCTTCAGTAAGGGATAGTTGGGTCTGATGTGTCCATTTTTCTTGCATTCAAAACAGATTACATCCTTGTTGAATTCATCATCCTCAGCGAATTTATTTTGTAACTTTTAAGAACTTTGTTTCTTCGGATTGAATCTTCTTCCCTTTCTATTCAGTTTTTTGAACATTCTTATCATGAGAGCAAACTCTTCATTGTCCATATCATCTTCAGAATCTGTGACATCAGAATCATCATTAGATTTTAATGCAATGGATTTTTTTACCTTTGGGATCTTCATCTTCGTTGATTTGCTCCACTTCATAAGACTGGAGAGTGCCAACCAATTCGTCAACAGAGAGTGGCATGATTCTTTGTGTCTCCCTTATTGAGGTCTTTATGTGATTCCAATCTTTGGAAAGTCCACGCAGTAACTTGTTAATCTTCATGGGTCTAGAGATTGGTTGACTTTGATACTCAAGACCATTCACGATTTCTGTAAAATGACTAAATATGTCGGTGATAGATTCTCTTGGTTTCATCTTGAATGCTTCATATTGACTGAGCAGAATATTGATTCTGGTTTCTTTCACTCGATCGGTTCCTTCATAGGTGATGTGCAATCTATCCCAAACTTCTTTAGCTGTTTCACAAGAAGATATTATGTTATATTCAGTAGGAGATAATGCACAATATAAGGAATAAATTGCTTTTGCATCAGGAGCTTGTCTCTTGGTTATCTCTTCTTGAGGCATTTCATTGGACTTAATAGCTTCTTTTCCTCTTTCTGAGACTGTTATAGCTTTAGGAATAATTTTTTTGTTTACCACGTCCCATTCCAAAGGATCTTTTAATCTTAGGAATGCATTCATCTTGTTTTTTCATATGCTGTATTCCTTTCCATCAAAATAAGGCGATCTGGTGTTGCTTTGCCCTTCAACCAGACCTGGAGCCAACATACTAGCCATGGATCGTTAACTCTAAAGTAAAAAACACTTCAACTTAATGAGTACATAGGCTTTGATATCAATTGTGAAAGCTAGTACGAGCACCTAGAGGGGGTGAATATGTGCAAAAACAAATTTTGCAGAGTAAAGTATACAATTTTGCTTTTAAACCAACTTTGATTAGCAATAGACTATGAAAAGGAAATTAGACTCTAATAATCAGATAGAATTGTGATCAAAGAAAAAGAGCTTAGGGAAGAGAATAAGAACGCAATGTTTATAGTGGTTCAACTTAATCCAAACCTACGTCCACTCTCCCGCACTGACAACCCACCGGCTGGATTTCACTAAGAGTCAAAAGAGTTGTTACAGTATAGTTCTTCCTTGATTCCACAATGTAGAGACTTTGCTACACTTCCTCAAGGTCTCACAGAAGTATAAACTCTCTTTTGAGTACAAATTCTCGCTCAACAATTGAATTGACAAAGAACAAGGAGCTTTGAACTTTGGAATTTCTTTATTGCGCACACACTCGAATAGCTAGAATGTCTTCCTTATATATTCCTCCATGCTATCATAACCGTTGGCACTTACCAAAGGAGTTCTTCTAATTTACCCGTTGGACAAAATCAATTAGAGAGATTTTGAGTTATTTAAGGAATATGATGATAGCCCACCAATCCTGCTCGCCCATACAATCAGGATCAAGGTTTCCATAAGTAGAACCTTCCAAGTATGCTTCGCCAATCAACGGATCCAAAATGCCTAAATCAATCTCAAGATGACTAAAGGATTCTGAGATGTTATATCCAGCCGAAAATCCTTAAAGAAATACTCAATTCTGGATAAGTCTTCTTCAACAGTCTAGAAACTGTTAATAAGGATAGACTTTGAATCTTGAGTCTAGTGGTCCGGCGGTCTTTAGACTTTGACGAAAGAGTCTGCAAGTCTTCAGACTAGACTGATGGAAACGTTTTGTCAGCTTCAAAGCACGCAAGGAAGTTTTCTCCAACATTATATATATCATTGCAGATTTTCTATATCTTAAGTCTTCCGTTGTTATATAAATTGAATTAAGTTGCTGAGTTTTATAAAATTCATTTTTACAATTATTCACTCCCCTCTATGTGTTCATACTAGCACTATCAATTGGTATCAGAGTTTGTGTACTCATTTAATTGAAGTGTTTTTACTTCAGAGTTAAAGATCCATGGCTAGTATGTTGGCTCTAGGTTTGGTTGAAGGGCAAAGCAACACCAGACCGCCTTATTTCGATGGAAAGAATTACAACATATGGAAAAATAAGATGAAGGCATTCCTAAGATCGAAAGATCCTCTAGAATGGGATTTGGTAGAAAAAGGAATTATTCCTAAAGCTACATCGGTATCAGAAAAGGGGAAAGAAGTTGCAGAAGCTAGCGACATGACTCAAGAAGAGATATCCAAGAGACAAGCTCTTGATGCTAAAGTAATTTACTCATTATATTGTGCATTATGTCCTGCTGAGTATAACATAATATCTTCTTGTGAAACAGCCAAAGAAGTCTAGGACAGGCTGCACATTACCTGTGAAGGAACTGATCGAGTGAAAGAAACAATAATCAACATTCTACTCGGACAGTATGAAGCCTTCAAGATGAAACTAGTGGAATCTATCACTGAAATGTTTAGTCGTTTTATAGAAATTGTAAACGGTCTAGAATATCAGGGACAGCCCATTTAAGAACCAATAAAGGTCAACAAATTGTTGCGTGGACTCTCCAAAGATTGGAATCATGTAAAGACTTCAGTAAGGGAAACACAAAGAATCATGCCACTCTCCATTAACGAATTGGTTGGAACACTTTAGTCCTCTGAAGTGGAGCAAATCAATGAAGATGAAGATCCCAAAGGTAAGAAGTCAATTGCCTTAAAGTCTAACGATGATTATGATGTTATAGATTCTAAAGAGGACATAGACGATGAAGAACTTGCTCTTATGATAAAGAGGTTCAAGAAACTGAACAAAAATGGAAGAAGATTCAATTGGAAGAAACAAAGCTCTCAAAGATTTCAAAACAAATCGGCTGAGGATGACGAATCCAATAAAAATGTGATTTGCTTTGAATGCAAGAAAAAGGGATACATCAGACCCAACTGTCCCTTGGTGAAGAAAAAGAAAGGAAAAGCTGAGAAATACAGAAAGGCACTCAAAGCAGAAACTTGGAGTGATACTGAATGCGAAGAGAGTGATGATGATTATGCTAATATTTGTTTAATGGAAAACTCAGAATCAGATTCAGACTCAGATTCAGATAGTGAAATTGAGGTAAGTAATTTTCAAATTCTTATTAAGGTCTCGAAATACTGTATCTTAGTCTCAAAACCTCTCTCAAGAGGATTTCCGAGCTAAAAAGGGAGAATTCTACACTGAAACAACATGAAATTTTATGGAAAGAAAAGTTTGAAAATCTAGATAAAAGTTTTATTACTTTAAAAGAAAATACAGAATCTCTTTCAGAAGAAAACACACTTTTGAAAAATGATATTTCAAACATTTCAAAAAGGTTTTCCATGGGATCTGAGAAATTGGAAAAGATTATTTCAGTACAAAGACCTTACTTTAACAAATCAGGCTTGGGAATGACATATGGAACTATTCTTTTAATTGATTTTCCAAAAGTAAATGAAAGAATCAAACAAAGACCTACAAAAGCCTTCTATAAAAATCATTTTCAAAAATTCTTTGTAAAACCTGTTGGCCGAAGTGCTCTTAGATGTTCTAAGTATAACAGCTCAGAACACTTTGAGAAAGAATGTGCTATGGTTTGGAGGCCTGTTAAGAAGGATTGGGCAAAGACCGTATATTGCACTAACTCCACTAGACCCAAGAAAGTGTGGGTACCAAAGAAAGCTTGAGTTTATTTTTTAATTGCAGATCACTATTAAGAAAAAGGTCAAATGGTATTCGAATAGTGGCTGTTCAAGGCATAGGACTGGAGATTCAAATTGTTTTACTAAACTTAAACAAGTAATTGGTGGAAAGCTCTCCTTTGGCGGAAACAACAAGGGAAGGATTGTTGGATGTGGAACTATAAAGATAGGAAGTCTCACAATCAATAACATCTCCCTAGTGGAAGGACTCAACTACAACTTGCTCAGCATCAGTCAATTGTGCGACACTGGATTCAAGATCAATTTTCAAGAAAGAATATGTTCAAGCACTAGTAAAGATTTTTCACAATCCTTTACTGGGTGAAGGCATGGAAATATCTGTCTTTTGGATATTAATCCAGAAAGATCTTGATGTCTAATTTCAATTTAAGATGAAGAAAATTTCTAGCATCGAAAGCTTGGCCATATCAACATGAAGCAATTTGCTAAGATCTCTTCAAAGAAGCTTGTTCGTGGACTACCCAATCTGAAGTACCAAAAATCTGACGTATGCACACCATGTGTATTGGGAAAACAAGTTAGAAATTCTTTCAAACCAATGAATCAAGTTTCCACTAATCGTGTGCTGCAGCTCCTGCATATGGATCTCTTTGGACCAACTAGAACTCAAAGCATTGGTGAAAAGAAATATTGCCTAATAATAGTGGATAATTATTCACGATTTACTTGGGTCTACTTTTTGGCAAGTAAGCCTGAAACCTTCTCTTATTTTACTAAATTTGCCAAGAAGGTTCAGAATGAGAAAGGGTATGTTATTTCAAGCATACGGACAGACCATGGATGTGAGTTTGAAAATCAAGATTTTGCTAAATTTTGTGATGAATCTAGTTTTCAACATATGTTCTCCTCACCATAGACTCCCGAACAAAATGGAGTTGTGGAAAGGAAGAATAAATCGTTGCAAGAAATGGCTAGAACTCTTTTAATTGAAAGCAACATTTCTTCTCGTTTTTGGATTGAAGCAGTTTCTACAGCATGTTATATTATTAACAGATTTTTCTTAAGGCTTATTTTGGAGAAAACTCCCTATGAGTTGTTCAAAAGGAAGAAGCGAATTGTTTCTTATTTTCATGTGTTTGGTTGCAAATATTTTATCTTGAAAAATGCAAATGATCGAATTGGTAAATTTGAAGAAAAATCAGATGAAGGAATCTTCCTTGGATACTTAATATCCAGCAAAGCTTACAGAGTATATAACAAGAAGACTTAGTCTGTGGAAGAGTTAATGAATGTCAAATTTCAAGACTATATACAAAATCAATCGATCCAGACTCAACTTGAAGAATCTGAACCTGCTTTAGACTCTACAAAATCTATTTCCCTTGAAGCAGCTCAGATTACAGAAGAACAACAACGAACAAATATTGAAGAGTCAACTGAAGAAAAAGTTTAGCAATCTGTCAGACCAACCAGCAACTGGAAACACAAATCCAATCATCCCAAAGAACTCGTCATTGGTAACATTGATGAAGGAATTCGTACAAGATCCAAAAGGCATGAAGAGTCTAGCGCCATAACTCTTATTTCTGAAATAGAACCCAAGAGCATAGAAGAAGCTTTAATTGATGAAAGCTGGATTGAAGCCATGCAAGAGGAGCTCAAGAAGTTCAATGTTAACGATGTTTGGGAACTAACTCCTAAACCAAAAGGGAAATCTGTTATTGGAGCTAAATGGATTTTTAGGAACAAGGTGGACACAAAATGAAAAGTTGTAAGAAACAAAGCAAGACTCGTAGCCAAAGGATATACACAAGAAGAAGTGATAGACTATGATGGGACTTACGCACTAGTAGCAAGATTAGAAGCAATTAGATTATTACTTGTTTTTGCTTGTTATAAGAATTTCAGGTTATTCCAAATGGACATCAAAAGTGCATTCCTGAATGGATTTATCCAAGAGGAAGTCTATGTGGAACAACCTCTTGGTTTTGAAGATCCAAGGAAACCAGACTTTATATTTAGACTGAAGAAGACTCTATATGGATTAAAGCAAGCACCTCGAGCTTGGTATGACAGGTTAACTAAATTTTTAATCCAAAATAGTTTTGTCAAAGGTAAAGTAGACACTACTTTGTTTATTAAAAGGGAAGGTAAAAACTTTTTACTTGTTCAAATTTATGTTGATGATATAATATTTGGATCATCTAACGAAAATCTATGCAAGAATTTCTCTAAGTCTATGCAGGAAGAATTTGAGATGAGCATAATGGGTGAATTATCCTTCTTTCGTGGATTACAAGTAAAGCAATTGAAGGAATGGATTTTTATTCACCAAGAAAAATATGCAAAACAACTTGTTAAAAAGTTCGGATTAGACAACTACAAAAAGACTGAAATACCAATGTCTAGTTCTTCGAAGCTGGATAAAGATGAAGGATGAAAGAAAGTTGACTAGAAACTTTACAGGAGTATTATTGGTTCATTTCTTTATCTTACTGCTTTTAGACTTGACATTTTGTTTAGTGTTTGCATGTGTGCCAGATTTCAATCAGATCCAAAAGAGTCTCATCTAAGTACTGCGAAACGCATCATCAAATACGTTGCAACAATCTCAAAGATAGGTCTATGGTATCCCAAAGAGGGAGACTTTACTCTCCTTGGATATTCAGATGCAGATCTAGCAGGTTGCCGAGTTGAAAGAAAAAGCACTTCCGGTACTTGTCAATTGTTTGGTAACAGGACAGTATCATGATTTTCAAGGAAGCAAAGTACAGTAGCTCTTTCAACAGTAGAAGCAGAATATGTGGCTATTGGAAGTTGCTATTCTCAAATCTTGTGGATAAAACAACAATTAAGAGACTTTGGAATCAAATATTCGTGCACTGAGATTAGATGTGATAACACCAGCGCAATTAATCTCACCAAGAATCCAATTCTTCATTCAAGAGCAAAGCATATAGAGATTCGACATCATTTTATTATAGACCATGTTCAAAATGGAGAAGTTATGATCCAATTTATTGACTCAAATAATCAACTGGTGGATATATTTACAAAGCCACTTGAGAAAAGTCTATTTGAGTCTATTCGCACTAGATTGAACATTATATCTCTTACCTAGTAGAGTTTGGATGTACATAAGACTCAAAAGGTAAAGTCTGAATGTGTTCAGACTCAGAAAACCAAGAGTTACAACGGTAAGTTATTTCTAAATTTTAAATTTGAAAAGGTACGATTGTTTATTAATCGCTAATTGATTGAAGTCATATTTCCAAGTTTTCTTTACTTTTTCAAAAAGGCAGTTATCAATTTTGAGAAGACAGTTATTTTCAAAAGTGGAAGTTATCCTTTTCAAAAAGGTATTTTTATTTTCCTTTTATGACGTTTCGTTTACCTCACTTCACTTGCTTTATATACTGCCGAGACTTGTCTTCTTCGTTTTTACACTGAAGCCCTAGATTACAGAATTCCTATTTGCTTTCTCTTTTTCTCTCGATTTGTCAAAAAGTTATCTCCTTTTTCGAGCAAGTGGTGAATTCCTCCCTTAAAGCGACAATGTCTTCGAGAAAGTCTTCAAGAATTGCAAGCAGGGGGCCACGATCTATGCCTGAGGGTCCTACCCATTTTGACTTAACCGAGGAAGAAGATTCTTCTCCACCACTGCATTCGAGTCAGCAACAACCTTCTCAACAGCGTCAACCTTCTCCACCGACTCAACTTGAAGAAGAAGTCATAGAGGATGCTGAACCTGTAAGAACTCTAACTTCCAAGGTTGCTTATAAGCTCTACTTTAATCTGAAGAAAGGAGGTACGCCGATGTCATTAATCGATGAATTCTTAAAAGATAGATGATTCAAGAATGAAACCTTGTTTTTGAGAGATTTGGAAAATTTGGGAGTTGTAGAGAAAGGAATGGCTGACAGAACGTTTAAGAACATACCGAGTGACCCATTCTATGGCTTTGCACATCAACCTCAAAATGACGATGAACGGTTGTTTGCTCATTTTCAGCCTAGATCGGGTGTGTCTGCAAACGTTACTGATGGCTCTAATCTGTTTAGATCGAAGGGGCACAAGAAGGTTTATTTGAAACTTCTGAAGAGAGGGGTTATGAGCCATAGAACTGTTGATTTTGATTTTCTTGATTCGATAAAGGTCAATCTCCATGAGAAATTTGCTTTATTGCAACTGGAACGGTTCTGTTTTGAATCCACTACTGCTTTTCCAGAACTCATCGCGTACTTTTATTCGAACTTATCTTTCTTGGATGCAAACGGTTTTATTTTCACTATGAAGGACAAAGAGTTTTTGGTGGATACAGACACATTGCCCGACATAA
This sequence comes from Eucalyptus brandiana, assembly GCA_014182725.1. NCBI lineage: Eukaryota > Viridiplantae > Streptophyta > Magnoliopsida > Myrtales > Myrtaceae > Eucalyptus > Eucalyptus brandiana. The sequence continues at coordinate 48,661,796 of CM024675.1, read as the reverse complement.
TTGGGGTGGAAAGATCGAGTTTTCAACCAATTAATGTGTCTATTGCACATGCTATTTTGTCATTGGTGAGAGATAGGAATGTTAATGGCAAGATTTCTTACTCAAGGATGAGTGTTGAGATAGCTAGTATAAGCACCTAGAGGGGGGTGAATAGGTGCACAAACAATTTATTGAGATATGGAAGCGATTCTTGGAAAACGATAGAAAGGAAGTTCACTATTGATTAACAAAATGAAGTAAGATCAAAGTAAAGAGAGTAAGGAAGAGAAAATTGAACACAAGGTTTATAGTGGTTCGGCTTATTCCAAGTCTACGTCCACTCTTCCGCACTGACAGCCCACCGGTTGGATTTTATTATGAACAAAAGAGAAGTTACACCATAGCTTTCCCTTGATTCCACAGTGTAGATGTTCTACCACACCTCCTCAAGGTTTCTCACAAATTTACTCTCTTTTGTATACAAGGTTTCGCTCAAAGGAATTGTCTAAATGACAGGAAGCTTTCAGACTTTGGAATTCTTCTATCGCGCACACCTTGAACAACTTAGAACGTCTTCCTTATATATTCCTTTATGCCATCATACCCGTTGGCACTTACCAAAGGAATTCCTCCAATCTACCCATTGGACGGAATCAATTAGAAAGATTATTCGAGCTATTAAAGGAACGTGTCGATAGCCCATCAATCCTGTTCGCCCATACAATCAGGATCTCGGTTTCCATAAGTAGAACATTCCAAGAATATTCAGGCAATCATCGGATCTTCAATCTTCCAGTCAATCTCGATCAATCAAAGAATTCTGTTATGTCTTTTCCAGCCACGAGATCTTCTCTAGTTGATAAGGTTAAATCCTTAACGAAACATCCAGTTCTGGATAACCTTTCTTCAACGGATTAGAGACTGTCAATGAGGATAGACTTTGAGTCTTGAGTCTGGCTGTCCGGAGGTCTTTAGACTTTAAATAGCAGAGTCTGCAAACCTTCAGACTAGAATGATGGAAACGTTTTGTCAGCTTCAAAACACTTTAAGAAGATTTCTCCAACAATCTCCCACTTTTTGATGGTGACAAAACTTTCCTGCAGATTTGGACAACTTTGACCTGCAAAACATTTCTCAAACACATATGCATATCTTATAGAGATAAATGGCTAAATGAATAACACTAGAATCTGCAGTCACAGAAAATAGGTTAGTCTAATATGCGATAAAGCCATCCATAAGATATCAATAGTAGTTAATAGAAGCAGTCAAGTCCAAGTCTAGTTCAGTTCTCATCTAGACACAAAAACAAAGTCAAACAGATCAAAACAATCCAACAAAATCCAACAAACTGTAACCACACAATCCAACAAACCACACGATTAAAAGTCAAATTGTTCAAATCTTGCATCTCTCCCCCTTTTTGTCAGCATTAAAAAGATTGAGATGAAAATAGAATGAAGTCAAGATTGCTTGGGAACACGGACAAGCTGGAAATCTCCCATAGACTGAACGATCCATTCCAGCCTTTTCAAGTCTTCCTTCAGTTGTGCAATTTCCTCACCCTTGGCATTGGCCTGAATCTGAATAGAGAGGGCTTGGATTTTATCATTCAATGAACATGAAGAAACTTGACCCGCATTTTGCAAGTTTTGAACCTCGCATCCCAAGGCATAAATTTGACCGCACATCTCCAAGAGAATATCCATAACTCGCGAAAATCGGGCCGAGCCGTCGGTCGCGCATCGGCCAAAGCACGTTCGCGAGATGATGGCATATCAGAATAGTCTCGCAGGTTTGGCGATGAAACTTCATGACCTTCTTCTGGAAATTGAGAGGCATAAACGTCCTTTGGGTTTGCAGGTGAGCGACTGACTCCTTCACTTGCATCAGGATATGAGGACTTCCCTCTTTTCTCTTGATCTCCCCCTGTTTCCATGCCTACAGGTGGAGAAGAGTGTTCCTCATGTTCTCCTTCTTCTCTTCTTTCTTCTCCAGGTCTTTCCTCCTCTGCTTCTTTCTCGCCAACTGTTCTTTCTTCTTCTCTTGCTTCTTCTTCTCTCTCCTTTTCTTGACCTTCTCTTTCCTTTTCTTTTGTCTTAGGTTGTTCCATTGACTCTGGAACAGTACGACTTAGCTTCTTCAAAGCTATGGCCGAAATGGTAAGATCATCATCTTCTTCATCTTCCACAATAAGAGCTCTTCTTTTCGGTTTTGAAGCAACCAAGGGCTCATTTCCTTTCCGTTTTGAAGAAGAGGTTTGATGAGCTTTGACTGGAGTCTTCTCCTTGAATTTCTCCAACTCCTTGTTCAGTTCCTTCAGACGCATTTTGGTCACCATCTTCAGTCCTACCACCATATGATCGCACGATCGAACACAAAAAATTTGTGGAGGCTGAATATTCAGATGTCTGAATAGCTTCGTAACAAGGCTTGGGTAAGGGAGTTGACCTCTGTCCTTCATCATCGCTCTATACATGTGAAACATGATAGTGTGAGGGAGAGAAAACCTTTTCCCAGTGAGGATGGCATACATCAGCTTTGCCTCTGAACTTGAAACATCAGTCTTGGAAGTTGATTTCGGTCGGAGGCAATTGATCACAATCTTGTGAAGCAAGATGTTGAATGCACTCATCCTTAAGTAGGTGATCTTCTCCTTTGTTCTCCTGTCCTTCACCAATTCCAGTGTGGCCCGAGCAATGGAAACTTTGATCGGTTGATATCTTCCTCTTTCAACTCCTAACACATCTGCCAGCATATCCATATCCACAACATAGTCTTGATCTTTACTGAAAGAAAATCTATTCGCATCCAAAAAGCTAAGATTTGAATAGAAACGCCTTGAGGATTAGATGGAGGAGAATGACGCTGCTGAGAATGTTGTGGACTCTGTCGTTGTTCTGGAAACACTCTTCTTCAGTAAGATCGAAGTGCGTAGGCCCCTCACTCATTCGCCGTGGTCCCCTGCTTGCGATTCTCGAAGACTTTCTTGAAGATGACATCTTTCTCAGTTTTTTTGGAAGTTTCCTTGCTTGACTTTCCCAAGAAAGATGACAACATTTTGAAGATTAAACAAGGGAAGAAAACGAGAATGGAGGATCGATGCTTTCTAGGGTTTTCGAGAGTAAAGAGAGGAGGAATCAACAGTGCACGATCGGTTAAAAAGAAAGATAAACGAACCGTCACAAAGGAAAGTAAAAAGATGCCCTTTTTAAAATAACTAACCTTTTTCCGCGAAAATAGTCATTTCAAAAAATAACTTCCTTTTCGAAAAGGAAACGATGTAATAATTACGCCGATTAAAGACAGCAATAAAACACGGTTAACAATCGTACCTTTTCAAGATAAGATTCGAGAGAGAGAAAGACTAACTTACAGTCTGACAGTCGTACCAAGACTAACTTGCAGTTAAAGTCTTGTATGTCTGAGTCTGAGAGTCTTTAGACTTTGATCTCCTCATACCTTAAAATGTTGAGTCTGGAACGAATGGTTTCAAATTGATTTTTCTCCAAAGGCTTTGTAAATATATCCGCCAGTTGGTTCTTTGAATCAGCATATTGAATTGAAACATCTCCATTTTGAACATGGTCTCTAATAAAGTGATGTCGAATCTCTATATGCTTTGCTCTTGAGTGGAGAATTGGATTTTTGGTGAGATTGATAGTGCTGGTGTTGTCACAATTAATCTTCGTGCATGAGTCTTCAATTCCAAAGTCTCTTAACTGTTGTTTTATCCACAGAATTTGTGAACAACAACTTCCGAGAGCTATATACTCTACTTCTGTCATAGAGAGAGCTACTGTACTTTGCTTTCTTGAAAACCAAGACACCGCCCCGCTCCAAGTAGTTGATGTGTACCGAGGTGCTCTTTCTATCGACTCTGCATCCAGCAAGGTCTGCGTTTGAATATCCAAGAAGAGTAAAGTCTCCCCTTTTTGGATACCAGAGACCAAAGCTTGAAGTTGATGAATATATTTGATAATACGCTTCGTAGCATTTAAATGAGATTCTTTTGGGTTTGCTTGAAATCTGGCACAAATGCAAACACTAAACAAAATGTCAGGTCTAGAAGCAGTAAGATAAAGAAGTGATCCGATGATACTCCTGTACAGCTTTTGATCGACTTTCTTTCCTTCTTTATCTTTGTTTATCTTCAAAGAACTTGACATTGGTATATCGGCCTTTTGCAATTGTCCACCCAAACTTTTGACAAGATCATTTGCATACTTTTCTTGATGAATGAAAGTTCCTTCCTCCAATTGTTTTATTTGAAGTCCAAGAAAGAAGGTTAACTCACCCATTATGCTCATTTCAAATTCATCCTGCATAGTCTTAGAAAATTTCTTGCACAGACTTTCATTAGAGGATCCAAAGATAATATCATCGACATATATTTGAACAAGCAGAAAACTTTTGCTTTCTCTTTTAATAAAAAGAGTAGTGTCTACTTTACCTTTAACAAATCCATTTCGAATTAAAAACTTACTTAATCTGTCGTACTAAGCTCGAGGTGCTTGCTTTAAGCCATACAAGGCCTTTTTGAGTCTGAATACTGAGTCTGGTTTCTTTGGGTCTTCAAACCCTGGTGGTTGTTCCACATAGACTTCCTCATGGATGAATCCATTTAGGAAGGCACTTTTGACATCCATTTGAAATAACCTGAAATTTTCATGACAAGCAAATGCAAGTAATAAACGAATTGCTTCTAACCTTGCTACCGGTGCATAAGTCTCGTCATAGCCGATCCCTTCTTCTTGTGTATATCCCTTGGCCACGAGTCTAGCCTTGTTTCTTATGACTTTTCCTTTCTCATCCATCTTGTTCCTGGAAACCCATTTAGCTCCAATAATTGATTTACCTTTTGGTTTTGGAGTTAGTTCCTAGACATCATTAATTATGAATTGTCTGAGTTCTTCTTGCATAGCTTCAATCCAACTTTCATCGGATAAAGCTTCATCTATGAAAAGCTTCATCTATGCTCTTGGGTTCTATTTCAAAAATAAGAGCCACATCACTAGACTCTTCTCGCCTTTTGGATCTTGTGCGAATTCCTTCATTGATGTCACCAATAATAAGATCTTTGGGATGACTGGACTTATGCTTCCAGTTGCTTGTTAATTTATCAGATTGATGGTCACTTCCTTCACTTGAATCTTCAATAGTCACTTGTTGCTGGTCCTTCAAAGTCTAGCTGCTTCTTGAGATTTAGACTTTGTAGAGTCTGGAGCAGGTTCAGTCTCTTCGAGATGAGTCTGAATGGATTCATTTTGTGTAGAATCTTGAAATTTGACATTCATTGATTCTTCCACTGTTTGAGTCTTCTTATTGTAGACTCTGTATGCCTTGCTTGTGGTTGAATATCCAAGGAAGATGCCTTCATCTGACTTTTCTTCAAACTTACCAACTCAATCATTTGCATTTTTCAATATGAAACATTTACATCCGAATACATGAAAATATGAAACAATGGGCTTCTTTTCTTTAAATAGTTCATAGGGGTTTTTTTTTCTAGAATAGGCCTTAGAAAAACTCTATTGATAATATAGCATGATGTTGAAACTGCTTCAGCCCAAAAACGTAAAGAGATATTGCTTTCAATTAAGAGAGTTCTAGCCATTTCTTGAAGAGATCTATTCTTCCTTTCCACAACTCCATTTTGCTTTGGAGTATATGGAGAGGAGAACAAATGCTGAAAACCAGATTCTTCACAAAATTTAGTAAAATCTTGATTTTCAAATTCACCTCCATGGTCTGGTTTTATACTTGAAATAATATACCCTTTTTCATTTTGAACCTTCTTAGCAAATTTTTCAAAGTAAGAGAAGGTTTCATACTTACTTGCCAAGAAATATACCCAAGTAAATCGTGAGTGATCATCCACAATTACTAGGCAATATTTCTTAGCTCCAATGCTCTGCGTTCTTGTTGGTCCGAAGAGATCCATATGCAAGAGCTGCATTACACGGTTAGTGGAAACTTGATTTATTGGCTTAAAGGAATTTCTTACCTGTTTTCTCAATATACATGGTGCACATAGATTAGACTTTTGATATGATAAATTGGGTAGCCACGAACAAGCTTCTTTGCTAAGATTTTGGCTATCTGCTTCATGTTGATATGCCCAAGATTTTTGTGCCACAAGTTTGCTTCGTCTTGGATTGAGATTAGACATTGCGATTCATCTGGTTTCACGTCCAAAAGGTAGATATTTCCATGTCTTTGATCCATGAATGACTGAGTTGAGTCTTTACTGGTTCCTGAATAAATACCCTCTTGAAAGTTGATTTTAAAACCGGCGTCACAAAGCTGACTGACACTGAGCAGATTGTAATTGAGCCATTCAACTAAAGAAACATTGCTTATTGTGAGGTTCCCAATCTTTACAGTTCCAAATCCTACTATTTTTCCTTTGCTGTTTCATTCAAAAGAAACTTTTCCACCATTCACTTGAGCAAGCTTTATGAAACAATTTGAATCTCCTGTCATGTGTCTCGAGCATCCACTATCCAGATACCATTTCACCTTTTTCTTGATAGTGACCTGCATTTAAAAAGAGACTCAAGCTTTCTTTGATACCCATATTTTCTTGGGTCCTTTTGAGTTAGTCTGATATACGATTTTTGCCCCAACTTTATTGACAGGTCTCCAAACCATAGGACATTCTTTCTCAAAGTGATCTGCACTATTGCATTTTGAACATCTAAAAGCATTGCGACCTACTGGTTTTACAAAGTTCCTTTCAAAATGATTTTTGTAAGCATTTTTTGTGGGTCTTTATTTGATTCTTTCTTTCACTTTAGGAAAATCAATTAAAGGAATAGTTTCAGCATTCATTCCCAAACCAAATTTATTGAAGTACGATCTTTGAACATAAAGAATTTTCTCCAGTTTTTCAGATCCTAGAGAAAATCTTTTGGAAATATTTGAAATGTCATTTTTCAAAAATGCATTTTCTTTTAAAAGATTATCTTTACTTTCTTTAAGAGAAGAAACATTCTGGTCTAAGCATTTCACTTTTTCTTCCAAAACATTCTCTTGTTGTTTTAAAGCAGAATTTTCTTTTTTGAGTTCGGAAATTCTTTTAAGAGAAGTCTTAAGACTAAAACATAATTCATCAATGTATTTTGAAACTTTAATAGGGATTTTAAAGTTACTTACCTCAAATTCACTTTTCTGAATCTAAATCAGTCTCGGAGTTTGATTATGAATCTGATTGTGCCATTAGACATATGTTGGCATAATCATCATCACTATCTTCGCACTCCATATCACTCTAGGTTCCAGCTTTGAGAGCTTTTCGATACTTTTCAGTTTTTCCTTTCTTCTTCCTTAGAAGAGGACAGTTGGGTTTGATATGTCCCTTTTTCTTGCATTCAAAGTAGACTACATCTTTGTTTGATTCATCATCTTCAGACTTGATGCATTTGCTTTTGAAAACTTTGTTTCTTTGCATTGAATCTTCTTCCTTTTCTATTCAGCTTTCTGAATCTTCTTATCATGAGAGCAAGTTCTTCATCATCCATGTCGTCTTCAGAATCTGTTACATCAGAACATCATTAGATTTTAATGCAATAGATTTCTTACCTTTAGGATCTTCGTCTTCATTGATTCGTTCCACTTCATAAGACGGAAGGGTCCCAACCAACTCATCGACAGACAGTGGCATGATTCTTTGGGTCTCTCTGATTGAAGTCTTTATGTGATTCCAATCCTTGGAGAGTCCACGCAGTAGCTTGTTCACTTTCATGGGATCGAAAATTGGTTGACCTTGATTTTCAAAACCATTCACGATTTCTGTAAAATGACTAAACATGTCAGTTATACATTCTCCTGGTTTCATTCTGAAGGCTTCATATTGACCGAGAAGAATGTTGATTCTAGTCTCTTTCACTCGATCGGCTCCTTCATAAGTAATGTGTAATCTATCCCAGACTTCTTTGGCTGTATCACAAGAAGATATTCTGTTATATTCAGTAGGTGATAAAGCACAGTACAAGAAATAAATTGCTTTTGCATCAAGAGCTTGTCTCTTGATTATCTCTTCCTGAGTCATTTCTCTAGACTCAACAGTGTCTTTTCCTCTTTCTGAGACAGGAGCAGCTTTAGGAACGATTCCTTTTTCTACAACATCCCATTCTAGAGGATCCTTTGATCTTAAGAACGTCTTCATCTTGTTTTTCCATATGTTGTAGTCTTTTCCATCAAAGTAAGGCGGTTTGGTGTTGCTTTGCCCTTCTACCAGCCCTGGAGCCAACATACTAGCCATGGATCTTTTACTCCGAAGTAAAATACTTCAAACAAAGTGAGTACACGAGCTCTGATACCAATTGAGATAGCTAGTATAAGCACCTAGAGGGGGGTGAATAGGTGCACAAACAATTTATCGAGATATGGAAGCGATTCTTGGAAAACGATAGAAAGGAAGTTCACTATTGATTAACAAAATGAAGTACAATCAAAGTAAAGAGAGTAAGGAAGAGAAAATTGAACACAAGGTTTATAGTGGTTCGGCTTATTCCAAGCCTACGTCCACTCTTCCGCACTGACAGCCCACCGGCTAGATTTTACTATGAGCAAAAGAGAAGTTACACCACAGCTTTCCCTTGATTCCACAGTATAGATGTTCTACCACACCTCCTCAAGGTTTCTCACAAATTTAGACTCTATTTTGTATACAAGGTTTCGCTCAAAGGAATTGTCTAAACAAGAGGAAGCTTTCAGACTTTGGAATTCTTCTATCACGCACACCTTGAACAACTTAGAACGTCTTCCTTATATACTCCTTTATGCCATCATACCCGTTGGCACTTACCAAAGGAATTCATCCAATCTACCTGTTGGACGGAATCAATTAGGAAGATTATTCGAGCTATTAAAGGAACGTGTCGATAGCCTATCAATCATGTTCGCCCATACAATCAGGATCTCGATTTCCATAAGTAGAACCTTCCAAGAATATTCAGGCAATCATCGGATCTTCAATCTTCCAGTCAATCTCGATCAATCAAAGGATTCCGTTATGTCTTTTCCAGCCACGAGATCTTCTCTAGTTGATAAGGTTAAATCCTTAACGAAACATCCAGTTTTGGATAACCTTTCTTCAACAGATTAGAGACTGTCAATGAGGATAGACTTTGAGTCTTGAGTCTGGCTGTCTGGAGGTCTTCAGACTTTAAATAGCAGAGTCTGCAAACCTTCAGACTAGACTGATGGAAACGTTTTGTCAGCTTCAAAACACTTCAAGAAGATTTCTCCAACAAGTGCCTCTAACATTTTGCTGCACAAGATTGTGATAAATTGCATTCGTCCTAAATCAACATCCAAGATAGATGTTTCTAGATCGGAAACTAAGTTGATGTGTGCCATCAACTCTGGATATAAATTCTCTTTGCCTCACACCATATTTTTTCATATGTACTGCACTGTGAAAAAAGATAAGGGACAACTCCCTTATTCTGCTATTATCTCGAGGCTCTTTCGGCACTTTAAAATTCACATCTCTGCATCATTATGCTTGTCAACCATTTCTCCTATGGTGATTGGGTTCAAAATGGTGACAAAGATGAGATTGAAAGAATTGAGCAAAGTGTTGGAGCATGTGAAGGGAAAGTCTCCCACAAAAGCAAAACAAGACTCTGCTAATGCGAAGAGAAAAGGCAAGGAGCCCGTGGTTGCTCCCGTGAAAAAGAAGAAAAGAACTCTCAACTTGCAAGATGAAGAAGATGAAAATGAATTGACTATAGCAGCTTTGAGAAACTTAAAAATTTTTGTAAGCTTTCGTGAGACAAGAGAAGAGCTAGGAGAAGAGGAAAGAGAGAGAGAAGTCATAGAAAAGAAAGAAGAACAGAGGAGGACAGAGGAAGGAAGAAGAAGAGGAAGGAAGAGGATAAGAGGCAGAAGAAGAGAGAGAAGGAGAACAAGATTAGGGTCAAGAGGACTCTTTTGAGCCAACCTTGGCTATCTCTTTGTCTAGTGCGTCTGAGATGAGGAAACTTCACCTACTCCACCTGAGGGCATCAAAATAGGGAAAGCTGTTGATCCAAAAGGTATTTCTTCATCTTTGCCTGCTAGTGATGTGAGTCATTCTGCAGCAGATCTTGAGGATGTGTATGCCTCTCACAATCCATAAGACAGTCATGATGGACAATCTACTGAAGATCCATCGATTCTCAAAATCCCCATCCTTGACTTAGCTTGTCCTAGTGATGCATCTGCTTAGACAGCTGACTTTTCAAGATTGCTGGAAGTTCTTTTGGACGTTAGAAAGCAGCAATATGCCATGGGATTTGAGATGCAAGATCTCAAGAATGCTTTCAAGGTCACTTCAGTATCGTGCATGAATAGTTGAACGCCCTGAAGCTTCAAGTTCAGTCTTTGCAGGGTGAAGATTTTCCGTTACTAAAGCAGATTTTTGATAGGCTTGAGAAGACAGTGTATTCTATGGGAGAATTCACGCTTGTTCGCCTGCCCAAACAGCCTTGATTTTACCTCCATTTTCTATCCATCTCTTTAGTCTATTCTCCACTTTTTGCTGTTGACAAAAAGGGGGAGAGGTTTTATGCAGATTTGATTGACTATCTTTTTGACTTTCTATTTTGGACTTTAACTTTTGTTTGGTGTGGTTTTGATCCAGACTGGTTTGGACTGATGATGCTTGCAACTTAAACTATTATTGATTACATTAAAGATAGTTGTGTTTACAAGACTAACACGTTTTATGTGGTTGCAGAATTGCTACTATCTCTATCGTAATCTCTAATTTTCATCTATAAGAAATCTTGGTTTGCTTAAGTGTTGTCTTGCAGGTCAAAGTGTCCAAATCTGCGGGAAAGTTTTGTTACCATAAAAAAGGGGGAGATTATTGGAGAAAACTTCTTTATCTGTTTTGAAGTTGACAAAAAAACGTTTCCTTCCATCAAAGTTTGAAGACCGCCAGACTCAAGATTTAAAGTGTGCCCTCATTGACAGTTTCTAGACCGACGAAGAAATCTTATTCAAATGCAAGTTTATCTTTAAGGATTTGATTCGTTTGATTAAAAATTATCTCACTGCTAGAGATAGCATCTAAAGATCTATTATTCGTATTGCAAATAATTCGAGTAATTTAGATCTGTTGATTAGCGAAATAAACTTGGAAGGTTCTACTTATGGAAACCTAGATCCTGATTATATAGGCAAGCATGATTGGTGGGCTATCTTCATATTTCTTAAGTAACTCGAGATCTCTCTAATTGATTCTGTTCAACGGTTAGATTGGAAGAACTCATTTGGAAGGTGCTAACGGTTATGGAGGCATGGAGGAGTATATAAGGAGGATGCTCTAGTTATTCGAGTGGGTGCGAGATAGAAAAATTCCAAAGTCTGAAGCTTCTAGTTCTTTGCTAATTCATTTGTTGAAAAAAATAAACTTGTACTCAAAAGAGGGATTAGATACTTGTGAGATCTTGAGAAAGTGTAACAGAGTCTCTACATTGTGGAATCAAGGACGTGCGATTGTAACAACTTTTTTGATTCATAGTGAAATCCAGCCGGTGGGTTGTCAGTGTGGGAGAGTAGACGTAAACTTAGTCTAAGCCGAACTACTATAAAACATCGTGTTTTCAATTCTCTTTCCCTTATCTCTTTACTTAATTAATAGTCTTATATATATCATTACAGATTTTCTATATCTTAAGTCTTCCGTTGTTATATAAATTGAATTAAGTTGCTAAGTTTTATAAAATTCGTTTTTACACCTATTCACCCCCCTCTAGGTGTTCATATTAGCAATATCACTAACAATCAAGACCTTTTGAGCTCGAGCATGTTTTCTCAGCTTGACTTGATGCATTCATGTTTGCTTGTCAAAGTTGTTTGTCCTAAGATGAAAATGACATGCCATGGTTGGTTGTGCAGCTTGTTCACCTTGTTGAGATGGAGGTAAAACATAGATGCAACCAAGTCCTGGAACTTGGTTTTCCTCTAGGAGGAATAGCCTAGCTGTTTGCTCAAGATTGGGAGGGTGATGTTGTAAGTGCTAGTATGAATACCTTAATGAGGGTGAATAGATGTAAAAACAATCTTTTGCAAAGAATAGTGGAAATATTTTACTTTTGAAACTGAGTCTGAACGACACAATTTTTTCAAAGAACAGTAGAAATATTTTTCTTTTGAAACTAAGTCTGAATGACAACAGACTTTGAGCTAGTTCAGTCTTGAGCAGTTAAATAGAACTATAGACAAAATAAAGAAGTTCAGGGAAGAGAATATGAACACATAATTTATAGTGGTTCGGCTTAGATCAAGCATACGTCCACTCTTCCACACTGACGGCCTTCTGACTGGATTCCATTATGAATCAAAAGAGAATTTACAATCTTGCGATCTCGACTTCACAGTGAAGAGTGTCTATTGCTCTCTCATGAAGTCACACTATAAGTCTCTCTCTTTTGAGTACAATTTAGAGCATAGTAAATGGAATAACAAGAAACTGGGAAGTTTCAGACTTTGAAATTTCACTTTCACACACTCTATTGAACAATTGGAGAGTCCTCCTTAAATACTCCTTCATGCCTTCTTGACTATTGGCACTTGCCAAAGGAATTCTTCCAATCAACCCATTGGACAGAATTAATCAAGGAGATCTCGAGTTGTTTGAAAATTGTGATGAAAGCCCGTCAATCATGTTCACCCATACAATCAGGATCTTTGGTTTCCATAAGTAGATTCTTTTCAAAATTACTTGCCCTCCAAAAGGATTTGATGTATCCAAATTGATTCTAATAAAGATATCCAATCTCATAATTGATATTTCCAACATATGTGGTGGCTAGCACGTGTCGCCCCCAGTGGTTTACCTCCAGCTGCCGACCGTGCGGGGTTCCCTGGGTCACCAAAAAAAGAAATCCATACAAACCGAACTCTTGAAGAAAGAAAGATAATCCCTTATCTGGAAAAGTCTTCTTCCTTCACTTTTGTTTAGTCTGAAATTTGTCAGAGTGAGCAGACTTTGACACAAAGTCTAGGAGTCTTTATTCTTTGACAAAATCTGGGAGTCTTCAGACTTTGACACAAAAGTCTAGAATTCTTCAGAATAGACTTTGGATAAGTTTTGTCATCTTTAAAACATCAAATGAGTTTTCTCCAACAATCTTCCCATTTTTTTATGGTGACAAAACTTTCCTATAGATTTAAAGATTTATAACCTGCAAAACAACTCTTAGTAGTACATGATATCTTATAAAAACAATTAGTTAAGGATTTGGATAGTATTGATTTTGCAACCACAGAAAACATGTTAATCTTGAAAAATTAAACACATGTCAAGATTTAAACATCAATATCCATAAACATCACCATAAAAGTTGCTATAGGGTATAAGTATTTAAAACAAACTTAAAACAAATGAAAAGATAAGATAAGTTTAAATCTGCACATTCTCCCCCTTTTTGTCAACAACAAAAAGTGGAGAAAATCAAAATAGAGAAGAGATAAAAAGAGTCAAGATTGTCTTGGGATTCGAACAAGCTGGAAATCCCCCATGGACTGCACTGCCTCAATGCAGTATGAAATTTGAATCTCAATCTCCTTAGCATATTGCTGAGCTTTGACTTCCAAAAGAAGTTCCATCATCCTAGGATGGTTAGCATGCGGTTCAGTTTATGCACTAGCTTCAGTGAGTGGAGTTCAAGGAGAATTGAGAGAGGAGGGAACATCAACTTGTCTAGTTCCATGACTCGGAGTAGATTCTACAACGTCAGCTTTAGCAAATTGAGAAGCATAGACATCTTCTAGGTGTGCAGGAGATCTACTAATACCATCACTCACAAAAAGAGGAGAAGAAGTTCCTATTTTTTCAACAGCTCCCCCTGTTTCTGTGCTTATAGGTGGAGAAAGGATTTCTTCTTCTTAAGTCTTCTCGTTTTCAGAATGAAAGTGATGTTCTTCCTCTGTACGTACTCCAATTGGACCACTCTGAGTTGCTTCAGAATCTTCAAATAAAGATATGGCAATGGTTGCCTCATAAGATTCATCCCCATGACCTCTTCCTTCTTCATCTCTTCCTTCCTCTTCTCTTGCTTCTTCTTCTCTTGCTGGTTCTTCCTTCTCTAGTTCTTCTCCTTCTTCTGGCTCTAATTCTTGTCTATCTCTTTCTTCTCTTTGAATTGGTTTCTTGGAACCAACAAAACCTCAAAGATTCTTGAAGGCAATGGCAGAAATTGTAAGATCATCATGATCATCATCATCTTCGTCCTGTAGGATGAGAGATCTTCTTTTCTTTACATGTTCTTTCACAACTTCCTTGCCTATTCTTTTTCTTGCAGCAGAATCTTCCTTGGTTTTGCTGGAGGACTCCTTCTTCAAGCGCTCAATGGCTTTGTTCAAATCCTTCAACCTCATCTTCGAAATCATTTTCAATCCTATAAACATAGGAGCAACAGTTTGAGAGCAAAGAGAGATGGGAAACTCGATCTAAAGATGTTTGAATAATTTTGTAACCAGCACAAAATATGGCAACTGTCCTTTGTCTTTCATAATTGTCCTGTGCATATGCATTAGGATAGTATAAGAGAGTGAAAATCTCATCCCATTGTAGATAGCAAACATGTGCCGTGCTTCGAACCTGGAAACATCTATTTTTGATGCAGCCTTTGGTCTGATGCAGTTAATGACAACTTTATGCAATAGAACATTTGAGGCTGACAGTTGAGAATAAGTGGTACCTCCTACTAGTACTTTGTCCTTGACAAGAAATCTCATTGCTTGACCAAATGAGACATTTATTGGTGGAAACAACTCCTTTCCACCCCAATAATGTCTGCTAGTGTGTCAACATCCACCACATAGGCTTTGTCACTCACAGTGAACTGGATTCTATTTTGGTCAATAAAAGACAGGTTCGAATAGAAAAATGCAGTCAACTCTGGATAAGCAATAGTCATCTTAGAACAAAAATTCTCCAGTTGAAGGAAGGCTAACTTCTCTCTCAATTTAACCCTAATCGAGTCTAGGAAATCAAAATCAACAATACGAGGGTTCATCACCCCTCTCTTCAGCATTTGTGAGTAAACCTTTTTGTGTTCCTTAGAATGAAACAATCTCGTTCTTTCTCCGAGAACATCTGCAGCAACACCCATTCTTGGTTGGAAATTAGAATAAAATCTCTCATCATTATCCTTGTTCTCAAGATGATTAGAACCGAACTTAGGGTCTGCAAGAAAATAAAGAAAGGCATTGTCTACCGATCCTTTCGGCGCTATACCTAATTGTTCCATCCTTCTTAAGAACAAAGTCTTGTTCTTATAACCTTTCTCTCTTAAAAACTCATCAATAAAAGACATGGGAGTACCACCCTGCTTTAAATGAGTGTAAAGCTTATAGTGAACTTGGGGTCTCGAGGCTCTGAGAGGTTCCGCGTTTTCTACGACTTCCTCTTCCAGAGGTTGGCGCGGAACATTCTGAGTAAAGTGCTGTGGAGAATGCTATGGAGAGTTGTGCGGAGAGTCTTACTCGGTGAGATTGAAATGTGTCTGCCCTTCTGGCACATTTCGAGGCTCTTTGCTTGCAATATGGGAGGATTTCCTTTTGTAAGACATATTTATAGGCTTGGAGGATTTCACAGACTAGTTCGAGTGAAAAGGATGGAAACTTGCAAAACAATCTTAAGAATAGAAATGAGAGAGTAAAGAGTTTGTATTTTAGGGATTGGAAATAAGTGCTCAAAAGAAATACAAGAGGGTTTATAAAGAAAATGAAAGGTCACAAATAAAAGAGATAAATGAACCCTCACAAGGAAAAAAAAATTACCTTTTTTGAAATAACTGAAAATAAAAACTGCCAAAAATTCAAAAATTCGAAAAAGATAACTTCCAAAAATAAGATAGGCAAACAATGATTCAGTTAATCATACATTTTCATTCCAAAAATAAAATACCTGGATTCTAAACTTTCTCTTACTGAAGTAGTATTTGGAAATCCTGAGTCTGACCAACTTTAGACTTTACTCCGAACAAGAAATAATATTCAACTTGGTGCGAATAGACTCGAATAATTTTTTCTCCAAGGGCTTCGTGAAGATGTCTGCTAGCTGATTCTTTGAATCAATGAATTGAATCATAATCTCCAAATTCTAGACATGATCTCTTATAAAGTGATGTCGAGTCTCTATATGCTTTGCCCTTGAATGAAGAATTGGGCTTTGGTAAGATTAATAGCACTGGTGTTGTCACATTTGATTCGTTACACGATTCTTCAATCCCAAAGTCTCTTAGTTGTTGTCTTATCCATAGGATTTGAGAGCAACAACTCCCAAGAGCAACATACTCTGTTTCTGCAGTTGAAAGAGCCACAGTACTTTGCATCTTTAAGAACCAAGATACCAACATATTTTCTAGCAGTTGACAAGTGCCAGATGTGCTTATTCTATCGACTTTACAACCTGCTAAATCAATGTTTGAATATCCAAGAAAAGTAAAGTCTCATTCTTTTGGATACCACAGACACAGTTTTGGACATGTCGCAACATATTTAATGATGTGTTTTACAACACTTAGATGAGATTCTCTTAGGTCAGACTAAAATCTTGCACAGATACAAACATTGAATAAAATATCAGGTCTAGAAGCAGTAAGGTAGAGAAGTGAACCGATCATGCTTTTGAATAACTTTTGATCTATTTTCTTCCCTTCTTCATCCTTGTCCAGTTTCAAAGAACTTGACATTGGAGTCTCTGTTTTCTTGCAATTTTCCAACCCAAATTTCTTGATGAGATCTTTGGCATATTTTTCTTGGTGAATGAATATACCTTTCTTCGACTGTCTAACTTGCAATCCAAGAAACAAAGTTAACTCACTCATCATGCTCATCTCGAATTCATCCTGCATAGATCTTGAAAATTTCTTGCAAAAACTTTCGTTAGGAGAACACAAAATAATATCATCTACATAAATTTGTACCAATAGAAAGTCTTTTCCTTCTTTCTTTATAAACAAAGTGGTATCAACTTTTCCCTTTTCAAAACCATTATGAGTTAGAAACTTATTCAACCTCTCATACCAGGCTCGAGGTGCTTGCTTCAATCCATACAAGGTCTTTTTCAGTCTGTAAACTGAGTCTGGCTTTCTTGGATCTTCAAATTCTAGTGGTTGTTCCACATAGACTTCTTCTTGTATGAATCCATTCAGAAATGCACTCTTAACATCCATTTGGAATAAATTGAAATTTTTATAGCAAGCAAAAGCAAGTAATAATCAAATTGTTTCTAACCTCGCTACTGGTGTATAGGTCTCGTCATAGTTTGTCCATTCTTCATGTATATATCCTTTTGCCACGAGTTTTTTTTTTGTTTCTGACCACTTTACCATTCTCATTCATCTTGTTCCTGAAACCCATTTCGTTCCAATAATGGATTTGCCTTTGGGTTTTGGAATTAGCTCTTATACATCGTTGGTGCTGAATTGTCTGAGTTCTTCCTGCATAGCTTCTATCCAACTTTTATCAGACAAGGCTTTGTCTACTCCTTTTGGTTCTATCTTAGAAACAAATGCTAGAGCACTGGACTCTTCTTTTCCTTTGGATGTGAAGTGAACTCCTTCATCAATGTTGCCAATGATGAGTTCTTTGGGATGACTTGACTTGTGCTTCCAGGTGCTACTTGGTTTGAAAGTCTGTTGATCCTCTGCTACAGTTGAATCTTCTCGTTCTACTTGATGTTGTTCTCCAGAAGCCTGAACTTCTTCGAGGGAAATAGACTTTATGAAGTCTGGAACAGGTTCAGACTCTTCAAGTTGAGTCTGGTCTAGTAGATTCTCTACATAATCTTGAAACTTAAGGTTCATAGATTTTTCCACAGATTGAGTCTTCTTGTTAAAGACTCTATAAGCTTTGCTTGAAGTCGAATAGCTAAGGAAGATTCCTTCATCTCACTTTGCTTCGAACTTTCCAAATCGATAATTTGCATTCTTCAGAATAAAACATTTACAACCAAAGACATGAAAGTATCATAACCCTTTTTCATTCTGAACCTTCTTGGCAAACTTCGAGAAATAAGAGAAAGTTTCAGACTTACTTGCCAAAAAGTAAACCCAAGTGAAGCGAGAGTAATTATCCACGATTACTAGGCAATATTTCTTTCCACCAATACTTTGAGTTCTGGTTGGACCAAAAAGGTCCATATGAAGAAGCTGCAGATCACGATTAGTAGAGACTTGATTCATAGGTTTAAAAGAACTTCTGACTTGTTCTCCCAAAACACAAGGAATGCACAACTCATTCTTCCGGTAAGCCAGATTTGGAAGTCCTCAAACAAGCTTCTTCGAAGAAATCTTGGCAATTTGCTTCAAGTTAACAAGACCAAGCTTTCGATGTCAGAGACTTGCTTCATCTTGAATGGAAATAAGACACTAAGAACTTTCCAGGTTTACATCCAAAAGGTATATGTTGCCATGCCTTCGCCCAGTGAAAGATTAAGAGAAGTCTTGACTCGTTCCAGAACAAATGCCTTCTTGGAAGTTTATTAAGAAACTAGTATCGCAAAACTTACTTATGCTCAGCAGATTATAGTTCAATCCCATGAATGGACTTAGACTTAGAACCAGGGAAGGAGAGTAAATTTCCTGCAGGTATGCATCCCACAATGGGTGAACAACTCTTGTTCAAACCCTTCAGGGACAGCCTTTTAGCAGAAAATCACTTAGCCCTTTAGTTCAGAGCCTAGAGACACCCAAAGATTCCAGGATGGAAACGTTTCTAACCTACCTAAGCTGCATTTCTTGGAGGATCCTACCAGAATGGAGAAGAAGCGAAATTTAGAAAGCCATGAAGAGGTTTTTCACAAAGCACACACTTTACTTCAAGGGACTCGGCCCAACACATTACACCCTCCTCGCCTTTTATAGAAGATAAGAGGTCACAAAACCACAAAACAAGGACCAAGCTCACGGGTCCAGATACAAACAGAGGCACCGGAAACTTCCGGGAGGGAATTATTCGCATACTATGAACAGTAACTGTACTGTGAATAGTACTTTCCCTAGCCTAGTGCTACATTAAAAGTGAACAGTGACTTGCTACAGTGAAAATGTACGGGACTCAACGGTCTCGTCCGTCGTGAGCATTGTAGTCATAGTCGAAGTCATTTGAGCTGTGTACTGTTGCTAGGCAATGTTCATCGTATTTTTGCTCAAGTGCTTCAAGGTCTTCTGGTGAGAGAATTTGGTTGAACTGTCTTGATGAGGATGCTTCTTCATGAGCCCAGTGGGATGCTTCTTCTCAAGCCCAATCTGTATTGTCATGTATTGCAATGTTGGCATAAATGCTTGGCTGAGGCCAATTGGATGGCTGTGCATAAAAGGATGTTTCCATGCTTTGAGATAAGGCCGAAGGTCCTAGATCATAGGGATTCTGGAAAAGAGGACCTCCAAAGCGTGCATAGGGGTCTTGAGTGGATTGGACAATGTCATCTGCACTTGTCATTTCATGATCTTGGGATGATTATGCTTGTCTGCATTGTCTGAGTGCTTCCTTAGCTTCTGGTGCTAGGTTATAGTCATCCCATTTGGCAGGTACATTTTAATTCCAGACATCTTCAGGAATTGTTTTGTTCTCCTGGCATAGGATTCTCTAAAGTTCTTAGTATTGGTGCTCATAAGATCTAACCGATCTGGGATAAGATTTGTGAATTCGAGCTTTTCGGCTGTCCAAGTGAGGTTTATATGATGTGGTTCCTATTTCCTGTGGGGCATTAATGATGTGGCCATTATTTGTGAAAAAATACCATGGACGTTGGAAAAACAGGATGGTATGGACTTCAGGATTTGGGGTCATGGTTCTCAGTTCTTTTTCCCGGAGATGTTTCTAGTGAGTAGGATGGTGGAACCAATTAAGAAAGTCTAAGAGATTCTTATCACTTTCTTTCTCAACATTTCTTCCGAGTAAAAATATCCTGGTGAGGTTTGCAATAAATCTTCTGGTTGGAATTTCAATGGCTATTAAGTACTTATTGGTTAAGTACCACAATAACATCTTGAGTTGATCTGGGAAATCATCTTCCTTCCAGATAAGAGGATGAATGAATAGATAATTCGAATTTAACCCAAAAGGATAAAGAATCGAACCTCCATCAAATCTGAACAGATCTGTGTGGCATTGCCACATAAGGTTCTCCCGGTTCTCAGCAAGACTGTCATTCTGGATTTGTTGTATAATCTCCTGGGGATATTTCCAACTTGGCAAATTTTTTATCTTCTCAATCTTGTATTTTACGCCATGATTGAGCATATGGAAAGCAGGCCTCTTGATGTACATGTTGATTTCAGCTGGTGCTTTTGGCCTTGACAAGAAGTTAGCAAGCACATTTTTCTCTCCAGGAATATGTTTGGTTTCAAAAGAGTATTTTGAAAACCATTCAGCCCATTGAAGCAGTTGAGAATTTGGAATCTGCTTCTGCTTAAACTTGGTCATCTGAGGGAAAGATGCCATGTTTAATTCTACCTGGAAGTGATGACCGATGAGATGAAACTCAAACTTTTTGATTCCATTTTTTACTGTTAAGATTTCTTTGAAAGTGGAATGATAATGCATTTCAGCTGGAGAAAACTTTCCACTTTTATGAGCACAAATGTGTCTCTTACCATCAATTTCTTCAGACAGGATGGCTGCCCAGTATTCATCACTAGCGTCAGTTTGAAGAATTCTTTTTCCTGTTGATGGTATTTGCAACGGTGGGAGATTCTGCATAATCTCCTTAAGCTCAGCGACTGCTTTGGTCTGAGTTTTTCCTCAAGGTAGGGGATTCTTCTTTAGCATGGATTGCAAAGGAATCAGGAGCTTTGCAATGTTTGGGACAAAATCCCTAAGATAATTAATTATCCCAAGAAATTGCTGAACTTGTTTTGTAGTGAAGTTATTTTCAGGAAACTTCAATAATTCTTGAGCAATATGTGGCCCTGGGTAGTACGTACCTTTGTTGAGGTGCATACCAAGAAATTCAATCTCTGTTTGGGCAATATTCATTTTCCTTTGAGAAAGCATAATGCCATGCTTTTTGACGATTTCTGCGAATTGCACAAGGAGTTGACAGTGAGACTGCTCGTCAGGACTGTAGAGAAGTATATCGTCAATATATATAGCTGCACTTGACATGATTTGTTGAAAAATACGACACATGGCCTTTTGGAAAAGGAATGGTGCTACTTTTAGGCCAAAAGAAAGTACTTTCCACTGGAAGTGCTGGTCTGGGATACAGAATTCTGTTTTGGATCTGTCTTCATGATGGATGCCTAATTGCCAAAATCTGGCTTTGAAGTCGAATTTGGAATAGATATGGGCCTTGGTTAAACTAGCCAAAAGAGAGTCTTTGGAGGGTAAAGGGAATTTATCATTTTGGAGAAAAATGTTGAGAGGTTGATAGTTGAATACTAGTCTCATTTTTCCCCTATTTTGCTCAGCACGCTTATTGACATAAAAGGCTTCGCAGGCCCATTGAGAATCAGAGATTTCGATAAGGCCTTGTTGCAATAATTTTGAGCATTCCCTGTGAGCTAGAGCCGGATGTTCTGGCTTCATTCCCATGTGACTCGCCTTGGTTGGATTTATATCTTCATTCTTCTTAAAAGGAAGGCGAACAAAGAACTCTGGATTTTTCCATAAATGATGGGAACACTTCTGAGCAAATTCCGAATGGGATTCCAAACAAGATTCTAACAACTTTTGCATGATTGGATCTAATAGACTCATCTGAATAGAAAAGAGTCTCTGAATATTGACGAACTCAGAGAATTGGTCTTTATACCTAAGACCTTTTCTAGGAATGATACGGAGCTGAGAGATTTGAGTCATAATGTCCCACCCAATTATCAAGTCTTTATTGGGGAGATTTGATCCAAAAATCTTTGTGATTATGGAACACTAAGGAAAGAACTGGACAGTTACTAGAGTGGTCCTGACATTTGTGGAGAAAGTGTCTCCCGAAGCAGAATTGAAATATCGGACATAAGGAGTCCAATATTCTTCCGGAAGAACCTTAGTGTCCAGTATTGAACAACTTGCTCCGGTATCAATGAGAGCAATAACAGTGATTGGTTTGGCAAACTTTGAAGTGAGGATCTTTACAGGGAAATGGGGACAGTGAGTTTGACTTGAGAATATGTCAAGGCTTGGTTCTGGAGATGTGGGGGATATGTGAAAGATGTCTTCAGATTCTAAGTCTAACTTAGTCTCACTGGAAGTTTGGTAAGAGGGGATGACACAAAGAGTTTGTTTAGATGGCTCTTCATCAGCAGAGAATAAGGATTCAATATCATTATTTTCAAGAGAAATACCTGTTTCATTCTCAATATGATGAATCAGACGATTATGACCTTTTCTCACTTGAGGACAATTTTTGGCAAAATGTCTTTTCTGATTGCAGATGAAGCAACGGTTTGATTTCTTATGGCCTGTGCAATCCTTCCTTTTGCGTAGGTATCGCCATTTCTTCTTTTTCCGGAAGTTCTTGGGGCCATGTTTGGATTTCTTCATCGAAAACTTCTTGAAGTGTTTCTTTTTCCGAGAAAACTTACCACAAGTACCATCACAGTCTTGTTTTGAACACTTGATTTTTAACTTCTGGCGAGAGCAAGCTATTTTGAGACTTCTGTCATCTGTGATGTAAGTACGAACTATCTAGCGCTTTAAGCACAGTTCTTTAAGGCATAGATGGATTTCTTGTTGTATTTATCCCAAAAGAATATATTGTATTCTCCTTTGTCTTCCAAAGAAAGATCTTTCGACCATCTAGGAGAATTCTTTAGAGATGGAAGTTAAGAGAACAGGTTTCAGATTTGGATTAGCTCCAATCTAATAGAAAAGCTAAAGCATTATTCGATAATGCTTGTCAAGATATTTCTTCTGGAGGGAGCAACATTTCCTTTCAAAAAATTCTCTTCTTTTCATTTCTATGAGATCAGTGCGTTTTCCCACAAAGACATGATATAAGATGGTGATGGCATGGCTAAATTCGGGTGACACCAGAAAGTGAATTTGATCTTGTTCTGAGACTGATTTCCACCAAAGTTTGAGACTTCCTAAGAACCTCGTAGCAAAGTTGTAAAGGACATCATTCATATCATGGTTGGTGATGGATTGAGTATTCAACCAACTATGAAATTCTTCAAGTCTTTCTGGCCATTTGTGATAAGGAATATCATCAATGGTGAAAAACTGTTTTGATGCCATGGATACATGTCTTCCGGGATTGTCTGTCTAAACATTTTCTGGCTCAGAATAATTTGATTCCATCTCATAATCTAGAGGATCAACCATGAATATTGATGAAGTGATTGGCTCAATAGGGAGGGAATAAATAGTAGGAATTGAGAAGGATGAAGAGGACGAAAAGGATACTGATTCTGATTCAGTATTAAAGATGCTAGGAGAAGTTTGTTTAGTTGGGAACAAATCTGATTTTTTGGAATGGCAGGATCAGGTTGTTGGATACCAGGATCAGTTTCCTGAGTACCCAAATCCTTTAGAAAAAATTCTAATGGATTGGATAGCATCATCTGGTCTAGCTTTTCCGAACTTGATTGTGTAGGCATCTTTTCTTTTCCTTTGTCTTTCTGCATCTTTTTGATACGATCTCGCAATTCTTTCTGAAAGAATCTTCTGGGATGGCAGCAAAAATGGATGCCTGGGGTGGTGGAGGCAAATACCCAGTTCTGACTAGCGTTGCAAGAGGATCAAAAGGTCTGAACCTTCCTTCTTCAAGGAGTTGAATTTGCCTCTTGAGTTTAGAACTTTTTTTGGCTTTGGGCTCTCTAGATGATGATACCCTAGATGTTGTCCTGATTCCAAGGCATTTAGCATCTTCTGGAATTCAGAAATCATTTTCTTGGTGGTTTCATCATACTTTCGGAGATCTTGTTGCACACTTCCAATCTTGGAATCAATTGCCTTGAAGGCATTGTTTCGTGCTAACATAGTCTCTGATTGCCAATTTAGAATGGCTTCAGCAGCATGAGTTCTTTTCTGTCTTCCATGCTCATCCACATTAGTGGGGGCAGCTATCTTAGGAACATGGCGATATCTGCCTTGTGGATCAATGAATTCTTCTGGAGCAGGAAACAAAAGTTTAGAACTTTCTCTGACAATAGGGGGAAAGTCAGTATCCTGGAACATAGCAATGGAAGAAGTGGGTGGTGTTTCTGCTGGGGCTTCGAGTGGGTAAGAATGCTTCTTAGCCCATTTTAAGATTGGCTTATAAAACGGGGAGAGAACTTGTTTTTTCTGAGGAGGAGATGGTGGGGGTGATCTTGGTGGATCTGGTGAAACTTGGGATGTAGTACTGTACTCTGGTGGTGGAGGTGGTGCATAAGAAACCATGAACTGGTATTTATCACACTCACTAAGAGTATTAACGGATGGATCTCCGTTTAAGTACCTTTGGTACACCTTATCCTTTGGCCTTTTCCTTCGGGGTGGAGGTTTTGCAAAAGGATCTACGTCATCAGGGGATTTTGTACAATAGGAACATTGCGAAAAAGGATCCCAAAAACAATGACCATGTTGTCTTTGTAGTAATGGACAGGATGTCCATCACCGTTAAAGTGTCAAACAAGCTTTTTTGGATCTGGCTCGGAAATTGATTGAGGAACACATGGTTCAATCATGAAAAGGGTTTGGAAGATGGAAGGACTTTCTTCATTTTCCTTGCCAAATTTGATAGAAATAGTTCCATCTTTTTTCCAGACGAACTTAGAGTCCGTGGACTGGACAGGCTTGTTATGCTGATGTAGCTTTTCGTAGTTGGTAATCTAAGTCTCTGGAAGGAGCTTGGCCAACGTATCCTTCGGGATCTGTCTGGGAACATGGATACAAGATGCCTGGTCATTCTGCATGGAGATAAACAAAGCATCTTCATTACCATTATTGAAGTTCAGATCAAGGGCATGGTTCTGCACTCGATAGACCATCTGGTAATGTTGTGTTGCAACTATAGAGTCAGCAGTTTGAGGAGCTCCAGTGAGCTGGACTTGAACTTTTAGAAAAGAGAGTAGTTGGGGGTCTGAAAGAGTAATGTTGAAGTTTGTATACAGAGTCACAAAGACTGTTCCAGCATTCAAAGTAGTTTGGACAGTACCGATGCAAGCATGCTAGTATTGTAAAAACCTGGTATCTAATAATGCTATTCTTGCCACAACTGGCAAACCTTTACGACCATGAAAGGGAGAACAAAACAAACAGCGCCATAACGGACATGAGTATATCCCTGTTGAGCCCATTGTCTGGGGAACTCTGGAGGGATTTGAAGAGTAAGAAAGTACTCTTTTTTAGTGGCAGGAATGGGATGCTGGTCGAATTTGGAGGACTGGACGTACTCCTTTACTTGCTTTGGGGTTTGGTGAATATGTTGGTGGATGGAGCGGATAGGTGAAAATGATGAGTTGGGTTTGGCAAAAGCGGAGTAAGGGTTCATGAGAGGAAGTTGAGTTTCAGAAATCTTGGTTTCATCACTAAGAGAGATTTCATAAAGATAATCTATCTTGGAAGCATTGGAAACACGAAATTCTGGAGGAGTTGAAGATGAAGGAGAAGGAGCAAGAGAAACGGGTGCTTCGAGAATTTCTGGTTCTGTAGACATGATGTAAGGAGATCTTCTCAGCATTGGATTCACCTACCAAGCGCATGGAATGGATAATATTACAAACAAAACCATGGCTCTGATACCATAAATAGACCTAGACTTAAAACCAGGGAATGAGAGTAAAGCCATGATTTCGTTTGTAATATTATCCATTCCATGCGCTTGGTAGGTGAATCCAGTGCTAAGAAGATCTCTTTACATCATGTCTATAGAACTAGAAATTCTCGAAGCACCCGTTTCTCTTGCTCCTTCTCCTTCATCTTCAACTCCTCTAGAATTTCGTGTTTCCAATGCTTCTAAGATAGATTATCTTTATGAAGTCTCTCTTAGTGATGAAACCAAGATTTCTGAAACTCAACTTCCTCTCATGAACCCTAACTCCGCTTTTGCCAAACCCAACTCATCATTTTCACCTATCCGCTCCATCCGCCAACTTATTCACCAAACCCCAAAGCAAGTAAAGGAGTACGTCCAGTCCTCCAAATTCGACCAACATCCCATTCCTGCCACTGAAAAAAAGTACTTTCTTACTCTTCAAATCCCTCCAAAGTTCCCAAGACAATGGGCTCAACAGGGATATACTCATGTCTGTTATGGCGTTGTTCGTCTTGCTCTCACCTTTCATGGTCGTAAAGGTTTGCCAGTTGTGGCAAGAATAGCATTGTTAGATACCAAGTTTTTACAATACCAGCATGCTTGCATCGGTACTGTCCAAACTACTTTGAATGCTGGAACAGTCTTTGTGACTCTGTATACAAACTTCAACATCGCTCTTTCAGACCCCTAACAACTCTCTTTTCTAAAAGTTCAAGTCCAGCTCACTGGAGCTCCTCAAACTACTGACTTTGTAGCTGCAACACAACATTACCAGATGGTCTATTGAGTGCAGAACCATGCCCTTGATCTCAACTTCAATAATGGTAATGAAGATGCTTTGTTTATCTCAATGCAGAATGACCAGGCATCCTGTATCCATGTTCCTAGACAGATCCCGAAGGATACGTTGGCCAAGCTCCTTCCAGAGACTTGGATTACCAACTACGAAAAGCTACATCAGCATAACAAGCCTGTCCAGTCCACGAACTCTAAGTTCGTCAGGAAAAAGATGGAACTGTTTCCATCAAATTTGGCAAGGAAAAGGAAGAAAGTCCTTCCATCTTCCAGACCCTTTTCATGATTGAACCATGTGTTCCTCAATCAATTTCCGAGCCAGATCCAAAAAAGCTTGTTCGACACTTTAACGGTGATGGACATCTTGTCCATTACTACAAAGACAACCATGGTCATTGCTTTTGGGATCCTTTTTGGCAATATTCCTATTGTACAAAATCCCCTGACGACGTAGATCCTTTTGCAAAACCTCCACCCTGAAGGAAAAGACCAAAGGATAAGTTGTACCAAAGGTACTTAAACGAAGATCCATCCGTTGATACTCTTAGTGAGTGTGACAAATACCAGTTCATGGTTTCTTATGCACCACCTCCACCACCAGAGTACAGTACTACATCCCAAGTTTCACCAGATCCACCAAGATCACCCCCACCATCTCCTCCTCAGAAAAAAACAAGCTCTCTCCCCGTTTTATAAGCCAATCTTAAAATGGGCTAAGAAGCATTCTTACCCACTCGAAGCCCCAGCAGAAACACCACCTACTTCTTCCATTGCTATGTTCCAGATACCGACTTTCCCCTATTGTCGAGAAAGTTCTAAACTTTTGTTTCCTCGCTCCGTAAGAATTCATTGATCCACAAGGCGTATATCGCCATGTTCCTAAGATAGCCGCCCCCACCGATGTGGATGAGCATGGAAGACGTAAAAGAACTCATCTTCTTGAAGCCATTCTAAATTGGCAATCGAGACTCGTTAGCACAAAACAATGCCTTCAAGGCAATTGATTCCAAGATTGGAAGTGTGCAACAAGATCTCCAAAAGTATGATGAAACCACCAAGAAAATGATTTCTGAATTCCAGAAGAGGCTAAATGTCTTGGAATCAGGACAACATCTAGGGTATCATCATCTAGAGAGCCCAAAGCCAGAGATAGAAAAACTCAAGAGGCAAATTCAACTCCTTGAAGAAGGAAGGTTCAGACCTTTTGATCCTCTTGCAACGCCAGTCAGAACTGGGTATTTGCCTCCACCACCCTAGGCGTCCATTTTTGCTGCCATCCCAGAAGATTCTTTTAGAAAAGAACCAAATATGGCAGAATTGCGAGATCGTATCAAAAAGATGCAGAAAGACAAAGGAAAAGAAAAGATGCCTACACAATCAAGTTCGGAAAAGCCAGACCAAATGATGTTATCCAATCCATTAGAATTTTTTCTAAAGGATTTGGGTACTCAGGAAACTGATCCTGGTATCCAACAGCCAGATCCTGCCATTCCAAAAAATTAGATTTTGTTCACAACTAAACAAACTTCTCCTAGCATCTTTAATACTGAATCAGAATCAGTATCCTTTTCGTCCTCTTCATCCTTCTCAATTCCTACTATTTATTCCCTCCCTATTGAGCCAATCACTTCATCAATATTCATGGTTGATCCTTTAGATTATGAGATGGAATCAAACTATTCTGAGCCAGAAAATGTTCAGACAGACAATCCCAGAAGACATGTATCCATGGCATCAAAACAATTTTTCACCATTGATGATATTCCTTATCACAAATGGCCAGAAAGACTTGAAGAATTTCATACTTGGTTGAATACTCAGTCCATCACCAACCATGATATGAATGATGTCATTTACAACTTTGTTACGAGGTTCTTAGGAAGTCTCAAACTTTGGTGGAAATCAGTCTCAGAATAAGATCAAATTCACTTTCTGATGTCACCCGATTTTAGCCATGCCATCACCATCTTATATCATGTCTTTGTGGGAAAACCCACTGATCTCATAGAAATGAAAAGAAGAGAATTTTTTGGGCATCCATCCTGAAAACAAATCCAAAACAGAATTCTGTATCCCAAACCAGCACTTCCAGTGGAAAGTACTTTCTTTTGGCCTAAAAGTAGCACCATCCCTTTTCCAAAAGGCCATGTGTTGTATTCTCCAACAAATCCTGTCAAGTGCAGCTATATACATTGACGATATACTGCTCTATAGTCCTGACGAGCAGTCACACTGTCAACTCCTTGAGCAATTCGCAGAAATCGTCAAAAAGCATGGCATTATGCTTTCTCAAAGGAAAGTGAATATTGCCCAAACATAGATTGAATTTCTTGGTATGCACCTCAACAAAGGTACGTAGTACCCAGGGCCACATATTGCTCAAGAATTATTGAAGTTTCCTGAAGATAACTTCACTACAAAACAAGTTCAGCAATTTCTTGGGATAATTAATTATCTCAGGGATTTTGTCTCAAATATTGCAAAGCTCTTGATTCCTTTACAATCCATGCTGAAGAAGAATCCCCTACCTTGAGGAAAAACTCAGACCAAAGCAGTCACTGAGCTTAAGGAGATTATGCAGAATCTCCCACTGTTGCAAATACTATCAACAGGAAAAAGAATTCTTCAAACTGACGCTAGTGATGAATACTGGGCAGCCATCCTGTGTGAAGAAATTGATGGTAAGAGACACCTTTGTGTTCATAAAAGTGGAAAGTTTTCTCCAGCTGAAATGCATTACCATTCCACTTTCAAAGAAATCTTAGCAGTAAAAAATGGAATCAAAAAGTTTGAGTTTCATCTCATCGGTCATCATTTCCTAGTAGAATTAGACATGGCATCTTTCCCTCAGATGACCAAGTTTAAGCAGAAGCAGATTCCAAATTCTCAACTGCTTCGATGGGCTAAATGGTTTTCAAAATACTCTTTTGAAACCAAACATATTCCTGGAAAGAAGAATGTGCTTGCTGACTTCTTGTCAAGGCCAAAAGCACCAGCTGAAATCAACATGTACATCAAGAGACTTGCTTTCCATATGCTCAATCATGGCGTAAAATACAAGATTGAGAAGATAAAAGATTTGCCAAGTTGGAAATATCCCTAGGAGATTATCCAACAAATCCAAAATAACAGTCTTGCTGAGAACCCGGAGAACCTTATGTGGCAATGCCACACAAATCTGTTCAGATTTAATGGATGTTTGATTCTTTATCCTTTTGGGTTAAATTCGAATTATCCATTCATTCATCCTCTTATCTGGAAGGAAGATGATTTCCCGGATCAACTCAAGACGTTATTATGGTACTTAACCAATAAGTACTTAATAGCCATTGAAATTTCAACCAGAAGATTCATTGCCAACTCACCAGGATATTTTTACTCGGAAGAAATGTTGAGAAAGAAAGTGATAAGAATCTCTTAGACTTTCTTAATTGGTTCCACCATCCTACTCACTGGAAACATCTCCTGGAAAAAGAACTGAGAACCATGACCCCAAATCCTGAAGTCCATACCATCCTATTTTTCCAACGTTAATGGTATTTTTTCATAAATAATGGCCACATCATTAATGCCCCACAGGAAATAGGAACCACATCTTATAAACCTCACTTGGACAGCCGAAAAGCTTGAATTCACAAATCTTATCCTAGATCTTGTGAACACCAGTATCAAGAACTTCAGAGAATCCTGTGCCAGGAGAACAAAACCATTCCTGAAGATGTCTGGAATTACAATATACCTGCCAAATGGGACGACTATGATCTAGCACCAGAAGCTAAGGAAGCACTCAGACAATGCAAACAAGCAGAATCATCCCAAGATCATGAATGACAAGTGCAAATGACATTGTCCAATCCACTCAAGACCCCTATGCACGCTTTGGAGGTCCTCTTTCCCAGAATCCCTACGATCTAGGACCTTCGGCTTTATCCCAAAGCATGGACACATCCTTTTATGCAAAGCCATCCAATTGGCCTCAGCCAAGCATTCCTGCCGACATTGCAATACATGACAATACAGATTGGGCTCGAGAAGAAGCATCCCACTGGGCTCATGAAGAAGCATCCTCATCAAGACAGCTCAACCAGATTCTCTCACCAGAAGACCTTGAAGCACTTGAGCAAAAATACGATGAACATTGCCTAGCAACAGCACACAGCTCGGATAACTCCGACTATGACTACAATGCTCGCGACGAACGAGACCGTTGAGTCCGTACATTTTCGCTATAGTAAGTCACTGTTCACTTTTACTGTAGCACTAGGCTAGGAAAAGTACTGTTCACAGTACAGTTATTGTTCATAGTGTGCGAATAATTCCCTCCTGGAAGTTTCCGGTGCCTCTGTTTGTATCTGGACCCGTGAGCTTGGTTCTTGTTTTGTGGCCTTGTGACCTCTTATCGTCTATAAAAGGCAAGGAGGGTGTAATGTGTTGGGCAGAGTCCCTTGAAGTAAAGTGTGTGCTTTATGAAAAACCTCTCCATGGCTTTCTAAATTTCTCTTCTTCTCTAGTCTGGTAGGATCCTCCAAGAAATGCAGCTTGGGTAGGTTAGAACTAAAGGGCTGAGTGATTTTCTGCTAAAAGGCTGTCCTTAAAGGGTTTGAACGAGAGTTGTTCACCAATTGTGGGATGCATACCTACAGGAAATTTACTCTCCTTGCCTGGTTCTAAGTCTAGGTCATTATTGATAGTTAGGGAGTTTCGAACATCTGGAGTGCCATAACTTGGCACAGGAAGACACTTAAGTGCCATAACTTCAAAACGGTACACTTAAGTGCCAATTTCGGAATAAAATTGAACACTTAAGTGCCACTTCGGCCAAAATCCGGCCAAATGGGTGACGTGGCAATTTTCCCGCGAGTTAGACACAAAACGACGCTGTTTTGCATGCAGACGTGACGAGAAAATGCAACAACGACGTCGTTTTGTGTCTAATGTGTAAATAATTAATATCAAAATTAATTAAATTAAATTAAAACTTAATTTTATTTAAAGTATTCTAAAAAATAAAAAACTCAAAATTTAAAAACTCAAATTTAAAAGCTTAAAATTTAAAAACTTAAAATTTTAAAAACTTAAAATTTAAAAACTTAAAATTTAAAAAACTGAAAAATTTAAAAAACTGAAAAATTAAAAAAATTAAAATTTAAAAAACTTAAAACTTAAAATTTAAAAAACTTAAAATTTAAAAAACGTAAAATTAAAAAACTTAAATTTTAAAAAACTTCAAATTTTAAATTTAAAAAATTTAAAAACTTAAAATTTGAAAACCTTAAAATTAAAAAAATATTAAAATTGCCACCTCAGCCACCCACTTTGGCACCCCTTTTTAAAAAAATTAATTTTTCTAATTTTAATTTTTAAAAAAAAATTTATGTTTTTAAAATTTTAAAATTTAAAATTTAAGTTTTTTAAATGTTAAATTTTTTTAATTTTAAGTTATTTTAATTTTAATTTTTTTAATTTTAAGTTTTTTAAAGTTTGATTTTTTTAATTTTAAGTTTTGTAAATTTTAAATTTTATTTTTTAAATTCTAACCTTTTTAATTTTATGTTTTTTAAATTTTAATTTTTTTAAATTTTTAGTTTTTTGATTTTTAAAATATTTTATATAAAATTAAGTTTTAATTAAATTAATTAATTTTTATATTATTTATTTACACATCGACACAAAATGACATAGTTTTTGCATTTTTTCGCCACGTCAGTATGTAAAACGGCATCGTTTTGTGTCCAACTCGCCGGAAAATTGCCACGTCACCCATTTGGCCGGATTTTTGCCGAAGTGGCTCCTAAGTGTTCCATTTAGCTTCGAAACGGCACCTAAGTGTACCGTTTTGAAGTTATGGCACTCAAGCGTCCTCCCATGCCAAGTTATGGCACTTTGGCTGTTCTTCTGCCATAGGTAGGCTTCCAATATTCACAGTTCCACATCCTACAATCTTTCCTTTGCTATTTCCTCCAAAAGATGCTTTTCCTCCTGTTGACACCTAAATTTTGATAATTTAGTTTATTTATATATCGCATAGGAAATTAGGGGTTAATTTTATTAATTGCATAACATATAGGTTTAGGTGTATTTTAATTTGCATTTTATCTATTGGATCGGTGCGGATGGGTTCAAATTAGTTGGGCTAAGCCCACAAAGCGAGCAAGTTGGCCCAAGCCCATGTTTTTTATTGATTAAAAATTATCTCGTGGGAAATCGAGATTTTAGGCGATATTACGGTGGTTTTTGGAATCAAGTTGCAATCTGATCTTTAGTCTTTAGGTGATAAGATCGTTGGGAATATTTAGGAGATAAGGAGAAAAAAAGATTTTTGTTATCAAGAGATTATAGAAATCTTCGAAATATTCCATAAAGATAACATTTTATCTTGGCCTATAAAAGGGTGTGTACGTAGGGTTTTTAGGGGGGGGGGCTTCTTTCAAAAAAATTCAGAAAAAAGAAAGGTCAAAAAGAGAGGTTTTGCTTCTGGAAGAGCAGGAAAAGAAAAACTGCAGAGAAGTGAAAAAGTACAAGAAGAGAGAGAGAGAGAGAAAGAGAGGGGAAAAGTTAAAAAAGTAAAAAAGGCAGAGGTGAGGGGACGTTTACTGTTCATCGTCTCCCTCACACTCGCCGCCGCTTTGCCCTCCATCTCCTAGACCCGATTCAGCCTCCTCTTTTGCTGCCGACGACCCCGCGTTTGCCTCCCACCGAGCACCGGTCGTGTCTATTCCTCCCCGCCTCCGATCAAGTGACTGGACCGCAAGCCGGGAGGACCCGCGACGCCGATTCACCCAACGCCGCCCCGAGCACGCGAAGGTGCGGGCGGCGGCGGATAGGAATCGGATGCCTCGTCGCTTAACCCGACGACTCCGCAACGCTCCACTCTCCGCGAGTAGGTCCGAGCCGTGCCACGGCCCGAGCCTCCTTCCCGCGCCGACGTCGACGTTTGAGTCTTCCTCCGCCCGAGCCCACCGTGCCGTGCCGAGCCTTGCCCCCGCTCCGCTCGCGGACCGCCTCACCGCGCACGCCGACGCCGCCCGGAGCTCGAAGCGATCCCGTCCGCATCCTCCGGCCCGCCAAAGCTCGCCACGGCCGGACCGAACCAAATCTGCCGACGCCGTTCCGCCCGAGCTCGGCTACCGCGAGATCTAGATCCGTGCCACCCCGGCGCCGCCTCCGTCTCGATTCCCGAGATCCGACGCCGTCCCGCCGCCCGTGACCGCCGCGCGGCTCTCGCTCTCGCCTCCGACGCATCCACCCGACGACCCGCGAGCACACCTCCACGGCCCGACGCCGTCTCGGCCCGCGGGCCGTCGCTTCGCTCGCGATCCGGAGCCCAGTTCACTGCCGTCGTCGATCGGCAGCCCGCAACCTCGCCGAACCTTCCCGACTCGTCGCAACTTGCGGCTCGGCTTTGCTGGAGCTCGAACACCGGCGACCCAATCCGGTGATCCACCGAAGCCGCTCGGGGGTGGGTGAAGAAAGCAAGGAAAGAAAAAACAAAAAGAAAAAAGGAAGTCCAATTAGGTAGATTAATTTATTATTATTCTCGTTTAATTATTGTGCTTTATTTGATAGCTTTCTTTAATCCATTTACATTGTAATATTGGATGTCAAGGCATTATTCATAGGGTATTCCCTAAGATTATTGTAATTATTAATTTGACCCGTAAGATATCGGGTCATTTTTTTTAATTGTATTAATTCTTGGGGTTTTTGTCGCTAGCACATTAATTGTTGAATCAATATGACTATTAATTTGATCCGTAAGAATTCGGATCAGATTTTTAGTTATTTTGATCTTATTGCCGTGACATTCAGGATTATAGTAATCGTTAATTTGATCTGTGAGATGATAGGTTATTTTTTTCGATCATTGTAATCCTTTATTTGATTGCATATCTTGATAGTTTAGATTTGATTTTTAGTTGGTAATCACATTATTTTAAAAAGCCACTAAAAATCTAAAAATATTTGAATTAGGATTCAGTTTGTTTTAGAATATTTTTGTCATCGGCATATCCAGGATAAGGATTTCAGTTCGGAAAATATAAAAAACCAAAAAAACTAAAAAAATGCATTCATTTAGGATTTTTAGTTTCTGTTTAATTTAAATTGCATTTTTAATTACATGGCAATTTTAAATTTCGAATCTTTAATAAACACAAAAAAAAAAACATCATGCATATATCATTGTATAATCGGGGTATGCTCGGCACGTTATTGCATATTAAATAAATTGCATTTTAGATTTAGATAATGTCTTAGTTTAAATTAGGATTCGATATGACTTAATCCCTAATTTAAATTAGATAGAATCTTAATCTACTTAGATCATTTCAAATTTCATAAAATTTGTCTTAGGATAAATTAGTTGCAATTTATAGGATAGATTGCATTTTTAAAATAAAAAATGTCATTTGCATGTCATGTAAAATTAGGTCCATGAAATGCACGTCATTTTATTGATTATTGTTAGGTTCATTTTTAATTGAAAATTGCCGTCATTAGATTAGGCCATTTAATAAATGTCGCGTGACATATAGCTCGCATATTAAATTGCAATGTTGCATATCATTTTAGTTGAAATAATTTTGTATGTCATTGCATTGCATTGCACGTCATTAGAATTAAGTCATTTTGGTTAATTTAAATTGCATATAACAATTGCATGTTCATTAAGAGATCATATAAAATTTTATTCATATGGTTTAGGACATGTTGCCATGCCATATCATTTCATAAATTAAAAGCGTCACATTGCATGTCATTAAGATTAGGTCATTAGATTAATATTGCATATTTAAATTGTTGCATTTCTTTAATTTCGAATCCCATAGAAAATAAAAAAATTATTTAGAATAAATCATCTCATGCTTAGAATAGACTACATGCTTATTTATGTCATATCGCTTAAGTCATATAGCTAAGTCATGTTACCATGTCATATCATTTCATGTTAAATTAGTGGCATGCATTGCATAAAGTATGATTCTCATTAATTAAGTGAAAACAAAACAAAAATTGCGTGTTAATTAGAAACCATATCTAGGGATGTTGATGTGGATTTTAATTTAACATTGCAGATGCTTTCGTTGCTTTGAGGTAAGTCCTGCAATTTATTTTCTGCTTTAGTTGGGTGTTAAATTGGTGGTTTGCGCACCGCATGAACACCTCACATGTTAGGGAATTAGTTTAAAATCAATCCAAACTCCTTGCTAAACATTTTTCAAAATTAAAAGAATGGTACCGAAAGGGCATTAGAGAAATCTAGTGTAACCAAGTCCCCGTACCCATAATCTCGGTTCGTAGAAGTAAAATAATTCTCCCATTATTTTACTTAGGTGTCTAATCGACCTACCATAAATTGATTAGTGGCGACTCTCGATTGAAAATTATTTACATGTTAAGAATTCAAACTTAAGTCGCGAATTGGTATGGGCTTGGGAGAGCCCGAGCTAAGCTTAAGGACTTAGCAATCCATTAACCTAGTTTTAGGTGGTGAACCCGAAAAAATTGGGTCGCGACAGCTTGGCGACTCCGCTGGGGACTTGTGTTAAAACACTTAGTGGACTTAGGCCAATTTTTCTTTTAAAAATATTTTTGTTTGGCAGCAAGGATCTTAGGTACGTCCCTAACATTTCTAAGGTGTTAAATGTTCTTGCAGATAGGAGTTATAAGGGGAGTAGTCTTTGCTAACCCTTGTCTTGCGGAGTTGGAGTTAGGGATGAATGTTTGAATTTAAACTATAGAAGTGTTGCTTGCATTTAAACTGTTATGCATGCTTTATTGCTTTAGCACCACACTATTTGCACACACAACCCGCGGTCGGACTCCGGGCTGCGATAGGATTTCTAGGATGGTGTTGAGAATGATACTTCCTCCAAAGCGAGACTGCTATGTAGAGGTTGACATTCTCTTCCCCGAAATTTCTTTCTTGGTGTCAAATGTGTTTTGTCCATATCCGCGAGACTGCGTGACTATTGGACATTCCATTTGATCGAGCCGGAGTTAGAGGGACCGACACGTTAATGCGAGGCGCAACGGTCGAGATCATCCTCTTAGCTCCACTTTGTTAAGCCTGTCTAGAGTAGAAATCGAGCCTCACATCTCATGTGCATGTCTATGTGATTGCCAACGATTTTCCTTGGTGAAGTAAGTCTTCTATTCCCATATTAATGCAATTTACTTACTTTGTCAAACCCTTGGTCGGTCCATGACAATCTAGGTCAATCATTGATTTAATTCATTTGTCAATTAGAAATGAAATGAATTGCCATACAATGAATCATTTGGAAGATAAAAAATTGGAAATTTGTTTTCAATTTATGTCTTGGCTTTTCCTAGTTCATGTTTAGGAAATTTCATCCCTCTTTGGGGCATCCCATGTCTTTATTTTCCTAGTCCAATTTTAGGAAATCATTTTCATATGTGGACTTTTCTTAACTAAAAATAGATTGTTGTCATGGATTGGTTTTTCAAGTATACCTCGTTCTTACATATTTCCATTTTAATTAGGTGATCAAGAACTAAAATGGCTGACCAAACCGAAATGCGTGATCGTATCTCCGCTATGGAAGACCAACTTCAACAGTTGCTCGCCTCTATGCAATTCATGATAGCTCAAATCCAATCACTCCGAACGGATTTGACTCCTACACCTACTCTCCCCGAGACGGTAGTCCGAAGCGATCGGGTAAGACCCAAATGAGCAATGGCGACATGCTTGACCCGGAAGATGACCCACTCTTGGTCACCGCCGAAAGAACTAAACTTGATAATGTCCATAAGATGGGGCAAGATGAAGTGGAAGTGATGGATACTCGGGGGCAGCCTAGTGGCAAGTTTGATTACTGGTGAAGTATTCGGCTCCTCCTAGCTTTTACTTTGACTCCCGCAACATAATTCCAAGTGGATGGGATGACATGGACGATCCGACGTCTCCAAAGACAGAGAACTCGATAACGCCTTGGAAGGAATCAGTGCCTGTTCGATGACCTCTTCATAGGAGCCAATGACGAAGGACCTTCGGAAGACATGGACGTTAGCCTGCAAGAGTAACTTGCTCGGTTGCACCTTCCCCTGCGTGGGAATTCTTATTGCTTTTTAGGAATCATCCTCGTTTTCTAGGAATCGTTTTTGATGTTTTCTCTTTTTAGGGGTTAGAAATCACAATTTCCATTCCAATAATGTAATTCATTTGATTATATTCAATGAAATTACAATTTTATTTCAACTTTTGAGGACATGATGGAGTATACCAAACCAGTCCAATGACGATATCCGACCATGAAAAAGAAATATATTATCCACGGATAAATCTCCCGAGGGCTGGACTTTCTCATGCTTCCTCCCAAAAACTTTTTGAAAACAAAAGCATTTCACGCTAAAAAAACAAAAAACATTTTCCCAAAGCTTGTAGCAAATTAAACTCGTTTGTTTGTCTCGACTCATTTACTTCATGTCTCGAGGCGTTTGAAAATAACGCGTCAATTTCCAATGATAGTGGGCCCATTGATTTGGGAACATACATCCAAGAGGAAAAATAGACGTGGGGGAAGGGTCATTTACTAGCTGATTGTGATGACATCTCCCAAGAGTGAAGAGGACTTTAAACACTACTTATCATTTTATTTGTCCCGAGCAATTTCCTTGCACATCAATAGGAAATTGAGGACAAGTTAGAAGAAGATCATCTAGATTTCAAAGTGTGATGTGTGGCACATCTTTTTACAATTTGTGTGTGATGCCATGTTGGAACAAGTTAAAAGAGAATCATCCGTCTTGGATGAAATGGATACATTGTGTTCATGAACATAATCAATTTTGGAATTGACACTGTTCTTTTCCTTGCAGATGATGAATTGGGACACTATGGATTCCAAGTAGTGACATGAGCGAGACAAAATCTCGATCCGAGCCAAAATGGTTATGCAGTTTGAAATTACTTTGATGATGCATAATATCCTATTCATGCACGTTGTTACGTGCGGGGGCAAAAGCCAGATTTCATTGAATCAAAGATCGGATTTTTCATCCTTGATTGATCAATTTGTATGTTTGTTCCTTTTTGATAGGGGCAATCCAAGGACACCCATTTGAGACAATCCCTTCGTAGGATATTTCATTGAATGAATGCTTGCAATTATGTTTTCATACTTATGAGAGCATTTTTGAGTGTAGTAAATTGTTTGTTTGAAGTCACAAACACTTTTCATGCTTAAAGTTGCTAGAGTCTTTTGAAAATAGAATTTTCATATTGATTTAGCTCACCAATTTCATGTGGAGATTTATCAAGATAGACAACTCAATGGAGTGACGTCAATGTTTAAGAATGCTGAATGAGACGTATCAGGATGATGAAAGGCAAACCCTATCCTATACACAGTCCCATATTCATACACTTGTGAGATGAGTGTAGGAAGGTTCATATCCATAAGGTAAAGAGTTCTCTCGCAAGAGGTACGGCAACCGAAATGATGAGAGGCAATTCACTTCTCTATCCCAAACAGTACATGTGATCCATTGCTTAAACCTTTTGAGCCCATACACCTATGGATATTCTTTTCAAATCACCCCTGTCAAGAATCACCCTACATCGGGGCAACTAAGAGATCAAATGGCATCATGAGGTGAGGAAAATGAATTGAAATTTTCTTGCTCTCACTTGCATCAATCTTCAAGTCATGCTATTACATTGAAATCATGCGTTAATTTAAATGCCTTAGGATGACGAAGAGCATTTCTTTCTCTATCCTATACACTTATATCATTTGCATAGCCCATTTGAGCCTGCAATTTCATTTCTTTAAACCCAGTTGGTGATCATCCCCCACACTGGGGCAAGGCAAAAGGCAAATGAAGACTCTTGAAAAGTTCGA
Source organism: Eucalyptus brandiana (assembly GCA_014182725.1). Classification (NCBI taxonomy): domain Eukaryota; kingdom Viridiplantae; phylum Streptophyta; class Magnoliopsida; order Myrtales; family Myrtaceae; genus Eucalyptus; species Eucalyptus brandiana. The sequence goes on along the minus strand of CM024675.1, from coordinate 48,622,457 downwards.
GTGCCATTCAAAGTGTAATTGCTTGACGCATGCATTATGCGCAAGAATTCAAAATAGAATTAAGGGGCATGAAAAAGCGTGTGCCTGGTAAAAGTAAGGCCAATGCCCATGAAAAAAGTGAAAAAAAAATGAATAAGAACTAGGGGCATGAAAAAGCGGTGTGCCTGGTAAAAGCAAGGCCAATGCCCATGGATGAAAAAGAGTCAAGATAGGTGACTGTCAATTATAAGAATTGAATCCCAATGGAGCAATAGTCAAAGAACTCAAATGCTGAGTTTTTACAATCAATGGGGCACTTCATGAAGACAATCCCTGATGGTGAAAAAGAAAATTAATGGCAATGCCAAGATGATCATCAACTCTCACCTTTTACACACAGTTTGAGCCTAATGATCATTTCATTTTTCAACCCATGAGCCCAACCTACGTTACGTCCCTTACAAAGTCTCTTCAAATTAGGGCATTTGAATTAACGTAGGAGTTCATATGTTTATAAGCATCGCTCGAAGAAGTGCGAGCAAAATTATTTCTTTTTCATTTTGCAGGGTTCTTGACTTGTAAATCCGAAGATGATTACAAGACTGTTCAGTCAATAGCCTTGACTCAAAGAGTCCATTTGTTAAGCCATTGACCAATCCCACATTACGGTCCATGTTAAAGACCTCTCAGATTGGTAAGATCGTATCGCTTGCGAGAATACTCGGACCCATGTCGATATGATAAAATTGAGTGATTCTCATAAAATATCCATTCTAAATGTGAGTGAGTGAAAGTCCTTTCTAACCGAAAGTCTCTCATTTAGTATTTTTAATAAATCCATGTCATGAGTGAAGATTGTCTTGAATGATAATCCTCTCCAGTGGAAATTTGGGTGATGCAAATGTCATTATGCATAAACTTTGATTGAGTTGATGAAAACCTCACTTTGAATTTTGAAATGTGCATTCCGGGGTAGCTTAGATTGTCTATCTCTTTGATGAATGCATATCGTTATTGCTCTAAATCATGTACGATAGGTAATTCAAGTTCCTTTCGAGAATGTTTCATGATATTAGAAGATGAGAAACCTCCACCAGGAGGTGAAAGACCTCCACAAGATATCTAAATTCCAAAAGACATCCCCAAGAATTAGAGATATCACCAGGTAAGTATATCTCTACCATGCTCTAAAATACTTGTCATTATACAGGTATTCTCTCTTAAGTGCATCAACACTTGACTTAGTCAAGCTGTTCTTTTATATTGACTTGGCGTGCTTTCGTAGCCCAGAGTCCCTCTTTATCGACTCGGCGTGCTTTAGTAGCCCGATTTCCCTTTATATTGACCTGGTGTGCTGTCATAGCCCAGAGTCCCTTTTGAAAACATCGACACTCGATTGAGTTGTCCCCCAAAGATTTTTCCTCTAGATTCAATCTGATTAAGGCGACCGAAGAATGGTTCGGGTCCGGTCGATGATTTGTTGCAAATTTGGGCGACCGAAGAATGGTTCGGGTCCTAGCTAAGCAAAACCTCAGTTTAGGCGACCGTAGAATGGTACGGGTCCTAGACAAAACATATTCCTTATTTAGGCGACCGTAGAATGGTACGGGTCCTAGAAAGTGAATCCCCGTTTAGGCGACCGTAGAATGGTACGGGTCCTAGACAACATCTATTTCCCTATTCGGGCGACCGTAGAATGGTACGGGTCCTGGAAGGTAAATCCCCGTTTAGGCGACCGTAGAATGGTACGGGTCCTAGACAACATCTATTTCCCTATTCGGGCGACCGTAGAATGGTACGGGTCCTGGAAGGTGAACCTCCGTTTAGGTGACCGTAGAATGGTACGGGTCCTAGACACAACCAAACACTGCCCTACTAGGCGACCGTAGAAAGGTACGGGTCCTAGGAAAGTAGTGTCTTCGTTACTATTTTAGGCGACCGTAGAAAGGTACGGGTCCTGAACATGTAACACCAACTATCTTGAATCACTCTACCCTCCTTGAAGGTAAGATATTCCAGGTAGGTTCCTTTACCATTTGCATACAAATTGCATTCCAAAATTTTGACATCTCAGTTTGGATCTGGATGTCTCAATTCTCTTTGTTGAACATTTCACTCTGGATGTGAATGTTCTTCGATCTTCCTCGTTATACCTTAGTTTGGATCTAGGTATTTCGAATTCAAAATCTTGACATCTCGTCATGGGCCCGGATGTCTTGATTATTTTCATTCAAACATTTCACTACGGATGTGAATGTTTTTCAATTATTCTCGTATACCTAGTCTGGATCTAGGTATTTCGATTTCAAAATTTCGACATCTCGGTTTGGATCCTGGATGTCCTAATTATTTTCGTCTAAACATTTCACTGGATGTGAATGTTTTTCGACCTTTCTCGTTATACTTAGTCGGATCTAGGTATTTCGAGTCCCAAACTCTTGACATCTCGATGCGGGGCCCGGATGTCTTGATTATTTTCATTCAAACATTTCACTGGATGTGAATGTTTTTCAATTATTCTCGTATACCTAGTCTGGATCTAGGTATTTCGATTTCCAAAATTTCGACATCTCAGTTTGGATCTGGATGTCCTAATTAGTTTCGTCTAAACATTTCACTCTGGATGTGAATGTTTTTCGATCCTTCTCATTATACCTTAGTCTGGATCTAGGTATTTTGAGTTCAAAAATCTTGACATCTCAGTTTGGATCTGGATGTCTTAATTTTTTCTGTTGAACGTTTCACTTTGGATGTGAATGTTCTTACCTGTTACGCTTTCAAGGAACCTGAGTGAAAGTTGGGTACTTGTAGAGTAAATAGGGAGTTATCATGTACCTCAAGATGTTTTACCGCACTGACTGGTAAGAAATTGCAGGTACGTCTTTTCCTTTCACATCATGCATTTGCATTAGCATTTTCATGCATCATATTAATTGCATTTTAAAATGGAATTCATTTTCCGAAAAAAGAAAAAAAATCAAAAATCAAAAATCAAGTCACTCAATGCATGTGCATGGTCAAAATTTAGGTTTCAATTTGTCTTTGAATGCAACCTCTACGAGCTCACCTTCAAAGAGGGGCAGCTGTTGACACCTAAATTTTGATAATTTAGTTTATTTATATATCGCATAGGAAATTAGGGGTTAATTTTATTAATTGCATAACATATAGGTTTATGTGTATTTTAATTTTCATTTTATCTATTGGATCGGTGCGGATGGGTTCAAATTAGTTGGGCTAAGCCCACAAAGCGAGCAAGTTGGCCCAAGCCCATGTTTTTTATTGATTAAAAATTATCTCGTGGGAAATCGAGATTTTAGGCGATATTACGGTGGTTTTGGAATCAAGTTGCAATCGATCTTTAGTCTTTAGGTGATAAGATCGTTGGGAATATTTAGGAGATAAGGAGAAAAAAGATTTTTGTTATCAAGAGATTATAGAAATCTTCGAAATATTCCATAAAGATAACATTTTATCTTGGCCTATAAAAGGGTGTGTACGTAGGGTTTTTAGGGGGGGGGCTTCTTTGAAAAAAATTCAGAAAAAAGAAAGGTCAAAAAGAGAGGTTTTGCTTCTGGAAGAGCAGGAAAAGAAAAACTGCAGAGAAGTGAAAAAGTACAAGAGAGAGAGAGAGAGAGAGAAAGAGAGGGGAAAAGTTAAAAAAAGTAAAAAAGGCGGGAGAGGTGAGGGGACGTTTCTGTTCATCGTCTCCCTCACACTCGCCGCCCGCTTTGCCCTCCATCTCCTAGACCCGATTCAGCCTCCTCTTTGCTTTGCCGACGACCCCGCGTTTGCCTCCCACCGAGCACCGGTCGTGTCTATTCCTCCCCGCCTCCGATCAAGTGACTGGACCGCAAGCCGGGAGGACCCGCGACGCCGATTCACCCAACGCCGCCCCTGAGCACGCGAAGGTGCGGGCGACTGGATAGGAATCGGATGCCTCGTCGCTTAACCCGACGACTCCGCAACGCTCCACTCTCCGCGAGTAGGTCCGAGCCGTGCCACGGCCGAGCCTCCTTCCCGCGCCGACGTCGACGTTTGAGTCTTCCTCCGCCCGAGCCCACCGTGCCGTGCCGAGCCTTGCCCTCGCCCGCTCGCGGACCGCCTCACCGCGCACGCCGACGCCGCCGGAGCTCGGCGTCCCGTCCGCATCCCCGGCCCGCCAAAGCTCGCCATGGCCGGACCCGAACCAAATGCCGCGACGCCGTTCCCGCCCGAGCTCGGCTACCGCCGAGATCTAGATCCGTGCCACCCGGCGCCGCCTCCGTCTCGATTCCCGAGATCCGACGCCATCCCGAAGCCAGCCGTGACCGCCGCGCGGCTCTCGCTCGCCTCCGACGCATCCACCCGACGACCCGCGAGCACACCTCCACGGCCCGACGCCGTCTCGGCCCGCATGGCCGTCGCTTCGCTCGCGATCCGGAGCCCGGTTCCTGCCGTCGTCGATCGGAGCCCGCAACCTCGCGAACCTTCCCGACAAATGCGCAACTTGCGGCTCGGCTTTCTTTGGAGCTCGAACACCGGCGACCCAATCCGGTGATCCACCGAAGCGCTCTGTGTGGGTGAAGAAAGCAAGGAAAGAAAAAACAAAAAGAAAAAGGAAGTCCAATTAGGTAGATTAATTTATTATTATTCTCGTTTAATTATTGTGCTTTATTTGATAGCTTTCTTTAATCCATTTACATTGTAATATTGGATGTCAAGGCATTATTCATAGGGTATTCCCTAAGATTATTGTAATTATTAATTTGACCCGTAAGATATCGGGTCATTTTTTTTAATTGTATTAATTCTTGGGGTTTTTGTCGCTAGCACATTAATTGTTGAATCAATATGACTATTAATTTGATCCGTAAGAATTCGGATCAGATTTTTAGTTATTTTGATCTTATTGCCGTGACATTCAGGATTATAGTAATCGTTAATTTGATCTGTGAGATGACAGGTTATTTTTTTCGATCATTGTAATCCTTTATTTGATTGCATATCTTGATAGTTTAGATTTGATTTTTAGTTGGTAATCACATTATTTTAAAAAGCCACTAAAAAATCTAAAAAATATTTGAATTAGGATTCAGTTTGTTTTAGAATATTTTTTGTCATCTGGCATATCCAGGATAAGGATTTCAGTTCGGAAAATATAAAAAACCAAAAAAACTAAAAAAATGCATTCATTTAGGATTTTTAGTTTCTGTTTAATTTAAATTGCATTTTTAATTACATGGCAATTTTAAATTTCGAATCTTTAATAAACACAAAAAAAAACATCATGCATATATCATTGTATAATCAGGGTATGCTCGGCACGTTATTGCATATTAAATAAATTGCATTTTAGATTTAGATAATGTCTTAGTTTAAATTAGGATTCGATATGACTTAATCCCTAATTTAAATTAGATAGAATCTTAATCTACTTAGATCATTTCAAATTTCATAAAATTTGTCTTAGGATAAATTAGTTGCAATTTATAGGATAGATTGCATTTTTAAAATAAAAAATGTCATTTGCATGTCATGTAAAATTAGGTCCATGAAATGCACGTCATTTTATTAATTATTGTTAGGTTCATTTTTAATTGAAAATTGCCGTCATTAGATTAGGCCATTTAATAAATGTCGCGTGACATATAGCTCGCATATTAAATTGCAATGTTGCATATCATTTTAGTTGAAATAATTTTGTATGTCATTGCATTGCATTGCACGTCATTAGAATTAAGTCATTTTGGTTAATTTAAATTGCATATAACAATTGCATGTTCATTAAGAGATCATATAAAATTTTATTCATATGGTTTAGGACATGTTGCCATGCCATATCATTTCATAAATTAAAAGCGTCACATTGCATGTCATTAAGATTAGGTCATTAGATTAATATTGCATATTTAAATTGTTGCATTTCTTTAATTTCGAATCCCATAGAAAATAAAAAAATTATTTAGAATAAATCATCTCATGCTTAGAATAGACTACATGCTTATTTATGTCATATCGCTTAAGTCATATAGCTAAGTCATGTTACCATGTCATATCATTTCATGTTAAATTAGTGGCATGCATTGCATAAAGTATGATTCTCATTAATTAAGTGAAAACAAAACAAAAATTGCGTGTTAATTAGAAACCATATCTAGGGATGTTGATGTGGATTTTAATTTAACATTGCAGATGCTTTCGTTGCTTTGAGGTAAGTCCTGCAATTTATTTTCTGCTTTAGTTGGGTGTTAAATTGGTGGTTTGCGCACCTGCATGAACACCTCACATGTTAGGGAATTAGTTTAAAATCAATCCAAACTCCTTGCTAAACATTTTTCAAAATTAAAAGAATGGTACCGAAAGGGCATTAGAGAAATCTAGTGTAACCAAGTCCCCGTACCCATAATCTCTGGTTCGTAGAAGTAAAATAATTCTCCCATTATTTTACTTAGGTGTCTAATCGACCTACCATAAATTGATTAGTGGCGACTCCTGATTGAAAATTATTTACATGTTAAGAATTCAAACTTAAGTCGCGAATTGGTATGGGCTTGGGAGAGCCCGAGCTAAGCTTAAGGACTTAGCAATCCATTAACCTAGTTTTAGGTGGTGAACCCGAAAAAATTGGGTCGCGACACCTCCATTCAGTCTAACAAGCTTTATAAAGTAGCTTGAGTCTCCTGTCATATACCCCGAACAACCACTATTCAAATACCATTTGATCTTCCTTTTGATAGTGACCTGTGATCAAAAGAGAAACTCAAACTTTCTTTGGTACCTAAATTTTCTTGGGTCTAAGAGAGTTAGTATTAAAAACAGTCTTAGCCTAGTCCTTCTTAACTGGTCTCCAAACCTTGGGACATTCTTTTTCGAAATGTTCTAGACTATTACATTTTGAACATCTGAGTGCACTTCAGCCAATAGGTTTTACAAAAACTTTTTGAAAATGAGTTTTGTAAAATACCTTTGCAGGTCTTTGTTTAATTCCTTTTTTTTTTTTTTTACTTTGGGAAAATCGATTAATGGAACAGTTTCTAAAGTCATATCCAAACCTGTTTTGTTAAAGTAGGGTATTTGAGCTGAAAGAATTTTTTTCCAGTTTTTTGGATCCTTTTGAAAATCTTCTTGTTATATTTGAAATATCACTTTTCAAAAAAGTATTTTCCTTTGAAAGAGAATCATAATTTTCTTTCAAATTATCAAAACTTGTTTTAAGACTTTCAAATTTTTTTCCAAGAAACTTCCTGTTGTCTGAGCTTAGAATTCTCATCTTTTAGTTCGGAAATCCTTTTAAGTGAGGATTTGACATTGAGACAAAGTTCATCTATGTATTTAGAGACTTTGACAGGAATTTTTGAATTACTAACCTCAATTTCTTTATCTGAATCTGAATCAGAGTCTATTTCTAATTCTGAGTCTGAGCCAGAATGAGCCATTAGACATATGTTGGCATATTCTTCTTCGCTTTCCTCACTCTCAATGTCACTCCAAGTTTAAACTTTGAGTGTCTTTTTGTACTTCTAAGTTTTTCCTTTCTTCTTCTTCAACTGAGGACAATTAAGTCTGATATGCCCATTTTTCTTGCATTTAAAACATATTGCATCTTTACTGGTTTCATTGTCCTCAATTGGTCTATTCTAGAAATTTTGTGTGCTCTGTTTTTTCTAGTTGAATCTTCTTCCCTTTCTATTCAACTTTCTAAATTTCTTGATCATGAGTGCCAACTCTTCATTTTCCATATTATCATTTGAATCTGTATCACCAAAATTAACGTTAGACTTTAAAGCAATTGACTTCTTACCTTTAGGATCTTCTTCATCATTTAGTTGTTCCACTTCGTACAACTGAAGCGTGCCTATCAGTTCATCAATTGATAGAGGCATGATCCTCTGGGTTTCTCTAATTGAAGTCTTCACATTATTCCAGTCTTTCGAAAGCCCATGTAGCAGCTTAGGGTGCGTTTGGTAACGTTTCTGTTTAAAAATTGTTTATGGGAATAGAAATAGAAAAAAGTGTTTCCATTCCAGAGAACAATTTTTGAACAAAAAAAACGCGTTTGGTAAATGTGTTCCAAAAATATAAAAAGAATAGAAACATGTTTGGTAAATTTGTATAATTTTTTATTTCTTTTAATTTTTTAATATTTTTATTTTATTTTTCTTTTTTCTTCCTTTGGCCGGTCGCCGGCCTCGGCCATGGCGGCGGCGACCGGCCAATGAGGGCCGGCGGCCTCGGCCAGCCACGGCGAGGCTCGGCCTCACCTTGGTTAGGTGAGCTCACCCTCGCTGAATCCGGGTGAGCTCAAGCTCGCCCAGCCAGGCACGAGGTCGGCCTCGCCGCGCCGGGCCGACGGTGACCCAGAGCCACACTGTCGTCTCCCTCCACTGCATCAGCCGACCGCACTCGATGCCTCCTCACCGCCACCGTACCGGCCATTCATCGGAGCAGCCACCGTGCCCCCTGCACGCCGCGACGCCGGACCCGCGCTCAACGGCGTCGCCGACCTCTGCGTCCCCAGATCTGTCGCTTGCCACTTCGTGTTCTCCCCTCGCGACACTAGACCTGCACCCGAAGCCTCCGCCGACGACCTAGCGACGCCAGAGCCCCAAAGACCGCCCCTCCGCCTCACGCTCGATCAACGCATCTGCAGGTCTCGAGCCTCCGTTCGCCACCGCCGCATCAGATCTCACCGCGTCGTGACCCACGACTTCGAGATCCGCTCGATTGTCGACCCCACGCCGGCCCACGACTCGATCGGCCGTCCTCACCACTCCGCTCCTCAACGTCCACCGCTCGAGACCCCTTGGCCGAGCCCCACACCGCAGCTGACGTCCGCTGCTCAAGATGCTCGGCCTCGCTAGGGACCGGCGACGCTCCGGCGAGGTTGCCGGCCCTCGACGGCATCGCCGACCCTCGACGGCTAGTCGCCGGCCATGGCTAAGGCCAGCGACTGGCCAAAGAAAAAAGAAAGAAAAAAGAAGAAGAAGAAAAAAAAAAAGAGAGGTGTTTCTAAAATGTGTTCCAGAAACAAGAAACAACTTTTTTTTGTTTCTTGTTTCTGTTCTAGATGTGTTTCTAGGAACAAAAAAATAATTTTTGAACAAAAACGCACCCAAACGCGTTTCTGTTTCTTTTTTGTTCCCAGGAATAAAAAAACATAAAAGTTGTTTAAAAACAAAAAAAAAGAAACAAAAACAAACGGGCCTTTATTCACTTTCATTGGTCCTAAGATTGGTTGACCTTGATAAGCCAGGCCATTTACAATCTCTGTAAATCTACTGAACATATCAGTAATAGATTCTCCAAGCTTCATTTTGAAGGCTTCATACTATCCGAGCAAAATGTTTATTTTGATTTCCTTTACATGGTCAGTTCCTTCATAGGTAACATGTAATTTGTCCCAAACTTCTTTTGATGTTTCACAAAAAGAAATTCAGTTATACGCAGTAGGAGATAAGGCACAATATAAATAGTAGATTGTTTTCATGTCAAGAGCTTGTCTCTTGGTAAATTCAGCTCGTGTTGCTTTGTTAGCATCAATGACTTCTTTTCCTTGGTCTGAAGCTAATGTTGCTTTAGGGTTTGTCCCTTTTTCTATGCATACCACTCTAGAGGATCTCTGGATCTGAGAAATGCCTTCATCTTGTTCTTCCAGACGTTTTATTCCTTTCCATCGAAGTAAGGAGGTCTAGCGTTGCTCTGACCTTCAATTAAACTTGGAGCCAAAATACTAACCATAGAGGATCTTTAGTTTAGAAGTAAAACACTTCAAAAATTAAGCACATAGACTCTGATACCAATTGTAAGTGCTAGTATGAACACCTAAAGGGGGGGTAAATAGGTGTAAAAATAATTTTTGCAAAGAACAATGGAAATATTTTACTTTTGAAACTAAGTCTGAATGACAACAGACTTTGAGTTAGTTCAATCTTTAGCAGTTAAATAAAACTAGAAACAAAATAAAGAAGTTCAGGGAAGAGAATATAAACACAAAATTTATAGTGGTTCGGCTTAGATCAAGCATACGTTTACTCTCCCACGCTGACAGCCTTCTGGCTGGATTCCACTATGAATTAACATAAAATTTACAATCTTGCGATCTCAACTTCACCGTGAAGAGTGTCTATTGCTCTCTCACAAAGTCACACTATAAGTCTCTCTCTTTTAAGTACAATTTAGAGCACAGTAAATGGACTAACAAGAAACTGGGAAGTTTTAGACTTTGGAATTTCACTTTCATGCACTCTATCGAACAACTAGAGAGTCCTCCTTAAATACTTCTTCATGCCTTCTCGACCGTTGGCACTTTCCAAAGAAATTCTTCCAATCAACCTGTTGGACAGAATTAATCAATCAAGGATCTTTGGTTTCCATAAGTAGATTCATTCCAAAATTACTTGCCCTCCAAAAAGATTTGATGTATCCAAATTGATTCTAATAAAGATATCCAATCTTGTAAGCAATATTTCCAACCAGAAGACCATAAATAATCTATATGAACTGAACTCTTGAAGAAAGAAAGATAATCCCTTATCTAGAAAAGTCTTTATCCTTCACTTTTGTTCAGTTTGGAATCTATCAGAGTGAGCAGACTTTAACACAAAGTCTGGGAGTCTTCAGACTTCGACAAAATCTAGGAGTCTTCAGACTTTGACACAAAAGTCTAGAATTATTCATAATAGGCTTTGGATAAGTTTTGTCATCTTCAAAACATCAAATGAGTTTTCTCCAACAGATGTCACTGTTGTTATGCCTACAACGCTTGCTCAAGTATGTGCCTACTTTTGGTATTGTTGAGGTATTGCATTCTGTGTAGAAGCTCTTTAAGTGTTTGGAAATTTTTAACCAGTTGTAACAACATATCATTGTATCATAACATGGGTCTTTAATTCTTCTGGAAGTATTACATATTTTTAGCTATAATGGGTTGGTGACTGGTTGCTCATTCTTATACCTCTCCTTATGGCCAGTACTCAAAGATACCACAAAATCCATCTATTGTGGAATTGCAAAAGGTGGTCAATCGGGGGGAAGAGGTGCACTTGGGAGAAGCTCTTGGCCATAAAAGCCAATTGTGGCATTGAACTTGCTCTCAATGAATGTGTTGCGATCCTAAACCACACGCACAAGCTCAAAAGAAGTGTTGAGAGGGCAGTAGCTACTTCTTCTCATAGTTTAGCCAACCTGGTCTAGTTCAATGCTTCTAGGAGAATCCCTTCATAGAATTGCCTTGCTCGAGAAAATTCAATAGGATCCTTGGAGGAATATATCCTCAATGATGTGACTTCCTCCTTACATCCTCATGGAGGTGGTTTTCATGCATCAGGAGGATTGTCAGGCAGAAATATATTGGCTCACAGGCATGACGGAAGTGATAGCGAATCGGAGAATGTTGATTTGAATTTATGGATGAGGTCAAGTGGCCCATTAATGAGGACTGCATTAGCAAATAAGTTCATCGATTATGTCCAGAATTTGGACATTGACATTGAACTGAAGATGTTGCCTAGTCCAAATTCTATCAATACTCAAATGGGAAGAGACCCATTTGTCCACACCTCGTGGGTGACCACACCAAACCAAAGTTCAGAAGGAATGGAGTTTGACCAGAGGGATCTAGGGACCAGAAACAGCTTGAGCATTACATTCGATGAAGGTGATCTTTCACAGGCAGAAAGGGTTCCTGATGGGTTCATGCTCAATGTTGTGCGAAGGGAGGATTTGGCATTGCCAAATAGAAACAGGGACTGTAGCTGTGAAGTCCCTGAATGCTTGCAACTGGATTCACCGGAGAAGGAGATGGATGTGAGTTTGGCATCCAAATCTAGTGATGACAATACAAATGGTGATAACGGCTCAAATCTTACTACTCTAGATGGCAATAACATCTCAGGTCATGTTGATGATGCTCATTACAGAAATGAACAGATCCATGCAAATGGAGTGTCTTCACGACCTTAATGAGTGGACTCTAAGCCTTCTTTCTTGTTTGTAGATCCTGCCCACCAATCAAAGCCAACTTGAATAGTTGAGGTTGCATAGGAATTTCCCTCATGCTATTTATGCTTTTCAGCATCAGAGTGAGTCGAGTTGCATTTGCAACTATATGCTCTTTTTCTTTTACATGCATTGTACCTTTGGCCCTGTTCTTTCCATCATTGTTTCACTAATTCTTTTCATCATATTTTATTTGACAAGAAGATGATTTAGATGAGTCAACAACTACACCAGGTTCTTATTTTGCACACATTTTTTATGAAGTTTTTGTTGCTTAGTTTGAATGATAACTTCATAAATTTCCAATGACCTTAGTATCAACTTCTATTTGGCTTGTTGATTATGTCATCCAAACGGTCAATATAATGTAGCTCGTTTGTCTGCTTACACATGTAGTATCAAGCCTAGATATTAAGAGGTTTTTAGCCTTTGCAGTTAGGAGATTATGATGGATGTTGTCATAGGTTTATAAAGTTCATAGAGAATTCAATTTTATTATGTCATATGTCGCCGGTACTTTTTTTTTTTTTTTAATATGGTATTGCAAAACTAAGTGTGCTTGTTAACTTAAGAGTGGTTTGGAATATCATAATGCTGACTTATAACATCAGACACATCTTTTCCTTAAGATCTTACCCAATGGTGGGATTGAGCAATTATTGCATAGTTTACCTTGAAAATGAAACAAAAAAAGAAAAGAAAAAACCTGTTGGAACTTGGAACCGATCTCAAAACCTGTGACATGGTAGATTATAGGTTCTTAGTTCTAACGGGTATGTTCTAGGTTTCAAACAGAACCTGTAACCCATCAGAACCTGTAAGGAAACGGGAACTGCTCACCCCTAATTAATATAATCTCTTATTGATCATATAGTGAAATTTAACCAGTAAGCTGTCAGCATGAGAGAGTGAACCTAAGCTTACCATAAGCCAAACCACTATAAGTCTTGTGTGCACTATTTTTCCTAAATTATTGTTGTTAATTCTTTTATTTTAATGCACACCATTAATCTCCTTATGATCTCTGCTTAGATGTTGAAATTTGTATTCTAGTTTAGACTTAGATCTTGACTTTTTAATTCCACTTTAAATTTGTCAAGAATTGTTAGAATCATCTATTCACCCCTGCTAGGTGATATCTGCTAGCTCCAACAATGATGTTAGCAAGATTTTCCACGTCCCTCATGCTTTGAAATATTAAAGTTACATCATATGATTTGTGAATATCATAGTTATGTAAGTGTATAAGAAATGTTGTAATTAATATATGTTAGAATAATTTATGCTTTGTTGAAAGATAAATAAGATATAGTTATACTAGGAGGAACTATTTTTTCCTCGTATAAGAACGTGGAGTAAATAAGAGAGATTGATAGTCATTCATTGTGGTGGCTTTCTTTGTGATTTAACATCCAGAGAGTAAAAATCTTGGGGCAAGTTCTTGTGAATTTCGCTACGAGATTTGAGTGAAATTTGCAAAGAATTGTAAGGGCTAAACCCTGCATGAATTATTGAGTGTAATTGGGAGTTTACAATATATTAAATGTCACACCCCGATTTACAAGAAAAAGAGCATGACACCGCTGTTCTTTCACCAAAGGACACAGCCTTAACATAACCAAAATTCAACCTGATATCAATATATATACATCTATATATATGACAAAAAGGGTATTTGGTTATAATATCATAGTATTTCTACAATCCACCGAACCAAAACATATACCTTCTGTAAAGACTAACTTATAAACTTATCAACTATGCACAAGTCATACAAAAAAGTTTCCACCACAAAAGTCCTCCCCGAACGAATGCTCATGTCTACTCGGGACTCGCTGAAGAACCTAAAAAATAAGTAGAAGAGAGGAGTGAGCTACCACGGCTCAATGAGTAATGTATTTCTTCTAAGTGGATCGAGAAATCACTATACATATTTAAAACACAATCATAACTCACTTTAACATAATATATAATCATAACTCAAATACTGAAAATACCAATGGTCCAGTCCATTAGTCAATCTCATAAAACATGTATCAATGGTCCATTCCATTAATTAATCTCATCAAATCACACATCGATAGTCTATTCTATCGACCAAACTCAAATCACACGTCAATGGTCCACTCCATTAACCAATTCATGTTGAAATGTCTAGCCATGGTCATGCGTAATGCCCGTGACAAGACGACCAAGATTCCTCTCTTGGCAAGGTCTTCACCTATTATTAGGCAGTGACTCGGGCCACAAAGATATCCTAGACTAGTATGCGCATACCCACACACCCCTCAGGGTTCATAGAGACATTGAGCACCAACCACCAATCACAATATCCAGTAATCCAATATCAGAAGGAAAGTCATATCACAACTCAAAATTTGATATATAAATATAAAAGCTCAAATCGATTCTTTCATAAAGAATTTCACAAACCATTTTCAAACAACCATTCTAATCGAATTCGAAATATAATTACTTTCAAACAACAAAAATGGTAGTAATAGCTAGATCTTGTTTTATGCAACAAGATATGCTTTTTTATCGACTCATATATAATCTACCACGTTTCTCAAATTATGAGCTTAAAATACAAAGAAGAAATAGTGTCACTCACATGGGAAAAGCCAAAAATCAACAACGATGCATACTTGAACCACGCACTCGGAAAAACAATATCAAAAGGCCGAGTAAAAAGGATATTCTTATAACGACTCGCCTACACTAGGCCTATTTGTCGATAAAACGACACCTATGCACCACAAAAGCTTGCATTTAGTATAAACCTATCGTTTTTCGCTAGGTGCAGCCCATACGCCAACTTTGTTGTGCCATAACTTCCTCCACAAAATTCTGTTTCAAGCCATCTTATAGTCCTTGGAAAGCTCTCTTGACGTACTACAACAGCCCCAACTCAAATACCCCAAAACAGCACCGAAAAAAAAAAATAGGTTCGAAGTTATTGTTCGCTGTAGTTCCAGAATGCGCCCTCAACTTTAAAATTTCGTTCCGAACAAACTGCAAGCTCAAATCAAGATCCGTGAGATGCTATAGCTTCACAACATACCAAAGTACAATTTCTATAAAAATATATGGCTCAACAACTCAAAAATCAGGCTTTGCCACACAAATATCCAAGAAATCCTAATTTTGAGCCCTAATTGCAGCGATTGCTTCAAGTAAGTGATTAAAGGTTTCGATTTTTTACCGGCGTTGCAAAACACACTTGAGTCGGCTTGATGAGGCATCCGGATCACGAGTGTGCCAACTTTTTTTTTCCTTTTTTCCTTTTTCCTTTCTCTTCTTTCTCTTCTCTCCCTTGTTTCTCCGTTCCCCTGTTTTTCGTTTCTGCTGAAGGCCTCCTTCTCCCCTCTCTTTAAAGCAGCAGAAGGTTCCACAGTTCTCCTTCAGCTTCCTTTTTTCGACTTTTCAAACCCTTTCTTTTTTTTTAAGCCCATATATTACATTAAATATGTTTGATTGACTCGAGTGTACTTGTAATCTCTATTGTATCAATTGAACTACATTGGAATCTCGTTCTCCATGGAGTAGGTCACACTGACGAATCACTAATTTTGGTGTCCTATTTACTATTTTATTCCATTTATCATTGTATTCAATCCCTTGTTTCTGAGCAAAGTCTTTAACTTTTAATATGTTATATTTAGGAGCTAAGTTTCAATTTTTCCAACGCCTCATCTAAATGTGGTTTTGTTTTCATGGTCATATATTATTTACATTACTCCATGTTCAGTAACTCCAAAACTATGTCATACATCGGGAGCTTGCTCGCTTGCTTAACTATGTGTTTTCTGTTATTTATAATGTAAACCACAATTTTAGGAATATAATTAAAAAAAAAAAACTTATTCTTTGACATTGACCCACTTTTCTCTTTTAAGTGATAGTTATTCCACACACGGTTTTTCACGTTCATAGCTTTTCATAACAATCGCCACCTTAGAAACCGCCTTGATGGAAGGCAATATATAAAGGATGATCGTTCATTTATGTAAGGAAAATTACAAGGTTTAACACAAACCTTCTCATTCGAAAATACATCATCAATACGTGGGAGAATTGGGTTAGTAGAACATGCTTGTTATTGCCATCGAATCTCTATGAATTTCCAACAAATGCAAACTCGAACAATGGCTAGAGGTCGGATTTATTTTTTATCCTGTTTTTCGCATATAATTCTAATTGATGCTTAAATTTAATGCATGATTAAAATCATTCATTTATGTCTAACAATTCCTACCATCTAATAGCTTAAGTAATTTTTTTAACGGCCTTATGCGCTCGTCAAACTAATATTCTCCCTTGTGAACAAAGAAAGACAAACTTAGTATAAAGAAAGATGGCATCTTGCATGAGAATCATTAATAATGTTGGGGACTTTTAAAAGTTCATCTATTTTATTTGCTGGCCATCAACATAAATATTCCAAATTTTGAACGAGAGCGTGGTACATGGTTATGGTTATTATTCATTAGGTCACGCAATAACGTTTTGTTATCTGAAAGATATTTTGGTTTAGGACATTAGTAAGTTCTCAAACTATTACGTCAGAAAGCTCGTGTGGATCTTGGCATCCATCTGACGTTAAGTGAAGAGAGGATAGAGCCGGATACGGGACTTGAAAAAAATAATGTACCACTACCAATGAGAGGTGTAGAGCAGGTGGACACTAGGACGTTAAGATAAAAGAACGCATTATCGCAGCCTGTCAAGCAACCGAACAGGTGGAGGAGGCCCCTATAAAGGAGGAAAATCCCCAACCTTGTTGAGAATCCCTTGTAACCAAGCCAAGGATCCAAGGTAGTCCCTGGCTTCGATACTGGTTAAATTAAAGAAAATCAGAGCATCATTGTAACAAAAAATCCACACAAGCGGTCTAATTTACTATTCATGGAATTTTAACTATCTAGTTTCTCGCTAATCATTAAAATTGAAGATGGATAATAAATAATGCAGGGCACATGAAGATTAACGGAAACTTTATTTACAAGGTCGAGTACATTCCATCTAATGAAAAAATGTTCTTTTCTTTTCTAATATAAATTTCAAGATTTTTTTCAAGAAAATGAAAATTATAAAAGAAAATCTCTTAAAATTTCAATCTAAATGCAAATATTTAATTGTTTTGAGATACTTTATATGCGTATTAAAATAAATTATGCACGACATTTATGTAATAGAGAGAAGTCATTTTATTTTTTCCAAAAAAACTCAAAGAGAAGAATATTTCAGAATGTTAACATAGTAATAATTACCAAGAATATTTAAGAATATTTGATGTAATAAGTAGTAAAAAAAATTGGTCAAAAATAAGTACTTAAATTAACTCCATGAATAAGTAGTAAAATTAATCTATGATAGTGACAACATATATATATATATATACATATACATATACTTGTGGATTTAAATACAGTTGACTCTATTAATCACAGAATATTATGTGATGGGAAGAATATGTAGATATATTTATAAAATAGTAGAGAGAGTAAGTGATTTTCTTCGCTTAATATAGAATTTGCTACAGCATAAACTGATGACACACAAAATAGTATATAAGGAAGAGAAACAACTATAGAACTGTACTATGTACAATATAATACCTGAGAGAAATTTACATATAATCATTAGCATGAATGGATACTGTAAAAGTTACAATGGTGATGCTTAAAACACGACAAAGTAATTGTGTCAAATTAAACATGTAAGATGTTTCATAAGTGTAAGTAATTTTATATATAAGACAAACAGACGTACATCATTGGTTCAACTTATAAATAATACATATTGTTTTTGCATGATGAGTTTGATCATTTATTTAAACTCTATGTTTACAGTCTTCTATGAAGTATCGACACTCTTTGGGAGTTTTCATGTTGTGTTGGACACTTTCTGACACTCGGTCAACATGTGTTAGAAAATTTAACACCTAATTAACTCTCCCAATACTCTCCGATTGTGACATCCTGATTTTCAAGTTTTGTTTTCAATTAAATAAGTTGGGCTTTTCACCGACGCGTCTATAGTTTTTTTCTTGGAGTTTGCTGCTCATGAGATAATTAGCCTATCAGGTGAAACTGTTAAGGAATATAAATGCAATAAACTTGAAAATTCAACCAGAAATCGACTGCTCGACCGTGCTAATCTACAAGGCTCATTACAGCATTGTCAAAATTGACTAGAGATCAAGGATAGGTCGATTTAGCTAAGATACGTGATCGTGGATGATTCCACCTGAATGCAAAATTCTCGTCAATCGACACTAGACCGCTTTTTCTATCGTTTTAGGTACCCTGTGTCTGTATTTGGAACCTTGAGATTTTCACGACAACCGAGAGTTCCCAATATGTTAAAGATGTGCATTGTGGCTCGAAAATAACCAACCACGGATCAATTGCATCAAAAGTTCCGGAAAGCTACCCAGTAGGTTAGGTCACGCTAAAATCGCACCAAATTGAAATTAATCGCGAATTTGAACCTGATTTTAGAAATTGAAAGTTTTGTTATGTCACGATTCATTTCAAAAACGTCGACTCATCATTCAGAGAATTTTCGGCGAGTTTGGGATTTTTATGGAAAATTAATTCGGACGATTTGGAAAAGAAATGAAATTCAGAGGGGCCAAATTGAGTGAACGTTTGGCCTCCTTAGTGAGCTATTTGGCGAAGGGAAGTTGTGGAATTTGTGTGGGCTTCTTCCTCAGCAAAATTGGACATCAAATTGAAGAAATGAGAGTCCAATTGAGTGAAATTTGTAGGCTTGTATGGGGACTGCAACTCATGGACATCAACTTAGCTATTTGTGGATTTATATGTGCATGAAGGTTTAGAGGACCAAAGAAATTTATATGAGAGCTTGTGGGATCAAGAATTGTGAGTATAGGATATTTATTTAACTTTTCTTTTTCCCCCTTCTTCAGACTCTCGCCCTCTCGCGCATTTCCCTCCATCCGACCCCCCCCGGCCATATTCTTCCCTTGCCTTTTTCTCTCTTTGAATTTGGATTCTCTCTCTCTCTCTCTCTCTCTCTCTCACGCCTGGACTCCCTCATGTGCACGTCTCTCTCTCCTTTCATTTAATTTTTGCACGTTTCTTTTCCTCCTCTTGGCTGACAACCCCTGCTCCCTTCCTTATCCCTTCCCCTTTCTGCTTACTTCACCCACCAGCCGACGTCTCTCTCTCCTCCCTCTTTCTTCTTCGCGCGTTCAACTTTCACTGAGTCTTCTACTTCTGTTTTATTTTATTCCCTGCACATTCTCTGCCCCCACCGAACTCCCTTCGAATCTGCTGTCCCCCTCTCCTCACTATTCCCTCCACCGAAACCAGCTGCACCCCTCCGTTTCATTCTCCCCCGAGTAAACCCATGAACCTAGTAGTTTCTTCAACGGCCCATCCACCCCAACGTCCAGCCCAGCACCCGCAAGTCTTTGCCCCATCGTCCACCAAGATTTCACGTCCATTCAACGGCCCAACTCAGCCTACTCGTCCACCGCCCAAGGCCCGACTCCGCACTAGCTCGCGTCTCCACCGGGCTCTCTTCACAGCCACCACCTCACTACAGAACGACCTCGCCATTAGGTCGTGTGACCAGCCCAAGTTCAGAACCATAACCGACAGCCCAATCGTGGGCTTTGTGGCCGATTTCGGCCTGGTTCGAGCTCCCGTTGGTGCCGCCATTAGTTCGAGTTTTGGCTGCCGTCGTCGTGAACTGGTTTCCGCGTTAAACTGGTGAATTTACTCACTAAACTCTGCTTATGGAGTTAATTATGCTTAAGGATTGATTAGTTTAGGCTAATTAGGGATTATGTGGTTAGTTAGAACAGATTAGTGATTTAATTATTTGTTTATGCATGTTAGGTAATTAGAGTGGCGTAATTAGAGACTAGATAGCTGTAGTATTTATCTAGATTGGTTCAAAAAATTTTCGGGCCCGTTTCGATATTTAATTAGGCTTTTTCAACCTAAGTTTGTATTTTCGGTATTTATTGGTATTTATTTAATTAATTTTGGTAATTATTTAATTATTTATTATTTTCTGAAAATTATATCAGGATAGCCGGCAATCGGAATTTCGTGCTGATTGCAATGGTGCGTTTGGTTTATTTATCTAGATGCTAATTTATGAAATTTGAATGATATTTATAATTTTGGGAATATATTCCAAAATTGGGTAATTTCGGTATTTAATTAGAAAATACTAGGCGTCGGTTTACAGTGCCAAAATGTGTTTGTGAGCTATTATATTTAGTGAGATTTTATAAAATGGAAATTATTGTATTTTGGCTAAGGCTGACCGTGTATCTATACACGATTATATCAGGTACAATAGAAATTAAGTATCGCACATCTTTGGTGAGCATTATTAGTATATTATATCAGCCTATGTGTTTTGATATATCAGCTTAGGGTAAGTAGTATACTTTATCAACTTTGATGAGCATTATCAGTATACTATATCAGCCTGTGGGTCTTGATATAGGCGAGCAATATATTTGATTAACTTTTGGTGAGCTATACTATCTATTTTTAGCTTAGGGTGAGCAAATCTTGATGTGATCGACTTTTATAGATAGTATTGAATGAGTTGACTGGGAGATAGTATGGATAGTACGGAATCAATTAGATCAATTGATCAATGACTCGATTTGATTTGATGATTTGATTCAAATTGAAGTGATTGGTTGAGTATTTGAATCATATTGACGTGCAAGAAGGAACTGAGGCAAATGTAAATTCTCTATCTGGTTTGTACATGGGTAGCCTTAGGCATATTTCCTTCATAGTTGGAGTTTAGAAGGTGAACTTGTTGAGACATTGTTTCATTCCGTCGTGGGCTTAATTTTTTAGGTTCTTAGATGGCGAATCCCCCTAAGTGTTATGGCTGGCCGATGAGAGTCACTGAGTGAATCTATAGTTATCCTGATCCCGGGAGCTTTTGGGTATATGATCTTGTAGTGACCATTGTTTGGGTCGAAGAGCGTCCACGTCACGTGTTTCCTCATCGATTTAAAGCGTGGTTCCGCTATGCTCCCAATGGTGTTAGGTTAGGTCCCCTTAAGACTTTTGATATCCCCGCCGTGGTAATTAATATTGTTCTGGTTGAGGATCTAACTGACCCTCCGGATGGCGTAATGGAGAACTCAATGTCCTGCCTGGCTCCTGTGGATACTGAAGAATCGGCGAACGAGTCTGGCTAGCTGGTTGTATGACAGCTCGTTTTTTTAGGATCGACCTTTGTAAACTTTTGTGATATAGACTAGCTTGTAAATGACCTAGTCTATGTTGTATAAAGGTGTGTTGTGTTTTAAAAAAATTGTGACCCTACTTTTCTATCTCATCTTGGTGTTGTCTGGAGATTTATTTATTCGCTTTTGCATGCGCATTAAAATGAATGGGTCGGCGACGCATCTTGGGACGTCACAAATTTAATTGACCACTGAGTAATGGGCACGTGCTCGAGGATCGGGGCGTGACATCGACACTTGAGCTAGGAATTTCGACATGCGAGTTTGGAATTCCAACATGCAAGTGGTCAATTTTAAAAAATTTCGATAAATAAAGAGTCAAAATGTGAATACGTAAGAAAATAAAAAAATAAAAAAAATGGAGAAGAAGAAAAATCTATCATTATCTTCTCTTTTAACTCACACTTCTTGTGACATATAATTCACCTCCCGAGTTTATTTTCTCTTCTTTTTCGACACTTTCTGACACGTAAGTTCAGAACGTGGATTGCTTATTCTTTTTCCTCCAAGTTTTATGAATTATTGGAGATGACTTAAATTTATCAAATTGAAATAATAAACGATATTAACATATGGTGGATTAATTTTTTTAATGTAAATTCATCATGGCTCTTTTTTTATTATTGATTTATTTTTATAAATTTGAATCAAATTAATTTAATTAAAATAATTATAAAAATAATAATGTATCATGTATATATAAAAATATACATTTAATATATAATATATTTTAATATATCGAAATTCTCTATTTTTCGATAAATGACATATTAACACGTCATGTTGTGTCGTGTAATATATCACATATCGATGCTACTTAGACCGTCATTAGTACTACTGTAGAAGATATTACATTTCCGTATAAGTGGAATATGGAAAAAGCATATTCTACAAATGTCTGCTCACCGACGCGTTGCAAAAGAAAAAGATATAAGGGAAAGGCATATATGACTTTCTCTTCTAAGGCGACCAAGGGGCGTTTCAAATACTTTTGCTGAAAAGGAGGAGGAATTCAGGGCAAAGAAAGAGATGCCTGGTCTCGCTTTCGGCCATCCTTTCGCCGCCGTGCTCGTCGCACCGGTCTTTTTAGTTGCGATCGCGTTCAAGCATCTCCACAAGAAGAAAGTTAGTAATTACGACGTGTTCTTGAGTTTTTGCAACGAGGATGCTCCAAAGGACTTCGCCGTTTGCCTCTACAACGGCCTGGTCGCTGCCGGAATCTGTGTATGCAGAGCCGACGATCGCCTCCGCCAAGGCGAGAAGATCGGGCCGGATCTTGTCCAAGCCATCAAGAGCAGCAAGATTTCGATCCCGATTCTGTGTCCGAAGTACGCTTCCAGCAGATGGTGCCTCGATGAACTGGTTCAAATAATAGAGTGCCGAAATGCTAGCTCGGGACATGTGGTCTTGCCCATATTTTACGGAGTGGAACCCGCACATGTGCGATGTCAAATAGATGATTTTGACCAGAAGGTTGTGGAGGAATGGAAGCGAGCGCTCACTGAAGTCAGTTCCTTGAAAGGATGGGAATCAGGGAAAGTCGCTAATGGGTACTTCATCTTTTTCACCAAAACTTTGTTAAGTTTATTGTTTTAGCGAGATATTGCTTGTCGAAGTCCTTTCCTTGAGAGGATGGGAATCAGGGAAAGTCGCTAATGGGTACTTCATCTTTTTCACCAAAACCCTGTTAAGTTTATTGTTTTAGCGAGATATCGCTTGTAGAAAAAGTGGGGCTGAGGATAAACGTTATGTGTTTGTACCTCTCCAGTTGTCCGTGTTTTGTCATAATTCTCATTTTATATAGGTGATTACTTTCTGTTGTATTTATAATATCTTTCTTAACAGGCCAAAAGTTTCAACATATGATTCGAATCCATTAAATGAACAAAATTCAGGGTTCATTAGCTACAAGCTTCTGGTTCAGTAATATACGTTAGACTTGCAACTAAGAGAAGTTAATGGCGTTTGTCATGTGGAGCAAATATGCAATTGCTATACCCACTTTTATCTTAGCAGATAAGATATGGAGGTGGGAGAAACAAGAAGTAGCTTTGTTTATTTGCTTTTGTGCTCTACTCAAATATAATATCATATTAGTGTTGGCATGTGTTTTAAATCTTGTTTTATTTGACAGGCGTGAAGCTAAATTGATCGAATTGGTTGTCCTAAAAGTTTTGGTAGAGTTCAAGAAAGTGCTTGAGCCGGTTATTACTGAGAATTCGGTCGGGATTAAAAAACCCATGAAAGAGGTTATGAGATTTGTAGATGATAGTCCTCGTTCAATCCGATGTGTTGGAATCTATGGAAGGGGTGGTGTTGGTAAGACAACTCTTGCTAGAGTCATCTACAACAAACTCTCTAACCGATTTGACCATTGTAGCTTTGTCGCCGATGTTAGGGAATCATGTAAGTGCAATAATATTGAGTATTTGCAGAGTCAATTAATCTTGGATATATTGAAAGAAAAAATTGAAGTGTATAATAAGGACCAAGGAATTACCTTCATCTCATCCAACTTTAAAGATAAGAAAGTCCTGATTGTTCTTGATGATGTGAATGCCAGCCATCAGTTAGAGGCTTTAGCTGGAGAAGGTGACTGGTTTGCTCCAGGAAGTAGGATAATCGTTACCACACG
Source organism: Eucalyptus brandiana (assembly GCA_014182725.1). Taxonomy (NCBI): domain Eukaryota; kingdom Viridiplantae; phylum Streptophyta; class Magnoliopsida; order Myrtales; family Myrtaceae; genus Eucalyptus; species Eucalyptus brandiana. The sequence continues at coordinate 48,598,602 of CM024675.1, read as the reverse complement.
GGATAAGAGTGTTCTTGATTGCGCTAGAGTGGACAACAAGTACGAGCATAAACAAATGGATAAAGATGAAGCTAAGATCCTCTTTGCTAGACATGCATTTGGAAGGGACTCTCCCCCTAGTGAATTTTCAACTCTCTCTGATTGTGTGGTATCTACTATAAGCAGTTTTCCTTTAACTCTTGAGGTTATAGGTTCATATCTATGTGGAAAGAGCATAGCATCATGGAAAGATACTATAGAACAGCTGCAAAAGTTGCCTCAAACGGAAGTGCAATACAATTTGAGGTTGCCTCAAACGGAAGTGCAATCCAATTTGAGGTTAATTTTTCAAGCATTGGAGTCTGAACAAAAGAAAGTGTTTTTGGATATTGCTTGTTTTTTAGTCGGAAGTGATGTAAGAAGTGCACCTTATATGTGGGATGCCGGTGACTTCAATCTGGTGCCGAAAATTGAAGAACTGATGTATATGTCATTGATAAAAATTGGAGATAATCATGAAGTTAGAATGCACGATGAGCTGAGAGATCTTGGTAGGACAATTGTTCATGAAGGATCTTGCAACAAGCCTGACAAGGGAAGTAGACTGTGCGACTATGAGGAAGCCTTGAAACTGCTACAGGGAAATAAGGTGACTACACGTCTTTCTTTTCCTCCCCTAGTCCATGTTCTCTTGTTCTAAATGATGTTAATCCTCTAATTAATGTTGGTTTTAGTTGAAAAGCTCTTCCATTCTATTATTGTGTTTATATTATATTGTTGAAGTGATTATGACCTAGAAGGTTGTTGGTTCTAATTAGTAAATATCGCAGGTTCTAATTAGTCTGGATAGAGTGATAAAAGAGAATGGAAAGATTTTTGTTGTTGACCTCAGGAGAAAAAATACAGAAAAGGGGATGATTTGATTTTATTATTGTGCAGATGCTTATGAAAGAAAAGAAAGGAAATGAAGAGAATTTGGTCATTTGATGTTTGATTGAAGAAGAGAGATATATTATAGTGTCATAACTATTTTCTCCTTAGCAGAGACAGTTGGTTTTATACACAAAATAAGGAGCATATATGGAAGAGAAAAAATATTTGTACATCTTTCTTAATCCCTCCAAATCCCTCCATATTTGGAGTGATTTTAGAAGAATGGAAAAAAATATTAAAAAAAAAAGTGGGGATGTGAATTTCTCGAAGTCCCTTCATTCAAATCCCTTGAACTTAATCTTTCCTACCAAACAAGGAAAACATTTATAAATCTTGTCTCTTCCTCTCTAATCCCTCTTAACCCCTACACTTAACTGAGTGTCAAAGCTTACCAACTCGTGACCATTAAGAGTGGGGATGGGTGCAGGGCTGGTGCCCCCAAGCTATTACCTTTCCCCATGAGGTGGAGCTTTTCCTTGTCATTGCCTTTTGCCTAGTGAGGAGCAAGCAGTCCTCCGTCCCCAAGGGGCACTGCTCGGTCTAAGGACAAAATGCTGTTGATGATCTTTCTTTAGGTAGTTATAACATTAAATATGTTAATATAGTGACTCCAATTTTAGTCATAAATTCCTTGCAAATATACATGATACTTGTGTTTTCTAAAATGCTTAAATTATACATATGAAATAAGTAGAATGAGAAATCCTATATTTTAAGATGATGGACAAATTAAGAAACTTATTGGAGATAAATTAAGAAAAGTCACTTACCAAAAAAAAAAAGTCCGGGTACTAAAGTACTAAATTACACTAATCAAAATACTAAATCACATATATTCAGTAAAACAGCTTAGGGAAAAATAGTTTTATGCAATTTCATACCACTTGGAAGTCATAACCCACTCATTGATCTATACTACAATAAATTAGACTTGCAGCTTATAAATATATATTCTATCAATTTTCTTATATTTTAATGAATTATGCTCCTTAAATTTATTTGATATCTTATAACAATCAAGAATCTCTTGATCCCAGGGGCTTGGCTTTACTTATTCATCTAAGATACAAAATCATCAAATCAAAATAACTTAAATATTTGAAATAAGATGATAAAATCAATGGGAGTACTAGGTTTATTAAATGTCAGGAGCCACTTTATATACATCAAATTAACTAAGCATGTGAGTTGTATATTTGTGAAGAATATAGTAGCGAGCTGACCTAGCTGCACAGGCAGAGCTAATAGCAGTACGGTGCTGCCCTGTAAGCCTGCAATGCAACCCATGCCCCATGCCCCATGCCCCATACCCCATGCCCTGTCTTGGCAAGGCAAATCCACCTCATTTGAGTCAAGTTCCTGCGGGGCATGGGGAATATGTGCTCCCTGTGCCCATCCCTACCAAACATAACTACTTGAAAGCATAATTTATAATTTGGCTAGTGAATAGTAAAATATAAATTACTTTAGTACCTGAATTGAGAAAAACAATTAATAAATTAGGTGTTTGTTAGGGATGGGCACCTCTTAACTCTGAATCCATTCCTTAATAACTTAGGTGTCTTGATAGTGATCTGATTATGAATTTTACAGATTGTGTATAAAATCAGATCTCAGACACGCATCACCTGTGCATTCCATATCTAAACCAACGGTTTAAATGCAATAAATGTAATGTATGCACTTTTTTTTGGGCAATTATATGAGAGCAAAGTCATGTTAGTTTTCTTGTTTGTTTAGCTGCAATATTTATGATCTCCAGTCTTTTTTTTTTTTTTTTTTTCTGTAGGGAACTGAAAATATATGGGCACTTTCTCTTGACAAAGGCAACTCAAGGGAAACTATTGGTTTAGACAGTTCTGACAAATTAATTGGTCAAGGCAGTCAGGTTTTCACAAATGAACAATGTGAAAATTTACAGAGCTTACGGTTTCTTCATGTGACTGGTGCAAGTTTGAGGGGAGATTTCAGTAAAATATTTTCCAAATTAAGATGGCTTCGATGGGAGAGATGTCCTCAAACTCTGGAGTTAAAGAATTTTGGTGTAAAGGAATTAGACGTACTCGATTTGTCAAGAAGCATGATTTCAGATAACTGGCAAGGCTGGAATTCAATTGTGGTAAGATGGAAAAGCATTGTTTTCCCCTTTCTTATGAATACTAATCACTTCTAGCTTACCCCATGACATTGTCTTTCTTGCAGTCGGCAAAAAAGCTAAAAGTGCTCAACCTTACAGATTGTCATTCTTTAAAAAGCACTTTCTTTCTCTCAGCTTTTGAAAATTTAGAGATTCTGATCCTCCGAAATTGTGATAAGCTGGAGAGAATTGATTCTATTGGAGACTTGAAGATCCTCATTTCCCTTGACTTGAGTGGATGTTTGTGTTTCAAGGAGCTGCCAGTAGAAGTGGGAAATTTAAAAGGACTGAAGGAACTTCTTCTGGATCGAACTCGGATACAAGAAATTCCTTCATTTATTGATTCTTTGAAGAAGCTGGAGATGCTTAGCGCCAAGGAATGCGAATTATTGGGTCAATCTTCGGGCTCAATTATTCCGCCTCTTCCAGACAGCATCAGGTCCCTTGTGAAGTTGCGGCGCTTGTCATTACAAAGCTGCCACAATTTGAGACTGATGCCCAACTCAATTGGTAAGTTGGAATCATTGAACGAACTGGTGCTAGCCCAAACAATCATTAAGGATTTACCTCAATCCATAGAAAATTTGCACAATTTGGGAATTATGAATATTAGTAGGACTCTTATAAAAGAGCTACCAAATGCTATTGGAAGGTTGCGAAACCTCTGGGAGTTAGATGCTTCATGGTGCACAATGCTGAGAGATGTATCAAGTATCCGTAATCTTTCTTCTCTCAAACACCTTAATTTGCTTGGTTGCGTGGAGCTTCTATCACTGCCAAAGCTTCCTTCCAACTTAACAATCGTTGGCATCACTTGTAAGGGTGTCAAATTGCCTTCGTTTTCTCACTTGATCCATCTAAAGCAATTACAACTTTATCGCTGCATATCTCTTGAATGCATTCCAGACCTTCCCTCAACACCATTAGAGCTTGAAGTTGGTGATTGTGAAGCTTTGCAGTTCTTGGCCCCACTGAAGGCAGTTAAAGGTTTCAAAGTATCAATGAAAAGGTTAGACATCATTCGCTGCAACTCTGTGGGAAAATTGGACCTTTCGCTATTAAATGATCTGAGGGTATTATATGCTCGGGATTGTGAAAAAATACTTGAAATTGGAGGTCTTGACAAATTGAATTGCTTGGAAAGCTTGACTATTCAGAGATCAATTCCATCGAGTTAGACAAACGTTTTTGGCTGTTATGAAATAGGCATATCACTTGAAAGGCTGGACCTTTCAGATTTGGAGGGTCTTCATAGGTTGGATGTTCTTGGAAGACTTGGGTATCTTTGGGTGCACTTCCTTAAAGAGGCTGGACCTTTCAAAACTAGAGTGTTTAAAGATGTTAAATGCTATGAATTGCAAAAACTTAGTTGAAATTCAGGGTTTTGATAGGATGCAGTTTTTGGAAAAGCTGAATATCTTTGAAAGTTTCCCAGGCTCATGTTGCCTCAAGACTCTGAAAGAGTTGGGCATCGTGTCCAACTTGATCAATATGGTATGGTTGTAGAAAAATTGCCGGAAACTGAGAAAAAGCCATTTGATGGACAATAAGATTTTCTGGATGCAAGTCATTAAAACAATACCCAAATTATCTGGAAGGTGACTGTCAGAATTATGATTCCATTCATGCAATGATATATATGCAGTTGAGTCAGAGAAGTTGAGATGATCCATATTTCCTAACAAAGACATGTCAAGCAGGTAAATGATCTTTTTCTATCGAAACATGTTACTCAATTTTCATTGATATTACCTGTTTGCAATTTATTTTAAGATTATTTCCGATTCCTCATTAGTATTTTCTGTTTGACAGTCTTGTTGTTTTTTGTCTAACATAAATTCAAGGAATCCGGGGGAAGATCTTTGAAGTCAATGTGATGCGTCAGCAAAATGTTTTACCTCATCGTGCAGGTAATGAAAATAGATCAGAAGGCCTTATAAGTACATCACTCCTTATCAGTCTTCAAGTAATATTCTTCATCCTCTCATGATTTCAATCATGACTAGCATGTGCAAAACGCAAATGCAGTATGCATTTGATTTGCTTGGACAGCAATACCTGTCGTGTTATTTATTTATTTATTTATTTTTTTTGCAGAAAAGAAGATTTTTAATGTTTGATTGATTCTAGAATGCTGGTATTAATGACATACACAGGCATTTGATTGCATGAACCATAATAATATGACTAACAACTAAATGATGCAATGCTAACTCATTTTTTATATTTTCCTTAATGCCATATGAATTATCTGCAATGTGGGTAATGCATAATAGTTAAAATTTTCCATGTGATGTGCTAAAGGGGAGTTCAATGACATTCTTTATTTGATTTTTTTTTTAATGAAAACTATGGAATATCAATATGCATCCTTAAATTAATATACACTGTTCTAAACACGCAAGCCCTAGACTGTTAAGCAAATCCTAAATTACCACATAATTATTCAAGATGACATGTAAGACTATATGTTAATTTAGGGCATGCTCAAAGGTCTAGCATCTCAAAAACCTTTCCTCTCCCAACCCACTCTTGTCCCCCACCTTCGTCTCTTCCACTTCTGGAGGGGAGGGATTTGATCTAGTCCTCTTCATCCCTCCCCTCCTAGTTGTTTTTCATTTTATTCCTATGTGTTTCTTTCATTACTCTCCCCATCTAGTTTTAGATTTGAGAGTTTTGCTCTCCTCATCTTATATATTGGAGCTTTTTTCTCCTATCTAATTCTAGATTTTGGAGTTTTAATAAATAAGTACCCTCCAATTTCAATGGTGTTCAAAACAGTTTCAGTGTCAAATATGTGATTGTTCAACATGTTTTAGTTCAAAAATTTGGCAATTCGGCTTGCTCTAATTGGTGTCAAATCCAAATTTTTTCAATATGTTTATGTTGTTTGATGATGGTGTTAGAGATGCCAAACCTAACTACAGATGATGAAGATCTAGTCGTGTGCTTATCACTGATTATGTTGTGTAAATCGGTGATTGGCCGCCGATCTTTTCGCTTGGATGCAGTCTCTGCCCATCATGCTTTAATGATATGCCTTGTTGCTTTGATGACGCCAAATCATGCTTTATTTTTGTTTGTTTGTTTTGGAGCTCTACCTTTCCTTCTTGTTGTGACTTAATTAAAATATGCAACGGATGAATGTGTAATTTGAAAATCAAACCATTTAAAATTCAAACTATATAAAGATCATATAATTTTTTTTTTTTGGTCGTATAAAGATCATATAATTTGAAAAGTAGACCGTTTCATATGCAAATCTAAATATTCAAAAAGATGTATTCTTACCTTGCATAAGATCATAATTCAAACGTGGAGGATGACGATACCACCCAGCGGTGCGATGGCAATTGTGAAGTGTGTTGCTTACGACTCACTGAAACGCTTGGCCGTTGGTGATACCTTCGGATAAGAGATGGAGAGACACTGAATATGATGATTAATGGACGCCAAAGGAGAGATCATATATCAATGTCGAACACCGGTGACCACCGTTGTGATGGATGGACTCTGCCGATTGCTACACTTAGGAGAGCAACACTGGTGGAGAGCCGAGATCTCGGACGTGAGACCTCCACAGCACACCTACGGGAGCAATGCGTGGAAGGAAGACTCGTATGGAATAGATCACCGTAGGAGCGCGAGGAGAAAAACTCCACCGAGAGTCTACGCCAAGAGAGGTTCTCTAAGCTATGTAGCACTGATACGGACACGCGATACAACACGACACACCACATGTTATTTCTAAAAAAATAGAGAATTTTGACACGTTTCGATATGTTATATATTAAATATATATTTATATATATGCAAAAATAAATAAATAATAATAAAAAGAGCATAGAATTAATTTATACTAAAAATATTAATCCAACATTTGTTAATATCATTTATTGTTTTAATTTGACAGAGATTGAATGAGAAATTCAAAAGTTGCAAACATAAAAGAGTAAATTTTAAGGAACGTGTCATATTTTCTTACATTTGTCGGAAATTAATGAGATTTCTTATAGTTCCAGATTGAGCTTGGAATTCATGATATAGATTGGCTTGAGCTCCTCTACAAAATAAGGTTCTAGAAAAATGAAAATCCATGACAAGAACTCTCAAAGTACGACCAAAAGAAAATGAAATAACTAAATTCGACATGGGAAATGTGACCAAAAGAGATAACTCGCAAGCCACGCCCGCGATAGGTGAAAAGAAGCCAAAAAAAATCACGACTTTAACTCTGCAGGGGCAACGGAGTGACGCCGGCGAGAAGAGGCGCGTTCCATCGTCACTCACGGGAAGATCAAAATTTATAAATGAGAAACTTGAGAGTGAAAATTTTCTTTTTTCCTCTTTATTTTTGTTATTTTCATTATTTTTTCATATATTTATATTTTGACTCCTCAAGTATTGAAGATTTTTAAAATTGACCCGTGCGTGTCAGAGTCGCGTGTCGGAATTTCGGACTCGCGTGTTGGAGCGTGTCGAGAAGAGTTGATCACGTGTTAGATTTTTCGACACTTGTTGACCGCGTGATAGAGCGTGTCGAACGCGTGTCGGAGTGTCAGACACAACACGAAGGTTTTTGGAGAGTGTCGGTGTTTCTAAGTGTCAGTGTTTCTTAGCCTCTAAGAGAAAATGAGCACCTTGTTGAGGTTGGGCTGAATGAATTGTGCAAAGGCCTTTCCTGAGATGAATAGTCGTGATTTGCAGCGGCGAAGACAGCCCGCCTTTCCTGAGTGCCCCCGAAGTTGGCATCCCTCCCTCTTCGTCTCCTGGAATGGCCTCTAGTTATAGGCGTTGGGATCTTAGGAGATAAGACCGATGATGATTCAATAAACTAAAAATCAGGAGAGAGGGATAACAGATAGCGAGAAGTGAGGGGGAGATCAGTGGTTATGAATGTGAAGAGATCAAATCTTGAAATAAGGAGAGTGGGTGGAATATCTGATGAATACATGAGATAATGGGCTCATTCAATTCAATATTCACTAAAATTTCTCCCAGAATCCACCGCTTGGACTTCGTGTAGTTGACCTCTTCAGAAAGCTCAACCAATGGCCGAGAATGTGATCGTCATTTTCTTAGAATTCGGCACTACCCAAGTTTCCCCTTTTCTAGCTCAATGTGATCCCCAATTCATTTTTAATTTCTGCTTCCCTTAGCTTCCAATCATTTTATCTACATCTCTCATAGTCCGCGGATCCAGCTCTCTCTCTCTCTCTCTCTCTCTCTCTCTCTCTCTCTCTCTCTCTCTCTCTCTCTCTCTCTCTCTCTCTCTCTCTCTCTCTCTCTCTCTCTCTCTCTCTCTCTCTCTCTCTCTCTCTTCATGTTTGCTTTTAAACCTTTATCTCTTTTTACTCATAAGTTATATGATTCCTATCTTATTTTAAAATTTTAGCTCATATTTCAGAGTTACGATTAGATTATTTCAACAACTTTATCCATGTTCCTCTCATTTACTTCCAGGTGGACTGGATCTTTTGTGAACCAAATCAAATTTTGTTTGTTCTTATCCAATCCAAGACTCAATCAACCCAATCCCAATCACCCTTGGGCCCTGATCAAATTCGGTCAAGCCTGGTCAAATGTGGTCAAACTGAGTCAAACTTGGCCTCCCCCTGGTCAAGATAGGTTTGGAAGTTCCCTGCAACGTGATTGATGCAAATAAGTTTAATCTTTAATATTATTAGTACCTAAATGCAATGTTAGAGAATGCATAATGCCAAATATAATTTTCACATTATTATTTAGGGGTCGGGAGACTTAATAAAATAGCCAAAATTGAGGTGCTAGATATTCAAGAAAATTACTTTTCTTCTGTGCTGGTATTTGTACTAAGGCTAGTTATAGATTATGAAACACCGACACTTTTTAAGAGCTTTCATGTCGTGTTGGACACTTCGATACATATTTGACACTCTCAGATACTCAGTGAACATGTGTCGGAAAATCGGACACCCGATCAACTTTCTTGACACTCTCCGATACTCGAGTCGGAATTTTGACATACAAGTTTTCGACATGTGATTTGTCAATTTTAAAAATTCAATAAATGAGAGGTGAATATATGCTAAAAGGCTATCCCTGAAGGGCTCGAACGGGAGTTGTTCGCCCAATGTGGGATGCATACCTGCAGGAAATTTACTCTCCCTCCCTGGTTCTAAGTCTAGGTCCATTCATGGTATCAGAGCCATGAATGGACCTAGACTTAGAACTGGGAGGGAGAGTAAATTTCCTGCAGGTATGCATCCCACATGGGCGAACAACTCCCGTTCGAGCCCTTCGACAGCCTTTAGCGAAAAACAACTCAGCCCTTTAGTTCAGAGCCTAGAGACACCCAAAGATGCCAGGATGGAAGCGTTTCTAATTTATCCAAGCTGCATTTCTCGAAGGATCTTACCAAGCTAGAGAAGAAGAAGAGATTTAGAAAGCCATGGAGAGTTTTTCACAAAGGCACATACTTTACTTTAGGGGACTCTGCCCAACACAATACACCATCCTCGCCTTATATAGGCGAAATGAGGTCACAAACAACAAACAAGGACCAAGCTCATGGGTCCGGGTACAAACAGAGGCATCCGAAACTTTCGGGAGGAAATTATTCATACACTATGAACAGTACATTCCCTAGCCTAGTGCTACAGTAAAAGTGAACAGTGACTTTGCTACAGTGAAATTGTACGGACTCATCGGTCTCGTCTGTCACGGGCATTGTAGCTATAGACTGAGTCTGAGTCATCTGAGCTGTCTTCTAGGAGATGGGCCTCGTATTTTTGCTGAAGGGCTTCAAGATCTTTAGGTGAGAGGATTTGATTCAGCCTTCTTGATGAGGATGCCTGTACATGAGCCCAATGGGATGCTTCTTCTTCTGCCCAGTTTATATTTTCACTTGTAGTGTTGGCCGGAAAACCTGGTTGGGGCCAGTTGGATGGCTGTGCATAGTAAGATGTGTCCATGTCTTGGAATGAGGACGAAGACGCTTGTTCGTAGGGATTCTGGGACAGAGGACCTCCAAAGCATGCATAGGGGTCTTGAGTGGCATAGGGGTCTTGAGTGGACTGGTCAATATCATCTTCATTTGTCAATTCATGCTCTTGGGATGATGCAGCTTGTCTGTACTGGCTGAGTGCTTTCTTAGCTTTTGGTGCTAGGTCATAATGATCCCACGTAGTGGGTGCATTATTCCAGATTTCTTCAGGAATGGTTTTGTTTTCTTGGCATAGGATTCTCTGGAGTTCTCGATACTCGTTTTCACAAAATCTAACAGATCTTGGATAAGATTTGTGAATCCGAGCTTCTCGGCTGTTCAAGTGAGGTTTATAGGATGTGGTTCCTATTTCGAGTGGTGCATCAAGAATACTACAATTATTTCTGCAAAAATTTCATGGACGTCGAAAAAACAGGACGGTGTGAATTTCAGGATTTGGTGTCATGGTTCTCAGTTCCTTTTCTAAGTCTTGTTTCCAGCATGTAGGATGATAGAACCAATTAAGAAAGTTTAAGAGATTCTTATCACTTTCTTTTTCTATGTTTCTTCCGAGCATGAATATCCGTGCGAGGTTAGCAACGAATCTTCTGGTGGGGATTTCAATGGCTATTAAGTACTTATTGGTTAAGTACCATAACAGCGTTTTGAGCTGATTAGGGAAATCATCTTCTTTCCAGATAAGAGGATGAATGAAAGGATAATTGAAATTTAACCCAAAAGGATAAAGAATCGAACATCCATTGAATCTGAATAAGTCCGTGCGGCACTGCCACATGAGGTTCTCCAGGTTCTCAGTAAGACTGTCATTCTAAATATGCTGAATAATCTCCTGGGGAAATTTCCAGTTTGGCAAGTCTTTGATCTTCTCAATCTTGTATTTCACGCCATGATTGAGCATATGGAAAGCGGGTCTTTTGATGTACATATTGATTTCAGCTGGTGCTTTGGGTCTTGATAGAAAATCAGCAAGTACATTTTTCTTTCCAGGAATGTGTTTGGTTTCGAAAGAGTATTTTAAGAACCATTCAGCCCATCTAAGTAGTTGAGGGTTTGGAATCTGTTTCTGTTTAAACTTGGTCATCTGGGGAAAAGATGCCATGTCTAATTCGACCAGGAAGTGATGGCCGATGAGATGAAACTCAAATTTTTTGATTCCATTTTTTACTGCTAGGATTTCTTTGAAAGTGGAATGGTAATGCATTTCAGCTTGGGAAAACTTTCTACTTTTGTGGGCACAAAGAAGTTTCTTACCATCAATTTCTTCGAATAGGACGGCTGCCTAGTATTCATCACTGGCGTCAGTTTGGAGAATTCTTTTGCCTGTTGATGGTATTTGCAATGGCGGGAGATTCGCATAATCTCCTTAAGCTCACGAATGCCTTAGTCTGAGTTTTTCCCCAAGGTGGGGAGTTCTTTTTCAGCATGGATTGCAAGGGAATCAGGAGCTTTGCAATATTTGGGACAAAATCGCTGAGATAATTAATTATCCCAAGAAATTGCTGAACTTGTTTTGTCGTGAAGTTATCTTCAAGAAACTTCAATAGTTTTTAAGCGATATGTGACCCTGGATAATATGTCAGAACCGCTCCGATCCTTTGTCCAGTTTTTCCTCAATGTTCCATAACCACAAAGATTTTTGGATTTAGCCTTCCCAATAAAGATCTGATAATTGGATGGGATATCATGACTCAAATCTCTCAACTTCGAATCATTCCTGGAAAAGGTCTTAGATATAGAGACCAATTCTCTGAGTTTGTTAATATTCAAAAACTCTTTTCCATCCAAATGAGTTTATTAGATCCAATTATGCAGAAGTTGTTAGAATCCTGTTCGGAATCCCATTCAGAATTCGCTCAAAAATGTTCTCATCCCTTATGGGAAAATTCTGAATTCTTTGTCCACCTCCCTTTCAAGAAAAATGAAGATATCAATCCAACCAAGGTGAGTCATACGGGAATGAAGCCAGAACACTTGGCTCTAGCCCAAAGAGAATACTCAGAATTATTGCAGCAAGGCCTTATTGAAATTTCTGATTCTCAATGGGCTTATGAAGCTTTTTATGTCAATAAACGTACTGAGCAAAACAGAGGAAAAATGAGATTGGTAATCAACTATCAACCTCTCAATCTTTTTCTCCAAGATGATAAGTTCCCTTTACCATCTAGAGATTCTCTCTTTAGTGGACTAACCAAGGCCCATATCTATTCCAAATTCGATCTTAAAGCCGGATTTTGGTAATTGGGTATTCATCCTGAAGATAGATCCAAGACAGGATTTTGTATCCCAAACCAGCACTTTCAGTGGAAAGTTCTTTCTTTTGGTTTAAAGGTAGCATCATCCATTTTCCAAAAGGCCATGTGTCGTATTTTCCAACCACTTTTGTCAAGTGCAGTAGTGTATATTGACGATATTCTGCTCTATAGTCCTGATGAACAATCACACTGTCAACTCCTTGAGCAATTTGCAAAAATTGTAAAAAAGCATGGCATTATGCTTTCTCAAAGGAAGATGAATATTGCCCAGACAGAGATTGAATTTCTTGGTATGCACCTCAACAAAGGTACATATTAACCAGGGCCACATATCGCTCAAGAATTATTGAAGTTTCCTGAAGATAACTTCACGACAAAACAAGTTCAGCAATTTCTTGGGATAATTAATTATCTCAGGGATTTTGTCCCAAATATTGCAAAGCTCTTGATTCCCTTGCAATCCATGCTGAAAAAGAACTCCCCACCTTGGGGAAAAACTCAGACTAAGACAGTTGCTGAGCTTAAGGAGATTATGCAGAATCTCCCGCCATTGCAAATACCATCAACAGGCAAAAGAATTCTCCAAACTGACACAGGTGATAAATACTGGGCAGCCGTCCTATTCGAAGAAATTGATGGTAAGAAACTTCTTTGTGCCCACAAAAGTGGAAAGTTTTCACAAGCTGAAATATATTATCATTCCACTTTCAAAGAAATCCTAGCAGTAATATATATATATGAAAAAATAAAATACAATAATAAAAAATAAATGGAGAAAGAAGAAAAATCTAGTTTTCTCATCTCTTCGATTCTCACTTCATATGATACATAATTCAACTCTTAAGCTTTTTTCTCCTCTTCCAACATATCTAACATGCGAGTCCAGAATATAGATCGCTTGTTTTTTTCTCTAAGTTTTATGAATTATTGAAATAGACTTGAATTTATCAAATTGAAATAATGAATTATATTAATAAATAACGGATTAATGTTATTAATGTATATTCATTATAGGATTATTTATTTATTTATTTATGAATTTGATTCAAATTAATTTGATTGAAATAATCATAAAAATGATAATTTATTATGTATATATAAAAATATATATTTAACGTGTTCTAACGTGTAGGAATTCTCTATTTTTTTTAGAAACGATCGTCGATGTGTCATGTCGTGTCGCGTGTTGCGTGTTAATATTGGTGCTACTTAGGTTTCTCTAGAAGCGAGTGATGAGAATTTAACACTTGGATCTTCCCTCTGTAACACCTATCTCTCTCTTTTTCTCTTGAAAAAGCAACTCTTTGAATCAATTTATGAATGATAAATTGTGACTTTTCCAGTGAACCACCACACTTCATAACCACATTAATGCTCCATTTGTTTCATGAAAAATAAATAATCCGGGTCATTTATATCGCCTGAAATAATTAATCAATAAAGAATATTTCATTATTTACAATAATTTATGGCAAAATATTTTCGAAATCGATAAAAAAAATTTCATTTATTCAATTTTGTAAGTAACACACAATTATTATTATTTTTTAAAAAAACTATTCAAATCATTTATTTTTTGCGATTCAAATGCACCCTAAATTGAGGAAATTTTAGCAAATTTTGCCAATGTGCCACAATTCATGACCGACTAACTTCACAATCTAGAAGTTTGCATTGATGGTCTCCTCTAATGTTAGTATTTCATTGATTTAAAAGGAAAAGTTCTTACCATTATTTATTTATTTATTCATTTTGAGAATTAGTATATTATATCTATTTGAAGCTACCACTAATATGAGAATGATGCATAATTATTTTCATATAAGAGGAGTAGCAGCCGATCTACCTTATGAATGGATAGATAAATGTGTGGATTTCTGTGATTATTTTTTAACAGGGAATTATGAATAATAAAAAATTTTAGATAAAGAAAAGGCAATTCGGATAGACGGCCTCTTCTCGCTTATGTTAACCATTTTTTTAAAACCAAAAAAGACTTCTTGCTTGTATCACAAACAATCGAAGGAACCCATATATAGATGGATATTTTTTGTTGAATGAAGTAAAGTAAAAAAAAAAAAGCGAAATCTAAGAAAGAAAAATATAAGGAAGATAAATAAAATCATTTCTACACAATTGAATTATATTTGTTCAATACACTGTTGTCAATATGAATAGTTAGAACATATACAATAAAAAAAAAAGTATAAATAGAGTAAAAGAAGAGGAAGGGAGTGAGGAAAGTATAGTAGGGAAAAAAAAAAACTTATACAAGGCTATATACAAATCACCCACACTCTCTTCTTTTGTATTTCATTAATTGACTTTCCTTTAATTAAGACGAAATTCTCTAAAAACAAACCCCCGCTTTCTTTAAAATATCATAAACAGTTTCTGTATGTTGAGCACATTTTTCAAGAAAAAATAGAATAGTATACGTTCAATTATTTATGAGATCATAAAAACCCACTTTCCAAAGATCTCTTCCTTCTCTTCGGATTGAACATCAGTTGCAACAATTCGATAAACAGCTCATTGAGATAAACATAGATAAACTAGAACCTGCCTAGGAACGTATACGAAGCTTTCTCTTCGTACAGCTCGAGAAAATAGAAGATTTGCCTATGTATACAATTCAGCCTCATGAAAACCTTATATTCCCTAAGGAGGTTCTATCCCGTGGAAATGCTATTTGATGGAACTTTAGCTTTAGCTAGTTGTGACCAAGAAACCACCGGTTTTGCTTGGTGGGCTAGGAATGCATCGACTTATCAATTTATCCAGTAAATTGTCGAGGGCAATAACTAGGAGTTCGGTTCAAGTATCATTTGTTCAGTGTAATGGTGGTGACACGAGAAATTTACAACACAACCTGTTGTATGCTTATATCAAGATTCGTAAAAATACAACAACCAATTAAAATATTTTCTTATACAACTTATGTGACCTGATCAACCTATTACCATTTAAGGAAATGATGCAAATGACCCTTAAATTTTGGCATTGAACTTTTAGTTTGTTTAATGTGGTTAATGGATTTTTGGCATATATTCAATTTAGTCCATGAACTATATGAAAAATGTTCATTATTGTCTATGAACTTGAATTAATGAAATGACAACATTAAATATTTTCGAATAGTTTAGGGACTGAGTTGAATATGTACTAAAATTCCAGGATCATTTTGCATGTTGAATTATAGTTTATGAACTATATTGAACAAATTGAAAGTTCAGGGATTACATTATATATTTAGTCAAAGTTGAGAGATCATTTATGTCATTATCTTTACCATTTATTCATTTTCATA
The DNA here is from genome assembly GCA_014182725.1 of Eucalyptus brandiana. Lineage (NCBI taxonomy): Eukaryota > Viridiplantae > Streptophyta > Magnoliopsida > Myrtales > Myrtaceae > Eucalyptus > Eucalyptus brandiana. Next base: position 48,583,006 of record CM024675.1, on the reverse strand, counting down.
CTTGGAGATGATGTGTTACACCTTGTGCTTTGTCAAGTATTGTTGAAGATACTGTTGCCTTGATTGATTGGTTTTGATCCGGATTCTAATTCTAATTGATGTTGATCTGATTGATCTTGATTCGGATTATATTCTAATTGATGCTGATTTGTTCGTCTTTGGGAAACTAGAGTATTGTGTGTTAGGAAATTGATTTTTTCCTTTATTTCGTATATTTCTTTTTCCTCTATTAGTTTGATCCTATGTACTATAAATAGAACTGTGATTGTACAATATTGATTTGAGAAAGCATTATACATTTTCCCAATTCCTGATCGCTCTCTATCATCCAATTCTCTGACATGGTATCAAAGCGTACTTTTTTTTTTTTTTTTTTTTTTCGACTAGCTTCTGCATACTAATTTTTAAGTTCAGCCATAGATATTTATTTTCCTCCTCATCCTTCTCCACACATGACCTATTGAGATTTCTTTTTTGGGTCAGAACACATCCACAAAGGGAGAAGCCCAAAAATCAAGCTTCGAAGTCGGGAACGTCCAAATATTCAAAAGTTTTTCCCAACAATCAAGGTTGGAAAACTGACCTTGGATCCCCAGGGAACTTTGGTAGATGAAGACTAGACCAATGGAGAAGGCCAAGTACAACCCAATGAAGGAGCCCTGCGCACAATTCAGCCCAATAGCAAGCCTCCTTAGCCCAATCCAGGGCAATTTTTTGAGGGACCATATGTTCAATGGATCCCTATTCAGGTCCAACCCACTCAAAATGCTATGGGCCCTATAGAGAGAGCCCATGCAAAAAATAGCAGGCTAGGCATCGAGCCAGGAGGCGGCCCAATATTTCCCACTAAGCGCAACTTGGGATTTGTATCGGGTTGGTCCTACCTAAACCAGAATGGTTCCAGTCTAATAGGTATACCTTACCCAGGTTTTAGACTCGGTTTCTTCCCGTTTGCAGGAACCTTCGACGACCGGCTAGAGTCAAGAGATCCCTTGTACATGACTACCGCCGACTGTCCCAAGCTCTGCTTAATTTTGCAGCAGCTCTCAAGACTGGAGAACTACTCCATTTGGTCCCTTAGAGCTCCAGTGAGCATTAACCACAAAGAACATAGATTCGATAGAACTATCCCCATTTCGGTCGACAAGTGCCTTGCACAACACTAGAAGAAGTGCAACTAGCCAGTTGGGATGTGGATCGGAAATTGTCTCATGCCAGAAGTCACCGTTGGACTTCCCCAAATTGAAAACACCTAAAATTTTGGGGAAAACATATGGGAAATGCACGGGAAGCTTAATTAGGCTAAGATTTTCTCAATAATCCAAGCCTTATCGAAGCTAAAACAAAGAAATATGTCGATTTCTACCATTTTTAATCGGCATTCAACATTATGGAACGAATTGGAGGAAGCCGAAGAAAAATTACAAGGGCCCGAGGAAACCCTAGCTTGATATTGATCAATTAGAGAAAGAGAGAAGGTAACACGCTTTCTGTTGATTCTTGGTGAGAGCTACTTACCTGTTCGTAGCCAAATCCTTGCCACGGAGTTGGTCCCTTCGCTTGGTCAGAACTACAAGCTCACGATGCAAGAGGAGTCGCAGCATCTGGCCTCGTCGGAGTATCGCAAGGTTGGGGACCAAGTTGTCCTCGCGGCCAAGGCAACACCAAACCAGCACTTGCTCATGGCAAGGTCGAGTCAGGACACTTGCAGGAGCTCGGGGGGTAGGGCATCGTAAACCCTAGATCTGGAGAAAGAAGACGACGTTCTTCACTTTTTTCAAATGGATGGGTGTGATTCAATCAGGCCATCCAACAGCTAGGACATGCACAATTAACCATTGGATCGAACGGTTGTTGATCTAATCGCGACATTAGACAGCTCATACAGTCTTGCGTGATTGGACGATCTTGGTTCATACTCACGGTGCCCACATCGAATGGTGCACACCGAACCATGTTAACACCTGCATGGAGGGGATCTAATGGCCAAAATTCTTCCAACAAATTACAAAATTCTAGTAAGGGGAAGGCAAATTTTGTGATTATTGCAAATGTCCTCACCATACCCAAGAAAAATGTTGGAAATTACATGGCAAGCCAAGAGACCGGAAAAAGAAAGAGCGAAATAATTAAGTCATAGCACATGCTAAAGCCCACCGGCCCACTAATAAGGATCAATTCCAACAGATCATGAAAGCTCTAAGCCAGTTAGGAACACAAGATAAAATGGCTAGTTATGTGGGTACTTCTCAATACTTAAGCTTCATTTCAAATAAAGTATAGATTATTGATTTAGGTGCTAGTAATCACATAGTCTATGATTGTTCGTCAGGGAGTGTTCCTTCAACAAAATCTTTCACTGAAGAGGCAAATCTTCGGTTTTATTGTTTGTAATGGGTACTATGTCGCTTTGGAAATGAGGCAACTGATCTAAACTACTAGCAAAGTAAATTGTAGGAAAATAGGAGAAAAGTAAAGGTATGCTTGAAGGTAAAGGTGCAATTAAAGGAAAGATAATGATTGAAAATAGATTGATCAATGTTGATTTGGCAAAAGATGCGTTTACATTAATGCCTCTTCGACTATTTATAATGGTAATCCACAGATAACTGCTTTTTACATATTACCATTTCAATATTTAAAATGCTTGGGAAACCTTAGCTCTTTCTTGATAATTGCTTTACGTTGCTGATATGTTCGCTAGAGCCGACTGTGACATCCTGATTTTTGATCATGTTTAGATTAAATAAAATAAGCTTTTCATCGACGCACCTATGGTCATTTTTCTCTGAGTTGATCACTCACGAGATAACTAATATATTAGGTAAAGCCGTTAAGAGGTAGAAACGCAACGAACTTGAGAATTCGATCAGAAATTGACTACTCGACCGTGCTAATTGGCAATGGTCAATACGCATCATTATAAGTGATTAGAGACCAGAGATATATCGATTCGACAGAAGCATGTAATTAATTTGTGGGTGATTCCACCTTATTGCAAAATTCGTGTCGAATAGCACTAAACTGATTTTTCCGTCGATTCTGTATCCAGTGTCCGTAATTGAAACCTTGAGATTTTTATGACAACCGAGAGTCGTCGATGAGTCAAAGATGCACAAACATGGATCGAGAATTATCCACCATGGGTCAAATGTGATAAAATCTTTAAAAACTATCCGGTAGGTTATGTCACGCTAAAATCGCGTTCGATTGAAATTAACCATGAAATTGAACTCCATTTCGGGAATCGAAAATTCAAGCATGTCATGATTTATTTCTGGGACATCGTCTAATCCTTTAAAGAATTCTTGGCGAGCCTGGAATTTTGGCAGAAAAAACAAAATTTGGCAAATTAAATTCAATAAATTCGGAGGGGCATTTTCAAGTGAAATTTTGGCCTTCAAAATGGATTGATTTGTGAAGTAAATAATGGAAATTCACATGGGCACCTTAGTTGGTGTTTTTAGAGGCCAATTTGGTTTGATTGGTGAGGATTTGGATGGAAATTGGGTGCAAATTCGTGCAGGGTGTTGGCTGGCTGCATTTGGCCTTCAATTTAGCTTCCTTTGGTGAGGATTTGTGAGGAAATTGGCCCTAGGATGACCAATTGACAATGTTGGCTGAAGATAAGGGTGAAAAACCACTTGAGTAGCTAGATGTTTTACCTTGGACACCATTGGCTGCCTTGAAGACTTTGAGACCCCTTGTCCCCCCTTGGTTCCCCCTCTCTCCCCACCTTTCTCCTTCTTGGTCGACCACCATACCCAGTAGACCAGCTTCTGCTTCTAATTCTATTTCAGCTTCTTCTTCTTCCTCAAAGCTCCCTTTCCCTCCATTGTTGAAGCTGCAAACACCTAGGACCAAGCTAGCAGCCTTGCAAGCCACCGCCAGTCTGCCCGAGCTGCCCGCATGCTTGCCAGTTGTCTGCTAGTCCAACCGCGACGCCAGCTCCTTCACAAGCCCGTTCCTAAGCTCATTACCAGCTCATGTGGCTAGCTCACCGTCATGAGTCCCTACGTCCGTCGTGTCTAGCTCCAGCCGCTTGCCTTGTCACCTCCAGCCTTCATGCTACAGCTCCACCTTAACCAGCCGAGCTAGCTTGGTCTAGGACCAAATAGAAGCCAGCTGAGTCGTAAGCCTATCCAGGTCTTTTTTGGCCCCTTTTGAGCCTCCCTTGGCGTCACCGTAGACCCAAGTCTTGGTCGTTGTCGCGCCGCCTTCGCTGTGAACCGGTTTACTTGCTAATCTGGTGAGTTTAGTTAGCTTAGTAGGTTATGTAGTTAGCCTAGGTCAATTACTTTAATTAGTTCAATTAGATGGTTAGATTAGTGTATGAAGATTAATTAGTGGTTTAATTTAAATTTTACAATTTATACTAGGATAGTCGGTTGTCAGAATTTCATGTTGACTGTCATGGTTGTGTTGGTTTGTGCAAGTGAATGCTTGGTGATGATTTTGAATTATTATTTAAAAAATATGAAATTTTGGTATTTAATTAAAAAAATACCAGGTGTCGGTTTTTGACACCGAAAAGGTTTTAAGTACTATATAAAATTGTGAAATTTTAAAATAGAAGAATATCACACTTTAAGGTTCAATTTGACTGTGTGTCCATACACAATTATTTTACTAGGTGTTTTGAATATGAAAAAAAATAGGAAAAGTACATTCTTTGAAATTAAGGCATTTGAGTACAAAACACGATATCCTTAGCTGAGATTGGATGTGCGTGTGATCGTTATTGGAATCTGTCACGATGAGTTTACGCCGGACGATGCTCTTTCGAGAATGTCCCATGTCAACGGATATCGGTTGCAGTGGAGGTTGGGCCGATGCTTATTCGGGAATGCCGTCTAGATGTAGACGTTGCTGAGCCCGACAAAGTAGGACAACACTTGGTTATGCTGGATGATCGCCGACTGTTGAGTTGGCCGTGGCCGTGGCCGTTGGGTCGTAATTAATCGAAACCCTTGAATGAGTGAGATAAGCGCGCTTGATTATGAAACAAAATTGTGTGGCACAGAATGGGACGTGTCATAACGATTTGGCCTTATAAACGGGACCCTTGTGATTGATTGATATGTGGAAAGTGAAGTGTTCCAATTATTGATTGCATGTATTGTATGTATATGAGATATGTGATGTACTGACGTGCAGGGAGGTGTTGAGGCGAAGTAATTTTTATATGGTGCTTGTTTAGGTTGCCTCTAGATGAATTATCTTCCTAATCGGGCTTTAATGTGTAAACTTGCTGAAAAATTGTCTCACCCCATCATGGTTTAAATTTTACAGGTCCTTAGATGGAGGTGCACCACGTTTGTTTTGTGGCCACGGGAGGCGGAGACTCAGCGTATCATACTTCCTATCCACGGGAACCCCAACTGGACTCGTGAGCTTATCGCGACTACCATTTATGTCAATGAGGGCCTACCTCAGTTGGTACCTCACCAATTCAAAGTATGGTTTCGTCATGGGCCCAATGATGTTTGGTAGGGTCCTTTTGATGGCTTCGACGAACCTGCCATCGATGATGAGTACGTGGTGGATCTTGACCCCATGCATGATGTCAATATTATAGCTGATATTGAGGCAAACTAGTTGCCTGAGGGTGAAGAGCCTGTAGTATAGGTAGCTGATTCTCTAGACATCGACATCTCTCATGGTATTGTGATAGATCCGGATCCCAAGTAGGTAAGGTCCGAGATAGGATTAGCCTGGTAGTATCTTTTGGTTTTAAACTTTTGTATATAAACTTGATGTGTTTATAAAGTGTGGCTTGTGTTAATTGGTCATCATGCTTTTTTATCCCATGTTGATTGTTGTTTGGAGATTGTTTATTTCGCTTCCGCATGTGCATAAAATGAATGGGTCGGTGACGTGTCTTGGGAACGTCGGGGTTCGAGGTGTGACACCGACTCCTGTAATTGTTTCTATTCTTATCTCGCCAGTTTCGGTAATTTCCTTTGTCGCATTGTTCGAGACCCCCATTTGTCAATTGTTGGCATTCTAACTCACTCTCTATGGACTCCCGTGTATTGGGCCTGCTCCATTCATTCCGACTTCCGAAGCCGAATAAGCTAATTTGGGCGCCAACAAATACCCTCTTTAAAAGATTAATTCTTTTAACCACATTAATGATTGCACTGACCGATGTTATCATCCCGTTCCTCGTGCATTGTTACTTCAGCTTCCTACGTAAGTTGGTGCTTTTTTTAGGGTTTTCAAATCCACGTCATTTTTTAATATCTCATTTCTGCTTTTTCCTATGTAATCACGTGGTTCTTGACTTTTATCTTGTCGCTTTCGACGCCATTCAAGCTCGTTTTCAAGATTGAATTATTATCCCTTCTCTTTGTTGTCTTCAACCTTCTCGGTTCCCTTCTGGTCCTACCATATCTTGATCGTATGACCTCAACCTTCTTTCTCGTTTCGAACAAATCCAGTCGTCGGAGCATGCCAACAATGTCCTCCTATCACCTCAAAGCTCTATAGAGGAAGCAGCTGATGAGATCATCCTTAGTCCCTGTTTGCGGATATTGATTCCTCCTCCCTTTCTTGCCGAATGTTTACCTTGGCATGTGGAGGAGCCGCCCCGTTTCAAAGGGACCATCTTTTAGAGCATGTCTTGATACCTGCTTCCCAAAAGCTCAGGGTGTTTACCCTTTCGACTGCACTTTCTTCAATTGGTACTTTAGGCTGAAGGCTGTCAAGAAGGAGGTGTGGCGCAAGGCTCGAATTGACAAGACTTTGGAGTTCTGTACCTTTGATTGGAAACCTTAATTACAAGCTCTTGAGTAGCCTCATAGCTTTTGGTCGTCGTATGTTCACTGTTTCTTCTTTTAAGTCAAGCCCTATATCAGTAACCCTCCTCGACGTGTACGCTATTATAGGTTTGAGTCCTAATGGTGATGATGCTAATGCTGTTGATCCTTCGGCTTTTGACTTCTTCAAAAAAGGTATTGACCTTTCTTACACCGACTCCCAAAATACCTATGCTCGTGGGACAGGAGATATGGAGGATGAGGAACATGTTAGTGTTTTTGTTCTATTGGCTGTCTAGATTCATTTTTTGTCACCCTTCCCTTCAAGTAGGTTGGGAACTCAAGGGTTTAGCTTTTTATCTTTTTCGAGGTAAGCATATAACCATGGGCCGTCTTGATCTTGTTGCCCTTTACCATGGCCTAGGTTTCTTATTTGTTGCCACGTGTCCCTATCTCTGGGGTTTTCCATGGTCCTTTCTGGATCCTCCAAGCATTGGTTAGGTTGTATTTTATATCCCTTTTTTTCAGATGCCAAAGTCCCTCTTCCATTAGGGTCTAAATCTGAGCCATTCTATCTCAAGAGTAAAGGAGCGCAATTGTTAAGCTTCCGTCTTCACCCCTCTCCCGAAGGATCATCGTTTTTCTAGCATTTCCCTCATTGGTTCCACTATCATTCTCTGAATATCGATGATTTTTACCCACTTTCAAGCCCAGATTTCTCCTCTATCTTTAATTTTGGCCAATCTAAGGACAACCAAAAATTTTGGCGTTCTGTCTTAGTTGTGTCTAACCTAACATTAAGGCTATCGCTGAAAGGGAAACTAAAGTCAGACGTGGAAGTTTACTCCCCTTAGTTCTGCGCTCGGCAACTTTGGCTTAACTTAGGGCATTCTAATTGTGGCTCCTTACTCTATCGTATTTCCTTTTGATGAGAAGCACCTTTTTGGGGTGACTAAATCGTCTGATCTTTTCATTTGCTGCAGCCACACAGTTACCAGTAAAATACTTCCCCACTTCACAATCAAACCGTTCACCTCAGCCCTTAGTGTTCTCAAGAGTTTGACCGTTTGGTGGAGGATCTACCGAGATTCCCATTTTATCAAAGACTTCGACTCCATCCTTAGCAAGATCGTCTCCAAAAGTCACCCTACTGATATTGCCGATCCTTCGTCCAATCTACTTGCCTCTCCAACTCATCGGGCGCCGAAAAGAACGTGAGAATCTGGTATTTTCTTCTCTCTGACATCATCGATGTGGCACCATTCTCTTGCTGATAGCTCTACATCTTCTATTCCTCTTACTGCCGAAGTTTCGCTATCTGCCCCGATCAACATCAATGACTCTCCAAGTCCTGCAACTCTCCCTATGTCAGAGCACGCTTCTTCATCTTCCGACAAAGCCAGCGGATCCCCTTCAACACCGGGAGAAATCCCACTGGGACCGATCCTTCCTCAAGAACCCATTTCTCCCACTGCTAATGAGCATGATCTTGTTGAACGCTAAGGAGAATCAACCTTATCACCAGCCCAGGAAAACTTAGAAGTGAATTCACCTCTTGCTCTGAGTTCCTTTCCAGAAAGAAGAAGTGATCTTGCTGCTGCTCCCGTCTCATCTATTGTTGCTTCGGATTTTTCCCAAAAGTTGCCAATCGCTTTTATTTGTGTCAACGAAGAAAGGAAATCTATTTTATCTCTAACTCGAGACTTCATTTTCTCATCATCCGCTCTAGTGACTTTGAAATTTGTCTTTTCACCAGCCGTTACTTTAACTGCGATTTCACCATCCTCCATTGCCATGTTGCTATCGAGTGGGTCAGAGTAGAATGCTCCTATTGACGTAAGTTCGGCTCTCATTTTGTCTTTACTCTGTTTACTATATTGCTTCTAATGTCTATCTTGTCAGATTCCCTACCGTGAATCTCGCGTGAACCTATTCCCAAAATCATCGGGTCAACGACCCAACTTGACCCGAGGAAAGTGTCTCTTCCTGCCTCTGACGCCATCGAGAACGTCAAGCGAACTCTTCGTAAAATTACCCGGACGCCTTTTATTGGCCCCTTCGAATTTAGTCTAGAGGAACTTCCCAAGCTCATCCTCGAAGAACAACTCCAATTATTGCTGAAGATATCTGGAGGAGGCCTCATTGGACTCTTTGGTCACCCTCCACTCGAGGTACAAGTTAAAAAGCACTTATCCAATCATTCTATTCTGATCCTGCTTTTATTAAGCACCGTGCTTTCCGAATCAGTCGCAATAAATACCTTCCTATCTTTCTTGAGAGTTTGGACCCCGTCAAGAAGAACAGCGATCAGCTCTAGTCCTTGGTTCTTTCAGAACGCAGGGTCAAGGCATTTACTGAAAGCTCAGAAGCAGAAGGTTGAGTTAGATCATTTCATGCAGTCACATCTAGTTATGATGTAGACCAAGCTTCAATTGAAAAGAAACATTCTAAATCTTGAAGCTCAGCTTGCCGAGGAGCGTTGCAAGCTTTTGTCTCATCAACTAGATAAGACTGACACTTGGTGCTTATTGAGCAATGAAGCTGACAAAGCAGCAGAACAATTTGAGGAGTCCAAGAAGTCTATTGCTACTTTGGATCATCAGATGATGATGCAGCCCAAGCTTCTAGCTCAGAACTTAGCTTGTGACAAGGAATTTTTGTCCTTTTGTTCTATAGTCAAGCGAGAATGCTTTCGCCCCTAACTTTATTATGTTTGAACAGATGTAGAATCCATTAGCTTTGCAAATTCCCTTTTGTTCTTGAACATGTGTTTCTCCATGATTGGACATGTTGACGGATGCTTCGCTTTCCCGTGCTTAGGCTTATGATGGTATTTTCTCACATGCTGCTCAGTTTCTTCATTCACGTTCCCCATGACCAATGCAGAACTGCTTTATTTTCCACGTTCTTCATTGTTATCTTACCAAAATGTTTGCTACCTTTGATAGTTTCTCTTCTATTTTTCTTATTTAATGGCATCAACTGTTTCTTTTTATTGCCCCCTTTGATCTCCCCTTGCTTTCTTTTATGCCATGGCTCCGTGCACTAGAGCTTCTTACAAGGACGTGTTGGGAAAATATGGTTTCGAATTGGGTAGAACAATGGAGACGGATCTTTAGAGTACTGAAGTCGGACTTTGAGGTGTGATATCACTTTCTTTAAGAATTTATTTGCCTCACAACGTTGCTAATGATTATCGGCAAATTTCCTCCAAGATACAATAAAGTCTCAAATGAGAATACTAGATAGCAATTATAGTATTTATCAAGGGTCTCTTTAAGAAACAATTGAAAATATAGCTGTAGTTTTTTCATAAGGAAGGCTCAAAATGATAAAAATGATCACACACACCTCCTTCCAAAAATTGACTTGTATATATATAAAATAGTCTTAAAAAATGTAGGCAACTCTTCATGAAAATTTGGGAAAATGAACAAACGTATCCTTTCAAAAATTGCCCAAATGAACAAAGACGTCTATTCGGAAGAAGTTGAAAGAACAAACAATTGCAACCCTTCGGGAAAAGTTGCAAACTGAACGAGTATATTTTTCAAAGGTTGTCTTGAAAAGACACAAACAAAAATTCGGAATAATAATTTTTTTTAATAAATAAAATTTTGAATTTTTAATTTTTAATAATTTCAAAAATTCTCAAAACCAAAAAAACAACATTTGAATTGATTAAAGTTAATAAGATAACCGTACGAAAGAAAAATAAAATAACAAAGGGGTTAATGCTAATTAAACCTAAAATAACAAATGGGTTAGTGCTAATTAAACCGTGGGCGCGCTAAGTGTGCCAAAATCACGCAATTATTCACGCACCCGCACGTGGGTATGGTAGGGTCTAGCCCACACCCAATCATTCTTTCAGGTATACAAAGGAAACCCCACACTTATTAAGTGGCCAACTTCCTTCCATTTTTCCTATGTGGGACAAGGAAAATGCACTTAGTTTGTTTTTACAAACAAACTCCCAACAATCCCCTACTTTGTTTGTAAAACAAAGATTTCAAAAATTTAAATTTTAAAATCGTACAGCCAAAATTTCAGTAAGATTAATATACATTCGTAAATGTCTCTTTCAAGTTAAACCTTTACTTAGTGCAAGTATATCAAGGCTCTATCAAAGTGACAAGTAGCTTAGCTTTAAATTTGTACTTTTATATAATAGAACCGGACATATCGCACATACACTAACATCTGGTATCAGTGAGAAGTTATATATTACTATTATGGCCTTGTGCTTGATCTTGTTTCATGAGCTCTCTAGAAAGCAACCCTCACTTTCGTAAGAAGCGGTACCGCTTTTAAGCTCATATAGGTGAAGTATCTATCATGTGTTTCTATTACTATTGACACATTACAAGTTTGTATTATACTTCATTAAGAATTCAATCCAACCTACAAAACATAATAGACAATATTGACTTCTCATATTAGAGCTACGTCAGTATCAAATAATCACATTCAATAACTTATTCTTACCTATTAAACCTTGTAACTAGTGATGTTCTAGAAAAAGGTCGGGTTAACATTATTGGTGATTTCAATTAAAGAGTTTCATCTCTATTCCTTGTGAGGTCATTATCACCATGTGTCTTGGTAAAGCCTTCGTCAATGGATCGGCAATATTATTACTTGACCTCACGTAGACAATTGTTATGGTACCATCTTTAATCAATTGTTTCACATATTCATGTCTTAGACTAATACATCTAGACTTACCATTATAGGTGCTATTATAGACTCTTGCCAAAGTAGCCTGACTAACACAATGGATAGAAATAGGAGGCATAGGATTAGGCCATAATTTGATATCTAACAACAAATCTTAGGCCATAATTTGATATCTAACAACAAATTCCTAATTCATTCAGCATCTTTTCTAGTTGCCGCTAAAAAAATAAATTCAAATTCCATTGTTGAGTGAGTTATACATGTCTGTTTCTTACTTGTCTAAGATACAGCACCTCCAGCTAGTGTGAAAATCCATTTAGAAGTAAAACGCTCATCTCCCACACTTGTAATCCAATTAGCATCGGTGTATCCTTCTAATACAGCCGGATAATTATTATAGAATAACCCTAAATTTTTAGTTTTTTTAAGATAACAAAAAAATCTAGTAATAGTTCTTCAATGTTCTGTACTTGGATTACTAGTATACCTACTCAACTTGCATACATAATAAGCAATATTAGGTCTAGTACAATACATTGCATACATTAAAGACCCTATAGCACTTGCATATTCTAATTGTGCTACCACTCTACCAGTAGTATGATTTAATTTAATATTGGAATCAAATGGAGTACTTATTTCCTTGAATCCAAGATGTTGAAATTTATTTAATAATTTTTCAACATAACTACATTGGCTTAAAGAATAAATTCCATTATGCTTTTTAACTTTAATACCTAAGATAATATCTACTTCACCAAAATCCTTCATTTTAAACATGGAAGTTAGATACTTCTTAGTCTCAATAATTCCAGTTATATTCGTTCCAAAAATAAGCATATCATCAATATACAAACACACTAAGACACCATAGTCTTTAGTGAATTTAGAATATATACACTAATCAGCACTATTGTTGATGAAACCATTTGACAATATGTCCGAATTAAAATTTTCATGCCACTGCTTAGGAGCTTGCTTAAGCCCATAAAGAGACTTAATCAATTTACATACTTTTCTTTTATTTCCAGGAAGAATGAAATCTCCTTGTTGTTCCATGTAAATCTCTTCATTTAAGTCTCTATTTAAGAAAGCAGTCTTAACATCCATTTGATGAACACAAAGATCATAAATGGAAGCTAGAGCAAAAATAACTCGAATAGAAGTTATAAGTGTAACGAGAGCATACGTATCAAAATAATCTATTACTTCTTTTTGTTTATATCCCTTGGCTACAAGCCTAGCTTTAAAGGCTTGAATAGAACCGTCAAAATGATATTTCCTTCTAAAAACCCATTTGCACCAAATATGTTTTAATCCTTTCAGTAAATCTACTAATACCCAAGTATTATTGGACATAATTGAGTCAATTTCATCATTCACAGCTTCTTTCCAAAAAGAGGCATCTCTAGAAGACATAACATCATCAAAGCTTCTAGGATCATCTTCTAAATTTAATACTAAATGATATTTATTTATCACGTTATGGTCTTCATTTTCTTCAACAAGAAAAACATGAGTAATAAAATTAGGACCTAAGTCTTTTAGTTTCCTAGCTCTAGTACTTCTCCTTGGTTCAATCATGTCTTTAGAATCATTCGTTTCTTTATCTTGAGAATCCTTTTGAGTTTCCATAGATTTTGAGTTATTTTCAGTAATTTCAGAACTTGTAAAACATTTATTCTAAAAAAATTCAACATCTCTTGATTCTACAATGACATTGGACTCTAAATCGAGAAGCCTATAAACTTTACTGGTTTTAGCATACCCAATGAAAACACTTTTGATAGCTCTAGGACTGAGCTTTATTTTCTTAGGATTTGGTACTCAGTAGTATGCCAAATACCTCCACACTTTAAGATATTACAAATTTGGTTTTCTACATTTCCATATTTCATAAGGGGTTATGTCATTTTTCTTGGAAGGTATTCTATCATGAATATAGCATGCAGTAAGTAATGCTTCTCCCAAAAGATTAATTGGTAGCTTTGAATTTGAAAGCATACAATTAACCATTTTTTCAAGAGATCGATTTTTCCTTTCAGCCAAACCTTTTTGTTGTGGAGTATATGGAGCCGAAACTTAATGAATAATACCATGTTCTTCATAAAATGAAGAGAATTAATGTAAAAAATATTCTCCACCTCTATCTGATCATAGATCTTTGATTTTCTTTTCTAATTGATTTTTTACTTTGGTCTTATATTTCTTAAACATGGTAAATACTTTGTTCTTCGATCTCATGAGATAAACATATAAAAACCTACTGCAATCACCACAAAGGTAATAAAATACCTTTTACCTCCACGTGTTAGCATACCATTGAATTCACATATATCACTATGAACCAAATCCAATAAATTCGAATTTCTTTTAACACTAGGAAATGGTTTCTCGGTAAGTTTGGACTTAGCACATATTTCACATTTATCAAATTCGACATTGAAATTTATCAAGTCTAACTTTTTCACATTCTTCAAATAACAAATATTTATATGTGTCAATCTACTATGCCATAAAATTGAAGACCCAATAGTATAAGTAGAACTAGCAATATTATTATTGAGTACTCAGTTGATATATGCTATCATTGGCATAACCCTTTCCAATAAATAGCCCATTCTTCGACAGGATAACCTTGTCGAATTCAAACAAAATCCGAAACCTTCTCTTACAAAGTAAATCAATTAAAACTAGGTTCTTCATAATTTCGGGTATAAATAACACATTAAGAAGAGTAATCTTCTTTCAAGAAGTGAAGTCTGTCACGCCCCGATCCTCGGGCACGCACACATCCTTCTACTTGGTCGATTTTAAAGTGCGATATCCCAGGACAACGTATCGCCGACCCTTTCTTTTTATTACGCATGCGGAAGCAGTTATAAATCCCCAGACAATAAAACAATGGGATAGGAAAGCAGGCCATATTTTTTCATATTGAAATTCACAACCACACTTTCATTAACAGCACAACTTATAGCATATTTACAATACTATTCACAACATAAAAGTCTCACACCTATCTACACCAAGACAGGGTTCACAAAAGGGATGGGATCTCAATCCACATCGGGTTGTACTCAAGATCCCTCTCGGATCATCTTCTACTTCAAAATACTTTCTCCCCTTCAGGTTCTTCCTCCTCAGCTTTTCCTCAGGGTCCTGAAATAGTTATTCAATAACCAATGAGACCACGTCTCAGCGAGTCCTACCCACTAAGACCCGATTAATAAACCAATACGCCATACGGTTGCCTAAGCACAACACGAGTCAGAGGACTTACCTTGGCCTCAATTCCAACCTGCAATTCAAGGTTAAACACAGATATTTTCACGGCATCTGATCAAGCACTGGTCAATCGACTAAATCGATTACATGTCAGTCAGACCCTCTCTGGGTCATTCCCACTCATACCACGATCTCCCAGTGGTGTACTCTTTCACCAAATCACATGTGTTTCTCGGGCGTCGTTTTCGCCAATGACATACCGATCACTGACACCGTGCGTTCTTTAAGGCGCCGTTTTGACCAGTGATATCCTCGATCATCGAACCACGTGTCCTTTCTAGGGCGCCGTTTTCGCCAAGGTGACATCGGCTATAGGCAACACCGTGAGTTCTTTAAGGCGTCGTTTTCACCAGTGATATTTCCTTAATCACCGAACCACGTTTGTCTATAAGTCATTTACGTGCGTTCTTTAAGGCGCCGTTTTCGCCAGTGATACTTTCAATCACCGAACCACGTATGTCTAATAACATCGTACCTGATTGGTCTCAGCCAATAACATTCTCAGTTATCTCTCATCATTCTCTCTACTATATAGCCCATCAACGTACTGGCGCTATATTTTCATGCTCGGCCAAGCACCAATCAAATATTCAATCACAAACAATTTAGGACAATTCCTAAAATTTCACAATTAATTCAATTCCACACAACGTAGAGCTCAAATAAATAAACGGTCTGCACCACGACAATCGGCACGAAATTCCGGTCACTGGCCATCCCGGTTGAATTTCCGGAAAAATAATTAATTAAATAATTAATTTCGAAAAATAAATAAATAAACATTAAAAATCCAATTTAGGCCCATATTGCCTTATTGGAGCCCGAAACGGGTCGGGAAAAATCCCGAGATGCATTCAATAAATAACCAAACATTTGTACTTGCTAATAGCTAGGTCTAACCACCTAACATGCATCATTAAGTCACTAAATTAATTACTCCAACCTAATCTAACCACCTAAGTGCATGTAATTAAATCTAACCAACCCTAAGGCATAATTAGCAAACTAATAAAGCATTAGTGAGTAAAACTCACTTGGAAAAAGCGGGGATCGAATCACCGCGACGGCTACGCGATGACGGCCGAAATCCAAATTTTCGGCGACACCGGCGGGCTTGGACCGGGCCTTGGACTTGGCCCAACAAATCTCAGCCCAATTGAGATTTGTTCTTGCACTGGAATGGGCTGGGCCTGCTGAATTTCTGGACTGAACTAACTTGGTCTTCAAATTGTGGACTGAAATTAGGCTGCTCTTAATCAACTTGGGCTGGCTTGAGGGGAATTGGGCTTGAAAATGTCAAACTGCAGGCTGTTATTGGGCCACCGAAATAATCAATTGCTGGGCTGAAGTTGTTGTAGGCTTCAAGTGGCGTGGGCTACTCAAATGAGATGGGCCTCCAATTCGCTGGAACTACCGCTGGGCTCACTGGAGCTTCGGTGTTGCTGTTGTTGACCGACTCAAGAGAAGACTCGGACGCGTGGAGCTGAGGGCAAGCTGAAGGAGTCCGCACGGCTGAAGACGTTGGACTCGGGCTTCGTGGAAGTTGGTCAACCAGGGCTTCGGCGGTCCGTTCGTTGACCGAAGCAGAAGGACGAAGACGCGTGGAGATGGTCTTCAAGCGGTCAACCAAGAGCTTCAATTGAAGCTGTTGTTGACCGAACCAAGCCTACACACTGCCAAGTGGCAGCAAGCTCGGCAGAATGGAGCTGGTGTCGTTGCTTGCGGAGAAGACCGTTCGGTGGAATAGAGACAAACGAAAGTGGGCTTTGCTGGCAAGGAGAATTCGGTGGATTGTGGCTTCGCATGGGGCAGCTTTGGTAGGTCTTCAACGTTGCTGGAGAAGACACGAAGCTGTGAAGCTACACGCGGTTAACGATCTTGCTTCTGCTGGTCTCTCGGTCCTCAAGCGGCGGAAATTCTCGGCAGAATGGAGGTTGTCGCACAAAGAAATGAGAAGGGAGAGAGAAGTAGCTCACGGCAACAATTTGGAGAGGATGAGGGAGAGGTGGGGGCCTTGCCTTGATATTTTCCACAAGCCTATCCCTTTAGACTCAATCTTGGCCAAGATCATCCAGTTGGTCACAACGCCACACCAACACCCTCAATGACATTTCAAATGGTCCAATCTTGCTAGATTTAGGGGGGTTACGAATTTTTACCATTTAAACTTCAATTTCTCCAATAACTTCCCAAATTGAGGTCTAATTTCGACGTAGAAAAATCCCAAATGATTTTCTATAAATCCCCGACACACAATGGCTTAGTCTGGAAGTCAAATTTCCCATTCATTTAGCCAATCTGAACTTCCGTCAAATTCATGACGTCCGAAACGGCTTTCCGTAAAATTTCCCGAATCTCCGAAAAATCTTCGAGGGCGAGTCGATGTTCCTAAAATTTATTGTGACATGGCCAAAACTTCAATTTTGAAATCGGACTCGAATTGGCGGTTAATTTTCATTCGGCGCGTTTTTAGCGTGACCTAGACTATCGGGTAGTTTTCAGAACTTTTTAAGGCAAATGACCCGTGGTCGATTTTCTTCGAGCCACTATGAACCCACTCGACTCAATGGCAACTCTTGATTGTCGTGAAAATCTCGAGGATTCATTACGGACACAGGTACCAAAACAATAAGAAAACAGTCTAGTGTTGGTCGACGAGAATTTTCTAATTCGGTGGTGTCACCCACGATTAGTCACATATCTCTATCGATCCAGTCTATCTCTCGATTTCAAATCGATTTTTAATCGTGCCGTAGTGACCTCTAAAGATGGACACGGTCAAGAAGCCGATTCTCGATCGAGTTCTCAAGTCTATTGCTTTAAAATTCCTTAATCATTTCCCAGGATAGTCTAGTTATCTCGAGAGTGATCGGCTCTGAGAATAACCCTATAGATGCGTCAATGAAATGCCCGATTTATTCAGTAGAAGACAGGGTTGAAAATTCTGGATGTCACAAAGTCTATCTCTACCGTGCCTTTTCCAGCAACCTTTGCAAGAGCATTATTCGCCATCAGGACCTCTTGAACATTTGAGTCAATAATCTCCTTAAATTGCTTGAACACGTATTTGTCGTTGCATACATAGACTGTTGCTTTAGAATCTAACCACCAACTGAATTGAACAATAGTAGAATTAATTTTAGAAACCATAGCCATCGTATCATTAATTTCATAAACTTTCATGTTCGAAAACATGGTTGAAATCATGGCCACATAATTTGTGACATCTTGGATTTTCAATGTTGTTTTCATTTGAATAAATCGGGCCTTTCATCAATGTGCCTCTAGTGCTATTCTCAGAGCTGATCACTCTTGAGATAACTAGATTAGCTGGGAAAGTCAATAAGAGATTTTAATGCAATAAAACTTGAGAATTCGATCAGGAATCGGCTACTCGATTGTGTTCATTTGCCAAGATCATTATGATATAGTAAAGATCGATTAGAAGTCAGAGTTAGGTCAGTTCGATTGAGTTATGTTGTTAAATGTGAATGATTCCACTAAATTGCAAATTTTCGTCAATCGACATTAGATTGATTTTTCTATTGTTTTGGTACCCTATGTCCGTAATCGAAATCTCAAGATTTTCACGACCACTGAGAGTCACCCATGTGTCAAAGAGGTTCAATGTGGCTCGAAGAAAATTGATCATGAGTCATTTGCACTAAAATTTTTTGAAAGCTACCCAGTAGCCTAGGTCACGCTAAAATCGCGTTTGATTGAAATTAACCGGGAATTTGAACCCGATTTCAGAAATTAAAAATTCTGTCATGTCACAGGTTACTTTAGGAACGTCGACTTATCTTTCGAGGAATTTTCGGTGAATTCGGGATTTTTACGAAAAATCGTTTCGGACGTTTCGGAAAATGAACGAAAATTCGAATCGGCCGAATTGAAGGGATTTTGACTTGCCAACCGAGCTACTTGGTTAAAGGGACTTGTAGAAATTTTGTGGGCTTTTTCTACATCAAAATTTGACATCAATTTGGGGATTTTGTTGAAGAAATTGAAGACCAAAAATGGAAATTCGGAGCTTTGCAAAGGGCAGCAATTTTGGGCTTCAAAGTTTGTTAATTCATGGAAATTACAAGCTGAAAAAAATTAGGGGGGACATATAGGATAAGATTGAAGACCTTTGGGAGATAAACATTTAATTAGATGGATAGGTTTATTGACTTTTTATTCCTTCTTCTTCTTAGCTTCCTCGGCACGCCCCTCGTCCGTCCCCTCCTTCTTCAAGCTTCGGTTTCTCTTTTATTTTCTTTCGCTGCCGCCTCTGCTCTTCTTTCTCATTTTCGAATCGGCGAAGCCTCAAGTCAACGCCATCTTCATTTTTTCCTTGCCACCGTTCTCCACGTGCGGCCAACTCCACGCGTTCTCCAGAAAATTTCAGTTCCTTCGGTCAACATTAACACCCACCGAAACCCTTTGTTGACCGTCCCATCCCCACGTTCTCTCCTTCGTGCCTGTTGCTCCTCTGCCACTTGTCAGTGAGCCAGCTTCCTCTAGTCAAGCTTCAGCGTCCAACAAATCCAGTTGACTGCCAGATGCTCCATTCCACCGAGTTCTCACCCCTCGAAATCAGCCACACGAAGTCAGCCGCTCGAAGCAGCCCATCAGCCGAGGAGATCCGAGCATAAACTGTGAGCTTTGCGGGCCAATTTTCGGGCCCGATTCGTGCCCCATTGGCATCGCCATTTTGGAACTTGTCAATCCTCGTTGCGTTCCCGTCGTTTCGATCCAAGTGGATCATTAAACAGGTGAATTTAACTCACCAATCCATACTTAATAAGTTAATGACGCTTAAGGCTTGATTAGTTTAAGTTAAGCATTGATTAGGTTGATAGTTAGAGTAGATTAGCAATTTAATTAATTGTTATTACAAGTTAAGTGGTTAGAGTGGTGTAGTTAGGGCCTAGACAAGCTCTAGTATTTTTCTAGAGTAGTTCGAAAATTTTCCGGGCTTGTCTTAGCTTTTAATTAGGTTTTACGGGCATAAGTTGCATTTTTGGTATTTAATAATTAATTTTCGTAATTATTTAATTAATTACTTATTTTCCGGAAATTAGACCGGCATAGCCAGTGACCGGAATTTTATGCTGATTGCCATGGTATGATCTGTTTATTTAATTGAGTTTTAATTTGTGCTAATTATGTGTGATTTGTGATTTTGGAAATTTATTTCTAAAATTATTTAATTTCAGTAATTAATTGGAAAATCATCAGGCGTTGGTTTACAATGCCAAAAATGAATTTGTGGACTGTTGAAATTAGTGCGATTTTCAAAGGTGAAAATATTTTATTTTTGGCTAAAGCCAACCGTGTACCTACACATGATTATTTTTATTGGGTATTCTTAATATGAGGGAATTAGACTAAGATGCTTTGTTAATTGAGGGATTCAAGAGTGGAATGTCACGTCCTTGGCCATAGGTAATTAATTGCGTCATGGTTTATAGTCATAATAGGTTGGCTATTGAAAGTTGTTGGGCATGATATTGTGAGTTAGATCAAGAAAATCGCCGAAGTATGGTCGTGCCCATCTGGCCGTAATGTACCACCGAACTTGGAGTCAGTTGTGTCCACTGGACCGCAATCTACCACTGAACTTGGAGTCAGTTGTGCCCGTTGAGCCATAATTCAGCATTACCGCCGAAGATTTAGTAGGCTGTGTCCGCTGAGCTGTAATTCAGCATGACTGCCAAAGATTTAGTAGGTCGTGCCCGCTAAGCCGTAATTCAGCATTACCATCAAAGATTTAATAGGCCGTGCCTGCTGAGCCGTAATTCAGCATTATTGCCGAAAATTTAGTAGGCTGTGCCTATTGAGCTGTACTTCAGCATGACCGCCAAAGATTTAGTAGGTTGTGCCCGCTGAGCCGTAATTCAGCATTATCATCGAAGATTTAGTAGGCCATGCTCGCTAAGCCGTAACTCAGCACTGGGGTTGAGTAATTAAGATGACTGGAGAATGGTCTCGTTGACATGTAATTGACTGAATCGATTGATCGATGATTTGATCCGGCTGGATAAATTGATTGTGAAGTGATTGGTTGGGATATGAACTGTACTCACTTGCAGGAAGTAATTGAGGCTAAGGTAGGTCCTCTGACTTGTGATTGTGCTTAGGCAGCCATTTGGACATATTTTCTTCTTAGTTGGGTCTTAGGGAGTTGAACTTGCTGAGACGTAGTCTCACCCCGTTGTGGGATAACATTTTTGAGTCCCTAGTTGATAGCGGCGAAGGATCCGAAGCCCGAAGTTTAGAAGGTAAAGCCCAAAGAATCTGCGATCTTGTCTGACTAGTTAGTCATATAACAATTCTTTTTTGTTGAAAGCCGATCCCTTTTTGTAGGCTTCTGTGTATAAACCTGTATGTTTATATAAAATGTATTTTGTGAAAAATTTGCCCTACTTTTCTATCCAATTTTATTGTTGTCTAGGGATTTATTAATTGCTTCCACATGTGTATTCAGTTGAATGGGTCGGTGATGCGTCATGGGGCATCACTATTATATCAACCAAGCAGGGATGGGCACGTGCTCGGAGGATCGGGATGTGACATAATTTTCTTCAACCAGATTTGCATCTACCTTTACTGTTGGAATGTTCTTGTCCTTTGAAATGCTCTTGCGGTGAATGCATTCCTTGGCGTAGTGTCCCTATTTGCCACAGACAAAACAACAACCCTATTTCTTCTTTTGCTTTTTCTTAAATTTATGCATGCCTTTTACTTTGAAGTCCTAACTGATTTTCCTTTTTCTTTCCACAGCATGTACCTTGGAATTGTACAAAACAAAATTATCACGTAAACGTGACTCTTCCACAATATGAAGATGTTTATGTATTTGCTTCAAAGTAAAGTCCTCTGACTTGTGCATCAGCTTTTTTCCATTGTCTTTCCAACTTGGAGGCAATTTCACAATAATTGCTCCAACTTGAAAGGCTTATGGAATATCAATCTTGAGGGCACTGATTTTATTCACAAGCACTTGCAATTCATGGACTTGTTCCAGCAAGGATTTAGTATTAATAAACTTGAAACCAAAATACTTTGCGATTAGATAGTTATTGGTACTTTGCTCCTCCGCTTTGCACTTGAATTTCAGTGCATTCCAAATCTCTCTAGCCGACTTCATTTCAGCGAATAAGTCGTACAAGCAATCGGACAGAGTATTCAGAGTGTGTCCTTGACAAAGTAATTCGTCCTCCGCACGTTTCTTCTTCTCTTTATTAACCCTCTCAATGGCTTCCGCACTTGTCTGTCCTTCTTCGATAGTAGGCTTCAGACCTTCTATAGATGCCAAGTTAAGATCTAGTATGTGGGAAATCTTCAGAGCAGTGAGTAAGAACATCATCTTGTCCCTCCAGTGAGCAAAGTTGTTCCCATTGAACCAGTCCAGTTTGACCATATCTTGATTCATGACTTTGATTGTCTCGGACTCCATAGTTGAACAAAATAAATCCTTAAAATTATTGGGAAAATATGGCTTTGAATTGGGTAGAACAATGAAGACGGATCCTTAGAGTACTCAAGTCGGATTTTGAGGTGTGATATCACTTTCTTTAAGAATTTATTTGCTCCACAACGTTGCTAACGGTCACCAGCAATTTTCCTCCAAGATACAACAAAATTTCAAATGAGAATATTAAATAGCAATTCTAGTATTTCTCCAGGGTCTCTCTGGAAAATAGTTGAAAAGATGGCTGTAGTTTTTCCAGAAGGAAGGCTCGAAATGATAAAAATGATCACACACACACACATTTTTCTGAAAATTGACATGTATATAGGCAACTCTTCGTGGAAAGTTGCAAAAATGAACAAACATATCATTTCAAAAATTGCCCAAATGAAGGGATAAGTACACTAACAGTACCAAAAGTTGTGTACGGCGCTCACTTTGGTGCCAAAAGTTTCCGTCGGGTCACTTAAGTGTCAAAAAATTTGAAAAATGATCATCTTAGTGTCAACTCCGATCAGATTGACCGGAAATCCGACGTGGCACTTTTTTATTAATTTTTTAGACTGACGTGGCTCGCCGGAGAGCACAGTCAGCATCTGAACCACAAAAACGATGTCCATTTGGCTTCTTTCCCCCAAATTGAAACCCTAAATCCCCAAATTGAGAGAGAGAGAGAGAGAGGAGGCGCGTCGTCTTCTTCCTTGAAGAACGACACTAGCAGCGAAGGGCACTAGCAGGAACACCGGCAGCGCACCAGTAACAGTACAACAACGGCACCAGCGGCGGTGGCGGCGGCGCACCAGTAGCGGCACCTTCAACCCCTCTTCTTCCTTCTCCTCCTCCGCCCTCGCTTCCTATTCTTTTTGCCACTTCTTGCCTGAGCAACAATCTCATTCTCTCCTCGCTCACCTGGTCGAGCATATACAATGGTGGCTAAGCGATGGTGGCTGAGCGTTGGTGGGTGAACAACGGTGGCCGAGTGGCGAGGAAGAAACCCTAACCCTAATTTCAATCAACGTACAAGCTAAACGGCATCGTTTTTTTGAGGATGTCCACGAATAAGGGCAAAACGATGCCGTTTCTTGAAGAGGATGGAAAACGGCGTCGTTTAAAAGCTGAACAACTTTTTTTTTTTAATATAAATGCCACGTAATCATTTTGGCTGGAATTTCTCGCCGTTGGCATCAAAGTGATCGTTTTTTCTCCGATTTGGCACTTAAGTGATTCGGTGGAAACTTTTGGCACCAAAGTGAGTGCCATACACAACTTATGGCACCAATAGTGTACTTATCCCTCAAATGAACAAATGTGTCTATTCGGAAGAAGTTGAAAAAACGAACAATTGTAACTCTTCGAGAAAAGTTGCAAATTGAATAAGTATCTTTTCCAAAGGTTATCTTGAAAAGATATAAACAAAAATTCGGAATAATAATTTTTTTATATAAATAAAATTTCGAATTTTTATTTTTTAATAATTTTCGTAAATTCTCAAAACCAAAAAAACAACATTTGAATTGATTAAAGTTAATAAGATAACTGTACAAAAGAAAAAATAAAATAACAAAGGGGCTAGTGCTAATTAAATCGCGGGCGTGATAAGTGCTAAGTGTTAAGTGCGCCAAAATCGTGCAATTATTCGTGCACCCGCACGCAGATATTTAAGTACACAAAGGAAACTCCACACTTACTAATTGGTCAACTTCCTCCCATTTTTCCTATATGAGACAAGGAAAATGCACTTAGTTTGTTTTTATAAACAAACCCCCAATAGGACATGTATCACTTCGGCGCTTTCATGGGTTGCCTCACTACTTTGTATCGTCTTGAAAAGAAAAGGGAAGCTTCTGGCTAGCCTTGTCGATTTGACTATCAATCTAGAACTTGAAGATGATTTTGCTCTTATCGATCTCAGATTAGGCCCTTACTTTAAGGCTGCGCATGACAACGCTTTTTAGCTGGGGAAGAGTTTTTTTTTTCCAGAAATAGTTCTTTTCTATTTTTATTCCAGGGAACAATTTCTAAGTAAAAGAACCCGTTTGGTAACTACACATAATTTCTACTCTTGGAATAGAAAAATAATAGAAATGTATTTGGTAATGCAACAATTTCTATTTTTTATTTATTCATTTTTTATTCTTGCTCATGGATCACCAACCGCCCGTCGCCGCCACCCGTCGTCGCCTGCCGCCGCCGCTGCATGACCGCCTGCCGCCGTTCGTCACCGGTGATCACTGCCACAGAGCTCATCGGCCACCACCTCTTGTGGCCGACGGTCGACAGTGGCCGATGGGCTTTGTGGCGGCGGTCGCTGGTGATGGTCGGCGACGGGCGGTTGTGCAGCAGTGGCGGTGGGCGGCGGGTGGCAGCGGGCAGCGGCGGGCGGTGACGGCGGAGTGTGGCACCCCTCGACGGCCCCCAATCTGTTAGGGTCGCCGCAGTTCACTTACCTTTCACTTTCCCTAATAACATATCACTCTGATTACATTTCAATTGTAGCGGGTCCATACAACTATGGGGGTTTACATCTTTAAGATCGGTCCCTGCGCAATTTATATGGCGGAAGCACATCCATCAACTCTCTTCCTTATATTCAGAAAACGATCCACACCAACTAAACATTTAAAGGTAAAAGCCGAACACTTTTATTTACTTAAATCAGATGGACATCATTCATCGGTACATCAAAATGCCCTAGTCTTCTATATTCGGCTATACTTCAAAAGATGACCTACATCCCCTCCAACAGTTGTATACTTAAAGTCCATCGATCAATGTCGGCGTCCAAAAGTTCCTTCATTTGCCATCCTCCTCATCATAATCATATCCAAACACTTGATCCATCTACCGGTGGCAGTGGCAGCAGAGGTATATTATCTAGTCTGAAATGTTATTCCCCAAAAAGGGTGAGTACAACCACTCAGCAGTAAAGATCAATTAAACTACTTAATGCATCAAATAGAACAACTATGACATCATAATAGAGTACATATCATTCATGTATTCAAGTATAACTTACCTTATAGCCATGCATATGTCATCATGCCATATGTGCATACACCATCATGCACTCATCATCAAGCATTTATGCATATATCA
The DNA here is from genome assembly GCA_014182725.1 of Eucalyptus brandiana. NCBI lineage: Eukaryota > Viridiplantae > Streptophyta > Magnoliopsida > Myrtales > Myrtaceae > Eucalyptus > Eucalyptus brandiana. The sequence continues at coordinate 48,557,719 of CM024675.1, read as the reverse complement.
TCATGCCATAGGTGCATAGACAGCCATGCACTCATCATCAAGCATTCATGCATATTCATGCTTTATGTGCACATACCACCATGCACTTACATCAAGCATTCATGTATACATCCCCATGAGATCTATTCAAGCCTTCATTATCGCATTCTCAATATAAAGTAGCATCAATTTACTTTCATAAGTAGATCATGCATCATACCATATGCACACACCTATGCACATGATTCAATTTCAATATTTATTTTTCACAAGGATCTCATCATTTTTCTTCCAGGGACCAATGTTTGCATCCCACAATTTATCGCTCGCATCCAACCTGGTATCGCGAGGAGCCTCCGGCACACACCTCCGGGTATCTCGTATCCCAACTAACATCACGAGGAATCCCCCTGGCACACACCTCCGGAGCTTCCGGGATTACGTACCGACATACCACCAGGCATTCCCCCTGGAATTACGTACCGTATACCACCGGGCATCTCGAAACTCCTGAGGACCCTCCGGAATTACCCCACTAGGCCACCGGGCATCCGGCACCCCCACATCCCGGGCATTGTCGGCTCACACCTCCAACAGTATCCTCATTTTCATACTTTATTTTCACATTTGATGCAATAATGCTAATGATTGGAATCGGCATTTTTTTTAAAATCATATAATATGCATTGGGAAAAATATTATTTGATGCAATGGTTTTGAGAAACTTCATTGAATTCATGAAAATCCATAAATCTTTTGATGTCATATGATATGCATGAATGTCACCACATCATTGCATGAATGATAATCCAAGATATCACAATTTATATAGCAAACCAATAACCTGTAAATAGATCAGAATGCGTGCTGTTTATGAAAAATTCTGGAAAATTAGTAAACGATGGAAATTAATTCTGAAAATTTACACATTGTAGATAAGATCAAAAAAACACATTTCATGAAGAACACCATATCAAACAAGGCTTCACAGAATACGTACAGGTCCATACATCACCGAAAAAGAGTTTTAACATCATCCATGCACAGTTTTGAAAAAAATTTCGATTAAACCCTTAAATAAAATCAGAAAATTCTGAAATTTGGACACGTTGTATTTAAGATCTAGGAGTACAAGTTTCATTTTGTTTACTTATTCAATTTCAACGAGTGTCATAATCTAATCCGTTCTGGATTAAAAGATAAAATCGATTTACTTTTCCTATTCTCGGTATCGTTTTCCAAATCTAGTATTTTCGAAGAAAAAGGGTTTTACCACTCAATACTTGTCTATTTCGTCTCAAATTTTAGTATGTTAACCATTAAGAAGTTATCTACAACTTTCCTCAAGAAGTGGAAGTGAGATTCCAACTAAAAAGTCACATGTAGCTCACGAAATCATTAAGGGATAAACTGTTTCTCCAGAAAACAGAATGCTAAGCTGAGAACACAACTTCTTCATCTTCAAAAATACTCACCTCTACCCCCATTCGAATTTCACCATGCATCACACATCATCACAGCAAGCAAATCACAGCAAACAAAATGTAGATCAACGGACTCTACTTACCTTAAGTCCAACACAACCGAGCAAGCAAGACAAGAACTTGTGGGCTCGGGTGCGGCGCAATCGATGGCCAAGCTAGGCGGCGTCGACGGCGACAGCAGGCGTGCTCACGGCGGGGCTAATCTCCTCGTTTCCCTCACCGACACACCCTCACATTCTCGAACTCACTCTCCCTTTCTCTCTCTCGGTCACTCCGCCCCCTCTTTCTTTATTTTCTCGATTACAATTTATCATGGCCGCTGGTTTTTACTTAAAACCAGTCAACTTAAGGGGAGTTTTTCCATAGTTTGGCCGCATGAAGGGCAGCTGGATTCGTGCATGTCCAGCATGCATTTCTTCCTTCGACACTTTGCTCCTCCTTGCCACGTGTCTTCAGCAATTTCACTAATTCTCTTCTTAATCCTAATTTGCTGGTCGACCGAGGGAAAGCAACGTGGCATCATTGGTCAATGATTTCCCTTCATAGTTGACTAGGGTGTCGACTAGTATGGGGACCTTTGGGCTGTTTTGGGCCAGCAAATTAGTGGCCCAAATTCCTTAGAATTAATCCTTAATCTTGCACATACATGGGGCATTCTTGATCCCATGGTTTCATGGTTTAACAATTTATCAAATGTACTCTTTCATGATCCAATTTCTTTTCTTGTTCCATGGTCGGCTAGACATGACTGAGATTGGTCCCACTAATGACCTTAAGGAGACTTTGATGAATCTATAGTTTATTCGATGATCAAACTATTTCCATATGTGACTCATCGATCCAACGATGCTATGAGCCAATGTCATAATCCGACGATACTTTCATCACTTAGTCGTGGACCATCGTATATCTAAGGGTCGTTACAAAATTTCAGATGCCACACGGAGGGCGGTGGCGGCAGGCGGCTGTGGGTGGCTGCGGTGGCAAGAGGCGGCGGCCGGCGGAGGGCGGCGGCGGCGGCAAAGGCGGTGTGCGGCGGCGGTGGCAAGAGGCGGCAGCAATTGCTGGTGGTCGGTAGTGGCTCCAAGCAATTGGAGGTTGTGGCACCCCCCCGACATGGGCCCCGATCTGCTAGGGTCACCATAGCTCGCTCACCTATCACTTGTCATAATAACATGTCACTCCGATACCATTTAAATTATAGTGGGTCCATAAATCCTGGGGGTTTGCATTATCTCAATCGGTCCCAGCGCAATTCATATAACGGAAGCATACTCGAAAACTCTCTAACTCGAATACAACTAAATAATACAATGCAATGCACACCAACTACACTTTTTCATATATATAGAAGCTAATGCCGAATCACTTTTATTTACATACTTTGATGGACATCACAAGTCGGTACAACAAAAGGCCAAGAACTTTAACTAAGCTTGGCTATAACCCAAAGGAACCCGACTCTACATTAGACATGTACATCAATCCATCATCCCAATGTCGGCCATCCAAAAAGTGTCAACCTCCACCAGTCACACGCTCCTATCACACCCAGCCCAGTGCATCGGCCAGTAGCGCGGTAGCATCCCCATCATCCTCCCATCTCTATGAACATGGACAGACATGAACTCCTGGACTACAGGGCCATCAGGTAGGCCCACATCATATATAACCAAAACACAAACGCGAATAAACACCAGACCATGAACACCAATGCAGGGGTGCTTCGAGCACTCGACCTCAACATTAGACGGTAAGCCATAAAATGTACCACGCGTGACAGGTGATAGAGGCATCTCTCAATCTGAAATGTTAGTCCTCAAAAGGGGTGAGTACAATCACTCAGTAGTAAAGATCCATCAAGCTACACAATGCAACAAGCAAGACAACCACAATTTCGTGTGAAATGCACATATCATTCATATGGTCATGCTTGCATTTCCATGAGATTCATTCATCAAAGCAATTCATGTTCCATGCCATATACACATACATGCGCATGATTCATACCATCCATACCATCATGTATCTATCCCCATGAGATCCATTCAATACCATCATGATCATATTATCAATGCCATATAATATCAACTCAATTTCATAGACATTTATATCACATGCCTTAGGCACATACACATGCGCATGATTCAATTTCCATTTTAACTTTCAAGGATCTCATTTTTCTTCCAGGGACCAGTATTTGCATCCCTCATATATCGCTCACACCCAATCCTGGCATCGCAAGGAACCTCCAGCACACACCTCCGGGCAGCTGGCACACACCTCCGAGCATCTCGCACCCCAATTGGCATCGCGACGCCATCTGGCACACACCTCCGACGGTATTATCATCATCACAATGCATATTCCCATATATATATATAAATATATATATCATTTTCAATTTAACATTTGATGCAACAATGTCAGAGGTCTAAACTGGCCTTTTTAATGTCATATGATATGCCAAATGTCACCATATATACAGTGCACATAACACCCACGATATCACATTTCATAAAGTAATTCATTGATTTTTGAAAATGGAACAATTTTCGGGTAAAACATGATGCACCTCTTTAGTAAAAATTCTTGGAAAATTAGTGAACAATCTTAATAAATTCTGAAAATTTATCATAATGTAAAAAAGGCCTAGAGAAAGAGATTTTATGAAGAACACCATGTCAAGAAAGTTTCACATCAATCACATAGGTCCATACATCACAGCAAAAGAATTTCCAATGACACTTTTGTACAGTTTCAAAAATAATTTCGATTAAGCCGCTAAATGAACTCCGAAAATTCTGAGATTTTAACATGTTATAGATGAGACCTAGAGATAAAATTACCATGAAGAAATCGAAGTCTAATTCCTTCTGGATTAAAAAAATATAATTTTTATAACTCTTCCTAACTGTCGGTTCACTGTCCAGATTCATCCTCTTCAAAGAAAATCATTTTACCCAATCAATACTTGTCCGTTTATTCTCAAATTTTAGTATGTTACTCTCAAGATGTCTCCTACAACTCTTATCAAGGACACGAGATCAAATTCGGACTGGATACTTGCAAAAAATGCATAGAATCACAATAGATTGACATAACAATTTCCAAATCTAGTATCTTTGAAGAAAAATGGTTTCACCAACAAATACTTGTTAATTTCCTTTCAAATTTTAATATGTTACTCTCCAAGAAGTCCTCTACAACTTTCATCAAGAAGTCAAAGTGAGATTCCAACTAGAACATTATATGCAGCTCACGAAATCACCAAAGGTCGGACTGTTTTTCTAGAAAACGGAATACTAGACTAAGGAACTACTCCCATAACTTCGAAAATTCTCACCTCCACCACCTTCGAAATTCACCATACAACACACACAATCTCAGCAAGCAAAGTGTAGATCAAATGACTCTACTTGCGTCAAATCCAAAGAAAGTCACGGCAAACACAACGGCGGGGCAAAGCGAGCTCAACGACGGTAGCTAGGTGGACTCAGGGTGGCAACGGGTCTTCTTCTTCCCTTCCTCTCTCATATGCTTGCTTAGTCTCCCTCTCTCTCGCGTGACTCTCTCTCTCTCTCTCTCTCTCTCTCTCTCTCTCTCGGTACTCCTCACTCACTCCGCCCCCTCTCCCTCTCTTTTCTTCCCTTCAACAATGATTAGCAATCATTAGATTGCATGCAATTGCCAATTGGCTCTAAGGGAATGACACTTGACAAGCTCTTCTTGCCACTTGTGGATTTTCATGCAGGTTGATGGGCTCAATGGGCCGGGCCTCTCCCTCCTTCAGTCGACAGCAGCCCCTTTGGGCTTTGTGGGCCAGGCCTTAGTGGCCAAACGGTGGGGGGGTTTTTGGTGGGCTCGTTTTGGGCTTTAAGAAAAATCAGCCCACTCTTTCTCCATTTTTTTTTCTATTTAATCTCTACCTATATATACACCTAATTACAAATTCATATGGCCATAATATTTTGTAACATAATTCAATAAAATCCAACTTGTAAAACGCATGGCCAAGAATAAAATTTTTCCTATCAAATAATGGTCCATTGAAATGCTCGGCCTTAATCTATTGTAATTTATTAGACCAATGACCATAACATAGTCCAATGGCGCTTCCATCACCTATCCATGGTTCATAGCATATTCAGGGGTTGCCATGAAGTTTTAGGATGCCACAGAGGTGGCCGCGGAAAGAGAGAGAAGCAAAAGAAAAAAATAAAGAAAATTGGCTTATTTTTAAAAATTGTTCCTAGGAACAAATGTTTTATCAAACGGGTTTCTGTTCTTTTTTTTTTTTTTTGTTCCGGGGAACAAAAGAACATAAATTGAAAGAAACAGAAATGTCACCATGTGTTGCCTGAGACCTTGCCCCATTCTTCGCACTTTGATGAAAATTTTCCTCGGGACCACACAAAACATCTTCCCTTTCAGCAAGGGATCCTCATGGCAAGTTTTCACATCTTCCCAGTTTTGATCCTGTATTTATTGCCTAGCATCGATGCTTGAAACCTGACTTTGAGCCTGCTTGGAAAAGACTAAATATTTCTCGAGCTCTTAAACTTTGTTGTGTCTTTCTTTCAATTGATTATGATTTACTTGCCAGCATTTATTGCTTTTGGTCACCTTCCAGCCATTGCTTTTTTCTTCCCGCTGCCTTATGTCGATCACTTTACTCGATGTCCATGCCTTAACCTGCCTTATGGTGATAACTCTACCACCTTATACACTACTGACCTTCCAATGTTTCATGACCTTAGCTTGTCGAAACTTTATCCCGATGCCTTTGCAAGACGTTACATGGGCTGCGATTTTAATGCCATGGGTGAAGTACATGTGGCATTTATGCTATATTGGTTCTCTCGGTATAATTTTTACGGTCCTTTAGGCCCTGTTTGGCAACTTGCCCAACAGTGCCAGATTTTGATTTTTTGTTCCTAGAATCAGATTGGGACGAGAATCGCGTTTGGTAAATTTTTTGTTCCCAAAAAAAAATTTGCTCCCGGGAATAATTTTGGACAAGATTTGAGAATAAAAAAAAATTTGATTCTACGTCCGAGAATCAGAAAAAGAATCAAAACGGTAAAACCCTTGTTCTTCTCTTTCAACATCTCGGTTGCCGTTCGCCATCGCCCACCGCAGTCCGCCACCGCCCGTCGCCGCCCGCCGCCACCGCCGGTCACCGGTCCGCCGCAGGTCGCTGGTCGGCGAGGTCGCGGAGGCTTGCCGAGCCGGGGTGAGGTCCGACGAGGCTGGCGAGCCTCCGACAACCTCGCCGGAGGCAAGCTCGGCCACCGGCGAGGCCGACTTGGCCACCGGCGGGGCTAGGCGAGCCTCGCCGGTGGCGAGCCTCGCCGGCAGCCTGGCGAGGCGCGAGGTCGAGCCTCGCCCGGCCACCGGCGGGCTCGCCCGGCCCCGTCGGTGGCGGGTCGGCCTCGCCGAGGCCGGATGAGGCCGGCCCGGCCACCGGCGAGGCCGAGCCTCGGCGGGGCCGGGCGAGGCTCGGGCGGCGAAGGCCAACCTCGCCGAGGGCCGGCGATGCTCCGGTGAGCGTCGCCGGCCCTCTCTGCCCGTCGCCGGTCCGGCGACCGGCCAAATGAAGAAGAAGAAGAATAGGAAAAAAGGGGAAAAAAGAAAAAAAAAAGAAAAAAAAGGAAAAAAGAAAAGAAAAAAGTAAAAAAGTAAAGAAATTATTTAAAATTTATTTAAAAATCAAAAGAAATTAATTTGGAACATAATCAATTAATACGGTACCAAACGCAATTCTATTCCAGAATAAAAAAATTTGAACAGTTACCAAACGCCCTTTTTTACTCAGAATCAGTTCCCGGGAACAGAATAAAAAATACTCATTTCTAGTCAGAATCAGCTTCCGGGAACAGAATTGTTACCAAACGCGCCCTTAGATTCCATTTCCAAAGAATTTGGCGCTCTTGCCGTCTACACAACCCTCGAACTTCATCACCCTCTCGACAAAATGATACTCGCTACTTTATACCGATCCATCACCGACCTTCAATCTTCCCTCTATACTGACCATCTTAAACCTTTCTTCGATCCTCTTTGGCTTTTGCAGGCTTGGGTTAAACGATATTTCCCCAACTTGTCTGTTGATGTTCCCGAGATTCCTCGAAGGTGGCATGATGTGCATTCGAGTCCACTTGACCCGGACAACTTCAATGTCAAGTTCTTTGTAAACCTTCGAAGCAACAACTATTGCCTCCTCTTTCTCCCTTTACCTTTTTCCTAGAATATTTCCTTTCAGTCCAGGAGGATTCCATGATTTTCGACTGTGTTTTCTCTTCCGGCTTGTATCCGGCCTCACATTGATTTCAAGACTACTCTTGTGATCGATATCCCGAGGATGAGTACCTACGGAGGCACGCCCTCACTTCTGCTGATTTGCCACTATACTTCTCCAAAGATGGCAAATTCTCTCCCGGGTTCGCGATGTATCATCCATAATACCGTGTAAGGCAGTTTGGGATTACCCAGGAGATCCCTATGCCTTTTGTCTAGTCGATTGACTTCCCCTTCACTCTACCAAAGGGCTGTCATTCTCAAGTTGCTTTCGAGTGTCAAAAGGCTATCAATGAGGAGATGGTCGCACGCTCCTGCCACTATAATTTTTGGATAGACGCTAAATGTTCACCCTCTTTTGAGAATTGTTTGAGAATTGCTAGGTTTTGTATCGAGATACTTTGTTTGCTGCCAGTGTCGAGGCCATTCTTTCCAAGGTGATTGGAGCTCATCTTCCTCGGCTACGTGATCCTTGTACCATTCGGGATGATGCAATGCCTTCTTCCTCATGTAAGTATGTTAATTCATGCACCTCAGTTTACACTCCGCAACATTTTAGCTTATCGGGGAGCCTTATATGCAGGAGCACTTCCCTACCATGCCGACTCTTTCCGCTCCTTTAGTGTCCTATCTTCACCTGCGGATGTTCTTGATTTAGAGAAATTGAGAAGATTGTCCACAGTCTTATCTTATGGATATCCCTATATCATTTCCAATCCGCTCCTGATGGGAAAGATTAATTATTAGTAGTCAAGCTTGGATCCCCTAATAAACTTTGTGTCATGTCTTACTTTTCAGCACATACATAGGGAACTATCCCTCTTCAACAATGCCGCTCTCGAAGTATATGAAGACAACTGCGTCAAGCTTACCTCTGCCGAAGCGCTCGAAGCCGAATACTGACACAAAGAATCGGAGAAAGTTGATCTCGAAAAGGAACTCATAATTAGGATGGAACAGTCGAGTGACAATAGGTGAGAGTCATCATTGTTTCTTTGACGTGTTACTCCCAGTAATCCGTCTTCGGCTGACCTTTTACAACAGATGGAGTTGGTTGAAGAATCTGCTGGTGTCTTAACTCGAGATATTCACTGAGTACCTGATACTTTAGTGTCCCTTACGCGCGAGTATGAGGACCTCAATAGAAATATCCGAGCTCAGGCCTTCAGAAGGACTCGGTATCGCGCGAAAAACCTGGCATTGGATATGGCGACTAAGAAGTTTTTTTCTTGCGTTGCACCAACAATTTGACTTTTAATTGTTCCTCCTTCTATTTAGGTTGGGCTTGTAAATATGTTTCCCTTTTGCATGGAATGTATTTGTATTTCGGTATATCTTATTGACTTTGCAATGTACATATGCCCAATGACTTGATTCCTTGTGAAAGATCCCTTGCCTGTCTTTAACTATTCCAAGACATCCTCCAGAACTGATCTCTTTTCCCCAATCCATACACAATGCCGACCTCTTTTATAATTTTGAATCACAAATGGATAATCAACTAGCAGCCTTACTCTTTGGACTCCATTATTTAGATCCATTATTTGATCCTATCCCACTGTTGTACTCTTCTCGTACAACTTCTAACTGATAAAGTCAAGAGATCTCTTCGCAGGAGCAAATCCTGTCGGCGGCCATAATCTTCCTGACCAATTGATCTTCTCAAGGCATGAGCCACTCATTAAAGGCCACTTACACCATTCAATCGGGTCTTTTCATATCTCTAAGGATTCTGATGATCTTATAGACCATAATTACCTTCCTACTCTTCGGCTTCCCTTGCAATCCCCGAGATTTCAATTACTCCCATCTGTCGCGCATTAATGCATGTCCTTCCAACCCTCCGATTAACCCAATCGTGCTTTTCTCCATTTACCATGGTCTTCTCAACCGTCGCAGGCTTCAGCTATAAATAGTCTCTCTCCTCTGGGTTCATTCACCCTCGCCAATCGTCTTGCTCTTCACTTCCAGAGATGGCTGCACCCCTAGTAGTTCCCCTTATCCATATCTTCTTAGTCGAAACTATCAAGGAATGGCGATAACTGTATGAGTTGCTTTCTGGTGGCTTGGCTTCCATAACCAAAGATGAAGAGAAAGAAGCTGCTGTAAGGAGGATTCTCCTAGAGATGGACGTCGTCCCGTCAGTGGTTCTGAACTCCCATCACCAACACGACACTTTCTGTCTCCTTTTCCTAGAAGTTCTAGAAGTCTACAAGCTCAACTTTGCCCAAATCAAGGAAAAGGCCATCCTAAAAGAGCAGGTCCCTCGACCAATGTGTTGACCTTGTCGCTCGCATTGTAAGCTGGTACAGCAAGGCACTAACTTCGGCGGAGAAGAAAGTATTGAAGATCCACGACCAACAAGCTCGGTTGGGACACAAACTCGTTAAGGAGGAGGGGCAAATTGATGTTGGGAGATCCCGTCTTGATGCTGAGCGCATCATTGGGCTGAATGAACTGCTGTCCGATATTGGCTTAGAGATGAAGATCCTCGGTGAGCTTGTCACTAAAGTGAAAAACCGTCTGTGTATGTAGGACGTGAAGATTGAAACCCTGGAGAAAGAGCAGGACAATCTCTTCGAGAAAGCCTACAAGATGCACCCGTTGGTGGCCCAAACGAGCAAGCCAACTCTCATATAAGAGAAAATATTCAGTAATATGTGCGTGCCACCGGCATCCACTAACGTGGTGCGTACATACTTTCGACACCTGTCGTGTGGGATCCGCTGAAAAATTAAAAGACTCGCTCGGCTTGGCTTGGCTCAGCTTGCTGGCAGATGAAAAGACACGCTCCTGCGCAGTAGAAGAAAAGACACTCGCTAGCAGAAGAAAAGACACGCTCCCGCTCAAAAGACCATTCTCTCTCCTCAATCGATTTTTTTGCAATTTCTCTCTCTCTCTCTCTTCTTCCCTTGCAGGAGAACAAACGCAGAACGAGACCTACTGCGTTTCCTTCTCCGCTTCCACTTCCGCCTTTGAGTCCAGCTCTGCCTCCTCAAAAGCCTCACCAGTCTTCTAGCACGTCAGAGCCTCACCAGTCACAGTTAGGTCCCGACTCCCCCCAGCTCCGACTGTTCCCTCAGAGATCGAGCTGAAGGTTTGTGTCCGACTCCGGCTCCCTCTCCCAAAAGCCTTATCTGCCTCTGGCATCCTCCGTCTCCAGCATCTGCTTGTCCTCCCCGTCCCGTTGGTCTCCGCCGCGAAGCCATTGGCCTTTGGTAGGAGGGAAGCGGCCTCGGTCTTGTTCCTGAGTGGCACTAGGCTCTCCACCGCTGAACGGGTGCTATCCTTAATGTTGGCCCGCTCGGTCACGAGAAGAAGGAGAGGCGCGGGCTAGAGAAGGATTCCTGCCGGCCTCCGCCGCGAAGCCATCGGCCTTCGGCAGGAGGGAGGTAGCCTCAGTCTCATTCTCGAGTAGCACCAGGCTCCTTGCTGCTGATCGGGCGTTGTCCCTGACGTTGGGCTGCTCGGTCACGAGGGAGGTCTCGGCGGACTTGGGCGGGGTCGATGGTGCAGAGAAAAGGAGAGGCGTGAGGTGGAGAAGGATTCCCGCTTGTTGTGGACCTGGGTGGGGTCCGTGCGTTTCTCTCTCGGCCGGTGAGTTTCCTTCTTCCTCCCCTCTCATGAGCTAGTTTCGGAATGCATAGTCGAAATCCCGAATGGGTTGTTTCTGCATCTTCTTGGGTTGTTCTGTTGCCAGTGAATGCCTGAGTAGCTAGGGAGAACGAAGATGGGTTGTTCTGGGGTTGTTCTGTTGCTAGTGAATGCGCGAGTAGCTGGGGAGAACGAAAGTGGATTCATTCGATCATCATTTGCTACCATGCCTTGTGTTTCTTTTCATTTTTCTTTTTTTGGCTTAATGGAACCTTGCAACGAGAGTTGTTTAATGCCACACGAGATGTTGAGGTTCTGAGTTTTCTCATTCCTCATTAATAGTTGAGTTGAGAACTACCACTCTTTTTTATTGGTACTAATTTGACAATAGTTTTGGATTGTATATTGGATTTTACTATATTTTAATGTATTTTCTTTTCTTTGCTTCCATTTACACTAAAAAAATCATAAACTTGTTTGCCGCGGATGTTTCTCAGGCTGTCCCTCACATGGTGGTGCACTTACGGATGGACATCGCAAGTGAAGAAGACCGAGCTTCCTAGTCTCAATTACTTAAAGAGTTCACTGACATTTGCAATATCGACAAGGCATGGATATTTAAGTCTGAAAATGGTATTGGTGCTTATCTCATCTGCTATCTTTATGCTTACTCTTCCATAGATATACACTATGATAAAAGTGGTTATTATTCGGTTATAGGTAAAGGCTCCAAGTCTGTTGAAACAAGAAAGGGAAGAGATTCTAAGATATTTTGCTATTGCTTTTTCTTGAATCTCTTGGGTCTACCAAAAACGTGTAATGAAAGGCTGCATTTCTATTCCGCCAAAAACATACTAATGGGACTGGATTTGTATCCAAGGACATAGTTTTGAAGTGTCCTGAAAATATTTTCAAGGGAAGAGGTGTGATTGCTTCTGCTTTTAAGGTTTGTGACCTGTGGATATGAGTATTATCTTAGTGGTATCTTCCTTTTGCTATGCAAGAAAAACTAATCTCCAAAAACTAATTATGACAAAAAAAAAAAGAAGGAAAACTAATAGTATGTAATTATGTCATTTATGGTTAATTGTGCATTATGTCTTTAGATAGTATAGTGATGACACTGTAATGGCAATACTATATTTGGCAATATGATGATGTTGCTTGGGTACGATGAATTACTAGACCGTCTAGTAATAGTAGTATTTTGGTTATGGGATGCAATCCCATAAATAAACATGAATGAAATGCAGATCTAAGCTGTACACAATGTGAATTTGTAGTTTAGGTGTTGCAGATCATAGTTTGGTGAGTTTTTACTACAAGAAAGCATTATTAGTCGATACTACTAGTGATCAATTTCCTTGAATAGTCACCTTTGTGTTGCATGCCTTTGTTGATATTGTTAGTGACAAATATTCTGAAAGTACAATATCTTGCTTTAGGCCTTTCTTTCCCCTCATTTAAATGGAGACGTTCCAAATAGTCCCAAGTAGAAGAATAGAATTAAACTAAGCTGTCGCCCCTTCTAGGGAGTTCTTTGAGACATATTCAATGCCATGGGGCCCACAAGAATTTGTTGCTTTCTTCTCCCTTCTATTGTGCATTATTTATAGAAAACTTGTTGAGAAGTCATATGACTGAATACATTTTCATCCCGCCTCTCATTTCTGTAGTTTTAAGTTAATTTCCTAGAAGTTTGTATTTATAACTGTTCTAGATGCTATTTGCCTCTGATTTGGTCTTTTTTTTTTCTTTTTTTTTTATCCTAGAGATTTGCTGGCTGTGGCGATAATGAGCAGATACCTAGGGAGGGCATCTGTGAACCAGTAGTTGATGGGATTTTCTTTTTTGTGCTGGTGCTTGATTGTTGCACGGTATGTGTTGAACTTTTTGCTCTTTACACTTCTCTTGCAGCCTTTGTTGATCCAATGCTGTCTATTCAATGATGGTAGAGTTGTCAAGGGAACTCTTATCCTTAATAAGCTAGTAAAGATTTTGCAGTGTTATACTGTTTTCTGTATCTGAATATTGGAGTGTTGTCATGTCCTTTCATGTACTTCTGCTTTTAATTTATTAAATATTTTAAAGACTAGAACTTTCTCTTACAAAGTGCTATTTGATAAAAAAACAATGTGGTATAATTGCTAGAAGTGAAATTGATCTTTTTATTCTTTGTTTATGATCTTATACATTTGTTAGTTGGTCATCCAATTTAATTAGCAAAATAAGAGTAATATGTTTGTGTAAGATTTACTAGGTTTTCATGCTATTTAATTATACTCCAGGCTGGTTTCACGAGCCCAAATGAAAGTCAGTTTAGTGGTTGACATTAAAGAAATTATCTCCAACTTCATTTCTGCTGCCTTTAGTGATAATGTATCAGTATGGGAGTGCAATAGAAGTCCCTCACATGGTTTCAATATGCTATTTATTTGAATGTATTTTCTTTTCTTTTCTTTGCTTCCATTTGCAATAAGAAATTCATAACCTTGTTTGTTGTGGATGTTTTTCAGGTTGTCCCTCACATGGTGGTGCACTTAGGGATGGACATTGCAACTGAAGAAGACTAAGGGCGCGCATGACAAAATTTCTGTTTCTCGATTTCTTTGTTTCTCTGTTCCCCGGAACATGTTTGGAACAGAAATCTGTTTGGTAAGGCAATTTGATTTCTCTATTTCTGAAACAAATTTCTATTACAAAAATAGAGAAATTGAAGAAATCAGAAACTGAAATTTTTAACTTCTCAGTTTCTGAAATAGAAATCAGAAACTAAAATCAAACCATATAAAAGAACCTTGTGCTTTCTTGCTAACTTAATTCACTCATAACTACAACTTCACAAATTATTGCTAATTTTCTTTTTCTTATTTTGCTTTTTTTTTTTCAATTTTTTTCAATTTTTTTTAATAACTTCCTCTTTAGGATGAAAGACAATCAAATGGTCCCCAATTTTAAAAAACAACCAAAGTTCTTAAACGTTTACTTAAAAACAATGGGGCTCTTTCCTTCTAGAAAAGGCACTCGCATGGCTAGTTGAAGAAAAAGTTCTTACGTAACAGATAAATAAAAAACGTACCTAGAAATTTAACCTTATTTTTTTACGGATTCAAAATTCTTGCAAAATCAAAATAATTAGATTGTTACACAATCTTGAATTTTAATTCGAAGGCAAGAGATTCAAGAGAATCTCTCTCTTTGCTATGCAAGGGCCATTACGAGTTCATTGAGCAACAATAAAGAAATTAGGGATGAGCAAGCGGGTGATTCAATTCGAGAATCAAAATAAACCGACCTTCCCCTGATTGATTCCTAACCATAAACGTTACTTTGAGGTAGAATTCTTATATATTCCTTTACATCATTAATTTTATTTTGTTGATAATCTTGTATAATACTAGTTTTTTATAAAATGACAAGGCTGTATAGATGCCACTCATGGCACCCATATTCATGCTTCCGCAATATTTGTCTGAACCTACGCAGGATGAGCTTGCAAACAATGCATTGACCGAGGAGGGAAACCAAATAAATACACTTAGGAAAACAATTGCTAATAAAATGGCAAGGGATAATAATATGCCGAAAATTCCATGAAATTGTATTTTCAACTTTTGTAATGTATTAGTATTATTTCGACTATTATTTTGTATTTGAGGATTTCCTATATTGTTTTTATTATTTCGACTATTGTTTTGTATTTGAGGATTTTCTATGTTGTTATCTAATCAATTTCTATTCCTAGAAATATAAATTTTGTTATGTTATCAAACGGATTTCTGTTTCAGAAATAGAAATTTTGAGTCGATATCGAACGGGTTTCTTTGCTTAGAAACTTGTCCGGGGAATAGAAATTAAGAAATTGATTTCTAGCTAGAAATCAATTTCTTTCTCATAAATTTTGTCATGCGTAGCCTAAGCTTCCTGTTGGGAATAACGGATCCCCAAAAACCGGATTCGACACTAAATCAAACCCCTAAATCAATGCGGAAGCGAAGCCCAAGAAAACAACACGTATCACCGATCGTAAAGCACACCACGGATTCGAGCGTACCTTGTTAGCCACAGATTAGACACCGACGCCGATTGAGGAAGAAAATCCGGTGCAATTCGATCCGATGAAGCCTTGAAGGGAAGAAGAATAAGCCGTATGCGTTACTGTTCTTTCTTTTTCCTTTTGAGAGAGAATACACGCGGGAGAGGAAAGACGTGAATTTTGATTACAACAGGTGCAATCTCTCTCTCTCTCCTCCCTTTTATATCCCCTTCTTTCCACGGGCCCTATTCCCGTGGGCCGGGCTTTCTAGGCCCAGCTTGGGCGGACAGGGCCTTAAGCCCAAAATCTAATAAAGCCTTCATCTCCCACTCGCACATGGTGGGCCGAACAGATTCTCTTTACCTCTCTTCAACATTCATACCGGTGAATAATCCGTGCGACCAAAGCATACTTTGAGAGCTCGTTGCTATACATCGTTAGGAATATATAACAGCTCATAATGGGCGTCTCACTCTGAGTAGATTCAGTATGCAGTACCCTAGATCGATCGATCACATTTATATCTCTCTTGATCTCTTTTAAAACAATCATATATATATATATATATATATATATATATATATATATATATATTGTATTCACAATTATAATTATCACAAAGACAGTCATAATTGGTCAACCAGTGAATACAAAACCACAATGTGATTCTCCAAAATCGATCTTCCTCTTTCCTTCAAACTCTCAATTTCAGTTCAGCTTGCTTTTCTAGAAATGCCCCATTAGATCGAATCATCTCATGAGCATTGGCAACACCCTAAGATAGCAAACACTAAATAGAAACCTTGAGAATAAGTAAGAGTCATGAGGGGACTAAAAAATTGAGGAACTCTTTTCCTCAAGAGTCTCACATGTCATAAAAGTTGAGATCAAACTTTTTGCCACTCTTATTGGTCGTCTCATGCATATGTAGTATGAAATACGTATTACGGTATTAACTCCTTTCCCATGGAGCGTATGTCTACATCTTTCAATACCGTACAGATGATAGTTCAAACATACCCAATGTCTAACTTGAGTTCACGTATCTACTCATTCACAAAATTCATCAGAACTCACATCTGGCATCTTAGACAGATAAAGTAAAATATGTGGGGTATTTTACTTTCGGACATCTTTAGTATTATGTCCTCATCTTAACACTCAGTTAAGGCGACATACGTATTTTAAGCTTGAGTTCTCGATTATCACCTAGATAATAAGCTTAAAAACAGTTTCATCTCTATTTGTCACACAGTAAATAGAGGCGATTACCCGTGTGAGTGGGCTAATCTAATATCTGTCCAACATACTTCTCAACTTAAAATAATGCACTGAGCATTAAGATGCATAAAGATTAAACAAAGATTCATAGGTATTAATCAATGAAAAACAAAATTTCATAAATGTGAACAACTCAGGGAAATTACAATATCCAGTACATCAGACTCTACGCAATTGTAGAGATTTTACATGACCACAAAACACATCTCTAGGTATTGGCTTTGTCATAGGATCTGCTACCATTATATGCGTAGATATGTTGTAAGTTCACATCCTTTCGTGCAACCATATCTTTTACAAAGTTATACTTGGTATCTATATGTTTGGTCTTGCCATGATACTTTGGATCTTTGGTGTACGCTATAGCCGCTTGGCTATCACGGTTAACCAATAATGGATTTGCAGCTTTCTCAATAACACCTAAATGATCCAAAAATCTCTTAAGCCAAACTCCTTCTTGTACCGCTGCTGATAATGCCACAAACTCAGCTTCCATCGTGGACAAGGCTATACATGTTTGCTTCTTACTGCTCCATGATATGGCGCCATTGTTCAGTAAGAAAGCAAATCCAAAGGTAGATTTCCTTTCATCTAAATCTCCTCTCCAATCAGCATCCGAATAGCCTTCAAGTCGCAGATCCTTTCCTTGATAATTCAACTTGAAATCAGCAGTTCCCTTTAGATACCTCAGTATTCTCTTCACGGCTTTCCAATATGCTGGACCTGGGTTGGATTGGTATCTACTCACCATTCCAACTGCAAAACATATGTCGGGTCTTGTACACATCATAGTGTATATCAAGCTCCCAACAGTACTAGCATAAGGAACATGTTTCATTTGTTCCTTCTCTTGTGGAGTCCCTGGACACAGTCTATGGCTCAATCCTTCACCTTTTGCAATAGGAGTGTCTATGGGTTTACAATCTTGCATATGAAATCATTCAAGAACCTTATTTATATAGATTTTTTGCGAAAGAGACAACGATCTCTTCGAACGATCTCTCGAAATCTTAACTTCAAGAATGTATGCAGCCTCACCCATATCCTTCATCTCAAAGTTAGAAGACAACCATCTCTTGACAGTACTAACCAACTCCATATTGCTTCCAACAATCAGTATATCATCAACATATAATGATATGATCACAAATTGATCCCTGGATCTTTTGATATATACACAATGATCCTCATCAATCATTGTAAAATCATATGCCATTATGGCATTATGAAAACGTATATACCATTGTCTTGATGATCGCTTAAGGCCATATATCGACCTCAAAAGTCGACATACCTTTTCTTCTTGGCCTTTCACTATGAAACCAGCAGGTTGTTCCATATATATTTCTTCCTCTAATTCTCCATTGAGGAAAACAGTCTTTACATCTATTTGATGTAACTCAAGATCCAAACTAGCCACTATTGCCAGAATAATGCGAATCGAGGTAAATCTCACTACAGGAGAAAACGTATCTTCATAATTAATTCCTTCCTGTTGATTATACCCATTTGTCACAAGGCGAGCCTTATGTCTTTCTATCGAGCCATTAGCTTTTTGCTTTATTTTGAGAACCCATTTGTTCCTAATAGCTCTGCGTCCTTTTGGAAGATCAACCAGTTCCCAGACTTGGTTTGATTTCATTGACTCCATTTCCTCTTCCATTGCATTAATCCATTTTTCCTTACTAGGGCACTTCAGAGCCTCATTGATATTTCTTGGCTCATCCTCATCTTGTGGAGCAACCATAAAAGTTTCCCCTTCAATGTCAAAACATCGATGGGGAATACTTTGGCGACTTGTTCGCCGTATGGGAGATTGTACACTTTGCACATCATTCCCTGTTATGCTCCCATTTGGATGAACTCCACTAATATCATTATCTTGATCCAAGGTCTCAAATAGGGAGTGATCTTCCCCTATTTCACCCTTCTTAGGAAACTCAACCTTTGAGAATGTGACATCTCGTGATTCATATTCAGTTATACTCCCACTTTCCTGCTCACCAATGAATACATACCCTTTTGAGTGTTCTGAGTATCTTATGAAAATACTCTTCTTTCCTCTGGGACCTAATTTCCCAAATTTGTGAGATGACTCATGTGTGTAGGCAGCACAACCCCATGGCTTAAGAAAACTTAAGTCCGGTTTTCTACTTGTCCATAACTCATATGGAGTGGAAGTAACTGATTTGGAAGGCATCCGGTTAAGTATATAGGCAGCAGTTAACAATGCATCACTCCAAAAAGTAATTGGTAAGTTAGCATGCGCCATCATGGACCTAACCATTTTCAGTAGGGTTCTGTTTCTTCTCTCCGCAACACCATTTTGTTGAGGAGTATATGGAATAGACAACTGTCTTTCTATTCCTTTTTCATCACATAATTTTCTGAACTCATCAGATAAATATTCTCGACCTCGATCGGATCTCAATGTTTTTATTTTCTTGTCTAATTGATTTTCTACCAGGTTCATAAACCTTTTGAAACAACTTATTGTTTCAGACTTATGAGAAATCAAATAGACATATTCGAATCGAGTATAATCATCAATAAAGGTGATGAAATAAACAGCCCCATGCCTTCCTCTCACATTCATTGGACCACAGACATTAGAATGGATTAAATGCAGAGGAAATTCAGCTCTTTTACCTTTCCCAAATGGTTTCCTTGTCGTTTTCCCTTCTAGGCAATACTTACATATGGGTAAATCGACTTTTTCAATGTTATCCAACAAGCCCTCTTTGGCTAGTCTATTCATACGTTGTTGGCCAATGTGACCAAGTCTAGCATGCCACACATTCACATCATTATCATAGGTATTAGAAGATGTGATAAGGGAATAACAAACATTTGCATTAATATACTCAATATCCAATACAATAAAACCATCCAGAAAATAACCACAACCATAGTAATTTGTATCTAAAAACAAATCCACACCTCTATTATAGAAGTTCATATTAAAACCTAATTTAACCAACACTAATATAGACACTAAATTCTGACGAATCTCCAGAGCATACAACACATCATGAAGGAACAAAGTGCGTCCACCACGCATATTCAGTTGGCATGTGCCAATTCCTTTCACTTCAGCTCTAGAGTTGTTTCCCACATAGATCCACTTAGTTCCAGTTGGTACTCATTGGAATTCCACGAAGGATTCTCTATCCTTCGCTACATGGTCCGTCGCTCCTGAATCCACAGTCCACAAAGGATTAGACTCAGTTAAGAACACAGAACTCGACACATAAGCAAAGTTCTGAAAAGTACAAGGGGTGCATACCTTCTTTGGCTCACGATAGTCGCGACCATAGTGACCCTTCTTGTCACAGTTGTAGCATTTCACCCTCGCAAGCTTTTTCATGCGAGGACTTTTCCCTCTTCCATGTTGGTTAAATTTGGGTTTCTTCCCTGAAGGACCTGCTTCTTCTTCCTTGCCTTTCCCCTTATCAAACCAGTTAGGGCGCTTGCGTTTGGAGCTCGAAGCTCCATTTGAGCTAGAACCAGCATAATAAAGTTCAATATCCGGTTTAGCCGCCAACAGGCGGTCCTCTTCCAACTCAAGATGACGCATTGTATCCTCAAAGGTTTTGATATTTTCATTATGAGTCAGGTGCACCTTCATATCCTCCAAACTCTGAGGCAAGGAACGAATCACTGCTTGCACTTGCTGCTCATCTGTGAGGACATGGCCAGCATCTCTCAGCTCAGTTATCATATTTGACATCTTTCTAAGATGTTGCTTCATGGTCTGACCATGAGGCTTCTTATAAGAGTCAAACCTAATAGTGAGCTACCTCAGTCTAGTCACCAAAGTATAACCAAATCTAGCTGCCAATGCCTCCCACATTTCCTTGGTATTGTCAAAACGCCGAAACTCTCGCATGACGTCATTTTCCATGCTGCTCAGCAACGTGATGCGAACTAGAGAGTTCATTCTTTTCCACACAGAAAAAGCTTCTTTGTCTCTTTTGTGCTATGCAGTGGTTCCCTCTTCAGGTTCTACCATGGTCATGACAAGAGCCTCAAGTGCTTCTTGCTCTTCCAGCACATACTGGATTTTCATTTGCCAAATTTCATAGTTGTCTCCATTGAGCTTTTCACCTTTGTTCGGCTCGGCAACTATGCTCTTTGTGGTGAAGCCATTGATCCGAACAAATCGACAAATATGCACGAATTATTAATGCCTATCATTTATGCATCCCTATTTGCATAGACCCATCATATTAATGAATAATTTCAAGTAAGGCTTCAGAATCAAAAGGTCACTACGTTTCCAATCATCCTCCAAAAATCCTAACTCAAAACTATCATTAATATGATTGTCATATGCAAAATCAATTCTATGAAGCTACAAAAAACTTCTAAAACTACCCATAGCTAATTACCCACAGCAACCAATAATAACAGAAAGCAACAGATAATTGAATTCCAATAAAACAATAATGCTTTCAATCAATACAAATAACATATAGGTTGCTACATCAACAACAATCAGGTAGTAAACAATACATAATGTCCATAAACACATTTAACAAAAATCAGCCAATACAACTAACACAAAGTCAGCACACGAACTGGGAAATATCATATTTTGTTCAATTTCTTGATCTTTTCCCTTGTAACAATTGAGTAATATTCATTTACAAAATCCATTACAATTTTCTTATATGAAGTAGCTCCGTTGACATTCCATATGCGATTCAACACATCTTGCCATTCAGGTGGAAGAGTGCTTATGAAAAATCGCACCATCTCTGACTGTGACATTGGACGACCATTCCATATAACCTTTTGAATTTTCCCGTTGACTTCAAGGACGTGATCAATTAAGTCACCACTCTCCCATCGATGATCAGTCAGCTCAGCTATCAATTTAGACAGTCTTTCCTTTTGTTCATCGGTCACTACGCGAATATGTGTGAGCAACCTCAGGGGAGGCATTGTTCCTACAACAAATGCAGAATAAATAAGGGATTACATATAATCCACATAGACTTAATTGAAAAGAAACACATTTTTTTCCCTTCTTTTTTTTTTTTTGGGTCAACGGTTAACGGTCAAAGTCAACGGTCAAAGTCAAAGTCAAAGGTCAAGTCAACGGTCAACGGTCGTCGGTTGTCGGTCGTCGGACCGGTCGGACCGGTCAGACCGTTCGGGCGGACTGCTCGCATGTGCCGCGCGCGTACGTGGGCTGACGTCATGCAGACGTCAGCCGGCACGGGTTGCGCGCGTGCCAGGCGTCGCGGTTCGGGTCGGGTCGGGTCTCCGTTCGGGTTACCGGCCGGTGACCGCCCGGCCAACCGGCGTCATTGTTGACGTCATCGATGACGTCACCCCAGCGGTTGCCCGGCCGTTGGGTGACGTCATGTTGACGTCGGCACGCGTCGGTCCGTGGACCGGCGCGTGCGGTTCGCTAGCCGGCGGCGCGCACGCGCCGATTCGCCCGACTGGGCCGCGTGCGCCGCATGCGCCTGGCGATCCAGCGCTTCCGGGCGCGTCGCGCCCATGCGCTGCGCCTTCCGGCCGCGCGTGTGGGCGCGTGCGGCGTCGCCCGGCGGCGCTTGAGGTATCGCCAGACTCGTCTCAACGTCGCCTTTCTCCCAATGCTTTCAGAATTTAATTTCGACTTATGAAAACTCGGAAAAATGGCCGAAGAACGCTCGGGTGTCGAGATTGCTCGCCCCGATCCGTACGGCCGAATGGCTTTTGCGAAAAAATCAATCAAAAACATCAAAACAGGTCGGGTAAACGTGAACTAGGGCTCTGATACCAATGTTGGGAATAACGGATTCCCGAAAACCGGATTCGACACTAAATCGAACCCCTAAATCAATGCGGAAGCGAAGCCCAAGAAAACAACACGTATCACTGATCATAAAGCACACCATGGATTCGAGCGTACCTTGTTAGCCACAGATTAGACACTGACGCCGATTGAGGAAGAAAATCCGGTGCAATTCGATCCGATGAAGCCTTGAAGGGAAGAAGAATAAGCCGTATGCGTTACTGTTCTTTCTTTTTCCTTTTGAGAGAGAATACGCGCGGGAGAGGGAAGACGTGAATTCTGATTACAACAGGTGCAATCTCTCTCTCTCTCCTCCCTTTTATATCACCTTCTTTCCACGGGCCCTATTCCCGTGGGCCGGGCTTTCTGGGCCCAGCTTGGGCGAACAGGGCCTTAAGCCCAAAATCTAATAAAGCCTTCACTTCCCAATCTCAATTACTTAACGAGTTCTCTGACATTTGCAACATTGACAAGGCATGGATACTTAAGTCCAAAAATGGTATCAGTGCTTATCTCATCTGCTATCCTTATGCTTACTCTTCCATAGATATACATTATGATAAAAGTGGTTTTTAGGTAAAAGCTCCAAGTCTGTTGAAACAAGAAAGGGAAGAGATTCTTGTGAAGGTTGCATCTCCTCTTGATCGTGAAGATTAATGTGCACTTGAATTTGCATATATGTCATAGGAGAGGCTAATGCCTTGTTTTACTCAATTATGTTGTTTATAAGTGCATGTGCTTTAGTTTAGGCAACTATTACCTTACAAGATGTTCTTCGAACAATTATTGAATGTTGTTCAACACTTTTGAAATATGAATATGATAGCTTGCCCCTCTTAGTTTGTCATGGTTGATTTGCAATTGGTGTTATTTTGTCCATGTAATGCATTCCCTAATTATTAGTGGTCTTCCAAGCATTGTAAGGTACATTTTTAAATCAAACATGTCAAGCACCTTATATTTTTTTCTAGTTGGTATTGGCTATTCTGATGCATTTTGAATCAATGGATCTCATTTTATTTTGGTTGCCTTTATAGGAGCTTCCATGTAATCGAACAACTTTTATCTGCAAATGGCTCTATGCAATTTCTTGTAGTTACTTTGGAGAGACAAGATTGAGAATACTGCGTTAGCATCAGGAATTTTTGTCATGCTCATTGCTTTAGTACTCTGTTTTAGGGTAAAGGCAAAAGCCTCGATTTTTTATGATTGCAGTTGTTATTGTTGTTGATGCATAAGTTTCAGACAAGAAAACCTCAGGGCTTTTGCGTTTACCTTTGTTCTTAGAGTGCACCCAACCTTTTCGACAATCTAGTTCCTATGTTGCCCTATTCTTGGTAAGGTTGAATAATGCTCCCGCTGTTAGTAATCTGGACTAATAATTGTTGCTTTTATTTTTATTTCACTTTCAATTTTAGTTATTATTTGCTAATGGATAATTGTTGTTTATGTTACTAGAATATGTTGGCTAAAAGGTTTTTGCAAGTAATTATGAGGTTGTAATTATGATGAACCCAATGTCGGGGGGCACCAAAACTTGTGTTTGACATTCACTTCCAGTAAAAGTCGAACTATTCTCGAGTGAAATGGGTATGACTTCATCTTTTTAGAATTACATTTGTATTTACTTCATTTTTCTTCTTTAAATGATTTTCCTCAAATTGTAGAGGCTTCAAGCGATAATATCATTGCACACAATGTTAGTGAATAATTTGAATTGATAATTGGTATGTTGTTTACTAATGAGAATGAAGCCCATAATACATACAATGCATATGCAATTTGTAAAGGATTTGGAGTGCGAAAAGGACAAAAAGCGAATAATAGTAAAGGAGTACTGCGAAGATGCACATTTGTATGTAATTGTGAAGGACATTCTCCACCAATCTTACCTCATGAACAAAGAAATATTTATAGGACAGTGAAGAGAACAAGATGCCAGGTTTGCATTAAATTTAAAATCGAAAATGGAGTCTGGGAAGTTACCGAGTTTGAAGATGTTCATAATCATCCTTTCATTGAAGATAAGTAAAAACACCTTATACACTCGTATCGACACATTACAGATACTAGCAAATGTATTTTGACTTCTATGACTGGGGCCGGTATGAGGGCTACAAAAGCATATTCTTATCTTTGTGATGAAGCGGGTGGGGCAAATAACATTGGCTTTACATTGCATGATTGTCAAAATTTCTTACAATCGAAAAGAAGGAATCTGATTGATGCAGGCGATTGTCAAAGGCTTATCAACCATTTTAATTACTTACAATCAAATGTAAGCAATTTTTCTTACGCATTTCAATTGGATGAGGATCAGAGGCTGACCAATATTTTTTGGTCTGATGGTATATCCAAGTTGGACTATGATAGCTTTGGAGATGTAGTAGTGTTTGGTACTACTTATCGTACAAATAAATACAATATGATATGTGCGCCTTTTGTTGACGTGAATCATCACTGGAAAAATGTTATGTTTGGTTGTGCATTTCTGATGGATGAGACTATTGCTTCTTTTATTTGGGCATTTCAATCTTTTTTGGAGGTAGTGGGTAATAAAGCACCCAAAACCATTTTCACTAATCAAGATTATGCTATGGCAAATGCTATTAGAACTGTTTTCCTGAATTCTGATCATTGTTTATGTATATGGCATATTGGGAAAAATGCTACGCATCATATTGCACATCTTCTTGGAAAGCCAGGTTTTCGTGATAAATATTGGCATAAGCTTCTATATCGTTGTGAATTTGAAATTGAAATGGAGACCACTTGGAAAGCTATGTGTTAGGAGTGGAATTTAAAAAAGAAAAAGTGGTTGGATGATCTATATCGCTTGTGTCATAAATGGTGTCCTGCATTTGGTCATATTTTTTTTTTTTTTTTTTGCAGGAATTAGATCTACGCAAAGAAGTGAGAGCACAAATAATGTACTTCAAGATATTGCGTGTAAGATGATGACTTTATCTGAATTTGTTGGTTATTATGAGAAGCAAGCTGAAAAAATGCGCAACACTGAAATTGTTGATGATTTTGAGTGTGCTCGAGGAAAGCCACATATTGTGGTTAAAAATAGTGGAATTTTGCAACATGCTGCACAAGTACATACTCATGTTATTTACAGGAATTTTTAGGCTGAGTTCTTGCATGTTTATCTGAACATGTTCTTTGATCATAATTTGATGGGCCTTTACATACTTATATCGTGGGAACCGGAAGTAGTGAACGAAAGCATATTGTGCATTTTAGTCCAAGTGATTCTACCATTTTTTGTAGCTGCAAGTTATTTGAAATGCAATGATGGTTATGTAGGCATGCTCTTTACATCTTGACAAATGTTGCAAATGTTACAAGCATTCCATCGCAATATATTTTGAATAGGTGGACAAAAGTTGCAAAACAGGGGATTTATTGTGAAGATGTTGCACAAAACTCTCATGATGCGATTAAATCAAAGACACTGCGTTTGAAGAGGTTGATGCAGTTAGCTTTCAGTGTCATGAATGATAGTGCCAATCATGATGTAACAGAGGAGCTCGCAACTACAGCCTTGTTGCGTCTTCGTTCTCAAATTACAATTAAAATGCAATCTCTAATAGGTAAGGATCATGTTGATTTCTTGGGGGAATGTGATGAATCTGAATATGTAGAAAATCATGGAATTCGAGTATTTGATCCCCTTAAGAGAAGGCCAAAAGGTGTATAAAATACTCGGATCAAGGGCGCCGCGGAAAAGAGAAAAAGAAAAGTATCTTCATGCGTAGGCGGCACCTTGCATGAGGTATGACACTTGTTTAATGTGATCAAATGATTTTATCAATTATCTTATCTTGTTTTCGCATGAAGTAATTTTAATACTCTTATTATGTTTGTTTGTAGAATTGACTTTAATGATGAAACATGGGCAAGATGAAGCATCGCTTTTTGACTTCGAAATGATGAAACAAATTCTCTTGAAAGTGTAGATAGTTAACTAATGTCAATCGGTGCAGCTTTTGGATTTCTTTTTGGCTATGAGCATGCACTTCTACATAGGGTAGAATCGATGTGTAACTCTTTGATTTTTTTGTTATGAGCATGCACTTCTCCATAGGATAGGATTAATGTGTAGCTCCTATGTCTTTTTGCTATGAGCATGCACTTATAGATAGGATAGGATCAACGTGCAGCTCTTGGATTTTTTTGGTATGAGCATGTACTTTTATATAGAGTTGGATCAATTTGTAAACATTTTTTGGGACTTGTATAGTTTACTGCTCTTGTTACAATAAATGATGCCATATTATGATGTTGAATTATTAATCAACGCAACAATTTGCTTTTGACTGTAAGCATTTGAAAAAATCTTCTCAATGATCAAGAATCCCTTGCCTCCTCCAATGCCTGCTCAGGTTTGGTTTATACATTCTCCTTGGAGTTTCTTTCCTAGTAATTTGGCTATTTGCAAATGCAATAGTGTGAAGAGCCTATTTCAAGTACATTGTTCATTTAACATACTTGGCTTTTATTATAGGAGTTTATGGGAATTGTTGGGGTCATAATCTTTTATCCTTTGTTTTTTGCAATAATAAAGGGAAAAGATTGGATGGAAGCCTACTGTATTTGAGAGAGCTCGTGATGTTGAAGTGGACCTCAAGATAAGTTAATTGGCTCTAAAGAAGCAAGAAGAGGAGGGGGCTTCTGGTTCTAAAGCGATAGCTCTTCGTGCCAATAGTATTCCCAGCACACACAATGCAAAAAATCAGAGTGTCGCGATTGGAGAATCACAGGAAGGCAGGATTGTCATGATAGATACTAAAAGATTGTTTCAGGCCTCGAGGTTGATGAAGGTAGTGTGATTACTAGGGTGTCTGTATGCTAATCATTGTCACGTTAATGCAGATGCTTGGCTTCTTTCAACATTTCAAATTTGCTCTTAATTTCCAATCTCTGCACTTTTGGTTGGTAAGTAGTTCTTTTATTGATCATTTGATGTAGTGGTCAAATCTCGAATACTTTGTATTTAATTGAAGTGTACTTGACAGTTCTTTGCAATTATAGGCACTGATGAGAGATTTAATGTCAAAGGCACCTTAGCCTCCAAATGTTGGTGGTGAAACCCCAAACATTGGTAGTCTAGATTCTACCTCTGGATAGGTTGATAAGGAGAAGAAAAGGCTCTTGGATTATGTAAATGATGATACATGCAGTGTCATTCTAGAGACATCTTTCCTAAGGTGCTCAAGAAAGAAAAAATGGTGTCATCTTCTTCATTTGAGAGGACTTTGGCAAGGTAGCTCAGATTGGTTGGCAATGGCCTCCTCAATGCCCCTTCTTCTGTTGACAAGCTTCTCGTTCTTCTTAATGAATGGTGCCCAATATGCCCATTCATGCATTTGCAAATGATGATCTGGTGTGCTGTGTTTCTTTGTCTTACTTACAGTATGCTGTGCTGCTTGGGATAAAAAAAAAGCTTAATGGTGTTTGATAGTTGTTTGGTGCTGTGCAGTATTTGTGCAGAATTACTCATCAGCATTCTTTGCCTTTGGAACTGATTTTCAATTCTGTCTTGAATTTTTTTCCATCATACCTCTTTATCAGATGTACCGTTTCTTCGTATGGTTTTGTAGATTGTCCTTTTCCTCCAAGATTTCTGCTTTAAGCTCATTTAATCACCTTTCTGGCTACATACAATATCTCTTGTTAGCTGACGTTATTGCTCTACTTAAAAAAAAAAACCAACAGTTTGCTTTCATGTACATGTTCCACTGCATTTCAGGAGGTGGAGGATTTGTTGGCTAACATGGAGCAAGGAGCATTAGAACCTCTACTGGATTCCTTTCTTCCAGTCATGAAGGCACTAATTTCTTATTCTCTTTTGAAACATTCTGTTGAGGGTATAAGAGTTTCTGTAACATGTTACCTCACTGAGCTTTTGAGGCTAAGTGCACCTAAATAAATGTTCCATGATGACCAGATAAAGGTGCAACATATGTTATCCTAATTTATAATGGCTATTTTGATGTGGCCAACACTATTCATTCCAGTAAAGATCAGCCTGTTGGTATTGAATGGTTTTCTCATCAATTCATTTCGTTGACGTTCAGGTGATTTTGGAGTTAATTGTGGAGGCATTTTTGAAGTTATCTCAGGCATCCAGGCAATATTATGAAAAGGCCCTGTCCATACTTGAGACTGTTGCACGGGTCAAAGCATGCCTTCTTATGCTTGACCTTAAATGTGATGCAGTAGTTGTCCAGATGTTTCAAACTTTCTAGGAAATCATTAGGTAAAAGGCTTACCAGTTGCATTTATTTTCTAACTTACATTCTTCTTTCAAAATAATATGCGGATTTGTTTTGAAAGACTGAAAGCTCTTCTATTGATGAGACTCTTATTTGATAGGACTTGTGCATTAAGTAGTGATCCTATTCATCTCGGAGAAAGACGTTACTTTCTAGTGTCAATATCAACATTATTTGATAGGAGACTCTATTGTTGCTCTCATTTGATGGCTTCTTTGATAAAATTGTAGCTCTTGACGTTGTTCTATCTTTTCTCCTATTTCTTGTTTTTTGATGATCTCTTCTTGGTCAAGGTTGAATCCCTCAGATGACATTGTGGGCTGTGGAGCAAATCATCACAGACATCCTTGGTGAAAGTGAGGATATCTCCTTGAGGCTTCTCTGTCCTCTCCTTGCTAGTGTTTTAAAAGAAAATAAGGTAATTGTGTTGTTCCTTTTGCCATTTCAGAGTGGTTTCTGTTTGCTTTAGTTTCTAATAAGGTGTATAATGTGATTTAGAAAGTTGCACCTTTGTGTTGGAAGCTTGGAGACAGTGTCATTACCAGCTGTGCAGCTAAGCTGGGACCTCTTCTTTAGGGAGCAGTACAATCCAATGGCTCTACTGTGGATGATTACTCTCCAGTTGTGGCTTCTGTATGTGAAAATGAGCCAACTATGGAGAATAATCATGCTAGTGGTTCTTCACATCCAGTGGTGCATCTTTTGATTTTTATAGGACCCTATGCTTTCTTTTGTTTGCTGAACACAATGGTATTGCTTCTGATTTGCCATCTTCCATGGAATAATTTTCTAGATGAAATGGACTTCGATGCCATCCTTTTATTGTCATTTCTAATAAAGATTCTTCTATTGCCCATGATAAGCTGCTGAAATCTTCAAATTTTTTACTCTGGCTACTTCATCCCATTGTTGTTCTCTTACATGGTGGATATACAATGCTTCCATACATAAGCTGATTTTCAGGGCTTGATTTGTTGGAGTTGTCTTACTTCATGTCTAGCTTTGCTCATCTTTCTGTAGTTCATGTATCACTTACTAAACTAATGGGGATAACAGTGA
Source organism: Eucalyptus brandiana (assembly GCA_014182725.1). Lineage (NCBI taxonomy): Eukaryota > Viridiplantae > Streptophyta > Magnoliopsida > Myrtales > Myrtaceae > Eucalyptus > Eucalyptus brandiana. Next base: position 48,527,911 of record CM024675.1, on the reverse strand, counting down.
GTAGTGAGGTGAATCTTGCTTCAGTTCTTTGGCATGGTTCATGATGATTATATATGTTGTTAAATTAATTGCACTATTTGGATTTTGAGGTTCTGCTATGACATATTATGTGGCTGTATGAGCCAGAAAAGACTTTGGACCCACCCAAAGAAAAAAAAAAACGAAGGTAAAAGACTTAAGACAAAATAAAATAGAAGGTCAATGGAGAAGGATTCCATAACATCTCTTTCTCTAGCACATGTCCACCATTTATCTGATGCGCCCTCCAGGGTTTGGCTGTTAACAAACAAATCCCTCATTTAATACAGTTTTCCTTCTAGTTTTCCATTCCAGTAGACTTTCTCTCTATCTGTTAGTCCTTCTCTTTGTTTTCTTTTCCCCTTGGCTAGACTGAACCTATTAAATAGCTGAACAGAATCATTATTCTCACATTCAAAAGCTTTCCCACAGGTGGCTTATGGGGTCGTTTGTTCCCCTAGAGAAGTTGTTCCTGAACTGGATAGTGCTCCTAGATCGAACACCAGTGATGCTGCTGTCCTTCTTTTCCCTAATGATATTGTTCCTGTTGCTAAAACAAGTACAAAAAAGGCTCATTCTGCAGATTTTAAGGGTTCAATGAAGCTGGGAATTGACTTAGAGGCACTTCCAAAGAAAAGGGAACATAAAGCTAACAAGTTGATGAACCCTGATGAAGGCTATGACCTCTCTTGGTATATGCAGAGAGGCAAAAATATGGTCGTATAAAGGTCCTTGGGAATGGACACAATCTTTCAGCTGCCTTTAAAGTTCCCTCAAAAATGAGAAGAATGCAGCAAATGTTAAATATTGAGCTAGGTGCAGGTGAGAGCACTGTTGCTTGGGATGAGGAAACTCCAGTCCTTGTTGATATTGCCGGGAAAAAATCAAAGCTCCTGGTAGTGGGGGGAAAGATGAGCAATTATAACAATGCTGTATTAGAGGTATAATCGTAATTTTTGTAGTATAATCTGATTATGTTAATTGGTACAGTGCTATATTTTTAATTATCTTTTCTTAATTAGAAAGCCTTTTTTTTTCCCTTCAATTAAAATACTGAAGTATATCAGAAAGTTTCTATTGAACATTTCTGATACAATAGTCAAACAGTACTAGAACTGCTTCTGCTGCTATTATTATTATTATTATTATTATTATTATTATTATTATTATTATTAGTAGTAGTAGTAGTAGTAGTAGTAGTAGTAGTAGTAAAACTGAAGTAGTTTAAAAAGCTCTGCTAAATTTTGTGGTTACAGTAATTAGATAATGTTGACACGTTTTTTCTTATTTTTTCGTAATTACTACGTGGTTTAATCTTTGTGCCCTTTTTTTTTTAAAATTTTTATGTACTCATGTATTTTCTTAATAATTTTCGGGATCTTTGGAGTGCTCATTTGAAGGATTAGTTGGACTTAGTATAAAGGCCTGGTGGCCATTTGATGAGATGTGAGCACTCTAGACATTCACTAGCAATACTTTATTTCTGTCTTGGTTGAGCATGTTATTTGTCAATCCTCATCTCCTTCTTTCACTTGCGACTGCTGTTCCTTCGGTGATGGCTGGCTGCTGCTGTTGTTCCAATGATGGTCTACAGCAGTAATGGTTGTTTATGTCGTTTTCTTGCTATTCCTGATCATTTGTTTTACAGGTTCTATGATGGCCTAATTCAATCTTACGACCCTCTAATGAAAAAGCGCAAGGTGAGGTGACTATCAGTCTTTGAAAGTTTTTCTTTTTCAGTTTGCAGTCATTGACAATTGTTTCACTTTTTAAATTACTGCTGTCAGGACATGGTAATTCTTCCTTACAAAGACAGCCTTACGTTATTCGGTTGGTATACGCAACAATTTGATTTGGATGGCAATTGGGTATGTGTTTAATTTTTGGTGAAAATAGGGAGTTCCGTCTCCATCTCTAGTTTCCAAAATGTTAAATCTCAAATTGTTCATTTCACAGTCAATCAAGGGCTTACTTGTTTATGGGAATAAAGGAAGCACAGATCAGCATGCGTAAGTTATTTTTTGATAAAGTAATGCCACTATTACTTTTACATGTTGGTGAAATGATTATTCCTGATGCTTGTTATTGTCTAATTTCGATATAGCTACAAACAACAGCTGAGAGAGGGTGTGCACAACTTCTTCGTAACATTCATTAAAGTGCTTTGTGAGAGACCACCTGGTCATGATTGGGAGCTTGAACCTAGTGTTACCTGTGGTGACTATCTGTTTGGAATGCTTCAAGTTAGTTTACAATAAGAGCTACTAATATTTACCTTTAAGAAGATTCTAGCAATAGTCGAAGTTCTTATATCTATTATTTCTGAAGTTTAAGATCTCACACTTCTCTTGGAAAGGAGACATGAGTTCAGTGGATGATTTACTTATAGTCACTCGGTTGTTTTCTGCAATTGATCTCTTTTAGATATGGTGAACTTCTGTAGGGAATGGGCTATGCTCTATATGCCAATGATCGTGAGTCTATAACGATCCTTTGTTGAAGAAGTGACCACTAGATCGTGGGGGCTCTTATAGCATTGTATGAGCGAGCGGTTGAGATATTCGCCTCATTAGTTAATATTAATGCCTATCATCAACACGGTAAATAGTTTACCTTATAATTCTTATTTAAATTAGATGATTGCTATATGTTTTGGGCTTATTGCTGTTGAGAATATGTGTGGCCTCCCTGAGTCAAGAAATTAAATCAATTCATCCAACTGGCTGTCTTTTTTCTTGGCCCCGATGTGCAACTGAAATTCTTAGGTGTTGAAGCTGGGAAAAAGGCAGCAGCAGAAGTATTTGCTCATCAGAAACGGGTTCTGGCTGTACTCAGTGAGGCCAGGTATCTTACTATAACAAGCTTGTCTAAGATGGAAACTATCAGCTCTTAAGGAACGGGGAACACTTAAAGAAACTGTTGAGTGGGGTGGTAGAAACATGGATAAGAAGAAAAGCAAGCTCGTAGGCATTGCAGATGATGGACAGAAAGAGATCCGCATTGAAAGGACAGGTGAATTTGGCCGAATAGTAAGTTTTCAATGGAAAAAAGATATTAATCATAAAGCCTTGTAATACTAAATTATCCATTATAATTTCTTTTGCCTCTGACAAAGAAACGCCAATTCATTACTTTGATGTTTTTATGCCAATCTTCTTGTTTTGAATGTTTTGCAACAGTTAACCCCAAAGGAAGCTTTCCGATTGCTTTCCCATAAATTTCATGGAAAAGGGCCTGGCAAAACGAAGCAAGAGAAGCGCATGAAGCAATACCAGGAAGAATTGAAGTTGAAGCAGATGAAGAATTCAGATACGCCTTCTTTGTCTGCATAGAGGATGAGGGAAGCTCAAGCTCAAATGAAGACACCTTATCTTGCGCTTAGTGGTCATGTTAAGCCTGGGTATGTTTTCCTGTGTTAAAAAATCAAGTTACTAGTTCTTTATTCATTGGCATTTAAGTACATAGCATTTTACATTAATCTAACTTTATAAGATGTCAATGTGGAGTGTCTTGTTCCATGACCAAAGTCCTTGACTGTCTTTTCGCTTTTTTGCTTCAAATTTTCTATTTATCGCAAATCCCTCGAGCACGGGCTCGCGAGGAGATGTTTCTGTTTGCTAATGTACAGCTCCATGGATCACTGCCTGGATGACTCTTTCCAAATTATATTTCCCCAGACGTTTAAGGGGAATCTCCAGTTTCAAGACTCGTGAATTTGTTAACTTAAAAATCATAGCCTATGACCATGCAGTATAGATCAACCTATAGATGTCTCCATGTTTATGCTTAAAAAGGCGGCACCTTAATAGAAATTTGAGTGGTCTCGACTTGATTGATGATAAACAATCTATATCTCGAGAAGACAATCGACACCATCTAATAAGTGTAAGTTTGGACTTCATGCAATGTCTATTTACCATGGTAATTGAATGATAAAATAATGATTAGATTGTTGTTACTTTGTGCCTGTTTATTTAATTTTTTTCTTTTTTCTTCTGGGGTGTTTCCAGTCAAAACAGTGATCCAAGAAAGAAGTCAGAGCCACCATTGAGAAGGATCCTGGGAGCTTAACGCCCATTGCTTGGAGATAGGAAGGTCAATGTCGACCCAAGTTTGTTGCTTTTTCATCTCTAAATATAGAGCGCAAAGAACAAATAGAGAAAGCAGGGGAGAAAGAACGAATGAGAAAAGAAAAACAAGAGAGGGAAAAAAGAGAAGCTGAGGGGAAAGCTGGCAAAGATAAAACCAAAACAGCTAAGGAAATTGATCAAGAGAGAATTGAAAAGGGTGGAGGAGGTGAAAGTGATACGTCAACTACAGAGAGTATGCTTGATGAAAGGATTGGACTTGTGGATGATTATCCATCTGAGCAGGTTCAATAGAATTTCTCTATCCTATTAACTTTTTAACGAGTTGTAGATCAATAGTTGTAGAAAATTGTTGTTTCTAAATTTTTGAAAGTTTTGGTGTGGGATCTATATTGCTTGCCGCATGTTCTGTAGCATGTAGAATACGATCTGCATGGACAATTTCTTAAATGGCCTCGCATTTTTTTTTTTTTGGTTGAAATAAAATTACCTATTGACTGACTGAATAATGTTACGTTGGCATCATAGCTATTGTGCCTCTGCACATGCAAGTTGATTCAATGCCTTTCTTTTTCTTTTTCTTTTTTTTCTTTTTTTCCCTAATAGTAAGCCATGCTTACAAAGTTCTGGATGCATATTAGTATGTTAACTTCCTATGCAATAAACTTCCTCCCAATTCTTTACATGTGTCCACTTTCAATAGGATTCGGAAGAAGATTTGGCAGCAGAACATGATCATCTATCGACTGGAGTCCAAGATAAGGGAATTACGGCAAGTCATCAAAAGTTTAATCATGCAGTATACACAATTGATTCTCTGTAGTCAACATGATTCCAACAACTGGACATTTGTTGTTCGTATAGCATCTTTGTGGAAGAGAAAGATGAGTTTTTAACACCAGCAAATGAGGAAGAGTCAATTGTATCATCTGAACCTATTGTTGATGCTGAAAGCAAGGTGGCTAATGGTTATATAGATGCAGAAGTACTTTTTCTCAACTCTTTGGATTTTATTGCTTTAATGTGACTGCAAACCCTTAGATTTCTCTGGTTAAATATGGTGCAATCATAAGCAAATATTATGTTGTAGATGCTTTTTGCTTACCACAAGTACTGCCTTTGCGATGCAGCGATATGCATGAAATTTTATGTTCTCATACCAAACTTTGATTTCAGTCAATCGTTGCATAAAATGTTTTGGCTTGGCGGAAGTGAATGTCTTATAGAAATCGTGTTGGCCATAGAAATTATAGTCGTCCTCATCACCTTCATTAATGGACTCCTCTTGTCTCGTGTTTTTATGTAATATGATCCCATTCGATGCTTGGGGTATCTCTGCTTTCTCGACATCATTCCTTGCAGATGAATTGGTTAAGCATACTCCTTTTACGCCATTGGCAGTGTATGAAACATAATTCACATGTCATGGAAAATTCTGTTAGATTTAACTCAACATGAAAAAATATATTCTGATTACACTTTTGACTTCTAATAGAAAATGCAGCATTTTTTTTTTTTTTCAAAATTTGGCAAGAACAATCTGATTTCTCAGTGTAATTTCCATCAAGTAGATATCATAGGTTTGAGAATGAATATCTTTACTCGAGGTGTCTACATGACTGCATGTTACTTTTCTTCCTCTTGCCCAATGCGAGCATTTTATTTTTATGGAGTTTCGAAGTTCTTGTGGTTTTGAATTTGAAATGCTCTCAGATATCTCACTTTAGCTGGCTTTTCCAGAACTCGTGAATGATTGTTTTATTACTTGTAGGGAGACGACGCATCTGAGAATGCTAACGAACTGTCAAAGGAAGAGTTGGGTCAACTTGTTGCTTCTCGTTGGACAGGGGAGAAGACAGAGAAGGAAAGCAGGGAAGACTTTGCAAGAGATAATAATAATGAGATACAAAATAGGGAGATCCCAAAAGACACGCGTGATGGTATTGATGATATATATGCGTTAGAAACTGCTGACAGCGAAAAGAATGAGTATGATAACGTGGAAGATGCGTTTAATGAAGATTCTGCAGTGAATGATCATTATGATTTCACTTCTCATTACAAAGATGGATCAGTTAGTGACTTAGACGATGAATTAGACTTTGAAGGTTCGCTTTTACGGCTTCCTGTGAATTTAAATATCCTATTTTAAATAGAGAAATTATTCAGTAGTATGAGCACGCCACGTCATCTGATAACGTGGTGCGCATCTACCACTCAGATATTGGCAGGTGTCTATAGATGGTCAAGACTTCTGTTTTCATATTGACTTTATAAGAATCTTTTATTTATTCTTGAGTTTTTTATGCTCATAATTCTTTGAAATTCATGATGGACAGACTATAATTTGCTCGAGGAAGTGAAGAGGGTGACTGAAGCAGCTCACAGAACAAGAACTAAATTAAGTGTGCATCCTTATTTTAAGTTGCCGTTTCCCCTCCAAAACCTCCGGCGTGCAGCTGCTAGTAGGAGAACGAAACTCTTGTTCCATCCAAGTGGACTGTCAAAAAGGGGCCGAAATCAATCTCGATATGAGCAAAGGTGTGATGTCAAAATCTTGACCTTAGAGTGGACTATATATACTATACTATCGATTTTGTAAGATGGCTACAAGTTCTGCACAATAGGTGTAGATGATTTTTGTGGTAGGCTTTATGCATTTTTCTTCTGTTTATCAGTTACTTCTTTTTTTTGGGTGGGGTCATTCTCTTGGCTGGGGTATACAATATTAGATCAGCTGGGTCCTTCTGAAGGCATTAAATATTTATCTTTAAAACCTGATCTTGCTCTAGGGATTTAGTGATAACAATGTCAGTATTTACTCTACCTGTGATGATGTGATCTCCTTCTCATCTTTTTTCTCCTTAAGTCAATAATCAAGCCATCTGATGATAAAAGATGTATTATTGAAGGTTAAGATTAGCTCTTCTATCTCTATGTCTCTGAATCTTCATTATATGGGTTTATATCTGGATCACACTTGCAACTCCTAAGAATATTTGGAATCGATCATTCAAATGACAAAATGCTATCAAGAAGTGATTCCTTCTATGCAATTACATTCATCGATCAGGAACATTTCTTAAACAAGCATGGTTGAACTTATCTAACTTGCTTATTTAGGTTTTAATCTCATTTGCAAGCTATTTTCTTCCCATGAGATTAGGAAGTGCAAGACTTGTCAGGTGTTGACTCTTTGGTCATGCTTTGGATATACAAATTAAAAGTGTTCGTAAATGTCAGTTTTTTTTTTTTCTAGAAATGATTCTCATTGAATTTTGTAAGTAGTTTTTTGGTCTACTTGACCTTGGCATTCCCATGCTTTTGGCTAATACTTTCTGCCTTTATCAGCCCTCTTCTTTAAATATGTTTTGCTTAAGAAGATTTATAGTGAGAATGTGATTTTGGAATAGTTTTGTAGTTTCTCATCTATGAACTGTGCTTTTTTAAATGTTTCAGGAAGAAATTTATTTCATGGACAATTGAATGGCGCTTTCACTCGACAGATGTGGTATTATGTGACCATGGGTGAGTCGTAGTTAAGCTTGATGAAAGCTGATCTGCAGTACCTATGTTCACCTCTAGAGATGAGAATTAATTTGTGCTACTGTCCATTCCAAAAAGCAATGATACCATGTTCAGTGGTTGAGGATGGTTTTTATTGTAGAATACATGAGGATGTGACCTTTCATCTTGATGCAGAGGAAGTCTCGTTTGAGGAGACTGTTTCGGGTCATCCCGAGAGTGACACTGAGCCGTAAATTCAAAGCAGGGGAGTGATAATCTATGGAAATCACAATTCTTTCATGGGACTGGAAGTGTTAGGTGCTTTGCAAATGGTAGCTTAAATTCTTTTCTTGTAGACTTTGAGCATTGACAATGAGCAATGAAACCGCAAAGATAGGGACAATTAGACAAATTAAGACACCTCTGTGTAAAGCTTTTGTTATAGAAAATGAGATTATAGTGTTAGTTGATGTACATTCGTCTTACTCAAATGTTGCAAGTGCTAGATTAGCATAAAGATGAGTTAGTGCAGGCGTTTAACCAGAGTGAGGTTGCTGAGTGGCTCTGTCCAATACATCACCCTTAGATCAAGTCAATTGGTGCATTTACCTTTCTTTTCTTCGATTGCCTTGTTCTATCTCTCCAAGCTTTTAGAAGTTTTTAGAAGGTTCTTCTGTATGAGACTAAAAGCTTGTATCATATATATTGTATCATATATATTGTATCATCAAAATATCACAATTTTTCTATGTCAATAAGGGTTCATTTGCTAGTTGTAGTGTGATGAATTTTTCGCATAATGAGCAATACCAGCAATCATGAAATGCCATTGTTAAAACTTTGCCAAGCTTTCAAAAGGACAAAGGGGAAATGCGCATATAATTTGCCTGATTCGTGCACAATTTCTTATAGATTAATATTAATCAAAATCAGGACCATGAGATTGCAGAGTGTAGAGTTTTATCTCTTTAGGCACATAAAAATACCTGGTGAAATTGAGTTTTACTATGATGACCAATCAAAGGAAGGAACGGGTATGGAGACTACTAATGAGATTTGACCAGTTGAATTGAGAGCTTAAAGGAACAAAGTGAACGGACTTATAACTTATTAAACCAACATCTCGTCAGAGTTGAACAATGTTGCGTCTTCTCGCCCACACTATCATGCGAAATCGAAGTAGTGTATTTTCTATGACACTGGTATTCTGTAGTCGAGGGCCAAAAAAACTTGAACACAGCATTTCAATGTTTGAATAACAAACTTTTCAAGATATCTTCCAACAATACAAAGAGTGAGAATTAAGAACCACCATATTCTTTATAACAATAATTAAAAATTCAAGATTGTTCTGATTTCCAAAACTAACTAAAAGTTAACTAATGTCGATTTTGTTTGTATATCTACACACACTCAAAAGCTGCAGAAATTATTTAGATCCTCTTTCTTGGCATACCAGCTTGGTATTTATCTTCGAAATGTGAGGATACAGATCCTTGGAGGAGTTTGTAATCATCCCCTTGGTGACTCCGGTAGCAAGTGATATATCTGCACAAACATTCGATTATTTATATGCACGTGCTGTCTCAAATGCCATTTACATATGCACCAATATGTCTTTAGTTGTTTAAATTGAATAGAATTGGGGAAACTAAAACCTTGGGGAGACTTCTTCTCATCAAAGAGCTGAGTGATAATGTAAATAATAGCTGCTGCACTAGATATGGGGCTCCTCCTGCAAAATTAGAGGATAAAAACAGAGGAGAATACGTTTAGCACTTGAAAAGGAACAACAGTTTCATTTGAACTAAACTTGGTATGTAAACTTTATACGCAACAGGTCTACATTGACGAACCTGCTCAAAACATGTCTTTCAACCTCAATAGAAGAAAGATAAAATGTCGTCAACCAAGTTTTACAGTTTCCGACTCTTCCTCCAGCTTTACCATTAAAATTCCAGCCGATAAGAGAATAACCACTGAAAAACATTCAAATTGTGTAGTTTGATATCACTATCAATGCTTATATCAACTTGTCCGTCATCAACAAGTCCACCCATCTCCTGCATCTAAGTTGATTTTGCCGGAAGTACTATGTTGATGTCTATCCTGCTTCTCTGGAACAAGTAAACTAACAGAATTAAGGATGTCTACAATACATACAGAAACATAAAACAATGAACTTGCATCATTACCTCCAACACGATAGCCCAAAACCTGATCAACATGAAAAGCAGAAAAGTGTCAAATGAATTAAGATGGATTCTAAGATCGATCACCAGAATCAAACAACAAAGTTGGTCATAAGTAGATTTACCTACTGAAATTCACTCTGGCGGTGCCGCTTATGCACATTGGTGTATCATTCACATGACGGTCTCTTTTCTTTGGCTTTACAGGTGGGCTTTTCAACTCTCCAGAAACTTTCTGCACCACAAAATCAATTTTTAATATATCATCAAGCCTCAATTAAAAGGACTTTCTGTTGGATTATAATGGCTCAATTGTTGTTTTCTGTTTTGTTTTACTCTGTTTTCTGCTGTTTTTCTGTTCTGTTTTTTTTTTTGCTCTGTTTTACTCTGTTTTTTTTATTAAAAAACAGCCAAGTTCAATTTAGTTATTTATTTAGTGTTTTTGTTATTTTCTAGGAAGTTAATAGCACGTTTGTGTGCAGTTATGTGTTGCACGTACATGAGCAGTTTTTGCTTTGTTTAAGTTGTCTTGTACTTGATAGTTTCTTTAGAATAGACGTATGCAAGTTTGTGCTCTGTTTTCTCTGTGCTTCTCTTCCTCACTCAAAATTATAGCTTCTGGTTTTCTGTTTCTAGATTATTGTTTTTGATCAGTAACAACAGTGGTATCAGAGCGTGTATGATCTTGAGGGACTGTGAAGTGAAGCAAGTATCGAAGTGTAAAGAAGTTAAAGGGTGATGGAGACAGGGTCGAGTGGTTTCTCTGCGTGGCTTCTCCAGTATTTATTGGAGAGAATTATCAAGCATGGGCTATTAAGATGACAGCATTCTTGGAGGGTCATGATTTGTGGGAAGCTGTGGAGGATGATTATGAAGTTGCTCCACTTCCTGATAATCCGACCATGAATCAAATCAATCTTCATAAAGAGAGAACCACAAGAAAAGCCAAGGCAAAATCTTGCCTATATGCTGCTGTCTTGCCTACCATCTTTACCAGAATTATGAAGTGTGACTCTGCAAAGGCTATATGGGACTTCTTGAAGGAAGAATATGAAGGAGATGAGAAGATAAGAGGTATGAAGGTGCTGAATCTCTTGAGGGAGTTTGAGAGATAGCAGATGAAGGATTCAGAGTCAGTGAAGGAGTACTACGATAGGTTGGTTGGGATAGTGATAAAATCGAGTTTTAGGGACCGACTTGAAGGATGAAAGGCTTGTTCGTAAGATTCAGTGTCTCTTCCGAGAGAAGTTCGAAGCCACCATAGCGTCTCTGGAAAATACAAGAGACTTACGATATAAAGCTTGCAGAATTGTTGAATGCTTTGCGAGCACGGGAGCACGTAAGACCGATGAGAAAAGAAGAGTTTGTAGAGGGTGCGCGCAAGCTAGAGTGAAATCAAATGATGGAGGCAAAGGGAAGAAATGGATTCAGTCCAGAGAAAATGCCGGTGACTCCAAGTTTGTAGCAAAAGAAGGAAATTCGGTGGGTCTAGCAAATGGAAGATCAACAAAAAGCCTTGTCAATACGTGGTGGAACTAATCATCAGTTTTTAGATGTTGGAGAAAGCCCGATGCTAGATGTAGAAGATGTCACAAGTTGGGTCACATGGAAGCCATCTCGCAAAGAAAAAAATTACCAAAGCAAGTAGGAAAAGCACGGGTAGCGGTGAATGGCGAGGAAGAGCACTTGTTTGTAGCTTCTTTTCGAATCTTTTGTTGGGAATGATGCATGGCTGGTGGATAGTGGCTGTACCAATCATATGACTGGCAATACGAAGCTGTTTAGGAGTTTAGACAGGTCAGTCAGGTCCAAAGTCAGAATTGGCAACGGATAGTATATCGAAGTGCAAGGGAAGGGTACAATGGCTATTGAAGGAAATCAGGAGGTGAAGCTGATCAGTGATGTTCTCTTTGTGCCAAATATTGACCATAATTTGTTAAGTGTTGGTCAATTAGTTGAGAACGGCTATAAAGTGAAGTTCGAAGGGAAGGAATGTCTTATTAATAATGCAGATAGCAAAGAAGTGCTAAGAATCCCAATGAGGGACAAGAGTTTCATTTTCAAGCCACAAAAGATGCAACAAATGGCTTTAAAGTGCAAAGAAGAAAATGCAGAGATATGGCATAAAAGACTTGGGCATGTTCACGGGGAAAAGTATGTCGTTTATGCAGAGAAATAAGCAGCGGATGACTTGCCAAGTTTGGAGGAGGAATTTCCACGGTGCGAACTTGTCTTCTTGGCAAGCAAGTCGATTTCCTTTCAAAGGAGGAGAATTTGGAGAGCATGTGAGAAGCTGCAATTAGTCCACACAGATTTATGTGGACCTATGTCTGAGTCTTCTCTCAATGGTAGCAGGTATTTCATTACCTTCACTGATGATATGACTAGGATGTGTTTGATTTATTTTCTGCGAGCCAAGTCTGAAGTTGCTGATGTGTTTGTGAAGTTTAAAGCCTTAGTTGAGAATCAGAGTGGGAAGAAAATTAAAATGCTCAGGTCTGATAATGGTTCTAAGTATCTTGCTCATAAGTTTAAGTTGAATTGTGAGCAAGCGGGAATTGTGCGGCAGTTCATTGCTCCCTATTCACCTCAACGAGAATGGGGTCGGTGAGAGGAAAAAAACGAAGTATTATGGAGATGGCCGGATGTATGATGCGGGAGAAGATCTTTGCCTAAGAAGTTCGGGGTGGCGGCTAATCTTGCAGTGTTCTTGTTGAACAGATTGCCTACAAAGGCCTTAGAGAGGTCAACACCTTTTGAAGTCGGTATGGTGTTAAACCTTCGTGAAAAATTTGAAGGTTTTTGGGTGTTTGTGTTACACTCATGTTCCTGAGGTCAAGAGGGACAAGCTGGATAAGAAGGCAGAGCTTGGAATCTTCATTGCGTATAGTCTCCAATCAAAGGCTTACAGAATTTTTCATCCTATGATAGGGAAGGTGACTGTAAGCAGAGATGTTGTTTTTCTAGAGGAAGATGAGTGGAATTGGATGGAAGGAAAGAGTGCGAAAAGAAGTTTGAAAAACAACCTGCAACAGATATAGAGGTTGATGAAGTTATAGATGGATTGGAAGACAGTGTGGATGATTTACCAGTGAAAGGCACAAGGTCACTTGTTGAAATCTATGAAAGAAGCAATGTGGCAATGCTCGAACCATCTAACTTTGTGGAAGCTAAGGAGGATCAGAGGTGGATTGCAGCAATGCAGGAGGAGATTGCAATGATCCAGAAAAACCACACATGGGAACTTGTTGATAGACCATCTGATAAGAATGTGATTGGGGTTAAGTGGGTGTTTAGAACAAAACTTAATCCTGATGGTTCTATCAATAAATACAAAGCTAGACTGGTGGTGAAAGGCTATGCACAAATATGGGGAGTAGACTATTCTGAAACATTTGCTCCTGTTGCACGACTTAATACAATAAGACTATTGTTAGCTATTGCAGCAGAGAAGGGGTGGCCTATATTTCAGTTAGATGTCAAGTTTGCATTTCTGAATGGAGAGCTTGAGGAGGAGATTTTTGTTGAACAACCTGAAGGCTTCAATATCAAAGGGCAAGAAGAGAGTGTATACAGGTTGAAGAAAGCTCTATATGGATTGAAGCAGGCTCCAAGAGCTTGGTATGGGAAGATAGATCGATATTTGCAGGATTTTGGCTTTGTAAAAAGCTTAAGTGAGTTCACTCTTTATGTCAAGAAGGTGAATCACAGTGTTGTAATTCTGTCACTTTATGTAGATGATCTATTAGTGATGGGGAATGATATGGAATTGATAGAGAAGGTGAAGCAAGATCTATTTGCGTTTTTGAGATGTCGACTTGGGAAAGATGTCTTATTTTTTGGGTCTGGAAGTCAAACAGGCTTCATATGAGATCTTCATCTGTCAGAAAAAATACATGAAAGAAATTCTAAAGAAGTTTCAAATGGAAGATTGTCGAAGTGTAAGCACTCCTATGGTTGCTAAAGAGAAGCTGCAGAAGAATGATGGAATAGATGCAGTAGATGCTTCTATGTATAGAAGTCTGATTGGGTGTCTTATGTATCTTACAGCAACCAGACCAGATATTCTATTTGCTGTGAGTGTTTTATCCAGGTTTATGAGTAGTCCTAGTCAATTACATTTGATTGCAGCAAAAAGGGTATTAAGATATCTCAAAGGAACATTGTTCTTTGGTGTGAAGTTTAAGAAAGGTCAGAAGTTTAATTTGCAAGAATTTTTTGATAGTGACTGGGCTGGTTCAGTGGATGACATGAAAAGTACGTCTGGTTATTGTTTCAATCTTGGTTCTGCTTGTTTCTCCTGGTGTTCCAAAAAGCAAGAGATTGTAGCTCAGTCCACAGCAGAGGTTGAGTTTATAGCAGCTACTGCAGCTGCAAATCAAGCTTGTGGCTGAAGAAGATAATGAAGGATTTGTGGTTGAATTCTAGTAATTGCATTGAAGTTAATGTGGATAATCAGGCTGCTTTAGCAATATCTCAAAATCCAGTTTTCCATGGCAAAACCAAGCATTTCAAAGTCAAATTTTTCTTTCTGCTTGAGGTGCAACAAAGTGGCGAAGTTAAATTGGTCTATTGCAGATCTGAAGATCAGCTTGCAGATATGTTCACAAAACCACCTCAAGCTGGAAGATTTGAAGCATTAAGAAAGAAAATTGGAGTATGCAGAAGAATCGATCCAAGGAGGAGTTTGTTGGATTATAATGTCTCAATTGCTGTTTTCTGTTTTGTTTTACTCTGTTTTCTGCTGTTTTTCTGTTCTGTTTTTTTTTTTTTTTTTTTTTTTTTTGCTCTGTTTTACTCTTTTTTTTATTAAAAAACAGCCAAGTTCAATTTAGTTATTTATTTAGTGTTTTTGTTATTTTCTAGGAAGTTAATAGCACGTTTGTGTGCAGTTATGTGTTGCACGTACGTGAGCAGTTTTTGCTTTGTTTAAGTTGTCTTGTACTTGATAGTTTCTTTAGAATAGACGTACGCAAGTTTGTGCTCTGTTTTCTCTGTGCTTCTCTTCCTCACTCAAAATTATAGCTTCTGGTTTTCTGTTTCTAGATTATTGTTTTTGATCAGTAACAACACTTTCCCTGTGCCTTTGCACGTGGAAACCATCAACTTAGAACTACCAACCAAAATATATCCAGGGCTTCTAGATATCTTTAGAAAACAAACACGCCATGCAAGAGGACCAAACACCAAACTGCATCCACTCAATATATTGTAGAGGTTCATATCTTAGGAAGCAAAGGAAAAAAAAAAATTGTAAGTCCCATAGATTTGCTAAATGTAACTGAATGCGAGGAAGTATCTTATATATGTCTATACGTAATATGTCAGTAATGAAAAGGCCAATGTAAAAGTATCTACCTTTTGTTTATTTGGACCATTTGAACCTTCTTTTGCTCCATTTCTTCCATGGCAGACCGTGAACCCTTGTTTACAATTGTTCTCTTTCTTAGGTAATGCAGCTTTCTTCTTTGACCCATGTCTCTTAAAAGTAGCAATAATTTGCTTGCCATCATCATTCCTGCTCTTAGAAGCAGCAATAGTTTGCTTGCCATCATCATTCTTGCTCTTAGAAGTAGCAATAATTTGCTTTCCATTGTCAGTCATGTGTTTCTTCAGAATGTCATTTTTCTGCACAAGCTTTCTCTTCTTAGCTCTCTCTTTACTAGCACCAGTTCCAAGAGCAGCTTGACCATCTGGACTATTGAATCCATCAGAACATTGAGAATTTTTCTCTGATGCTTCATCATATTGTTCTGAACTCACCAGTTGAGAATGAGATGAAGCGGGCACAGAAGGAGAAGCTAACCTTCTGGTTAAAGGTGCTTTTGCTGGAGGTACGCCTACCTTCTGTTCATCATCATTTTTCTGAGAGGAAGAGGTTCCATCCGTAGAACCACCTAGGGATGGGCAACCAGGCTTGATGGTGCATGGGTCCTCTCCTGGGGACAGATCTGGCTTACCTTCCAATGGCTGAACTTCAGGTGTTACAACAGAATTCCCTTCACTCAAAGACCTCTTGCTTGGAAAATGGGAGCCACCAAGCATTCGAGAAACTTTTTCCGTGCTAGACAATGTCTTGGATCTTGACCCACAAATTTTCGTCCGAGCTCGCTTCAAACTGGAATCGAGATGGCTTATTGGCTCAACTGAATCACTTTCCGAGCGGCACTTAGGACATTGCCATTTCCCTAGTGGAATCCGCTGGAAACGGAAAACCATAAAATGAGACAACTAAATTATCTCAATCAAGTACGATAAGACAAATGACAGCAATTAACACATCTAACTCAAGGCAAGACCCCTCAAATAGCTATGAACTACCTTGAGAGGAGGATCAAGGCATATACATTCGATCCCCAAAGCTCAGCAGAACCTCAACACAGCGCCTAATTCTCTTTCGTTGACGCAATTATATCCCAAGACATAAGCTCGTGCTGCGAGACACAGGCATGAAGTGTGAGGCACATGTCAATCATAGCTAACGAAAAAAGAGAAAGGAAACGGTTAACTAATTACCAAATCGACCAGGTCCCATGAATGGTTCAGCTTCATCTGTCACACCACCTTGCTGCTGCTCCTGAAATTTTTCATGTGAAAAAGCAAAAAAATCACTTACCTCAAAGATTTTACTCTACGAGAACGACAAATGCTAGCTGTTAATTTTGTGATCCTGGCTAGATAGATAAAAGAACGACTCTGTTTTAAGAAATTGGAGTGTTGAAAGAAGACGTTCTACTCACGGCATCAGTCTCCATTTCAGCAGTTGACAGCAACCTATTTAAACAGTGTCCAGATATTTTGCAAACCAAGAGCTCATTGGCAGGATCCATAACAGTTTCTCTGCACGTCTCATCACAGACTGAAAGAAAAGACGATGATGAAGAAAACCTCATTAGGAAAGACATTCCTGCACGACACATATAAATTGGATATACTAAAGAGACTTGTCATTGTTAGCAATTAAAGTATTTTACCATGAACATTTCCAGTCTTCTCACACACGAAGACATTGCCAATTTGATGATAAGAACACGTTTCTCCTGAACAAACATGGTCCAGAACCAATGCATCAGTGAACCCTTTGCTGCTTTTCCACGAAGACACTTGATCAGCAACTGTCTTGTCAAGAATTATCCGATCATCATTCACCTTCAGAAGCAAACATGCATGTGAAATTAAAAGGATGAACCCACGAGTCCTTGAGCAAACCAGAAACATATGTGGTACCACTTGGAATATTTCAAGGAAAGTAACTCTAGTAAAGCATGTTGATCATAATTGCTAGGTCAAGAATAATAGTGTAGTAATGCTAGTCAGGATTAAATCTCAAGCAAAAAGGCGTTTACAAATAAGAGCCACTAAAGCAGCAACCATCAAGTCTTTTTCCTTTGACCAGTTTCCATAACTTCATTACGGTTGTAATGCAAAAATGAAGAGGATCAACCAGGATATTATTAGTATAAAGCTAAAGAACTAAACGTGAAAGTCACGTCAGAAGACACCAAGTGCACTTCTACCCAACAATCTGCTTTCTGGAAGAAATCCAGTCAAGGTTTGAACAAGCTATAGCACTGGCACCAATTTATACAAAATTCCAACAAATCTAACCTTTGACCTGTAATATCATCACAATGAAGAATCCTTACAAAAAGCAAGCTCCATCTACCTGTGAAGGAAGAGGTGCCTGGCTTCTCTTTGCAGCTTGCATCTGGATACTACATTGTTCCTGGCATAGTCTCCGAGACCTCCAAGGCTACTGAATTCTGTTCTTTATCATATTTCTGAGTGGCAGGACTGTTCTTAAGTACTCGGGACAAAAGCCTCGAGCTACAGCTTGCCATGTAAGCTCGAGACTGAAAAACTTCTACAAACTCTAGAATTTAACAGCCGATTCATCTCGATCCAGGAGCAAATAATACATTCCTCAGGGATATCTATGAGCTCAAGACAAGGGATTTTGTACAAACTCGTATTATGCAAAACCTGAAGAGATGGACCAAGACCGGCTAAGTCAAAGAATTTTGGTGAGAGAGCTTGAAAAGGCCTCCATGCACCAGCTTCTAGTAAGATGTGGATGCTTCTCACAACTTCATATCCATACAAAAGAATTTTCCTTGACAGAAAGGTATAGCTCACAAAATTGCTCCCAATCCCAGAGTATCCCCTTCCTTAACCGTTGATCCCGGAGCAAATGCTCCTATCTAGAAGTCATACAGAAGATAAATCAGATTGCCTAGTCGAAAGTTATGTTTATGAATTTCCTATCACAAGTTAAACAAGATGGGCTATAAAATAGATTTCACCTGTTTATTAGTTCATGGACGAAAAACCGATTTATTTTGAAGCCAGATGAAGCCAATAATAGCACAGGAAGGCCAAAATGGCCCAGGAACATAAAATGGAACCTGGCCCTATATTTGCTACTGTAGTAAATGTTATTCGAGGATTACAGATCCTACTGATAATATAGTTGTCTTTGGCTCAGAAGAAAGGGAGAAACCAAAAAGAAAAGATATCGGCAAAGCATTAGATGCGGTGAGTTCATCGTGATCCATCAGCCAAAAGAGTCCATTTAGCATTTGTCCCATTGTTTGATCATTCTCATTACACCTCTCATGTAAGTAAAGGGAGATAGAGCTCCATGCGATGAATATGTTCATTGTTAATCAGAATATGCAAATAACTTTCACATAGCTAAGATCAAAATCATTAGATGTCACCAGGGAATCAATAAGAAATTAGAGGCATCTAATAATCAAATGAGAAGTATGAGTGAGATCTTAAGCATAGTGCCCCATGGTAATTATGGAACGGATTAAGCACTGTTTGCAAAGCCCAAGGACAGATTCAGAGGAGTAAGCAAACAAGAGGCTCAACAATATTTGTTTTGAGTGTGACTAGCATGTGGAAAGAAAATGAGATCCATCACAATTATCATCTCATTAAGAGGTTACTCTGTCAAGAACTTGCATGTTGTCTAAGTCACTTTGGAGAGTTTAAGAAAGCAAGAGCAATTAGTTTTCAAATAAAGAAATGATTGTCAATGGGATGCAAACTTGTTTCCTCACGGTGAGTATGAGGCCTTTTCTCAGTTCTTCGCTGTAAGGTTCACCTTCCACCAGAATGACAAAGGCATAAATGCCTTGTCCTTTCACCTATAGACAAAAACATGATTTGTTGATTTGTTAGCATTTAAAGCAAGTGCAATGAAAATTTTATCATCAATTTAGTCCTCTCTAAAGTACCTCATGCTCAACAGTAACAACCGCAGCTTCCGCACATCTGGGATGCGAGACAAGGGCAGATTCAACTTCTGCTGTTCCAATCCGGTGTCCACTGCAGAGGCAAGTGAAGCATCATCAGATAACTAGTCTAGAATTCAAGGCACTGGGTGCTTTAAGAAGGAAAAGAAATGGTCTTTGGAAGTTTCTCAACAAAAACAAAGCCACATTGTATGAGCACATAAAAAATGTTTGAATGAAGGAACCAAAAGAGAAGATCTTGAGAAATTCATGTAGTACCTGACATTGATGACATCATCAACTCTACCAGTCAGCCAGTGGTAACCATCCTTGTCCTTGAATGGGTTGACCGAATTAAAAAATAAGGAAATCAAATTGTACAGCTTATGCTGCAAAAAATATAACCATAACTACACCTTCCAAAGATATATAAGCGCAAGATTATCATTCAAGTTAAGGAATTGTATAAACATCCCTAGTAAGAACCTAGGCATAATGCAAGTAGCTCAAGCAATAATTTAATAGTTGAATCAACTAACCTGTTGCAGCAATCACCAGTAAAATAGTATCTTGGGAATGGTTTGAAGTATGTTGTTTTGTATCTCTCATGATCACCATAGAGTGTACGAAATGCCCCAGGCTAGGAACTTTTAATGCACAGGTATCCACTACACTCACCTTCAATTTCAACCCCCTTTTCATCCACTATGACAGGCTACACAAAACAAATGTGGAAATTAGTTGGAGAGACACCTTGTGAAAGGCTCTTAAGTTGTTCAAAAGTCAAAGGGAATGAAAGAGTTTAGAGACCTGAACCCCAAAGAAAGGAAAAGTAGCAGATCCGGGTTTCTATGACTAGGCACCAGGTAATGGTGTAATCTGCAGGGAAGGTAAGCATCACTGGAGTCAAACTGAGACCATTAAGTGGATATTGTGGGCATTCTTTGTAAAAAATTCTAACATGATAAACCCAAACGAATAACAAAATGTACCATGAAGCCACTAGTTTCAGTTTGCCACCAAGTGTCAGATATAGGGCACTCTGAATCCCCGACTACATTGAAAAACCACCTGAAGAAATGTACACGGGTTTATGGATCTAGTGAAACATTATCTACATTAGAAAGTTAGGATAAAGCTCAATACCTCCATGCACTTGGATTGATAGGCTTGCCAACACTTCCTAGGACCCGCAATGATTTGCGTGAACATTTACCAAATAAGCTTCCAATTCAATGAGTTACTTTCACACAGCCAGGTGTTCCAATCATTATATCGACCCCTCTCCTCGGTTGGCTCTCCTGAGCATGATAAGGAGCTCCACCATACAAACAACATGATGTTAAGCCCAATGCTCCATCATTAACTTCAAAATCAGAAAACACCTAAAATAATAGAGTAAACGATGTCGGACATCTATCTCTGTAAAAAGATGAGATTATTTCTATAAGCTTGATTCCAATACCTGCTTGGCCAATTCCCTAGTAGGTAAAAGCACCAAAACTCTTGGTGGCCTACCACATCCTGTCTTCCTTGAGGTTTTTGCAGGCCCATTCGTTAGAGATTTCAAAATGGGCAAGACAAAAGCTAGAGTTTTGCCCTGGTACAATTCACACAATGAACAAGGTGATAATCAATGCTAAAGAATTAGAACCCATCAACTACAGAAATGAGCAATCAGTTCGAAAACTCATGTTCCTAGCAGCCAATCATCTTTAAAAAACTTGAAATGCAACTGCGGCCAAACAGTCTTCATGCCACTTTTGGTTTTTATATGTCAAATAACACCAATGAACTAATGTACAGATGACTTTGCCACAAACTAGAAGATTTATTTAGCCGTAGGTTTTTTGGTCGAATTACCAGCTGTAGGTTCAAATGCCTGAAAAGATCGGTCGGAATTTGACTTTTGCAATGACAATCAGGGGCTGAAATACAGGGATTTAGGACCAGAAATGCACGAAAGATATTTCACGAACCAAGTGCACTTTGCTACACTCTACACCATGATTGCTTTGGCGTGCTGTTAATTAAAACCACATTCACCAAGCTCATACATCAACCATTCACTACTCATAGAGCAGATAAAACCTGCTTCTCTTTTCATATATGTCAGCTTCATGACCCTTTTCCGCATCACACACTATCATTACTCCAACGTCCAGAACATTCACTTCTCTAAATTGTCAGTTAATTAGCAGATTTCAAACAAGCACGCGACCATCAATATGTCAATCCTGCGAAATTCAAATAAAAAGTTTTCATACCTGACTAGTGCAGGCACAGCTGACCAAATCGGTCCCATCGTGGACGATATCAAATGTCACGCAGCTCCAGCGCCTTCCTCTTCTTCTCCTTCTTCGCATCCCCTGATGCTCTGGGAGCTTCGGCTGCTTGGATTGGGAGCCTTTGTTGCCGCTCTTCTTTTCCTTATTGTGCTTCTTGTCTGACGCCGACGGAGACGCAAAGCTGCCATCGGCCTTGAGCTGGACCTTCACCTTCATCTTCTTCTCTTTGCTCTTGCTTTTGGAGTTCTCGGGGGTTAAGCTGAATCGGACACAACTATCGAAGGCATTGATGAAGCTGTCTAGAACTGTGAGAGGAGCTTAGGGGACAGGAGGGGAGGTGTAGTATCCAAAATCTTAGACAACCCTCGGATAGGTGATAGTCATCAAACCGTGGCTTTGCTTTTATTTTATAAGCATTGATTTGTATTTGTTCATTTGGAATAATATTTCAATTTTATCCTTTGAACCAAAAGGATGGGATTTGATCTTGCATAAGAATTATATGCGCTAAAAATTAAAGAATTAGAACTTGAGGATATTGAGCGGGCGGTAAGAATTTGGAGTATATGTATGTGTCTATATACTTGTATATAAAGCAATCTAAATTTTTGTTATTAAATTAAATTTGATAGAAATAAAATACTATATATATAAAAGAGATTTAGGGCCTTATTTCATGGACTCTTGGGCCAAGAATTCGGGCCCAAACAGGCCCAAGAAACACCCCAAGGGTGTCGCACGAACCAAGAAGGGGAGGGGGAAGTGCATGTCCTCCAACACTTGTCTTCAATGTTGCCACTTGTTCTCCTCATGAGAACACTTGTCTCTTACATGCAAAATGGGAGCATGCAAGGGTTTTATTCAACCCAAAAGGAAAAGGGGAAGGGGGCGGATAGAGAGAAAGGGAAGTGAGCCGAGGGAGAGAGAGAGGGAAATTGAGAGAGAAAGAGAGCGAGCGTGCGAGAGAAGAAGAGGAAGAAGGAAGAGCTCGTTCACCGCCGTTCCTTCGCCGCTTTGCCCGCCGTTTGTCCTGTTTTGTGCTTGAATCTAAGGCAAGTGAAGTCCTAAAACATACTCTTTGCATTGCTGTGTGTATGTGTAGTAGATGATAAGTTTTGGTTGTGGTAGATGGGATGAGATTTCGGAGCTTTGAAGAGAGATTCGTTGGTCATGCATGCTGATTTCGGAAAGACCAGTCCGACCGTCCGCGAGTTTGTGTGTTGCATGTGACATTTTAGTAGGAATCTTGTTTCGACCTCTTCACAAAAGTTGTAGAGAACATCTTGAAGTATGACATACTAAAATTTGAGACAAAATGGACAATTATTGAGGGGTGAAAACCTTTTTCTACGAAAACATTAGATCTGGAAAATGTTTTTTTGACCTGTTGGTGATTTTATGTATTGCATGTGACTTTTTACTGAGAATTTCTCTTCGACCTCTTCACAAAAGTTGTAGAGAACATCTTGAAGACTAACATGATCAAATTTGAGATAAAACGAACAAGTATAGCCTAGCGAAACGATTTTTATTTTGAAGACGTTAGATCTGGAAATGTTGTACTGGGCTTCAGTGACTTCGTGGATTGTAAAGTGACTTTCCGTTGAAAATCTCACCTTGATCCCTTAATGAAAGTTGTAGTAAACCTCTTGAGTCAAAACATATAAAAAATTTAGAGGAAAATAAGGAAGATAAGTAGGTGAAACCTTGATTTTTCGGAGACGGCTAAACCTGGAATGTTCGGTACTAGGAACAGGGGCTTCAACCGTCCATAATTAATTACCTAAGACGAATCTGGCCTCAGTGTCTTCATGAAAAATCTACCTTAGGGTCTTGACTATCACATGGTAAAATTTCATAATTTTTTAAGGTCATTCGTGTATTTAAATTAGAATATTTCAAGAACTGCGCAATCTGATGTGTCCGAATTTTGCAAGCTGTAATGCGTGAGCTATATCTTTTTGTGTGAGGTTCTTTTGGGCATGTGTTCTTCATGGAGTTTCTGCCTTTATGTCTTGGCTATCACATGTTCAGATTTCATAATTTTTGAAGATCATGTGAGTATTTAATTAAATTTTATTTTTTTTTGAAATTGTGCAAGCTGGATTTTGGAGATTTCAAAAAGCCATGATGTATGGATTATTCTAAGTTGTATGAACCCCATGGGTTATGTTATCTTAAGTGATTGAATCTTGCTACATATGTGATGATATTTGGCACTACATATAAGAATCAAAATGCTGAAAATGACCTTGTTGCCATGATATCATGTGCCATGTTGATATTGAGACACAAATGTGAACATAAATTATGATGATGATGATACCGTTGGAGGTGTGAGCCAATGATGCCCCTGGAGTGTCGGGATGCCTGGTGGTATACGGTACGTAATTCCAGGGGAGGCTTGGTGGTATGTCGGTACGTAATCCCGGAAGTCTCGGAGGTGTGTGCGGGGGGATACCTTGTGATGCCAGTTGGGGTACGAGATGCCCGGCTAGGGAGTGTATGCCGGATGCCCGGAGGGTGTGTGTCGGATGTCCTCAGGAGTTTCGAGATGCCCGGAATGTGGGGGTGCAGGAAGCCTTGGAGGTGTGTGCCGAAGGGATTTCTCATGATGCTAGTTGGGATACGAGATGCCTGGAGTGTGTGTGCCGGAGGTTCCTCGCGATGCCAGGATTGGGTGCAAGCGATAAATTGTGGGATGTAAACATTGATCCTTGGAAAGAAAAATTGATGAGATCCTTGTGAAAGATAAGAATTGAAAGTGAATCATGTGCATGGGTGTATGCATATGGCAAGATGCATGATCTGCTTATGAAAATAAATTGATGCTATTTGACATTGAGAATGCGATCATGAAGGCTTGAATGGATCCCATGGTGATGCATGCTTGATAGCATGGATGATACAAATCATGGTGATATATGCACGATGGCATGGCAAGATATGCATGATTGCATGGCAAGATATGCATGACTGCATGGCAATATATGCACGACTGCATGGTGATGTGTGCTTGATAGCATGGATGATATGAGTACATGGTGGTATATGTACGTTGCATGGTGATATATGCATAAATGCTTGATGATGAGTGCATGGTGGTATATGCACATATGGCATGAGTATGCATGAATGCTTGATGATGAGTGCATAGTGGTATATGCACATATGGTATGGGTATGTATGAATGCTTGATGATGATGACATGATGATATATGTATGGTTGCAAGATGAGGTATGCTTGATATGCATGAATGATATGTGCTTTGTTAGGATGCCTTGATTGTTTTGTTTGACGCAATGAGTAGTTTGGTGGATCTTTACTGTTAAGTGGTTGTACTCACCCCTTTTGGGGAATAACATTTCAGACTAGATAAGATACCTCTGCTGCCACTGTTACCAGTAGATGGATCAAGTGGTTGGATATGACCATGAGGAGGAGGATAGCAAAGGAAAGAACTTTTGGACGCCGACACTGATCGATGGACTTTAAGTATACGACTGTTGGAGGAGATGTCGGTCATCTTTTGAAGTATAGCCGGGTATAGAAGACTATGGCATTTTGATGTACCGATGAATGATGTCCATCTGGTTTAAGTAAATAAAAGTGTACGGCTTTTACCTATAAATGTTTAGTTGATGTGCATCGTTTTCTGAATATAAGAAAGGGAGTTGTTGGATGTGCTTCCATATATGAATTGCGCAAGGGACTGATGTAAAAGATGTAAACCCCCATGATTGCATGGACCTGCTGCGCTTGAAATGGTATCAGAGTGACATGTTATCAGGTCAAGCGAATGGTAATCGAACCGTGGCAACCCTAACGGTTCGGGGGCCGTTCGAGGGGTGCCACAGCCGGTAATGGTATCAAAGCTATGGTCTATTTGGAGTGATAAGGTGCCTCATATGGAAATGATGATAGAATGATGCACACCATAGGGTACTACCCAAGAGTAGTTGACTAACTTTGAACAACGAGTGATGAGTATTCACTCATAGATCCCTGGTAACTAGTGTGATATTGCTTTTGTGTGTCGGTAACATTTTATGTTACTTGTGTAACCTTAGTAATAACCTTAATTAATGATCTGACTAGTGACATCGAGTTGCAAATTATTCTTGAGGCAAATGCTTGGAAAACTGCATGGAAGTCTTGGTGCGAGCTGGAAGTGCTCATCCATCGAGGGCTAAAGCCTCTGCTACAAGGGCTGAACCCCAAATGGAAGATATCCTGCAGGCATTGGTTAATATTGGAAATCTGATGGAAAGGCAAGGGCAGCAATAACCTAGAGTGGAACATCGCCCTCAAGGACTGGTGGAACAATTTCTAAAGTTGAAGCCACTTAAGTTCAGTGGAATGGGAAGTCCTGAGGAGGTGGAACATTGGATTGATGGAATGGAACAAATTTTCCGGTTGTTGGACTGCAGTGATGCTGAGAAAATAGTTTTGGCAGAGTACTAGCTGGAAGGAAATGCAAAGTTTTGGTGGAGAGTTTCAAGAGAGACAATTTTTCCACCAGGTACTAACATAAACTGGAATGAATTTGTTAAGGCTTTCAATAGGAAGCATTTCTCTGATTGTGCCAAGGATAGGAAGATCACTGAATTTGTTCAGTTGGAACAAAGGGAGCTGACAGTAGACCAGTATGAGGCAAATTTTTTTGAATTGTCTAGGTATGCTCCTAGGTTGGTTGAGGATCGAGAGGAAAAGGCTAAGAGATTCCTGAAAGGATTAAGGACTGATATTAGAAAAGAACTAGTGCCTCTGAATATAAGGGATTATAATGAGATTTATGAGAGGGCACAGTTGGTGGAGCAAGAGTTAGTAAGAGAGCAATTAGAATCTAAAAGGCAGATGACCTTTGATGATATTCGAAAGGGTAAGAGACCTTATCTTGGACAAGGTCAGCCCTAGGAATCTAAGAAAAAGAGTAACTTTGGAAATTTTAGAAGAGCTTGGAATGGCCTGATTTTAGGGAAAGTACCCTACCAAAGTAATATTTGTCAGAGATGTGGTAGACAACATGGGCCAGGACCTTGTAATAGCCAACTAAGATGTAATGGATGTGGGCAAATAGGACACTTTAAGAGAAATTGTCCACGCGATAGGTAACAGCCGAATGTCAGCTCAGTGTGACAAGTGCAACAACACACTGTTGAACCAAATTCACCAAGGAATCCACAGAGGCCACCAGCACAAGGACGGGTGTATGCGGTCATCCAAGAGGAAGTAAAAGCTTTCGAAAGTGTTATCTCAGGTACAATTTCGATAGATGGATAAGAAGGCATATGCGTTATTTGATATGAGTGGCATGCATTCATTTGTGTCCGAAAAATATAGATGATTGTGAGAAATAGGAACCAAATCTTTAGATGTGCCTCTTCGTATTTCTACATCACCAAAAGATATGTTGTTATCTACGTTAGCATGTGAGATGAGTGAGATAACCCTAAGGGAATGAGATCTGGAAATGGACTTGATAGTGATAGTTATGTATAACTTTGACGTCATTGTAGAAATGGACTAGCTCCGTAAGCAATGGACTAGGATGAATGATCTCCTAAGATAATGCTTGCCGATGTGCTAAGATTAAAACCGTGAGACTTAGTATGGGATAGGCTTAGTGGATAATATCTCTGTAAGTTAGTCCCTATTGAAACGAGACCCTCCAGTGAATGTGTAGTTTGGGTTTGAACCAGGCGAAAGCTGGTGTACCTGTAACGACCTGATCCGATGAGGGCGGGGAGTGGACACCGAGGCCAAAGTGCCTGAACAAGGAGTGGCTCCTGGCAGGCTTCTAGGATGGCAAAAGGGGGCAGGAATGAACCAAACTATGAACAAGGCAGTGTTTATGGGATAATTTTATCAGAGTGGCGCAGCAGAAGCATGGTTAAGCTTATAGAACTTTGTTTGTGAAAAAGAAGGACAGGTCGATGCATTTGTGCATTAATAATAGGCAATTGAATCATGTAATTGTTAAGAGTAAGTACTCATTACCTAGAATTGATGACCTATTTGACCAACTGCAAGGAAGTTCGGTCTTTTCTAAAACTGACTTAAGGTCAGGATACCATCAATTAAGAATTAAGAAAGAAGACATTCCTAAAACCGTATTTAGGACTCGCTATGGACACTACGAGTTCCTAGTTATGCTATTTGGATTGATGAATGCCTTAGCTACATTCATGGATTTAATGAATAGGATATTTAAGCCTCATTTGGATCAAATTGTGATTGTCTTCATTTGATGATATCCTGATATATTCTAAAGGACTCGAAGAACATGTGTACCATCTAAGTGTAGTGCTGCAAAACAAGGCTTAAGAAGTGAATTATGGAGAGTGAGTTATGAATTTGAGGATTAAATTATGATCATTTGAGTTAAGTAGCGACTTCTTATTAGAGGATCTTATTGGAAGTCTTGATGCATTACATGGAGGCGTTTAGTATATATAGATTGATCTTGGAAGTCATGAGTTTGAGTGGTCATATGAGACATGAAATTATTTGTGGTTTATATGTCGAAATAATAGGGTTTATTGATGATGGTCAAATTTTAATTTTAGGTGATGATCTCAGTTTGAAAAGGTTTGGTGGAATTAGTGGATATGATCAATTGTGGTTATAGTCTTTCCAAGGTGAAAAGGTGAAGGTTCAAGTTGTGGATTTGATGAATGATTAGTCCAAGTGATGATCCTTTAGGATGAGACATGAGATATACTTGATGGAAACTAGACAAGTTCTTATTTTGGTGGATTGTTGATCTTTGAATTGAATAAGTCTTGATGGACTATCAATATTTGAACCGAATGAATAGTATTATATTTTAGGTTTGAATCTATGTTGCAGTGAAAGCATAGTGAATGTCTTTGTTGGACTGAAGCAAATGAGTTGTTAATGGTGTCGATTTGATGGTTCTAGGCTTGAATTGATGGTGACAAAGGTATAGGAATAATTTGGCTAAATGGTGGGTTAGATTGAAATCGTTAGGTATACTAGAATGGAAATGGGATCATGTGATGATGGATTTCGTGCAAGGATTGCCAAGGACATTAAGTGGTCACGACTCTATCTAGGTGATTCTAGATCGCTTGACTAAGTCTACCAATTTCCTAGCAGTTCGTGTAGATTATCTGATGGATAAATTTGCTAATTTGTGTGTAAGCTAAGTGGT
Source organism: Eucalyptus brandiana (assembly GCA_014182725.1). Classification (NCBI taxonomy): domain Eukaryota; kingdom Viridiplantae; phylum Streptophyta; class Magnoliopsida; order Myrtales; family Myrtaceae; genus Eucalyptus; species Eucalyptus brandiana. Next base: position 48,499,398 of record CM024675.1, on the reverse strand, counting down.
ACGCTTACATGGTGTTCCTGTGACAATCACATCGAATTGGGACTCTTGGTTTACTTCAAATTTGTGGAGAAGTCTCCAAGATGCTTTAGGGACGAAGCTTCAATTTAGTACTATTTTTTATCCTCAAACAGATGGACAAACGAAAAGAGTGATCCAAGCATTATAGGACATGTTAAGAGCTTGCATCCTTGACTTTAAAGGAAGTTGGGATGAAAAGTTATACCTAGTAGAATTTGTGTATAACAGTAGCTTTCAGAAGAGTATAGGCATGGCTGAGGAAGTATCAGCCAGACCCTGGTCACATACTCGATCATGAAGCCATCAAAGTGGATGAGGAAGTAAGGTACATTGAGGAGCCTGTGCAAGTACTGGATCAAAAGGAACAAATTCTTAGGACTAAGAAGATTCCTTTGGTTAAGGTGTTATAGCAACATCATGATGAGGAGGAAGCCACATGGGAGAGTGGAAACGAGATGAGGGAAAGGTACCCTCACTTGTTTGAAGAGACATAAGTGATGTCTAATTTCGAGGACGAAATTCTCTAAGGAGGGGAGAATTATAGCATCCAAAATCTTAGACAACCCTCGGATAGGTGATAGTCACCAAACCGTGGCTTTGCTTTTATTTTATAAGCATTGATTTGTATTTGTTCATTTGGAATAATATTTCAATTTTATCCTTTGAACCAAAAGGATGAGATTTGATCTTGCATAAGAATTATATGCGCTAAAAATTAAAGAATTAGAACTTGAGGATATTGAGCAGGCCGTAAGAATTTGGAGTATATGTATGTGTGTATATACTTGTATATAAAGCAATCTGAATTTTTGTTATTAAATTAAATTTGATAGAGATAAAATACTATATATACAAGAGATTTAGGGCCTTATTTCATGGACTCTTGGGCCCAAGAATTCGGGCCCGAACAGGCCCAAGAAACACCCCAAGGGTGTTGCACGAACCAAGAAGGGGAGGGGGAAGTGCATGTCCTCCAACACTTGTCTTCAATGTTGCCACTTGTTCTCCTCATGAGAACACTTGTCTCTTACATGCAAAATGGGAGCATGCAAGGGTTTTATTCAACCCAAAAGGAAGAGGGGAAGGGAGTGGATAGAGAGAAAGGGAAGTGAGCCGAGGGAGAGAGAGAGGGAAATTGAGAGAGAAAGAGAGTGAGCGTGCGAGAGAAGAAGAGGAAGAAGGAAGAGCTCGTTCACCGCCGTTCCTTCGCCGCTTTGCCCGCCGTTTGTCCTGTTTTGTGCTTGAATCTAAGGCAAGTGAAGTCCTAAAACCTACTATTTGCATTGCTGTGTGTATGTGTAGTAGATGATAAGTTTTGGTTGTGGTAGATGGGATGAGATTTCGGAGCTTTGAAGAGAGATTCGTTGGTCATGCATGCTGATTTCGGAAAGACCAGTCCGACCGTCCGCGAGTTTGTGTGTTGCATGTGACTTTTTAGTTGAAATCTTGTTTCGACCCCTTCACGAAAGTTGTATAGAACATCTTGAAGTATAACATACTAAAACTTGAGACAAAATGGATAATTATTGATGGGTGAAACCCTTTTTCTACGAAAATATTAGATCTGGAAACTGTTTTGTTGACCTCTTGGTGATTTTGTGTATTGCATGTGACTTTTTACAGAGAATTTAGTTCAACCTCTTCACAAAAGTTGTAGAGAACATCTTGAAGACTAACATACTAAAATTTGAGATAAAACGAACAAGTATAGCCTAGAGAAAACATTTTTATTTTGAAGACGTTAGACCTGGAAATGTTGTACTGGGCTTCAGTGACTTCGTGGACCGTAAAGTGACTTTTCATTGAAAATCTCACCTTGATCCCTTAATGAAAGTTGTAGTAGACCTCTTGAGGAAAAACATATAAACAATTCAGAGGAAAAAAAGGAAGATAAGTAGGTGAAACCTTGATTTTTTTGGAGACGGCTAAACCTGGAATGTTCGGTACTAGGAACAGGGGCTTCAACCGTCCATAAATAATTACCTAAGATGAATCTGGCCTCGGTGTCTTCATGAAAAATCTACCTTAGGGTCTTGAATATCACATGGTAAAATGTCATAATTTTTTAAGGTCATTCGGGTATTTAAATTGGAATATTTCAAGAACCGCGCAATCTGATGTGTCCGAATTTTGCAAGCTGTAATGCGTGAGCTATATCTTTTTGTGTGAGGTTATTTTGGGCATGCGTTCTTCATGGAGTTTCTGCTTTTATGTCTTGGCTATCACATGTTCAGATTTCATAATTTTTGAAGATCATGTGGGTATTTAATTAATATGTTTTCTGAAATTGTGCAAGCTGGATTTTGGAGATTTCAAAAAGCCATGATGTATGGATTATTCTAAGTTGTATGAACCCCATGGGTTATGTTATCTTAAGTGATTGAATCTTGCTGCATATGTGATGATATTTGGCACTACATATAAGAATCAAAATGCTGAAAATGACCTTGTTGCCATGATATCATGTGCCATGTTGATATTGAGACACAAATGTGAACATAAATTATGATGATGACGATACCATCGGAGGTGTGAGCCGACGATGCCCCGGGAGTGTCGGGATGCCCGGTGGTATATGGTACGTAATTCCAGCGGAGGCCTGGTGGTATGTCGATACGTAATCTCAGAAGCCTCGGAGGTGTATGCCAGATGATACCTCGTGATGCCAGTTGGGGTACGGGATGCCCGGCTAGGGAGTGTATGCCGGATGCCCGGAAAGTGTGTGCTGGATGTCCTCGGGAGTTTAGAGATGCCCGGAATGTGGGGGTGCCGGAAGCCTCGGAGGTGTGTGCTGAGGAGATTCCTCGTGATGCTAGTTGGGATATGAGATGCCCGAAGTGTGTGTGTCGGATGCCCGGAGGTGTGTGCCGGAGGTTCCTCACGATGCCAGGATTGGGTGCGAGCGATAAATTGTGGGATGCAAACATTGATCTCTGGAAAGAAAAACTGATGAGATCATTGTGAAAGATAAGAATTGAAAGTGAATCATATGCATGGGTGTATGCATATGGCATGATGCATGATCTGCTTATGAAAATAAATTGATGCTATTTGACATTGAGAATGCGATCATGAAGGCTTGAATGGATCTCATAGTGATGCATGCTTGATAGCATGGATGATACGAATCATGGTGATATATGCACAATGGCATGGCAAGATATGCATGACTACATGACAATATATGCAGGACTGCATGGTGATGTGTGCTTGATAGCATGGATGATATGAGTACATGGTGGTATATACACGTTGCATGGTGATATATGCATGAATGCTTGATGATGAGTGCATGGTGGTATATGCACATATGGTATGGGTATGCATAAATGCTTGATGATGATGACATGATGATATATGTATGGTTGCAAGGTGAGGTATGCTTGATATGCATGAATGATATGTGCTTTGTTATGATGCCTTGATTGTTCTGTTTGACGTAATGAGTAGTTTGGTGGATCTTTACTGCTGAGTGGTTGTACTCATCTCTTTTGAGGAATAACATTTCAGACTAGATAAGATACCTCTGCCGCCACTGCTACCAGTAGATGGATCAAGTGGTTGGATATAATCGCGAGGAGGAGGATAGCAAAAGGAAGGAACTTTTGGATGCTGACACTAATCGATGGACTTTAAGTATACGATTGTTGGAGGAGATGTCGGTCATCTTTTGAAGTATAGCCGAGTATAGAAGACTACGGCATTTTGATGTACCGATGAATGATGTCCATCTGGTTTAAGTAAATAAAAGTGTACGGCTTTTACCTATAAATGTTTAGTTGGTGTGCATCATTTTCTGAATATAGGGAAGGGAGTTGTTGGATGTGCTTTCGTATATGAACTGTGCAAGGGACCAATGTAAACCCCCATGGTTGCATGGATCCGCTGTGCTTGAAATGGGATCAGAGTGACATGTTATCAGGTTAAGCGAATGGTAATCGAACTATGGCAACCTTAACAGTTCGGGGGCCGTTCGAGGGGTGCCACAGGAGGGAAGGGGGTTGTTTTGTCCTTCTCTTCTCTTTTCCTCTTGTGCTCGATCTCCACGTTGAAAATAGTCGAAGGTGGAGGCGGAGGTGCCAATGGCGAGGGGCAATGTGAGGGCTCTCAAGGGGCAATGTGGGGGCAATGTGCCAGCGGCAAATGACCGGCGATGCTTTTGGGAGGTGGGGGAGGAGAAAAAGCACGAGGCCCTCACGTCTTGACCATCGACCTCGAGGACATAGAGTCCAAAAACCTCAGGCTACTCGGAGTCGGAGCTGATGACGCGTTCGTCGGAGGTCTAGAAGTTGCCGAGAAACCAACGCGAGCACAAACCTTGTGCTCGATCTCTGCGTTGGGAACAGCTGGAGGCAGAGGGGGTGAGGACCTGACTGCAATTGGCAAGGCTCTTGAAGGAGGCGACAATCGGCGAGGCTTTTGGGAGGCAGAGGCGGAGCCGGAGCCGGTGCGCGGAGAAGGAAACAAACGGTTGTTGTCGGTTTGTTCTCCTGCGAGGAGAGAGAGAAAAGCCAGTAAATGCAATTGAGGAGCGAGAAATTTTTTGGGCGGGAGCGTTAAAGCATTTATTGACCTGACATTGTTTCTGCCAACGAGCCGAGCCGAGCCGATTCGAGCTGAGTGGATCCTTTCATTTTCCAGTGGGTCCCCCGGGACAGGTGTCAAAAGCTGAGTGGTATGTGCGCGCCACATCAGCGGATGATGTGGCACACACATACCACTGAATATTTTCTCCCCATATAGAGGGGCATCTAAAGGATTTCCTGATGGTGATCAAAGCTCAGCCGGCGTTCATTCCTATCGCCAACCCATAGCCCTTACTGCATATCGACCACTCCCATATAATCTGCATATGTGCTCTGTGTTGCTTTTGGACTAGCCTTTGTGCCTATGCTACTTTAGGACTGGACGTGTGTGTGCCCTCTTAAGGCTGTAAATATTTTCCTTTCCATGATCTCGATTGTAGTCATATGTCGTTGGGTCTTTTGAATGAAGGAGCCGTTAGAACTTATGTTTTTTTCTTCTTACTCCCTCGCTTCCCACATCGTAACCACATCGTAAGGTAAAATAATTTCAAATATTTTCCATTGATGAACCATGGCAACTCTTCTCCTTCCAGGCTCATCAATCGGTAAGTGTTACCGCTTAACACATTAGTAACTTGAAGCGGTCTCTCCCATGTGGGTGACAACTTACCAAATGTCTTGGTTTTTGTGTGGAACGGGAGGATTGTCTTCCAAACCAAATCCCCCACGGCAAAAGACTTAGCTCTTGCTTGTTATAGGCCCTTGCTACTCGCTTTTTCTTAGCAATCGCATGATCTAAGGCTACTGACCTCACTTCATCCAGTTCGTCTAGCTACATATACATCACCTCATTATACTCCTCTGGGAAGATCTCGCTTTGAAGCCTTACTCTTAGTGACTGCACCATGATCTCTAGTGACAAAACTGCCTCTTGGCCATAGGTTAGTAAGTACAGGATTGTCCCTGTTGTTGATCTCTTCGACGTGCGGTGCGCCCAAAGCACCGTCGACAAAGTTGCATCCCATTCTCTTGAATTTTCTTTGAGATGCTTCTTTATCAAATTGATAATTACTTTATTTGATGCCTCGGCTTGCCTCCTAGCTTGTGCATAGTATTATGTCGAGTGTACCATCTTTATTCCTTTCGACTTTACAAAATCGAGGACTTCGGTACCCATAAATACAGTGCCTTGGCTAGCAGTTATAGTTTTTGATATACCGAAATGATATATGATATGCCCTTCAATGAACTTCTTTACAATCTTCTGGGTTATGCTCTTGTACGATACCTACTTGGTGAAGTAACCGGTAGCCTGGAGTATGAATGAATATTTCTTACTTGGTGATGGGTATATCTTCCCAATGACATCTATTGCCCATCCTCTAAAAGGCCATGGCTTCACTATCGACTTCAGCAAAGCAGCCAGGACATGCTATATTGGCCTGTGCATTTGGCAAGGTCCATATCCTTTTGCGTAACTTATGCGATCTTGGGTTATCATGGACCAAAAATAACCGTGACGCCTTAACAGTCATTTCATTTTAATACCCGCTTGATGGGCTCCACAAATCCCTTCATGGACCTCGGCCATGACCAACATTGCTTCTCCTTTGTCCAGACACCTCAATAGTACTCCTTCAACAGTATGTCGATACAATTCCTCACCTAAGAGCACATATTTTAGTGCTTGCTTTCTTAATCCTTTGTCTCAAGATTAGGGATTCTTCAAAAACTCTATTAGCCGTATCCATCAATCTCGACCATCTCCTTTTATAGTAGCTTCTGTGACCATCACCCATTGTGACATATGTGGCAATGTTTTTATTTCATTTGTTAAAGCGTAAGCCAACTCTTTCGGGGTGCGACAGCCAGATGCCATCTGAGCAAGCTCATTGGCTTCCGTATTCTGATATAGTAGTATGTATGCCCGCTTCGAATTAGTAAATCTACCCAACAATTGTTTAGCTGTGTTATAGTGCTCCACAATATTCTCATTAATACATCGATATTCTCCTTTCAATCGTTTTATCACTAACTGTGAATCGCCCATCACTTTAATCGATTGCACATTCATGTCAGTCAACAAGCAGAGGCCGACTATGAGCACTTCATATTCAGCTTGATTATTGGAACATTAAAAGTCAAGCTCAAACTGGAATTTCGTCTTGTGCCCCCTTGGCGACACAATCAAAACCCCTACTCCTGATGTAGTAGATGTGGACAAACTATCGAAATATAATGACCACGGGAGCAATGGGGCATAATTTTCGCTTGGACGTCTTTGACTTGAGCACAAGGGTACTCTGTAAGAAAATCAGTTATGGCTTACCCCTTCACGGTTTTAATTGGCACACAAACCAAGTCCATCTAGGACAATGCGCAAGACTACTTCGCCACTCAGCCTTTCACTATAGGCCTCGTAAGCATGCACTTGCACTTGAGCACATCAGTTTTGCATATCACATGAACGACGGCCGGCAACAAGTCATATCGCAATTTCGTACACGCAAAATACAAAGACAAACCAATGTTTTCAATAGCAATATACCTTATTTCGACATCATTCGATATCCTATTGAGATAATACACTACTTGTTATTTGTCTTCATCATCCTCTTAAGCCAGCACTCTACCGATAGTCATATCGGTGGCCAATACAGAGTTCTAAAAGCTTGCTTGCATTTGGCGGTATCGACATTAGAGGATTAGTCAAGTATGCCTTTATTCTCTCGAAGGCACACTAGCATTCTTCCCGCCAGACAAATTCCTCCTAATTTTTCATCTTCAACAAAGGAGAAAACTAGAGGAATGTTATGGTAAAACTTCGTTTGAAATGATGTGGTAGAAAGCAACGTGTGACTTGAAGGACATGATCAGTTGTCGATTCTTACACCCACCCTATTTATTATATAGGAATGAAGGTGCTCTTGGCTTGACGTCCTTTGTTCTGTTCGAAATGGTCCAATGGAAGCAATTTCTAGGAACATTTGGAACATTTTGTTTCTAAGGAGAAGAGCCATTTTGGGGTGATTGGGGCGTGGACATAAAGGTCTTTATGACACAATCAATAATTCAATTCATTTTCAATTAGGTCTTGCTCTAGCCTCTTTAGATGTTATTACTTCCTTGGTACCAAATGCACATTTTAGAGGGTTCATTTTCAATTGATACTTCTCCATTTTAACATAAGATTGTTTAAGATATTCAAGATGACTTTCCTCTTCCAATTTGACTAGGATGTCATCGATGTACACCTCCATGAACTCTCCGATCATGTCATGGAAAATAAAATTCATCGCCCGTTGATAAGTTGCTCCAGCTTTCTTCAATCTGAACATCATGACTTTCCAAACAAATGTCCCTATTGCTCATGGGTACCTAACGGTCGTCTTGTGGACATCATGTTTGGCAATGAAAATTTGGTTGTACCTCGAAGGGCCATTCATCAAGGACATCAATTATTTCCAGCTGCGGAATCTGCTAGTATATTGATAACCGGCATTTGATATTCATCTTTTGGAGTTGCAGCATTTAAATTCCTGAAGTCGATGCAAACTCACAATTTCCCTTTTTTTTTTCTTAATTGGGACAATGTTTGATAACCATTCAACATACCAAGTGGTCTCAATGAAACTAGCTTTTAACAGCCTCCCTATTTTTTTCTTTTATTTTTGAGTTTACTTCAGGAGTGAACTTTCTTGGTGATGGCTGCTTATGAGGCTTCCATCCTGGTTTTATTGGGAGATGATGTTCAACCACGTCTCTACTCAATCTCGGTATTTTATGGTAGTCCCATGCGAAACATTCCCTATGTCTCCGCAAGACTTCCACTAAATCAATTGAAATTTATCACTCAGTAATGCACTTTCGAAGAGATGTCGCTTTACTTTATCATTATTTATGTCAACTTCTATGAGTGGATCTTCGGATTCAACTGTTTTCATGTCCTCCCTGAGTGGAGACTCCTCAAAATCTTCTATGCAATCAGCGAATCCCAAAGAGTTCTTGGTCTCCTCCGCAAGGTAGCAAGAGTATGGCTCATGCAGCTCTTTTAACAAGTTATTTCCTTCCATGTAAAATATCAAATTTCCCTTTGGCCAGCTCGCTCTTCGTCGGAATCCACTCAAACCCCGTCTGTGTTAAGCGGCCATAGGCAAGCTTATTGACATCCATGCAGGATGGTTCTATCACAGATACCGCATAATCTTCGGAAGCGTCCATTCAAACTATATCAGCCCAAGTGATGCTTGACTAATGGTTTGCTCTGGCATACTCTTTCTTATCTTCATTCCAAAAAACTAGAGTTTCATGTAATGATGAAGGTATACACTGATTGTTGTATATCCAATCTCTTCCCAACAAAAATTATAAGATCCATCGGCATCTATTATGACAAGTGTGATTTTTGTAGTACATGGCCCAGTTGTGAGATCAACTACAACTGCCCCCTTGCATCACGTATATCTCTTGGAAAATCTGAGAGTGTCACATTGGTAGAGATTATTTCTTCTCATCTTTACCGATCTTTCGAAAGTATCGGTAATGCATAAGATTCAAGGTAACTCCCGCATCAATAAGTATCCTATTGACAGGACGTCCCTCAATGTTGCCTACCACCAAGAGGGCTTTCAAGTGCTTTATCTTATGAACTGGAAGCTTCTCGAATTCCACAATATTTTCATTAGTGAACTGAAATTTTGTCTTGACCGTCTCCACCAATTTGAAGGTTTCTTCTTCTGTTGGAACAACTCTCGTGACTGAAGCTTTGAATTCATGAGGAAGTCTCACTTGTACCATATTTGAACCAGTCGAAGAATCAGAGTTGGATCTTTCCCTATCGAACTTGCTCTTTACTTTATCCACCTTCCCCTCAATTCTTTCTTCTTTCTACTTTCAAGAAGGGCTCTTTCTTCCCACAATTTCACCTTCTTGGCAACTATTATTCTCTTCCTCCAGGTGATATCCAGATTTCGTTGGATCTTGAATATGTAACGGTTTGTGACGGGTTGACGAATATGTCATTGGAATACGTCGTTGGCACCATTTACGGCCCTAGTTTCATTACCACCCTCGTTGTACCCAGACGTCACGTATCATCATGTTCTCGCAACAGCACCTCATCTAAAATTTTATCGCTTAATGCAGTCAGCTACGAAGGAAAACGTTAACCCTGAGCGACCCCGCCAATCAACCGAGCTGAAGACTTGAATTACGTGCGCCTCGCCATACCCGTTTCTCTCCTTGGATATCCAAGCAAGCGGTCACATTTTCAACCATGTTTCCTTCGGCCATCAAGGATGAGAAGACTTCGACCAATGCAACCAATGAAGGCCTTGATTAATACAGCCCATACACACGTCCATTGGCAGTCAACAAGAGAGGAACCCTTGACCAAGATACAGTCAGCAGCAGCCACGTCTCCCTTTCTTCCTTCAGCCAGCAAGAACCCACGTCTTGCATGAAAAAAGCAAGATGGCATGCGGCAGCTCAGCTGGTGGACACGTACAGCCACCTGCCCTCCGTTGAAACAGCCACCAAGGGACTTCGATTGTTGACCACTGCAGTCAACGTGCGGAGAAATCAAGGCAGGGGGGAGTGTTCTTTTGTTCACCTGGTGACTTCAGCTGCTTCATCTCCCCACCAACGACCTCACCAGAACCCTCTGCCGCTCTGCCTATGTTCCGTTGCTGAAGCCGACTGCCGCACGTTGCACGCCAGCCACCAACCCCTCTGCTCGGCCCTGCCGCTCACCTCAGCCTGCCACTGACCAGGAGAGCTCGCACGCCGTTCCTTAGCCGCGTCGTCTTCCTCTGCAGCTCCACCGTGCGTTGTTGTCGCCTCGCCACAGCCGTGCCAGCCGCTCACCCTCCAAGGATCCGAGGATAGTGGCAGTCATGTTATTCTATATTGCTTTATGATATCCCTGGTTAGGATCGGCTAGAGTCCGTAGTCGAACATAGCAGGTTGTTTGGAAGTCAGGTCTGTTTGCGTATCGATCAGAGTTGGATTGGAGGATAGATGTGTGGGGACCGTCGGTTGTAGGGTGGCTGAGACCACTTGCATGTTAGCTGAGAATGGCGCTAGTTGTTGGAAAGATGTCGTGAAATGGGTGCTGATCGACATCCGTTAGGCGGTCCAGCCCGAGTTTGTCGCTACTCGAGCTGGAAAACTTTCATGACTGGATGGTTCAGGAATACTTGGACATGCCCTTAGTAAGTTAAGCTGAATTCGCGATTGAAACTACCCGATTGTGTGCGTGACGACCATCAACATGGTCAGTACGAGTCCGGATTTGTGTGATAACGGTGGACGGAATTGCCGTCGATTAGAGGGTGTAGAGTCTTGCGAGTTAAATAGTGATAGCGATTATGTCCCAGTTCGGCTTTGGTCTAGCCTGAAATGTGAAATGCCTAGGTGGTACGGAATGTTCGGGTTAGATGTGTATGATGGCTTTAATAAAACCTGTTAGGTGCTCCGTCATGGTTGAACTGATATTGATGCCGTCGAGCCTCTGTGACGATGATGCCCTGGGTGTTGGGATGCTTGGAGGGTCGTGATGGCGATGCCTCTGGATGCTTGGGGACTGATGAGCCCCAGAGGTGCCTCGGGTGTCAAAATGCCTAGAAGTGTGACTTAACACATTTCGGATACCTAGGGATAGTGATGAGCCCCGGAGGTCCTCGTGATGCCAGGTAGGGTGCAAGATGCCTGGAGATGTGACGAACATGTGGCACCCCCCGACACGGCCCCCAATCCGCTAGGGTCGCCACAGTTCACTAACCTTTCACTTGTCCTAATAACATGCCACTCTGATACCATTTCAATTGTAGTGGGTCCATACAACCTGGGGGTTTACATCTTTTAGATCGGTTCCAGCGCAGTTCATATAACTGAAGCATATTTATCATCTCCCTAACCCATACACAAACTAAACAATACAATGCAATACACACCAACTACAACCTTTCATATATATATGCATTTTAGGGCCGAATCACTTTTATTTACATAACTAAGATGGATTTCACAAGTCGGTACAACAAAAGGCCAAGACTTTAAGTAAGCTCGGCTAAACCCAAAAAGAACCCGACTATACATCAGGTGTGTACATCTATCCATCAACTAGTATCGGCCATCCCAAAAAGTGTCAACCTCCACCAGTCACACGCTCCTATCACACCCATCCCGGTACATCGGCCAGCAGCGGCAACAGCATCCCCATCATCCTCTCATCTCGACGAACATGGACAGACAGAAACTCTTGTACTACGGGGCCATCAGGCAAGCCCACATCACACATGACCAAAACACGGATGCGGATAAACACCAGATCATGAACACCAACGCAGGGGTGCTCCGAGCACTCGACCTCGACATCAGACAGTAATCCATAAAATGTACCATGCGTGACGGGTGATAGAGGCATCTTTCAATCTGAAATGTTAGTCCCCAAAAGGGGTGAGTACAACCACTCAGCAATAAAAATCCATCAAACTACACAATGCAACAAACAAGACAATCAAGATATCACGAGTAAAGCACATATCATCCATGCTATTGAGCATACATCACCATGCGGTCATGCATATATCACCATGCTGTTATGCATATCTCACCATGACATCGTGCATTTACCACAATGTAGTCATGTTTGTATTTCCATGAGGTTCATCCCATGCCATATGCACATACATATGCTTGATTCATATCATCCATACAATCATGTATACATCTCCATGAGATCCACTCAAGCCTTCATGGTCGCATTCTCAATGTCAAATAGCATCAATTTACTTTCATAAGCAGATCATGTATCATGCCACATGCACACACCAATGCACTTGATTCAATTTCACTTTTTATCTTTCAAAAGGATCTCATCATTTTTCTTCCAGGGACCAATGTTTGCATCCCTCAATTTATCGCTCGCACCCAATCTGGCGTCGCGGGGAACCTTCGGGTATCTCGCATCCCAACTAGCATCACGAGGAATCCCCTCGGCACAAACCTCCAAAGCTTCCAGGATTACGTACCAACATACCAGCAGGCATTCCCCCTGGAATTACGTACTGTATACCACCGGGCATTTCGAAACTCCCGAGGACCCTTCGGCACAAACCTCCCAGCATCCGGCACAAACCTCTGGGTATCTCGACACTCCCGGGGCATCATCGGCTCACACCTCCGACGGTATCATTATTATCATAATTTATAATCACATATATATCTCATTTTCAACATGGCATTTGATACAACAATATCAAAGGTCTAAACCAGCTTTTTGATGTCATATAATATGCCAGATGTTACCATATATGCAGTGTACATAACACCCACGATATCACATTTCATAAAGCAGTTCATTGGTTTTTGAAAATAGAACTAATTTTCGGGTAAAACAGAATGCACCTCTTTAGTAAAAATTCTTGGAAAATTAGTAAAAAATCTCAATAAATTCTAAAAATATAGCATGATGTAAAAAAGACCAAGAGAAAGAGATTCCATGAAGAACACCATGTCAAGAAAGTTTCACATTAATCACATAAATCCATACATCACAACAAAAGAAATTTCAGCGCCATCTTTTAAACAATTTCGGAAATAATTTAGATGAAGCCATTAAATGAACTCAGAAAATTCTGAGATTTTAATATGTCATATATGAGATCTAATGGTAAAATTACCATGAATAAATTGAAGTCTAATTTCTTCTGGATTAAAAGATATAATTTTTATAACTCTCCTTAACTCTCGGTTCACTGTCCAGATTGACCCTCTTCAAAGAAAATCGTTTTCCCCGACGAATACTTGTCCGTTTATTCTCAAATTTTAGTATGTTACTCCTCAAGATGTTTTCTACAACTATTATCAAGAACACGAGATGAAATTAGGACTAAGATAATTTCAAAAATTTCATAGAAACACAATAGACCAACATAACAGTTTCCAGATCTAGCTTCTTCAAAGAAAAATGGTTTCACCAACCTATACTTGTTTATTTCCACTCAAATTTTGATATGTTATTCTACGAGAAGTCCTCTACAACTTTCATCAAGAAGTCGAAGTGAGATTCCAACTAGAACATTGCATGCAGCTCACGAAATTACCAAAGGTCAACATAACAGTTTCCAGATCTAGTTTCTTCAATACAAAAATGTTTTGACCGACCTATACTTGTTCATTTCTTCTCAAATTTTGATATGTTACTCTCCAAGAAGTCTTCTACAACTTTCATCAAGAAGTCGAAGTCAGATTCCAACTAGAACATTGCATGCAGCTCACAAAATCACCAAAGGTCAGGCTATTCCTACATGCAACAACTCACTTGGAAAACTACCACCATTCATTCGAGTTTCCTGCATTCAACATCAAAGCTCAAGCATTTCCAGCATGCAACATCACAACCACAGCAAGCAAAGTGTAGGCTAATGGACTCTACTTGCCTCTAATCCAAAGAGAATCACAGCAAACAAGAACAGCGGGGCAAGGCGGGCTTGACGGCAGCATTAGGCGGATGCATGACAGCAACCGGTCTCTTTCTTCTCTTCTTCTCTCGCACGCTCACTCGGTTTCCCTCTCCCTCACGTGACAACTCTCTCTCTCTCTCTCTCTCTCTCTCTCGGTGCCTTGCTTAATCTGCCTCCTCCCCTTTTCCTTTTTGGTTGTTTAATTACTTGCCTTTGGTTAATTTTGCATGGAATGACACTTGTCTTTGTAAGAAGGACACTTGGCTTCATGGGAAGGACACTTGTAGAGTCCCTCTTGCCACTTGTCGTTCTCCATGCAAGCTGATGGGCTTTCTTTGGGCCGGATTTGGGCCAGCTTTTTGGCCGACCAAATGGGGAGAAACAATGGGGGATTCGGTGGGATTGTGGGCTGGTTTTTGGGCTGGTTTGGCCTTAAGAAAATCAGCCCACTCATTCTCCAATTGTTTCCTATTTAATCCGTACTTATATAAATATCTAATTACACTTTAATATAACCATAAAACTTTGTAACATAAATCAATAAAAATCCAACTTATAAAGTACATGACCAAGAATAATTTTTTTTTCCTTTTCAATTTATCATTTAACACAAATCCTTAATTTAATCACTCATGGACATAGGATATATTTCCAACCAAATAATTGTCCATTAAAATGCTCAGCCTTAATCTATTGTACTTTATTAGTCTAATGACCATAACATAGTCCGATGGCGCTTCCATCACCTATTCATAGTTCATGGTATATCCAGGGGTTATAAAATTTTAGGATACCACAATTCTCTCCTTCTTAGAGAATTTTGTCCTTGAAATTAGACATTCCCTATGTCTCTTTAAACAAGTGAGGGTATCTTTCCCTCATCTCATTTTCACTTTCCCATGTGGCTTTCTCCACATCATGATGTCGCCATAACATCTTAACCAATGGTATCTTCTTGGTCCTGAGAATTTGTTCTTTTCGATCTAGTACTTGCACAGGCTCCTTAATGTACCTTACTTTCTCATCCACTTTGATGGCTTCATGATCGAGTATGTGTCTTGGATTAGGCTGGTACTTCCTCTAAAGACAAGGATGAAAGCTCTTAACATGTCCTCTAATGCTTGGATCACTCTCTTCATTTGTCCGTCCATTTGTGGATGAAAAGCGGTACTAAACTAGAGCTTTAGTCCCTAAGGCGGTTTGAAGACTTCGCCATAGGTTTGAAGTAAATCTTGAGTCTTGATCGGACATGATAGTTACGGGAACACCATGTAAGCGTACTATTTGGCTTACACGTATATCGGCAATTTTATCCATCTGATAATCTACACGAACTACTAGGAAATGGGTAGACTTAGTCAAGCAATCCACCATCACCTAGATGGAGTCGTGGCCACTTGATGTCCTTGGTAATCCTTGCACAAAATCCATTGTCACACGATCCCATTTCCACTTTGGTATATCTAACGGTCTCAATAGTCCTATGGGTTTGTGTTGTTCCGCCTTCATTCCATTCCATTAGTGGTACTAGTGAAGGGTTCTATAACTTGATCCTTTGCATAATTTCAAGCTCTATCCTAAGTGCAACCAACAATCAAATTCAAATTTAAAGAATTCCACCTCTCGGCTCAATCGAACACACCATTTAGCCAAATTATCCCTATACCTTTGTCACCATCAATTCAAGCCTAGAACCATCAAAATCGACACCATTAACAACTCATCTGGTTTAGTCCAACAAAGACATTCACTACGCTTTCACTGCAACATAGATTCAAGCCTAAAATACAACACCATTCATTCAGTTCAAATATCGATAGTCCACCGAGATTTATTCAATTCAAAGATCGACAATCCACCAAAATAAAACTTGTCTAGTTTCCATCGAGTATATCTCATGTCTCACCCTAAAGGATCATCACTTGGACTAATCACTCTTCAAATCCACAACTTGAACTTTCACCATTTCACCTTGGAAAGACTATAACCACAATTGATCATATCCACTAATTTGACAAAACCTTCTCAAACTGAGATCATCACCAAAATTAAAAGTTAACCATCATCGATTAAACCTATTATTCCGACATATAAACCACAAATAATTTCATGTCTCATATAACCACTCAAACTCATGACTTCCAAGATCAAATTATACATATTAAATGCCTCCATGTAATGCATCAAGACTTCCAATGAGATCCTCTAATAGGAAGTCACTACTTAGCTCAAATGATCATAAGTTAATCCTCAAATTCATAACTCACTCTCCATAATTCACTTCTTAAGCCTTGTTTGCAGCACTATGCTTAGATGTTGTGCATGTTCTTCAGGTCCTTTAGAATATATGAAGATATCATCAAATGAAGACAATCATAATTTGATCCAAATAAGGCTTAAATATCCTATTCATTAAATCCATGAATGCAGTTAAGGCATTCGTCAATCCAAATAGCATAACTAGAAACTCATATTGTCCGCAACGAGTCCTAAATGCGGTCTTAGGAATGTCTTCTTTCTTAATCCTTAACTGATATCCTGATCTCAAGTCAATTTTAGAAAAGATCGAACTTCCTTGCAGTTGGTCAAATAGGTCATCTAATTCAATTGTCTGTAGTCAGTGCATAAACGCATCGACCCGTCCTTCTTTTTCACAAACAATAGTTCTACAAGCTTAACCATGCTTCCACTGCACCACTCTAATAAAATTATCCCAAAAATGCTGCCTTCCCAGTTCAGTTCATAGTTCGGTTCATTCCTGCCCCCTTTTGCCATCCTAGAAGCCTGCCAAGAGCCACTCCTTGCTCAGGTCCCTTGACCTCGGCGTCCACTCCCCACCCTCATCGAATCGGATTGTTACAGGTACACTAGCTTTCGCCTGGTTCGAACCCAAACTACACATCCACTGGAGGGTCTCGTTTCAATAGGGATTAACTTACAGAGATATTATCCACTAAGCGTATCCCATACTAAGCCTTGCGGTTTTATCCTTAGCGCATAGGCAAGCATTATCCTAGGAGATCATTCATCCTAGTCCATTGCTTACAGAGCTAGGGTCAAAGTTATACATAACTATCACTACCAAGTCCATCTCCATATCTCGTTCCCCTAGGGTTATCTCACACATCTCACATGCTAACGTAGATAACAACATGTCCTTCAGTGATGTAGGAATATGAAGAGGCATATCTAAAGATTTGTTCCTATTTCTCACAATCATCTATATTTCTCAGACATAAATGCGTGCCACTCATGTCAAATAACGCATATGCCTTCTTATCCATCTATCGAAATCATACCTGAGATAACATTTTCGGAAGCTTCCGCTTCCTCTTGGGTGACCGCATACACCCTTCCTTGTGCTGGTGGCCTCTGTGGATTCCTTGGTAGGTTTGGTCCACCAGTACTTTGTTGTACCTATCGCATCGAGCCAACACTCAGCTGCGACCTCTCTTGTGGACAGTCTCTCTTAAGGTGACCTATCTGTCCACAACCATAGCATTTCGGCCATCCATTGCAAGGTCCTGGGCCATGTCGCCCATCACACCTTCGACAAACATCATGCTGATAGGGTGCTTTCCCTATATTCAAGTCATCCATAGCTTTTCCAAAGTTTCCAAAATTACTCTTTTTCTTAGAATCCCAGGTCTGACCTTGATCAGGATAGGGTCTTACCCCTTCTGATATCACTAAAGGTCAACTACCTCTTAGACTATGATCGCTCTCTCACTAGTTCCTACTCTACTAACTGTGCCTTTTCATAAATCTCATTATAATCTCTTATATTCAAAGGCACCAGTTGTTTCCTAATATCAGTCCTCAACCCTTTCAGAAATCTCTTAGCTTTTTTCTCTCGATCCTCAATCAATCTGGGAGCATACTTAGACAATTCAGAAAATTTTGCCTCATACTGATCCACCGTCAACTCCCTTTATTGCAACTAAACAAATTCAGTGATCTTCTTATCCTTAGCACAATCAGAGAAATGCTTCATATTAAAAGCTCTAACAAACTCATCCCAGTTTATATCAATACCTGGTGGAAAGATCATAACTCTTGAAGCTCTCCACCAAAACTTTACATTTCCCTCCAGCTGGTACTCTGCCAAAACTATCTTCTCAGCATCATTGCAGTCCAACAACTAGAAAATTCGCTCCATTCCATCAATCCATTGTTCAGCCTCCCCAGGACTTCCCATTCCACTAAACTTAGGTGGTTTCAACTTTAGAAATTGTTCCACCAGTCCTTGAGGGTGATGTTCCACTCCGGGTTGTTGCTGCGCTTATCTTTCTATTAGATTTCCAATATTGGCCAATGCCTGCAGGATATCTTCCATTCAGGGTTCAGCCCTTGCAGTAGAGGCTTCAGCCCTCGATGGATGAGAACTTTCAGTTCGTACCATGATTTCCCTGCAGTTTTCCAGGCATTTGCCTCAAGAATAATTTGCAACTCGGTGTTATTAGTCAGATCATTAATTAAGGTTATTACTAAAGTCACATAAGTAACATAGACTGTTATTGACACACAAAATCAACATCACACTAGTTACCAAGGATCTACGAGTGAACATCCATCACCCGTTGTTCAAAGTTAGTCAACCATTCCTGTTAGTATCCTATGGTGTGCATTGTCATCATATTCTTCAATTTCCAAATGAGGCTCCTTATCACTCCACCTATAACCATTTCTCTGATACCAAAAATGACGCTGTGGCACCCCTTGACACGGCCCCCGATTCGCTAGGGTCGCCACAGTTCACTAACCTTTCACTTTTCCTAATAACATGCCACTCTGATATCATTTCAATTGTAGTGGGTCCATACAACCTAGGGGTTTACATCTTTTAGATCGGTCCCAGCGTAGTTCATATAACAAAAGTGTACTTATCACCTCCCTAACCCATACACAAACTAAACAATACAATGCAATACACACCAACTACAACCTTTCATATATATATATGCATTTTAGGGCTGAATCACTTTTATTTGCATAACTAAGATGTATTTCACATGTCGATACAACAAAAGGCCAAGACTTTTAAGTAAGCTCAGTTAAACCCAAAAAGAACCCGACTACACATCAGACGTGTACATCTATCCATTAGCTAGTGTTGGCCGTCCCAAAAAGTGTCAACCTCAACCAATCACACACTCCTATCACACCCATCCCGGTGCATCGGTTGGCGGCGGCGGCAACATCCCCATCATCCTCCCATATCGACGAACATGGACAGACAGAAACTCTTGTACTACGAGGCCATTAGGTAAAGCTCACATCACATATGACCAAAACACGGATGCGGATAAACACCAGACCATGACACCAACGCAGGGGTGCTCCGAGCACTCGACCTCGACATCAAATGGTAATCCATAAAATGTACCATGCGTGACGAGTGATAGAGGTATCTTTCAATCTGAAATGTTAGTCCCCAAAAGGGGTGAGTATAACCACTTGGCAGTAAAGATCCATCAAGTTACACAATGCAACAAGCAAGACAATCAAGATATCACGAGTAAAGCACATATCATCCATGCTATCGAGCATACATCACCATGCGGTCATGCATATATCACCATGCAGTCATGCATATCTCACCATGCCATCGTGCATATATCACCATGCAGTCATGCTTATATTTCCATGAGGTTCATCCCATGCCATATGCATATGCATATGCATGATTCATATCATCCATACAATCATGTATACATCCCCATGAGATCCACTCAAGCCTTCATGGTCGCATTATGAATGTCAAATAGTATCAATTTACTTTCATAAGTAGATCATGCATCATGTCACATGCACACACCCATGCACATGATTCAATTTCACTTTTTATCTTTCAAAATGATCTCATTATTTTTTTTTTTCAGGGACCAATGTTTGCATCCCTCAATTTATCGATCGCACCCAACCTAGCATCGCGAGGAACCTTTGGCAAAAACCTCCGGGCATCTCGCATCCCAACTGGCATCACGAGGAATAACCCCAACACAAACCTCCAGGCATTCCCCCCAGAATTACATACTATATACCACCGGGCATCTCGAAACTCCCGAGGACCCTCCAGCACAAATCTCCTGGCATCCGACGCAAAGCTCCGGGTATCCCGACACTCCTGGGGCATCATCGGCTCACACCTCTGATGATATCATTATTATCACAATTTATAATCACATATATGTCTCATTTTCAACATGGTATTTGATGCAACAATATCAAAGGTCTAAACTAGCTTTTTGATGCCAGATAATCTGCCAAATGTCACCATATATGTAGTGCACATAACACCCATGATATCACATTTCATAAAGCAGCTCATTGATTTTTGAAAATAGAACCAATTTTCGGATAAAACAGAATGCACCTCTTTAGTAAAAATTATTGGAAAATTAGTAAAAAATCTCAATAAATTTTGAAAATCTAGCATGATGTAAACAAGACCAAGAGAAAGAGATTCCATGAAGAACACCATGTCAAGAAAGTTTCACATTAATCACATAGATTCATACATCACAGCAAAAGAAATTCCATCGCCATTTTTTGCACAGTTTCGGAAATAATTTCAATTAAGCCCTTAAATGAACTCAGAAAATTCCAAGATTTTAATATGTCATATATGAGATCTATAGGTAAAAGTCCCATGAAGAAATAAAAGTCTAAATCCTTCTGGATTAAAAGATATAATTTTTATAACTCTCCCTAACTCTCGATTCACTGTCCAGATTCACCCTCTTCAAAGAAAATCGTTTTCCCCGACTAATACTTGTCCGTTTATTCTCAAATTTTAGTATGTTACTCCTAAAGATGTCGTCTAAAACTCTTATCAAGAACACAAGATCAAATTCGGACTAGATAATTTCATAAATTTCACAGAATCACAATAGACCAACATAACAGTTTCCAGATCTAGCTTCTTCAAAGAAAAATGGTTTCACCAAACTATACTTGCTCATTTCCTCTAAAATTTTGATATTTTATTATTCAAGAAATCCTCTACAACTTTCATCAAGAAGTCGAAGTGAGATTCCAATTAGAACATTGCATGCAGCTCACGAAATCACCAAAGGTCAACATAACAGTTTCCAGATCTAGTTTCTTCAATACAAAAATGTTTTAACCGACCTATACTTGTTCATTTCTTCTCAAATTTTTATATGTTACTCTCCAAGAAGTCCTCTATAACTTTTATCAAGAAGTCGAAGTCAGATTCTAGCTAGAACATTGCATGCAGCTCACAAAATCACCAACGGTCGGGCTATTCTTACATGCAACAACTCACTTGGAAAACTACCACCATTCATTCGCGTTTCCAGCATTCAACATCACAGCTCAAGCATTTCTAGCATGCAACATCACAATCACAGCAAGCAAAGTGTAGGCTAACGGAGAATCACAGCAAACAAGAGCGGCGGGGCAAGGCTGGCTCGATGGCGGGACTATGCGGATGCACGGCAGCAACTGGTCTCCTTCTTCTCTTCTCTCGCACGCTTGCTCTGTTTCCCTCCCTCCCTCCCTCCCTCTCTCTCTCTCTCTCTCTCTCTCTCTCGGTGCCTTACTCAATCCGCCTTCTCCCCTTTTCCTTTTTGGTTGTTTAATTACTTGCCTTTGGTTAATTTTACATGGAAGGACACTTGTCTTTGTAAAAAGGACACTTGGCTTCATGGGAAGGACAGTTGTAGAGTCCCTCTCGCCACTTGTCGTTCTCCATGCAAGCTGATTGGCTTTCTTTGGGCCGGATTTGGGCCAGCTTTTTAGCCGACCAAATGGGGAGAAACGGTGGGGGATTCGGTGCGGTTGTGGGCTGGTTTTTGGGCTGGTTTGGCCTTAAGAAAATCAGCCCACTCCTCCAATTTGTTTCCTATTTAATCCCCACTTATATAAATATCTAATAACACTTTAATATAGCCATAAAACTTTGTAACATAAATCAATAAAAATCAAACTTATAAAGTACATGGCCGAGAATAATTTTTTTTTTCCTTATCAATTTATCCTTTAATACAAATCCTTAATCACTCATGGACATAGGATATATTTCCAACCAAATAATTGTCCATAAAAATGCTCGGCCTTAATCTATTGTACTTTATTAGTCTAATGACCTTAACATAGTCCGATGGCACTTCCATCCTATTTATAGTTCATGGCATTCCAGGGGTTGTTATAAAATTTTAGGATGCCACAGAACACGCTCTGGATGCTCGGGGACTAAAATATGGAACCGAAGGTCCTCGTGATGCCAAGTAGGATGCGAGATGCTTGTTGGGATGCAGGATGCAAACATTGGTCCCTTTGGAAGATGACTGCAATTTGAATTAAAGTTAAACTGATTATTGAAATCATTCTAAGTGTGGTCCAGGTTTTGATAGGTTATATTGCATTATTCTTTTAGAATCATGATTATATTGGTTTTGTCACTTTTGCTAAATTGCATGTTTAGAACGTTGTAGATTGAGTAATGGTAGACTTGTGTAATATGTTCTAATAGGCTTTCATATGTTGAGTAGTCGTACTCACCCCTTGTGGGATTATCATATTTCAGAGACGTAGTTATGCTGCTCCAGCCCGCGTCTTCCGGTATATTGTATGGCATTCCCATCAACCTCAGGTGGGACCAAACAGAGCATGCCGACCCTGACTTTCTGGATGTCACAATTATCCAGATTACGATGATCCTCACCGTGGATGCTAGATTCCCCACAGGCCCTGTGTTCATGGGGTTTATCATCTTGTATGCCCGAGTCAATAGGGTACTGTGACACCCCGAAGCGCCCAAGGTCACCACAAATACCAAAGGAGAACCTTCGTTTCCTAGGCATTTTTTTTTTTTTATAACGGTCCCAGCGCATCTTAATTGCGGAAGCATAAATCAAGTCCTATCGATTCTCCCCCTAACAACCATGATACAATTGCACACCACTAAACATCATAAGAAAAGAAAAAGCCAAGACACTTTTATTTACATATTTTCATGATGGATTTTCTCGGGTCGGTACAACAAAAGAAAGGCCAAGACTTTTGACTACACTCGGCCATAACCCCAAAAAGAAACAACTCAACCCACTATGTCGATCATGCGAAATCCTCCATCCACTAGTGTCGGCTATTGTCCAAAAAGTTGCAGCTCCTACTCCTCACACACGGGCCGTCACACCCATCCCGGTGCGTCAGGCGGTGGCGGCGGCAACATCCCCCGCATCACTCCGTCTCGACGAACATGAACAGATATGAACTCTTGTATGACCGGGCCCCCAGCCAGGCCCACATCATACATCACTAATGCACGAACCCAAATGAACATCAAACCAGGAATGGTGGGACAGTCGATCTTCACACACTCGACCTCCACATCCGAAGGAAGGCCGTAAAAGACGCCCCGTGTGATAGCAGGGAGTGACATCTTTCTAATATGAAATGTTGGTCCCCGAAGGGGTGAGTACAGCCACTCAGCAGGTAAAGGACCAAATAAACCACTCAATGCATCACACAATACAATCATAATAATTATGGCATAACACATGTCGTTCATGCATCCATGCATAATTTACCTTGAAACCATGCACATGTCATCATACCACATGTACACACATCCCCATGTAATCATCACCATCATGGCATACATGTACCATCATCATGTCACATATACCATCATGCCATGCACTCATCATCATCATATCACATGTACCATCATGACATAGGTGCACATACATCCATGCACTTACCATCATCATGTCACATGTACCATCATGCCATAGGTGTACATACATCCATGCACTCATCATCATCATGCCACATGTACCATCATGCCATAGGCGCACATACATCCATGCACTCACCATCATGCATCCATGCATACATGTTGCCATACCATGCATGATTCAATTTCAAATTCCCAAATTTTATTCTTTCATTTCGGGCCACCACGTTTCTCTTTCTCGGGACCAGTATTTGCATCCCACATTTAACGCTCGCACCCCACCTAGCATCGCGAGGAACCTCCGACACAAACTTTCGGGCATCTCGTACCCCAACTAGCATCACAAGGCATCCCTCAACACAAACCTCCGGGCTTTTGGCTCCCCCACTCTCCGGGCATCTCGAAACTCCCGAGGACCCACCGACATTCAGCCATTTAAGGCCACCGGGCATCCGGCATTTACACTCCTTGGCCAGGCATCCCAACACTCCCGGGGCATCGTCTGCTCACACCTCCGACGGCCTTCTCACTTATCATAGTTCACATTTCAATTATAGCTCAATTTCAACATGGCATATGATGTGATGGCAAACAAGATCATTTTCATCATTTGATTCTTATATGCATTTCCAATCATCATCATACATGTAGCAAGATACAATCACTTATGACAATACAATCCATGGGGTCCATACAACTTGGAATAATCCATACATCATGACTTTTTGAAATTTACCAAATTCCAGCTTACACAATTTCGGAAAACATGTAAATTAAATATCCATATGATCTTCAAAAATCATAAAATCAGAACATGTGATAGTCAAGACATAAATGTAACAATTTCATGAAGAACACATGCCCAAAAGAACTTCACACAAAATATATAGCT
The DNA here is from genome assembly GCA_014182725.1 of Eucalyptus brandiana. NCBI lineage: Eukaryota > Viridiplantae > Streptophyta > Magnoliopsida > Myrtales > Myrtaceae > Eucalyptus > Eucalyptus brandiana. Next base: position 48,474,786 of record CM024675.1, on the reverse strand, counting down.
CACACAATACAGCTTGCAAAATTCGGATAAAATCAGATTGCGCAGTTCTTGAAATATTTCGATTAAAATACCGGAATGGCCTCCAAAAATTATGAAATTTTACCAGGTGATAGTCAAGACCCTAAGGTATATTTTTCATGAAGACATCTAGGTCAGATTCACCCTAAATAATTAACTATGGACGGACGAAGCCCCTGTTCCTCATACCGAACAGTCCAGTTTAGCTGTCTCCGAAAAATCAAGGTTTCACCTACTTATCTTCCTTCATTTTCTCTGAGTTTTTTTTATATGTTTTGCCTCAAAATGTAAAATACAACTTTCATTAAGGGATCTAGGTGAGATTCCCAAAGGATAGTCACTTTAGATTTCACGAAGTCGCTGGAGTCCAGTACAATACTTCCAGATCTATTGTCTTCAAAGGAACAATCGTTTCACTAAGCTACATTTGTTCATTTTACCTCAAATTTGAGTATGTTAGTACTCACGATGTTATATACAACTTTCATGAAGAAGTGAAAGTGAGATTCTCAGTAAAAAGTGACATGCAACACACAAAACCACCAAGAGATCGACAAAACAGTTTCAGATCTAGCGTTTTCGTAGAGAAAGAGTTTCACCCCTTAAAACTCAGCCATTTTGTCTCAAATTTTAGTATGTTATACTTTGAGATTTTTTCTACAACTTTTGTGAAGAATTCAAAGCCAACATCCAACTCAAAACCCACATGCAAGCCTCTACAACATTCTGTGTCAGGCGGTATAGTCGAAAACAGGATGCTGTTTCAAAAACAACACACTCAAAGCTTCGGTTTCTCACTCCCTAAACGTCCGAGATTCATCACACTCAAACACATATGCAAAACACAACATGCAAGAGCAGAATATAGATCCCAACTTGCCTTCAAATCAAGCAAACAACGGCACACGGACAGCGACGGACAGACAGGTGGACGGGCGACGAACGAGTGGACGGACGGACTCACGGCTTCTTCCTCCTCTCTCTCAGTTCCTCACTCTCTCGGCAGCTCTCTCTCTCTCTCTCTCTCTCTCTCTCTCTCTCTCTCTCTCTCTCAGCTTGGATGACAGCCCCCTAAACCTGCCATTCCTCCTTTTATTTCCCTTTCAAATCCATCATTAGCAATGATTAAGAGCCACCCACAATGGCCAATGGTGTGACTCTCCTTTTTGCCACTTGGCAAAACCCATGCATGATGGGCTTGGAAGTGGGCTGGCCTCTCCCTCTCTCCTTGGTCGACGGCAGCCCTCTCCATGGGCTTCATGGGCTGGCCTTTTGACCCATCAAAGGTCCACACTCTTGGCCCTAAGACCCAAGCCTAATTAAATCAAATTTTAATCCCTTTCTAATACTAATTAAATCCTTGTGGAACCAAAGTGATATGGCTAGAATAAGTACCTAGAGGGGGGTGAATAGGTATATGCAATAATCTTATCGATAATGTCACAATTCTCGATAGTTAAAGGATTAGAAACAAACAATAATCAAAGTAAGATTGAGAGAAGGGAAGAGAATATTAAACACGCAGTTTATAGTGGTTCGGCTTATTTCAAGCCTACGTCCACTCTTCTGCACTGACAGCCTATTGGTTGGATTCCACTATGAACAAAGAGATGTTACAGCGATGTTCTTCCTTGATCTTTCGGTGTAGATGATCTACCACACTCGCTCAAGGTATCACTAAGTTTAGACACTCTCTGTGAGTACAATTTCGCTCAGAATGAATCGACTAATAATCAAGGTGCTTCAGACTCTGGAATTCTTCTATCGATCATTACTAAAGTAGCTAGAACAACTTCCTTTTATACTCCTTTATGCCATCATACCAGTTGGCACTTTCCAAAGGAGTTCCTCCAATCTACCCGTTGGACGGAATCAATCAAGAAGATCATTCAAGCTATTAAAGGAACTTGACGATAGCCCATCAATCCTGTTCGCCCATACAATCAGGATCTTGGTTTCCAAGAATAGAACCTTCCAAGAATACTTCGTCGATCATCGGATCTTCAATCGATCTTGATAACGAATGAATAAATCCGTTGCAATTATCCAGCAAAGAGATCTTCTCCAGAAGGTAGGAATAAATCTTCAACCAAGAACTTTGGCTCTGGATTTCCTTTGTCACTGGATTAGAACAACTGTCAATGAGAATAATCTTGAGTCTTGAGTCTTGAGTGCTGAGTCTGGTGATCTGAAAGTCTTCTGACTTTAAACAGAAGGCTTGCAAATATTCAAACTAGACTGATAGAAACGTTTTGTCAGCTTCAAAATATTCTGGATAGATTTCTCCAACACAAAGTACTATAGTGTAAAAATTAAATAACTATACACTTGAAAGCACAAATCCATAAATTCTAATTCACAATGCATATGGCCAAAGATAGATTATCCTTTTCCAAAATTTATCCATTAAATTCGGCCATAGTCCTTAATACAAGACAATAATTTGAGCACCCCTAATAACTGGCAAGGAATTCTAGGATGCCACAATTCTCCCCTCCTTGGAGAATTTCGTCCTCGAAATTAGATGTTACTCATGTCCTTTTGAAACAAGTAGGGGTACTTTTCCTTCATCTGATCTTCACTTTCCCATGTGGCTTATTCCATATCATGATGTTGCCATAATATCTTAACTAGTGGAATCGTCTTGGTCCTAAGAATTTGTTCTTTTCGATCTAATATCTGTACAGGCTCTTCAATGTACCCCACTTTTTCATCCACTTCAATGGCTTCATGATCGAGTATGTGACCAGGATCCGGCTAGTACTTTCTCAACATTGATACATGAAACACATCATGCAAATTTCCCAATTTAGGAAGCAGCGCTAAACAATAATCTACATCCCCTATCCTTTCAAGTATCTCAAAAGGTCCGACAAATCTAGGGCTTAACTTACCATTCACTCCAAATCGAGATATTCCTTTCATTGGAGATATCTTAAGGAACACATGATCTCCTACGCTAAACTCCAAAGGCCTTCTACGCCTATCTGCGTAGTCTTTCTGTCTATTTTGAGCTGTTTTAAGCCTTTTCCTAATAATTTCAACAGCTTCAGTGGTAACTTGTACCAATTCAGGTTTTCCTTTCACCTACTTCATTCCAATAGACAGGAGTCGTACATCTCTATCCATATAATGCTTCATAGCGAGCCATGCCTATACTTTTCTGAAAACTATTATTATAGGCAAACTCCACCAAATGCAATCTTTTATCCCAATTTCCTTTGAAATCAATTACACAAGCCCTCAACATATCCTCTAATGTCTGGATTACTCTTTCTGTTTGTCCATCTGTCTGGGGATGAAAAGCAGTACTAAACTGAAGTTTAGTTCCTAATGTAATTTGAAGACTCCGCCAGAAGTTCGAAGTGAATCTTGAATCCCGACCTGAGGTAATAGTTATTGGAACACCATGTAAGCGTACCACTTGACTTACATATATGTCCACATATTTATCCATTGGGTAGTCCATGCGAACCGCTAGGAAATGAGCAGATTTAGTCAAACGGTCCACTATAACCCAGATAGAGTCACGACTACTTGACATCCTTGGTAATCCTTGTATAAAGTCCATTGTTATATGCTCCCATTTCCATTCTGGTATGTCTAATGGTCTCAAGAGTCCTGCAGGTTTACGATGTTCCGCTTTTACCTGTTCGCACGTCAAACATTGAGAAACGTGCTTAGCCATATCTGCTTTCATACCATTCCACCAAAACCGCTGGCGTAAGTTCCTGTACATCTTTGTACTACCTGGATGAATACTATAATTACTCTTATGCGCCTTCGACATAATTTCCTTCTTCAATTCTTCGTTGTTGGGAACACAAAGTCGTCCCTGACATCTTACTACTCCATCTTCAAAGACTTGAAATTTTGGTCTTTTTCCTAAAGACACTGCTTCTTTCACTTTCATAATCTCCGAGTTAGACTCTTGTAATAATTTAACTTTCTGAATAATTTCAAGCTCAATCCTTAATGCACTAAGCATACCAGTAAGACAATCTACTTTTAATTTAAATTCTGAGTCCGTTACGGACTTTAGCAAGCTCCATTCTGCCATTCTTAAACTGGTCATTTCCATAGCCGACTTATGACTAAGAGCATCCACTACCTTATTCGCCTTTCCTGGATGGTATTTTATCTCACAATCATAATCCTTTAACAATTCCATCCACCTCCTTTGTCTCATGTTCAACTCCTTTTGTGAGAACAGATATTTCAAACTCTTATGGTCCGTATAAATCTCAAACTTTTCTCCATACAAATAGTGTCTCCAGATCTTCAAGGCGAACACTATAGCTGCTAATTCTAAATCATGCATTGGGTAGTTCAGTTCATGAGGTTTCAATTGTCTAGACGCATAGGCTATGACCTTGCCATGCTGCATCAAAACACATCCCAGTCCTTTGTGAGATGCATCGCTATACACTGTAAAACCATCAGGTCCAGTTGGTACAGTCAGGATTGGAGCCGAGGTCAATTTCCTTTTAAGCTCCTGGAAACTCCTTTCACATTCCCCATTCCATTCAAATTTCACGTTCTTTCGAGTCAATTTAGTTAAAGGACCTATTAGTCGTGAAAATCCTTCAATGAACCTCCTATAATAACTAGCCAGTCCTAAGAAACTCCGTATTTCAATAGGTGTTGTCGGTCTTGGCCAATTTATTACCATCTCAACTTTTGCCAGGTCTACTGCAATTCCTCCTCCAGATACCACGTGCCCTAAAAATATTATCTGGTCCAGCCAGAATTCACACTTACTAAATTTGGCATACAACTTATGCTCTCTCAAAGTTTGCAAAACTATCCTCAAGTGTTGTTCATGCTCTTTAGGTCCTCTCGAATATATCAGGATGTCATCAATAAAAACAATCACAAACTGATCTAAATAAGGCTTAAATGCCCTATTCATTAGATCCATAAATGCAGCCGGTGCATTGGTTAGTCCAAATGGCATAACAAGGAACTCGTAGTGTCCATAACGAACCCTAAATGCGGTCTTAGGGATGTCTTCTTTCTTAATTCTTAGCTGATGGTATCCTAACCTTAAGTCAATTTTAAAGAAGACAGAACTTCCCTGGAGTTGGTCAAAAAGATCATCAATTCTAGGCAAAGGATATTTATTTTTAATTGTTACTTGATTCAGTTGCCTATAATCAATGCACAAGCGCATCGATCCATCTTTCTTTTTCACAAACAAGACCGGTGCACCCCAAGGTGAAGCACTTGGCCTAATGAATCATTTGTCAAGCAACTCCTATAGTTGCACTTTCAATTCCTTCAATTCGACTAAGGCCATCCTATATGGGGCTTTTGATATAGGTCCTGTTCCAGGCATTAATTCACTTTCAAACTCAATTTCTCGCTCTGGCGGCAATCCAGGCAATTCCTCAGGAAATGCATCTTGAAATTCATTAACTACCCGAATTTTATCAAGCTTAGGCTCTTCCTTAGTATAATCTCTAACCATGACCAGGTACCTTTGACATCCTTTGTCAAGTAACGAACAGGCTTCTACTGCCGAAATAAGTGCTACAGATAGGTGGGTCTGTCCTCCTAAAAATTCACAGCTAGATTGATCAGGTAGAGTAAATTGGATCACTTTCCTATAACAATCCATCTTGGCCCGATACTTATGCAGCTAGTCCATTCCTATGATAACATCAAAATCATACATGGCCATTACGACTAAGTCTATTTCCATATCCTTTCCTCCCATTGTTATCTTACAATTTCCACACACCAGCGTAGACAATAACATATCCTTTAAAGGCATGGAAACACAAAGAGGCGTCTCAAGAGGCGTAGTTTCTATCATATTCAACTGTTTATATCTTTCAGACACAAATGAATGCGTAACACTCGTATCAAACAATGCATATGCCTTTTTATCATTTATGAGGATCGTACTTGAGATAACATTTTTGGAAGCTTCCGCTTCCTCTTGGGTGATCGCATACTCCCTTCCTTGTGCTGGTGGTCTTTGAGGATTCCTTGGTAAGTTTGGCCTAACAACATTCCGGTGTGGCTGTTGCACCGAGCTAATACTCACATGTGACCTTTCCTGTGGGCAGTTTCTCTTAAGATGACCTATTTGTCCACAACTATAACATTTCGGTTGCCCATTGCAAGGTCCTGGGCCATGTCGCCCATTACACCTTCGACACTCTTCATTTCGGTAAGGTGTCCTTTCCAAATTCAGACTACCCCTGCCCTTTCCAAAGTTCCCGAAATTGCCCTTCTTCTTAGACTCCCAGGTCTGACCTTGACCTATATAGGGTCTCTTACCCCATCTCATATCACCAAAAGATAATGGTCTCTTATTCTCCGAATGTCCCCTTACCAACTCCTGCTCCACCAACTGTGCCCTTTCATAGATTTCATTATAATCTCTTATGTTCAAAGGCACTAGTTGTTTCCTGAAACCTCTTAGCTTTCTCTTCTTGATCCTCAATTAGCCTAGGAGCATATCTAGACAGTTCAGAAAATCTTGCCTCATACTGGTCTACTGTCAGCTCCTTTTGTTCTAGTTGAACAAATTCCTTAATTTTCTTATCCTTAGCACAGTCAGAAAAATGCTTTTTGTTGAAAGCTCTCACAAACTCTTCCCAGTCAACCTCAGTACCTGGTGGGAAGATTGTGTCCCTCGAAGCTCTCCACCAAAACTTTGCATTTCCTTCCAGATGGTACTTTGCCAAAGTTTTTTTCTTAGCATCATTGTAGTCCAACAACTTGAAAATTTGTTCCATTCCATCAATCCAATGCTTTGCCTCCTCAGGACTTCCCATTCCACCGAACTTAGGTGGCTTCAGCTTCAAAAACTGCTCCACCAGTCCTTGAGTACAGCGTTCTGCTCTAGGTTGTTGCTGCGCCTATTCAGATTTCCAATATTAGCCAATGCTTGTAAGACGTCTTCCATTCGGGGTTCAGCTTGTGCAACATAGGCTTTAGCCCTTGATGGATGAGCACTTCCAGCTTGCACCATGACTTTCCTGTAATTTCCAAGCATTGCCTCAGGAATAATATGAGACTCACTATCTCCATTCAAAGCATCTAATACTACTACATAGGTAACATATACATGTTACTGGTACCTAAAGACAACTCAAATAAACTACTAGGGATCTACGAGTGAATACTCATCACCCGTTATTCAAAGTTAACCAATTATTCCATTTTATATCCTATGGTGTGCATTGTCATCATGTTCCTCAATTTCCAAATGAGGCTCCTTATCACTCCACCTATAACCATTGCTCTAATACCAAAACAACGACCGGCTGTGACACCCCGAAGCGCCCAAGGTCACCACAGATACCAAAGGAGAACCTTCGTTTCCTAGGCATTTTTTTTTTTTTTAATAACGGTCCCAGCGCATCTTAATTGCGGAAGCATAAATCAAGTCCTATCGATTCTCCCCCTAACAACCATGATACAATTGCACACCACTAAACATCATAAGAAAAGATAAAGCCAAGACACTTTTATTTACATATTTTCATGATGGATTTTCTCGGGTTAGTACAACAAAAGAAAGGCTAAGACTTTTGACTACACTCGGCCATAACCCCAAAAAGACACAACTCGACCCACTATGTCGATCGTGCAAAATCCTCCATCCACTAGTGTTGGCTATTGTCCAAAAAGTTGCAGCTCCTACTCCTCACACACGGGCCGTCACACCCATCCCGGTGCGTCAAGCGGTGGCAACGGCAACATCCCCCGCATCACTCCATCTCGACGAACGTGAACAGATATGAACTCTTGTATGACCGGGCCCCTAGCCAGGCCCACATCATACATCACTAATGCATGAACCCGAATGAATGTCAAACCAGGAATTGTGGGACAGTCGATCTCCACACACTCGACCTCCACATCCGAAGGAAGGCCGTAAAAGACGCCCCGCATGATAGTAGGGAGAGGCATCTTTCTAATCTAAAATGTTGGTCCCCAAAGGGATGAGTATAGCCACTCAGCAGGTAAAGGACCCAATAAACCACTCAATGCATCACACAATACAATCATAACAATCATGGCATAACACATGTCGTTCATGCATGCATGCATAATTTACCTTGAATCCATGCACATGTCATCATACCACATGTACACACATCCTCATGTAATCATCACCATCATGTCATACTTGTACCATCATCATGTCACATATACCATCTTGCCATGCACTCATCATTACCATATCACATGTACCATCATGCCATAGGTGCACATACATCCATGCACTTACCATCATCATGTCACATGTACCATCATGCCATACGTGCATATACATGCATGCACTCATCTTCATCATGTCACATGTACCATCATGCCATAGGTGCACATACATCCATGCACTCACCATCATGCATCCATGCATACATGTTGCCATACCATGCATGATTCAATTTCAAATTCCCAAATTTTATTCTTTCATTTTGGGCCGCCACGTTTCTCTTTCTCTGGACCAGTATTTGCATCCCACATTTATCGCTCGCACCCCACCTGGCATTGCGATGAACCTCCGGCACAAACCTCTGAGCATCCGGCGCAAACCTCCAGGCATCTCGTACCCCAACTAGCATCATGAGGCATCCATCGGCACAAACCTCCGGGCTTCCAGCTCCCCCACTCTCCGGGCATCTCGAAACTCCCGAGGACCCTCCGGCATTCAGCCATTTAAGGCCATAAGGCATCCGGCATTTACACTCCCTAGCCAGGCATCCCGACACTCCTGGGGCATCGTCGGCTCACACCTCCGACGGCCTTCTCACTTATCATAGTTCACATTTTCAATTATAGCTCAATTTCAACATGGCATATGATGTGATGGCAAACAAGATCATTTTCATCATTTGATTCTTATATGCATTTCCAATCATCATCATACATGCAGCAAGATACAATCACTTATGACAATACAATCCATGGGATCCATACAACTTGGAATAATCCATACATCATGACTTTTTGAAATTTACCAAATTCCAGCTTACACAATTTCGGAAAACATGTAAATTAAATATCCATATGATCTTCAAAAATTATAAAATCAGAACATGTGATAGTCAAGACATAAAGGTAACAATTTCATGAAGAACACATGCCCAAAAGAACTTCACACAAAAAGATATAGCTCACACAATACAGCTTGCAAAATTCGGATAAAATCAGATTGCGCAGTTCTTGAAATATTTCGATTAAAATATCCAATTGGCCCTGAAAAATTATGAAATTTTACCAGGTGATAGTAAAGACCCTAAAGTATATTTTTTCATGAAGAAATCTAGGTCAGATTCGCCCTAAATAATTAACTATGGATGGACAAAGTCCCTGTTCCTCGTACTGAACAGTCCAGTTTAGCTGTCTCCGAAAAATCAAGGTTTCACCTACTTATCTTCCTTCATTTTCTCTGAATTTTTTATATGTTTTGCCTCAAAATGTACACTACAATTTTCATTAAGGGATCTAGGTGATATTCTCAAAGGATAGTCACTTTACAGTTCACGAAGTCGCTGGAGTCCAGTACAATACTTCCAGATCTATTGTCTTCAAAGGAACAATCGTTTCACTAGGCTAAACTTGTTCATTTTACTTAAAATTTGAGTATGTTAGTCTTCATGATGTTCTCTACAACTTTCATGCAGTAGACGAAGTGAGATTATCAGTAAAAAGTGACATGCAACACACAAAACCACCAAGAGGTTGACAAAACAGTTTCAGATCTAGCGTTTTCGTAGAGAAAGGGTTTCACCCATTAATACTCAGCCATTTTTTCTAAAATTTTAGTATGTTATACTTTGAGATGTTTTCTACAACTTTCATGGAGAAGGCGAAGCAAAACTCTAACTCAAAACCCACATGCAAGCCTCTACAACATTCTGGGTCAGGCGGTATAGTCGAAAACAGGATGCTGTTTCAAAAACAACACACTCAAAGCTTCGGTTTCTCACTCCCTAAACGTCCGAGATTCATCACACTCAAACACATATGCAAAACACAACATGCAAGAGCAGAATATACATCCCAACTTGCCTTCAAATCAAGCAAACAACGGCACACGGACGGCGATGGACAGACAGGCGGACGGGCGATGGACGAGTGGACGGACGGACTCACGGCTTCTTCCTCCTCTCTCTCAGTTCCTCACTCTCTTGGCAGCTCTCTCTCTCTCTCTCTCTCTCTCTCTCTCTCTCTCTCGGCTTGGATGACAGCCCCCTAAACCTACCATTCCTCCTTTTATTTCCCTTTCAAATCCATCATTAGCAATGATTAAGATCCACCCACAATGGCCAATGGTGTGACTCTCCTTTTTGCCACTTGGCAAAACCCATGCATGATGGGCTTGGAAGTGGGCCGGCCTCTCCCTCTCTCCTTGGTCGACGGCAGCCCTCTCCATGGGCTTCATGGGTCGGCATTTTGACCCATCAAAGGTCCACACTCTTGGCCCTAAGACCCAAGCCTAATTAAATCAAATTTTAATCCCTTTCTAATACTAATTAAATCCTTATGGAACCAAAGTACTATAGTGTAAAAATTAAATAACTATACACTTGAAATCACAAATCCATAAATTCTAATTCACAATGCATATGGCCAAAGATAAATTATCCTTTTCCAAAATTTATCCATTAAATTCGGCCATAGTCCTTAATACAAGACATTAATTTGAGCACCCCTAATAAGTGGCAAGGAATTCTAGGATGCCACATGTACGGTGCGGCCACTACCACTTCCGGGGGATGATGGCGATGGTTCGAGTGGGGTCAAGTAGGTAGAGGACTCGGGAGGATGGCAACATTTTTGGACGCCAGGACGTGATGATAAGATGACAGTGTGGATAGGCAGCTGGATGGTTGGTCCAATTTTGGTTTAGCCAAAAATAGGAACTTTTTGGCTTATGTGTACCGACTGATGTCATCTAAAAATTATAAATAAATAAAAGTGCCTGGTTTATACATCATGTGCATCATTTCAATTAAGAGGGAGTTATATACTCACTTCCGCAATGTTATAGCGCAAGGACTAATGAACAATGCAGCGGACCTTAAGGGCCGAGGGTCGCCATAAGGAGGTCGTTGCCGCGGAGGACGCCACACTCCATCTCATAATAGTCTTGTCACACCCCGATCCTCGGACACGCACACATCCTTCTCCTTTGGTCAATTTTATAATGCGATATCCCAGGACTATGTATCACTGACCCTTTCATTTATTAAGCACATGCGGAAGTAGTTATAAATCCCCAGACAGTAAATCAATGGGATAGAAAAGTAAGGCCATATTTTTCATATTCAACTTATAACCAAGCTTTTATACAAAATACAAACCAGAGTACTTCACAACTATTCACAACTTTTTACTCTAACTCTATTCACATCAAAATGGAGTTCTCAAAAGAAGATGGAATCTCAGTCCATCCAAGTTGTACTGAAGATCCCTCTTGGTATTATCTTATTCTTCCAAAAATCCTTCTCCTCAAGTTTCACCTCAGAGTTCTCCTTCTCAGATTCCTCCTCCTTAGCCCCTTATTGGGATCCTAAAATGTTGTCCCACAACCGGGATGAGACTACGTCTCAGCAAGTTCTACCTCACTAAAGCCCGATTAGTAGACCATTATACTATAAGTTGCCTAAACACGCACAGGTTAGAGGACTTACCTTAGTTTCAGATCCCACCTGCAAGTCAGTACAATTCATAATAGGCACCCATTTACTCAAAATAAATCGAACCAGTCGATTACATGTCACACAAATCATTCTCCACTGTGGAATATCTAAAAGCTAGGCCACGTGCATTCTCTAGGATGACATCCCAGGTCTCCAAGCCACGTGCCTCAAACCTTAGGCCCACGTGCATTTTCTAAGGTGACCTCTTCGCCAAGGTGGTACATCAAGTCACCGAGCCACGTGCCCTTTTAGATGATATTCTCAAATACTGAACCCACGTGCATTCTCGAAGGCATTAGTTCGTTGAAGTGACGCATCATATCACCAAGTCACGTGTCCTTTTTACGATGCTCGAGCCCATGTGCCTTCTCTTAGGTGCTAGCTCACCAAAGTGATGCATCAATTCACTGAGCCCATGTGCCCTTTTTACGATGCCATACACTATGCCACATGCATTCTCTAGGAGGACATACCGAGTCTCCGAGCCACGTGCATTCTCTTAGGCGACCTCTTCACCAAGATGACATATTTAACCACTGAACTCACGTGCATTCTCCAGGTGATATTCCAATTCACCAAGCCCACGTATTTTCTTTCAGGTGATTACCAACTTACTTTCAATACCAACAACTAATGCCCAACGATTTCTCAATCAAATAATCAAATCAACTCAATAATGACATACCCTAAAATTCACAATTTAAATCAATTCCATACAATTTAAAGCTCAACTAAATAAATGGATTGCGCCACGACAATCAACACAAGATTTCAATCGTCGGCCATCTCAACCTTAATTTCCGAAAAATAAATAAATAATTAATTAATTTAGAAAATTATGTAATTAATATTAAAAGTTCAATTTAGCTCAAAATAAAGCCCGGTTAAATAAACGGACTTCACCACGGTCATCATCATAATATTCTAGTCACTGGCCATCCTAGTTGAATTTTCGGAAAATAATTAATTAATTAATTAATTCCAAAAAATAATATTTAAATACCAAAAATTCCACTTAGGCCCGAATTATCAAATTGAAGCCCGATAAAGGGTCGGAAAAATCCCAAGCTACCCTCAATAAATAGTAGACCATGTGTACTTGCTAAATACACATTCAATTTGTCTAATTTGCATCACAATTAACTAATAAACATTAATCTAACAACCTAAACCTAATTAAATAAAACTAAACAACCATTAAGTATAATTAGCCCACTAAGCAAGGATTAGTGAGATTACTCACTGGAATCGTGCGCAACTTGGATCAATCCGATGGGCACAGCGCAAGGAACGATTCATTCCAAAGCACAGCTTGGGTCCGGGGCCCGGAAACGGCCCAAAACCAATCACGAACAGGCTGGATACCCACTCGGCGGGGTGGCTGAGTTGGTTGAAAAAGAAAACCACAAAACAACAACAAACTACCACAGCAAGGGCGGCAAGGAGCGGGGGAGGACAGGTGGAGGTCTAGCGGGGTCGAATGGTGGCCGGAGGTGGCCGGACAGGGGGGAACAGGGCTGGGCAGAGGCGGATTTGCACGGGGGAGGATGCTTGGGCGCAAGGGGCGGGCGGTTGAACGCACGGCGTCGCGCAGGTGGTGCAGACGGCGGCCCGGCGGCGTGCGGCGGCGACGACGAGTTGCTTCGTTCCTCAAACGACGATGGTTGCTACTTCTGTTTTGCTGTCTTCGCCGGTTTGCACAAACAAGAAGGGAGAAGAAGAAGTCGGTTACGAGGGAGTGGGGGAGAAGAGAGAGGAGAGAGAGAGAAAGGATAAGAGTTTGACTAGTCAAAGTGAAAAAAGAAAGAGAGAGAAGAAGCCAATTTGAATTTGGCAAGGGGCAAGTGTTCGGTGGGGGTGTCCGCACGAAGGGGGAGGGGAGAGAGAAGAGAGAGAGAGAAAAGAAGAGAGAAAAAGAGAGAAAAAGGAAATAGTACAAGAATAAGAAATTTACCTTATTCTTAAAATTACTATTATTTTTCATTTCTCTTTCCCTTTTTATTTTCCTCTGGTCTTCGATTTTTCTCCCAATAATTTCTTTCTTGAAATTTCGGACTCATCAATAAATTGACAGACGATGAGATGGTCCTAAAAATGAATTGTGACACGCTCGAATATTCGATTTCCGAAACCAATTTAAATTTCATGGTTAGAATCGATCAAACGTGACTTTTGTCCAATCCAACCAATTAAATAGCTTTTAGGGATTTTACTGCAGATACATCCCTTAACGGCTTCACCCAATAGGTTAGTTAACTCGTGAGTGATCAGCTCAGAGAAAAAGGACCATAGGCACGTTGACGAAATGCCCATTTCACTTTATCAAAACGGGGTCGAATTTCATGACGTCACAAGTCTCCCTCGTGTCTTACCCATACTAGGCCTTTCGTTTCACTATGATGTTTACTTTTCGATCTCACTGAAGTGCCAGCTTGCATATATAATTCTTTAGCTTTTTCTTTCACTGCATTCTCCTTCTTCGGGTTCTCAACACTAGTTTTTGCTCAGAAGGCTGAGTTTACTAAGGGCTATTCAGAATTTCCCTCCCCACAAACCATTGACCTTGAGGAGGATTGCCAATTTCATTGTTCTAGGAGGCTTCTGATGCTAACTGGTTAAAGGTGGGAATTCATCTTCATACTCGAATTTTGATCCCCATCCTGACGGTATCACCTCAGATATCTTTTTCTTGGGTTTACGAGTCCTTGAGTACCGAACATAATAATCAAATTTACCGCTTGGTTCTCCCAAGGTTCCAATGTCATGATGCTCTTCTTTGTAAAGTCACTTGAACAAGACTTTGTTTGCCCGCTTCCTCCTTGGCGCCGCAACACTTTCAAGAGTCTATTCTTGGAAACTATGCTTGTTAAAGTACCACCCTTTGAATCTTGGATTTCTTCTATCTTCAACCACTCATTCGTGCGATTAAAATAGTTGCGAGAAAACCCATAGTACTGAGGAGATTGGCAGTATTGTTAATCATAGTTCGTTTTCGTGGGCCTTACCAAAGTTCTTTTCCGATCCTAGTGAAATCTCAGCACTACAGGATAATCATCACCATCTGAGAAATACTAATGAATGATTTCTCTTTGACAACTCTAACATAGAGTCATTCGGCTTGTATGTCCTCTAAAAGCTGCTGACAGTATCGCGGTCATTTGAGGAAAATGATCCGAATCAATTTCCATTCTTCTATTGTTGCATCTTGAATTTTCGACCCTATTTTTATTAAATAAATTGGGCTTTTTATCGATGTGCCTACGGTCCTTTTTCTTTGAGCTGACCACTCACGAGATAACTAATCTATCAGGTGAAGCCGTTAAGGGATATAAACGTGACATACTTGGGAATTCGATCAAAAATCGACTACTCGACCGTGCTAATCGGCAAGGGTCAATATGGCACCATTATAATCAATTAGAGACCGGAGATAGGTCGATTCAACAGAAGCACGTAATTAAATTGTGGGTGATTCCACCTGATTGCAAAATTCATGTCGAACGGCACTAAATCGATTTTTCTGTTGATTCTGTACCATGTGCCCGTAATTGAAACCTTGAGATTTTTACGACAATTGAGAGTCGCTGATGAGTCGGAGATGCACAAACGTGGATCGAAAATTACTGACCACGGGTCAAACGCACTAAAATCCCTAAAAGCTACCTGATAAATTAGGTTACGCTAAAATCGCATCTGGTCAATTTTAACCACGAAATTGAACTCGGTTTCGGGAATCGAACTTTCGAGTGTGTCGTGACTTATTTCCAGGACCTCGTCTCATCCTTTGAAGAATTTTTAGCGAGCTCAGAATTTTGGTGGAAAAAGCAAAATTGGCAAATTAAAATCAATAAATTCGAAGGGCCACTTTTATGTGGATTTCTGGCCTTCGAAATTGATGGGTTGGTGAAGGAAATTGTGGGAATTGGTATGGGCAACCTCCTCAGCAATTTTGGCCATCAAATTGAAGTTGTTTGGTGGGAAATTAAAGAAGAAAATCAACAAATTCATAGGGCTGTTGGGCTATTGATTTTTGGCCTTCAAATTGGTTTGAAATTTGAAGAAATTAGAGAGAAATCAACCATTGGCTACTGCCTTGACCTTTGGGGAGGTTGAAGATTTTGAGGCTTGCACTTGAGTGCAAGATATTTGCTTTGGAAGCCCATTGGCCACAAGCAAGATTTGCATGGCATTTGTCCCCCCTCTCTTCCCTCTTGTCCCCCTCCTTCCCCTCTTGTGCGACTAGCCCAGCAAAAGGCCAGCAGAAGCCAACTTCTTCTTCTTCATCTCTTCCTCTTCCTCCATTGTTACTGTTACTACCTCACTCACCTAGCCCCTAGTAAACCGGTACAGCCTTCACACCGCCTGTCCAAGCCGTCCATCGTCCTGGTCATTCGCCTGTCTGCCTCCAATTCGCAAGCCCAGTTCCCTCGCAACCTGCCCGTTCCTGAGTTGACACCAGCTCGCTCAAGCTGCCATCTGCCACTCGCTTGCTCCCACCACCGAGATGCCCTGCTTGTCCTCGTCATCACTTGCCCCGTCCGGCTCCGCTAGCCACCTCAACTAGCCGTCCATGCCAGCCTAGCCCACCGGTCTAACCCATTCGCAGAACTGGAGCTCAATCTTAGCTGAGCTGTGTTGGGCTATTTTCAACCCCTTTCGGCCCTCCTTTGGAGTTGCCGTAGGCCCGGGTCTTGGTCGCCGTCGCGCCGCCATCACCATGGACTCGTTATCTCACTAAACCGGTAAGTTAACATCATAATCTCTAATTGGGGGGTTAATTACACTTAAGGGAGGATTAGTTAGGCTAATTAAGGATTAGTGTAGTTAGTTCGTGTAACTAAGTTAGGAATAGTTAGTTAAGCTAATTATTTAGTTAGGTTGTTAGTTAGGTGGTTTAGTTAGTTTAATTAGATAATGTAGTTAGCTTAGTAAATTAGTTTAATTAGCTTAAGTAGATTAGCCCGGTTAGCTTATGTAAATTAATTAAGTGGTTTAATTTAATTAATTTGCAATTTATTTAATTAAATATTAATTAGCGTAAATAGAATTTTACGCCGATCGTCATGGTTGCGTTGAATTGTGAAATTGATTTCTAATTTATGCAATTGAGTGTTCGATGATGATTTTTGATTATTATTGCAAAAATATAATTTTATGGTATTTAATTTAAAAAAATACCGGGTGTTGGGTTTTGACGCCAAAAATATTTTAGATACTATATAAAATCGTGAAATTTTAAAATGAGATAATATTGCGTTTTATGGTTCAATTTGACTGTGTGACCTTGCACAATTATTTTACCAGGTATTTTTAATATGAAGAAAATATGCCAAGTTTATTATCTGAAATTAATGCATTTGAGTGCAAAGCATGATGTCTTTGGCCGAGAATGGATGTGCGTGTGATCGCTATCGAAACCTGTCACCCAATGAAAGTCGGGGAGGCGATGCTCCTTTATGGAATGCCCTTGTCAATGGATACCGGTCACAATGGAGGCTGGGCCAATGCTCCTTTGGGAATGCCATCTAGATGTAGACGTTGTCATTGCCTGATGAAGTGAGACGACGTTCGGTCATGTCGGATGACTGCTGACTGTTGAGTTGGCCATGGTCGTTGGGTTGTGATTAATTGGAACACGCTTGAGTGATTGAAATAGCAACGCCGGATTATGGGATGAAATTGTGTGACATAGAATAGGACGTGTCATAACGATTTGGCCTTATAATTTGGACCCATGTGATTGATTGATAAATGATATGAGGTGTTCTAATTAATGGTTTACACTTGTCGCGTTTATATATGTTATGTGAGATGCACTAACATGCAGGGAGGTGTTGAGGTGAGGTAAGTCATATTTGTTGCATGTTTAGACTGTCTCTAGGTGAATTCTTGTTCTAATTAGGGTTTAGGGTGTAGACTCGCTGAGATTTATCTTATCCCGTCGTGGTTTAAAATTTTACAGATCCTTAAATGGAAGTTAGACATATATGTTTTGGGTGGCCACAGGAGGCGGAGACCGAGCGTACCCTTCTCCCCATCCACAAGATCCCTTGGACCTGTGAGCTCGTCATGACCACCATTTGGGTCAATGAGGGCCTACCTCAATTGGTACCTCATCGATTCAAAGCGTGGTTCCATCACGGGCCTAACAAGGTTTGCGAGGGCCCCTTGGACAGTTTTGATGGACCTGCCATCGATTCCGAGTATGAGGAGGTACTCGACCTCGTCGTGGATGCCGATATTTTGGCTGATATCGCGGCAAACCAAGTGCTTGAGACTGAAGAGCTCGAAGTAGAGGTAGCTGACCCTCTAGACATCGACATCCTAGATGGTGTCGTAGTAGACCAGTATCCCAAGTAGGTAGGGTTCGGGGTAGGGTTAGCCTGGTAGCTTCTTTTGGTTCTAACCTCCTGTATCTAAACCCGATCTATTTATAAAGTGTGGCTTGTGTTAATTGGTTATCCTACTTTTCCTATCCCATGTGTTTGATTGTTGTCTGGAGTTATTAGTTTGCTTCCGCATGTGTATAAAACGAATGGGTCAGCGACGCGTCCTGGGAACGTCGCAATTCTATCAACCATCAAGGGATATTTATGTGCTCGAGGTTCAGGGCATGACATCTATCTCCATCTTTGGCAAACTTAATCTTACCCTGGTAGATTACTTCTTGAACAGCCTTCCTGAAAACGTTGCCATAATTGGTATTGTGGGTCCAAGAGTGGTGCTATTTACAATACCTTATGTTGCCAAATTCTTCTTTACTCGGGATGACCTGACCTTCTGTTAGTCTCATCACTCCATCGTGTATCAAGTGATCGAAGATTTCATCTAACTTGGTAACATCAAACGAATATCTCTCAGTATCCTTGGTCCTGAGCATTACTGACTCCTTTACTCTAGTAGATTTCAAAGCTTGGCAGACGTACGATTTATCTAAAGTCATCTTTGCTACCGCAATCTCGGTAGCATCATCCCGAGTATCATCCTCTTCCAAATCTTCCTTAGGAGCATACATTACTACGTTCTACTTGTAATCCCAATAGGGCTTCTTGTCTTTCTCTTTCCAAAGGTCCTCATGCTGAGTTGCTGCGGCAGTTAGTGAAAATAAATCTATAAATTTCTGCCTAGTCAAACACTCTTTCAACGCTAACTTTAAACCGTTTTTTGCCATCTTGGCAACTTCCTTTTTCGAGAGGAAGAGTAAGCATTGATTCCTCATCTTTTTAAATTGGGCAACAAATTGATCAACGATCTCATTGTTAAACTGCTTGACAGTGGCTAGATTCGACAATGAGACTTTGGGAATTAGGTGATAAACTCAGTATGGAATTTATTTTCCATCTCCTCCTAATTTTATGCCAAATTCGTGAGAAGACTAGTGTATCGAGTAAAGTTGTCCTAGACAATGACAAAGGGAACAAACATAATTTCATTCTCCCACCATTATTAACGTCACCACACTGAGCTATGAATCGGCTAATATGTTCTACCGTCAACTGATCATCTTCCTTATTGAAGAGAGTAAACTCATGGATTTTGTATCTCCTGAGATATGGGATGTTATCAACCCAATCTAGATATGATCTACACTATATAAGCCTCAGGACACTACCATCTAATCCCATTCTCTGCATAACCAAACAAGTAGCTTGTTCTATCATTCTCTAATCTCTCACAAGATCTGTTGCCTGATTCCCCTTATTCATCTATACCCTAGGCATCGAAGGAGGCCCAATAACAAAATCTCTTGGTCCACCCAAGGTCGATAAGGCTAGTACCCTGCAACCGGCACAAGAATCGATATGATATTCACTACCCTTACAAGCGACACTGCATTATTGCCCCCGGACAATTAGCATCGAGGATTACCGACTGTGGGACACTTGTCTGGGCCTCATTTCCAAGGTTCAAAGTGTCTCCAATCGCCCTAGCTAGATTCATGCCATTAGAAGTTTTGGGCAATGATCTAAACGGGGGCATGGTTTCGAGTATTCTAACTCGATCGCTTGGACTGCCTGAATTTGATTGTTCACACTATCAATCCTTTGCAAAATCCTAACTAGCGGCACGAGATTCGAACCGCTGATAGCAGGTTGGGTTGAAACATGCATAGATTGTGGAATCCTATTAGTGTGATCAATATGAGTCACATTTACCTAATTTGGTACTCCCATTCTCAAAGTCAAATCAATAACCAAATTGGTTAATAGAGGAGTCAAGATACTAGACAAATGATTAGCCATATGATTGGCCAAATCATTTTATTAGTCTTCAAACATCCTTTTTGTGGTGACCATTATCGTTGGATTCAGGGCCAACTCTATTCTTTGATCTTCAACAATTCTCGTAGAATGTCTCTAGAATGATCACCCATATTGACGCCATCAATACTTCTTTCTCCAACACTCCATGGGGATGAATTATCCTCGTCGGTAAAGGAGCAACTCTCTTAGTTCCTTGTTTTTACTATCAACACCTCTTAAGAGAGGAACAAAATGGTTCCACTAGGTGTGCCAAAAAGATATTCATCGGGGAATGTTTCCTCGACAAAATCTTTCACCGAAGAGGTAAAGTTTCGGTTTTATTATTTGTAACAGGTTCTATGTCGCTCCAAAAAGGAAGCAATTGATATAAAATGCAGGAAAAGAGGATAAAATTAAAGGTGTGCTTGAATGTAAAGGTGCAATAAAAGGAAAGATAATAGTTGAAAATAGAATGATCAATTGTCGATTTGGCAAAAGGTGCTTTACATTGATGCCTTTTTAGCTATTTATAGTGGTAATTCACAAATAACTACTTTTTACCCGTTACCATTTCAATATTTAAAATGTTTCGAAAGCCTTGCCTCGTTGTCAATAACTGCTCTACCTTGCCGATATATTCGCTGGTGCTGACTCTCGTAACTGCCTCCATTCTTATCTCATCGGTTTCGACAAGTTCCCCTGTTGTGTTGTTTGAGACCCCCATTTGTCAACTGTTGGCGTTCTGGCCCATTCTCTGTGCACACCCATGTATTGGGCTTACTTTACTCTTTTCGACTTCCGAAGCCCAATAAGCTAATATGGGCGCTGTCACGCCCTGATCCTTGGGCATGCACCCATCCCTCACTTGGTCGATTTAATAGCGACGTTGCAGGACGCATCGCCGATCCTTTCATTTTAATATGCATGCGAAAGCATATAAAATAATCCCCAGACAATAAAACATTGGGATAGAAAAGTAGGACTCCAAGTTTTCACACTTTAAAAGGAACCACACTTATATACATTGCAAACCATAATGCAAATATATATAAGACGAATTGTTAAGTTAGGTTTTAAACCACTGGTTCATAAAACAAAGTTTGCAGAAAGGGAATCAACTCCCATCAAAAGAGGATTGTCATATGACTAACTAGTACAATAGGATCATCAGTTCTTCAGCTTCACCTTATACACTTCGGGCCTCCGGTCCTTCATCAATGCCATCTAAGGACCTAAAAATGGTTATTCAATAACCAGTGAGACAATGTCTCAGCAAGTTCTATCTCCTAAGACTCGATTAAGAAGCCAATACACTCTAGAGGCTGCCTAAGCATAACATGAGTCAGATGACTTACCTTGGCCTCAGTTCATTCCTGCAAGTCAGTATATAAATCAAATATATATGATCACATCACATTACCCAAACAAATCGAATCATCGATCAATCGACCTAGTTGATTACATGTCATCACGAGATTCCCTGGGTCGGTATATTCAATATCATCCACTCTCCAAGATAACTTATTGAGTTACCAAGTCAGTACATTATACGATTTATTCTCCGAGATGACACACTAAGTCACCGAGTTACTATAATATACTATTCATTCTCCAAGATGGTATATCTAGTCATTGAGCCCACATGCATTCTCCAGGTTGACATACTTAGTCACCAAGCCCAAGTGCATTCTCCAAGGTGATATATCGAGTTACTGAGCCAAACAAATACAATGTCTTTCTCCGAGATGACATCCTTAATCGTTGAGCCGACGTAGTATGGCATTCTTTCTCACCTTTTATCATACCCAATAAAATAGCCGTGTGTGGGTACACGATTGGCCTTAGCCAAAATATAACAATTTCACTTTTCATAAGTCTCATCATTTTCAACAGCCCATAACATACTTTTGGCACTGTAAACCGACGCTCAGTTAATTTCCAATCAATTACCAAAATTGATTAATTTATGAATAAAATCTTAAAATCAGAATTAAATCAATTTAGCATGATTTAGCACTCAAATAAATAAACATACTGCATCACGATAATCGGCATAAAATTTTGGCCGTCGGCTATCCTAGCCTAATTTCCGGAAAATAATTAATTATTTGAATAATTTCGAAAATTATTAAATAATTACAATAAATCCAATTTAGGCCAGTAATGCCTAATTGGAAGCCGAGATGAGCCTGAAAAATTATCAAGACTCGTTCAATAAATACTAGGACCTATTTCCTTGCTAACTACACTAACCATTTGCCTAACATGCATAAGTAAATCTCTAATTTAATTATTCTAATATAATCTATCCACCTAATTGCAATTAATTAAATCTAATCAACTCCTAAGCATAATTAACTTACTAATAAGGGATTAGTGAGTAAAACTCACCTGTTTAACGAACCGTTTGGTTCAAAACGAAGGGAACATCGTGGGGCTCGACTTTTCTCAAGGTGGGCCAAGCAACCGAGGCTTGGGACTACCTCAAAATAGGCCTAGAAGCCGCTGAAAAACCCACAGACTTTATGTTCTGTTCTTGCTAAAACAAAAGAGAAACAAGCTTGGTTAGCACAATAATTGATTGAGAAAGGGTAAAAAGCCCAAACTGAGCCTTGGTGGGGCTTTACCGGCAAAGGAACGGTGAAAGATAGCTTCGGTTGAGCTTCTCAAGTCACGACACGGTGGCTTGGACGGCAGTGAGGCACGGCCAAGCACGGTGGCACGCGAGGCAGCTCGTGTGGGGAGGAGCGGGCAACGGCAGTCCAGCGCGACGGCGAGGGCATGTGACAGCTTGAGGGGCTACTCCAGCTTCTTCTCTGCGTTTTCTGGAGTCCGAACAGTAGCAAGGAGAAGAGAATGGGCTGGTCAGCTGCCTTGGTGAGGAAGAAAGGCAAGAGGGGGGCCTACCAAGCTTATTTTCCACAAGCTTGCTCTCCAAGACTCCTCCTTAGCCAAGCATCTCCCTTGGCTCAAAACCAGCCAACAATGCTTGCCTTAGGACCCTTGAAATGGTCCAAAAAGACTAGGCCTAGGGGGGATACGAATTTGTTACATTTTTCCTCCAATTGATCACTTACCGGTCCTCAAATCAACTCAATTCGGCTTCGATAAATTCATTTGTTGAGTCAATACTTAAATTAGTATTTTTCCTCACTACTTGAACCATCTTGCATCCCAAATATGAAATCAAAAATGGTCCTAGCCTTTTTCTGGACAAAAATGGTCCTACGCTGACTTTTTCCCAAAAAGTCTTAGGTTGTCAAAAAATCTTCTGAGACTGAGTCGACGTTCCGATAATTTATTGTGACATGCCAGAATCATCAATTTCTGAAATCGGACTCGAATTCGCAGTTAATTTCCATTCGGCACATTTTTAGCGTAATCTAGACTACTGGGTAGTTTTCAGAGATTTTTAATGCAAATGACCCGTGGTCGATTTTCTTCAAGCCACTATGAACCCACTTGACACATTGACGACTCTTGGTTGTCGTGAAAATCTTGAGAATTCAAATACAGACACAGGGTCCTAAAATGATAGAAGAATCATTCTAGGGCCGGTCGACGAGAATTTTCCAATTTAGTGGTGTTACCCACGATTAGCCACACATCTCAGT
Organism: Eucalyptus brandiana; assembly: GCA_014182725.1. Lineage (NCBI taxonomy): Eukaryota > Viridiplantae > Streptophyta > Magnoliopsida > Myrtales > Myrtaceae > Eucalyptus > Eucalyptus brandiana. The sequence continues at coordinate 48,451,239 of CM024675.1, read as the reverse complement.
CGAATCGACCTATCTCTCATCTCAAATCGATTTTATACTGTGTCGTAATGGCCTCTAAAGATGAGCACGGTCGAGAAGCCAATTCCTGGTCGAATTCTCAAGTCGATTGCCTTAAAATCCCTTATAGTCTAATTATCTCGAGAGTGTTTAGCTCTGAGAACAACCCTATAGGCACATCAATGAAATGCCCAATTTATTCAATAGAAAACAGGACTGAAAATCTGGGTTGTCATAACTCTTCCCCTCTCATAAAAATTTCATCATCGAAATTTAAACCATTACACAACTCTGTCAAAAAGGTGGGGGTATAACTGTCTCATTGACTCTTCAGTCTCCCATGTCGCTCCTTCAGTAGCGTGGTGTTACCATACCACTTTGACAAATGGAATGGTCTTTGTATGCAGAACTTGCTCTTTTCGATCCACTATTTGAATTGGGCTTTCAACGTATGACACACAGCTATCCACATCCAATTCCTCAAAATTGAGTACGTGGGTCGGGTTAGGCTCATATTTCCTTAACATCGACATGTGAAAGATGTCATGCACTTGCACTAATCTCAGCAGCAACCCAAGACGATATGCTAGGTTCCCGATTCTCTCAAGAATCTCAAACGGACCTACGTACCTCAGACTCAGTTTTCATTTCTTTCCAAAGCGCAAATTCCCCTCATTGGTGATACTTTTAGAAAAATGTGATCACTAACTTGGAACTTTAAAGACCTCCAGCGCTTGTCTACATAACTTTTTTGTCTGCTATGAGCGGTCTTTAATCTACCTCTTGTGAAAGCTAGTACAAGCACCTATAGGGGGTGAATAGGTGCGAAAACAAATTTTGTAGAGTAAAGTATAAAATTTTGCTTTTAAACCAACTTTGTTTAGCAATAGACTATGAAAAGGAAATTAGACTATAATAATTAGATAGAGTTACGATCAAAGTAAAAGAGCTTAGGGAAGAGAATGAGAACACATGGTTTATAGTGGTTTGGCTTAATCCAAGCCTACGTCCACTCTCCCGCACTGACAACCCACCGGTTGGATTTCACTAAGAATCAAAAGAGTTGTTACAATATAGCTCTTCCTTGATTCCACAGTGTAAAGATTCTGCTACACTTCCTCAAGGTCTGACAGAAGTATAAACTCTCTTTTGAGTATAAGTTCACACTCAACAATTGAATTGATAAAGAACAAGGAGTTTCAGACTTTGGAATTTCTCTATCGCGCACACACTCGAATAACCAGAACATCTTCCTTACATACTCCTCCATGCCATCATAACCGTTGGCACTTACTAAAGGAGCTCTTCCAATTTACCCGTTGGACAGAATCAATTAGAGAGATTTCGAGTTATTTAAGGAATATGACGATAGCCCACCAATCATGCTCGCCCATACAATAAGGATCTAGGTTTCCATAAGTAAAACCTTCCAAGTACACTTCGCCAATCAACAGATCCAAAATGCCTGAATCAATCTCAAGATGAATAATGGATTCCAAGATGCTACATCCAACTGACAGATCTTCTTTAGTCGATATAATCAAATCCTTAGAGAAATACTTAATTCTGGATAAGTCTTCTTCGACGGTCTAGAAACTGTCAATGAAGATAGACTTTGAATCTTGAGTCTGGTGGTCCAATAGTCTTCAAACTTTGACAAAAGAGTCTGCAAGTCTTCAGACTAGATTGATGGAAACGTTTTGTCAGCTTCAAAACACACAAGGAAGTTTTCTCCAACAATCTCCCCCTTTTTGATGATGACAAAACTTTCCTACAGATTTGGATATTCTTGACCTATAAAACAATACTCAAGCAAGCATGGATATCTCCCGAAAAAAAACAATTGGTTTAGTAAAGACAACATTAAATCTGCATCCACAGGAAATAAGTTAGTCTTGTAAATAAACAACTATCTCTGCCATGAAATACTCACAGTGCTTAAGATACTGAAGCAAACATTTAAACAATCAAACAATCCAAATTCAATCCAGTCACAACCACATACTAGTCACAACCACAACCAAACTAAACAAAAGTAAACTCAGTCAAAAAGTCAAGAGTTAAATCTCAAATCTGCAACATCTCTCCCCCTTTTTGTCAGCATTAAAAAGGTAGAGATGAAAAGAGAATGGAATTAGGATTGCTTTGGAACGCAAACAAGCTGTAAATCTCCCATTGACTAGACAATCCCTTCCAGCTTTTTTAAATCCTCTTTCAATTGAGCCACTTCTTCACCATTGGCATTTGCTTGAACTTGAAGAGCAAGGGCATGAATTTGATCGTGCAAGGAAACTAAAGAGGCTTGACTTGCATTCTGTAAGTTCTGAACTTCGCATCCCAGGGCATAAACTTGGCCTTGCATCTCCGAGAGAACATCAAGCAGTCTTCGAAAGTCTACTGAATTATCAGTCTGAGTACTAGCCTCTGCATGATCAGTCTGAGGTGTATTGGCAAATAATGGCATTTCTGTATGAGCACCCAGACCTGGCGATGAAACCTCATGACCTTCCTCAGGGAATTGCGAGGCATAGATGTCTTATGGATCTGCAGGTGAACGACTAACATCTTCACTAGTAAAAGCAATTGAAGATGTACCTCTTTTCTCAGTAACTCCCCCTGTTTCATTGCCTTCAGGCGGTGAGAAGTACTCTTCATGCTCTATTTCCTCTTGTTCACCTCTACCTTCTTCTTCTTCTGCAGTCCTTTCTTTCTCTGCTTCTTTTCTCAACGATTCTCTTTCTTCACTTCTTTGCTCTGACTCTTCTCTGTCTTGATCATGTCTCTCCTCTATCTCTGAAACATAATGATGTAAGCTTTTAAGAGCGAAAATGTGTGGCATCCCAAAAAAAAAATTCAAGACGACCCCTAAGATGTATTAAAGCCCATGATTAGGTAATGAAATTACCTATGGTCTATGTTTTAGCCATTGATTTTCTCTTAATACCAAGTGTTATTTAATTGTATTCATAAGTTATTAAAAATTAGTATCATAGGATAAATTAATAAGAATTTATTCTTGGCTATGTACCTCATAGATTTAATCCCTATAGAATAAATATTACAAGATTTTGGCCATGTGAAATTGTAAATTTGGAAGCTATAAAAGAAAAGAATTAAAAGAGAATTGTTAAAAGTAAGATTGGGATTAAATTAGGCTTGGGTTTAAGGCCCAATAGCTTGGACTCTTGGTGGGCCAAATGGCCGGCCCATTGAAGCCCATGGAGAGGTGGCCGTCGACCAAGGAGGGGAGGAGTGGCCGGCCCACTTCTTCCAAGCCCAAGTCCATCTTGCATGCTTTGCCAAGTGGCAAAAAGAAAGTCCCATGCATTGGCCATTGTGGGTGGCCCTTAATCATTGCTAATGATGGAGTTTAGGGGAAACAAAAGGGGGAGAGAGAGAGTGGCTGGTTGAGGGATTCGGCCAAGCCAAGAGAGAGGAAGTTGCGAGAGAGAGAGAGAGAGAGAGAGAGAGAGAGAGAGAGAGAGTGAGAGTTGCGAGAGAGAAGAGGGAAGCCGAGAGAGGAGGAAGAAGGAGCCGTCGCCGTCCGTTCGCCGTCCGTTCCCCGTCCGTGTGCCGTCGTTCGCTTGATCTTAGAGGCAAGTTAGGATCAATTTCTACTCTTGCATGTGTGTTTTGCATGTTTGGTTGAATCTTGGGTGTTCAGAGTTAAGGAACCGAAGCTATTGTGACTTGTTCTTGAAAGAGCTTGCTGATTTCGTGTATACCGCCTGACCCAGAAACTTGTGGAGGCTTGCATGCGTGTTTTGAGTTGGATTTTGGCTTCGACTTCTTCATGAAAGTAGTAGAAAACATCTCAAAGTATAACATACTAAAATTTGAGATGAAAAGGTTGAGTTTTAAGGGGTGAAACCCTCCTCTTACGAAGACATTAGATCTGCAACTGCTTTGTCAACCTCTTGGTGGTTTCGTGTGTTGCATGTTGCTTTTTATTGAGAATATCAGTTCGACTTCTCCATGAACGTTGTAGACAACATCATAAAGACTAACATACTCAAATTTGAGGTAAAATGAGCAAGTGTAGCCTAGTGAATCGACTTTCTCTTGAAGACGGTTAATCTGGAAACACGGTACTGGACACCCGAGACTTCTTGGACCCATATGGTGACTATTCTTTGGAAATTAAAGTTGTAGGGGACCTCTTGAGGTAAAACATATCAAAATTTCAGAGGAAACAAAGAAGGATAAGTAGGTAAAAACTCGATATTTCAGAGATAATTATACTGGACGTTTCGGTGCTAGAATCAGGAGCTTCAGACGTCTATAGAAAATTATCTAGAATGAATATGGCCTAGATGTAAAAAAATCAACTTTAGGGTCTTGACTATAACCTGGTAAAATTTCATAATTTTCGGAGGTCATTCGGGTATTTTAATCAAAACATTTCAAAAACTGCGCAATCTGTTTCTATCCGAAAGTACATGCTGAATTTGTGCGAATTATACCTTCTTGTGTGAAACTCTTTTGGGCATGTGTTCTTCATGAAATTGTTAGCTTATTGTCTTGTCTATCACATATCCTGATTTCATGATTTTGAGAATCATATGGATATTTAACTTAAATGTTTTCAAAAATTGTACAAGCTGGAATTAGTAAACTTCAAAAAGGCATGATATATGGACTATTCTAAATTGTATGGACTCCATGAATCATACTATTATGAACGATTGTGTTTTGCTGCATGTCTGATGATGATTGGAAATGCATATATGAATCAAAGGATGAAAATGATCTTGATTGCCAACACGTCACATGCCATGTTAAAATTGAATTATAATTGAAGGTGTGAATTAAGATAAGTGAGAAGGCTATCGGAGGTGTGAGCCGACGATGCCCTGGGAGTGTCGGGATGCCTGGCTAGAAGGGTACGGCCGGTTGCCCGGTGGCCTTAAATGGCTGAATGCCGGAGGGTCCTCGGGAGTTTCGAGATGCCCGGAGAGTGGGGGAGCCGAAAGCTCGGCAGGTATTGTGCCGAGGGATGTCTCGTGATGCCAGTTGGGGTATGAGATGCCTGGCAGGTATTGTGCCAAATACCCGGCAGGTATTGTGCCAGATGGTTCTCGTGATGCCAGGTGGGGTGCGAGTGATAAATGTGGGATGCAAACATTGGTCCCGAGAAAGAGAAATGTGGCGGCCCAAAATGAGAGGATGAAATTGGGAAATTGAAATTGAATTATGCATGATGGTATATGTATGACATGATGATGGTGAGTGCATGGATGCATGATGATGATGAGTGCATGGATGTATGTACACCTATGGCATGATGATACATGTGACACGATGATGGTGAGTGCATGGATGTAGGTGCACCTATGGCATGATGGTACATGTGATATGATGATGGTAAGTGGATGGATGTATGTGCACCTATGTCATGATGATACATGTGACATGATGATGGTAAGTGTATGACATGATGATGATGAGTCTATGATGATGTATGTACATGCAATATGATGACATGTGCATGATATTAAGGTAAATTGTGCATGGATGCTTGAACGACATGTGTTATGTTATGATTGTGATGATTGTATTGTATGATGCATTGAATGGTTAATTGGTCATTTACCTGCTAAGTGGTTGTATTCACCCCTTCGGGGACCAACATTTCAGATTAGAGAGAGAGATGCCGCTCCCTGCTGTCACACGGGGCGTCTTTTACGACCTTTCTTCGGATGTGGAGGTCGAGTGCGTGGAGATCAATTGTCCCACCATCCCTGGTCTTACGTTTATTCGGGTTGTGCGATAGTGATGTACGATGTAGGCCTGGCTGAGGGCCCTATCATTCAGGAGTTCATATCGGTTCACATTCGTCGAGATGGGGCAATGTGAGGGATGTTGCCGCCGTCACCGCTTGATGCACCGGGATGGGTGTGAGGGCCAGTGCGTGAGAAGTAGGAGCTACAACTTTTTGGGAAATAGCCGACACTAGTTGATGGGGGATCTTGCACAATAGACAGAGTAGGTTGAGTGTCTCTTTTTGGGGGTTATGGCCAAGTGTAGCTAAAAGTCTTGGCCTTTCTTTTGATGTACCGACCCGAGAAAATCCATCATGAAAATATGTAAATAAAAGTGTCTTGGCTTTATCTTATCTTATGATGTTAGTGGTGTGCCATTGTATCATGGTTGTTGAAGGGGGAAATCGTAAGACTCGATTATGCTTCCGCAAATGAAATGCGCTGGGACCGTTTAAAAAAAAAAAAATGCCTAGGAACTAAGGTACTTCTTTGGTAAGATGTGGCGACCCTGGGCGCTTCGAGGTGCCACAAAATGGTAATATCTTCCTCATCTTCTTCATCCTCCAAGATGAGTGCTCTTCTTTTCTTGGATGAAGCAATCATGGGCTCCTTCCCTTTCCGTTTTGTAGCCGGAGAGACTGGGTGAGTCTTGACAGGGGTTTTCTCCTTAAATCGCTCCAAAGCCTTGTTAAGTTCCTTCAGACGCATTTTGGAAACCATTTTCAATCCCACCATCATTTGATCACAAGTTCGGATACATAGAATCTTAGGAGGCTGAATATTCAAATGTTTGAATAACTTAGTGACGAGTGCTGACTAAGGAAGTTGGCCCTTGTCTTTCACCACCGTTCTGTACATATGGAACATAATAGTGTGTGGAAGAGAGAACTTTTTGCCAGCGTTAATAGCATACATCAGCTTTGCCTCCGAGTTTGAAACATCAGTCTTCGAAGTTGATTTGGGTCTAAGGCAATTGATCACTATCTTGTGAAGCAAAATATTTGAGGCATTCATCCTCAAATATGAAATTCGTCCTTCCGCCATTCCATCACAAACAAGCTCTACTGTCGCACGTCCAATAGACACATTAATTTATTGAAATTTCCCTCTTTCTACCCCAATTACATTAGCCAATGTGTCCATGTCAACTACATAGTCCTGATCTCGAACACTGAATGAGAATCTATTCGCATCCAAGAAACTTAGATTAGAATAAAAGTAAGCAGTGAGTTCAGCATGAGCCTCTATCGTCTCATAACAAAACCGTTCTAGTTGAAGAAGAGTGAATTTCTTTCACAGCTTAACATTCAGAGAATCAAGAAAATCAAGATCCACACTTCTAGGGTTGATCACCCCCCGCTTTAGCAACTTAGAGTAAAGTCGCATGTGTTTCTCCGAGCGAAACAAATTCGTCCTATTCCTTCGAATATTCGCCGCAACACCCACTCTAGGCTCAAAATGAGTGTACATCTTATCATCATCATTCCCATCAAGTTGACTCAGCCCTCCAACACGTGGATCGCTTGGAATATTTGCAAATGCTTCTTCTGCTAACCCCGCAGGAGCAATTCCCAATCGTTCCATTGTGCGTAAAAAGTGGGTTTCATTTTGGTACCCTTTCTCTTTCAAGAATTCATCAATATAGTTCAAGGGAATACCACCCTTCTTCAAGGCAGAGTAAAGCTTAAAAATAAAAGCGGGCTTTTGAGTTCTTACAGGTTCTACATCTTTAATGGTTTCTTCCTCTGCTTGATTATCAATATCCTGAGGTCTAGATGGAGGAGATGGACGCTGTTGAGAATGTTGTGGGCTCTGTTGCTGTCTAGGAGATTCTTCTTCCTCGTTGAGGTCAAAATGCGTAGGACCCTCACGCATTTGTTGTGGTCCCCTGTTTGCAATCCTTGAAGACTTTCTTTGGAACGACATTCTTCACAGTCTTTGAGAGATTCCAAGCTTGTTTTGCAAGAAAGGTGAAAACTTTTCAAGGATTAAACAAGAGAAGAAAAGCGAAGTTGAAGATCTATGCTTTCTTAGGGTTTTGTGAGTAAAACAGAGAAAAACCAGCAGTATATAAAGTAGTCGAAACAAGGCATACGGAACGACGTAAAAAGAAAAATAGAAAAATGCCTTTTCAAAAATAACTGTCTTTTTAAAAAAATTAGATAACCGTCATTTCAAAAGATAACTTCTTTTTCGAAAAGGAATGATTGCGGTAATCATGAAAACTGGGGAACATAACATCAATTCATTACAAATTAATAGATGAACGTACATTTTCGAGATTTTATCCAAGAGATAAATTTATAAAATAGAAATAATTTACAGTCCTGATTCTTGATCTTCTGAGTCTGAGTATCTTTAGACTTTTTAGTCTTGAATATGAACTTCTTCAGACTTTAAGATATCGAGTCTGGAACGAATAAGCTCGAATTGACTTTTCTTCAAAGGCTTTGTAAAAATGTCCGCCAGTTGATTCTTTGAGTCAATGAATTGAATCGAGACTTCTCCATTTTGCACATGATCTCTAATAAAATGATGTCGAATCTCTATATACTTTGCACTTGAATGAAGAATTGGATTCTTAGTGAGATTGATTACGCTGATGTTGTCGCATCTAATTTCAGCGCATGAATCTTCAATTCCAAAATCTCTTAGCTGTTGTTTTATTCACAGAATTTGTGAACAATAACTTCCAAGAGCCACATACTCTGCTTCTGCTGTTAAAAGAGCTACTGTACTTTGCTTCCTTAAAAACCAAGATACTGTCATGTTACCAAGCAATTGACAGGTGCCCGAGGTGCTCTTTCTATCAACTCTACATCCTGCTAGGTCTGCGTCTGAATATCCAAGAAGAGTAAAGTCTCATTCTTTAGGATACCAAAGACCTAAATTAGAGGTTGAAGCGACATATTTGATGATATGTTTTGCAACACTTAAATGAGATTCTTTGGGATCTGATTGAAATCTGGCATAAATACAAACGCTAAACAAAATATCATGTCTGGAAGCAGTAAGATAAAAAAGTGAACTAATGATACTCCTATATAGCTTCTGGTCTACTTTATTTCCTCCTTCATCTTTGTCCAGCTTCAAGGAATTTGACATTGGTATATCAGTCTTTTTACAATTCTCCAGTCCAAACTTTTTGACAAGTTCTTTAGCATATTTTTCTTAGTGAATGAAAGTTCCCTCCTTCAATTGTTTCACTTGAAGCCCAAGAAAGAAGGTTGGTTCACCCAGCATGCTCATTTCAAATTCATCCCGCATAGACTTAGAGAATTTCTTGCATAGATTTTCATTAGGAGATCCAAAAATAATATCATCAACATAAATTTGAACAAGCAACAAGTTTTTGTTTTCTCTTTTGATAAATAGAGCAGTGTCTACTTTACCTTTAACAAAGCTATTTTGAATTAAAAACTTACTTAACCTATCGTACCAAGCTCAAGGTACTTGTTTTAAACCATATAGCGCCTTTTCTAGTCTAAATACAGAGTCTGGTTTCCTTAGGTCTTCAAAACCGAGAGGTTGTTGCACATAGACTTTCTCTTGGATAAATCCATTTAGGAAAGCGCTTTTGACGTCTATTTGGAATAACCTGAAATTCTTATAACAAGTAAAAGCAAGTAATAATCTAATTACTTCAAACCTTGCTACTGGTGCGTAAGTCTCATTATAGTCTATCCCTTCTTCTTGCGTATATCCTTTAGCCACAAGTCTTGCTTTGTTCCTTATGACTTTTCCTTTCTCGTTCATCTTGTTCCTGAAAACCCATTTAGCTCCAATGATAGATTTACCTTTTGGTTTAGGAGTCAATTGCCAGACATCATTGATACTGAATTGCCTGAGTTCTTCTTGCATAGCTTCAATCCAGCTTTCATCAGTTAAAGCTTCTTCTATGCTCTTGGGTTCTATTTCATAAATAAGAGCCATAGCACTAGACTCTTCACGCCTTTTGGATCTTGTACGAATTCCTTCATTAATGTTACCAATAATGAGTTTTTTGGGATAACTAGACTTGTGCTTTCAGTTGCTGGTTTGCTTGTCATACTGTTGATCTTTTTCTTCATTTGATTCTTTAATGATTATTTGTTGCTGGTCCTCTGAAGTCTGAGCTGCTTCTTGAGGTTTAGACCTTGTAGAGTCTAGAGCAGGTTCAGATTCTTCTGGTTGGGTTTGAATCGATTGATTTTATATAAAGTCTTGAAATTTTACATTCATCGATTCTTCCATAGATTGAGTCTTTTTGTTGTATACTCTGTAAGCTTTGCTGGTGGTTGAATATCCAAGGAAGATACCTTCATCTGATTTTTCTTCAAACTTACCAATTCGATCATTTGCATTTTTCAATATCAAATATTTGCATTCAAACACATGAAAATAGGAAACAATTGGTTTCTTTCCTTTGAACAACTCATAGGGAGTTTTCTTCAAAATAGGCCTTAAGAAGACTCTATTAATAATATAGCATGCTGTAGAAACTGTTTTCCCAATATGCATGGTGTGCATAGATCAGATTTTTGGTATGTTAGTTTGGGTAGTCCACGAACAAGCTTCTTTGTTGAGATCTTGGTTATTTGCTTCATGTTGATGGGCCCAAGTTTTCTATGCCATAGATTTGCTTCCTCTTGAATTGAGATGAGACATTGGGATTTTCTGGTTTGATATCCAAGAGATAGATATTCTCATGTTTTCGCCCCGTGAAAGTTTAAAAGGAGTCTTTACTGGTTCCTAAACATATTCCTTCTTGAAAATTGATTTTGAAACCTGTGTCGCACAGCTGGCCGATACTCAGCAAGTTGTAGTTGAGTCCTTCCACTAAGGAAACGTTACTGATCGTGAGATTTCCAATCTTTACAGTTCTGTATCTCACAATTCTGCCTTTGCTACTTCCTCTAGAAGAAACTTTTCCACCATTAACTTGCATAAGCTTTATGAAGCAACTTGAGTCTCCTATCATATGTCTTGAGCATCCACTATCCAAGTACCATTTAACCTTTTTCTTAATAGTGTCTTGCATTTAAAAAATAAACTCAAGCTTTCTTTGGTACCCATACTTTCTTTAGTCTAATGGAGTTAGTGTGATATGCGGTCTTTGCCCAAACCTTCTTAACAGGTTTCCAAACCATAGGACATTCTTTCTCAAAATGTTATAAGCTGTTACACTTAGAACATTTAAGAGCACTGCGGCCTACAGGTTTTATAAAGACTTTTTGGAAATGATTTCTATAAAAATCTTTTGTTGGTCTTTGTTTAATTCTTTTCTTTACCTTAGGAAAATCAATTAGAGGAATGGTTTCAGCAGTCATTCCCAAACCTGATTTGTTGAAATGAGGTCTTCGTGCTAAAAGAATCTTTTCTAATTTCTCAGATCCTATGGAAAACCTTTTGGAAATACTTGACATATCATTTTTCAAAAATGCATTTTCTTTTGAAAGATAGTCTGCATTTTCTTTCAAAGTAATAACATTTTTATCTAAATTTTCGACCTTTTCTTTCCAAACAATCACATGTTGCTTCAATGCAGAATTTTCTCTTTTTAGTTCAGAAATCCTCTCGAGAGAGGTTTTGAGACTAAGACACAATTCATCAATATACTTAGAGACTTTACTAGAAATTTTTAAATTACTTACCTCGATTTCACTGTTTGATTCTGAGTTTGTCTCAGAGTCTAAATATGATTTTGATTGTGCCATAAGACAAATATATGCATAATCATCATCACTTTCTTCACATTCGATATCACTCTAAGTTTCTACTTTAAGAGCTTTTCGGTATTTCTCAACTTTTCCTTTCTTTCTCTTCAGTAAGGGACAATTGGGTCTGATGTGTCCATTTTTCTTGCATTCAAAGAAGATTACATCCTTGTTGGATTCGCCATTCTCAGCTGATTTATTTTGTAACTTTTGAGAACTTTGTTTCTTTGGATTGAATCTTCTTCCCTTTCTATTCAGTTTTCTGAACTTTCTTATCATGAGAGCAAGCTCTTCATTGTCCATATCGTCTTCGTCCATTTTAATGCAATGGATTTTACCTTTGGGATCTTTATCTTTGTTGATTTGCTCTACTTCATAAGACTAAAGAGTGCCAACCAATTCGTCAACATAAAATAGCATGATTATTTGTGTCTCCCTTATTGAGGTCTTTATGTGATTTCAATCTTTGGAAAGTCTACGCAATAACTTGTTAACCTTCATGGGTCTAGAGAATAGTTGACATTGATACTCAAGACCATTCACGATTTCTGTAAAATGACTAAACATTTCAGTGATAGATTCTCCTGGTTTCATCTTGAATGCTTCATATTGTTCGAGTAGAATATTGATTCTCGTTTCTTTCACTTGATCGGTTCCTTCATAGGTGATGTGCAATCTATCCTAGACTTTTTTAGCTGTTTCACAAGAAGATATTATGTTATATTCAGTAGGAGATAATGCACAATATAAGGAATAAATTGCTTTTGCATCAAGAGCTTGTCTCTTGGTTATCTCTTCTTGAGTCATTTCACTGGACTCAACAGCTTTTTTTTCTCTTTCTGAGACTGTTGCAGCTTTAGGAATGATTCCTTTGTCTATCACGTCCCATTCCAGAGAATTTTTTGATTTTAGGAATACATTCATCTGGTTTTTCCATATAATGTATTTCTTTCCATCAAAATAAGGCAGTCTGGTATTGCCTTGTCCTTCAACCAGACCTAGAGCCAACATACTAGCCATTGATCGTTAACTCTGAAGTAAAAACACTTCAACTTAAATGAGTACACAGGCTCTGATACCAATTGTGAAAGCTAGTACGAGCACCTAAAGGGGGTGAATAGGTGCGAAATTTTTTTTTGTAGAGTATAGTATAAAATTTTGTTTTTAAACCAACTCTATTTAGCAATAGACTATAAAAAAGAAATTATACTATAATAATCATATAGAGTTATGATCCAAGTAAAAGAGCTTAGGGAAGAGAATGAGAACACAAGGTTTATAATGGTTCGGCTTAATCTAAGCCTACATCCATTCTCCCGCACTGACAGCCCACCGGCTGGATTTCACTAAGAATCAAAAGAGTTGTTACAGTATAGCTCTTCCTTGATTCCACGGTGTAGAGATTTTGCTACACTTCCTCAAGGTCTCACAGAAGTATAAACTCTCTTTTGAGTACAAGTTCACGCTCAACAATTGAATTGACAAAGAGCAAGGAGCTTCAGACTTTGGAATTTCTTTATCACGCACACACTCGAATAACTAGAACATCTTCCTTATATACTCCTCCATATCATCATAATCGCTGGCACTTACCAAAGGAGCTCTTCCAATCTACCCGTTGGACATAATCAATTAGGGAGATTTCGAGTTATTTAAGGAATATGACGATAGCCCACCAATCCTGCTTGCCCATACAATCAGGATCTAGGTTTCCATAAGTAGAACCTTCCAAGTATACTTCGCCAATCAACGGATCCAAAATGCCTGAATCAATCTCAAGATGAATAATGGATTCCGAGATGCTATATCCAGCCGAGAGATCTTCTTTAGTCGATAGAATCAAATCCTTAAAGAAATACTTAATTCTGGATAAGTCTTCTTCGATGGTCTAGAAATTGTCAATGAGGATAGACTTTGAATCTTGAGTCTGGTGGTCTGACAGTCTTCAAAATTTGACGAAAGAGTCTGCAAGTCTTCAAACTAGATTGATGGAAACATTTTATCAGCTTCAAAACACGCAAGGAAGTTTTCTCCAACACCTCTGATTACTGCCACAGCTTCCACTGATTGCTGGACTAACTCTGGGCTTGTAATCTTTCTTTCCTCAACTTCATCCCAACACACTAGTGTTCTGCACACTCTGCCATACAATGTTTCAAAAGGAGCCATCTTAATGCTCTACTGATAACTATTGCTGTAGGCAAATTCCACTAGGTGTAATTGATCTTCCCAACTTCCCTTGAAGTCCAGTACACAAGCTCTCAGCATGTCCTCGAGGGTCTGAATTGTCCTCTTAGACTGGCCATCTGTCTGAGGATAATATGTTGTATTGTACTGAAGTTTTGTACATAAGGCACTTTGCAAGCTCTTCTAAAAGGCGGCAGTAAACATCGGGCCTCTATCTGATGTTATCGCAACCGGCACTCCATGCATACGAACCACTTGATGCACGTACAGATCTGCGTGCCTATCCAAACTCAAGTCCTTTCGAACTACAATGAAGTGAGCCGACTTTGTCAGTCTGTCAATTACTACCCAAATTGAATTATTTCCTCTCTGACTCCTGGGTAGTCCAGTCACGAAGTCCATCGTGATATGTTCCCATTTCCATTCTAAGATCGCGAGAGGTTGCAGAAGTCCTCTCAGCTTGCAATGCCGAGTTTTAACTTGTTGACATGTCAAATACTTGGTGACATGCTTGGCAATATTCGCCTTCATACCTGAGCACCAATAGTGTTGATGCAGATTATGATATATCTTGGTACTTCCAAGATGAATGCTGTAACTGCTACGATGCGCTTCAGATAAAATATCCTCTCTAAGCTCCACATCATCAGGTACAACTAAACGTTCTCAGAACCTTAGTGTCCCTTCATCAAAAATCTAAAAGTCAATCTTTCTTTTCTTAATATCCTCATGCAGAATCTTCTATACATCTAAATCTGTCGGTTGGAGTAGTTTGATTCTAATATAGACAACCGGTTCAATTCTCAAGGTGGCCATAAGGCTTGAAAGGTGGCCTACCTCAAACTTGAATAGTGAATTTCGAGCTCTCTCGATTAAGTTCCACTCCTTAATCAGTATGTGAGCAACTGAAGACTTTTAACTCAAAGCATTAGCGACTTTATTCGCCTTTCCCGGGTGATATAGAATATCACAGTTGTAGTCCTTTAGCAATTCCATCCGTCAACGTTGTCTCATGTTCAACTCTTTCTGAGAGAACAAGTACTTGAGACTCTGATGGTCTGTAAAGATAATGCCTCTAAAGGTGTATGCAACAACTCTGCCATGTTGCATCAACATGCAACCAAGTCCTCTAAATGATGCATCACTATAGATCTCGAATCCTCCAGGACCAGATGGAATCGTCAGCACAAGTGCGGTAGTCATCTTTTCCTTAAGCTCTTGGAAACTACTCTCACACTTGTCTGTCCGTACAAATTTTATTCTTTCTTTAAGAGTTTTGTCATTGGTGACGCCAATGATGAGAACCCTTCTACAAACCATCTATAATAACCTGCCAAGCCCAGAAAACTTCTGATCTCTATCACTGTAGTCAATCTTGGCCAATTGATCACGACTTCAATCTTGCTCGGGTCCACAAAAAT
This sequence comes from Eucalyptus brandiana, assembly GCA_014182725.1. Lineage (NCBI taxonomy): Eukaryota > Viridiplantae > Streptophyta > Magnoliopsida > Myrtales > Myrtaceae > Eucalyptus > Eucalyptus brandiana. The sequence goes on along the minus strand of CM024675.1, from coordinate 48,436,176 downwards.
TCCTTCGCTTGAAATAACACTCCTTAAGAAAGCAACACAAGTTATCCAAAACTTGCACTTGCTGAACTTGGTATACAATTGATGGACTCTCAATGTCTGCAACACTAGTCTTAAATGATTATCGTGCTCTTCGTCACTTCTCGAGTAAACCAGGATATCATCGATGAACATGATCACAAACTGATCTAGGTATTCCTTGAATACCCTGTTCATCAAATCCATGAAGGCAGTTGGAGCATTCGTCAACCCGAACGGCATCACTATGAACTCATAATGGCCATACCGAGTGTTGACTTAAGGATGTCCTCCTTCCTAATTCTTAGCTGATGATATCTTATCCTTAAGTCGATCTTTGAGAAAATCGACGCTCCTTGTAACTGATCAAACAAGTCATCAATCCTTGGCAAAGGATACTTGTTCTTGATTGTTACCTGATTGAGTTGCCGATAGTCCATGCGTAAGTGCAACGAACCATCTTTTTTCTTTACAAATAGAATTGGTGCTCCCCAAGGAGATGCACTGGGGCGAATGAATCCCTTATCCAATAGCTCTTGCATCTGCACCTTTAGTTCCTTCAACTCAAATAACGCCATCCGGTAAGGAGCCTTAGAGATTGGTTCTGTCCCGAGTGCTAGCTCAATCACAAACTCAATTTCTCTCTCTAACGATAAACCTGGCAATTGCTTTGGAAAGGCATTTGAAAATTCTTGTACCACAGCAATGCCTTCCATTTTTAGCTCCACAACTGTCGTATCCACAACAGTTGCCAAGTAACCTTGGCAATCCTTGTCTAACAGATGAGTTGCCTTTGACAACGAGATCAGGACAATTAAGGGTCCTCCTCGATTCCTGACAAACTCAAAGCTCTTACTCTCTAACGGGTCAAACTGAATCGCTTTGCGATAGCAATCCGTTATAGCTCGTTGCTTGGTGAGCTAGCTCATGCCAATTATCAAATCAAAGTCATACATGGTTAGGACTAACAAGTCTATTTTCCCCACTCGCTCACCAATCGCTAACTTGCAACTAGAACAATCCAAAAGGGCAATCACTTTATCCTTCAATGGTGTAGATATGCAAATTGTCGATTCCAACAATATATGATTTAATCCTAACAACTTAACATATTGCTCAGCAATAAAGGAATGAGTTGCTATTGAGTCCAATAAAGTGTAAGCAAGTTGGTCGTTCAGCGAAGCCATACCTGTAATCACGTCATGCGCAACCTCTGCCTGACCCCTATGTGATAGAATACACTATGCCCTAAACTGGTGGTCTTAGCTGACATCCTTGTTGCACGTTCTACGGTGCATAACCCCTTATTTGACCCATCGGTGACGGCGGTGGTAATTGAGGTTGTCCTCTTGGTTGCCTAGGACAATTCCTAGCTATATGGCCCTGCTGGCCATATTCAAAACACGCACCCAGCCTAGATGGGCACAGGATTGACCTGTGTCATCTTCCACAAAAATGACACATTTCATTTCGATTGGGCATTGACCTGCTAAATCGACCCTTCTTGTTGGGTGGGGCTTGGAACCTACCTCTCGGCATAGGCCTCTTTCCTTGGCGAATTCCCTCTCGGTGAGTATTAAACCTCGATCCAAATGAGGAGACTTGTTCATTCAGACTTCTTTTCAAGCAGTTATGCTCGATGATAAACCTCTTGATAATTAATTAAATCAAATGACACCAACGGCTATTTCAACTCGCGTCGAAGGCCATCCTTGAACCTTCGAGCTTTCTCCTCAAGGTCTTCAATCAATCTCGGAGCATACTGAGATAACTTCGCAAATTTGACCCCATATTGGTCAACAGTCATTGATCCTTGACAAAGTCTGATAAATTCTTTAATCTTTTGCTGTCTTGCATTCCTCAAGAAGTATTGCTCATTGAACGCTCTGAGGAATGCTTCCCTCAGCGGGACTACTTCTCTTGGAAATATAGTCTCTCTGGCGGCTCTCCACCCAAGTGTTGGCATTGCCCTGCAATTGATATACTGCCACGGTTACCTTCTCTGCCTCTAAGCACGTCAGGAGCGCGAAGGCCTTCTCCAAGTCCTAAATCCAAAGTGAGGCGGCCTCGGGGTCTCTAGTACCCGAAAAAATTGGTGGACTCAGCTTTAAAAACTGCTCCACCAGCTTATGTATCGGTCTCTCTCTCTACACCTTTATTTTCTCAGCTGGAACATCAACAGGCACGGCAACAGGTGTGGCAATGATTGTGGCTTCAGCAGTGGCAGCAACAACAGCAGTAGCAGCGGCTTGAGCGGTAGCTGCAACAGTGGCAGTAAATGTGGCAGCTTGATCCTAGGCCTGTTGCCCCATTAATTCTCTCATGGCATCCAAGGCCTAATCAATCCTGATAAATCCCTAATCACGTGGGGCTGCAACCACAGTACCAACAGGAGGTGGTGTTTCACTACTAACGCTAGCTTGTGTTGGTGCTTTACCGCGGCCTCCTCGGGTATCGACTCTAATCGGCGACCTAACCCGAGCTATAGGCCTAACAGTTCATTTACTCGGAGTTCTTTACTCCTGCTCGCCCATGGTTCTGCCTTTACACTGAAACCTATCTTCCAAATCCACATTAGATTAGAAGATGAGCGATCCACACACAACAAACAATTTTACCAATCATGTATCATAGACATGCACCAGCATGAACTTAAATGTCTTTCCTACCACTATCCCATGATCCATCACAACTTATCACTCAAATCCTTAACCATTGCTCTAATACTACTTAAACAAGGATGTCACGCCCCAATCCTCGAGCACGCACCCATCCCTCACCTGGTCGATTTAATAGTGACGTCCCAGGACGCATCGCCGACCCTTTTATTTTAATACTCATGCGGAAGTATATAAAATAATCCTCAGACAATAAAACAATAGAATAGAAAAGTAAGACTCCAAGTTTTCACACTTTAAAAGCAACCACACTTATATACATTGCAAACCATAATGCAAATATATACAAGGCGAACTATTAAGTCAGGTTTTAAACCACCAGTTCATAAAACAATGTTTGCAGAAAGGGAATCAACTCCCATCAAAAGAGGATTGTCCTATGACTAACTAGTCTAATAGGATCATCAGTTCCTCAGGCTTCACCTTATACACTTCGGGCCTCCGGTCCGTCACCAATGCCATCTAAGGACCTGAAAATGGTTATTCAATAACCAATGAGACAACGTCTTAGTAAGTTCTACCCCTTAAGACCCAATTAGGAAGCCAATACACTCTAGAGGCTACCTAAGCACAACACGAGTCAGATGACTTACCCTGGCCTCAGTTCCTTCTTGCAAGTCAGTATATAAATCAAATATACATGATCACATCACATCATCCAAATAGATCGAATCATCGATCAATTGACCTAGTTGATTACACGTCATCACGACATTCCCCTAGTCGGTACATTCAATATCATCCACTCTCCAAGATAACTTATCGAGTTACAGAGCTAGTACATTATACGATTCATTCTCCGAGATGACACACTAAGTCACCGAGCTGCTATAATATACTATTCATTCTCCAAGATGATATATCTAGTCATCAAGCCCACGTGCATTCTCCAGGTTGACATACTTAGTCACTGAGCCCACATGCATTCTGCAAGGTGATATATCAAGTTACTGAGCCAAACAAATATAACGTCTTTCTCCAAGATGACATCCTTAATCATCGAGCCGACGTAATATGGCATTCTTTCTCACCTTTTATTATACCCGATAAAATAGCCGTGTGGGGTACACGGTTGACCTTAGCCAAAATATAACAATTTCACATTTCATAAGTCCCACCATTTTCAATAGCCCATAACATACTTTTGGCACTGTAAACCGACGTTCGGTTAATTTCCAATCAATTATCAAAATTGATTAATTTAGGAATAAAATCCTAAAATCAGAATTAAATCAATTCAACACGATTTATCACTCAAATAAATAAACATACCGCACCATGATAATCAGCATAAAATTTTGGTTGTCGGCTATCCTAACCTAATTTTCGGAAAATAATTAATTAATTGAATAATTTTGAAAATTATTAAATAATTACAATAAATCCAATTTAGGCCCGTAATGCCCAATTGGAAGCTGAGACAAGCCTAGAAAATTACCAAGACTCATTCAATAAATACTAGGACCTATTTCCTTACTAACTACGTTAAACATTTGCCTAATTTGCATAGGTAAATCCCTAATTTAATTAGTATAATATAATCTATTTACCTAATTGCACTTAATTAAATCTAATCAACCTCTAAGCATCATTAACCTACTAATAAGGGATTAGTGAGTAAAACTTACCCATTTAACGAACCATTCGATTCAAAACAATGGGAACATCGCGAGGCTCGACTTTCCTCAAGGCAAGCGAAGCAACCGAGGCTCGGGACCACCTCAAAACGGGCCTAGAATCCGCTGAAAAACCCATAAACTTTCTATTCTGCTCTTGCTGAAACATAAGAGAAATAAGCTCGGTTAGCACAGGAATTGATTGGGAAAAGGGTAAAAAGGCTAAATCGAGCATTGGCAGGGCTTTACTGGCGAAGGAATGGCAAAAGACAGCTCCAATTGAGCTTCTCAAGTCACAACACGATGGTTTGGACGGCGGTGAGGCACGGCTAAGCACTGCAACACGTGGGGCAGCTCGTGCGGGGAGGAGCGGCCAACGGCGGTTCAGCGCGACGGCGAGGGTGTGTGATGGCTTGAGGTGCTGCTCTGGCTTCTTATATGCATTTTCTAGAATTCGAACGGGAGCAAGGAGAAGAGAATGGGCTGGTCGACTGCCTTGGTGAGGAAGAAAGGCAAAAGGGGGGCCTACCAAGCTTATTTTCCACAAGCTTGCTCTCCAAGACTCCTCCTTGGCTCAAAACTAGCCAACAATGCTTGCCTTAGGACCCTTGAAATGGTCCAAAAGACTAAGCCTAAGGGGGATACGAATTTGTTACATTTTTCCTCCAATTGATCACTTACCGGTGCTCAAATCAACTCAATTCGGCATCGTTAAATTCCTTTGTGGAGTCAATACTCAAATTAGTATTTTTCCTCATTACTTGAAGCATCTTGCATCTCGAATGTGAAATCAAAAACGGTCCTATTCCGACTTTTTCCCAAAAAGTCTCGGGTTGCAGAAAAAATCTTCTGAGACTGAGTTGACGTTCCTAGAATTTATTGTGACATGTCAGAATCTTCAATTTCTGAGATTGGACTCGAATTCGCAGTTAATTTTCATTTAGCACGTTTTTAGCGTGACCTAGACTACTAGGTAGTTTTCAGAGATTTTTAGTGCAAATGACCCATGTCGATTTTCTTCGAGTCATTATGAACCCACTCGACACATTGGCAACTCTCAGTTGCCATGAAAATCTCGAGAATTCAAATATGGACAGAGGGTCCCAAAACGAAAGAAGAATCAGTTTAGGGCCGGTTAACGAGAATTTTCCAATTTAGTGGTGTTACCCATGATTAGCCATACATCTCAGTCGAATCGACCTATCTATGATCTCAAATTGATTTTATATTGTGCCGTAATAGCCTCTAAAGATGAGCACGGTCAAGAAGCCGATTCCTAGTCGAATTCTCAAGTCTATTGCCTTAAAATCCTTTAACGGCTTCCCTGAATAGTCTAGTTATCTCGAGAGTGATCAGCTCTGAGACCAGCCCTATATGCGCTTCAATGAAATGTCCGATTTATTTAGCAGAAAACAGGACTGAAAATCTGGGATGTCACAAGCGCCAACAACGATGAATGGTCACATTCCAATATTCATAAATCATCTTCACATACCTCAATTGGTCTTCCCAATGGAGACAACACTTTTGTCACGAAAATTGGAAATGTTCAGCTTAATCCATCCATCACTCTAAAAAATGTCTTAACTCATTTTCGAATTCCAATTTAATCTCATCTCTGTCTCCGAACTCTATGAAGACAACTCCTATCGAATCTATTTTGATTCTAACATTTGCTTCTTTCAGGCCATTTTGACTAGGAAACTGATGGACTTGGGTAACAATCATGACGAACTATTATTGGATTGCTCTTCCCAAAAATTTTGATATTTCGTATTTTCCCTTAAATAAGGGCACTTGTGTAATGCAAGCATTAATAAAACTACCTTTATATCTCATCGGCATTTAGGCCATAGTGCCTCCTTTCCTCACCCAAAGTGTTCTATCTATCACGCCCAGGACCCTCAAGCACGCGAACATCCCACCACGGTCAATAAATTTTGCAACGTCCCAGGACGCATCGTCAAGCCATTTTTTTTTTTTTAATCTTTCAATTAAACACAAGCAGAAGCATTTGATATAAATAACACCCAATCAATCATAATAGATATAATAGGGATAGCATAGAAAACACCACAACATCAAACCAAACACTTCAATTACAAATTTACTGTTAACCCTAGGAAGTTTAGTGATTACAAGTCCTCACACCAGCAACTTCCAACCAACCAACAAAAGTTAACAGTAGGTTAGGGTTAATTTAAACTTCACTAACGCCAGCCCAATTCTCTTGTCTCCAAAAGGAACTTGAACCGAGCATGATGGTTCTCCATACTACGAGCCTAAAAAATATTAAAGAACAACGAGGTGAGATATAAATATCGCAGCGAGTTATCGACCTAAGCCTCAATTAGGATGCTAATTCTTCTTGAAGGTAGCCTAAACATGCAACGTTATATTGATGGAAAATTAATAGCAAAGCAACCCTTGCTTCACCTTAACTATGAACATGGTTAGGCAACCAACCCCACAAACAAATATTAAAGCTGTTAAGTAACCCGTAGGCATCATTACCTTGCCTTGGCGCATCCTACACATTAGTTAATCAAATATGCCAATATCAATACATTAAGCATAAATAATAATCAGAACACATTCCATAGTATCCATGCGCATTGCCAACACACATGTTCCAATTATTACGACCCATCGGGCCACAGCCAACACAAAAGTTGGTGGTCTTCTAGCATGACCGGGCATCATCCTTCCCCATCGGGTAGGGGTGTTAATGGGCCGGGTCAGGTCGGGTCGGGTAAGTTCCCCGACCTGAAACACATTAGACCCTCATCAAAAATCTGGGTCGGGTCGATTCCAGTTTCTGGGTCTTCCTTTTTTTTTTTTTTTTTTTGTTCTTCTTCTAGGGTTAATTAAACCCAGCTTCGGATCCACACACCAGATTCAAAAGAATTCTGATTTATCTCTTGAGGAAGAAAACAAGAAGACATCATGCCTCATCAAGAATATGTTGCCTTATATAGTAAATAGAAATGAAGAGGGGTGAATAGTATTCACAAAGTTGCTATAAGAACATGAATGGTGATGGTAAAAAAATTCAATTATGTAATAAAGACATACAAAAATACAAATGTTAAAACAATGTCCCCTGCAATATATTCAAAGAGAAAGCAACTTCTAAATTGTCTCTCCTCTATCCTCTCCCTCTGGTTTGCATTGAAATGGGAACAGAATGACAAATCAAGGAGCGAGACCATGAATTTTTGAAAATAGACTTAAGTACCTTCTTGCAACAGATGTATAATGATGAAATTCACAGAGCTTTTCCTAGGTGTTTGCTTACCCTTTTAAAATCTCGAGAATTTGAGGCTGCAGTTCATCGTCACGAAGCTTCTCAATCTTTTTAGAAATTGACTCGACATTGCAAATCGCAACCAAGATCCTTGCATATAAATCTTTCACGGTAGCTCTAGTTTTGTCCATCATGGGTCCATCATCTCCTCTGACACCTTGGTTTCTCAGACGTGTACACTGTTGGAGAAATCTATCCAGAATATTTTGAAGCTGACAAAACGTTTCTATCAGTCTAGTCTGGATATTTGCAAGCCTTCTGTTTAAAGTCTGAAGACTTTCGGATCACCGGACTCGGCACTCAAGACTCAAGACTCAAGACTCAAGACTATTCTCATTGTGAGTTGTTCTAATCCGGTGTCGAAGGAAATCCAGAGCCGAAGTTTTTGGTTGAAGATTTATTCCTACCTTTTGGAGAAGATCTCTTGGCTAGATAATTGCAACGGATTTATTCATTCGTTGTCAAGATCGATTGAAGATCCGATGATCGACGAAGTATTCTTGGAAGGTTCTATTCTTGGAAACCAAGATCCTGATTGTATGGGCGAATAGGATTGATGGGCTATCGTCAAGTTCCTTTAATAGCTCGAATGATCTTCTTGATTGATTCCGTCCAACGGGTAGATTGGAGGAACTCCTTTGGAAAGTGCCAACGGGTATGATGGCATAAAGGAGTATAAAAGGAAGTCGTTCTAGCTACTTTAGATATGATCGATAGAAAAATTTCAGAGTCTAAAGCACCTTGATTATTAGTCGATTCATTTTGAGCGAAATTGTACTCACAGAGAGTGTCTATACTTAGTGATACCTTGAGCGAGTGTGGTAGATCATCTACACCGAAAGATCAAGGGAGAACATCACTGTAACATCTCTTTGTTCATAGTGGAATCCAGCCAATAGGCATCGGTGCGAGAAAAAGAGTGAACGTAGGCTTGAAATAAGCCGAACCACTATAAACCGCGTGTTCAATATTCTCTTCCCTTCTCTCAATCTTACTTTGATTATCGTTTGTTTCTAATCCTTTAACTATCGAGAATTGTGACATTATCGATAAGATTATTGCATATACCTATTCACCCCCCCTCTAGGTACTTATTCTAGCCATATCAATTGGTATCAGAGCTCGTGTACTCACTTTATTTGAGGTATTTTACTTCAGAGTAAAAGATCCATGGCTAGTATGCTAGCACCGGGGCTGGTAGAAGGTCAGAGCAATACCAGGCCTCCCTACTTTGATGGAAAGGATTACAACATCTGGAAGAACAAGATGAAAGCCTTCTTAAGATCAAAGGATCCTCTGGAATGGGATGTTGTAGAAAAATGAATTACTCCTCTAGCTGCACCTGTCTCAGAAAGAGGAAAACAAACTGTTGAGACCAGCGGAATGTCTCAGAAAGAGATTATCAAGAGACAAGCACTCGATGCAAAAGCAATTCACTCTTTATATTGTGCTTTGTCACCAACTGAATATAATAGAATATCTTCTTGTGTTACAGCAAAAGAAGTCTGGGATAGATTGCATATCACCTATGAAGGAACAGATCAAGTGAAGGAGACCAGAATTAACATTCTCCTCGGTCAATATGAAGCCTTCAAAATGAAACCGGGAAAATCAATAACCGACATGTTTAGCCGTTTCGAGATATTGTCAATGGTCTTGAGAATCAAGGACGAGAAAACTTCGATCCTATGAAAGTAAACAAGCTCTTTGCGAGGACTCTCCAAGGATTGGAATCACATAAAGACTTCAATCGAGAGATGCAAAGAATTATGCCATTATCGTCGACGAGCCGATTGGAACTCTTGATCTTATGAAGTGGAACGAATCAATGAAGACGAAGATCCAAGAGGTAAGAAATCCATTGCATTAAAATCTATTGATGATTTTGATGATGCAGGTCTCGAAGATGACATGGATGATGAGGAGCTTGCTCTCATGATAAGAAGATTCAAAACTGAATAGAAAAGGAAGAATGTTCAACTCAAGAAAACAAAGTTTTCAAAGACAACAGAACCAAGTACGTTGATGATGAGAACCAAACAAAGATGTAGTCGCTTCGAATGTAAGAAAAAGGACACATCGGACCCAACTGTCCCCTTCGAAGAAGAAAAAAGGAAAAGCTGAAAAGTTTCGAAAAGCTCTCAAAGCCGAAACACGGAGTGATACGAGTGTGAAGAAAGTGACAATGAATATGCCAATCTATGTCTGATGGCACATTCAGACTCAGACTCAAACTCTGGATCAGACTCAAATAGTGAATTTGAGGTAAGTGATTTTAAAATTCCTATCAAAGTTTCCAAATACATTGATAAATTGTGTTCTAGTCTTAAGACTTCTCGAAAAGAATTTCCTAACTTAAAAAGGAAAACTCAGCTCTAAAACAAAAGGAAATTGTTTTAGAAGAAAGAGTCAAAAGTTCAGACTTAAATGTCTCCTCTCTTAAAGAAAATGAAGAAAATCTTTTGAAAGAAAATTCTTTTTTAAAAACTGACTTATCAAATATTTCAAAGAAATTTTCAATAGGATCTGAAAAACTTGAAAAGATTCTTTCAGCTCAAAGACCTTACTTTAATAAGTCTGGTCTAGATATGACAGCGGAAACTATTCCTTTGATTGATTTTCCTAAAGTAAAAGAAAGAATTAAGAAAAGACCCCCAAGAGAGGCATATAAAAATCATTTCAAGAAAGTTTTTGTAAAGTCTGTAGGTCGAAATGCCCTCAGATGTTCAAAATGCAAAAGTCTGGATCACTTTGAAAAAGAGTGTCCTATGGTTTGGAAACCCGTCAAGAAAGTATGGGCGGATACTGTTTATTTTACTAACAGCAAAGGACCCAAGAAAGTTTGGGTACCAAAAAAAGTTTGAGATCCTTTTCTAAATGCAAGTCTCCGTCAAGAAAAAGGTAAAATGGTATCTTGACAGTGGATGCTCAAGACACATGACAGGAGACTCAAATTGCTTCATAAAGCTTGTTCATGTAAATGGTGGAAAAGTTTCATTTGGTGGAAACTTGACAAAGGAAGTATTGTGGGATTTGGAACTGTGAAAATTGGAAATCTCACAATAAGTAATGTTTCCTTAGTGGAAGGACTCAACTACAATCTTCTCAGCATTAGCCAATTGTGTGACACTGGTTTTAAGATCTTCTTTCAAGAAGGAACATGTTCTAGATCAAGTAAAGACTCCACTCAGTCTTTCATGGGTCGAAGACATGGAAATATATACCTTCTGGATGTAAAACCAGATGAATCGAAATGCCTAATTTCAATACAAGACGAAGCAAGCCTATGGCACAGAAAGCTTGGTCATGTCAACATGAAGCAATTAGCCAAGATTTCATCAAAGCAGCTTGTTCGAGATCTACCCAAATTACCATTTCAAAAGTCTAATCCATGCACTCCATGTATTCTGGGAAAACAGGTAAGAAATTCATTTAAACCAATAAATCATGTCTCCACTAATCATGTACTGCAGTTGTTGCATATGGATCTCTTCGGACCAACCAGAACTCAGAGTATTGGAGGTAAGAAATACTGCCTAGTAATTGTGGATGATTACTCCCGCTTTACTTGGGTATATTTCCTTGCAAAAAAGAAAGAATCCTTCTCGTATTTTGAAAAATTTGCTAAAATGGTTCAAAATGAAAAAGGATGTGTTATTTCAAGTATAAGAACAGACCATGGAGGTGAATTTGAAAATCAAGATTTTACAAATATTTGTAATGAATCTGGCTTTAAGCATGTATTTTCTTCTCCATACACTCCTCAGCAAAATGGAGTTGTGAAAATGAAGAATAGATCTCTTCAAGAAATGGCTAGAACTCTTTTAATTGAAAGTAAGATTTCTTCACGGTTTTGGGCTGAAGCTGTTCCAACAGCGTGCTATATAATCAATAGAGTCTTTCTAAGACCTTCTCTTGAGAAAACCCCTTATGAGTTATTCAAATGTAAGAAGCCTATTGTTTCATACTTTCATGTGTTCGGTTGCAAATGCTTTATATTGAAAAATGCTAAAGATCAAATTGGTAAGTTTGAAGAGAGATCAGATGAAGGCATCTTCCTTGGATATTCTTCATCAAGCAAAGCTTACAGAGTCTACAACAAGAATAGTCAGTCTGTGGAGGAGTCAATGAATGTCAAATTTCAAGACTCTATGCAAGACAATTCCAGTTAGACTCATCATGAAGAATCTGAATCTGCTCCAGATCCTCCAAAGTCTACAACTCAAGAAGCATCTCAGACTCTGGAAGACCAGCATCAAGATGATCATGAAAACTCAATCAAAGAAAAAGATCATCAACCCGACAAATCAACCAGTAACTGGAAACATAAATCCAGTCACCCTAAAGATCTTATCATTAGCGACATCAATGAAAGAATTCGCACCAGATCCAAAAGGCATGAAGAATCTAGTGCCGTGGCTCTTATTTCTGAAATAGAACCAAAAAGCATAGAAGAAGCTCTATCTGACGAAAGCTGGATTGAAGCTATGCAAGAAGAGCTCAGACAGTTCAACATTAATGATGTCTGGGAATTGACATCTAAACCAAGAGGTAAAACTGTTGTTGGAGCCAAATGGGTGTTCAGAAACAAGATGAATGAGAGAGGAAAAGTCTTACAAAACAAGGCAAGACTCGTGGCTATGGGATATACGCAAGAAGAAGGAATAGACTATGATGAGACCTACGCTCTAGTAGCAAGGTTAGAAGCTATTCGTTTATTACTTGTGTTTGCTTGTTACAAAAATTTCAGTTTATTCCAAATGGACGTCAAAAGTGCCTTCCTAAATGGATTCATCCATGAGGAAGTTTATGTGGAACAACCACCAGGGTTTGAAGACTTAAAGAAACCAGACTCAGTCTTCAGACTGAAAAAGGCCTTGTATGGTTTAAAGCAAGCACCTCGAGCTTGGTACGACAGGTTAAGTAAGTTCTTAATACAGAATGGTTTTGTCAAAGGTAAAATAGATACTACTATATTTATCAAGAAGGAAAACAAAAGCTTTTTACTTGTTCAAATTTATGTGGATGATATCATTTTTGGATCTTCTAATGAAATTCTATGCAAGAAATTTTCTAAGTCTATGCAGGATGAATTTGAAATGAGTATGATGGGAGAGTTAACGTTATTTCTTGGACTTCAAATAAAACAATTGAAGGAAGAAACTTTTATTTATCAAGAAAAATATGCTAATGATCTTGTCAAAAGATTTGGACTAGAAAAGTGCAAAAAGACTGACATACCTATGTCAAGTTCGATGAAAATAGACAAAGATGAAGAAGGAAAGAAAGTTGATCAAAAGCATGTAGGGAGCATCATTGGTTCACTTCTCTATCTATCTTGCTTCTAGACGACATTTTGTTGAGTGTTTGCATATGTGCTAGGTTTCAATCGGACCCAAGAGAATCTCATCTCGGTCTTTGCGAAACGTATTATTAAATATGTTGCTTCATCCTCAAGAATCGGTCTTTGGTATCCTAAGAAGGGAGACTTTAGTCTTCTGGGATATTCAGACGCAGATCTGGCCGAATGCAGAGTTGATAGAAAAAGCACTTCGGGAACTTGCCGATTCTTTGGGAAACGGGACGAGTGTCTTGGTTTTCAAGGAAACAAAGCACTGTGGCTCTCTCAACAACAGAAGCAGAGTATGTACCTCTTGGAAGTTGCTGTTCGCAAATTCTATGGATAAAACAACAGCTACAAGACTTTGGAATTGAAGACTCAAGCACAGAGATCATATAGAGATCCGACATCATTTCATTCGAGATCATGTCCAAAATGGAGAAATCTCGATCCAGTTTGTTGATTCAAAAAGTCAGCTTGCAGATATATTCACAAAGCCTTTGGAGAAAAATCAATTTGATTTTATCCGTCTCAGACTCAACATTCTAAAGCTTGAGGAAGTTAAAGTCTAGAGACTATCCAAGCATCAGACTCAACATTCTAAAGCTTGAGGAATTTAAAGTCTAGAGACTATCCAATCCTCAGACTCAAAAATTCATGGCTATCGACTGTAAGTTGTTATATTCAATCTCGAAAAGGTACGATCTTTATTTCAGTTAATTTACAATTTCCGTGAAAAATGGAAGCGTGTCTTTTCAAAAAGAATTAACTTCAAATTGGCAGTTATCAATTTCAAAAAGATACATCTATTCACTTTCCTTGTGCCGATTGGTTCACATATATATACAGTTCTTCTCAATTAAACTGCAAAACCCTAGAAAAACATTTTCCTCCCAAATTTGTCTCTACTTTGTCTTCACATTCGAGAAAGTTGTCAACTTTTCTTGGGAAAATGAGTGAAGGAATCTTTCATCGACAAAGAAGAATGTCTTCTTCAAGAAAGTCGTCGAGAATCGCAAAGCAGGGGACCACAGAGAATGGAAAAGGGGCCTACCCACTTCGATCTCACCGAATAAGAAGATATTCCGAGTCAACGACAGAGCCCGATTCACTCTCCTCCACATCAATCTTCACCATCTACCCCACAAGGTGTGGGTTATCATCAAGAGGAAGAAATAATCGAAGATGTCGATCCTATAAGAGTCCAAAAACCTGCTTTTATTTATAAGCTCTATCGTTCGTTAAAAAGCGTTGGGACTCCATTGAATATCGTGGATGTATTTCTTAAGGATAAGAATTACGGGAATGAGTATATTTTTCTGCGGAAAATGGAGGACTTGGGAGTTGCTCCCAAAGGAAAGGCTGAGGAAGCACTTGCGAACATTCCAAGTGACCCTCGTTTACCAGGACAGAATCTGATTGATGGGAATGATGATGATAGAATGTTCATTGAATTCAAACCCAGAATGGGTGTTGTAGCAAAGGTGAAAGGAAATCGGATGGATTTGTTCAAGTCAAAGGAACAGGAGAATATGTATTTCAGATTGTTGAAAAGAGGGGTGATAAACCCTAGAAGTGTGGATTTTGACTTCCTGGATGTGATCAATGTGAACTTGAGAGAGAAGTTCAATTTGCTTCAACTTGAGAATTTTTGCTCCGATACCACAGACGGTTATGCTCGAGTTAACGGCATATTTCTATTCAAATCTCAGCTTTTAGATGCGAATAGAATATCTTTCAATGTTCGAGACAAGGTCTATGTGGTAGATGTAGACATGTTGGCAGACATAATTGGAGTAGAAAGAGGACGCTACCAACCGATTAAAGTTTCGGTTACTTGTACCACGCTGGAACTTATCAAGGACAGAGATGCAGACAAAAGAATCACCTACTCAAGGATGAATGCCATCAACGTCGTGCTGCACAAAATTGTGATTAACTGTCTCAGGCCAAAGTCCACTTCAAAGACTGACGTCTCCAACTCGAAAGCAAAATTGATGTATGCGATCAATTCTGGAAGGAAATTCTCTTTCCCTCACACCATTCTCTTTCACATGTACAGAGCAATGGTGAAGGACAAGGGACAATTGCCTTACGCAGTCTTGTGACCAAGATCTTCAAACACTTAAACATTGAGCCTCCACACACTCTCGTGTTCGACCATGCGACAAAATGGTGGTAGGTTTGAAAATGCTGATAAAAATGCGTCTGAAAGAGCTCAGCAAGGCAATGGAGAAATTCAAAGTGAAGACTCCAGTCTCTTCTGCAGCAAAGAGAAAAGGAAAAGAGCCCATAAGTGCTCAAATCAAAAAGAGAAGAAGTCTAATCCTGGAGGACGAAGATGAAGAAGAAGAAGAAGAAAATCCCTCTATTCCTGCATTGAAAAGAACCATACGTTCTGCACTAGAATCAACAGAACAGAGAGAAACAGAGAGACAAGCCAGGAACAGAGAAGAAGAGGAGCATCGGGAGAAAGAGGAAGCGAAGAAGAGAGGAAGAAGAAAAAGAAAAGTCTGCGAGATGAAAGCGTAGACGAGAGGAAATGAAGAGCATGACCACCATTCGTCCCTAATCGAGGTCCTAGAGACAGGGGGAGATGGAGAGCAAGAAAGGATTACACCAGAAGCTATTCATCATGAAGGAGTGAGTCACTCTCAAGATGTTCCAGAAGATTTTCGGGCTTCTCAAATGTCTGAAGAAAGACATGATACGACAGCACAAGATTTGTTCGATGTCACAGAAGTTCCATCATCTGCCGGCACTCCATCAGATAAAGCGCATGCAAGTACACAGACGGAGAATTCAGCAAATTTTCGTCGTATCCTTGATGTTCTTATGGAAATGCGTGATCAAATATATGCCCTGGACTACGAAATTCAAGCCCTGAAGAATGCTGGACAAGCATCTTCTGTTACCCTGGGATATCAAATGAAAGATCTAGCTCTTCAAATTCAAGCAAATGCCAAGGGAGAAGAGGTAGCTCATCTACGGGAAGACTTGAAGCGGCTAGAAAGCATCGTGCAGTCAATGGGAGAATTCTAGATCGTGTGCATTCCCAAGCAAAATTGACTTTTCTCACCTTTTTAATGATGACAAAAAGGGGGAGAATTGCAATTTGAACTCATCTAAACTCAATCTTTGACTTTAAATTTGTTTTTGTGTGTTTAAATGTGTTGAGAAAGACTTGAGTGTGAACTTTAATTTGCTGATGTAGACTTTGAATGTTTGACTAGTTGTATTTATATCAAGTATTGCTATATGGTTTACTCATGAAAGACTAACCGATTTTCTGTGGATGCAAAGTCTGGTTGTTTGTTGACTTTATAAATCTTTATGAGATAGCCATATTGCTTGAGTATTATTTTGCAGGTCAAAGTTGTTCAAATCTACAGGAAAGCTTTGTCACCATCAAAAAGGGGGAGATTGTTAGAGAAATCTATCCGAATATTTTGAAGTCGACAAAACATTTCTATCGATCTAGTTTGGATATTTGCAAGCCTTCTGTTTAAAGTCTGAAGACTTTCAAATCACCAGACTCAGCACTCAAGACTCAAGACTCAAGACTCAAGACTATTCTCATTGACAGTTGTTCTAATCCAGTGTCGAAGGAAATCCAGAGCCGAAGTTTTTGGTTGAAGATTTATTCCTACCTTTTGGAGAAGATCTCTTGGCTGGATAATTGCAACGGATTTATTCATTCGTTATCAAGATCGATTGAAGATCCGATGATCGACGAAGTATTCTTGGAAGGTTCTATTCTTGGAAACCAAGATTCTGATTGTATGGGCGAACATGATTGATGGGCTATCGTCAAGTTCCTTTAATAGCTCGAATGATCTTCTTGATTGATTCCGTCCAACGGGTAAATTGGAGGAACTCCTTTGGAAAGTGCCAACGGGTATGATGGCATAAAGGAGTATAAAAGGAAGTCGTTCTAGCTACTTTAGATATGATCGATAGAAAAATTTCAGAGTCTGAAGCATCTTGATTATTAGTCGATTCATTCTGAGCGAAATTGTACTCACAGAGACTGTCTATACTTAGTGATACCTTGAGCGAGTGTGGTAGATCATCTACACCGAAAGATCAAGGGAGAACATCGCTGTAACATCTCTTTGTTCATAGTGGAATCCAGCCAATAGGTGCATCGGTGCAAAAAGAGTGGACGTAGGCTTGAAATAAGCCAAACCACTATAAACCGCGTGTTCAATATTCTCTTCCCTTCTCTCAATCTTACTTTGATTATCGTTTGTTTCTAATCCTTTAACTATCGAGAATTGTGACATTATCGATAAGATTATTGCATATACCTATTCACCCCCCCTCTAGGTACTTATTCTAGCCATATCATACACTTCCTCTCGTACAATTTTCTTATGTTGTCTCCAGCCTGACTTATAAGATTGAAATTATCAAGTCGAAATAAATGAAAGCAAACTAGATGAAACTAAATCCCCAATCATAACATACAGATAATACATAAATAAACTCAATTGTCAAGATTTCATCTTTTAACACGAATTAAGAAACTTTTTCAAGAGCATACCATGTTTAGGCGAGAAGTGAAGACAATTTGTTCATAGTAGCCAATCAAACAAGTGGAGTATTGAGAGATGCAGCTTTACCTTAACTTCTTCATAGAGCTTCTTCTCCCATGCATATAGTCTTTCCAAGGTGAGCGAATGGCTTCTTGAAACCATCCCTCCATAGTCATCAAACAATTCATTTGTATACGCAATCTATGTAGATGATCCCTTTGAACTTGAGGCCACTAGACTTTTGCATGAGGTAGGCTTAGATGAAGTTGATCGGTGCCACCTTAACGATTGGATAAGTTTTGTGGACTTTTCTACATTAGAATTAGAAATTAGGGAGTTCCAATAGATCACCAAAATACAGAGTATCGGATCCACACACCAGATCAGAAAGACTTTTGATTTATCTCTTAAGGAAGAAAACTGATGGGTTTTTATGTTTGATGGGCTTATTTAAGCCCGTCTGCCCATGTTGGGCCAAAATCCGGCTCATAAGTGAAGGGCCCATAGAAGAGGTTATGATATCTGAGCGGTTAAGATATTTGAGCAGTTGCGTTATTTTGAAGTAGCGTTTTAGAAAAGAGAAAACACGTTTTCTCTATTCTACGTTCTCTCTTAGTTTTTCTCCAAAAGAGACGGTACACTCCTCTTCAAGTATAGTATCAGAATTCCTCATCAAATTGCGACAACGGTGTTTAATCTGTGAAAGACAAGGTATGTTCGACTCCATAATGTACCTTATGATTGGTGTAACATGTTTTCTAGGCATGTTTTCCGCATTTGTTTTTCGACATTCGATTGAGTATCGGATCGTTATTTTGGGAATCTATTTCCCAACATTAGTATCAGAGTGATGTTGTTCATGTTTCCCAATTAGTGTTGATGTTTATAAATTTCTTTTGGTTGAAATTTCGTGAAACGCCGCCATTGGTCACTCAAGGACAAAAATCTCAACACCTATACTATTCTCCCCTGTTTTTTGATTTTCCGTAAAACGAAACTCATTTCTGAAAGTGCAGGGTCGTAGTTCTCTTCGAGACGAGAAAAACGACGAGTGGCCCACTGACGAAGGCCGCTAAACGCGCCGCCACACGTGGCCATAAGATCCGGCATTATCAGTGCGTGCGCGGTTCCTAGGCGCATGCAACGCACGTGCGCACGGGGCAAACCACAGGCGCATGCATCGCATGCGCATGGGCATGCGCGGGGCACGAGAGGTGACGTCACTAGTTAGGTTGGTCAAATTGACCCGACCTGTCTCCGTTGACCTATTGACCTGACCCATTGACCCGACCCGGTCATCTGTTGACTGTTGACTGCTCGTTGACCAACATTGACCTGCGTTGACCACCGTTGACCGGCACCAAAAAAAAAAGAAATTTATTATTTTTTTTGTTTGTTGTAGGAACCATGATGCGTTTTGTATGCATGCCTATATTTCCGAGAACAGACAAAGAAAAGGCGAGACTTGTACGGCTAGAAGCAGAATTAGCTAATTATCGGTGGAATGATGATGATGTAGTATCACACGTGTTCAGGGTCAATCATATGATATAAAAAATCATCTTGAATAGTTATCCTATGCCAGATTTTGAGAAGGTATCGGCCCTAATGAACACTCTTCCACCTGAATGGCAAGAAGTGTTAGATCGGCTATGGGAGGTCAACGTGGTCACGGATTGTAGGAGGCTAGCAATAGCTTTTGTAAGAGAGTACTATAGAATTGAGTTAACCAAAACTTCAACCCTTGGGTTGAGTGTCACATGGCGCAAAATGAATGCACCTTGGAGGTGGCATGAGAGCTCTCCAAAGGTTTTTACGTGGTTGACCAATGTGCCTTCAAAATTCTCAGAAAATTTTACTAAGAAATTAGAAGAGACTTTCCTAGTTTATGAGATAAATGAGATTATATGGGTTTAATTATTTATTTTTTCTAAGATTAGTTTAAGATGTTTAAAGTGTTTCTATATTGATATATTTCCTCTGAATATATTACTTAGTGTAAATGACATATTTAATTATTGAAAGTTCAATGTTATCTATCGTTGTAAATTAATATGTTAATTTACAATTCTTTGTGGAAAGTTCAAGAAATTTTTAGTGACTTTATTGAACTTATTTTTGCATGAAAAATTATGTTAATGATAATTTCAAGTTAGGATTTTGGATGATAATTGGAAACATAGTGATCTTTTGATTTTGAAACATTATTTTAAATTATTCATTAATATGATGAGTTTATGCAAAATGGATGCAGAAATGATAGGCATTAATAATTCGTGCATATGTGTATGATATGTTCAGATCCAATGACTTTAGTAACTAAGAGTATAATTGTTGAGTTGAACAAAGAAGAGAAATTGAATGACAAGAATTGTAAAATATTGAATATGAAAATTCAATATGTGCTTGAAAAGCAAGAAGTACTAAAAACTCTTAATCATGTTATGAAAGAACTTGAGGATGCTGTGCGCCACCTTGAGCTAGTAGAGAACCGTCTAAAGGCATTTGAGCGGGAAATAGATATTTGTTGTGCTGGTTCTAGCTCAGAAGGGGCTTCGAGCTCTAAGCGCAAACACATTGATCCGTTCAATGGGTGGAAATGCAAGGGATCAAGTCATTCTTGCAAGAAACCAAAAGTTGACCAACATGAAAGAGGAAAACATCCTTGAATAAATAAACTGTTAAGGGTGAAGTGTTTTAATTGTGACAGAAGGGTCACTATGCTTGCGACTATCGTGAGCTAAAGAAGGTAAACACCCATTGTGCTTTTGAAAACTTTGCTTATGTGTCAAGTTCTGTATTCTTAATTGAATCTAATCCTTTGTGGATTGTAGATTTGGGAGTAATAGACCGTGTAGCGAAGGATAGAGAATCATTCGTGGAATTTCGATGAGTACCGACTGAAACTAAATGGATATATGTAGGAAACTACTCTAGAGTTGAAGTAAAAGGGATTGGCACTTGCTAATTAAACATGCGTGGTTGACGCACTTTATTCCTACATGATGTATTATATGCTCTGGAAATTTGTTGGAATGTGGTGTTTGTTTTATTGTTGGTAAAGCTTGATTTTAGTTTGAACTTCCATAATAGTGGCATGGAATTGTATTTGAATACAAACTTTTATGGTTGTGGTTACTTTGTAGATGGTTTTATTGTATTGAATGTTGACTATGGTAATGTCACTATTTGTTATTCTCTTTTCACATCTTCTACTTTATATGATAATGATGTGAATGTGTAGTATGCTAGACTTGGTTATATTGGCCAACAATGTATGAATAGGCTAGCCAAAGAGGGCTTATTAGACAATATTGAAAAAGTCGATTTGCCCATATATGAGGATTACCTAGCAGGGAAAACAACAAGGAAATCATGTGGAAAAAGTAAAAGAACTAAATTCCCTTTGCAATTAATCCATTTTGATATCTGTGGTCTAATGAATATGAGAGAAAAGCATGTGATTGTTTATTTCATCATATTTATAGATGATAATACTCAATTCGGATATGTCTATTTGATTTCTCATAAATCTGAAGCATTGATTTGTTTCGAAAAGTTTATGAGCTTGGTTGAAAATCAATTAGATGAGAAAATAAAAGTATTGAGATATGATTGAGGTCGAGAATATTTATCTGATGAGTTCAGAAATTTATGTGATGAAAAAGGAATAGAAAGATAATTGTCTATTCCCTATACTTCTCAACAAAATGTTGTCGCAGAAAGAATAAACAAAACCCTACTGAAAATGGTTAGATCCATGATGGCGCATGCTAACTTACCTATCACCTTTTGGAGTGATGCTTTATTAACTGCTATCAATATACTTGACCGTGTACCTTCCAAATCAGTTACTTCCACTCTATATGAGTTATGGACAAGTAGAAAACCAAATTTATGTTTTCTTAAACCGTGGGGTTGTGCTGCCTATACTCATGAGCCATCTCACAAATTTGAGAAATTTGTCTTAGAGGCAAGAAGAGTATTTCATAAGATACTCATAATACTCGAAAGGATATGTGTTTATAAGTGAGTAGGAAAGTTGAAATATAAATGAATTCGAATCACGGGATAGTCACATTCTTAGAGAATGAATTTCTTAAGAATGACGAAACAGGTGATGATTACTTCCTATTTGAAACATTGGATCAAGATAATGAACTTAGTAGAGTTTGTCCAAGTGGGAGTAACATGAGAAGTGATGAATTAAATTCAACTCACTCTCAATTATAACCATATAATGAGACAATATTGTCATTATCTAATCTAAGTGGGAGTATAAGGGGGAATGATGTGCAAAATGTACAATCTCCCATACAGTGAATAAGTCGCAAAAGTATTCCCCGTCGATGTTTTGACTTTGAAGGGGAAACTTTTATAGTTGCTCCACAAGATGAAGATGAGCCAAGAAATGTAAATGAGACTTTAAATTACCCCAGTAAGGAAAAATTGATGCATGCAATGGAAGATGAGATTGAGTCAATGAAGTCAAATCACGTGTGGGAACTGGTTGATCTTCTAAAAGGACGCAAAGCTATTGGGAACAACTGGGTTCTCAAAATAAAGCGTAAAGCTGATTGCTCAATGGAAATGCATAAAGTTCGTCTTGTGGTGAAGGGGTATAATCAACATGAATGAATTGATTATGAGGAAATATTTTCTCTTGTAGTGAGGTTTATCTCGATTCGTATAATTCTGGCAATAGTAACTAGTATGGATCTTGAGTTACATCAAATTGATGTAAAGACTACTTTTATCAATGGAGAATTAGATGAAGAAATATATATATAGAACAATCTATTAGTTTTATTATGAAAGGCCATGAACAAAAGGTATGTCAACTTTTGAGATCAATTTATGACCTTAAGCAATTATCGAGACAATGGTATATACGTTTTCATAATGTTATAATGACATATGATTTTTCAATGATTGATGAAGATCATTATGTATATACCAAAAGATCCAAAGATCAATTTGTGATCATATAATTATATATTGATGATATACTGATTGTTGGAAGTAATATGGAGTTTGTTAATACTGTCAAGAGTTGGTTATCTTCCAACTTTGGAATGAAAGACATGGGTGAGGCTGCATATATTCTTAAAGTTAAGATTTCAAGAGATCGTTCGAAGAGATCTTTATTTCTTTCGCAAGAAAGTTACATAAATAAGGTTCTTGAACGATTTCGTATGCAAGATTGTAAATTCATAGATACTCCTATTGCAAAAATTGAAGGATTGAGCCATAGAATGTGTCCAAAGACTCCACAAGAGAATGAAGAAATGCAACATGTTCCTTATGCTAGTGCTATTAGAAGCTTATTGTACGTTATGATGTGTACAAGACTAACATATGTTTTGCAGTTGGAATGGCGAGTAGATACCAATCTAATCCAGGTCAAGTACATTGGAAAACCGTTAAAAAAATACTGAGGTATCTGAAGGGAGCTATTGATTATATGCTAAGTTACCAAGGAAAGGATCTGTGACTTGAAGGCTATTCAAATACTGATTGGGGAGGACATTTAGACGAAAGGAAATCTACCTCTAGATTTTTTTTCTTACTGAATAATAACGCCATATCTTAGAGCAATAAGAAACAAATGTGTATAGCCTTGTTCATGATGGAAGCTGAGTTCGTGGTATTATCAGCAATAATACAAGAAGGTGTTTGGCTTAAGAGATTTTGGATCATTTATGTGTTATTGAGAATGCTTCAAACTCATTATTGGTTAAATATGACAACCAAGCAGTAATAGCGTACACCAAATATCCAAAATATCATGGCAAGATCAAACATATATATACCAAGTATAATTTTGTCAAATATATGGTTGCACAAAAAGATGTGAACTTACAAAACATATTTATGAAGAAGCCAATACCTAGAGATGTGTTTTGTGGTTATGTGAAATCTCTAGGATTGCGTAGAGGCTGATGTACTAAATATTGTAATTTCCCTAAAGTGTTCACATTTAATGAATTTATGTTTTCATTATTAATGCCTATGAGTATTTGTTGACATTTATGCATCTCAATGCTTAATGCATTATATATAAAATTGAGAAAGTATGTCGGATAAATAAAATATTAGCCCACTCATATGGGTAATCGCCTCTATTCACTATGTGATAAATAGAGATGAGACGGTTTTTAAGCTTATTATCTAGATGATAATCGATAACTCAAGCTTAAAATATATATGTCACCTTAATTGAGTGTTAAGATGAGGACATAATATTTACTATGTTTGAAAGTAAAATAATCCACATATTTTACTTTATCTGTCTATGATGCCTGTGAGTTCTGATGAATTCTGTGAATGAATAGATATGTAAATTTAAGTTAGACATTGGGTATGTCTGAACTATCATCTGTACGGTATTGAAGGTGTAGACATATGCTCCATAGGAAATCAGTTAATATCATAATACGTATTTCATACTACGTATGCATGAGACGACCAATAAGAGTGGCAAAATTTTTTATCTCAACTTTTATGCCATGTAAGACTCTTGAGGAAAAGAATTCCTCAATTAAGTGCCCTTATGACTCTAACTTATTCTCAAGATTTCTATCCAGTGCTTGTTGTCTTAGAATGTTGCCAATGATCATGAATTGATACGATCTAATGGGACATTTATAGAAAAGCAAGTTGAACTGAAATTAAGAGTTTCAAGGAAAGAGGAAGATTGAATTTGAAGAATCGCATTCTAGTTTTGTATTCACTGGTCGACCAATTATGATTGGTTTTAGGATAATCATAATTGCGAATACATTATATCATTGTTTAAAAAGAGATCAAGAGAGATATAAATGTGATCGATCGATCTAGAGTATTGCATACTAAATCTACTCAAAATTGTGATGCCCATTATGAGCTGCTATATATTTCTAACAGATGTATGGTAACGAACTCTCAAAGTATGCTGGTTGCACGGATTATTCACCGGTATGAATGTTGCGGAGAGGTAAAGAGAGATTTGTTTGGCCCACCATGTGCGAGTGGGAGATGATGGGTTTTTATGTTTGATGGGCTTATTTAAGCCCGTCCGCCCATGTTGGGCCAAAACCCAGCTTGTAAGTGAAGGGTCCATGGAGGAGGTTATGATATCTAAGCAGTTAAGATATCTGAGCAATTGCGTTATTTTGAAGTAGCATTTTAGAAAAGAGAAAACATGTTTTCTCTATTCTACATGCTCTCTTAGTTTTTCCCCAAAAGAGACAGTACACTCCTCTTCAAGAATAGTATCAGAATTCCTCATCAAACTGCAACAAGGGTGTTTAATCTATGAAAGACAAGGTATGTTCGACTCCGTAATGTACCTTATGATCGGTGTAACATGTTTTCTAGGCATGTTTTCTGCATTTGTTTTTCGGCATTCGATTGAGTATCGGATCGTTTTTTTGGGAATCTGTTTCCCTACAAAAACAAGAAGTCATCATGCCTTATCAAGAATATGTTGCCTTAGATAGTAAGAAGAGGGGTCAATAGTATGATATTCTAGAATCACAACTTGCTAGAAAGAGGTTATTTAAAAGAGATCAACCGAAGAGAAAAGGACGACACAAGAACCTTTTGGTAGAAGATGAAAGGGACCACCAATAAAAGTGAAACCATAACACCCAGAAGATGTTGCCAATTTTTGCAATTTATCCTGGCAAGTGAAACAAAAACCTTTTGGCAACTAGGATAAAACTTTTCATGATTAGATGAAAAATACCAACTTTTAGATGGGTTAAGAAATCCAAATCGCTGAAAGGAAAAAGGAAAACTAAAGTTGAATTACCTAGGTCATGACTGAAAAAGAAAAACTATCAAATCCATTAATATGAACATGAGAATCCAAGATCACAATAGAGAAAGGATTACACAGCAAGTTCCCTCAACACTTACCAAATAAAAATGAACTAAGAAATTAGTTTGAAATGAATGCAAACAAGGTGACTTAATTCATGAAATGATTTTCAAGCTACGTTCTACTAATAGTTCAGTAGGAGACAAAATGGGTACTTAGGGATTGAAGTAAGATTTGATTCAATAAGATTGTAATGTGACAGTAAAATCTACCAAAGCAAAAAACCCCAATCTCACCTTTTATTTCCTCTAATCCAGATTGCAGATGCATTCTATTAGCTTCCAACATCCTAGAGACGTTCTTGCCAGAATCATAAGCCCTTATGAAATGGTCTTCAATGTCCTTCAATGCTTCCAAAAGATCTCTACCCTTCTCAGGCATGTCAATCACTGTTAAGCCCTTGTGCTCGCCCTGGCCCAAATAGCCGCCACCACTCACCACCTTCACCATTTCAACCGAACCACTATCTTCCTTAGCCTCCCCTCCACTCACAAAATTCTCTTCAACAACCACCACCTTTTTTCTCTTCTTCAACCCCATTCTCTTCAGCTTCTTCCTCTTCTTCTAGCTCTGGAATTCCGTCCTATTCCCTCACAACCCTCAGATCATCCTTAGGGGTCGGCCTATACCCACTCGTGACGTCCGACCTCATGCCATAGAAGGGGCTGAAGAAGTCCAACCCAAAATCCCTCTGAGGAGATGGCATGGGTGGTGGCATTTGCATATAATAGTACTCACAGGCTAGCTCTTTGTCTTTTGCGTTCACTCTCTTCTCAAGCTACCCAAACAAAAATTGAAAACGAACTTACCCATAGGTGAACCAGAAGATATTGTTAGGAGTGCAAAAAGAGAAATAGGACTTACACAAGTTGCATATTATAAAATACTTACCTCTAATACATCAATCATCGAGAGAAGTCAACATCGAGCTTGACTCCGTGGTCGTATTTGGCAATTTTACAATAGATTCACAACGAGAATGAGAACTAACATATGCATTAAAATAAAGAAAGGTATAAATATTCTACAATCATATTTTCTCACCCAACTCAAAGATTTTAAGGTCTTTTAAGTCCTCCTCAATTGAACGTAAAAGTGGCGCAAATTGTAACCAATTTTGAGTACATATAAGAACTTCCACCGTGGTTGGGGTCAAGGAACTACGAAACACATCGAGGACATGACCTCCCATGCTAAATGCCACCTCTGATGCTACAGTCAAGACGGGCACGGCCAAGATATCTCGAGCAACAGTAGAAAGTATAGGATATCTTGATAAATTTCCTTTCCACCAACTTAAGATATCAAATTCAGAGTTATAACGTTCACATGCTTCCTCCAAGTACTTGTCCAAATATGAATTTTTCATCCAAATATTGTTGTTCAGTTTGGCTAAAATAATTTCAGTCATAATATCAGCACCAACCATCGTAGACCTCGACATGCTTACCATCCTTGTGCTCTTTAGCCTCAAGTTGCTTTGAGGGCATACACCCGTGCGATATTGTTCAAAAAATAATGTCAAAGATGTTATCACTTTTTCTTATAAACAAGACTAATCATCCACTTCACATAGTCCCACTTATGTCGCAAGTCAAATACGCAAGCAACGAATAAAGTGAGATTTATGTTGTTCACGTTGCCAAAATACTTACAGAATTTCATTTTCATTCTTTGAGCCATTTCTCGCAAGCTTTGGTCCTCATTTCCACAATATCTCTCAATCATCATATAAATCCCGTACACATCCTTAGCCATATTATTGCTAGTGACATAAGAAGAACCGGAAACTTTTATAGTTGTATCACAGAACAACTTCAGAAAAGGAAGAAAGTAACGTGCAAAATTCCAATCCTCATTAGTGGGCAACCCTTTCCCCCTTGGAAAGCTCTTGGGCATTTTTGCTATTCCGAAGTTCCATATTGCTAAAAGCTCTTTCAAACTTCAAAGATGATTCCAACATTATATATGTCGAGTTCCAATGAGTTTCCACATCCAAACATACAAGACTCTTCGACTCAATATTCTCTAACTTAACAAAACCCTTGAACTTTCTTAGCCTGCTAAGGGAAGATCTCATATAATGTACGACTGAACGTATTCTAGCAATTGAATCGTTTGTCTTTTAACCCCTCTCTAACAATCAAACTTAATATATGGGCATAATGCCTTAAATGGAGTAACTCACCTATTAATAACAGAGAGTTCCAAGAGTTAAGTATCTTTTTCAGGTATTGAACTCCCAAGTCATTCGAGCTAGCATTATCTACAGTAATAGAAAAAACACTTTGAATCCCCCCATCAGTCAAACATTTCTCAATTGATTTTCCTATTATCTCAACAGAATGACCCAATATCTGATAAAAAATTGATATCTTCTTCTACAATTTCCAATCGGCATTAACAAAATGAACAGTCTGACACATATAACTTAAGTTTTGACAAGATATCCATGTGTTAGTTGTTAGACATACTCTAGGAGATGTCTTGGAGAAATATTTCTTCAATTTGCTTCTTTCCTCCATGTATAAATCATAACAATCATGCCTCAATGTGTTACGTGACGGGATTAAGAATTTTGGCTAGATTATATTCACAAATCGACGAAATCCCTCATTCTCTACCAACTTAAAAGGCAACTCACTAAGAATAAATATAATCACTAATTCTTTTCTGCTAGCATCTTGATCAAATTTTCAAGGACCTGATGAATTACCACCCCCAACAACTTGACTCTTGGCATTTTTTTGCCTTTTTCCAACGTCTGCATATGGATATTCCTTACATCTAGCTAGATGATGATGCATTGAGCTAGTCCCTTGACCACTACCACAACCAATAAGGGTGCTATAATATAAACACTCAGCCTTTTCTTGACCAGGAATCTCTTTAAAATATTCCCCCATGGTAGATCTCCTCATTCTATTTGTGACATTAGAACCACCCGTTAAAGACGTATAGCAATCCTTCTATTTATAATACTTAGAGCCTGCAAATTATTATTTCAATAATTTATAGTAATCTAGCATTCAGAAGGCATAAAAAAAATAGTCATGAGTTCATCCTCTGTTGCAAATTACAAGCATTACTATTTCTTTGCAAGACTGAAACACATGGTCAGTTTGTACCTTTGATTCAGCGCAATTTTTCTCCTTTTGCCCTTGGTAATATCATCTCTAAAAATCTTCAAACACCGAGCAACCCTTGAAGATGACTCCACCAAGTGCTTCAAAATGTTTCTTCACAGTTTCTATTATCTTTATAGGCCTGTGAAGACAATGAAGTGGCAAAATACGAAGAAAAGAATAGCTAGCAGAAGTATCACTAGCTATAAAAGTAAAGTTTGTTGAAGTGAGAGCTTCAAAAAAAAATAATAGACAACACAGGTACATCATAAATGAGAGTATAATAACTAAAACATGATCAATGTTGTCTATAAATTTATGTACAAATACATCCTAGTCTGATATTGTGATGCTGCCAAGTGAGGAAATTACATGTTATGTAGAAGGATGCATAAGCTCCCGATACATCTATCATACCGGAGAAAAGAATGTGAAGGAGAAAATGTTTTAAGCATTACATACTGGAGTTGAAACTATAAGTGGGTACAGATTCTTCTCGGCAAAGTAAGTAACTTGATGTGGATTTCCTTTCAGTGGAATATGATAAAAAGTAAATGATCACTGGCATCATAAGTAAGAAGGTTGACTAGCAATTTAGTAAGGAATTGTGACATCACGATTTTTAGGCTCTGTTTTTGATTGAATAAGTTAGGCTTTTTATCGATGCGCCTATAGTTCTTTTCTCTGAGTTGACCACTCACGAGATAACTAGCCTACAGGTGAAGCCGTTAAGGGATTTTAACGTAATAGATTTGAGAATTTGACCAAAAATTGACTACTTGATCGTGATAATTGGCAAGGGTCAATATGACGACGTTATAAGCAATTAGTGATTGGATAGAGGTCGATTCGACGGAAGCACGCAATTGAAGTGTGGGTGATTCCACCTAATTGCAAAATTTATGTCGAGCGGCACTAACCCAATTTTCTATCTGTCCGGTTCCTGGTGCCCGTTTTGAAATCTCAAAATTTTCACGACAACCGAGAGTCGTCAATGTGTTGAAGATGTACAATGTGTTGAAGATTTTCAAAAATTGACTTGAAGATGGGGTATCATCAGTTGAGGATCAGGAAGAAGGACATACCGAAGTCAGCATTTCATACTTAATACGGCCATTATGAGTTCATTGTAATGTCGTTCGGGTTTAACAAACACCCCAGTTGCTTTTATGAATCTGATGAGCCAAATGTTTAAAGAATATCTGGTTCAGTTGGTGATCGTGATCATCCACGATATTCTAGTGTATTTGAGAAGTTTAAGGGAGCGCGAGAGGCATTTGAGAATGGTACTTCAAACCTTGAGAATTCTTGGATTGTACGCTAAGTTTAGCAAAGTACAAGTTTTGGTTGAAGTAGTGATCAACTGGCCAAAACTGACATCAGTGACAGAGATCAGTTGCTTTTTGGGTTTGGCAAGTTACTACAGAAGGTTCGTGGAAGGATTTTCAGCTTTGGCGTCGTCGTTGACTCGACTACTAAAGAAGGAAGAGAAGTTTGTCTAGATAGACAAGTGCGATTGTAGTTTCCAAGAGTTTAAGCAGAAGTTGACTACCGCCACCTGTGCTAACCATTCCATATGCTCCTGGAGGATACAAGATCTATAGTGCTGCGTTGTTTAGAGGACTAGGTTGCATGTTGATGCAAAATGGTAGGGTTGTTGCAAACGCCTCCCATTAGATGAGACCTCATGAGCTAAATTATCCAAGGCATGACTTAGAACTTGTAGCAATCATTTTCACTTTGAAGATTTGGAGACATTATTTGTGTGTAGAAAAATTCCATATCTTGTATCAGATTATACGTCAACACTATTGGTGGTTCAATATGAAGGAGGACATCAGCAAGCATGTCGCCAAGTGTCTGACGTGTTAACAAGTAAAGGCACAACATTGTAAGTCGGGAGGACTTCTATAAACTCTCGAGATTCTCGAGTGGAAATGGGAGCGCATCACAATGAACTTTGTTGTTGACACCTAAATTTTTGGAGTTAATTTTTGCTGAATAAAAAAAAAAAAAAAAAAAAAAATCAAATCACATGGCATATAGTTTAGGCAAGTTTTATATTCCGTTAAGATTTTAGGTAATATACACTCGGATGCGTTTTTGCGCAAAAAGGGGAATTTTTGTTTATCGAATATGCAAAAAATATTGCGTGGGGTGAAATAATATATTCGATAAAATTTTACGCGATCAAAATTGGCAGTAAAATATACCACAAAAATACGATTTTTTGGGGTATAAAAGGAGTTGCGTACGGTCGAGTTGGGGGGGT
This sequence comes from Eucalyptus brandiana, assembly GCA_014182725.1. Lineage (NCBI taxonomy): Eukaryota > Viridiplantae > Streptophyta > Magnoliopsida > Myrtales > Myrtaceae > Eucalyptus > Eucalyptus brandiana. Next base: position 48,405,420 of record CM024675.1, on the reverse strand, counting down.
TCGTTCGTAGAGTAAAAGAAAAAGAACAAAAAAAGACAAAGGTGAAAAGTACAGCAGAAGAGAGAGAGAGCAGAGAGTAGACGTGAGGTGAGAGATTGAGGAAAAAAGGAAAAGAAGTGACGTAAAAAAAAAAAGGAAAAAGCCCCCCCCCACGCGACTGTTCATCTTCCTCGCGGGGGGTGGGTCTCCGCCGGCGCCATCACCGTCCGCTCCCTCCGGCGTCCGACCGCGCCATCCCACGCTTGCCCGTGCCGGCATCCGCTCCGACGATCCACCGCCTCCGAGCAGCAACGCCGCCCCGCCTTAGCCGGTGATTCGCAGCCAGTCCCCCGTCACCTCTGCAGATCCGTCCCCGCCCATCTCGACGAAGACCCGGATCCGACGCCGCCTTTGCTCCACTCCTAATCACGCGCAGATTAGACCCCGACGCCCGAAGGTCGCGCCGAACCAACTCTCCGTCGCCGCCGCTCACTTTCTGCAGCCCCGACGCCCGAAGCTCGCGTCGCCCCGACGCCGCCTCTGTCGTCGCCGATTTGCAGCACCCCAGCTCCCCGATCTGCTGATCCCGAAGCCCCGGTGCCGCGCCGCCGACGTGCCGCCCCTACCTCCCTCGCCGGAACCCTAGCCGACGTGCTCTCCCTCGCCGGACCTCGAACCGGCCAAGCTTTTTTCTTTTTATTTTAAAAAGAAAAAAATTAAATTAGGTATTTCTACTTTACTTTATTAGGCAAGTTTAGGTTTTTTTGTTTTTGTTTATTATTATCTCTTTATATGTTGTTTTCTTTAGTTGAGATATCTATCTATGCATAATTGAAAATTTCAATGTATCACCCAATTCGCAACCGTGTCAAAGTTTTTTATTTCATCTATAAGGCTTTAGATGAAATAATTAATTAAGCGGGAATAAAATTGATGTTTTGATCTTTAAGGCTTAAGATCAAAGTATCGATTTTACTAGCGAAATATTATCCTTTGATCTGAGCGATATGTGATGTCCCTTTTGGGGTAATTTTGAATGAATTTGATTGTTTTTATTTATCTTTGGATATGTTTGAGATAGAATATCACGTGTTTTAGGGTTATTTGCATATTTAGGCAAAGCATTCTATTTATCATGAATTTTCGAAATAAAAATCGGGTTAGATGCATGTTAGAATATTACTTGTTTTAGGGTTTGCATATTTAGAATAGGAATTTTAATTTCGAATTTCATGAAAAATACAAAAAATGTCATAGGTTAAATTAGTTTTATTATTTAGGATAAAATGCATTCTTTTAGGAAAAGGAAAAAATGTCATGTGCACGTCATTAGGGTTAGATTCATTGAAATGCATGTCATTTAATATTTTTGCTAGGCCCATTTAATTAGAAATTACATGTCATTAGGATTAGGTCATCTAGTTAATATCGCATTGCATATTGCATGATTTTCATTAATTAAGTGAAAACGAAAAAATAAATTGTGTGTTAATTAGAAACCATATCTAGGGTTGTTGATGTGGATTTTAATTTAACATTGCAGATGCTTTCGTTGCTTTGAGGTAAGTCCTGCAATTTATTTTCTACTTTACTTGAGTGTTAAATTGGTGGTTTGCGCACCTGCATGAACACATCACATGTTAGGGAATAGATTTAAAATCAATCCAAACCGCTTGCCAAACATTTTTCAAAATAAAAAGAAAGGTACCGAAAGGGCGTTAGAGAAATTTAGCGTAACCAAGTCCCCGTACCCAAATCTCTGGTTCGTAGGAATAAAGTAAATCCCCCGTTACTTTATTTGGGTTTCTAATCGACCCACCAAAAAATAGATTAGTGGCGACTCCTAATTGAAAATCATTTGCATGTTAAGAACTTGAACCTAAAGTCGCGAATTGGTATGGGCTTGGGAGAGCCCGAGTTAAGTCTAGGCTTAACAATCCATTAGCCAAATTTTAGGTGGTTCACACCCCGAAAAATAGGTCGCGACAGCTTGGCGACTCCGCTGGGGAATTGAGTTAAAACACTTAGTGGACTTAGGCCAATTTTCTTTATTTTAAAGAATGTTTTTGTTTGGCAGCAAGGATCCCAGGTACGTCCCTAACATTTAAGGTGTTAAATGTTTTTGCAGATGAGGAGATATAAGGGAGTAGTCTTTGCTAACCCTTGTCTTGCAGGTTGGAGTTGTGGATGAATGTTTTAAATTCAAGTTATTGAAGTGTTGCTCGATTTAAACTATAGTGCATGCTTTGCATTTTTCACTACACTTTTGCACACACAACCCGCCGCCGGACTCCGGGCCGCACTAGGACACATAGGATGGTATTGAGTTGGATACGACTTCGACCGCGAGGCCGCGTAGTAGAGGTTGCCCAACTCAATCCCGAAAGTTTTTCTTGGTGTCAAGAATGTTTACCTTTGCCCGCGAGGCTGCGTCGCATTGGGGTATCATTCTTGACTGAGCCGGAGTTAGGAGGGCTTGGCTTAGTATGCAAGGCTGCAACTAAGTCATCCCACCCTTTTAACTCCACTTTGCTAAGCCGTCTAGATAGAAATCAAACCTCACACTTCATGCGCTTGTCTATGTGATTGCCGTCGTTTTACCTTGGTGAAGTAAGTCTTCTATCCTTATACCACGCAATTTATTTTGTAATGTTTTTGGTCGGTCCATGACAATTTAGGTCAATCATTAATTTAACTTCTTTGTCAATTAGAGATGAAATGAGGAAATTGCCATACAATAAATCATTTGGAAAATAAAAAAAACTTCAGGGAATTTGTTCATGTCTAGAAAATTTGATCTTGCTAAGGTATCCACTTTTCTAGCTCTCTTTAGGAAATCCTCTTCTTGTAAGAACTTTTCATAAAAAAAAAAAAAGGGTTGATAGATCATTGTCATGGATTGATTCGCTATTTGCACCTCATACTTATGCATTTTCATCCATTTAAATTAGGTGATAACGGACCCTCCACGCTCTCCCATTATCACGCGATTAAGAGCAAGAATGGCCGAACAAAGCGAAGTACGTGATCGTGTCTCCGTTATGGAAGGCCAACTCCAACAGATTAGCTGCCTCTATGGAGCTTATAACAGCTCAACTCCAATCCCTCCAAGTGAATCCGGCTCCCGTGCCCACTCTCCCCGAGGTAGTCGTCCCGAAGCCGGCAAACAAGGCACAAACTGGTGAGGATGACATGCCCGGGCTAGAAGATGATCCATTCCCGATCAATGTAGAAAAGGCTAAGCTTGTCAACATCCCTAAGACAGAGCAGGATGAACGCTTCGCGAAAATGGAAGAAAAGCTGAAACAAGCTGCGGGAGTCACGAGTTCACTCCCGTTCGACTTATCCGTATACGAGAAAGTCAAGATGCCAAAGAAATTCAAAATGCCGGATTTTGAGAAATACGATGGTACTTCCTGCCCAAAAGCTCATTTGCAGATGTACCACGTGCGCATGGCCCAATATGTCAAGAACGAGCCTCTCATGATCCAATCATTCCATGCAAGTTTGACTGGGCCTGCATTGAATTGGTATGTTATGAAGAATGTGAACCTTCTCAACACTTGGAATGAAGTGGTGACGCATTTCTCAAGCAATACAAGTTCAACATGGATATTGCACCTTCCCGAGAGGATCTTGAGAGGATGGAGAAAAAGAAGAGCGAGTCGTTCAAAGAGTATGCCGTGAGATGGCGAAATCGGCAGCCCAAATCACCCCGAGCCTACCGACAAGGAGCCGATGAAGTTATTTATCAAAACTCTCCCATCCGAATTCCGTATCCGGATGGCCAGCACATACGTTGAAAGCTTCAATCGGCTTATTTCGTGGGGGAACAAATCGAGATGGGGATAAGGGAAGGATGGTTTCTTGAACCATCAAGTAGAAGATTCTCGCCAAGAAAGATAAAGAGCCCGCTTTGAAGATGTGAATATGGCTTATAGCCAAGAAAGTACCAATCGTGCCCCGACTATCCGGATGAATCAAAGGCAACAAGCCGCCCAAGCAAGAAGACAGTTTACCCCTCTCCCGGGATCTCCGTCCCAAGTGTTGGCAATCCTAAGAAAGAAAGGTTTGCTTACTAATGAGCCGAAGCGTCCTAATCGTGAAAGCATCCGAGGCTACGACCCGATGAAGAAGTGTGATTACCATAGCGGCGAATTGGGGCATTCAAGGCGATGAATGTTTCACTCTCAAGCATAAGATCCAAGACCTCTTGGACACGAAGGCCTTCTCGTTTCAAACTGCTCAGCCGAACGTCCAGAAGAATCCACTACCAGAGCATGAGGGTACGGTCAATGCCATTCTGGATCCTGACGTTGAAGTCGAATCGAGTTACCACTCACTGGAGTTGGTGTCCACCACACATACACCTCGAGACTCACCACCCACTCCTGAAGTTTCAAATGTTGCCCTTATGATGGGAAGGGTGACAATTGGGAATAGTTTTGTTCCTGGTAGTGGCTTTGAAAGAAGGGGTCAAGGCATTCGAAATCCCACTGAAGCCCCTCGAGAGGTCCCATTCTCTTGGATCAAGACATCATGGAAGAGGTGAAGAAAGTTACGGAGGACGAAGACGGGAAAGGCGAGACCCGCCACCGACCACGGGCGAGGAAGGCAAAACCCATTACCCCTAAACATTCACGAGACATTCCCTGGTCCTCCGATAATGATGCGGGATGAAGCGAAATAGTGGACACCCCAGGGCAGCCAAGCGGAAAATTCGACTATCCGGTGAAGTATTCGGCTCCTCCAGTTTCTACATTGATCCCCGCGACATTGTCCCCGGATGGATGGGGTGGCATGGATGATCCGACACCCCCGAGAGACCGAAAACCCCGAAGATGCATTGGAAGGAATCTCTAGTCTCTTCGATGATGTCTTCATAGGGACCATTGACGAAGGACTTCGGGGAGAAGATGGGCTCTAGCCCACAAGAGTAACTCATTTACTTTGCTTTCTTACATTCCCCGTGCGGGAATTTTTATCGCTTTTAGGGCTTGTTTTTTTGATTTCTTCCTTTTCACTTTCTTTTTAGGGCTTGAAAATTGCATTTCCACTCAATAAATGTAATTGATTGATGAATATCAATAAAATTACAAGTTTTATTTTGAGGGCATGATGAGGTACACCAAACCAGCCCGGTGATGATATCCGGCCAACAATAAAAAGAAAATATCATCCATGGAGAAATTCTGAGGCCTGGGCTTCATCATGCTTTCTTGTGTCAAAATGCTTCAAAAAAAAATACTCTTCCAATTGCTTTTTAAAAAATTTTCTTCAAAAAAATCTTTCAAAAAAAAAAGATTCACCCCATTTGTCTTTTTGACCCATCTACATTTTGTTTCAGAGACAGTCTTATAGCGTGCAAAGGTATGAAGAGGATCCAACCCAATTCAGTTCGGGGGCAAATTTGCTCTAAGCGTAGCCGCCCATATGTGGTGAAGAAAGTACTTCCGGAAGTGCCTTGATCCAAGCAGAAATGGGTGGTCGTGAGTTTTCCACTCCAATTAATGCTGATGTTGTCAAGAAATATTATCCATGATAGAATTCGCCATGTCTTGTCTTGAATTACAAATATTTTATGATGAATAATATGCTTCAATCAGCTGAATTGTTCAAATTTGTCATAAATCTTGCATTTTTTTTCTTCCTTGATGAATTGTGTGAGATAAATTGAATGTATCAAATGAGATACTTTGGAATGATGAAAGGCAAGCCTTGTTCCATACACTATCCCACACACTAATCATCGGTGAGTTGTGTGAAGAAATTCCATGCCCACAAGGGAAAAGGGCTATCTCGCGAAGGGTACGTCAACCAAGATGATGAGAGGCATTCTTTGCTCTATCCTAAACACTATAAGTGATCCATTGCTTAACCTTTTTGAGCCCATACACTTATAGATATTCTTTTTAAATTACCCTTGTCAAGAATCACCCCACATTGGGGCAAATGGGAGATAAAATGACAGCATGAGGTGAGGAAAATGAATTGAAATTTTCTTGCTCTCACTTGCATCGATCTTCTAGTCATGCTATTACATTGAATTCATGTGGTAATTTAAGTGCCTTAGGATGACGAAGAGCATTTCTTTCTCTATCCTACATACTTATATCCTTTGCATAGCCCACTTGAGCCTGCAATTTCATTTCTTTTAAACCCAGTTGGTGATCATCCCCCACACTGGGGCAATACAAGAGACAGATGAAAACCTTTGAAAGTTTGAATGTCATTCAAAGTGTAATTGCTTGACACTTGTATAGAAATCAAAATAGAATTAAGGGGCATGAAAAAGCAGTGTGCCTGGTAAAAGCAAGGCCAATGCTCATGAAAAAAAAGTGAAGGAAAAAATGAACAAGAACTAGGGGCATGAAAAAGCGGTGTAAAAGCAAGGCCAATGCCCATAAAAAAAAAAAAAAGAGTCAAGATAGATGACTGTCAATTGCTAGAATTAAATCCCAATGGAGTAATACTCAAAGAGCTCAAATGTTGAGTTCTTACAATCAATGGGGCATTTCATGAAGACAATCCCTGATGGTGAAAAAGAAAACTGGTGGCAATCCCAAGATGATCATCAACTCTCACCCTTAACACATATTTTGAGCCTAATGATCATTTCATTTCTCAACCCATGAACTCAGCCTATGTTACGTCCCTTGTAAAGTCTCTTCTAATTAGGGCACTTGAATTAGCATATGAATTCACATGTCATAAGCATCGCTCGAAGGAGTGTGAGCAAGATTATTTCTTTCTCATTTTGCAGGGTTCTTGACTTGTAAACCCGGAGATGATTAAAAAGTTGTTCTTTCAATAACCTCGACTCGAAAGAGTCCCCTTTGTTAAGCCGTTAACTAAGCCCACATTACGATCCCTTTTAAAGACCTCTCAGATTGTTCAGATCGTACCACTTGCGAGATTGCTCAGACCCTTGTTTGGCATGACGATGGTGAGATAGAGTGATTGACAAAATCTTGCATTAAAGGTCAGGATGAAATTGCCATTTTAATAAGGATGAGAGAAAAAGTCCTTTCAGACCAGAGAATCCCTCATTTGACACATTCATGACACTCATGTGTTCAGAATGGAAATTAGGTGGTGTAAGATTAATGAAAATCATCATGAACCTACATTATATTGATGCATGTTTACAAATGCATGTTGCCTCTCCTACGACCATGTTTTGCAGGAGACGTATCCCTGAAGATAGGAGATGTTACCAGGTAAGTATATCTCTATCTATACCTTGAATATTTGTCATTGTACAGGTATTCCCTTTTAAGCATAACCGACACTCAATTGAGTTATCCCCCAAAGATTTTTACTCCAGATTCAATTTGATTAAGGCGACCGAAGAATGGTTCGGGTCCTTATCAGATGATTTCTGTCGCAAGGTTGGGCGACCGAAGAATGGTTCGGGTCCTAACCAAGCAAAACCTCAATCTAGGCGACCGTAGAATGGTACGGGTCCTAGACAACATTTATTGCTCTAACAGGCGACCGTAGAATGGTACGGGTCCTGGAAAAGCAATTTCCTCATTCAGGCGACCGTAGAATGGTACGGGTCCTGGAAAAATAATTTTCTTCGTTGAGGCGACCGTAGAATGGTACGGGTCCTTGACAACACCTATTCCTTATTCAGGCGACCGTAGAATGGTACGGGTCCTGAAAAATGAATCCTCGTTTAGGCGATCGTAGAATGGTACGGGTCCTAGACAAAACCTTTCTGTCGTACTGGGCGACCGTAGAATGGTACGGGTCCTGGGAAAGCAGTTCCTTACAAAAATTTTCTGTCGTATTGGGCAACCGTAGAATGGTACGGGTCCTGAGAAAGCAGCTCCTTTTTGCCATACTGGGCGACCGTAAAGTGGTACGGGTCCTAGGAAAGCAGCATCTTCACAAAGTCATGTTACTATTCTAGGCGACCGTAAAATGGTACGAGTCCTGGACAGGTAACACTCACTACCTCGAATTACTCTATCCTCCTCAAAGGTAAGTTATTTCGGAGGTAGGTTCATCTATCATTTGCATTAGTATTTTGCATTAAAAAAAAAAAAAGGAATTTATGTTCCAACAAAAAATCATTTCGTTGCATGAGCATGACCAAAATTTAGGTCTCAATTTGTCTTTGAAGGCAACCTCTGCGAGCTCACCTTCAAAGAGGGGCAGCTGTTGACACCTAAATTTTTGGAGTTAATTTTTGCTGAATAAAAAAAAAAAAAAAAAAAAAAAAAAATCAAATCACATGGCATATAGTTTAGGCAAGTTTTATATTCCGTTAAGATTTTAGGTAATATACACTCGGATGCGTTTTTTGCGCAAAAAGGGGAATTTTTGTTTATCGAATATGCAAAAAATATTGCGTGGGGTGAAATAATATATTCGATAAAATTTTACGCGATCAAAATTGGCAGTAAAATATACCACAAAAATACGATTTTTTGGGGTATAAAAGGAGTTGCGTACGGTCGAGTTGGGGGGGTTCGTTCGTAGAGTAAAAAGAAAAGAACAAAAAAAGACAAAGGTGAAAAGTACAGCAGAAGAGAGAGAGAGAGAGAGTAGACGTGAGGTGAGAGATTGAGGAAAAAAGGAAAAGAAGTGACGTAAAAAAAAAAAAAAAAAAGGAAAAAGCCCCCCACGCGATTTGTTCATCTTCCTCGCGGGGGTGGGTCTCCGCCGGCGCCATCACCGTCCGCTCCCTCCGGCGTCCGACCGCGCCATCCCACGCTTGCCCGTGCCGGCATCCGCTCCGACGATCCACCGCCTCCGAGCAGCAACGCCGCCCCGCCTTAGCCGGTGATTCGCAGCCCGTCCCCCGTCACCTCTGCAGATCCGTCCCCGCCCATCTCGACGAAGACCCGGATCCGACGCCGCCTTTGCTCCACTCCTAATCACGCGCAGATTAGACCCCGACGCCCGAAGGTCGCGCCGAACCAACTCTCCGTCGCCGCCGCTCACTTTTCGCAGCCCCGACGCCCGGCTCGCGTCGCCCGACGCCGCCCGCCTGTCGTCGCCGATTTGCAGCACCCGGCTCCCCGATCGCCGATCCCGAAGCCCCGGTGCCGCGCCGCCGACGTGCCGCCCCTACCTCCCTCGCCGGAACCCTAGCCGACGTGCTCTCCCTCGCCGGACCTCTGAACCGGCCAAGCTTTTTTCTTTTTTATTTTAAAAAGAAAAAAATTAAATTAGGTATTTCTACTTTACTTTATTAGGCAAGTTTAGGTTTTTTTGTTTTTGTTTATTATTATCTCTTTATATGTTGTTTTCTTTAGTTGAGATATCTATCTATGCATAATTGAAAATTTCAATGTATCACCCAATTCGCAACCGTGTCAAAGTTTTTATTTCATCTATAAGGCTTTAGATGAAATAATTAATTAAGCGGGAATAAAATTGATGTTTTGATCTTTAAGGCTTAAGATCAAAGTATCGATTTTACTAGCGAAATATTATCCTTTGATCCGAGCGATATGTGATGTCCCTTTTGGGGTAATTTTGAATGAATTTGATTGTTTTTATTTATCTTTGGATATGTTTGAGATAGAATATCACGTGTTTTAGGGTTATTTGCATATTTAGGCAAAGCATTCTATTTATCATGAATTTTCGAAATAAAAATCGGGTTAGATGCATGTTAGAATATTACTTGTTTTAGGGTTTGCATATTTAGAATAGGAATTTTAATTTCGAATTTCATGAAAAATACAAAAAATGTCATAGGTTAAATTAGTTTTATTATTTAGGATAAAATGCATTCTTTTAGGAAAAGGAAAAAATGTCATGTGCACGTCATTAGGGTTAGATTCATTGAAATGCATGTCATTTAATATTTTTGCTAGGCCCATTTAATTAGAAATTACATGTCATTAGGATTAGGTCATCTAGTTAATATCGCATTGCATATTGCATGATTTTCATTAATTAAGTGAAAACGAAAAAATAAATTGTGTGTTAATTAGAAACCATATCTAGGGTTGTTGATGTGGATTTTAATTTAACATTGCAGATGCTTTCGTTGCTTTGAGGTAAGTCCTGCAATTTATTTTCTACTTTACTTGAGTGTTAAATTGGTGGTTTGCGCACTGCATGAACACATCACATGTTAGGGAATAGATTTAAAATCAATCCAAACCGCTTGCCAAACATTTTTCAAAATAAAAAGAAAGGTACCGAAAGGGCGTTAGAGAAATTTAGCGTAACCAAGTCCCCGTACCCAAATCTCGGTTCGTAGGAATAAAGTAAATCCCCCGTTACTTTATTTGGGTTTCTAATCGACCCACCAAAAATAGATTAGTGGCGACTCCTAATTGAAAATCATTTGCATGTTAAGAACTTGAACCTAAAGTCGCGAATTGGTATGGGCTTGGGAGAGCCCGAGTTAAGTCTAGGCTTAACAATCCATTAGCCAAATTTTAGGTGGTTCACACCCCGAAAAATAGGTCGCGACATTTGTGATAGGCTTATCAAGGAGTCAGAGGGGTAATGATTCCATTTGGGTAGTGGTCAATAGACTGACAAAGTCGACTCACTTTATCACTGTACGAACAGACCTTGATTTGGATAGGCATGTAGAGTTGTACATACGTCAGATTGTACGTCTGCATGGACTGCCGGTAACGATTACATGAGACTGAGACTCGAGGTTCATAGCTACCAGTAGAGCATTTAGATGGCTCCTCTCAAAGTATTGTATGACAAAGCGTGCATAATGCCAGTTTGTTGGGATGAGTCAGAGAACGAAAGATCACAGGCCTAGAGTTAGTCCAATAGTTAGTGGATGTAGTTGTAGTCATAAGGGACAGATTAAAGGCCGCACAGAGCCACTAGAAAAGTTATGTTGATAAACGTCAAAGGCCATTGGAATTCCAAGTTGGTAATCACGTCTTTCTGAAGGTGTCAGCAATGAGGGGTACTTCGCGCTTCGACGGGAAGGTAAAGCTGAGTCCGAGGTACGTAGGTCCCTTTAAGATTCCAAAAAGAATCGGGATCCTAGCGTATCCTCTTGCATTGTCGCCGAGGTTGGCGCAAGTGCATGACTTCTTTCACGTGTTGATGTGAAGGACGTATGAACCTGACTCGACCCACGTGCTAAATCTTGAAGAATTAGACATGGACGACAGAGTGTCGTACGTGCAAAGCCTAGTTCAGATTGTGGATCGGAAAAAACATATTTTGTGCACCAAGACGATCCCCTTGGTTGAAAAGGTCTGGCAACAACACGGGACAAAATGAGCAACATGGGAAAGTGAAGATTCGATGAGACAATTGTACCCCCACCTTTTTTTATTATGATTTGTAAAGGTTTAAATTTCAAGGACGAAATTTTTATAAGAGGGGAAGAGTTCTAACATCCCGATTTTCAAGCTCCATTTTCGATTGAATAAGTTGGGTTTTTCATCAACGTGCTTATAGTTCTTTTCTCTGAGTTGGCCACTCATGAGATAACTAGCCTATCAGGTGAAGCCGTTAAGGAATTTTAATGCAATAGATTAGAGAATTCGACCAGAAATCAACGACTCGCCTAGGATAATAAAAAAAAGGGTCAATATGGCATCGTTATAAATGATTAGTGATTAGATATAGGTCGATTCGACAGAAGCACGCAATTGAAGTGTGGATGATTCCACTTGATTGCAAAATTCTCATCGAGTAGCACTAACCAAATTTTATGTCAGTTCGATACCTGGTGCCCATATTTGAAACCTTGAGATTTTCACGACAATCGAGAGTCGCCAATAAGTCAAAGATGTACAATGTGTTGAAGATTTTCAAAAATCGACTTGAGTACAAAGTATCATTAGTTGAGGATCAGGAAGAAGGACATACCGAAGTCAGCGCTTTATACTTGATACGGCCATTATAAGTTCACTGTAATGCCGTTCGAGTTTGACAAATGCCCCAGCTGCTTTTATGGATCTGATGAACTTAATGTTTAAAGAATATCCGGTTTAGTTGGTGATCATGATCATCAACGATATTCTAGTGTATTTGAGAAGTTCAGGGGAGCACGAGAGACATTTGAGAATGGTACTGTAGACCCTGAGAATTCTTGGATTGTACGCTAAGTTTAGCAAAGTGCAAGTTTTGGTTGAAGTAGTGATCAACTAGCCAAGACCGACATCAGTGATAGAGATCAGTTGCTTTTTGGGTTTGGTGGGTTACTACAGAAGGTTCGTGGAAGGATTTTCAGCTTGGCATCGCCATTGACTTGACAACTGAAGAAGGAAGATAAGTTCATGTGAATAGACAAGTGCGATTGTAGTTTCCAAGAGCTTAAGTAGAAGCTGATTACCGCACTTGTGCTGACCATTCCATCTGGTCCCGGAGGATACGAAATCTATAGTGATGCGTCGTTTAGAGGAATGGGTTACGTGTTGATCCAACATGGTAGGGTTGTTGCATACGCCTCCCGTCAGTTGAGACCTCATGAGCTGAATTACCCAACGCATGACTTATAACTCGCAGCAATTATTTTCCCTCTGAAGATTTGGAGACATTATTTGTGTGGAGAAAGATTCCAGATCTTCATTGACTATCAAAGTTTCAAGTATCTATTCTCTTAGAAGGAGTTGAATATGAGACAGTGTCAATGGATGGAATTTTTGAAGGATTACGATTGTGATATCTTGTATCACCCTGGAAAGGCGAACAAGGTCACAGATGCTTTGAGTCGGAAGTCTTCAGCTGCACAGATGATGGTTAAGGAATAGGTTTTACTTGAGAGAGCTCGAGATTCAGTTTTCAAATTTGAGGTAAGCCACCTTTCGAGTCTTAAGGCCACCCTCAGAATTGAGCCAAATGTTCATATCATAATCAAGACGCTCAATTGACAAACTCGAATGTTCAGAAGATTCTGTAAGAGGATACCGATGATTTTCAGATTTCTAAGGATGGAACACTGAGGTTCCGAGGGCGATTATGTGTACCTAAAGCTCATTGTAGTAGTTACAGCATTCATCTTGGTAGTACAAAGATGTATCAAAATATGTGACAACACTATTAGTAGTCTGTTATGAAGGCAGACATCACCAAATAGTCGCCAAGTGTTTGACGTGTCAGCAAGTAAAGGCACAACATTGTAAGCCGAGAGGAATTCTGTAATCTCTCGAGATTCCCAAGTGGAAAAGGGAAAACATCACAACGGACTTTGTGATAAACTTACCAAGGAGTCAAAGGGGTAATGATTCCATTTGGATTGTGGTCAACAAACTAACGAAGTCAACTCACTTTATCACCGTACGAAAGGACCTTGATTTGGATAGGCATGCAGAGTTGTACGTGCGTCAGATTGTACGTATGCATGGAGTGCCGGTAATGATTACATGAGACTGAGACTCGAGGTTCATAGCTACCAGTAGAGCATTTAGATGGCTCCTTTCAAAGCATTGTATGATAGAGTGTACAAAATACCAGTTTATTGGGATGAGTTGGAGAATGAAAGATCACAGGCCTAGAGTTAGTCCAATAGTCAGTGGATATAGTTGTAGTCATAAGGGATAGATTAAAGATCGCACAGAGCCGCTAGAAAAGTTACGCTGATAAACGTCAAAGGCCATTGGAATTCCAACTTGGTGATCACGTCTTTTTGAAGGTGTCAGCAATGAGGGGTACTTCACGCTTCGACAGGAAGGTAAAGCTGAGTCTGAGGTACGTAGGTCCCTTTAAGATTTTGAAAAGAATCGAGATCCTAGTGTATCATCTCGCATTGCCGCCGAGGTTGGTGCAAGTGCATGACGTCTTTCACGTGTCGATGTTAAGGACATATGAGCCTAACCTGACCCATATGCTAAATCTTGAAGAATTAGAAGTGGACAACAAAGTGTCGTACATGGAAAGCCCGGTTCAGATTGTGAATCGGAAAGAACAAATTCTATGCACCAAGACGTTCCCCTTAGTCAAAGTGGTTCGGCAACACCATGGGACAGAATGAGCAACATGGGAAAGTGAAGATTCGATGAGACAACTGTAGCCCCACATTTTTTATTAAGATTTGTAAAGGTTTAAATTTCGAGAACGGAATTTTTATAAGAGGGAAAGAGTTATGACATCCCGATTTGTAGGCTCTGTTTTCAATTGAATAAATTGGGCTTTTCATCGACACGCCTATAGTTTTTTCTCTAAGTTGGCCATTCACAAGATAACTAGCCTATCAGGTGAAGCCATTAAGGGATTTTAACACAATAGATTTAAGAATTCGACTAGAAATCGACTACTCGACCGTGATAATCAACAAGGGCCAATACGATGCCGTTATAAGCAAATAGTGATTGGATATAAGTCGATTCAATGGAAGCACGCAATTGAAGTGTGGGTGATTCCACCTGATTGCAAAATTCGTGTCGAGTGGCACTAACCCAATTTTCTGTCGGTTCGGTACCCGATGCTCGTATTTAAAATCTCGAGATTTTCACGACAACCGAGAGTCGCCAATGTATCGAAGATGTACAATATGGCTCGAAAATAATCGACCACAAGTCAATTGCACTAAACTTCCTAAAAGCTACCCGGTAGGTAGGCCATGCTAAAATCGCATCAGATTGAAATTAACCGCGAATTTGAACTCAATTTCATAAATTGAAAGTTCTAACAAGTCACGATTTATTTTAGGAATGTTGACTCATCCTTCAAAAAGTTTTCGGTGAGCCCAAGATTTTTACGGAAAATCAACTTCGGACCATTTGGAAACGAAAGGAAATTCGGAGGGACTTAATCGAGTGGATGTTTGGTCTCCTTAGCTGTGGAATTTGTATGGGCTTCCTCTGCAGCAATTTGGCCATCAATTCGAGAGATTTGTTAAGGAATTGAATTTTGGATGAATTGGGAAATGAAAGTAAATTCGGATGGGTGAGGGAAATGGCCAATTTTGCTATCTAAAGTTGTTTATTTGGGGATTTATCTTGCAAGAAAGTAATAGGGGGACCAAGCATTAATGTCTAGATATTTTTATTTGACTTTGGCCCCCCTTTATCTCTATCTTCTCAAGCACGCCTCGGCTATCCGCCTCTCCTTTGGCTTCTCTCTCGCATGCCAATTCCCCGACCCCTCTGCTTTTGCTTTTTCTTTTCATTCTTTCCTCCGAAATAGTTCGTCCCTTCGAACCTTACAATCCCACCATCCTCTATCCCTCAACAGAAATCACTGCCCCATCTCCACCGATCTTCCATCGGCTGCCACATCCACGAAGAACCCCCTCCACTGAGTCAACCAACTCCCATCTTCATTAATTCCCTTGCTTGCCGCTCCACCATCCTCAGTCCACCATCCTAAGCTTTGAAGTCAACCCACCAAACTTCCCTTTGCCTCTGCCAAGCCGCAAGCTCCTATACACCTCTCCTCTGAAGCCGCCCCTTGCATCTCCACCGAGTCCAACGCCTACATCAGCCCACGTAGTAGCTCCATTCCACGCCACACCACCCCTACATGTGCTCCAATCAGTCGGCCCATCTTCAGCCCAGCAAGTTGCCATCTTCACGGCCTAGCCCATCCTCAGCCGCCAGCAGCCCACTCAAAGTTAGCCCAACCCAAAGCTACAGCCTAGTCAAGCCGAGCCCCGCAGTTTGCTGTGGGCTTGCAAGGCCTTTTTGGTCCGATCCGGGCTCCCGTTGGCGCTGCCATAATCTCGAGATTCAGCCACTATCGCACCAATGCCGCCATGGACTTACCGGCCCACTAAACCAGTGAGTTTACTCATTAAACTCAGCTTATGGAGTTAATGATGCTTAAGGGTTGATTAGTTTAGGCTAAGTATGGTTTATGTGGTTAGTTAGAATGAATTACCGATTTAATTACTCGTTATTGCATGTTAGGTGGTTAAATCGGCGTAATTAGCAACTAGATAAGTTGTATTATTTATCTAGATAGGTTCAAAAATTTTCTTGGCCCGTTTCGGTATTTAATTAGGCTTTTCTGGCTTAGGTTTCTATTTATAGCATTTAACGGTATTTAATTAATTATTTTTGGTATTTATTTATTTATTATTTTTCGGAAATTATACTGAGATAACTGGTGACCGGAATTTCGTGCTGATTACAATGGTATGCTTGGTTTATTTAATTGAGTGCTGATTTTTGCATATTGAATGGGATTTGTAATCTTGGGTATTTATCCTAAAATTGAGTAATTTCAGTATTTAATTGGAAAATACCGAGCATCAGTTTTTAACGCCGAAAATGTGTTTATGGATTATATAATTAGTGGGATTATTGGAAAGAAAGATATGGCATTTTTGGCTCAGGTCGACCGTGTACCCACACATGATTATTTTATCGGGTATTTTCAATGTGGTGATATGTCAGCTTGTGTGAGCCCCTTTGCACGTCAGCTTGTGAGAGCAGTATACTATATCAGCCTATGAGCTCGATATGTCAGCTTGTGAGAGTAGTATACATTATCAGCTTGTGGGAACACGATATATATATATCAGCTTTTGTGAGCTAAGATTGTTTTATCAGCTTGTGCGAGCACGATCTATATATCTATCAGATTGAGCAAACTACTATCTATCTATATCAGCTTGTATGAGCTAATATCGTTTTATCAGCTTGTGTGAGCAGTGGTGGTATCAATGAGATTGATATATGGTGTTAAATTAATAGATAGTAGTGTTGTTATCAAATTGAGCTGATTAACTGAGCTGATCAATGAATTGAATTGAATTGAGTTGATTGGTTGAGTATATGAACTGTACTGACTTGCAGGAAGGAACTGAGGTGAAATAATTCATCTATCTTATGTGTGCATAGGCACCCTTTAGGCGTATTTCCTTCTTAGTCGGAGTTTAAGGGGTGAACTTGCTAAGACATTGTCTCACCTCGTCGTGGGCTTAACTTTTCAGGTCCCCAATGTGAAGAACCCAGAGCTTGAGGTGAAAGGGTCAGGTTCATGTGTGGCTCAGAAGTTCCTTTTGGAGACAAACCTCCTGTACTTAGACCCTAGGGTCGGCCTCTATTTGTAAACCACATTGTTTATTAAAGCTGGGTTAATTAATATGAAATTTGTTGTCCTGCTTTTCTATCTCACTTTTTTTGTGGTCAAGCGATCAGTAATTCGCTTTTGCATGTGCATTAAATGAATGGGTCGACGACATGTCCTAGGACATCGCAAATTTATCGACCACCGACGAATGGGCATCCGCTCGAGAATCGGGGCGTGACATCCCCGCCTAGAGTGGTATCAAAGCTGGTTGATAGATGGAGTGATAATGTGCGATGGTTCATGGGATAGTTAGCAGGAAAGGCTTTTAATTGTGCTAATGCATGTGATTGATAGCTAATTGGTAGCTTGTTGTGGGGTCACTCAAATTCTAATATGATATTGGAATTGGAAAACATATTTCTCGAAAGATCTTGTAGCATGAGTGACCTAGAGCAGAGAACTCCTTAGAAGAAGTCGATAGGACCTGTAACTCGGGGTAGGACGCCGACGAGGGTTGGTACCCGAGGTAAAGCACAGGCTCAGGCTAGCACGAGTTACAGAGTACCGTCACAGGCCGGTACTAATGTAGCAACACCAGGCGATCCTAGGTTAGACGAGATCCTTCAGGCACTAGTGACCCTTAGGAACTTGTTGGGCCAGCAAGCATAGGACCAAACCGCCACTATTATCGCTGTCACTACTACCGCCAGTGCCGTAACCGTTGTTGCTGCCACACTTGCTAAGGTCCAGCATGGAGATGTAATCTGGAAGCAAGCTGTTGCATCTAAGTTGAGGTTAGAATCCAACAGAGATGGCAATCGATTGGGGAAAAGGCCGATATTGGAAGAAAGGTATTCCACCCCTCCCAACCAAAAGGGCGTGTGTCGTGTCTGTAGGAAAAGACATGGATCCTCCCTGTGTTTTAAAAAGACGGGAGTCTGTTTTAAATGTGGTCAGCAAGGCCACCAGTTTAAGGATTGTCCACGTAGGTAGATGGAACCACAGCAATTGCCGCCGCTATCACTGATGAGACAGACCAGAGGGAATGCACCGCAGAATACATAGTGGGGTATTAGGAACAGGCCTCCGGTGCAAGGAAGAGTGCATGCTGTCACCCGACAGGAGGCATAGAACTCCCCGGATGTGTGCCGAGTTTGTAAAAGAAAGCATGGATCAATCCAGTGTCCTAGTATAACGAGAGCGTGCTATAAATGTGGCCAGCACACCATCAAATGAGGGACTGTCCACGTAGGTCCAGGAGAGCACAAGCACCGCTACTGCAAATAAAGCGCCGCTAGGATGGCAAAAGGGACAGGAATGAACTGAACCATGCACCGATTAGAGGAAAAATGTTTTTGGGGGGATTTTATCATAGTAGCGCAGCAGAGTTTTAGGTTAAGTTTGTAGAACTTCAGTTTGTTGTAATAAAGCTGTAAAAAGAAGAACTGGCTAGAGTTGTACATGAATAATTTGCTTATGTATAACTTGGATGTTATATATGAAAAGAGTTGGCTCATGGAACATCTTGTGGTAATTAACTGCTGTCGTGAAATAATCCAGTTTAAATCGTTAACAAATGAGAGTTTCGAGTTATAGGTAGTCGAGAAGGATCCTCGATCCCTTTTCTTTCATTACTTAAGGCAACCGGTTTCTGGATGTAGGTTGCCAAATTTATTTGGCAATTGTAGTGGATGCAACAGTTGAGGAACCGAATATGGAGAACATAGCCATGGTACAGAAGTTTTCTGAGGTGTTCCTAAAGAATTGCCGGGCCTGCCGCCAGAAAAAGAGATAGAGTTCATGATCGAGTTAGCACCCGAGACAGAGCCAATATCTAAGGCTCCTTACTGGATGTCGTTGTTTGAGTTGAAAGAACTGAAGGTGCAGATGCAGGAGTTGTTGGATAAGGGATTTATACGTCCCAATGCATTACCTTGGAGAGCACTAGTTCTGTTCGTGAAAAAGAAAGATGGTTCGTTACGCCTATGCATCAATTATCGTCAACTTAATTAGGTGACAATCAAGAATAAGTATCCACCGCCGAGGATCGACGACTTGTTTGACCAATTACAAGGGGCGTCGATATTTTCAAACATCAACATGAGGATAGTGTATCATCAGGTGAGGATCAAGAAGAAGGACATACCAAAGTCAGCGTTTCATACTCGATACGGTCATTATGAGTTCACTGTAATGCCTTTCGGTTTGACGAACACCCCAGCTGCTTGTATGGATCTAATGAACCGAGTGTTTAAAGAATATCTGGTTCAGTTGGTGATCGTGATCATCGACAATATTCTAGTGTATTCGAGAAGTTCAGGGGAGCACGAGAGGCATTTAAGAATGGTACTTTAGACCTTGAGAATTCTTGGATTGTACGCTAAGTTTAGCAAAGTGCGGTTTTTGGTTGACTCGCGTAGCGATCCCTGGTCATGTGATTTCAGGCGAAGGAATCTCCGTGGACTCGTCCAAGATTGAAGCAGTGATCAACTAGCCAAGACCGACATTAGTGACAAAGATCGGTTGCTTTTTGGGTTTGGCAGGTTACTACAGAAGGTTCGTGAAAGGAATTTCAGCTTTGGCGTCCCCGTTGACTCAACTGTTGAAGAAGGAAGATAAGTTCGTGTGAACAGACAAGTGCAATTGTAGTTTCCAAGAGCTTAAGCAGAAGCTGACTACCGCACCTATGCTGACCATTTCATCTAGTCTTGGAGGATACGAAATCTATAGTGATGTGTCGCTTAGAGGATTGGATTGCGTGTTAATGAAACATGGTAGGGTTGTTGCATACACCTCCCATCAGTTGAGACCTCATGAGCTGAATTACCCGACGCATGACTAAGAACTCATAGCAATCATTTTCACTCTGAAGATTTTGAGACATTATTTGTGTGGAGAAAGATTCCAGATCCTCATTGACCATTAAAGTCTCAAGTATATATTCTCTCAAAAGGAGCTAAATATGAGACAGCATCAATAGATGGAACTTCTGAAGGACTACGATTGTGATATATTGTATTACCCTGGAAAGGTGAACAAGGTCGCAGACGCTTTGAGTCGAAAGTCTTCAATTGCACAGATGATGGTTAAGGAATAGGTTTTACTCAAGAGAGCTTGAGATTCGATTTTTCAAATTTGAGGTAGGCCACCTTTCAAATCTTAAGGCCACCCTCAGAATTGAGCCAGATGTTCAGATCAGAATCAAGAGGATACCGATTAAAGAAATGTTGATTGTCAGATTTCTGAGAATGGAACACTAAGGTTCCGTGGACGATTGTCTGTACTTGACAATGCAGAGCTTAAGGAGGAGATCTTATCATAAGCTCATCTTAACAGTTACAACATTCATCTTGGCAGTACAAAGATGTGTCAAAATCTACATCAATATTATTGGTGGTCCGGTATGAAGGCGGACATCACCAAGCATGTCGCTAAGTGTCAGACGTGTCAGCAAGTAAAGGCACAACATTGTAAGCCAGGAGGACTTATGTAACCTCTTGAGATTCCTGAGTGGGAAAGGAAGAACATCATAACGGACTTTGTGATACACTTACCAAGGAGTCAGAGGGGTAATGATTCCATTTGGGTTATAGTTGACAGATTGACAAAGTCAACTCACTTTATCGCCGTACAAAAGGACCTTGATTTGGATAGGCATGCAGAGTTGTACGTGCGTCAGATTGTACGTCTACATGGAGTGCCGGTAACGATTACATGAGACCGAGACTCAAGGTTCTTAGCTACCATGTCGCGACCAAATTTTCGAGGTGAACCATCTAGAGTTTGGCTAATGGATTATTAAGCCTAAACTTAACTCGGGCTCTCCCAAGCCCATATCAATTCGCGACTTATGTTCAAATTCTTAACATGCAGATAGATTTTATCTAGGAGTCACCACTAATCTATTTTTGGTGGGTCGATTAGAAACCCAAGTAAAGTAACGAGAGTTTTACTTTACTCCTACGAACCAGAGACAATGGGTACGGGGACTTGGTTACACTAGATTTCTCTAATGCCCTTTTGGCACCATTATTTTATTTTCAAAAATGTTTTTGCAGGCAGCTTAAATTGATTTTTAAATCTATTTCCCTAACATGTGAGGTGATCATACGGGTGCGCAAACTATCAATTTAGCACTCAAGAAAGCAAATAAATAAATTGCAAAACTTACCTCATAGCAACGAAAGCATCTGCAATGTTAAATCATAATTCACATCAACAACCCTAGATATGATTTCTAATTAACACGCAATTTCTTTTTTTCATTTTCACTTAATTAATGAGAATCAAATCCATATGCAATGCAATGTTTCTAATCTAACATGGAATGATATGACATGGTAGTATAGCCTAAGCTATATGACGTGGGTAAAAGAAATGCAATAATTAAATATGTAATCTAAATTAATCTAATGACTTAATTCTAATGACGGGCAATTTCTAATTAAATGAACCTAACAATGATCACTAATGACGTGCATTTCATGAATCTAATTCTATATGACGTGCACATGTTTTTTATTTTCCTATTAAGCATGCAATCTATCATAATATGCAATGACGTGCAAAGAATGCCCTAATTCTAATTTTTTTTCTTTTTCTTTGATGAAATTAGAAATTAAAAATGCCAAATAATTAAACATGCAATTCAAATCTTAAAAAAAAAAACTAACATCCTAACTGAACGCATTTTATTTTATTTTTTTTTGGGATTTTTATTTAAGGAATTCGAAATAAATAAATTTCTTGTTCTAAACATGCAAAATAACCCTAAAACAAGTAAAATTCTAACATGAACCTAATCTAACTCAAATATATATTTTTGGGTTTTTCTTTTACGGGAGCAATCAAATAGAGGCATTAAGAAAGCACGGCACCAAATCAAGCAAGATATCATCCATGTCCATATAATTTTGGGAAATAAATTGACAAATCGTATCTTGCGTATGAGATCGGATTGGCTAATTTTAAAATAAAATCACGAATCGTATCTCGAGTGTGAGATCAGATTGGTGATTTTTCCATACGATTGCGGGTCGTATTTCAAGCATGAAATCGGACCGTCAATCATATGTACGTTGCGAAATTAGGAAGATTTTCCAATTTATAAGGCTACTCAAGATATCTCTTGGATATGGCTATATCAATCAACATTCAAAGAAAGATTGCGATATTGCGAATTAGGCAGTGTCATGTATGAGAATCATATTAATCAAGAGTCTTACCTAATTCACAATGTCACACGGGTGACGTTTCCAAATTTTCGGATGGATGATGGGTCACGGAATCATGGTGAGGAAGACCGACGATCCGTAGCATGCACAGTCGCTCGGTAATTGTCGGACGTGCTCCACGAGACCGAGTACTTTGGAATTTTATCCAAGAACTTCAGCTTATCTACTGGCGATGTAATGCTCTTGGACTTCTTTATTTTAATCTTCAATCCACCACTTGACTTTTGTCTTCTTCTCTTCTACCAACTCTCGACCATTTGATGGTGCCACTGTGTGGGATGGATGCTTTGATGTTCACCAGAGAAGACAAAGAGCTTGCTTGCCGTAAGAGAGATCCTCAACAAACCTGCAAAACTGAATCAAATCCCAATGGGAAGGACTGATAGGTGATCGTGGGATCGTTAGAAATTGAAGAATAGCTCTCGGAAAAGTGTCGGCTTCTTGCTGGGATTGTCTAGAATAGACACGTCGGAGATGCAGGAGTGCGCTGGGACTCCTTTAAGGTTTGCTAGATTCGCTGGTCGTCTTGGCTGAGTAGCTCTGTGTGGCAGGTCCAGCAGTAACTGGTCGTCACTGAAAGCTTGGCAACCGTGCAAGAAGGTAGCAGCGAATCACCAAGGGCTTGCGGTGCAGCAGGGACGTTTCTTTCAATGTTGGGCATTGATAATTGCAAGAACAAACATGGGGCACGGCATTGTTCTCCCTAAAATTGCCGACGATGGTCGGGCATTGATAATTGCAAGAACAAACGTGGGGCACGGCAGCTCAGTGTTGGCCTGCAATGAAAAAGCAAAGGAACTCTCTCTTCCCCTCTCATGTGTGTCTCTCAATGTGTTCTCAATGTGGCCGTGTATGGAATTGTGTGCCCCCCCCATAAAAAACCCTACGCAAATTAATCTATTTATAGGCCGCGAATTAGGGTTTTTAATCTTTCCAAATCGGTATCCATAA
Source organism: Eucalyptus brandiana (assembly GCA_014182725.1). NCBI lineage: Eukaryota > Viridiplantae > Streptophyta > Magnoliopsida > Myrtales > Myrtaceae > Eucalyptus > Eucalyptus brandiana. The sequence continues at coordinate 48,382,345 of CM024675.1, read as the reverse complement.
AAATTCTTTTTCAAATGCAATATTCATTTTGCCGAATGTAATATTCGTTTTTCCACTTGCTCCATCTGAAAAATTCCATCATATCTCAGAAAATTTCAAATTCTTATTTTCACAAGATAATTTCCAATCATAAATAAATAAATAAATAAAAGCCTGGGCCAATTTGCTTGCTTCGTGGGCTTAGTTTGGCCTGTCAATTTAAAGCTTAGAACCACTAATTCAAACCCATCCGCCACCGGTCAATAAATGCAAAAAATGCAAATGCACATAAATCTATATGTTATGCAATTAATTAATTAACTAATATTTTTCTAGGGGTTAAAATTAATCCCTAATTTTTTAATGCGATAAATAAATAAATGGGTCGTCAAAATTTAGGTTTCAACATACCAATAAAGCATTTAGATGGCTCCTTTCAAAGCGTTGTATGGCAGAGCGTGTAGAATGCTAGTTTGTTGGGATGAGTCGGGGAATGAAAGATCACAGGCCTAGAGTTAGTCCAACAGTTAGTAGATGCAGTTGCAGTCAAAAGGGACAGATTAAAGACCGCATAGAGCCACCAGAAAAGTTACGTTGATAAACGTCGAAGGCCGTTGGAATTCCAAGTTGATGATCACGTCTTTCTGAAGGTGTCATCAATGAGGGGTACTTCGCGCTTTGGCAAGAAGGTAAAGTTGAGTCCGAGGTACATAGGTCCCTTTAAGGTTCTAAAAAGAATTGAGATCCTAGAGTATTGTCTTGCATTGCTGTGAAGGTTGGCGCTAGTGCATGACGTCTTTCACGTGTCGATGTTGAGGACGTATGAGCCTGACTCGATCCACGTGCTAAATCTTAAAGAATTAGACGTGGACGACAGAGTGTTGTACGTGGAAAGCCTGGTTTAGATTGTGGATCAGAAAGAACAAATTCGACGAACCAAGACGGTCCCCTTGGTCAAAGTGGTCCGGCAACACCACGGGACAGAAGGGGCAACATGGGAAAGTGAAGATTTGATGAGACAACTGTAGCCCCACATTTTTTATAAAGATTTGTAAATGTTTAAATTTCGAGGACGAAATTTTTATAAGAGAGGAAGAGTTGTGACATCCCAATTTTCAGGCTCTGTTTTTGATTGAATAAATTAGGCTTTTCATCGACACGCCTATAGTTTTTTTCTCTAAGTTGGCCACTTACAAGATAACTAAACTATCAGGTGAAGCTGTTAAGAGATTTTAACGCAATAGATTTATGAATTCGACCAGAAATTGACTACTCGACCATGAGAATCGACAAGGGTCAATACGACACTATTATAAGTAATTAGTGATTAGATATAGGTCGATTAGACGGAAGCACGCAATTGAAGTGTGAGTGATTTCAAAATTCACGTTGAGCGGCACTAACCCAATTTCCTGTCAGTTCAGTACCCGATGCCCGTATTTGAAATCTCGAGATTTTCACGACAACCAAGAGTCGCCAATGTGTCTAAAATGTAAAATGAGGCTCGAAAATAATCGACCATGGGTCAATTGCACTAAAAATTCCTAAAAGCTACCCGGTAGGTTAGGTCATGCTAAAATCACAATAGATTGAAATTAACCGTGAATTTGAATTCGATTTCCGAAATTAAAAGTTCTATCATGTCACCATTTATTTTAGGAACGTCGACTCATCCTCTGAAGAATTTTCGGTGAGCCCGAGATTTTTACGGAAAATCAACTTCAGACAATTTCGAAACGAAAGGAAATTTGGAGGGACCAAATCGAGTGGATGTTTAGCCTCCTTAGTGAGCTATTCAGTGAAGGGAAATTGTGGAATTTGTGTGGGCTTCCTCCGCAGCAATTCGGCCATCAATTCGAGAGATTTGTTAAGGAATTGAATTTCGGATGAATCGGGAAATGAAAGTAAATTCGGATGGGTGAGGGAAATGGCCAATTTTGTTGTCCAAAGTTGTTTGTTTGGGGATTTATCTTGCAAGAAAGTAATAGGGGGACCAAGCATTAATGTCTAGATATTTTTATTTGACTTTGGCCCTCCGTTTTCTCTATCTTCTCGAGCATGCCTCGGCTGTCCCCCTCTCCTTTGGCTTCTCTCTCGCATGCCAATTCCCCGACCCCTCTGCTTTTGCTTTTTCTTTTCATTCTTTCCTCCGAAGTAGCTCCTCCCTTCGAACCCTATAGTCCCACCATCCTCTGTCCCTCAATCGAATCACCGCCCCATCTCCACCGATCTTCCGTCTGCTGCCATGTCCACGAAGAACCCCCTCCACTAAGTCAACTCCAGCGTTCCATCTTCACCAATTCCCTCGCTTGCTGCTCCACCATACTCAGTCCACCATCCCAGGCGTTGAAGTCAACCCACCAAACTTCCCTCTACCTCTGCCAAGCTGCCAGCTCCCTTGCACCTCTCCACAGAAGCAACCCCTTGCATCTCCATCGAGTCCAATGCCTACAGCAGCCCACGCAGTAGCTCCATTCCACGCAATACCGACCCTGCCCATGCTCTAATCAGTCGGCCCATCTTCAGCCCAGCAAGTTGTCATCTTCACCACCCAGCCCATCCTCAGACGCCAGCAGCCCACTTGAAGTCAGCCCAACCCACAGCTCCAGCCTAGTCAAGCCAAGCCCAGCAGTTTCGCTGTGGGCTTGCACGGCCTCTTTGGCCCGATTCGAGCTCTCGTGAGAGCCACTATAAGCTCGAGTTTCGGTCGCTGTCATGCCGCTATCGTCGTGGATTCACTGGCTCGCTAAATCGGTGAGTTTACTCACTAAATTCTGCTTAGTGAGTTAATAATGCTTAAGGGTTTATTAGTTTAGGCTAAGTATGATTTATGTGGTTAGTTAAAATGGATTACCGATTTAATTACTTATTATTGCATGTTAGGTCATTAGATCAGCGTAATTAGCAACTAGATAGGTTGTATTATTTATCTAGATAGGTTTGAAAATTTTTGGGCCCATTTTGGTATTTAATTAGGCTTTTTCGGCCTAGGTTTCTATTTATAGCACTTAATTTTATTTAATTAATTATTTTTGCTATATATTTATTTATTATTTTTCGAAAATTATACCGAGATAGCCGGTGATCGGAATTTTGTGCTGATTGCAATGGTATGCTTGGTTTATTTAATTAAGTGTTAATTTTTGCAAATTGATTGGGATTTGTAATTTTGGGTATTTATCCCAAAATTGAGTAATTTCGGTATTTAATTGGAAAATATTGGGCGTTAGTTTTTAACGCCGAAAATGTCTCAGGCCGATCGTGTACCCACACACGTATATATATATATATATCAGCTTGTGTGAGCTAAGATCGTTTTATCAGCTTGTGCGAGCACGATCTATATATTTATCAGCTTGAGCAAGCTACTATCTATCTATATCAGCTTGTGTAAGCTAAGATCGTTTTATCAGCTTGTGCAAGCACGATCTATATATTTATCAGCTTGAGGGAGCTATTTTCTATCTATATCAGCTTAAGCGAGCTATTATCTGTCTATATTAGCTTGAGCGAGCTATGACCATATATTGTAGCTTGTGTGAGCAGTGGTGGTATCAATGAGATTGATATATGGTGTTGAATTGATAGATAGTATTGTTGGTATCAAATTACGCCGATTAACTGAGCTGATGGATGAATTGAATTGAATTGAATTGATTGCTTCAGTATATGAACTATACTGACTTGCAGGAAGGAACTGAAGCGACATAAGTCCTATATCTTGTGTGTGCATAGGCACCCTTTAGGTGTATTTCATTCCTAGTCAAAGTTTATGGGGTGAACTTGCTGAGACATTGTCTCACCCCGTCGTGGGCTTAACTTTTCAGGTCCCTAGTGTGAGGAACCCAAAGCTTGAGGCGAAAGGGTCAAGTTCATGTGTAGCTCAAAAGTTCTTTTTGGAGATAGACCTCTTGTACTTAGACCCTAGAGTCGGCCTCTGTTTGTAAACCACATTGTTTATAAAAGCTGGGTCGATTAATTTAAAATTTGTTGTCCTACTTTTCTGTCCCACGTTTGTTGTGGTCAGGGGATTAGTAATTCACTTCCGCATGTGCATCAAAATGAATGGGTCAGCGACACGTCCTTGGACGTCGCAAATTTATCGACCACCGAGGGATGGGCATGCGCTCGAGAATCGAGGCGTGACATCCTCGCCTAGAGTGTTATCAAAGCTGGTTGATAGTTGGAGTGATAAGGTGCAGTGGTTCATGGGATAGTTAGCAGGAAATGCTTTTAATTATGCCGATGCATATGATTGATAGCTGATTGGTAACTTGTTGTGGGGTCACTCAAATTCTAATCTAGTATTGGAATTGAAAAATAGGTTTCTCTAAAGATCTTGTAGCATGAGTGACCAGGAGTGGAGAACTTCTAGGAAGAGGTCGATAGGACCTGTAAGTCGGGGTAGGACGCCGACGAAGGTCGGTACCCAAGGTAGAGCGCAGGCTCAGGCCAACGTGAGTGAAAGAGTACTGCCGCAAGCCAGTACTAGTGTAGCAGCACCAAGAGATCCTACGTTCGACGGGATCCTTCAAGCGCTAATGACCATTGCGAACTTATTGGGCCAGCAAACACATGACCAAACCGCCGCTATTACCGTTATCACTGTTGCCGCCAGTGCCATAACCGATGTTGTTACCGCACTTGCTGAGGTCCAACATAGAGATGTGATCTGGAAGCGAGCCATTACATCTAAGTCGAGGTTAGAATCCAACAAAGATGGCAATCGATTAGGGAAAAGGCCGATGTCAAAAGAAAGATATTCTACCCCTCCCAACCAAAAGGACCAAAGATGGTTCGTACACCTATGCATCAATTATCGTCAACTCAATCAGGTGATGATCAAGAATAAGTATCCACCGCTGAAGATTGATGACTTGTTTGACCGGTTACAAGGGGCGTCGATATTTTCAAAAATCGACTTGAGGACAAGGTACCATCAGTTGAGGATCAAGAAGAGGACATACCAAAGTTAGGGTTTCATACACAATACGGCCATTATGAGTTCACTACAATGCCATTCGGTTTGATGAACGCCCTAGCTGCTTTTATGGATCTGATGAACCGAGTGTTTAAAGAAAATCTAGTTCAATTGGTGATTGTGATCAGCGACAATATTCTAGTGTATTCGAGAAGTTCAGGGGAGCACGAGAGGCATTTGAGAATGGTACTTTAGACCTTGAGAAATCTTGGATTGTACGCTAAGTTTAGCATAATGCGAGTTTTGGTTGACTCGTGTAGCATTCCTAGGTCACGTGATTTCGGGAAAACGAATCTCCGTGGACCCATCCAAGATTAAAGCAGTGATCAACTAATCAAGACCAACATCAGTGACAGAGATCAGTTGCTTTTTGGGTTTGGCAAGTTACTATAGAAGGTTCGTGAAAGGATTTTCAGCTTCGGGGTCCCCGTTGACTCACTACTGAATAAGGAAGAGAAGTTCGTGTGAACAGACAACTGCGATTATAGTTTCCAAGAGCTTAAACAGAAGCTAACTACCACATATGTGCTGACCATTCCATATGGTCCTGAATGATACTAGATCTATAGTATTACGCTGTTTAGAGAACTGGGTTGCGTGTTGATGAAATATGGTAGGGTTGTTGTATACGCCTCCCATCAATTGAGACCTCATGAGCTGAATTATCCAACGCATAACTTAGAACTCACAGCAATCATTTTCACTCTGAAGATTTGGAGACATTATTTGTGTGGAGAAAGATTTCAGATCTTCACTAACCATCAAAGTCTCAAGTATCTATTCTCTCAGAATGGGTTGAATATAAGACATCGTTACTGGATGGAACTTCTAAAGGACTACGATTGTGATATCTTGTATCACTTTGGAAAGGCGGACAAGGTCGCAGACACTTTGAATTAGAAGTCTTCAGTTGCACAGATGATGATTAAGGAATGGGTTTTACTCGAGAGAGCTTGAGATTCAATTTTCAAATTTGAGGTAGGCCACATTTCGAATCTTATGGCCACCCTCAACATTGAGCTGGATGTTCAGATCAGAATCAAGATGCTTCAATTGACAAATGCCGATGTTCAAAAGATTCTACAAGAGGATACCAATAAAAGAAATACTGATTTTCAAATTTTTGAGGATGGAACACAGAGTTTCCAAGGACAATTGTGTGTACCTAGCGATGCAAAGCTTAAATAGGAGATCGTATCAAAAACTCATCATAGCAGTTACAACATTCATCTTAGCAGTACGAAGATGTATCAGAATCTGTGTCAACACTATTGGTGGTCTTGTATGAAGGCGGACATCGCCAAGTATGTCGCCAAGTGTCTGACGTGTCAACAAGTAAACGCACAACATCGGAAGCCGGGAGGACTTTTATAACCTCTCGAGATTCCTGAGTGGAAATGGGAGCACATCACAACGGACTTTATGACAGGCTTACCAAGGAGTCAGAGGGGTGATGATTTCATTTGGGTAGTGGTTGATGGACTAACAAAGTCGACTCACTTTATCATTGTACAAAAAGACCTTGATTTAGATAGGCATGTAGAGTTGTACATGCGTCAAATTGTACGTCTACATGGAGTACTGGTAACGATTACATTAGATCGAGACTCGATGTTCATGGCTACTAGCAGAGCATTTAGATGACTCCTTTCAAAGCGTTGTATGGCAAAGCATGCAAAACGCCAGTTTGTTGGGATGAGGTCGTAGAACGAAAATATCACAACCCCAAAGTTAGTTCAGTAGTTAGTGGATGCAGTTGTAGCCATTAGGGACAAATTAAAGACCACACAGAGCTGCCAAAAAAGTTATGCTCATAAGCATCGAAGGCCATTGGGATTCAAAGTTGGTGATCACATCTTTCTAAAGGTGTGACCAATGAGGGGTACTTCACGCTTCAGCAAGAAGGAAAAGATGAGTCCAAGGTACGTAGGTCTTTTGAGATTCTAAAAAGAATTGGGATCCTAGTGTATCATCTTGCATTGCCGCCATGGTTGACACAATCGCATGACGTCTTTCGCATGTCGATGTTGAGGACGTATGAGCCTGACCCGACCCACGTGCTAAATCTTGAAGAATTAGACATGGACGACAGAGTGTCGTACGTGGAAAGCCTGGTTTATATTGTGGATCAGAAAGAACAGATTCTGTGCACCAAGACGGTCCCCTTGGTCAAAGTGGTCTGGCAACACCACGGGACAGAATGACCAACATGGGAAAGTAAAGATTCGATGAAATAATTGTATCCCCACATTTTTTATTAAGATTTGTGAAGATTTAAATTTTAAGGATGAAATTTTTTTAAGAGGGGAAGAGTTGTGACATCTCGATTTTCAAACTTTTTTTTCGATTGAATAAGTTAGGCTTTTCATCAACGTGCCTATAGTTATTTTCTCTGAGTGGGCCACTCACGAGATAACTAGCCTATCAGGTGAAGCCGTTAAGGGATTTTAACGCAATAGATTTGAGAATTCGACCAGAAATCGACTATTCAACCGTAATAATTGACAAGGGTCAATACGGCGTCATTATAAGTGATTAGCAATTGGATATAGGTCGATTCAACGGAAGCCCGTAATTGAAGTGTGGGTGATTCCACCTGATCGAAAAATTCGCGTCAAGCGGGACTAACCCAATTTTCTATCAGTTCAGTATCTGGTGCTTATATTTGAAATCTCGAGATTTTCACAATAATCGAGAGTCGTCCATATGTTGAAGATGTACAATATGCCTTGAAAATAATCGACCACGGGTCAATTGTACTAAAAATTCCTAAAAACTACCCAGTATGTTAGGTCACGCTAAAATCACGCCAAATTGAAATTAACTGCGAATTTGAATCCTATTTCAAAAATTAAAAGTTCTGACATGTCACGATTTCTTTTAGGAACGTTGACTCATCCTTCGAAGAATTTTTGACGAGCCCGAGATATTTTCAAAAAATCAACTTCGGATGATTCGAAAACGAAAGGAAATTCGGAGGGACCAAATCAAGTGGATGTTTGGCCTCCTTAGTGAGCTACTCGGTGAAGGGAAATTGTGAAATTTGTGTGGGCTTCCCCCATAGCAATTTAGCCGTCAATTGAAGAGATTTGTTAAGGAATTGAATTTCAGATGAATCGGAAAATGAAAGTAAATTCGGATGGGTGAGGGAAATGGCCAATTTTGCTGTCTAAAGTTGTTTTTTTGTGGATTTGTCTTGCAAGAAGGTAATAGGGGGACCAAGCATCAATGTCTAGATATTTTTATTTGAATTTGGCCCCCTTTTTCTCCATCTTCTCGAGCACGCCTCGGCTGTCCCCCTCTCCTTTGGCTTCTCTCTCGCACGCCAATTCCCCGACCCCTCTGCTTTTGCTTTTTCTTTTCATTCTTTCCTCCGAAGCAACTCCTCCGTTTGAACCCTACAGTCCCGCCATCCTCTATCCCTCAACCGAAATCACCACCCCATCTCCACCGATCTTCCATCTGCTGCCACGTCCACGAAGAACCCCCTCCACTGAGTCAACTCTAGCGTTCCAACGAAGCCCGAAGTTGACTCGCAAGCCAGCTCCCATCTTCACCGATTCCCTCACTCGCTGCTCCACCATCCTCAGTCCATCATCCTAGGCTTTGAAGTCAACCCACCAAACTTCCGTCCACCTCTGCCAAGTCGCCAACTCCCTTGCACGTGTCCACCGAAGCAGCCCTTGCATCTCCATCGAGTCCAATGCCTGCAACAGCCCACACAGTAGCTCCATTCAACACGACAGCGCCCCTGCCTATGCTCCAATCAATCAGCCTATCTTTCAGCCTAGTAAGTTGCTGTCTTCATGGCCCAGCCCATCCCGCAGCTGCAGCCTAGTCAAGCCAAGCCCAACAGTTTTGCTGTGGGCTTGCAAGGCCTTTTCGGCTTGGTTCAAGCTCCCGTTGGCACCACAATAAGCTCAAGTTTCGGCTGCCGTCGCGTCGCCATCACTGTGGACTCACCAGACCGCTAAACCTATGAGTTTACTTACTAAACTCTGTTTAGAGAGTTAATGATGCTTAAAGGTTGATTAGTTTAAGCTAAGTATAGTTTATGTGGTTAGTTAGAATGGATTAGCGATTTAATTACTCGTTATTGCATGTTAGGTGGTTAGATCGGCGTAATTAGCAACTAGATAGGTTGTATTATTTATCTAGATAGGTTCAGAAATTTTCCAAGCCTGTTTCGGTATTTAATTTGGCTTGTCCAACCTAAGTTTGTATTTATAGCATTTAATGGTATTTAATTATTTTTTTGTATTTATTTTATTATTTATTATTTTCCGAAAATTATACCAGGATAGCCAATGACTGAAACATGCTAATTGTAATGGTATGCTTAGTTTATTTAATTGAGTACTGATTTGTGCAAATTGATTGGGATTTGTAATTTTGGGTGTTTATCCCAAAATTGAGTAATTTCGGTATTTAATTGGGAAATATTTGGCATTAGTTTTTAACGTTGAAATGGTCTTTGTGGACTATATAATTAGTGGGATTTTTGAAAAGAAAGATATGGCATTTTTTGCTCAAGCCGACTGTGTACCCACACACGATTATTTTATCGGATATTTTCAAGTGGTGATATGTCAGCTTGTGTGAGCCCCTTTGCACGTTAGCTTGTGAGAGCAGTATATTATATCAGCCTATGAGCTCAATATGTCAGCATGTGTGAGCAGTATACCTAATTATCTTGTGTGAGCTAAGATCGTTTTATCAGCTTGTGCAAGCATGATCTATATATCTATCAGCTTGAGCGAGCTACTATCTTTCTATCTATATTAGCTTGTGTGAGCTAAGATCATTTTATCAACTTGTGCGAGGACAATCTATATATCAGCTTGAGCGAGCTATGACCATATATTGCAACTTGTGTGAACAGTGGTGGTATCAATGAGATTGATATATGTTGTTGAATTGATAGATAGTACTGTTGGTATCAAATTGAGCTGATTAATTGAGCTGATCGATGAATTAAATTGAATTGAGTTGATTGGTTGAGTATATGAACTGTACTGACTTGCAGGAAAGAACTGAGGCGAGGAAAGTCCTCTATCTTGTATGTGCATAGGCACCCTTTAGGCGTATTTCCTTTCTAATTGGAGTTTAGGGGGTGAATTTGCTGAGACATTGTCTCACCCCGTCATGGGCTTAACTTTTCAAGTCCCTAGTGTGAAGAACCTAGAGCTTGAGGCGGAAGGGTTAGGAGCATGTGTGACTCAGAAGTTCTTTTTGGAGGTAGACCTCTTGTACTTAAACCCTAGAGTCAGCCTCTGTTTGAAATTTGTTGTCCTACTTTTCTATCCCGCGTTTGTTGTGGTCAAGGGATTAGTAATTCGCTTCCGCATGTGCATTAAAATGAATGGGTCAGCGACACATTCTAGGACATTGCAAATTTATCGACCACTGAGGAATGGGCACACGCTCGAGGATCAGGGCGTGACAGGATTACCTTTGTACTGGCCAATAGTTGTCATAGCTTGAATTAGATGGCAGTTGACAAATTTTTAGAACACCCTGGAACGTCGAAACATTTTAAAAGTAAAAAAAAGGAAGAGATTCATAACTTGATATTGCACATAATCAACTTGCAAAATGCTATGCACTAACCTGTGAGGTTACATATATGAGCCCATGATTACAGTTTACATTATGGAAAACAATGAAAGCGACAATTGATCTATCACATAACTGCATAAAAGTTAGCACAGTTAGATGCTCCAAACAAAATAAAAACTTGAAGATGAAACCTATGATGAGCCACCTTACAGCAATAACTATAAGAATATTCTTAATTTGTTGCATCAGAGGAAGAGAAGCCTCCAGACTTCATCCATAAAAGATGAAACAAAAAAAGTAATAGACCTATCAAATAGTTTACTCTTATGAAAAAAATCCCTCAATGTTGGAAGACAAAATGATGGAAGGAAAATTTACTTGGACAACCTAAAGTGCTAGCTTATGCTAGTCCAAAGTAGCAATTATTCATCTTTGATAGAACTCATTAACATGAAATAGTAGACCAAATTCAAGCTAATTTCTCTAGTATGCACATACACACAAGGTTACAGACGAGATAAATTGCATCAGTAAAGAAAATAATTAGCCAATTCCATAAGGAGACAGTTCATCTCTAGTAACTTGCAAAGATCTAAGTAGAACGAACATTCAAAAGGGAAAATAATATTACCACAACTTAGTTTTCCTGGAGACGGCAAACAATCACCCTGTCTCAACCCAACACTTAAAATTTGTAGACTTATCTATAAACCCACACTTACATCTGTAAATTTCTGTCAAACTTCAAGAAGTACAGAGTAATCAATCAAAGAATGCAACTCACAGAGACGCCAAAAATGGCCTTCTAAACTTCCAATTCCTATTTTCACGAGTAGATATTGTTCCCACCATATGCCAAACTTACAAAGAGAGAATTCGAAAACCAATAAGAAAAGCAAAGAAAACGAAGACCCAGAACCACGAACTCCAACAAGGGAAGAACCCAAGCGCGAAAAAGGCCATAGCTTAAGGACCAAATCCATTTTGTTTTGTCTCTTGAGCTCGGCAAAGGCATTCAAAAGATCGGATTATAAGAGCCGAGCGAGGCTCGTGCCAAGGACATGATTCAACCCAAGAGTGGATTTGGCTAGCTTGAGGATATCCAACTGATGGAATACAAAAATTTCTCTCTTGACTTTCTATCTCTACTCTCTTTTCATCCAGGATTTTCTCATGCAACTCCGTTGAACATTTCCTACTGCAATTCACGCATAAACATTGCAAACTACAACCAAATGAAATCAAACCTCTATATTCTAACAGCGACTCAGAAAAACAAACTCCGAACACAAAAAATCAAGTCACTCTTTCTGCGATACAGAGCTAATCAGTGCTAGGAACGACGAACAGTGCAGAGAATCCACTGGTTCACTGGCATTGCTCGAGAACTAACCTGCTCCCGCGAAGCAAATAGATCCGAACCTGCACCGTTCCAGAACCAGCTCGAGCGCCAGCTACATTTGGAGCATCCGGAGGAAATAGATCTGGAACAACACCAAGAGACCTTCCTCGTTCAATAGCAAGATCAGATCGAGAGAAACCCTAGAATGTGAAGAGCAAAGAAGAGGGTGGTGGCGGAATCGATGAAACGGCATAGTCGTTGACGGCGGCGACGGCGGAGTTGACGACCAGAGAAGTGAAGAGTCTTGTTTCGTGTTTGGGTTTGCGTGAAGTGAAGACTGAAGAGTGAAGAGTGTTTGGGTTTGGGACTTTGGGTGAGAGGCCAATAATGTGTTTGGGCTGAACAATGTTTTGACCCTAACCTAACGCAAAACATGTTTGTTTTCTTGTTTCATAATAATTACCTGAACAATTTTATGACCCGAAACATGTACTCAACTTGTTTCGTGTTTGGTTCGTGTTTGGGTTGTGTTCAGGTTGGGTTGGGTCAGGTTTTTGGACACCCCTACCATCGGGCACAACAATGTCTAAAACCCCCGCCTAGATGGCATCCCATAAAGGAGCATTGGTCCAGTCTTAACTACGATTCGACATCCGGACCCCCACCGAGCATTTGATAAATATCGGGCATCAGCCCCAAACTCCCATTAGGTGATGAGTTCAATTAAGTGACCACTCAAGCACGTCAATACTCAAGCCAATTTTTATCTGCCATCAATTAGCCCAGTGTAAAAGAGTTTGTGCTCAAATAATAAATCTCGGAAAATATTTACCCTTAAAATTCCAGTAAAATAATCATATGTGGTCATGTACTTAAAATCAACCTATTAAATTTTGCATACTTTTGTTTTAAAGCCCCAATTGCCCCCATTTAACACATAAAACACGGTGCCCAAACACTACACCTCAAATTTGTCATTTTCTTGTAAGTAAAACCTTCTTTAAATATAGTATACAAGGTTTCTAACTTGGGCAATAAATTTTCTTGGCATCACAAGATTAAATCAACATAAACATGCATAGATTCATCCCATAAATCAATTATAAAATGTATAAAAATACCTCTTAGTGCACTATTGCGATAGCTTATCAATCCTAAACCGATAGCTTATCATCCATTTAGCAATAGCTTATCGTCTATTTTCCGATAGCTTATCACCCCTTTGGTAATAGCTTATCTCCAATTTCTCGATAGCTTGTCATCCCTTCGATGATAGCTTATCACCTATTCTTGATAACCTATCAAATCCACTTATCACCTATCGCGATAACCTATCAAGTCCACTTATCACCTATCGCGATAACCTATCAAGGCTATTTATCACTTATTGTGATAACCTATCAACTAAACCATACTAACTACCTTTAGCCTTAATCTAAACCACCCCTATACGCAATTAACATCCTAATAAAAGATTAGGAAGTTAACTCATAGTTTTACGGCGACGGCGAGCTAACAGTGATGGTGGCGTGACAATGATGAGAACGTGGAGCTCATGGTTCGAACGGTGGCACCACAGCAGCGGCAATAGCTTGAGCTCACAGCCAAGGAAGCTTGGTGGCTTGGTGGTGGTCCAGCGGTAATGGTGGCTGGCAGTTTGAGGGACAGCAAATGGTAAGGCGGCATGGTACGATGACGTAGGGCAGCAAACCGAGAGAGAAAGAGAGAGGAATGGGTATGAGATGATAGAGAAGGATGAAGGAAAATTCGTCCAAAGGGAGGGGTAGAGAGAGAAAGTGAGAGAAATGAGGGAAAAAGATGAAAACTTGAGGAAGAAGTTGGCCTATTAATACTCCTTGACTTGAAGTCCTAACTTAGGGAGCAAGAGCACATCTTGGCCCTCCATTCCAACTTGGGGAGCAAGGGTAGATTTCAACCACACAATTGCCTAAACTTGGGGAGCACACAATTGATTAAACTTGGGGAGCAGGAGGCAATCTTGGCCATCCAATAGTCTAAGCTTGGGGAGCAAGGGTTGATCTCAACCATGCAATTGCCTAGGCTTGTTCTCTAAGCTTGGCCGTGTGGCCCTCCCCCTCCATTGTAAAGAACAATTTCGAGCAACTTTTGAAATAAATGTCATTACCTTATCAAACGGATTCGAAAAATTATGAAAATTGAATATGTTGGAGAAAAGATCTTGAATAAAAAAAAATTATGAAGAAAGCTAAGCCTAGATCATTTTGTATAAAGAGAAGCAAATCACCAAGACAACCCAATATTTCGTCCATTGGACAGATTCAACGACCGCAGAAGAAAATTCATTTTGACATCCAAATCTTCATATGTTGATGTCATATGATATGCCAAATGTCACCATATATGCAGTACACATAACACCCACGATATCACATTTCATAAAGCAATTCATTAGTTTTTGAAAATGGAACAATTTTCGGGTAAAACAGAATGCATCTCTTTAGTAAAAATTCTTGGAAAATTAGTGAAAAGTCTCAATAAATTCTGAAAATTTATCATAATGTAGAAAAGGCCTAGAGAAAGAGATTTTATCAAGAACACCAGGTCAAGAAAGTTTCACATCAATCACATAGGTCCATACATCACAGCAAAAGAATTTCCAATGCCACTTTTGCACAGTTTTGGAAATAATTTTGATTAAGCCCTTCAATGAACTCCGAAAATTCTTAGCTTTTAATATGTTATAGGTGAGACCTAAAAAGAAAAATCCAATGAATAAATAGAAGTATAATTCCTTCTTTATTAAAAGTTATAATTTTTATAACTCTCCCTAACTCTCGGTTCATTGTCCAGATTCATCATCTTCAAAGAAAATCGTTTTCCCCAATAAATACTTGTCCTTTTATTCTCAAATTTTAGTATGTTATGCCTCAAGATGTCTCCTACAACTCTTATCAAGGACACGAGATCAAATTTGGACTGGATACTTGCACAAAATTCACAGAATCACAATAGATCGACATAACAGTTTCCAGATCTAGTATCTTTGAAGAAAAATGGTTTCACCAACAAATACTTGTTCGTTTCCTTTCAAATTTTAATATGTTACTATCCAAGAAGTCCTCTACAACTTTCATCAAGAAGTCAAAGTGATATTGCAACTAGAACATTGCATGAAGCTCACGAAATCAACAAAGGTCGGACTGTTTTTCTAGAAAACAGAATACTAGACTAAGGAACTACTCCCATAACTTCGAAAATTCTCACCTCCACCACCTCCGAAATTCACCATACAACACACACAATCATAGCAAGCAAAGTATAGATCAAAGGACTCTACTTGCCTCTAATCCAATGAAAATCACAGCAACCACAACGGTGGGGCAAGGTGGGCTCGACGGTGGCAGCTAGGCGGACTCACGGCGGCAACGGGTCTTCTTCTTCCCTTCCTCTCTTGCATGCTCGCTCAGTTTCCCTCTCTCTCGCCCGATGTCTCTCTCTCTCTCTCTCTCTCTCTCTCTCTCTCTCTCTCTCTCTCTCTCTCTCTCTCTCTCTCTCTCTCTCTCGGTACTCCATGCTCACTCCGCCCCCCCTCCCTCTCTTTTCTTCCCTTCAACAATGATTAGCAATCATTAGATTGCATGCAATTGCCACTTGGCTTTAAGGGAATGACACTTGGCAAGCTCCTCTTGCCACTTGTGGATTTTCATGCAGGTTGATGGGCTCAATGGGCCTGGCCTCTCCCTCCTTCGGTCGACAGCATCCCCTTTGGGCTTCGTGGGCCAGGCCTTAGTGGCCGAACGGTGGGAGGTTTTTGGTGGGCTGGTTTTGGGCTTTAAGAAAAGTCTGCCCACTCCTTCTCCATTTTTTTTCTATTTAATCTCCACCTAAATATACACCTAATTACAAATTCATATGGCCATAATATTTTGTAACATAATTCAATAAAATCCAACTTATAAAACGCACGGCCAAGAATAAAATTTTTCCTATCAAATAATGGTCCATTGAAATGCTCAGCCTTAATCTATTGTAATTTATTAGACCAATGACCATAACATAGTCCGATGGTGCTTCCATCACCTATCCATGGTTCATAGCATATCCAGGGGTTGTCATGAAGTTTTAGGATGCCACAGCAATAGTGAGGAGGGCGGCCGAGAATGGGGTGGGCATAGAGAGAGAGAGAGAGAGAGAGAGAGAGAGAGAGATGGGTGTGTGGTGAGTTTCAACTAATGGTCCGTCTTCTTTATAAAGAAGCCTTCTAAGGGGGATAAGCTTCAATTATTGCTAGATTTAATCATTACTCTTCTCATGATAGTCCTAGGTGGGAGATGTGGCTAGTCTACAAGGGTGAGGTGCTTGGCCTAATGATCTTGCTAGATCATTCTTATCTAAACTTGTGACCAAGTGTCACCAGAAGAACAAGGCTTATCCTCCAAGTCTTCAACGTAGCACAATTATGGCATAAGTTTAATGGACACCTAAGCCAATGATTTATCAATTGCATTGAATGGCTAGCTTCCAAAATCTAAAGAGATGAGGTTGTCTTGAGTTCAAGAAGCAAAACTTGGTTGGCAAGTCTCATTTTTAGGGTAATCATGGCCTAAACTCCTAAATGGACAAATGAGAATGTGACTCACACTTCAAATGATGATTCTTGGCTCTTATCCATGAAGAAGCCAAACTTGTTCTTCAAGTTTGCCATGTGAGTCATCTATGGCATTAATGGACTATCTTCCAAAACCAAGGATAAGCTTAAACTTGCAAGACAACTTGTTTCTCAAATTTGTTCCTCCCTTTAGGTGTGTACATCCCCCATTGGCTTCCAATGATTTGCTTTTACAAGACTCATTTTTAGTGTAACGATGATCCTAAAATCTTAGGGACACCTAAGCATGTGAATTATTTCCTCTAATGATGGCTTTTTGGACTATGTACATTAAGAAACCAAACTTGCTCTTCAAGTTTGTGTGACTCATCCCCTTCTTAATGTGCTACCTTCCAAAATACAATTATGGATTCCAAGAGCTAATTCCCATCTTGACACTTGGTAGGGTGAATCAACTTTTCCTTAATTGACCAAAGTCAAGAGGGCTAAAGATAATCATGTGGACTAACTAAGTTTTGCCTTAATCAAATAGGATTATCTCATGATTATCCACGATCGACACTCATAACCGGATCAAGGTTCGTGTCTAAGTCGTGGTCGAAATTAGCCCTAACATAGTCTAGATAAATTGGGGCGACCTTGGGCGGTGCCCTACATGGCCAAGCTTGGACCGAGTTCGACGCCCTTCCAAGGTCCCATGCGCAACCCATGGTTGGTTTGACACCAATCCATGTTTAAGCCTAGTCAATCCATAGGTGACCCTCGCTTGTCATGTAATCGTGTAAGATTGATCGACCCGTCTCATTACACGGTCGCACGGAATCGATTTTAGGTCGTTCATGACCAAGATAGTGACCGTGCGGAATCACCCACAACCGGTACATACCTAAGCGGAATTTATCTATAGTCATCCACTGATCGATTCATGCCGATGTGTGATTATTCCATAATCGATCCTTATGGTCGAGTAGTTCTTCTTATGGTCAACTACTCTAGTTGGCACATTTCCCAACCCTTAATCGCCTTTTCCAATTGTTTCATTAACTCGTGAGTGATCCTTGGATCAATTCATGGACCAGTCCCGTTATTGGTGTACCAACCTTTAGACCACTTCTCACGCCTAAGATAGGTGTCCAAATTGAGGATGTCACAATTCCGAAAATATTTTGGGGAGACTGTGTGGTCACGATAGTATAGCTAACCAATCGAATGTTGTCTTGGGTCCTCAATGGAAGAACCGCCCTTCGAATTGCTTTTTAGGAACATGCAGACACTCACCACTTTCGTGCCTTTGGCTGTAAAATACCTTGGAGTCATCTAGTATTCAATATGCTGCATTAGTAGAATATCTTAAGGATAGGAACCATCTTCATATAATGAAGCTACAAAAGACCCCCGTTGGTAACAAGCAATGGCAGATGAATTACGAGCCTTAATAGAGAATAAGATTTGGGATATTGTTCCTGTATCTTTTCATCGGAAATCTATTGGTTGTAAATGGGTATACAAAATCAAATACAAGGTAGATGGTTCCATTGAATGCTATAAGGCAAGACTAGTGGCTAAAGGGTTCACATAGCGATAAAGTTTTGACTATACTGAGTTCTTCTCTCTAGTAGAGAAGGAAGTCACTATTCGTTCCTTCTTCTCCGTGATTGGCCCTTTCATCAAGTGAATGTTCATAATGCATTTCTTCACAGGGATCTAGAAGAAGAAATGTACACGCACCTTCCACCAGGTTTACACAAACAAAGGGAGAACAAAGTATGTCATTTCTGTAAACCCCTTGACGGACTCAAACAAGCTTCTTGTCAATAGTATGCCAAATTCACTACTGCACTTATAGCTACAAAATTTCGGCAATCCAAACACAACTATGCTTAATTCACATGGAGTCAAGGTGCATCATCAATTTACTTGCTTATATACATTGATGATATACTCATTATGGGAAATGATAAAAATGTCGTCAAGAAATTTAAAGATTATCTACACTCTATGTCTCATATTAAGGATTTGGGGCCTCCTAAATACTTTCTTGAGATAGAGATTGCATGATCGGATAAGAGAATTTTCCTTAGTCAACGCAAATTTGTCCTTGAAATCATATCAAAAGTAAGACTATCAGGATCTAAACTAGTTGCTATTGCAATTGAACGGAATGTCAAGTTAATAACTGCTCAATATGACAAAGGAATGATGATCCTTTGCTTAAAGACCCTTCTTATTATAAGACTTGTTAGGAAACTCATATAACTGACCATGACTAATGTGACATCCTGAGTTTCCAAGTTTTCAATAGAATGAGTCGGGCATTTCATCTACGCGCTTATAGTTCTTTTCTTTGAGTTGGCCACTCACGAAATAACTAGTCTATCAGGTGAAGCCGTTAAGGGATTCTAACGCATTAGACTTGAGAATTCAACCAAGAAACGACTTCTCAACCGAGCTAATCTGCAAGGATCATTACGGTACAATTAAAAATCGATTAGAGGTTGGAGATAGGTCGACTCGACAAAGACATGTGATTAAGTGTGGGTGATTCCACCAAGCTGCACAATTCTCGTCGATCGGCACTAAACCGTTTTTCTGTCATTTTGGTACCCTGTGTCCGCATTTGAAATCTTGAGATTTTCACGACAACTGAGAGTCGCCAATGTGTCGAAGATGTACATTATGGCTTGAAAATGATCAACCACAAGTCAAATGCACGAAAATTCCTAAAAGCTACCCGGTAGATTAGGACGTGTTAAATTTGCGCTAAAATGAAATTAACCGTGAAATTGAAATCAAATTCAGAAATTGGAAGTCCTGCCGTGTCACAAATCATTTTAAGAACATCGACTCATCTTCAGAAGAGTGGATTTTAAGTGTGGTTACATTGGTGGATTTTATGGACTTCAATTTGAGCTCAATTGGATTTATTTGGAAGATGATTGAATGAATTTGATATACAAATGTCTAAAATTTGTATGCCACGGGGGGAGAGACATTTTGCACCTATTAGCAAGGTTGTGGAGGAAGTTGAGGAGAGAGAATGGCTAATGTCATGTTATGTCATGGTGGGGGCCAGAGAGAGGAGAGTTTAACAAGTGTGAAGCTAGGAAGCCACCAAGGGAGCCCCCCCTTTCAGCAGACCTTCTTCCTCCTTGTTTGCTTGCTTTCTCCATTGTTGAGGAAGAGAGGAAGCTCAGTAAACTAAAGGAGAATAGCCAACTACCGTCTGGAGCTCCTCCTTGGCCGTCGCACACCCACAAGCCCATCGGAACCGCTCCACCGTCGCTTGCATGCCTAGCCTACTCGTGCGCTGCTCCGGCTCTATCCGCGCATCCAGCATCACCGTCTAGGGTTGCCAACTACTGCTCGCCATCGCCAAGGCTGCCGGAGCCACCGCCTCAACCCACCTGGATTGTTGCTGCTTCTCCTTACTGTTTTCGACCTCAACTAGAAACCGATGCATCTCCTTCTAGCCAAGAGAAGAAGCCAACTTCCAGCAAAGCCGTGAGGTGTCATGAGGCTTTTCTGAGCCCTTCCGGACCTCGCTTGATGTCGTTGTGGGCAAGTTTATCACTCGCCTTTGCGTCCTCGTCGCGGTGAACTCATCGGCGTGCAAATCCGGTGAGTTTATTCTCTAAACCTCACTTAGGAGGTTAGTTATGCTTAAGGAGTGTTTAGATTAAGTTAAGTATGTTTAGGTGGTTAGATTAGCTTAGTTAATGGTTGATTAGATTAAGGGTTGTAATTAGTTTAGTGGATAATTAATTAGGGCTAATGAGAGGATTAGATTAGTGTAATCTTAATCAAGCCTTAATTAATTATTTTATATGAATTAATTATTTCGAATTTATTTAATTATTTAATAATAAATTTATAGTATATTTAATTAATAAAATATTATTATTTATTTATTTACTTTTCGGAATTTAATTAATTAATTATTATTTTTCGAAAATGATACCAAGAGAACCGTTCGTTAGAATTCTATGCTGAGTACTGTGATATGGTTAGATTATGTAATTGATTGTTGGATGTTGCAAATTGAGTGATGATTGTGAAAAGTATGGATTTTATTAAGAAAATCCCGGGTGTCAGGCTTGGACACCGAAAATGGATTTTAAGTATTATATCAAACAGTGGGGTTTGAAAAAGGAAAGTATCAGTTTTCTGGTTTGAATTGACGTGTACCTATGCATGATTACTTTCTCGGATGTTTTTAATACGAAAGAAATAGGCCAGGGTCACTGTTTTAATCGAGGCGTTTGAATGAAATGCAAAGTGTCCTGGGCCGATAATGAATTGTCGTGTGTTGGTTAATGACGAACCATCCTGAGCTGTTGAGCTGGACGTACCCTGTATGGGATGCCCCATATGGTGGGCTCGAGTCGCAGTTGATTCTGGACCTATACTCCTTCGGGAACGCCGTTGACGTACTGACAAAGTCGTGCTCTAAAGTGGGGACATGATGCCTGGCTAAACGCCAGTAGATAGCCGAACTGCGAATAGGCTATGCTTAAGTGTAGTAGTGAATAACATTTGGAACGCATGTTGAGTGTTATTGATGCATCGGATTATGGGACGGAATTGTGTGGCACGGAATGAGATGTGTCATAATGATTTGGTCTTATAATCAGGACCCCTGAGGTTGTTGGTTATGTGAAAGTGTTGGCGTTCCAATTGTTTAAGTTCTTATTACTGCATGTGATTGAGTGATATGAACTGTACTAACTCGCAGGAAGGAACTAAGGCGAGGTAAGTCCTCTGTGCTGTGTAGCTAGGCCACCTCTAAGTGTATTTCCTTCCTAATAGGGGTTTAGGGGGCGGACTTGCTGAGACATCGTCTCACTGGTTATTGTATAACCATTTCCAGGTCCGTAGATGGCGATACCCCCGGAGTGTTATGGTGCATAGTTTTCCTGATCCTGCAAGTCATTGGATCTATGAGCTTGTGAGGACCATTATCTAGGTCGAAGAGGACATACTTGTTAGGGTGCCTCATTGATACAGAGCGTGGTTCCGCTTTGGAATCAATGGTTTTAGGATTGGTCCTCTCAGAGGTTTTGATATTCCACCTACTGTTGTCGAGGCCATTCTAGGTGAGGTATATACCCTCTCGATGGTGTGGTGGAGGACCCGACGTCTCTAGAGGTTAAAGAGTCGAAAGTGGGATCGGTGAACGAGTCTAGTAGTCATAGGACCGTTCCTTTTTTTGGACCAATCTTTTTGTTGGCTAACTTCTGATGTATATATACTCTGGTGTGAATATATATATATATAAGAAAGTATGTTTGGTTGTGAATGAGTTTGGTTCCTACTTTCCTATCCCGTATTTTATTGTCAAGGGTTTTATAATATTTTCGCATGTGCATTTAAAATGAATGGGTCGGTGACACATCCTAGGAATGTCGCATATTTGCATGACCATGGTGGGATGTTCATGTGACTCGGGGTTCGAGGCGTGACATCCCCGTTTAAGTGGTATCAGAGCGGGTCTGTGCTGGAGTGATAAGGTGCGATGAGTTATAGGATAGTTAGTAGGAAAGGCTTTTCAATATGCTGATGCATGTAGTTGATAGCTGTTTGATAGCTTGTTTGTGTGGTCACTCAGATTCTAACCTGGTGTTGGAATTGGAAAACAGGTGTCTGTAGAGAGCCTATAGCATGAGTGACTAAAAGCAGAGGACTCTTAGGAAGAGGGCCGTAGGCCCGGCGACTCAAGGTAGGACGCCTACGAGAGTCGGTACCCGAGGTGCTCTAGGTAGAGCGCAGGCTGAGACCAGCGCTAGTGGTGTACCACCGTTGCTAGTTGGTGCTAGGGTAGCAGCCCCTGGTGATCCCAAAATCAACAGGATCATGCAGATGCTAGAGGCCTTCGGAAATCGGATGGATCGGCAGGCTCAGAATCAAGCCGCTGCCATTACTGCCGCCGCTGCCGCAGCTGTTGCCGCACCTGTTGCTGCACCTACCGCCGTACCTGTTGCTACACCTGCCGCCGTACCTGTTATCGCACCTGCTGAGGTTCCACCAGGGGGCGTGGTTGCCGTGAGGCCTATTCATAAGCTGGTAGTGTGACAGCCTGAATTTTCAAAATTTGTTTTCGATTAAATAAATCGGGCCTTTCATCGAAACGCTCATAGTGCTATTCTCTGAGCTGATCACTCATGAGATAACTAGACTATCTGAGGAAGCAATTAAGGAATCTAAATGCAATAGACTTGAGAATTCGACCAGGAATTGACTACTCGACCATGTTGATCTGCAAGAGTCATTACAGCACTGTCGAAATCGATCAGAAACCGGAGATAGGTCGACTTGACTGAGATGTGTGATTAGAGTGTGGGTGATTCCACCTGATTGCAAAATACTCGTCGATTGGCACTAGACCGATTTTTCTATCGTTTTGGTACCCGGTGCCCGTAATTGATACCTCGAGATTTTCATGACAATTGAGAGTCGCCAATGTGTTGAAGATGTACAATGTGACTCGAGATAAATCGATCACGGGTCAATTGCACCAAAAATTCCTAAAAGTTACCCGGTAGACTAGGTCACACTAAGAGCGCGCCGGATTGAAAATAACTGCGAATTTGAACCCGATTTCAGAAATTGAAAGTTCAGAGGTGTCACAAGCTATTTTAGGAACGTCGACTCAATCTCTGAGAAATTTTCAGAGATTCCGGGATTTTTACGGAAAATCGGTTCGGACGTTGCGGAAAATCAACAGAAATTCAGATTGGCTAAATTGAAGGAAATTTGGACTTGCAAACCAAGCTATATGGTGAAAGGGACTTGTAGAAATTTTGTGGACTTTTTCTACATCAAAATTTAGACATTAAATGGGGAATTTGTTGAAGAATCTGAATGCCAAAGAGTGAAATTCGGAGCTTGGACTATGGCTGCAATCATCAAAATGGTTAATTTTGGGTTTGATTTGTTGGAAAGTAATAGGTGGGACATGTGTTTAATTAAGGAGATAAAATTTGCTGACATTGGGCCCCTCTTTGAGCTTCTCCAACACGTTTTCTTCAATCCTTACCCTCCGCAGCTTCTTGGGCAAGCAAATCCAGCTGCCGTCCATCTCCCTTATCCAATTCTCCTTTGTTTCGATCTCTGCCTTGCTTTCCTTTCATTTTCCTTTCACGGCAGCTCTCCATCTTTACCCACCGAAACACCAATTTTTCTCCCATCTCCAAACCACGACACGTTCTTATTTGCTGCTTGCTCGGTCAACATTCAAGCGAAGCCCACCTTGTTGACTTCATTCACGCCAGCAAAGCCGCGTGTCTGCGGCATCTTCTCCGAAGACCAAGCAGCTCTCTCCACCGATTTTTTTCTTTCAACCGAATAGTTCAACTCCACGAATCCTCACCCATCGAACCCCACCATCGTTCCTCTCTCCTTCGCTCGCAAGTTCGGCAATCATTTGACCGAGATTCGGCTCAGCAGTCTTCATCTCCACGAAGCCAGTCCCAACGGTGATGCCAGCGTGATCGAATCGGCATGTCTCTCGGTCAACATCCCACCGCCAGGCTCTGGTTTCGTTGAACCGCAGCTCTTTCGCACGCCCGCGTCTCCTTCGTGCGAGACTCCTTTAGCGAAGACCAGCAAAGCCAGCAGCCCACTCCCAAGATCAGTCCAGCAGTTGGGCCCGTCCAAGAAACCAGAGAAGCCCATTTTGTTCAACCCAGCAAAGCCCAAGTGATTCAAGTTCAGGCCCAATTCCATTGCAAGCTTAGGCCCAAGTTCAGTTAGTTCTAGCCCATTTGAAGTTCAGCCATTTTGGGCCCAAGAAGAAAGCCCAAGCCCGCGACCAGCAGCCCTGCAGAAGCCCAAGACCGAAACTCAGCCTTGCTGAGTTGTGTTGGGCCAAGTTTAGGCCCGGCCCAAGTTTGTCGACGCCACCGAAAATTTCGATTTCGGCCGCCGTCGAGTCGTTGTCGCGGTGAACCGGTTTCCGCAATTAACCGGTGAGTTTATACTCTAAACTCTGCTTAGTAGGCTAATAACGTTTAAGGGTGTTAGATTTATTTTATTAGGAATTAGGTGGTTAGTTAGATTAAATTAGAAATTGAATTATTTAATTGAGCATGTTAGGTGGTTAGCATGGTTTAGCTATGGCCCAAATAAATTGTACTGTTTATCTAGAAGGGTTCGGGAATTTATCCGAGTCCGTATTGGTTATTAATTTAATGATTTTGGCCTAGGTTATTATTTGTAGAATTTAAATTGATTTATTTAATTAATTTCAGTAATTATTTAATTATTAATTATTTCTCCGGAAATTAGGCCGGGATAGCCGATGACCAGAATTTCGTGCGATTGCAATGGTGTGGTTAAATTCTGCAATTGAGTGTTAAATTATGCAAATTGAGTGCTGCTTGGATTTTTATTATTTAATTTCAAAAATTGTGAATTTCCAATATTTATTCAGAAAATCCCGGGTGTCGGGTTTTAACACCGAAAATGGATTTTAAGTACTATATCAAATAGTGGGGTTTGAAAAAGATAGGTATCAGTCTTCCGGTTCGAATTGATCGTGTACCCACACACGACTATTTTCGGGATGTTTTTAATACGAAGAAAATAGGCCAGGATCACTATTTTAATGGAGGCATTTGAGTGCAATGCACAGTGTCCTGGGCCGAGATTGATTGGTCGTGTGTTGGTCAAGAGAAACCATCCTGGGCTGTTAAGCCGGATTTTACCCATTCATTGGGACTCGGGTCGCAGTAGATTCTGGACCTACGCTCCTTCGGGGAAGCCATCTAATTGAGAGACGTAGCCGTGCTCAAAGGAGGTGAGATGACGCCTGGCAATGCCAGAAGACCGCCAATAGAGTTGGCCGTACCCTTGAGGGGTGTAATTAACAATTGGAACGCATGATTGTTGAGTTTGATGCACCCGATTATGAGACCAAACGTGTGACATGGAATGGGACGTGTCATAACGGTTTGGCCTTATAATCAGGACCTCGGTGATTAATTGAATTGATGAGGTGTTCCAGTTGTTATGTGCATTGATTATATGCATTGCAATATGAACTATACTGACGTGCAGGGAAGGAAACTGAAGCGAGGTAAGTCCTCTATGCCAATTGTATGATTGCGTGGTTAGGACGCTTCTTGGCGTATTTCCCTTCTAATTGGGGTTTAGAGCTTAGACTCGCTGAGATGATATCTCACCCCGTTGTGGGACAACATTTTCAGGGTCGTTGAGTGGAGGACCTGGAGCTGAGAGGAGGTGATCAGAAGCATAGGTCAGTTAGGACCGCTCCTTTCTAGAAGGCTGGTCTTTTGTAGTCTTTTGGCCATAGGCTTTTGTACATGACTCAGTGTGATTATAAAAGCATGTTTGTGAATTCGTATCCTGCTTTTCTATCCCGAGATGATTACTGTCAGGGGATTTCTTTTTGCTTCCGCATGTGCAATAGAAATGGAAAGGGTCGGCGACTCGTCCTGGGAAGTCGCAAATTATTATCGGCCAGATAGGGATGGGCACGCGCTCGGTGTTCGAGGCGTGACAGGTAGAACAGTTCCTGAGATTGAATCCACCGACCTTCATGGGAGCAAGACATCCCGAAGCTGCAACACTATGGATCCAAGAGTTGGAGAATGCCTTTGCACTAATGATGTGCACCAAGGCATAGAAGGTTGTCCTGGCTGCCTATAAGTTGAAGGGGATTGCAGGTACATGGTGGAAGACCACTGAAGGGATAGTATTCCATGAGGGCATAGTTCCCAAGTGAAACACCTTTATCAAAGTCTTCAATGAAAAGTACTTTTCTGATAGTGCTAGAGAGATAAAGATGGCGGAGTTTCAACGCCTTCGCCAAGGTACAATGTCGGTAGACCAGTACGAAGCGAAGTTCGCTGAACTGTCACAGTATGCCCCTGATCTAATTTAGAATCATGTAGACCGAGCTCGAAGGTTTAGACATGGGTTTAGACCAGAGGTGAAAGGCTCGTTGGTGCCACTTGACCTGAAGGAATACAATGCTCTTTATAAACGGGCCCAATTGATAGGCAAAGATCTGAATGAGTGAGCTGCCTCATCTAGGTTGTGCTTTGGTTCTAACGGAGGAGGGAATCGGTTCAAGAAGAGACCGATGTCTGGAGGAAGATATCCCGTTCCACCCAACAAGAAAGGTGGGATAGGTAAGTTGTCGTCGAGCCATAATGGAGTGTGTCGTTCATGCGAAAGACGACATGGTTCAGCCCCGTGTCCCTCTAGGATGGGTGCCTGTTATGAGTGTGGCTAGCAAGGTCACATAGCTAAAAATTGTCCCAATAAACCGATGGGACAACAGCAGTTGCCACTGTCACCACCATTGGGTCAAAACAAAGGAATCGCGCCGCCAAATGCGTCGCAGGGTGGATTGGTCTGACCTCCAGCACAAGGAAGAATGTATGCAATCACCAGAGGACAAGTGGAGGATGCGCCTAATGTGATCACAGGTATGGTCTCATTGAACGACCAACCTACATATGCTTTATTTGATCCTGGAGCTACACATTCGTTTATAGCTGAGAGATATGTTAAGTTGGTAGAATTGATTCCTGAGTTGTTGGAGTTAGTGATTAGCATATCTACACCATTAAAGGATAAGGTGTTAGCTTCAGTGGGTTATCCTGGTTACAAGTTAGTGATTGGTGAGCGAGAGGGGAGAATAGACTTGATAGTCCTAGCCATGTATGATTTTGACGTGATCATTGGCATGGACTGGCTCACCAAGCAACGAGCTAAGCTAAATTGTTATCGCAAGGCGATTCAATTTAACCCGTTAGAGGGTGAGAGCTTCAAGTTTATTGGGAGTCGGGGAGGACCCTCGATTACCTTAATCTCGTTGCTCGAGGCAACCTGTTTGTTAGACGAGAGTTGTCAAGGTTACTTGGCGACTGTCGTGGATACGACAGTAAAGGAGCTGAAGATAAAAGACATTGCAGTGGTGCAAGAGTTTATAGATGTGTTCCCAAAAGAATTGCCAGGTTTGCCGCTAGAGAGAGAGATTGAGTTCTTGTTTTAATTAGCCCCCAGGACTGAGCCAATCTCTAAGGCTCCTTATCAGATGGCTTTGTCATAGCTGAAGGAACTGAAGGTGCAGATGCATGAGTTGTTGGATAAAAGATTTATACGTCCTAGTGCATCACCTTGGGGAGCAACAGTTCTATTCGTGAAAAGGAAAGATGGTTCGTTACGCTTGTGCATCGACTATCGACAACTTAATCAGGTGACAATCAAGAACAAGTATCCATTGCCGAGGATTGATGACTTGTTTGATTAGCTTCAAGGAGCGTCGATATTCTCTAAGATCGACTTAAGGATAGAGTATCATCAGCTAAGGATCAAAAAGGAAAACATACTGAAGTCGGTGTTTCGCACTTGATACAGCCATTATGAGTTTACTGTAATGCCGTTTGGTCTAACGAACACCCCAGCTACTTTCATGAATCTAATGAACCGTGTGTTCAAGGAGTACCTGGATCAGTTTGTGATTGTTTTCATTGACGACATCCTAGGGTGCACATGACAAAATTTCTGAAATAGAAATTGATTTCTAGCCAGAAATTGATTTCTCAATTTCTATTTCGTAAAAGCGAGAAGCTAAAAATTTTAGCTTCGATTTCTTCTTCAAATCTATTTTTGGAATAGAAATCTGTTTCAGAAATAGAGAAATTAAATTGCGTTACCAAACGGATTTCTATTCCAAACCTGTTCCGGGGAATAGAGAAACAGAGAAATCAAGAAACATAAATTTTATCATGCGCAGCCCTAGTGTACTCGAGGAGCCCTGAGGAACACGAAAGGCACCTAAGGATAGTGCTTCAGACTTTAAGGAATCACGAGCTGTACACCAAGTTCAATAAGTGCGAGTTTTGGCTAACTCGTGTGGCTTTCCTAGGTCACATCATTTCAGGAGAAGGAATCTCCGTAGACCCAGCCAAGATTGAAGTAGTAATCAACTGGCCAAGACCAACTACAGTGACGGAGATCATAAGTTTTCTGGGTTTAGTAAGGTATTACAAACGGTTTATGGAAGGGTTTTCAGCATTAGTGTCACCGTTGACAAGACTTCTGAAGAAGGAAGAAAAGTTCGTGTGGATAGATAAGTGCAAAAGTA
The DNA here is from genome assembly GCA_014182725.1 of Eucalyptus brandiana. Taxonomy (NCBI): domain Eukaryota; kingdom Viridiplantae; phylum Streptophyta; class Magnoliopsida; order Myrtales; family Myrtaceae; genus Eucalyptus; species Eucalyptus brandiana. Next base: position 48,353,778 of record CM024675.1, on the reverse strand, counting down.
GTTTCCAAGAGCTTAAGCAAAAGCTTACTACCGCACCTGTATTGACTATAACATCTGGTCCAAGAGGATATGAGATCTACAGTGATGCGTCGTTTAAAGGACTGGGTTGCGTGTTGATGCAATATGGTAGGGTTGTTGCATACGCGTCCTATCAGTTGAGACATCATGAACTGAATTATCCGATGCATGACTTAGAACTCACGGCGATCATCTTTGCCCCGAAGATTTGGATACACTATTTGTGCAGAGAAAGATTCCAAATCTTCACTGACCATCAAAGTCTCAAGTACTTATTATCTCATAAGGATTTGAATATGAGACAGCGTCACTGGATGGAACTTTTAAAGGATTATGATTGTGATATTTTGTATCACCCCAGGAAGGCGAACAAGGTCGCTGATGCGCTAAGTCTGAAATCATCAGTAGCGCAGTTGGCACTCAAGGAATGGGCTTTATTTGAGAAGGCACAAGATTTGGGTTTCAAATTTGAGGTAGGCCACATTTCAAATCTTATGACCACCCTCAAAATTGAATCGGAGGTGCTGATCAAAATCAAGACCCTTCAGCTGACAAATCTAGATGTTCAGAAAATCTTACAAGAGGATACTGAGAAAAGAAAGGTAGATTTCCAGACTTCTGAAGACAGAACACTAAGGTTCCGAGGACGATTGGTTATACCTGATGATGTGGAGCTTAGAGAAGAGATTTTATCAGAAGCTCATCGTAGCAGTTATAGCATTTATCCTAGTAGCACCAAGATGTATTAGAATCTGCGTCAACATTATTGGTGGTTTGGTATGAAGGCAGACATCGCCAAGCATGTTGCCAAGTGTTTAACGTGTCAGCAAGTGAAGGCATAGCATTGTAAGCCGGGAGGATTCTGCAACCTCTCGAGATCCCATAGTGGAAATAGGAGCACATCACGATGGATTTTGTGACGGGTTTACCTAAGAGTCAGAGAGGTAATGATTCCTTTTGGGTAGTGGTTGACAGACTGATAAAATCGACTCACTTCATTGTAGTACGAAAGGACCTTAGTTTGGATAGACATGCAAACCTGTACGTGCATAAGATCATTTGTCTGCATGGTGTGCCAATGTCGATCATTTCAGACCAAGACTCGAGGTTCACCACCGCCTTTTGGAAGAGCTTGTAGAGTGCTTTGGGAACAAAGCTGCAATATAGTGCGGCCTATTATCTGCAGACGGATGGCCAATCTGAGAGGACAATTCAAACCCTCGAAGACATGTTGCAAGCTTGCGTTTTGGATTTCAAAGGAAACTGGGAGGAACAGCTTCATCTGGTCGAGTTTGCCTACAACAACAGCTACTAGCAGAGCATTCAAATGGCTGCTTTTAGAGCATTGTATGGTAGAGCATGCAGAACACCGGTGTGTTGGGATGAAGTCGAGGAAAGAAAGATCACAGGCCCAGAGTTGGTTTAGTAGTCAGTGGATGCAGTTGCCATCATCAGAGATAGATTAAAGACCGCTTAGAGCCGCCGGAAAAGCTACACCGATAAGTGTTGGAGACCATTGGAATTCCAAGTTGGTGAGCACATCTTTCTGAAGATGTCACCAATGAGGGGTACTTCACGCTTTGGCAAGAAAAGGAAGCTGAGTCCGAGGTACGTAGGTCTATTTGAAATTCTTGAGAGAATTGGGACATTGGCGTATCGTCTTGCATTACCGCTGAAGCTAGCGCAAGTGCATGACATCTTTCACGTGTCGATGTTAAGGAAGTATAAGCCTAATCCGACACACGTTCTAAACTTTGAAGAATTAAATATGGACAACAGGGTGTCATACATTGAAAGCCCGGTTCAGATTGTGGATCACAAGGTTCTACACACCAAGACCATCCCATTGGTCAAAGTGGTGTGGCAACACCATGGCACTGAAGGAGCCACTTGGGAAACTGAATAATCTATGAGACGAATGTACCCCCACCTTTTTACTTAAGACTTGTAATGGTTTAAATTTCAATGAAGAAATTTTTATAAGAGGGAACGAATTGTGACATCCTGATTTTTCAATTCTGTTTTCAATAGAATGAGCATTTCATCTACATGCTTATAGTTCTTTTCTCTGAGTTGGCTACTCACGAGATAACTAGTCTATCAGGTGAAGCCGTTAAGGGATTCTAACGTATCAAACTTGACAATTTGACTAGGAAACGACTTCTCGACCGAGCTAATTTACAAGGATCATTATGGCACAGTTAAAAATCGATTAGAGGTCGGAGATAGGTCGACTCGACAAAGACATGTGATTAAGTGTGGGTGATTCCACCTAATTGCACAATTGTTGCCGATCAGCACTAAACCGATTCTTCTATCGTTTTGGTACCCTGTGTCCGCATTTGAAACCTTAAGATTTTCACGACAGCCAAGAGTCACCAATGTGTCGAAAATGTACATTGTGGCTTGAAAATGATCAAGCACAGGTCAAATGCACGAAAATTCCTAAAAGCTACCCGGTAGATTATGATGTGCTAAATTCGCGCCAAAATGAAATTAACCGTGAAACTGAAACTGAATTCAGAAATTGGAAGTCTTGTCATCTCACAAATCATTTTAGGAACATCGACTCATCTTCAGAAGATTTTTCTGCAAACTGAGTTTTTAGCAAGAAATCAAAGTATGGTTGTTTTGGTTCGGGAAAATTGGTAGGCCTGCTTTTGGTCGCGCTTTTGGTATCCAAGATGGTTTTATGGTCAAGGAAAAATGTGGATTTAAGTGTGGTTACATTGGTGGATTTTATGGACTTCAATTTGAGCTCAATTAGATTTATTTGGAAGAGGATTGAATGGATTTGATGTGCAAATGTCTAAAATTCGTATGCCATGGAGGGAGAGACATTTTGCACCTGTTGGCAAGGTTATGGAGGAAGTTTGAGGAGAGAGAATGGCTGATGTCATGTGACATCATGGTGGGGGCAAGAGAGAGGAGAGTTTGACAAATGTGAAGCTATGAAGCCACCAAGGGAGCCCCCCCCCTTTCAGCAAACCTTCTTCCTCCTTGTTTGCTGGCTTTCTCCATTGTTGAGGAAGAGAGGAAGCTCAGCAAACCATATGAGAATAGCCAACTGCCGTCTGAAGCTCCTTCTTGGCTGTCACACGCCCACAAGCCCACCGGAACCGCTCCACCATCGCCTACACGCTTGGCCTGCTCGTGCTAGGGGTGAGTATCAGTCCAGGGTCAACCTGGACCGACCCTGGACCGGCCCAACCTTCCTAGTCCCGGTCCAGTTCCCAGGGAGATTGGGTCGGTCCTTGGTCCTAGAATTCCTGGACCAACACTGTGCGGGTCGATCCTCAAACTTGAGAGTTCCGAGTCAGTCCAACCCAGACCAACCCTGACTATATATATCTAATATATTATTTCTATTTTTTTATATAGAGAAAACCTTAAAATAAACGGCATTAACAACATTAAACAGCTCTTTAGAGAGGAGTTCAAGTAATTTTACATTATTCTTCAATAACTTAGGTTTTTAATGTCTTTTACGGTGTCAATAATCATAATTTATGAAGGAGGAAAATGTTTTTGTGAGGAGTCCTCATGGCATCCAAAAAGACACCTTATGGCATCCTCCTCTAGTATTCATTCTCTTCGATCTTATTTGTCTTCTTAGTCTTTAATTTGCTAAAATCGAAAAAAAAAACTACTTCTCTGCTCGCCACTCAACACTCGTCTCGCTCGCTTTGGGTCACTCGCGCCGCTTGCTGCTCGATGCTCACTTAAATTGTTGCTTTCGGCTCGACATTCGATACTCATTATGTTCAATGCTTATCCCACTTGATCATCACCGCTTGCCTTTCTTAGCTAACCTTGTTCATCATCGAACCTATTGGATCAGTACAGTCATCGGTTGCTCTTTCAGGGAGTACAAAAAATGAAATAAAAAATTATTAGTTAGTCCTAGGTTGACCTTGAAACCGGACCAAATCCATTGGGTCAGTCCGGTCCTTAATCGCTCTTTTAAGGAGTAAAAAAAATAAAATAAAAACTTATCAGTTGGTTATGGGCTGACCCTAGAACCGGACCGAACCCATTGAGTCGGTCCGGTCATTGGTCCCAAGCTCAATAGGGTCGGTCCTTGGTCCCAAAAATTGAGGACCGGTATTGTGCGGGTTGGTCCTAAGGTTAAGGGGTGGACCGGCCCAATCCAAACCATGCTCACCCCTAGCTCGTGCACTGCTCCACCTCTGTTCACAAATCCAGCACCGCCATCCAAGGTCGCCAATAGCTACTCGCCGTCGCCAAGGCTGCCGAAGCCACCGCCTCAACCCGCCCGGGACCATTCTTTGCTTCTCCTTGCTTTTTTGGCCTCAACCAGCAACCGATGTATCTCCTTCCAGCTAAGAGCAGAAGCCAAGTTCCAGCAAAGCCGTGAGGTGTCATGAGGCTTTTCCAAGCCCTTCTGGACCTCACTTGGAGTTGTCGTGGGCAAGTTTATTGCTCGCCTTCATGTCCTCATCGCGGTGAACTCATCGGCGTGCAAATCCGGTGAGTTTATACTTTAAACCTCACTTAGGAGGTTAATTATACTTAAGGAGTGTTTAGATTAAGTTAAGTATGTTTAAGTGGTTAGATTAGCTTAGTTAATGGTTGATTAGATTAAGGGTTGTAATTAGTTTAGTGGATAAAATAAAAAATTATCAGTTGGTCATGGGTTGACCCTAGAACCGGACCGAACCCATTGAGTCGGTCCGGTCCTTGGTCCCAAAAATTTTGGACTGGCATTGTGCGGGTTGGTCCTAAGGTTAAGGGGTGGACCGGCCCAATCCAAACCATGCTCACCCCTAGCTCGTGCACTGCTCCACCTCTGTTCACGAATCCAGCACCGCCGTCCAAGGTCGCCAATAGCTACTCGCCGTCGCCAAGGCTGCCGAAGCCACCGCCTCAACCCGCCTGGACCATTGTTGCTTCTCCTTGCTTTTTTGGCCTCAACCAGCAACCGATGCATCTCCTTCCAGCTAAGAGCAGAAGCCAAGTTCCAGCAAAGCCGTGAGGTGTCGTGAGGCTTTTCTAGGCCCTTCCGGACCTCACTTGGAGTTGTCATGGGCAAAGTTTATTGCTCGCCTTCGTGTCCTCGTTGCGGTGAACTCATCGGCATGCAAATCCGGTGAGTTTATCCTTTAAACCTCACTTAAGAGGTTAATTATGCTTAAGGAGTGTTTAGATTAAGTTAAGTATGTTTAAGTGGTTAGATTAGCTTAGTTAATGGTTGATTAGATTATGGGTTGTAATTAGTTTAGTGGATAATTAATTAGGGCTAATGAGAGGATTAGATTAGTGTAATCTTAATCAAGCCTTAATTAATTATTTTATATGAATTAATTATTTCGAATTTATTTAATTATTTAATAATAAATTTATATTATATTTAATTAATAAAATATTATTTATTTTTTTTAATTTAATTAATTAACTATTATTTTCCGAAAATGATACCGAGAGAACCATTCATTAGAATTCTATGCTGACTACTGTGATATGGTTAGATTATGCAATTGATTGTTGGATGTTGCAAATTGAGTGATGATTGTGAAAAGTATGAATTTTATTAAGAAAATCCGGGTGTCAGGTTTGGACACCGAAAATGGATTTTAAGTATTATATCAAACAATGGGGTTTGAAAAAGGAAAGTATCAGTTTTTTGGTTCGAATTGATGTATACCCATGCACGACTACTTTATCGGATGTTTTTAATACGAAAGAAATAGGCCAAGATCACTGTTTTAATCGAGGTATTTGAATCAAATGCAAAGTGTCTTGGGCCGATAATGAATTGTTGTGTGTTGGTTAATGAGGAACCATCCTAAGTTGTTGAGCTGGACGTACCCTATATGGGATGTCCCCATATGGTGGGCTTGGGTCGCAGTTGATTCTGGACCTATACTCCTTCGGGAATGCCGTCAACGTAGTGACGAAGTCGTGCTCCAAGGTGGGGAGACGATGCCTGGCTAAACGCTAGTAGATAGCCGAACTGCAAGTAGGCTATGTCCATGTATGATAGTGAATAACAATTGGAACACATGTTGAGTGTTGTTGATGCGCCGGATTATGGGACGAAATTGTGTGGCACGAAATGAGACGTGTCATAACGATTTGGTCTTATAATCAGGACCCCTGTGGTTGTTGGTTATGTGAAAGTGGTGGCATTCCAATTGTTTAAGTTCTTATTACTGCATGTGATTGAATGGTATGAATTGTACTGACCTATAGGAAAAAACTGAGGCGAGGTAAGTCCTTTGTGCTGTGTGGCTAGGCCACCTCTGAGTGTATTTCCTTCATAATAGGGGTTTAGGGGCGGACTTGCTGAGACATCGTCTCACCGGTTATTATATAACCATTTCCAGGTCCGTAGATGGCGATACCCCCAAAGCGTATGGTATCCCTGTGCAAATTACCAAGCACGTGCATAGTTTTCTTGATCTTGCAAGTCATTGGATATATGAGCTTGTGAGGACCACTGTCTGGGTCGAAGAGGACATGCTTGTTAGGGTGCCTCATCGATACAGAGCGTGGTTCCGCTTTGGAATCGATGGTTTTAGGATTGGTCCTCTTAGAGGTTTTGATATTCCACCTGCTGTTGTCAAAGTCATTCTAGGTGAGGATATAGTTCACCCTCCTGATGGTGTCACGCCCCGATCCTCAGGCACGCGCACATCCCTTAACTTTTGGTCGATTTTATTATGCGATATCCCCAGGACTACATATCGCCGACCCTGTCCTTTTTAATAGCACATGCGGAAGCAGTTATAAAAATCCCCAGACAATAAAGCAATGGGATAGAAAAGTAGGCCATACTAAAACGATTGGTTTCTACTCAAATTGATTCTATAACAATCGTAATCAGGATCCTACTCTGGATCATCCTCGGGGTTCTCCTTCACGTACTCCTCCTCAGGTTCCTCAACAGGGATCTCCTCATCAGATTCATGCTCCTTAGGCTCCTCATCCAGGTCCTGAAATGGTTATTCAATAGCCACTGAGACAACGTCTTAGCAAGTTCTACCCTCTAAGACCCGATTAGTAAACTAATACACCTTAGGGCTGCCTATGCACAACATGAGTCAGAGGACTTACCTTGGCCTCAGATTCCACCTGCATATTAGCACAGATCATATAGGCACCCAAGAAATCAAATTATAGATCGAAGCATCGATCTAATCGACTTAGTCGATTTCACACCAAGAAGACCACTCACGGTCATCTTTATTCAATCATTCAATTCACAACATCAAATCAAAACAATGATCAATCGACCTCGTCGATTACATGTCAGCCTGACCATTTCCCGGTCATTCATCCCACACCAAGCAATTCCTTAGATTTAGTGGCTTTACGGTCCCACCCGACCCTCTCAAGATCTAGTGGCTTTACGGTCCCACCCAACCCTCTCAAGATCTAGTGGCTTTATGGTCCCACCCGACCTTTTCAAGATTTAGTGGCTTTATGGTCCCACCCGACCCTCTCATGATCTAGTGGCTTTACGGTCCCACCCGATCTTTCCAAGATTTAGTGGCTTTATGGTCCCACCCGACCCTTTCTTTTTACAATGCCATACTATGTCACCGAGCCACGTGCATTCTCCAGGAAGACATACCGAGTCTCCGAGCCACGTGCATTCTCTAAGGCTACCTTTTCGCCAAAATGACATATCTAATCACCGAGCCACGTGTCTTTCCCGAGTAACATTCCAATTCACTGGGCCACGTGCATCCTCAAGGTGATTTACCAACTCACTTTCGATACTAACAACTGATACCCGACCAATTCTCAATCACAAGGCCAAAATTGCATTATTTAATAACATACTAAAAAATGCACCGATAAATCAATTCGACACGAGTTAAAGCGCAATTAAATAAGTGGACCACTCCAAGACAATCAGCACGAAATTCCAGTCACCGGCCATCCCGGTTGAATTTCCGGAAAATAAATAATTAAATAATTAATTTCAAAAATTAAATAAATAAACATAATAATTCCAATTTAGCACAATATGAAGCTCAATTAAATAAACGGACTGCGCCACGATCATCAGCATAATATTCCGGTCACTGACCATCCCAGTTAAATTTCCAGGAAATAAATAATTAATTAATTAATTTTGAAAATTAATATTTAATTCCTAAATATTTCACCTAGGCCCGATTTGCTTAATTAACACCCGATAAGGGACGGGAAAAATCCCAAGAAGCATCCAATAAATACTACAGGCAATTCTCTATCTAATTACACTAATCACACAACTAATATGCAAGGCAATTAACTAATAATCACTAATCAATTCTAATCTAACAACCTAATTACATTTAATTAAAACTAATCAACCTTTAAGTGTAATTAGCACACTAAGGAGGCATTAGTGAGTAAAACTCACTCAAAACGACGGGCTCGACGCGAGGATCAACTTTCCTCAAAGCAGGCCGAGCATCCGGGCCCGGGAAGGCGGCCAAAACGAGCCAAAACCCACTGTCATACCCATTTTTCTGCACCTCTGTTTGATGCTGGTTGGGAGCGGATCCGAGCTCGAATTGAAGCAACAACGGACCTAGATGGACGGAGGGGCTAAACAAGACCTAGGCGGGGCTTCACGGTGGCCGGAGGTGGGGTGGACGGCTCCGGCGGAGCTCCACCAGATCTGAAACATCGCCGGAACAGAGGGCTGAGCGAGGGGGAGGCCGGGGCAGGCGGTGCACGGAACGGCGAACGGCGAGGCGACGCGGGCTGGGAACGGCGTGTGGTGTGCGACGGCAACGGGAGAGCTGCTACTTCGAACCCAGGCGAGCTGCTTCCGTCTTCGTCTTCTCTGGTTCGCAAGGTGAGAGGGAAAAGGGTGAGGCGGAGCTACGCAAGGCCGCAGGACGGCGGACGGCGGCGCGGCAGCTCCGGTGGCTTGCAGGCGCGTGACGACGGTGGCGAGAGGCGGTGATGGCAGCTCGGTCTTCGCTGGTCTTCGACTCCCATGGAGTTTTGAAGAAAGAAGAAGAAGATGGGGAAGATCCGTCGACGGAGGAGAGAGGGAAGGAAGGAAAAATCAATTTCCCCTCTTCCTCTCACACACTCTCTCTCTTAGGTCATCACACATGGGCCACCATGACATCATGTGATGTCATCTTCCACCCACAATTTCTTGACAAATTTGCCCCTTCTAGAAGCATTTAGATAGGCCAAAGTATGGGGGTAGAGGTGGCATACGAATTTTGCTAAGGTTTCTTTCCAATTGGGCCTTAATTCCTCTTGAATTAAATCAAATTGACCCCCATTAATTTATTCAATGCTTCAATTGAATATTCTCCTCATCCAATAGCTCGTCTCGCATCTCAATTTTGTGTTCCTTTTTAATCCCCGACTCCAATTGCATAGAAATGACCTGATTAATTCAATTGAAATTAATACCGAAAATTCTGGATGTCACAGATGGCGTGGTGGAGGACCCGATGTCTCCAGAGGTTGGAGAGTCAGAAGTGGGATCGGCGAACAAGCCTAACTATAGTCATAGGACCGTTCCTTTTTGGTGGACCGATCTTTTTGTTGGCTGACTTTTGATGTATATATACTCTGGTGTGAGTATATATATATATATAAAAAAGTATGTTTGGTTGTGAATGAGTTTGGTTCCTACTTTCCCATGCCGTATTTTATTGCCAAGGGTTTTATAATACATTCCGCATGTACATTTAAAATGAATGGGTCGACGACGCGTCCTGGGAACGTCGCATATTTGCATGACCATGGTGGGATGTTCGTGTGACTCGGGCTTCGAGGTGTGACAACAAGACTCGACATATGTTATACGTGCAGATTCTCAGCTAGTTCATGCATAATTCAAAACGGTCCCACATGAATGCTGCACTAAGGTGGTGAAGTACTTGAAAGAATGTCCACGTTTGGGAATACTACTCTCTCGAGAAAGCAACATGGAAATGACAACGTATGGTGATACAGATTATGCCACTTGCCCTATGAATAGAAAATTTGTCACAGGATTCTACATCAAAGTGAGCAACTCATTGCTATCTTGGAAAATAAAGAAATAGTCGAGCGATTCTTCATCGTCCGCTGAAGCAGAATATCGGGGAATGACTAAGACTAGCTATGAGATAGTTTCGATTAGAGGATTACTCCAAGATCTCAGCATATGAGTAAAGGAACCAACCATTCTATTATGTGATGATGATGTTGCACTTAAACTTGCAATAAATTCGGTTTTCCGTGAAATGATAAAATAAATAGAAGTTTATTGTTACTCCACCAAAGACACAATTCAAGAAGGAATAATCAAAACTAGAGGGATAAGAACGATGAAGCAACCCACAGACATCTTCACTTAACCCTTATGTCAAAGGCAATATGCATACCTATTAAGCAAACTAGATGTTCTTGATGTGTATAGACCACTAGCTTGAGAGGGTGTGATATCCTGAAATTTGACGCTGTCCTGATAATATGAAATGAGCATTTCATCGACACGTCTATAGTCCTTTTTCTCTGAGCTGGCCCCTCACGAGTTGACTAATCTATTAGGTGAGGCCATTAAAGGATATAGACGTGACAGACTAAAGAATTCGATCAGAAATTGATCGCTTGACCATAATAATCGGCAATGGTCAATATGACACCATTATAATCGATTAGCGAACAGATATAAGTTGATTCGATGGAATCGCATAGTCGAATTGCGGGTGGTTCAGCACAATTGCGATATTCACGTCAAACGACAGTAAACCGATTTTTCTATCAATATTATACTTGGGACACATAATTGAAACCTCGCGATATTATGACAATCGAGAGTCGCCTACGAGTCAGAGATGCACAAACGTGAATCGAAAATTATCAACCACAGGTCAAATGCGCTAAAATCCCTAAAAGCTACCTAATAGGTTAGGTTGTACTAAAATCGCATTCGATCGATTTTAACCATGAAATTGAATTCAATTTCGGGAATCAAACATTCGAGCGTGTCACGATTTATTTTTAGGACCTCGTCTCATGTTTAGGAGAAATTCCGTCGAGTCCGAAATTTTGCGGAAAAATCGATTTCGGCAAAAAGAAAATAAGAAAGGAAATTCGTATGGGCTGCTTGGAGGGCTGAATTGGCTACTAAATTGGATTATTTTGGGAGATATTAGAGCAAATTCTTCATTGGAGGAAGCCTTGACTATTGGGTTGAAGACTTTGGGGCAATTTTCATCATTATTTGGATATTTCTCTTGGCTTATGAGTGGTTGCAGCTTGGACTTTCATGTTCTCCGTCCTTTCTCTCTCTCTTCCTCTCTCTCCCAATTTCCTCTTGTGCGTGAGTTTCCCCCTCCCTTCAGCTGACTCCTCCCTCCTGCTTCTTATTCTTTTCTCTTTCACGTTCCTTCCCCATTCCCCTTCCTCCTGCTGTAGCCGAATCCCATTTCTTCCTTTGGTCCATCACTGCCCACACCCCACCAGCAGCACTCATGCCTCTTCCCTTCTCTTCTCCAATCTCCTTGCCACATCACCACCGCCCTTCCTTACCCCAACACACACACCAGCCCGCCACTCCAACTTCACCGACGTCCCAACTCCACGCCAACTTCAACAACCACTAGCCTCCCATCTCCAATGACTAGTAGCGCCAACACCACCCCAACACCAGTTTCACCGTTAACCCACCAGCAACTCCGCCTATCTCCGCCCACAACCACATCCGCCACCCGCCACCACCCCAGCCTAACGCTAGCCAACTTCACTATCCAACTCCAACAGCTCCAGAACCAAACCTCCAAGCCGAGAGCTTGTTAAGTCGTTTCCTTTGCCGGTTGAGCTCCATTGGAGACACAGTTGTCTTGGGTTCTCGCCACCATTGCGTTGCCGTCACTGTGAGCCCTCCGCCATCCTAATCCGGTGAGTTAACTCCGTAATCCTTAATTAGGTTGTTAATTGCACTTAAGGGGTTAGATTAGTACTAATTAGCTTAGTTAAATTAGTATTAAGTGAGATTAGCCTTAAGATGGATTAGTGTTAATCTAGTTTGATTATATTAGCTTAAATATGGATTAGTGTTGATCTAGTTGGTTGGATTAGTGCTAATGAGAGTGATTTAGCTTGGTTTAGTGGATTTCTCTCGGATCAATTTGCTGGATGCTTGCCATTTTCCATTTTTGTGGGGAAAAATGTGCTGCGATTTTCAAGTTACTTCCTTTTTAAAAATGTTCTAGATATCTTTAGCTATGACATATATTTTATTCAAGATTTTAGGGATTTAAAAGAATGAGATTTCAGCTTCGTTATTTGAAAAAAGAATCTCAATTTATGCTGGAACCAGTGACCTTTTAGTGTTCAAAGGATTTTTATCAACTCTTAGGGTTCGATTTTCGAAAGAGTTCATTCATAAAAGTTTTTTATCGCATTTTTTAGTTTAACATAGTCAAATTTCAGATCAAACAGACAAGTTTGGACTTCGAACCAAGCTGGTTTTGGAAAACGTAATTTCTGGATAAGGTCACAGTTTCTGTAACGGTTTGAGTGATTTACTATTCTCATTATAGAAAGATCTGGGTCAAGGTGTCATCACAAAAATTGTTTTTTTAAGTATCTTTTATAACATATTCAAATTTGAGAATTTTCTGAGTTCTTTTGGTTATGATTATGGAATTAAACTTGGAGACACGCGAGTGGCCTGATTTCTGCCGATTAGGACCGGTTGTGGTTTTGTTGTTGTTCTTGGTGTAGTGCTTGCTGGACAATGCATATTTGGTTATGTGATCGAATTTTGGCATGCTTAGAACTTATGCATGATGATATGCAAATTGTTGTTCTATGGTGGTTGTTTATTGTTATTGCAAAAGATGGCCTTATGGGCTTTTAATTAGAAAAACAATGAGGTGTCGGGTTTGGACACCAAAACTCATTTGCTCTATAAAACAATGAGGTTTTAAACTAGGTGCATGCAAAGTTTAGCGGATTAATTTTGAGTACGTGAGCACCTATGAATTTCTTTCCAAAAGCATTGAACAAAAAAAAAAAAAAGGGATTACCCAAGTTTAGTTCCAAAAAGGGGTGGTTGGGAAAGAAAATAGAAAAGAAATATAGTGTCAAGTTTGGACGCCAAGTTTTATGTGCTCAATAAAAACGTGAGGTTTCAAACTAGGTATGTGCAAAGTTTGGCAGGTTGATTTCAAATACGTGACCCCATACAAATTTATTTCCGAAAGCTTTGAAAAAGAAAAAAAAAAAAGAGTTGCCAAGTTGATTTTTGAAATGGGATTTTGGTGTTCTTGGCTATATGAGGGAATTATGGTTGGTTTTGATGGCTTGTACGTGTGTTGTTGTGCAATTGATTTCTAGATGGTAGTTACCGATTATTATTACAAAACTTGGTTTATGGGCTTTTAAATGGAAAAATGCCCAGTGTTGGTTTTGGACGCCAATCTTTATGTACTATATAAAACCGTGGAGTTTTAAAATGGAAGTTTACTAAGTTTGATGGTTCTCTTTTGAATACATGACCACACATGATTACTTTACCGGGATTTTTTATACAAAGAAAAAGTGGCCAAGTTCATTATTTGAAAGCGAGGCATTTGAACACAAAGCATGGTGTTCTTGGCTAAATATGTGCTCGTGTAGTCACTAAGTGAACCCGTCCGGTGCGTATGATTACACAGGACAATACTCCCGTGTGGAATGCCATCTAGGCGGGGGTTCTAGACGTTGCCATTCATGGATGGATTTCGGAAAGATGCTCCTATGTGGAATGCCGTACTGATGTGTATGACTACGAGGGATGATGCCGTGCCCGATGGGGCGAAACAATGCCCGGTTATGCCAGATGACCACCGACTATTGAGTTGGCCATGGCCGATGGGTCGTAATAATTAGAACACACCTGAGTGATTGTGATAGCTGCACCTGATTATAGGGAAAAATTGTGTGGCATGGTATGGGACGTGTTATAACGGTTTTACCTTATAATCAGCACTCATGTGATTGTTTAAGATATGAACATGATGTGCTCCGGTTATTAATTATGCCTGTGATATGTATATTGGTATATGTGATGCACTAATGTGCAGGAATGCACTCAGGCAAGGTAAGTTGTGTATGGTACATGTGTAGGACCACCTTCGAGGCGAATTTTCATCCTAACCGGGATTTAGGATTTTGACTCACTGAGATTTATCTCACCCCATCATGGTTAACATTTTCAGGGTCTTAGCATGGAGATCTGCTATGTGCAGATGTGGTGGGCACGAGGTGCGAGACCTTTTGGCTAGCCTTGTCATTAGTAGAGTTTAGGTTAACCAGTTGATAAGGAAATTGTTGTTTTTGAGAAAATTGTTGTTGTGCTTGACTATCCCAACTATTTGTTTATTGATCGCGAATTTACTTAATTTGCTTCTACATGTGCTTAATTGAAAGAAAAAAAAAAGAATGGGTTGGCGACGCATTCTGGAATGTCGCATTTTTAATCAACCGCCGAGGGATGTGCACACGCTCGAGGTTCAAGACGTGATAGGGGGAGTGTTGAAGATATTGTTGCCCCGACTAATTGTCCTTAATCCAAATTCTGATTCTAATCGATGTTGATCTGATTGATCTGAATTTGGATTCTGATTCTAATTGATGCCGATTAGTTCATCATTGGGAAACTAGAATATTGTGTATTAGGAAATTGATTTTTTCCTTTATTTTGTATATTTATTTTTCCTTAATTTTTTGATCCTATGTACTATAAATGGAATTGCAATTGTACAAGAGTGATATGAGGAAGAAGTATACATTTTTTCCATTCCCGATCGCTTTCTATCATCCAATTCTTTGACAAGTATGTTCCCAAACAACCAACCAACCAACTTCACAAACTGGATTAATGGTGATCCTAGTCCCCTTGGCTGTAATATAGGGCCCGTTTGGTTTGACTTTGGGGAAATGCCATTAGGAGAATACAAATACCTTTGAGATAAAGGGGTTTTTGGAAATGTTAGACCGTTTAGTAAATTATAGCATTGAAATAAAACTTAGCATAAACACCATTTGGCAAAATTCACATTTATAATTAGCTTTTGTTATTTTTTTATTTTTTTAAGTTTGAAATCAAATTCCGGTGGCTGGCCACTGCCGGCCAACAGCCGAACGGCCACATCTGGCCACTGCCGGACCGCCAGATCTGGCCTCGCATGGTCTACGCGAGACCAAGCGACGCCGATTGAGGTCGCGCAGACCTCAGCCGACGTCGCCTCGCTCGCGCGTGCCAGGCGACGCTGCCTGAGGTCGCTCAACCTCAGGCGAGGCTTCTCGGCGGCCAAATCTGGCTGCTTGCGGCTAAGCGCCGCCCACCGCAAAGAAGAAGACGAACGGCGAAGAAGAAGGCGAACGGTGGAGGAGACAATGAATAGTGACTCGGTGAACGGTGAAATCGCATCTCCGAAATGCCCAATGCTCAAAGATGGTCCTCCCCGGCATTCGGCTTTCGGCATTTAAAAT
Organism: Eucalyptus brandiana; assembly: GCA_014182725.1. Taxonomy (NCBI): domain Eukaryota; kingdom Viridiplantae; phylum Streptophyta; class Magnoliopsida; order Myrtales; family Myrtaceae; genus Eucalyptus; species Eucalyptus brandiana. Next base: position 48,338,301 of record CM024675.1, on the reverse strand, counting down.
GCCCACATTTCGCAAAAGGGCATTCAAAAGCTCTTGCCAAACACACAAAATTTTCCCCAAGGGGCTTTGAGGCCCCAAAGCCCCTTGGGAAAGCCCAACCAAACGGGGCCATAATGGTCTCCTGACCGGTTGGCTCTGATAGAAAAGTACCTAATCATCTGGCTCTACTACTCACTATTGAGTTTTCTTTTGCGCAATTTTATTAACACTTGTTGGAATTTAGGTCACTGAAGCTAATAATGTGATGATGAGCTTTGTCACTAATTTCTTTTTCAGGACAAATATTATTTATTCAGCGTTATGTTGGTGGTATGACAAAGTTGTACTAAAAAAATTGAGACGTATTTATATTGAGATGCAATTTGTATAATTGGAGTTAACTCGCAAATGACTGTCTTTTGGTATCACAACATATTCTAGCATTGGAATTCCAGAGTTAAGCGTCATGTAGAAGTAATTTCAGGATGATTAACCTCTTTGGAAAAATGTTTATCTATACAATAAAAGACAAAATTATGGATTTAATATGGGATTAAAGGTGTTAAAATGGGTCGTAGACCCATTTGTTGACTCATATGTGGGGCTAGGTTGTAAATGGGTTGTTAGGCATTTGCAGGGACAGGTGAAAATGGGTTAAAATTACTGTAGTCCAATCAGAGTGGGGACACATTTAAAATACCATAAAACCCCAATTTGAAACATTATAATAAATTTACTCCAAACTAATTTTTGACTAACAAAAACCCTAAACCGGTATACGTGTGATATATTTACTCATCATTAGTTTCTGTTAAATATTGCCGTTAAATTGTTGACTTGGATACCACTGCCACATGGATCAATTAAAGGATTAATGTCACAAAAAACCCTAAAACAGTACATTTGTGACAAACTTACCGCAAATTGATACACTTGTAATAAATATAACACGAACTATTTTGTGGGTCACCAAAAACCCTAAACCGGTACATGCGTGACACATTTATCCTCCGTTAACTTTCGTTAAATTTTACTAATTATATTTAGCAAGAACTCTAGATCGTATTCCTCTTCATCAAGCCCTTCGTCATCATCTTTGCCTAAGGTAATGGAAATTGTGAACAACATTTAGAGAGAACTCTTTAGTGACACTTTTAGTAACTCTAGTGGTACTCTCAATAAAATGGCTCAATCAAGTATCACTATATGGCCTAATCATGGAAGAACATTAACGATGGCTTAAAAGCCCTTGCGAGTTTTACTTGACCTTTTGTCAATACTCACTCTTCAAGGTGAGCATAAGCAATGTCTTTTTACTGGTGTTACGTAGTAATTGTCAAAATCTCGAACCCCATATAAAAGAGGGTACTAACCATTTGAGATGACAACTTTTCTTGAGAAATCTATATAAAATTTGACGGAAACTAACAAGGAGTAAGGATTTTACCTATGACAATCTAAAGGTAGCTAACAGAGACCATAATTTCTCCGTATGATTATTCGAGCGCTACTTTGAGGCACTTGTATTGTTTGGGGTAAAACCGCAAAACTAATTTTACTTGTGACAACTTTTCGAATATGCAACTATCTAAAAGCAATTCCTAATGTTTTTTCCCTTGTATAGTTTTTTTCAGGTTAGCATAAATGTGGCCCACAATTCCTATGCTCTGCCTCGACTCCCAATGTGCAGTGACATAATTTTATGCCTCGAAGTATAAACCTATGACATAATTTTATCAAAGTATACCAGTGCCTTGAAGTATAAAATTAAGGTCAAGAGGTAAAATTATGGTCCTCAAATGATGCGTAGTGACATAATTTTACTCAAACATTTTGCATAAACCTGCTTTGAGGCACTTGATTATGCGGGTAAGATAAGAATTTTACTTGTGATAATTTAACAGAAGTTAGATGACCCAAAATTAGTTTGGGATAATTTCGTCATAGATGTAAATTTTTCATAAATGTAAATTTATCATAGATATATCAATTTGGGATTTTTTATAATATTAAACCGTTAATTGATCCACCGTGACTTATCCTTGTGGCATTCAAGTCAACATTTTAATAGCTATATTTGACGGAAAGTAACTATGTCACGTATCTACTGATTTGGGATTTTTGATGATCAAAACATTAATTTGGAGTAAATTTAGTACCAATGTACTGATCTGTATTTTACATAGTATTAATCCTAAAATCAAAGCTCCCCTGCCGTCTCTCTCGATTTCAATCGCGTGCATGACACGTCGGACGGTGTGAAACAGTGGTCACGAGTGGTGGAAGGTGGAAATAGTTCTCAAAACTGTGGACCCCACGATAGAGCATCTCTAGTAAGCCCACATAAAGTCGTATATTCGCGGCTCTTATCTTCGCTTTCACTTTTTAAATCTTCTGGTAAAATAGAAATATCATTTAATATAGAAAAAAATTGAGAGAATAAACTTTGGGGTGATTCTAGACTCTACTTCATATGTTCTCAAACTTGGCTGCAAAATTTCAATGATAATAATTCTGAAAAACACAACCAAAGTCAAGCTTGATAGATATTACTCCCAGTTGTGCGATTCGTATCAAATACTCGTTAACTGAATCTTCAACTCTATCCGGTTCTCAAATTGAGGCAAAAGATGATTAATGCTTGATTGCCACGTTGCTCAATATATATGGATAAGATTAAACTTCACGAGCGTCTACAAAATAAAAACCATACATTAATGACAAGATATACATTTCTAGAACAAACTACTCATATTAATATCTCCAATTTGAATGCAATTTATCAAGACTAAACTCAAAGTCAAAACACGTCTCATAATATATGGATGGCCCGCAACCTATTTATATTTAACCCAAAACCAAAGTCTGAATTCATTTCATGATTTGTGGATGGCCCGAGCTGGACTTTCCCCACCATCTTCACTCCCTCCATCCGTAACTTGACGCTCAAGCTCTGTCACTAACTTGAAAAGCCACCCATGAAGTCATCTATTTTTCAAAGGCAACAATATAAGGAACAAAATGCTATAAATGAATCTCAAGACAGGTTGAATATGGGTCGAGAAATTTGTATTGCAACTAAATGGGTTAGAAATTGGGTAAATAAGTCAATTTGGACCAGATCATTTATAACCCAACCCAACCCAGTTTAACGGGCTTTTAAGGGATAGGTAGAAACAAATCATATCTCAAGAAGGGAAAATTAACAAAAAATCTTAAGCCTATTGCATTTGTGCCAATTTAATCCTAAACATTTTCACGATTTGCCAATTCAATATTTAACCTTTTAATTGTGCCGATTAGTCTTAAACCTTTTGATGTTTTGCCAAATTGCCAACTAAAATTGGATGGAAACCACTAATGTGGCAGTCTAGTCAATGTCGGCCATCCTACGTGGTATGACAAACGCTAACGTAAACAATTTTTTAAAAAATTTTAAACCTTTTTTAATTTTTTAAATTGACACAATTGAAAAGTTTATAACTAAATTGGCAAATCATTGAAAGATTTAGAACTAAATTGACCAAATTGAAATATTTAAGACTAAATTGGCATAAATATAATAAATTTATGATTTTTTTATAATTTTTTATCTCGAGTGAGTTTTTTTCTTTGGTCAGTCATACTTTAACTCTCAACTCACTCTCATACTTTTGTCATATCTCTTTGCATAACGTGGGAGTCAAAACCCATACTTAAAGCTAATTGTCGCCACCTCAACCCCGAGAAGGTGGAGATTTGAATCCCCCACCTCCCCCTTCCCATGTGAGTTAAGTTAAAGTGGAAATATGATATAGCACTTGATAAAAAAAATAGTGTCTCATACAACTCCTACATATATCATTTGTGAATAATGTAAGACCTCACTAACCTATTACAATTCATTCGCTCTCACCGCACGCTAAATACTTGGGACAAATTTGCTCAAATGAATGCACGCTCTTTCTTTTTCTCTCCCTCTCATACTTGTACAAAACTGCTGGAAGATATGCAGAAGATCCTGGAAATATACCGGGAATTGATTGATCCAATTTCTGATTATAGAGAATCAATCCAAATATTAGATTGATTTGTAAAATATTACATTGCCTTTTTTTATGTATGCATCTTGTAATATAAACAACAAAAGCCTTGTACATTGATTTCAAGTCAGAATACAGAAAAATCTTTCTCCCTAAACTTCGTCCTTTTCTCGTCCGTTCCTTGCTTGCCTTCGATTTCTGACATGTTATCAGAGCTTTGGCTTTAAGCTCCATCTTCCGCAACTGATTGCTTTCGAAGCTGCAAGACAGATCGACGTGTTGATTATGAAAGAATCAAATTCTGTAAGAAGGAAGAAGAAACAAAATCTTTTTTCTTACCATGAATCCAGAGAATCTGCTCCCTGCCACTACTGGTGTTCCTTCCACAGGCAACGTCACACCGACGGGAGAGACACAAGGCCACAGCATAATACCTGGAATTCCCACAACCTAGCAACAAATCCAGACTCAATGGCAGATATTCCTGGCTTAAGCGAATATGGGGCAGCCCAATCCGGGTCATCCTTACCAATGGGTACCCCATCCATAGTACGTCGGGCAAGGCCCGAATCCATCATTGCCGGGGGTAATGAGTTACCAGAGTAACGTTCAGCCCGATGGGAGTCTACCAGCCGCAAGCGAGGAAAACTCAGCCGCCAAGACAGATAAAGTAAATGGGTCTGGAGAAGCGGGTTCGGGAACAAACCCTCACCCGAGACTCTTCAATGCGGGTCATGCAACCGGGTTCAATGGGTTGGATACAGGGACGAATCCCTACCCGAACTTTTCACCCAGATTTTTACCATTTTAGATTGTAACCATCACTGGGCGACCAGAGCCAGGCGATCCCTTACACGTGTCAACCGCCGATGGTCCAGAGTTGCGACTAATTAGTCTACAACTAACCGGGCCGAAAAACTACAACAAATGGTCACAAGACTTCCGACGGGCCCTCGTGACAAAAGATAAAGATGGTTTCCTCGACGGAACCGTACCAATTTCGTTGGACGAAGGGCTGGCAAGGCACTGGAGAAAGTGCAATCACCTTATCCACACCTCGATCGGCAATTGTGTCTCTCCAGACGTCGCAGCAGGCCTCCCACCGACAGAAGATTCGAAAACCATGTGGGATAACATCAAAGAAATGTATAGAAAATTAGACCGAGCAAAAATATTTTGTCTCATGCAAGAACTCACAGATCTCAAGCAGGGGAATATGTCTGTCACCGCGGTTTATAACAAACTCTCATCGCTCTGGAATGAGCTCGAGGCCACGGAAGAAAAACTCGAGGGACCTCCAGAAACACTCAAGCAGTACAATTCCATGAAGGAGAGGAAGAAATCCACTCGATTTCTTTTAACATTGAACGAAACATACCTAACATTTCATTCGTAGATCCTGGCGATGGTTCCCGTGCCGCCCCTCGGCTGGATTTTCCAGTTGGTCGTGCAAGAAGAGAGCCAGCGGCTCACAACACCAGAGCAGACACGAGGAGGCGAGGCTGTCGCTCTTGCTCTTCGCCGAGAACGCCGCAGGAGAGAATCGGGGGCAAAAACCCTAGCCCGAGAGAGAGAAAATCGCGAGGGACTTGGGTTCGCAACCGGAGAAAGAGCCCTTAAAAGGGAAGGAAGCTACGGTCCAAATTCAATCCGGCGATCTGACGGCTCGGATTTCTTGTGGAGATCTAACAGCCTTGATTTCCTCCGGAGATTTGACGATCTGCAAGGGGTCGATGTGTCTGCTGCATCAAACGGTGGAGATAATTCCACGATTAAAGCATTCGACGGCCAGATTTTTTTCCGCATCAATAAGGAATTTCGGCCAAAATTCAAGGGGGAGAGGTAAATTATACCATGAGCATTGCAAACGTCCACATCATACCATAGATAATTGCTGGAAATTACATGGAAAGCCAGGAGAAAAAGGAAAAAAGAAAGAGTTTTCTACAGCTTACTAGGTGACTGGACCTACTGGACCAAGTAGTGACCGACCGATTACTTATGGGCAATATCAGCAATTGATGCAGGCACTATAGAAAGCAGACGTTGGAAATAAAGGAGGAAGCTTCTCAGGTATATCCCACTGCCTGATTAATTCAATTTCACAAAGGGCATGGATAGTTGACTCAGGAGCAAGTGATCATATCATTTGTGATATAAATTTTTTTCTCAAGAATGCGTAGGAAATTGGATACACCTATTTCTATGCAACTTCCAAATGGAAACATTACTCATGTCACATTGACAGTGACTGTTCAACTAAGCTCTCAAATTGTCTTGCAAAATGTCCTTTATGTCCCACAATTTCAGTTCAATCTCATTTCCGTATCCAAAGTCTGCAGGGAAAATTCCTGTCAAATACTCTTCGATGCTGACACATGTTTTTTTCAGACCCTTTCGACTAGGAAACTGATGGACTTGGGTAGTCTATCTGAAGGTTTATATTTCTGGACCAGTATTCCAAGTCATCTTGATTTGAATTCAATTCCTTTCAATAAGTTGTCATTGTGTAATGTCATTGCCAATATAAATACTTTCTTTTACATTCAAGAATGGGGCATAGTGCTTCTTTTCCATACTCTAAATGTCCCATTTGTCCTCTTGCAAAACAGTCTCGCACATCTTTCCCTTCGAATGCAAAATGTTCCGCTGCTATCCTTTCTTTAATTCATGTGGATGTCTGGGGACCCTATCACACAGCACACCGTGATGGTTCACGATATTTTCTCACAATTGTGGATGATCACTCTCGGGCCACATGGGTATTCCTGATGCAGTCAAAAGCTCAAGTTCCATCTCATTTGAAAACGTTCATCACCCTTACTAAAAATCAGTTTAGAAAATCAATCCAGCGAATACGGACTGACAATGGGAAGGAATTTTTTAGTCATGATTGCAGATCACTTTTCTTGTCTCATGGCATTCTACATGAAAGCTCTTGTATTTATACTCCACAACAAAATGGAGTGGTGGAATGCAAACATCGTCACTTGCTGGAGGTCGCACGAGCTTTGAAGTTTCAGGGATCCGTTCCAGCAATATATTGGGGAGATTGTGTCCTCACTGCAACCTATCTCATCAACCGTATGCCTACTCAAATATTAGCTGGTAAATCACCCTTTAAATTACTTTATGGAAAAAAAACCAGCAGTATGGGCTTTACCAAAAAAAAAAAAAAAAACCAGCAATATGGGGCCTCGAGACAAAATGAGTCCACGTGCTAGGAGGTGCATTTTCATGGGTTACCCTAACCTACAGAAGGGCTATTATGTTCTCGATCCATCAACGGGAGAATTTTTCGTGAGTAGGGATGTCATTTTTCACCAAACTATCTTTCCATTTTGTAAGTCTACAGAGGATTTGGATACCTCAACCAATTCTCATCGCTCCTCAATTGAGAAAAATATATCCCCCGAATATTTTCTTGCAGCATCACCAAGACAAGTCATTCCATCTTCCTCATTTGATCAATCACCTCAGACAGCAACATTGGAAAATGTACATGCTCTTCCATTAAACATTGAGGATGATTCTGGCGAACAAACAGAAAACAATGCTGCGGAAATATCTCCTCCTCCACCGCCAATGGATCATCCACGGCATTTGGGGCGAGCTACGAACCACCAACGTGGACCAAAGACTATGTCTGTGCCTCACTTAACGGACTAGGTATTCCCTATCCATCTTCTTATGTCTCCTTTGAAAAGCTTTCGTCGGAGCATAGATGTTGCATTAGTCGCATATCAAATGAGAAAGAACCGTCTAGTTATGATGAGGCATCCAAAGACCCACAATGGTAAAAGGCCATGGAAGCAGAATTACAAGCCTTAACTGATAATCACACATGGGAGATAGTTCATTTGCCCCCAAATAGGAAATCCATAGGATGCAAATGGGTATATAAAGTAAAGTATAGAGCTGATGGATCCATTGAACGATACAAAGTTTGATTGGTGGTGAAGGGATATACACAACGAGAAGGTTTCGACTATCACGAAACTTTTTCTCTAGTTGCTAAAGATGTCACCATCCGCTCATTCTTATCAGTTGCAGCCATCCATGATTGGCCATTACACCAAATGGACATTCACAACGCTTTTCTTCATGGTGATCTGGATGAAGAAATTTACATGGATATTCCTCAGGGCTTATGGAGACAGGGAGAGAATAAAGTATGTCGTCTCCGCAAATCCCTTTATGGGCTGAAACAAGCTTCCAAACAATGGTATGCTAAATTTGCTAACGCTCTCATCAGAGCAAACTTCAAACAATCCAAGTATGATTATGCCTTATTTACATGGACCAAAGGAACGTTATCTATTTACTTGATAATTTATGGAGATGACATTCTCATCATGGGAAATGATGAAGTTGCAATAAAGAGCCTTAAAAAATATTTGCATACCACATTTCATATAAAAGATCTAGGAGCACCAAAATATTTTCTTGGAATTGAGATCGCTCGATCTCACCAAGGAATTTCTATCAGTCAAAGGAAGTTTGTGTTGGAGATTATATCAGAGGCCGGTTTATCAGGATGCAAGCCAGCTGTCATTCCAATCGAGCAGAATATCAGATTGACTACAGCAGACCACACTAGAGGAACATCTTAGGATGATCCTATATTACAAGATCCGACGAGTTATCAGAAGCTCGTTGGAAAACTTATTTTCCTAACTATACCAGACATGATATATCATATGTAGTGCAGAACCTCAGTCGGGTTATGCACAGACCGAAGGAATCTCACATGAATGCCGCTCTAAAAGTCGTGAAATATTTGAAGGGATGTCCAGGACTCAGGATACTTCTATCTAGAAGATGCGACATGGAAATGACAGCATATTGCCATGCAAATTATGCAACGTGTCCTATGAGTCGAAGATCCATAACTGGGTTTTGTATTAAGCTGGGAGATTCTCTTCTTTCATGGAAAACCAAGAAGCAAGCAACAGTTTCTCTATCCTCAGCCGAAGCAGAATATTGGGCCATGGCAAAGACCACATGTGAGATTGTATGGATACGAGGTTTATTGGGTGATCTCGGAATACAGCTAAAAGGTCTGATGAAGTTATTCTATGACAATGAATCGGCTCTGAAACTTGCGGTGAATCCTGTAATGCACGAAAGGACCAAGCACATAGAAGTGGATTGTCATTTCACTCGGGAGAAGATTCAAGAATGGACAATCGAGACAAGAGGGATTGGAACGGTTGAACAACTTGCAGATGTGTTTACCAAAGCCCTGTGTCAAAGACAACATGCATATCTACTGAGCAAGCTAGGCGTCTTGGACAATTACAAGCCACCAGCTTGAGGGGGAGTGTTGGAAGATATGCAGAAGATCCTGGAAATATACCAGGAACTGATTGATCCAATTTCTGATTATAGAGAATCAATCCAAATATTAGATTGATTTGTAAAATATTACATTGCCCTTTTTTTTATGTATAAATCTTGTAATATAAACAGCAAAAGCCTTGTACATTGATTACAAGTCAAAATACAGAAAAATCTTTCTCCCTAAACTTCGTCCTTTTCTCGTCCGTTCCTTGCTTGCCTTCGGTTTCTGCAAAAACCAATTTTCTTTTCTCCTAAGAATCTATCTGGCTCACTTCAAATGCTCTTCGTACGCTGTAAAAATCACTGCTCAAAAGGGCTAGCATTGCTCCAAATTCGGCTCCATGAAAACCATGCGCGTCTAAGATCATGGTTTCCCCTGTTCTTTACAAATGCTTTTGCGCACGGATAGTACCGCCAGCTTCTTTGGAATAGAGGTAAATTTTAGACCGGAGGCACGACAGTCTTGCCATTCAAACCATCTTAACTCATTAGGGAGACAGATAGAACCATCAAATCTAGTATCAACATTAATCATGATGAGGAATCTCAACATTTTCAAGTTTGCAAAAGCGATAGGATCAATATCTATCGTTTCCGGGTTTGGTAGGGCCAATACTATGGCTGTTACTGCAGCATCTCTCCCCTGCACACGTTCAAAAAATTCATTGGTTCTAGTATAGCTAGTAAAGGAAATCCTATTCGCATCCAAGCTCACAATATTTTTGATTAGTTGAGGACGATAGAAATATTGATGTGCATATCAAATACTCTTACCTTATCTCTTGATAGTACGTCAACAAGTTCTTCGTGGCGCCATATTCTGCTTCGTATGGCGGGATTTTCGTGACAATTTTGGTCAACAATGCCCTTAGCCATCAACTCAATCAGGACATGCACTTTTAGGGTCCCATTCTCATCCCTTATCAAGGATCTCTGAATGAGATTACCGACCATTCTAGCCGCATCACGATAACAACTGCCAAGAACACCTTCAACGTAGTTTCTACTCCACTCGTTGAAAAAGCAAGCAATGTGGAGAAAAATGTCCTTATCAGTATTATCCAATTCATTGTAGCTTTTCTTAAGCTCGACATTGATTTCTGGGTGACCACTTCTGGCGAATGCATCCAGTTCACTTTCCCAGTCACTATTAGCACGGAGGACAGAACCCAACACCTTCAGTGCGAAAGGAAGACATTGAGTATATTTCAAAGCTTTATCCACCTGATCTCTCTTTATTTTCCTGCTTCTGTCTTCAGAAATGCACTTCTCAAAAAGATCGACAGCGTCACAAGCCTCTAGAGCTGTAACTTCATATGTAAGAGCTCCAATTCTTCTGAGCAAATCCTCATTTCTTGTTGTCACAATGATTTTACTTCCATTACCAAACCATCCAAGGTGTCCAGCTAAATTCTCTATTTGGCGTAGGGTCTCCACACCGTCAAGGATAATGAGAACTCTTTTCCAACATAGTCTCTTTCGTATCAAACTAATTCATGCCGCAACACTGTTCACGGTAACTTCCCTCATTAATATCTGGTATAGCAAATCTTTTTGTAAACTAACCATGTATTTTGGGTCTTTCGAAGTTTCACTGATGCTTTCAAGAAAAGCAGAACCTTGAAACTTTCTAAATATAGAATTATAAAGAGCTTTAGCTAATGTTGTCTTTCCCATTCCTCCCATCGCCCATAATCCAATTATGAGACTTTTATCGTGAACTCCATTCTCAGACTTAATATTCAACATTAAGTTCAGCTCGTCCACTCGGGAATTTATGCCGACCGGATGCATAGCAACATTTAAGGGCAGCCGGTTGAGCTGTGTGGAGATTTCCTCTACAATGCTATTCTTGAGGTCTGCTTCATTTCTGACAGGAAAGAAAAAAGTTGAAACGCATTTTTTTAGCAATCCTAGAAATTTAGATTTGATTGCTCTGGATTCGCCACCTCATTAATTCCCAAAATATCCTATTTTTACTTAAGCAACATAATGACGCAAATTTATCTAAAAGATAACATAATGATGCTTATTTTTGCTTGAACTCCCTGCTTCCTAATTGGATGGGGTTCCCCTTCGTGAACTGCACGCTTACCCCGAAAATAATATTGCGAGTTTGTATCAAATCTCAAAGAGAGAATTTCTAAGTGCAGAGTAAAAAATCTTCGAAAACTCCATGGTGAGCTAAGCCACATGCCCACAGCCCAATTGCCGGTGCATGTGTCGCCCATGAAGTGCGCTCCGGCGGCCTAGCGCCGGCACCACATCTAGATATCCTTGGAAAGATCTCGGCAATTGCTACTCAGTTATACCCTTTAATAGCAAACAAAAGACGAACGAAAGTAGACTAGTAATCTGCTTACCCATCTTTGAAATCCCACCCTGACAAAGTTCCGGCGTCATGAAGAGCTTTCTTCCATTTCTTCCCAAGCTCCGAATCCTTTCCGTACTTTTTCTCGTGTTCAACGAAAGCTTTCTCGTAACTGTTTCTTCCTCCTCTTACTTCTCTGGGTTCCACTTTATAAAACACTGGCAGAACACTGATGCTGTTGGTCTCATGGCGCTCCATGATCCTGACTACCTCATTCAGACACCACGCTGAAGAGGCGTAATCCTCGGAGAAAAGGATGACTGCGATGCGTGATTTCTCGATCGCCCCCTCAAGTGCCGGCGATATCCGCTCTCCTTTCTCGAGGTTCTCACTGTCAAGAAATGTTTGTATTCCTCTCTGCGTTAGGGCCTCGAAAAGATGACTGACGATGTTGCCCCTGGCGTCTGGACCTCTGAAACTCAAGAAGACGTCGTAAGTCCCCTCGGATTGTGAAAGAGAGTCCATTGGAAGCACCAAAAATAGGAAGTCAAGAGGGAGTGATTCTCTACTTCGTTTGAGATGGTTTGTTCACGATTTGATCCTGTTGATAGATTCTCACTCGATGAGAGAAATGGTTCCCGATCTCCAAAGTTGCAGATGCTTGACTTCTGTTTTCTGGTCAACAAAGAACAAAAGATCTAATGGTCAACAAAGAACAAAAGATCTAATTCTGAGACAAATGAGGGAGGAGGCTGGTGGGGTTGGGGTACTGCCACTTTCCCAAGATTTGTTATCTAAAGATATTAAAAAAATTTCTTTCTGGAGGTGGCTAGTCAGACCGTCCGCTGCAGAATGACAGTAGGACGATCATACGCCAGCCACAAAATGTTCCGGAGGAAACCGGTAGACCTACTCAGCCGGTTTCAATTTTGACTCAATTTTTTTTTTTTATTATTTCTATGCTTTCTTATTGTAAGCACAAATTGAGAAACAAAATTTTGAGAGGGCTAAAAAAATGAAATAAGATATCGAAATATAAATAAGTACAGGTAGAAAAATATTACCACTTGCTAAAAAGAAATCATTAATATTATTATATATATCTAAATTTAAAAGATGAAAGGATGTTAGAAAGAATATTTAAAATGTTGGTTTTGCAACTAATAACAAAATCATTGTGCAATGGCTTCTCATTCCTTTCGCTCATATCAAATTGTTCTTGACTGGGCAAGGTTCAACCCCACCGCCCTTATCGTCGCTAGGAGAGGTCAAGCTCACCCAGTTACGATGAGGCTTGCCCTCACCCAAATCTAACGACGTCATGCCTCACTAGGGCTATGAGCGAAGTTGAGCTAGCCAAGCCATGATGAGGCTAGCCCTCACCCAGAGACAGCGAGGGTGTTGGGCAAGGGCGAGGCCTCCCCAGTGGCTAGCGATGTCCTAGCTTATAGCTGATCCAACAATCGGCCAGAGGAAGAAAGCAAGAAAAACAAAAAGAAAGAGGAAAAATTTTATTAAAAAATGCCACATCAAGATCACTCGATGCCAATCAACATTCATGTCAGTATGAGGCGGCCAAAATTTGCCAAATATATAGAATTGGCATAAATATAAAAGATTTAGGATTGAATTAGCCAAAAAGAAAAAAAAAAGAAGTTATGACTGAATTGATATAATTTGAATAGTTTTAAGACTGTTTTGGTAATTTTTCCACTTTGAAGAAGGAAAATAGGGCCTTGTTTTGTAACCATCCAAACAGAGCCAAATTCTGATTCTTTGTTCCCGGAATCAGTTTCGGCCTAAAATCGCGTTTGGTAAAATTTTTGTTTAGGAACAGATTGGGAATAGAATCAAGAACAAAAAAAAAGTTGATTCTTGTTCAGAACGAATTTGAGAATTAAAATTAAAAAATTTTCTTCTTCTCTTCGGCTATCTCGCGACCGCCGTCCACCACCGCCCGCCACCGTCCGCCGTCTGCCACCGCCGTCCACCGCCGCCGCCGGTCCGGCGAGCTCACGGGAGGCTCGCCAGACCAGGGCGAGGTCCGGCGAGCTCGCCGAAGGCAACCCCAGCCACCGGCGAGCTCGACGAAGGCTTGCCCGCCCACCGGCGAGGCTCGGCCTCCCAGATCCGGGCGAGGCCGAGCCTCGCCGTGGCGCGGCCTCGCCGGCCGGGCGGGGGCTTGGCAAGCGAGGCTTGCCCGGCCCCACCGGTGGCTAGGCGAGGCTCGCCCGGCCACGGCGAGGCTCGCCCGGCCCGCCGGTGGCAGGCAGGCCTCGCCCAACCTCGACGAGGCCGGCCTAGCCACCGGCGGGGCTAGGCGAGGCTCGCCTAGGTGCTGGCGAGGCTCAGCCGATGAGGGCCGGCCGCCGGGGCGGCGACGCGGTGAGGTCGCCGGCCCTCGTCTTTGCCGGTCGCCGGTCCGGCGACCGGCAAGAAGAAGAAGAAGAAGAAGATGGGAAAAAGAAAAAAAAAAAAGGAAAATGAAAAGAAAAAAATGAAAAAATGAAAAAAAGAAAAGAAAAAAAAAAAAAAAAGTAAAAAAGTAAAAAGGTTATTTAAAAATTAAAAGAAATTGATTTGGAATGAATTAATAGACACGGTACCAAACGCAATTCTATTCCGTAATCGAAATTTTGGACGATTACCAAACGGCTTAAAATGCTTAGAATCAGTTCCCCGGAACAGAATAAAAAAGAATCAGTTCTGATCAGAACTTTTGGACAGTTACCAAACGACTTAAAATGCCGAGGTTTGACTGTCCTTTCTGTTGGCTAATGATACCGTTAGCCAAGCTTTTCCTTGCTTTTATTTGGTAGTTGCAGGGCCTATATCAATTTTCGTATACCTTGATTAGTTAAACTTCGTGGATAATTTTATTGGCGGTCTTCCCTAATTCAGCCCGATGCATTCAAAATAGAAAGTGAAATTTTCTATATGTGAAATTCTCCTATCGCTGAGAGATTTTAAGAGTGCACTTTCTTAAAAGCGGGTGCAGACCGGATGAAAATGGAGTTTTATGTTAATTATAAATTCCCTGGAGGGCTTAAAAGAAGAGATTTACTCTAACTTGGTAAAGTGACTGTCTAGTATCTTTTAGACCCTAACTCATGCCTAAGGCAATCTTGTTCATATATAGAGAAAAGTGTCACAAATCCCAAATTCCGTATTTAAAATACAAGCTTCTTTAAAAATTTTCAATTGGTTCTAGTAATTGTTTAACTTTTTTCAAAAAATACAATTTAATCCTTTTGATAACCAATACAAAAAATTTTACCTACACAACATTTATATTATTTATGCGGTATCCTTAAATTGCAATTTTTAACAAATCTTAAAGATAATTATATTTTTTAGTAAATATATGAGACTTAATCGAACCAATTCAAAGCTTTGAACATAATTGCACTTTTTTTATAAAGTTGTAAGACTTTATTGAACTGGTTGAATAAATTAGAATTCTATTGCATTTTGTTCATAAAATTTGGAATTTGTGATATGATTCCCACTTTCTTCTTTCTATTCGGTGGTAGGAGAAATTTTAATAAATTATTTTTACATATTATCATACTCGGATTCGTCATTTGGCAAGACCATTTTACTCATACTAGAGTTGGACCTCGTGCACAAAGTGGCAAGGTGGTTTGTTTTTTAATGAAAGGATCACAATACTAATAAGTGTGTGTCTGGCGGCCAAGATAAAATTTAGGGTATAATAAAATTTATCATATCCAGTATTTGGTATGTGCTCAAGATATGATAAAGTTGGATATAAATGGGATTTAGACTAGATAAAATCATCTCATGAGGAAGGTAAGATAAATGTGGATAGAATTTCTAATATTTATAATAAGAAAGTTTTTCTCAAATAAAAAATTCCTTAAATTAAAAAATTAAAATTATATTTCAATATAAAGAATTTTAAATTCTAATATAAAAATTCAAAATAACAAAAAATAAAAAATTAGTTTTTAATTTAATCTTATTTTAATTTATATATTCGAATTTAATTCCATCTTATAATATATATTCAATTTATAAATATAATTTATTACATATTTGAGGTGTTTTAGTATTTTAGGTATATTAGTACAATTTTCTATTTAATAAAATTTTATCAGAGAATGATGGAAGAGGAAGAAAGAAATAAAACAGAAATTAATCAAAAAAGAGAGGAAAATAAAATAGACAAGAGTGTTGCAAGAGATTTTTATCATCTTTGTTTGTAAAATTTATGATTTATATAGGTGTTTATACCAAACAATATATATATAATATGATATGAATATAGCTGATTTTATTATTGTAATTACCAAATAATGGATAGGATATAGCAAAATTTCCTAAATTTTATATCATATCATATCCAATCCTATTCTAGTTAAAAATTCGAATGACTAAACGTAGTGTTCTCATTTTATACCAACATATAATTTTTCCACATTGCTATTTAATAGACAACCAAGTTGTGAAAAAAAGGAAGACATGCATTAACACACATTAGAAATTTACTTTGAAAGTGGCAATAGGGAAGATAGTATTGCATAAATGATTAGAACACTTTCTCGCAAAAATAAAGTAGAAATAATGATAAAATCTTGGGAAAAGATCACCAAAAACCCCAAATTTTACTCAAAGTGACAAATTTATCCCAAACTTTTTTTTGTGACATGAAAAACCCCAAAACTTTGCAAACTGTGACACATTTGCCCCACAAATGGCATTTTCGTCCTCTTTCTTTTTTCTTCTTCTTCTCTCTTCTCTTCGCCAACCATGGCGGAGCTAGTGTTCAGCAAAGGCTGCCCTTGCCAGTGTCAGGCGAGGGTGGCCCTCGGCTGGGTCGGGCGAGGGCCTCCCTCGCCTAAGTCCGGTAAGGGATGCCCTCACCAAGCCCTCATTGACGTCAGGCGAGGGGTGCCCTTGCTAGATCTGGCAAGGAAGGCCCTCGCCCGATTGAGCCGAGGGCCGCCCTAGCCAACCCAGGCGAGGGTGACCTTCACCCAACGTTGGCAAGGGCAGCCCTTGCCGAATGGCAACTTCCCTCCATCGACTTCTTCATGGCCAACGGAGGGAAGAGAGAAGAAGAAGAAAAAAAGAAAAAAAATTAAAAAGTAAAAAGATCAAAATGCCTTATAGTTTATGGTAAATGTATCACATGGATAGAAATTCAGGGTTTTTTGTGTCACGAAAAAATTTTTTGGGTAAATGTGTCACGGTTTGCACAGTTCGGGGTTTTTCATGTCAAAAAAAGAAAATTGGGTAAATTTGTTACTTTGGATAAAATTTTGGTAGTCTTTTCCCTAAAATTTTTGGTAGATGTTTTGGTTTTCACCATTGGCCCCTTAGCATGCATTTTCACTTTTGTACCTTTATGTTTTTTTCTCTTAATGGAAGGAGCTTGTTGTATTCAATTTAATCATTGAAGTACCGATTTTTTTTTTTTTTTTTGAAACATTGAAGTACCATTTATAGGACATATTTTGCGGATGACACCAATAAATCTTTATTTCTAAAGACCCCAAAAACAAAGAAATACATGCTAGATTGATGTACATCACATCTTTACTCATTTATTTATTCATCCCATACTGATTTCTGTTTTAAATTGTATATTTGAATTTTTTTTTTTTTTTGGGTCAGTAAATTGTATATTTGAAATTGAGAAGTGGCATCTTGGCCGTGGAGTGAAAAATACAAAATGATGCTACCAATGGAAAAGGAAAAGCTACATTTTCAGAATACGCAATATACTCATTCATTTTCATAATTTTTAATGGAATGGTTTATCATCGTTTCGTATCACTACATCAAAAAGTCCCCACGGAAAAGGTCCTGATGTTTCATTTTCGAGCTTCAAGTTTTATATCTACCTTATATCAAATAGATTAATATATTAGTATTTCTCAGTGAAATAGATTTATTTGTATAAAATAACCTTATATAAAAAGTTAGCCGAAGCTCCCAAAACTCCAAAACATAAACTAAAATATATATCACCGACCAAAAAAAAAAAACTAAAATATATATCTAAATATATTACACTTAAATTTATTTTTTTAATGATCTTACAAGCCAGCACTTTAATCTTCTTATGTATTTACAATAAGCACACTTAAAAAGATGTTAAAAGACAATACGACTACAACGAATTTATTTCTAAAATATGATCTATCACTATAATAATTTTTTTATGAATTTGTAATATTAATTAAATTTCGGTGATTACTATTAAAAGTAGAAGTTATTAAGTTGATAAGTTGTTATATACTAATAAGATATTATGTAAATTGCTCGAGTGAAGGATGATATATGATTGGTTATCACTAATCATATGCATTTTTAGCATCTCCATTTACTCAAATTTTTATTGGCTTACTGATTCATTTTATTGTTTCATAGTCAATTACATTTCGTTGGATAAAATGAGCTTATAATTGAGAGAAAAATTAAACATAAGAATTGAAATAGGTACGAAAATAAAATTATTTTTTCGATTTTTTCAATAACTTAGATTCTTGATCTTTTCAATATCTTCTTAAATATATAGTAAGCAAAGCGACAAGCAGAAATAAGACAGCATATTAATAGAAAAAGGCATAGGAAATTAAGATACATTATTTATAGGCCTGCCACCAATGTGAAAAATAATCCAATGTTAAGCGTGTAAGTTTTTTCTTGCGCCAGTGATAGACCTAATAAAAGTCCATTAAGATAAGATTTAGATTAAGTGAATGTAAATTTTAACTAAAGAGGATTTACCGACCAAAAAAAAAAAAACTACAGAGGATTTGTATAGTCGATTTTATGTTTTTCCAGTCAACAATGCTAGAGAGCATATTGATTATAATTTAGTTGTAAAGATAGTAGAATTTTATCCAGAATTTTCATTGTCAAATAAATTGATAAATAGGAAAAAAATAACACTGAGTTATGTCAGAATAAGATATCTCGCTTTTATCATTTTATAATTTGTATTATTTAAGTCCACATCCTTTTTATGTTTGAATTCATTTTTGTAAGCAATTCTATCCTTTTAATTTGAAAAGAAAAAAGGAAAGGCTATAATAGGTATTATAAAAAGGTTGGTGATACCAGTGTACTGAAATTTGGAAACGCTGTTGCAAGTTGCACGTATAAAAATTTGATATCTCGAAATAGGAACATACTATTCTAGCATAACAAGCATTCGAATTTCGAGGGCGGGGCGGCCCACGTGCCAAGCATGTGCTTACATCTGTCTGAATCGTCAGTCAGTAAACACCATCGCGAGCATGATATTTGATCAACGATACATTAATTAGTCCAAGTTGTTCAGACTGACGGGCAATTTTATCCGGCGATGTGAAAGCGATTTTGGCAACCCAATGTCGCTCTGTTTTTCGGCTTTCGTCACGTGGTGAAGTCAAGGTAGAATTTCATTTCATTGGATCGCATTTCATTTGCATCTCACCTACCCCGAGTAAGTGCAGAAAAGAGCTGGTGGACCCTCGAGGTGATCAATTGTCCATCTTCGCCCTATTTCCAAGGAAGTTGGCAGATGATTTTCTGCTTCAAAGAAAAAGGCGATTAGTGTAAATTCCATTTGCCCATCTGCAAAGGTGATGGGCCGATGGGTGGTGAGCCAGCATGTGCTTCCTGCTTTTTAGCCAAACACTAATACATATATATACAATAATTAAAATCATTAAAAAATTTGAACCACTACATTTGTTTCATATTTATCTCAAATTAATTTTCACATTCCAGAAAATCCTAAACTTGATACATTGTGCTACCTTTACTTTAACATGTGGTTAATTTGAATTTTCTTTAAAGATATATGAGTTTTGTGACTTTTTGTGACGTAAAAATCAATTTAAAATAAATATGATACAAGTATATAAATTTAAGATTTTTTATGATATAATTAGTTTAAAATAAAAACATACATAAATATGCAAATCCACGGGAAAGGAACGAAGTAGAAATAAGACAAAGCTTGGCTCTGAAAAGTTATGTTTCATATCCCCGGATGCATTGAACCTCATTATGTGCACAGGACTCTTTCTTCTTTTTTCTGTTGTCGGATCTTATAGTAGGATTCGAGGAAACAGTCCGTTTCGATCCGTCCAATTTATTCATTTATTAGCATATTCAAGACGTAAGTATATCTATAGAAGAGAAAATTTTATTAACAAGCACTTGAGAATACTTATTCGACGGTTCTTAAAGGGGCCAACAGAAGAACTGCATAAGTTTTCAAAAATTGATTGAAGATGCAGATCAAGAAGTTTAAAAACCACTTAGTAGTGGTGATCACAGTAATTTATTTTGACGAAGGAGATGCAGATCGAGAAGTTTTCACAAAATTGACGTTGTCGATATTGATTATTGACAGCTGTAAGCACTACCACCCTTCACATTATTAGTCGGAAAATTCTAAAAAAAGCCTCAAAATATTTTCATTTTCTCGAATAAAAAATCCAAAGTAGATTTTTTTTCAAATAAAAACTTGAAGTGTTATCACATTTTTAAATAAGAGTTTGAAATGAATCTGGGTCTGTTCGTTTCGCAGAAAATAGGCAATTTTTGGAAAATATTTTTCCGGAAGTTATTTTCTAGGAAAATGATAATATTTTTTAGTATTCGCCTAAAATCTGAAAATGTTTTGGAAAATATTTTTCGGTGTTCGGTAAGGAAAATATTTTCTAATACTACACTACTTATGCATGCATAACTTACCGACTTATAAATCCATAAAATATGAATTTGCCTTTAAATTTGGACAAACTTGCTTCATGTCTTTATTTCCTTATTGTCGTCAAACGCTCATCTACTTTTAAAAATGTTCGTATGGATTTTTAAAAGAGAAAAGAAGTAAAGCACAATACTTCAAGTAAGAATCTTTAACGTTGCTTTTGGGATTCGAACTTTTTTTCTTCGTGAAGGGGAGAGAGCTCCAGCCAGCTGTGCCGCTGAGGGTGGTGGTCTCTCCCTATGTCTTTTGTGTTTTAATAAACAAAAGAAAAAAGAAGCAAAGCATGTAAAGCCATTTCTTGAAAGAATGATAACTGCAGGGGGTAAAGTAAATAAATAAAATAATAAGCAAGAGTGTAAAGCGCGAACTTGAGGTTCGCCAAGAACAGATCGGCGACTAGCCAAGAAAGAAGAAGATGGGAAACAAATAAAAGAAAAAGGAAATTAAAAATAATTAGAATTAAAAAAGAAAAAGAAAATTAAAAAATAATTTGAATAAAAAAAAAAAAGAAGAAGAAGAAAGGAGAGAATGAAGTGAAGATTTGTAGAGGTGTGAGATAAGATAAATCAAGTAAGGAAAATGTTTTCCATTTTTCAAAATCGGAAAATATTTTTCTTTAATTTAAAAGACTTTTTTTTTTATGGAAGACATTTTCTCCAAAGAATTCATTTTTCGTGAAACGAATACCAGAAAATCCGGAAAACATTTTCTGGAAATTATTTTTCGCGAAACGAACAGCCTTATTTTAAATAAAAACCTAAAATTTTTATATTTATTTTAAATAAAAATATAAAGTGACTATATCTATTTTAAATAAGAATATGTATTTTCGACTGTAGTGCAGGCTGTAGGTCAATAAGTCCCAACGTCAAGACCAAAATACAAAAATTGACTGTAGTGCTTGCAGTCCCTTATTGACTGACCGCTCACTATAGTCGTTTATTGACTGACAGCTGTAAGCACGTCGCAACGTCAAGACAAAAAAACTTAGTCAGTTTTCAATAATTGACGTACTAGTCATTTATGACTGACAGCTGTAAGCACATCAACCTTTTCATAATCGGGCCCAACGTCAAGACCCAAAAAAAAAAAAAAAAAAAAAAAGAATAAACCCAACGGGAGCATACTATTTAGTTTATGATACATTAATCAGTCCCGCTCCTTCGGATGGATTGGCAATTTTACCCGGCAAATAAAAACGCGATCAATGACGCTCCGTTTTATTGTTTTACTTTTTTTGGGTAAAATCAATCCATTTCGTTTTTCTTTTAAGCTTTCCATTCCTTAAGTTCCGACCCAGTTACATATAGAACAAGCATCCATTGTGGGATTGCATTTCATTTGCATTTCACCTATCCCAAGTTCATCCAGAAAAGAGCTTACTGAGTCGGTGGACGAACTCGGCTCTGAAAAGTTAATTTATGTTTTGGTGAAAGCCACAAAAATTCTATATTATGCCTATTGTAACATATTTATCCCAAATTTACTTGTATCTATGTGATGTATTTGCCTAAATTTTGTACAATGTAAATAAACTGTCACACGAATATAAATTTGAGATTTTTGATGTCATAGAAATAAAATTACACGGGTATATGTTTTGAGTTTTTTACGTCAAAAAATAAATTTCATTAAATGTGTCGCAATTAGTAAGGTTTGAGATTTTTTTGTGTCTTTTTGTCTTTATGTTTTGAGTCCTGGTTGCATTTAACGTCGTTATGTGCATAACATGACAGCATTTTGTAGGTAGAAAGTTGTTTTGGTGACAAAACTGGCCTATAAATTGATTTCTTGATGAAAACTTCATTACTTTTGTTAAGTTTTGAGTGAACATCTTTTGACAATGTCAGATCAAGACCAACTATTAATTGATGATTCCTATTTTTAGAAGTGCAACAATCTGATTGACAGTTCCATTATCATTAATTTACACTGTATGCAACAATTGCATCCTCATTTTCAATTGAGACCCATCTACACGTATCTGGGACTACTCTTTTAACCACATCTTTAACTCGCTATTTAATAGGTGAAATTTTTGAAAATTTTATGGAAATTCTTTCAATTCTAGTAATGCTAATAAGTTCGCATCACGTTGATTGTAAGGATATGTTCATGTAGCAAAGAGAGTATAAGTATTGAGTGTATATCTCAACTGCTAAATATTAAGTGCCTTGAAAATTTTCTTCAATTATTTGTAATGAAGCAATCAATATCACACACATGCAACCGTGCGTGCGCACACATATACATAAATGTTATGTATTAATCAATAATCAACATCATTTATATCTGTTTAGAATGGGAACGTGATAATCCATAGCGAAAATCTTATCATGAATGCTACACTAACTAATAATGTTGCAAAAAAGAAACTATATGGACTAGGAGCACGTTCAATAGAGTAGTGACTGAACTATGGCTATTTTGCGAAGTATTGTAACTTGTGTACTTGGTAATGTGTATTCTAAAACTACATCACCTAAAAATTGAGTAGGCCAACATTTTAAAAGCTATTCTAACTATGAAGACGCTACAACCGTGAGAACTTTTTTTATAGTTAAAGCTGCAGTGAAGAAAATGTAACAAATAAACACTAAATTTGAATATTCCAAAAATTATGGGAACTAAATTGTTAATTGAAATTTAGAGGCTTGTACACAAAAGAGCTAGATAAAAGGAGTTGATGATGACATTGAAAAGAAATTTCATAGAATGACTTTAATTATCGCAATGAAAATATTGGGATATTACCACAATGATTGGGTGTTGTTTTGACGCACAAACAGTATGAGTTCCTTATTTTAACGTGTCGATATTCGTACATCCTATTCCCCTAAATTAGGGGATAGTTTTTTCCTTTCCTTACTCTAGGAAAAACCTTCGAAGTTTTAGAGGACACACTAAAGTCCAAAGTTTGAATACCCCAAGGCAAATTGCTCCTATTTTACCATAGTGGTTGGAGAGGGTAGTGAACTCCTGCTCCGATGAGGGTTATTCGTCAGTACCGGAGCGAATGAAGATGGCATGGTTCCCTCACGATTATTAAAAAGACCTATATATATAGATTTAAGGAAATGGTTAATATCCTGAAAAATTCCTAACTAGTACATCTATGACAATTTTAACCAAGACTAATTTTTTGATCACAAAAAAGCCCAAAATTGATACATCTTTGATAAATTTATTCCAAAATGATATATTTAAGACACTTTTATCCTCTATTAGTTTCCTTTAAATTGTACTATCAAATTATTAAATTGGATGACACGAGACAATTGACTAATGTACCAGTTTATAATTTTACTATTTATTTGTCACAGTTGTACCATTTTTGTATTTTTTGTAGTATTAATCCAAATTTACAAAGGGTATATTTATCACAAATGTATAAATTTGAGCTTTTGGTGATCGAACAAATTAATTTGGAGTAAGTTTATTACAAATGTACGGTTTGAGAATTTTTTGTGGTCATTTAAGGTAAATTTATCATAAGTGTATTAGCTTGAGAAGATTTTTCATAGTCAATTAATTTGTGATAAATTTGTTATATGTATACTAATTTGGGAATTTTTTTATGTATTAATCCTTAAAAAAAAAAGGCATGTATAACGTCCTGCATTGGGCTTCCACCCAAAAAAAAAAAGGAGGAAAGAAAAACCCTCCGCTCTGCTTGCTCAAACAAAAAGGCATATCATATTTTCCTGAATCATTTCGATTTCCTCCAGCCTCGAGAGTCAGACTTTGAAGTAGAATCAAGGGCAGAGTCAGTCAGGCAACGAAGAGATGCATCGTCTTGTTCTTGGCAACCCTTTCGCGGCGCTTGTCGCACCGATCCTTCTCTGCGTGCTCGCGCACAAGCTTCTGAGGAGAGCAAGTGCGCACAGAAACGCAGAAGATCCGAACCCAACGGTGGCTAGTCCGTCGATCCGGCCGAAGGGAAGACACTACGACGTGTTCTTGAGCTTTAGAGGTGCCGATACTCGCCAATGCTTCACTGATTATCTCTACACGAGTCTCGTCAATGCCAGAATTGACGTCTTCACTGACGACGAGGAGCTTCATGCGGGCGAGAATATCGATGCACACTTTCTGGAAGCCATCAACAACAGTAAGATTTTGATCCCTATTATCTCTCCAAATTATGCTTCCAGCAGGTGGTGCCTTCACGAATTGGTTCACATGATGAATTGCAAGAAATGCTCGGGGCACACAGTGTTGCCCATATTCTATAAAGTGGAACCCGCGGATGTGGGACATCTAACCGGTATTTTTGGAGAGGCATTTCATTACTATCATTCCCGGAGGAATTTTGACGAAAGGCTTGTGGGCGAATGGAAGCAAGCGCTCAGAGAAGTCAGTTATTTACCGGGATGGGAATCGGAGAGAGATGCTAATGGGTAACTTCATTCTTTAACCAACACCTTATTTACTTTGATGACATCGACACCGGTCAAATCATAATTTTTTATGGATCTAATTCATTCGTTATAATGATGAAAGTTTTTTGTTATAAACTTCTGCTTTTCTTTGTGCCATGATTTTGTAACTTTTTATACGCAATGTTTTGCTTATTTCTACCTGCATAAACGCAGCATAGCCGCGATGACTGACCCTCTAAAAAAAAAAAAAAAAAAAAAAAACGAGAAGAATTAAAAGGGGACTGTCTTATTGGTTCTGATAAACATTTTCCATTGCATTTTTCTTATCTTGAACACATAATTTATCTGTCATACATCTGCGAGAATTAAAGCACTATTTTACATCGAGACAAGAAATTATCATTAAACTTCGCCTCGAACTCCACATTAGATTTATTAACATCATAGAACATAGATACAAAGGAAAATAATAAACCACTTCCGGTTATGATCCGTATCCTTAAAGGACCACAAATTTTAAAATTTAATTTGAATCCTTAAAATATGCGAAAACTTAAAGCTTCATTAGCCACAATCTTTTCTAGTAAAATACGTGAGAATAACCTTGAAAAGAAGTTATGGGTGCAACCATGTGGAACAACCATGGAATTGCTTTACCCGCTTTTATCTTAGCATATAGGATAAGAAATGGAGGTGGAAGGTTTTTTAACAGACGTTCCAAATTATCCCCAAGTTCTATTGTTTGTACTATCATTAGTTAACAGTTGTATCATCAAACTATTGTTGCCATGTAGTTGAACTCATTTTATTTGATAGGCAAGGAGAATTGGTAAAATGGATTGTGTGTAAAGTTTTGAACGAGTTGAAGGGAGCGGTGAAGTTTAATTTGGTCGGAATAGAGAGTCATGTGGAGAGGATTATGATATTTCTGAATGAGAGATCTAGTGCAACCCTGTATGTGGAAATTCATGGAATGGGCGGCATTGGTAAGACAACTCTTGCTAAAGTCATCTATAGCAAGCTCTCCAATCTATTTGAGCACCGTAGCTTCATTGCAGACGTCAGGGAATCTTGCAAGCACCGTGGTATTGAATACTTGCAAAATCAGTTAATTAGGGATATATTGGGAATTCAATTGTATAATAAGCATGAAGGAATCAACTTCATCTCATCCAAATTTAAAGATAAGAAAGTCCTTGTTCTTCTTGATGATGTAGATATGGCTCATCAATTAAAGGCTTTGGCTGGAAATCATAACTGGTTTGCACCAGGAAGTCGGATCATTGTTACCACTAGAGAAAAGAGTATTCTTCATTGGGCTGAAGTGGACTTCAGCTACGAGCTTGTAGGAATGGATAAGAATGAATCTCTCATCCTATTTTCTAGACATGCATTTAGACGGGACTCTCCTCCTAATGAATTTTCTACTCTCTCTCTTCATCTGGTACATATGATAGGAGGGCTTCCCTTACTTCTCGAGGTTGTGGGTTCACTTTTGTACGGAAAAGGCCAAGCAGCATGGATAGAAACAATAGAGAAGATGCAAATTTCGTGTCATTATTCAGTGCAAGAGATGTTGATGATAAGTTATGAAGTATTGGAGAGGGATCAAAAACAAATATTTCTAGATATTGCTTGTTTTCTGATTGGGAGTGACGGAAGAGTTGCATCCTACATGTGGGATGCTTGTGGGTTTCACACGAGGTTTGGAATTGAAGTACTGAGATCTCTATCGTTCATAAATATTGGAGATAATCATGAGCTCAAAATGCATGATCAATTGAGAGATCTTGGTAGGGGAATTGTGGTTCAAGAAAGCTACTTCAGACCTCACACGCGCAGCAGATTTTGGGATTATGAGGTTGCCTTAGAAGTGCTGAAGCGAAATAAGGTAACTTCGTATTTTTCTTTTGCTCCCGTAATTTATGTTCTCTCGTTTTAAGTGATAGTAGTCCTCAAATTAATATCAGTTGAGTTCTAGGGAAAAAATGCGCTTCCATATATATATTTTTTATTGTGCTGGTATTATTTTATTGACTCGATTAGGAATATGGAAGTTGCTCTTTCTTAGTAAGTGTTGCAGTTTGTTCTCAAATTTCTGCTTCTGAAGTTTAGAAAGTCATGACCTTAACAGCGAACACATTCATGAACATCATGTAGAGAAACTGAACAGCGAATATGTAGTTATAGGTTTTTCCAGTTTCTATATTGAGAATAACAAAAAAGCTTACCCAAGCAAGCCATAATAAAAGAGTATGCTTGAAGATTAAGCCTAATGTAACTGAGGTCAGTCTTATCTTGGAGGTTGTCACTTGTCAGCTAACATCTATGATCTTGTTAACTACTTTGAAAATAGTCATCCTCATTAACTTTGATATCTAGTTAATGTAAATAAAATAAGTTATACATTGTTTTTTTTTTTTAATAGTATTCTTAAGTCACTTGCTCATGCTTATTTATGAATCGTCTTGAGGACTTTGATAGGGGTATTGAGGGAAGAAAAAGTCCTAGACCTATTGCATTTTGCCAATTTAATCCTAAAACTCTTTAATTTTGTCAATTGTTCTAAACCTTTTAATTTTGCCAATTGTTTTAAACCTTTTCAAATTTTGCCAATTAAGTCAATCCAACCAATTTTGGCTAGACATCACTAACGCGAATGCTGGCTATCCTATGTGACTGGTCGGCACCGATGTGAACAATTTTTAATAATGTTTTAATATTTTTTGAAGTTTTTTATTTTCTTTTATTTTTCCTTATTTCTCTTTCTTTTTTTTTCTTCGCCTCTTCCTCGAGTTGGTGGCGGGGCCTTGGTGATGGTTGATGACCTGCTAGAGGCAAGGGCTAGTGAGGTCGACCTTGCCATGACTGGGTGAGCCTCATCTCGCTAGTGGCTAACACGGGCGAGCTAGGCCGAGGCTGGCAAGGTCGACTTCATTGGCCTTTGCCTCTGGCTGGTCATCAAGGCTAGGTGATCAGCTAAAGGAAGAATGGAAGGGAAAAAAAAAGAAATAGAGAAAAAAGAAATAAAGAAATAAAAGAAATAAAGAAATAAAAGAAATAAAAATTCAAAAATATTATTAGAAATATCCACGTTAGTGTCGACCATGCCATGTAGAAAGGTCGGCGTCCACATCAATGATTTCCGGCCAAAATTAATTGGATTTAATACATGAAAAGATTTAGGCTCAATTGGCAAATTAAAAAAAATATATAATTGAATTAGTAAAAGTACAATAATTTTAGAATTTTTTGGACAATATTCTTGAGGAAAGGGGAAAGTCCCTAAAACATAAAAACTCCGCTCTTTTTTCTTTGTGACTAGTTAGAGAGCACAAATATTGTTTGTGAAGCTAAAATTACTTTTGAAGATTTGATTTATTATAGAATGAAAATTTTCAGTTATTGGGGATTGAAATTATCTAAATTTGATTTTCGAAAGTGTCAATGGAATTGAGGAAACACCTCGTAATTATCTCGATAACTTTCTATTGGGGTTTTATTTATTGTTTAATGGTGAAATTAATAAATTGCATGGACTGTCGTAGAAATTTTTAGGTATAAGTTTGAAACTGAATTTTTTATATCTACTTAACATAAAGTAGAAATAATTGATAATATTTCACTGTGTTGATTAGATGCAAAATTTGTGATCCTCGGTTTTCTGCTTGTAGGGAACTGAAACAATTCAAGCCATTTGTCTAGAAAAAGGCAACGAGACAAGAATTGCTGATGAAGACGGCTCTGATTATCTAAAAGATCAAGGGAGCCACATATTTACAAATGAACAATTTAAAAAATTAACGAGGTTGAGGTTCCTTCACATGAGTGATGTGTGTCTTATCGGGGATTTTAACGGAATATTTTCTGAGTTAAGATGGCTCAAGTGGGGGAATTGTTCACCAACTTTTGCAGCAAGCAACTTTCATTCCAGGGAATTAGTCATACTCGATTTGTCCGGGAGCTTGATTTCAGATGACTGGCCCGGGTGGAGTTCAATGATGGTATGTGATATAAAAACATGTTCTTTTTTGGGTTGATACCCTAAAAAATCTCAAACCGGTATACTTGTAATAAATTTATCCCAATTTTTTTTTACCACCAAAAACCTCAAATTAATATACCTTTGACAAATTTACCCCAAACTAATGCACTTGTAACAAATTTACCCTATGTTAATTTAAGTTAAATATCACGTGATAGTTAACTGGTATACTGATTTTGGATTTTATACTCTGTTTGTCACAGTTTACAATTTTTGTAATTTTTTTTTGTGGTATTAATCAAATTTAGCAGAGGGTATATTTGTTACAGATTTCTCAGTTTGGGGGGTTTTTTGCGGTTGAATAAATTAATTTGGGGTAAATTTAATTAATGTACCAGTTTATGGCCTTTGATGATCAATCGGGGTAAATTTGTCATAAGTGTATCAGTTTCGGGTTTTTTATGATAAAAAAATAATTTATGGTAAATTTGTCATACCAGTTTAGGGTTTTTCAAGGTATTAACTCTTTTTTTTTTCTTTTTTTTTTGGGTTAATACCCTAAAAACCCCAAACTAAGATGTCTCGTGACAAATTTACCCCAAACTCTTTTTTTGACCATAAAAAACCCCAAACTAATATGCTTGTGATAAATTTACCTCAACTGACCATAAAAAATCATAAACTGGTATATTTATGATAAATTTACCGCAAACTAATTTATTTGACCGCCAAAGTGATAAATTTATGACAAATATACCCTTCGCTAAATTAGATTAATACCGTAAAAAAATCACAAATATTGTAAACTGTGACAAACAGAGCGTAAAATCCCAAATTGGTGTACTGGTCAACTATTACGTGTCATTTAACTTAATAATTTAATAGTAAAATTTAACGAAAACTAACAGAGGGTAAATTTGTCACAAGTTTACTAGTTTGGGGTAAATTTGTCAAAGATATACCAGTTTAGGGTTTTTGGCAGTAAAAAAAATAGTTTGGGATAAATTTGTCACATGTGTACCAATTTGGGGTTTTTTAAAGTATTAACCCAATTTTTTTTAGTAGGAACCTCTCCTAGCTGACTCTCATGATATGTTCTTTCTTACAGATGGCAGAAAAGCTAAAGGTTCTCAACCTTGCGGGCTGCCAATATTTAAAAAGTACTTTCTACCTCTCAGCTTTTCAAAGTTTGGAGATGTTGATCCTCAGAGATTGTGGCAAGTTGGAGCAAATTGATCCTTGTATTGGAGATGTAAAGACTCTCGTTTCCCTGGACTTGAGGGGATGTTCCTGTCTTGAGGAGCTACCGCCCCAAATAGGTAAACTAGAACAATTGAAGGAACTTCTTCTAGATCAAACTATGATATGAGGAATACCTTCCTCCATCAGTTCTCTAAAGAAGCTAGAGACTCTTAGTGCCAAGGATTGCAAATTATTGTGTGGACTTCCAGACTTGGTACGCCATTTAGTGAATTTGTCAACCCTTATCTTGTTAGGCTGTGTTGAGCTTGTGGCACTTCCAGATAGCATCGGGTCCCTTGTGAATTTGCTGTGCTTATCATTGGGATGCTGCAACCAATTGAGAGGGATCCCCAACTCAATTCGGAATTTGAAATTGTTAACCCAACTGGACTTCAGTGGAGGTTCGTGTCTTGAGGAGCCGCTGCCTCAAATAAGTAAACTAGAAGAATTGAAGGAACTTCTTCTAGATTGAACCATGATACCAGAAATTCCTTCCTCCATCGTTTCTCTAAGGAAGCTAGAGACTCTTAGTGCCAAGGATTGCAAATTATTGCTTGGACTTCGTGACTCGATAGGCCATATGGTGAATTTGTCGACCCTTGTCCTAACAGGCTGTGTTGAGCTTGCAGCACTTCCAGACAGCATTAGATTTCTTGTGAATTTGCGGTGCTTGTCATTGGGACGCTGCTACCGATTGAGAGAGATCCCCAACTCAATTGGAGAGTTGAAATTGTTGACTCAACTGAAGTTGAATGGATGTTCGTGTCTTGAAGAGCTGCCGCCTCAAATGGGTGAACTGAAAGAATTGAAGGAACTTCTTCTAGATCGAACTATGATACAAGAAATTCCTTCCTCCATCGATTCTCTAAAAAAGCTAGAGACTCTTACTGCCAAGGATTGCAAATTATTGTGTGGACTTCCAGACTTGGTACGCCATTTAGTGAATTTGCAAAATTTGGAAGTTCTGTGTATTGGTCTTAGTAGCCTAGTGAAAATACCAGATGGTTTTTGAAGGTTAAAAAGGTTCGAGATTTATATGCTTGACAGGGTGCTTGTCATTGAGACGCTTGGGAGATCCCCCACTCTTTTGGAAAGATGAAGCTATTGACTAAACTGGACTTGTCGAGGAGGAGGATCACGGCAGTACCTGCATTGGTAAGGCATTTGCGAAATTTGGAAGTTCTGGATATCGGTCATAGTAGCATAGTAAAACTACCAGACGATTTTCAAAGGCTGTAAAAGCATGAAATTCATATGATTGACGGTGCTCAATTATAGGAGGGGAATTTCCAAGCATTAGTAATTGTGTAAAAGCTTGGTTATCGATTGGATTTTTATTTCAAAATGAGTTGTATATGATTCAGGATTCGGTTTTGCTGCTGATGTAGAAGCTATAATGTCATTTCTGGTCTCTATTTGAGCTACACACAGTGGAAGTTTAGAACCTGATGGTGCTGTCAACGCTGGTGTTGTCTGCTTAGCTTCCTCAAATGGCTCTGTATCTGCTGCTGATGCTTGTAAGATCGATAGAAGCAGCATAGAAGCAGCAGTGTTGAATCACTTGGTGATTCCCAATGACCAGAAACCACATTAAGATTGTACGAGCAAGTGGTGTCATGTGGAAATCTTCCTCGTTAAACTTCCTATTCCGTCTGGTGACAGGATTTAGAGCTGTGCTTCATTAGTAAAGCTAGTGGATGTTAGCCTTCTGATTGTTGTGTTAAGAACCGAAAAGTTTCTTACTTATGGGAATTGCTCCCAAAGTTGGCTCGGAACGGATGTTTCTATTACCTCTGGAATTCTCAAGAGTGAGGCTTCGCAATTATTTCAGTTGACTGTGCTGTCAGGATGACAAGTTTGTTGCTAAGACCAGATTTGAAGATGTTTTGGGTATGAAGACCGAAGCAGCTGGTCACCAGGAGATTCATCTAGTCCTAAGAATTATCGGTTGATAAAATAGCTAATCTTGGTATTTGACCTCCCTTGGTCAGTACGAATGTTGTGATCAGTGCAATGGAATGCGACTATTATGCATATGAGATTGTTGACATGTTGGGATAGGAAGTTCGACTGATGTTATCTGAGCTTGCTGCTAAGATGTCTTGCACATGTGGTTTGGAATAGATTTGATAAACTTAATTTCCAAAGCAAATGTTCAGCAATTAGTAATTGCTCGTTGTTGTAGTGGAAGATAAACGATTGGACAATAAAATAAAAAGAATAAGGAATAAATCAGATATCGGTTTTATATGGCTTGGTCGGTGGGGACTTTCTCCATGAAGAAAGCAGCACATGATTTCACTATGGATTAAGCAATACAATAGAAATTATATCTGCACTTTGAGTCATTCAAATGCTCTCAATGTTTTTGGATTCTTAATTACACTCAATAACTCATACGGTGTTTAATCTATGTAAATTTCTCAAGAAATAATTTCTCAATCTCACAAAAGAATTATACAAAATTTTATCCACAAGATCTAATTGGCTTCAACATTTTTGGATTTTTTTCAGAATGTACTTCACGAAAAGTAGCCACTTGGATACTCTTCGAAAAGAAGATCTACTTCTTCAGAAAAGATTTGGATTCACAATAGAAAACCTACTTAAACTGGGAATCCAACTTTAATCAGGAAACCACTCAAACTCCAAATATATTTCCAACAATTTCCACCTTGACTCGATGTTTGAATCAAGTCACAATTTGTTACACCCCGATTCTTACCGAGAAAAGGAAAATGACTTGGCTGTTCTCTTATATGAAGAACGCAGTCTAAAACAAAACCAACATAAACTTGCTAACAGTACACACACACACATCTATATATTTGATAAAACATGAAGTTGGTTATAAAATCGGAGTTTCTAAAATCCATTGAAGATGATATTGACATCTTCAAACTCAAATAAACCAAACAACTATCATCAGACATACACAACTCATACCCAATAGGGTCTAAAATCCAACTTCTAGAATCTCCATTGATATCACTCTCATCCTATTTACTACTAGCCAAAACACCTCAAAAACATTGGAAAGAATGGGGTGAGCAACTACAATTTAGAGAGTAGTGTTATCTCTTCTAAGCGGATTGAGTACCCACTATGCATATTTTCAAAACTATACTGAAACTCATTTAATTTAGATCCATAGTAAAGCATCAAATTAGAAATACTCATTATAAATCAATAATATCAAATGATATATTAATGGTCCATTCTATTGATTAATCTCATATCACACATCAATTGATCAATCTCATACCACATCACATCTTAAGGCCCTAGAGGTGGTTCCCATGAGACTCACATCATCATGTAGCACTTAGTCTTTGAGTAGTATAAGGACTTAGAGGTGGCTCTCATGGGACTCGCATCCCTGTGTAATACCGGAATTTTGCCTATGATACAAGTCAAGGAAAATGAAAATAGAATTTGTGGCAGGTATGCTATCCCACACGCACAGCTCTTCCTTGACCTCAGAATAGGGATTGCCTGTTAGCCACCAAATTCCTTTTTATTTTTTTGCCTCATATCATAGAAAATTTTAGAATAGTAGCATTCTGATACATATGTTCCATAGTTTGGCAAGTGCAGAGCATATTACCAGGATTGATCAGAACATTCCTAGTTTTATAGAATCATACCAAGTAGAAAGGTAGAGAGGAGAGAGGTTTTAGGGATTCATAGCAAACCCCACAATAATATTTTTTAAGAGGGTGCGTTTTGCCCTTTAACGTTTACATACACCGCCTTTTATAGGCATAAGACAACATACTAGAATTTTACAGGCCTCATTTGACTGACAAAAGCCAATTATTTGCATCTTTTGAGTTTTCTACTAACAGATTGACTTTTCCGCTCATTATCCCTATTTTTTTACTTCTGCTACAATACTACAGTACTATAAACAGTGTCAAACAGTATGCTACAATACTTTAAGTCAAACTTTTCGTTTCCTTCTCGTGATTCTTCTGCCTCTTTTGTTTTGTTTGAACAAGTCTTTGGTAGAGTCGCTTGTTATGCCTATGGATAGGCTCCTTAGTGCTACTGTTCATGTCTGAATCTTCTCCATTTTTTTGCCTTTGGTATTCCTTGATAATTCTTTCAATTTTTAAGGCTTCAAGATTTGTTAAGGCTTCAAGATGTTCGGTACCTGTATCATCTAGAGGCTGGTATGAGCTGGACGGAATACCGGGAGGATTGATAGTGTTTTTTTTGCATACCGCCGTTTCAATGCTCTAAGGAGCTTCTCTACTTCTTCAATTGTTTGAGACACTTCCATAATTAATTCATATGACCTTTGTCTTTTGGATGACTGATGAGAGTTTGCCGAAGCATCGGTGGAGCTTGTTGGGATGTTGGGTTAGGGTGAATACCTAGGTTGAAGCGATTGACTTTCTTTGTCAAGACCTAATATGATTGCAAGCTTCAATCACCATGATCAAAAGGATCTTGTGACAGTGGTCCTCCCCATGGGTCTTGTGATGATGATGAAACTAGATCTTGTGTATTTGTTGGTGATTCAAAAGTGTCTAATACATCCATTCCCTAAAATCTTCTTAGGCAAGCATCGATTGCTAGACGGGTTGCGTGATAGTTATCACAATGATCCCAAGAAATAGGGTCGTCTTATATTGGCCATGCTTCTGGTGGAATAACTTGTTACGCTAGCGCAATATCCTCTGCAATTCTCGATACCATTGAGGATAAGCTAAGATTCTACAAGGAAGTGTTGTAAAAATCTGATTTGGAACATGTTAGATGTGGATACTCCAACATCTGTTGGAGGTTTACATATATCTCCACTAGGTTGGACAAATATCCATGGCTTAAAAAATAAAACGATTGTATAAAACTTTGGGTCAGGCCTACATGCTCTGAGTTGGGCTTGGAAAATATTTTTCCATGCACTCAATGGTTTGAACTAACTAAGCATTTCCCCAAAATATTTATACTCGGCTTCTCCTTGAATAATTCTATTGATAATAAAAGGCATCTTGGTTGTCGGAAACTCAATGGCAATAGTACAAAGATTAAACATTTGCCAATAAAACCGTTTGAGTTTTTCTAGAAATTCCTCTTTTGGAAAGAAAGTGAGAGAATGAATAAATGGATATCTTGGATGCAGTCCATTTGGCTTGAGGAGAAGACCACCATATTCACTAAAAATATGGAAATGATATTACCACATAAGTGTTCCAATATTTTTAAAAAGAATATTATATTGGATGAGCTCAGGGATCTCTGGTGGTATGAATATGAAGGCCGTCTGGGCTTTATTTCTCGAGCCTTGAAACTACCTCTCATATTTCTAACCACATACATATGTGGTGGCTGCAAATTCTTTTACTTTGGACAGAAAATCAGCAAGTATATTCTTTTATCCCCCAATATATTTGGTCTCAAAGGAATACTTTGAAAAGCCCATCTAAGAAGTTGTGGAAGCGAAATTTGCTTATGCTTGAACTTCAACATTTGAGAAAGTGAGCATATGTCCATCTCCACAAGGAAGTGATGTCCTATAAGATGAAATTCAAACTTTTTGATGCCATATTTTACCGCCAAGATTTCTTTGAATGTAGAGTGATAATGCATTTCTATTAGTGTGAATCTCCTACTCTTGTGTCGACAAACTTGTTGTTTTCCATCAATTTCTTCAAAAAGAACAATAGCCCAATATTCATCACTGGCATTTGTTTGCAAGACTCCTTTTCCTGTGTAAGGGATTTGCAAAGGAGGAAGTTGCTGCAAAATTTTCTTAAGTTTGCGTACAGACTTAGTTTGCTATGGTCCCCATAGAGGAGCATCTTTCTTGAGCATTTATTGTAACAGACTTACAAACTTGGTGATTTTTGGGACAAAATCCTTGAGATAATTTACAATCCCAAGGAATTGTTGAACCTACTTGTGAGAAAGGTTTTCATTAGGAAACTTTTGCAACTTTTTAGCAATATGAAGACCAGGATAATAAGTTTCATCTTTAAGATACATCCTAAGAAATTCAATTTCTTTCTGGGCAATGATCATCTTCTTTTGGGATAACTTAATGCCATGATTTTGTATTAAGTTTGCAAATTGGTCTAATAATTTATAATGAAAATCCTTATCTAGACTGTAAAGGAGGATATCGTTAATGTAAATTTGAGCATTGGCCAAAATAGGTTGGAAAATTCTTTACATAGCCTTTTGAAATAGCAAATGAGCTATTTTGAGGCCAAAAGGGAGCACCATCCATTGGAAATGTTGATTTGGGATACAAAAAACTAGTTTTTTACCTATCTTCAGGTGAATTGCGAACTGCCAAAATTCAGCTTTAAGGTCAAACTTGGAATATACTTTTGCTTGGGTGAGGCCAGAGAATAAAGAATTTTGATGTGGTAGAGGAAACATATCATCTTGTGAGAATTGATTGAGAGGCTAATGATTGAAAACTAGTCTCATCTTTCCTCTATTCTGCTCTGCCTACTTGTTGACATAGAATGCTTCACAAGCCCATTGAGAACCTGAGGGCTCAATTAGTGCTTGATAAAGTAGATTCGAGCATTCCTTTTGTACTAAAAGTAAATATTTTGGATTCATTCCAGAGTTTCTGGCTTTGGTGAGATTGACATCCTTGTTTTTCTTGAGTGGAAGATTGATGAAGAAATTAGGACTTTTCCACAAAGGATTGGACCATTTTTGGACAAAGTTTGAGTGAGAGTTTGCACATGCCCTAACAAGGGTTTGTGGAGTTGGATTCAAAATGCTCATCTAAATAGTGAAAAATCGTTAGATGTCTACAAATTCCTGGAATTGCCTTTTGGATCGTAGTCCATTAGGCACAATTCTGAGTTTAGAAATTTATGTAAGGATATCCCATCCAATAATAATATCTGTATTTGGTGAGCTAGAGATAAGGATCTTGGTAGTGACTAAACATTGGGGAAAGAATTGTATGGTGATAGGTTTACTTCGAACTTTTATAGCCAAGGTATCTCCAGAAGTAGAGTTAAAATAACGGGTGTATGACCTCCAGTATTTTTCTAGAAGTATCTTTGTATCAAGAATAAAAGCACTAGCTCTAGTGTCAACGAGGGCAATAAGAGAAATAGGTTTATCATATTTGGATAAGTATATTTTTACAGGGAAATATGGGAGGGTAGAAGGACTGTATGTCAAAGATCTTGGATTGTGAGAAGTTCAAAGAAGAAGAATACCTCTTCTTCAATTTCTTCTAACGAGCCTTCAATGTCACTAGTCCGTGGCCATGTCTGGATAGCACACATAGTGTGCTTGGTTGGTTGATCTTCTAGGGAGAAGATCGATTTAATATTATCCTAGAGTGATACTCTAGTTTGTTTCTCTATCTTCTGAATTAAATGGAAATTTCTTCCTTCGGCCTTTGGATAATTCTAGGCAAAATGACCTTTCTTGTTGTAGACGTAACATATGTTAGATTTTTTATGCCTTCTAGAAGAGCTTTGTTTAGAGCACCTTTCTCACAAGAATCGTCATTTGCGAGTTTTCTTTGTATGTCCTAAGGAGAATCTTTTGAGGTGTCTTTGTTTTTTGCATCGATCCCCACAAGAAAGGTCATCATAGGAGTCTTTCTTTGAGCATTTAATTCTTAACTTAGGCTTTTGAAAAGCCCGGTCAAGTTCTTTATTGTTCTTGAGATAACTTCTGAAAGCCTTCATACGGATGCAGAGATCATTGAGAGCAAGATATATCTCGTGTTGGACTTCTCCAAGAGGAACATTGGTAACAATCTTCTGCTTATTTTGAATGGATCTTTCCACAATTTGTCTAATTTATTTTGGAATAAAAGCCAAGAAGACTTGCTTCAAATTGGGGTCAGCTCCAATGGCATGGAATAATTTAAGCATTTTTTGGAAATGCCTATTGAGATGTTTTTTTTTTTTTTTTTTTTGTAGAGAGCAATACTTTCTTTCAAAAAATTCTCTTCTTCCAAACTCAAGAAGATCTTCTGGTTTACCAATAAAGAATTCATGGATAACCCGGATCACATAATGAAAATCTGTTTGAAGTAGAAATGTCATTTGATCCTGATCAGAAATAGTTCTCCACCAATCTTTTAATTTTCCAGTAAATCTATTTACGAACTCGATTAGTATTTCGTATAGGTTTTCAATGGAAAGTGCCTTGGTGTTGAGCCAAGCATGAAACTCTTGCAATCTATTTGGCCATCTGGAATATGGAATATCATCGAGTGTGATGTAGTATTTTGAGGTCGAAGATTTCTATTCAGGATTTGAGTCATGAATGTGTACTACTTTAGGCTTGGATGAATTGGATTCCATTTTTGTTTCAAGAAGATCATCCATAAAGATAGCAGGAAAATAGGGTATTGGTGTTTGTGGCTCAGAGATTGAAGTATTTTCGGAGAAAAGAGAATTCGATTCTGAGGCTGCTTCAGAGGTATTTTGCTTGGTAGAATCAAATGTAACAATAGTTGGTATTTGTCTTCTTTGATCTCGCAAGAAAGCCTCAAGTGGATTTGTGACCATCTGAGCAAAGAAAGGTTCCAAAAAAGGTTCAGGGGCTAGCTTATTTTCTTCACTAACCTTTCTTTGGTTTTCCATCTCTTTGATATGATTTCGAAGCATAACAATATCTCCTTGATCCTTCTTTAGAGCTCATTCAATGATGGAACCAATTGATGTAGCCTTAGAAGGGCCCACATCCACTAGAATCATTTGTCAAGATTGAAAAAATTGATTTAGGGGAGGAACAAATTTTCCATTCCGCGGGAACTTAATTTGTCTACTCAATTTTTCCATTTTCGCCATCTAGTCTTCCAGATAATGATGAGAAACATATCTTCCAGATTCCCTCTGTTGGAGTTTTTCTGTAATGTCTCAAGCAATCTATTTGTGACAAAAGCTGTTTGATCAACCTTTTGGCTGACATGATCAGGATAGGCTTGGATAGTTAAAAGCTTGGTGCTAATTGTCTTTAGAACATTATTTTGGGCCAAAGCATTTTCTGACTGCCAATTCAAATAGCTTTAGAAGCTGTGACTTTCTTTTGTCTTCCATGATTGTCAATATTTGTAGGATTTGGGACTTTAGGGATATGATGGAATCGATTGTGAGTATCTGTAAATTCTTCTAATGCCGAGAATGGGGCACTAGAACTAGATCCTTCTAAAGGTGGAAAGTCTGAAGGTTTGAACATACAGATAGATGGAGGGATAGGTGGTAGTTTTGGTGTCGAGAAACATGAAGGCTGAGGTGTTTTGGGTACTTCTAGAGGAAAAGAGTTCTTCTTAACCCATTTGTAGATGGGTTTATAGAAAGGTGAGACAACTGGCTTTTGGGATGAAGGTTTCTTTCTGGATGGTGACTAAG
Source organism: Eucalyptus brandiana (assembly GCA_014182725.1). Taxonomy (NCBI): domain Eukaryota; kingdom Viridiplantae; phylum Streptophyta; class Magnoliopsida; order Myrtales; family Myrtaceae; genus Eucalyptus; species Eucalyptus brandiana. The sequence goes on along the minus strand of CM024675.1, from coordinate 48,298,947 downwards.
GAGGTGGAGGAGGTTTACATGGTTCAGGGATTTTTGGAGGAGGGTGTGATCGAGGTGGTTCACACGATATCACAAATTGATATTTTCCTCCATCTTCTCTAAGAGGTCTGACAGTGGGGTCTCCGTCAAGGTAGCTTTGGTAAAATTTATCTTTTGACCATTTTTTTCTTCTGGATGGCTTATCATCTTCTTCTTCATCTGGAGGATTTGTACAAAGGGAACACTGACAATCAAGATCCCAAAAGTAGTGTCCTGTACGAGGCTTTTTTGTAGTAGTGAATAGGACGTCCCTTTTGGTCAAACAACTCAATCATGGATTTTGGATCTGGATGGCCATCGTTGGCTAGGACATTAGCTATATAGGGTTGCATCATAAAAATAGTAGGAAAAATAGAAGAAGTGCATTCTTCCTTTTCCTTATTAAATTGATGACAACGGTGTCATCTTTTTTCTTGGTGAACTAGGACTCTGTGTATTGGATCGGCCTAGAGTTTTGTTGGATTTTTTCATAGTTAGTTACCCATGCGTCTGGGTTTAAGTAATTAACTAATCTTGAAGGATCTTTCTAGGGACATGGATACAAGAGGTTTAGTCATTATCCACTGAGATGAACAAGGCATCTTTAGAACCAGGGAAGTTGACGTCAATGGCATGGTTCTGGACCTAGTAAACCATTTAGTAATACAAGGTAGAAGCAATAGAATATGGAATATGTGGTGCTCCAGTAATCTGTAGATGAACCTTAAAGGTGAGAGAAGTCGTGGATTTGAGAGAGCTATATTGAAGTTGGGAAACAACATGACAAACACTTTTCTTGCTTTGAGGGTGGTTTGAATGGTACCAATGCAAGCATGTTGATAGTCCAAAAAAAAGGTCTCTAAGAGAGCCATTCAAGCAACCACGGGTAAGCCTTTCCTTCCATGAAAAGACAAAGCAAGTCTAATAGCACCAAAATTAAGGTGCGTATATCCTTACTATATCCATTGTTGTGCGTATATCCTTGCTATATTCATTGTCATGGAAAGTCATAAGGGATTTGAAGGGTGACAAAGTGTTTTTGTTGAGTAGTTGGAATAGGATGCTAGTCGAATTTTGAGGATTGGACATACTCTTTAACTTCTTTAGGAGTATGCTTAATAAGATGCTTGATGGAACGAATAGGTGAAAAAGGGACGGTTTAGCAAAAGTAGAATATGGATTTATAAGTGGAAAGTGAGTCTCGAAAATTTTGCTATCTTCATTGAGGTAAGAGACCTCATAAAGATAGTCAATTTTTGAGACATTAGAAGTACGGAGTTCTAATGGGAGGGCTCAGGGAAACAAGAGCATTTACAGTGGAAGGTGTGGAAATTTCAGAGGATTCTGTCATGGTATTAAAATCTCATATTCTACACTAAATATTCAACTTCAAACTAAAAATATGCTGAAAAATGCCATGCCTCTAATACTAGAGAATTTGCCTATGATACAAGCTAGGGAAAACGAAAATAGAATTTGTGGCAGGTATGTTATCCCCCACACATGACCCTTCCTTGGTCTCAAATAGGGACTACCTATTAGCCACCAAATTCCTTCTCAATTTTTGACTCATATCATAGAAAATTTTAGGATAGTAGAATTTTGATGCACAAGTTCCATATTGTCACAAGTGCAAAGCATACTACTAGGATGTATCAAAACAATCCTAGTTTCAAAGAATCATAACAAGCATAAAGGAAGGGAGGATAGAGGTTTTAAGGATTCATAACAAACCATACAATATTATTTCTGGAGAGGGTGCATTATGTCCCTTAACGTTTACATACATCACCTTTCATAGGCACAAGACAACATACTAAAATTTTATAGACTTTGTTTGGCCGATAAAAGCCAATTACTTGCATCTGTTGAGTTTTTTACAGACAAATTGGCTTTTTCACTCATTATTCCGCTTTTTTCACTTTTGCTATAGTGCTATAGTACTATGAATAATGCCAAACAGTACATGAACAGTACGCTACAATACCAAACAATAATGGAACAGTGTTAAATAATACATGAACAGTATGCTACAGTACTTTTGGTCAAACTTTTTGTCTCCTTCACGTGATTCTTCTGCCTCTTTTGTTTTGTCTTGAACAAGTCTTTGGCAGAGTCACTTATTATGCCTATGGATAGGCTCCTTAGTGCCGTTGTCCAAGTTCGAGTCTTCTCTGTGACATCCTAAAATTCTAGTTATGTTTTTAATTAAATGAATTGGGTCTTTCATCAATGCATCTATAGTTCTATTCTCTGAGCTGATCACTCACGAGATAACTAGATTATCAAGTGAAGCTATTAAGGGATTTTAACGAAATAGACTTGAGAATTCGACCTGGAACCGACTGTTCAACCGTGCTCATCTGCAGAGATCATTATGATACAATTAAAAATCGATAAGAGATTACAGTTAGGTTGATTCGACTGAGATATGTGACTAAGTGTAGGTGATTCCATCAAATTGCAAAATTCTCGTTGATCGGTACTAGATTGATTTTTCTATCGTTTTGGTACCCTGTATTCGCATTTGGAACCTCGAGATTTTCACGACAGCCGAGAGTTGCCAATGTGTCAAAGATGTACGTTGTGGCTTGAAAATAATCAACCAAGGGTCAATTGTATTAAAAATTTCTAAAAGCTACCTGGTAGACTAGGTCACGCTAAAATTGCGCCAGATTGAAATTAATTGCGAATTTGAATCTGATTTCAGAAATTGAAAGTTCTGTCATGTCATGATTTATATTAGGACCGTTGATTCATCTTCCGAAGATTTTTCTATATACCGAGATTTTTGGCGGAAATTCAAAATAGGGTCGTTTTTATTCGAAAATTCGGGGGACCATTTTTGATCCGTTTTTAGGATGCAAGTTGGTTCTATTGACAATGAAAAATGTCAATTTGGTTGAGGACATATCGGTGGATTTTATGGGGATCAGTTTAAGTCCAATTGAAGAGAAATTTCATCCAATTTGGGGAAATTAAGTCCAAATTCGTAGCCCCCTTGGTCCCTCACCTTTTGGACCATTTGGGACATGTTCCAGGGAGAGTTTGATGCATAAAATTGGCTGAGGAGGTCTGCCAATGGATGTGACATCCTGAAATTCGAGCCCTCTGAGGGATGATGAATGTGAATTTCGTCAATGCATTGTTGGTTGTTCTCACTCAGAATTGATCACTCCTGAGATACTGACCTTGAGGGGAAAGGCTAATGAGGACGGAACTCGTACGACTAAAGCACTCGACTTGGGAAAACGACTTGACTGTGAGACTTGCGTGAGGACGATCCTGTAGATAAACAGGCCGATTCTAAGGACGACTAGAAGTCAATTCGCAGACAGAACATAATGGAACGACGGGTGATTCCGTTTACTGTTATCTAACCCGCGAACGACCCTATGTTGGTCCTTAGTGATCATGTACTTTCAAATAAGAATTTATCATCTATAATTTCATGTAGTTAAGGACGTCCATGCGTCGAGATGTCTTGAACATGGTTGGGCACGAGTTGGTTCAACGTGAATCCTTAGAGCCGCCCGTCAGTTTGAGTTGTATCCGAAATGGCATTGGGCGAAATTGAAATGGCATGAGAACTAAATATTGGGCTTCGAATCATCGGGAATGTTTGGGTTAGACTTTGGATGAAGCTACTTTGACAATCGACAGAGCCAATTAAGTCGGGTAACTGAAAGAGGGATTTTTAGATCAAGGAGGCGAGCCCGTGAGAACGTGGGCCAGGCCAAGCCAGTGTGGGCCCTAGGCCCAAGGTGGGATAGCCACCATAGTGGGCCTAAGACAAGCAAATGAGCCCATTGGGCCAAACCAACTATTCATCTTCTAAGCCCATGAGCCAATTCTTAGCCATTTCAAGCCCAACCAATTCCCAAGGCCACTCCTATTCATGGCCAAGCCCAATTCTTAGGTCCATCCACCGATTTCAGCCTAAGGTCAGATTTGTAATTTGTGCAAGGTGAAAGTGACCAAATTGCCCCTAGTTGTAGAGAGAAAAAAGGCTAGAGAAGAGAGAGAAGATGATGTCATGGCATGGGGACTTGAAGCAAGCATTGAAGGGCTTGATCAGGGCCTTGATAGATCTCACTTCACCCTCTCTCTCTCTCCTCCTTGAGCTCTCCCTTGATGGAGCTCTCTCTCTCCTCTTTTTCCCTTCCTTCTAGTTTCTGCTCCAGCTGACCTTTCGCCAAAGATCTGAGTGAAAAGTCAACTTCTCGAATGAATTAGCCAACGATCCACCCACCATCGTGACCAAGAGAGACAAACCGTTCCAAAGAGCTCGACCTCGTGCCGAACGGAGCCGCCAACTGTCCTGTACACTGGCGAGAAGAAACTGATCGCCGGTCTATTGGTCCGCCTGCAGCCTGCTCAGTTTCACTTTTTCGACCATTTTTCTCCCATTCTGACCCTTCCTCTGCCCATCCCAGCCACCACCAAGTCCCCCTTGACCCCTGGGAGCCACCGGTTGCCGGCCACCCCTTCGCTAGAGCTCTGGCCAAGCCGTCCAACTTGTTTTCTCCTCCGGCAGTGCTGTTTTTCAGTGTTTTTAGAGGGAGTTCGAGCTGTGGTTGCTATGTTGAGCTTGGGACTGCCTTGGATCGTCGTGGTAGAGGTCCCAGTGCATAGCCACCGTCGTTGCGCCGCGTCGGTGTCTGCGGCTTGCTTAACGGGTGAGTTTAGCTCCTCATCCTTCGATTAGTGCCTAAACTTGCTTAGGGTTGGTTTAGTTGGAGGTAATTCTAGGTGATTTAATTAAGTTGTATTAGCCCTAAGATAGGTGGTTAGATGGATGGATTAGATTAGTTTAGCTTAATCTTGCTTTATTTGCTTAATGATGCTTTTGTGTTTAATTAAGCATTGTTTGCCTTAATTAATTGATTGTTTATTTTAATTAATGTTTTTTTAATTTCTAAATTTAATTGATTAAATATTGAATTCTGGAAATTTATTGTTCATGCGATACTATTCACAAAATACTGTTCACGCGCACTGCTCATGTGCACTGTTCATCCAGAATGCGAAAAGTGTCTAAAATTCGTGTGTTGATTCTATGAAGTGATTGGATATGTTATTGCATAAACATCCGCATGAAATGTATGTTTTTCACAAATAAAAGGGGAAAACAATTTTTCTGAGGGACACTGAAATGGGTCACCTTGAGGAGAAGATGATTTGAAAGTGTAAATGCAAGCGTGTGTGTAGTGGCTAAGTGCCTAAAGGTAAAAGAGGAGTTACGGTGGGGTGTTTGTGTGATCATTAAGTTGAATCCGTTCCCCGCTGTGTGTCAGGTAGGCGATACTCCTTTATGAAATGCTTGTGTGGCGTTAATCATGCATGTGTGGCGGTAATAAGATCGTGTTTGTGTGGCGTAGGATTTGCCTGTGTGGTGTAGAACGTGCTTGTGTGGCGGCAATCGAGCCTGTGTGGTGGTGATCAATTGGAACATGCCTGTGTGGCAATAATCATGCATGTATGGCAGTGATCAATTGGAACGCATGAGTGTTGAGATTGTTATGCCTTATTATCAGGTAAAATTGTGTGGTATAGAATGGGACGTGCCACATCGATTGTGTGGGAACTCGTGGAGTAGACACCCTCACCCTTTATCCCTGGCTTTTGTTACGCCTTACTTTTGCCATGTATATGTTGTATATATAGGCAATAAACATGGAAAGAGTCCAGGTTGATAAATTTTGTAAGCCCTGATGATGATAAGAAGAAATGAAGCTTCTTGTGATCTTGTTTATGTGCATGAATGATTTGGCCAATATTTAAATTGAAGGTAGAGTGATTACAGGATAACCTCATAATATAAATTTGAGATTTTAAATAATCCATGTTATACATGCTAACCTTCAATGGTAAACACTATAAGTTACCTAAAGGAGTTTACAAATTAGGCAAGATGATAATGATAAATGATAATTCCGCTTGTGCTTAGTACGTGACACCTTGGGATGTCACAGGTTTCTTTAAGGATCCTGCAAGATGAGTGATCAGGAGAATATGACTCCTAGAAAGTGTATCATTGGACCTGTTACTCGGGGTAGGACACTGACGAGGGTCAGTACCCGAGGAGGTCGTGGTCGAGTGCCAGCTCAGGCTAGCGCTAGTGGTGTAGCACCGCCTCCTGTTGGTGCTGGGGTAGCAGCCCCTGGCAGGATCGAAGGGATCATGTAGGCGCTTGAAGCTATGGGAATGATGATGGGGCAGTAGGCCCAGAATCAAGCCGCTGCCACTACCGCCACCGCTACAGCTACTGCTACTGTTGCCGTTGTCGCCGCTGCTAAGGCCGCAGCTGCTGCCGCTCCCACCAAAGTTCAACCTGAGAATGTGGTTGTGCAAAGAGAGAGACCAATTCACAAGTTGGTGGAGCAGTTCCTGAAGTTGAACCTGCCAAGGTTCACAGGTGCTGGAGACCCTGAGACTGCATCTCTTTGGATTCAAGACCTGGAGAAAGCCTTTGCACTTCTGATGTGCAATGAGGAAGAAAAGGTTGTCCTAGCAGTATATTAATTGTAGGGTAACGCGAATACCTGGTGGAGAGCCACCAGAGGTACAATATTTTTGGAAGGCGAGGTCTCAGTGTGGAATGCTTTTCTCAAAGCTTTCAATGACAAGTACTTTTCGGGTAATGCCCGAGAACAAAATATGGAGGAATTTCAGCACTTCCGCTAAGGGATGACGATCGTGGATCAGTACGAAGTGAAGTTCGCAAAACTGTTGCAGTACGCTCCAAGATTGATAAAGGATCCCGAAGACAAAGCTTGAAGGTTCAGGAATGGCCTTCGCCTGGAACTGAAGAATCCGTTAGTACCATTTGACTTGAAGGACTATAATGAGGTGTATAGTTGGGCCTAGCTGATTGAGAGGAGTTTAAGTGAACAAGCTGCCTCGTCTGGATCAAGGTTCTGTTTGAGTAGAGAAAGGAACCGATTCGGGAAGAAGCCCATCACCGAAGGAAGGTTCCATGTGCCGCCCAATAGGAAGGGTGGAATTAGCAAGTCAACACCAAATTAGAATGGCACGTGTCGTTTCTGTGGAAGGCGACATGGTTCGATTCCGTGCCCTTTAAGGACGGGTGCTTGTTTCGAATGTGGCTAACATGGTCACCTGGCCAGAGATTGCCCTAGAAGGCCGAGGGGACAACGGCAGTTACCGCCGCTGCCACCGATGGGTCAGATTAGGGGTGTAGCACCGCAAAATGCACCACAGGGTGGACTAAATCAGACCCCCAGCTCAAGGTCGAGTGTACGCTATCATGAGAGGTCAAGCAGAGGACGCGCCTGATGTGATTACAAGTACGGTTTCGTTGAACGACCATACTACTTATGCTTTGTTTAACCCTGGCATGACTCATTCTTTTATAGCTGAGTAATTTGTTAAGCTGATAGGATTGAGTCTTGAGTTGTTAGAATCAGTGATTAGCATATCTACACCATTAAAGGATAAGGTGTCGTATGCATTGGGTTGTTTTGGTTGCAAGTTAGTGATTGGTGAGTGAGAGGGGAGGATAGACTTGTTAGTTCTAGCCATGTATAATTTCAATTTGATAATTGGCATGGATTGGCTCACCAAGTAATGAGTTAAGATGGACTTCTATCGCAAAGATTCAGTTTAACCCGTTAGAGGGTGAAAGTTTCGAGTTTGTTAGGAGTCGAGGAGAACCCTCGATTACCCTAATCTCGTCGCTTAAGGCAACCTGTTTGTTAAATAGGGGTTGTCAAGGTTATTTGGAAACTGTCGTGGATACGACAGTTGAGGAGCTGAAGATCGAAGATATCTCGGTAGCTCAAGAGTTTCCAGATGTGTTTCCGAAAGAGTTGCCAAGCCTACTGCCACAGAGAGAGATAGAGTTCGTGATTGAGTTAGCACCCGGGACAAAGCTAAGGCTTCTTACCGAATGGCGTTGTTTGAGTTGAAAGAGCTGAAGGTACAGATGCAAGAGTTGTTAGATAAGTGATTCATACGTCTTAGTGCATTGCCTTGGGGGGTACCAGTTTTGTTCCTGAAAAAGAAAGATGGTTTGTTGCGTTTGTGCATCGACTATCTTCAACTCAATCAGGTGACGATCAAGAAAAAGTATCCACTGCCAAGAATCGATGACTTGTTTGACCAGCTACAAGGAGCATTGATATTTTTAAAGATCGACTTGAGGATAGGGTATCATCAGTTGAGGATAAAAAAGGAGGATATACTGAAGTTAGCATTTTGTACTCGATACGACCATTATGAGTTCACTATAATGCCATTTGGTTTAGCGAATGCTCCAACTACTTTTATGGATCTGATGAACCGAGTGTTTAAGGAGTATTTGGATCAGTTTGTGATCGTGTTCATCGATGACATTTTGGTGTATTCAAGGAGTGCCGAAGAACACGAGAGACATCTGAGGATGGTACTCAAACCTTGAGGGTTCATGAGCTGTACGCTAAGTTCAACAAGTGCGAGTTTTGGTTGACTCGAGTAGCGTTCCTAGGTCACGTGATTTTAGGAGAAGGAATCTCCGTGGACCCGACTAAGATCGAAGCAGTTATCAATTGGCCAAGATTGACAACAGTGATAGGGATTAGAAGCTTTTTGGGTTTAGCAAGTTCCTACAGAAGATTTATGGAAGGGTTTTCAGCTTTAGCATCGCCGTTGACTCGCCTGTTGAAGAAGGAAGAGAAATTTGTGTGGACAGACAAGTGTGAGCGTAGTTTCTAAGAGCTTAAGCAGAAGCTGACTACCGCTCCTATGCTGACCATTCTATCTAGTCATGGAGGATACGAGATCTGTAATGATGCGTCATTTAGAGGACTGGGTTGCATGCTGATGCAACATGTTAAGGTTGTTACGTACGTGTCCCGTCAGTGGAGACCTCATGAGTTGAATTATCCGACGCATGACTTGGAACTCACAACAATCATTTTCACCCTGAAGATTTGAAGACATTATTTGTGCAGAGAGAGATTTCAGATCTTCACTAACCATCAAAGTCTCAAGTATTTATTATTTCAAAAGGAGTTGAATATGAGACAACGCCGCTGGATGGAACTTCGAAGGACTATGATTGTGATATTATATATCACCCTGGGAAGGCGAATAAGATCGCAGACGCTTTGAGTTGAAAGTCTTCAGTTACACAGATGATGGTCAAGGAGTGGACCTTACTCGAGAAAACTCGAGATTTGGTTTTCAAATTTGAGGTAGGCCACCTAACGAATCTTATGACCAACCTTAGAATTGAGCCGAAAGTGCAGATCAGGATCAAGACGCTTCAGTGGACAAACCCAGAGATTCAGAAGATTCTGCAAGAGAATACCGAGAAGAGAAAAGCTGATTTCTAGGTCGCTGAGGATGGAACACTGAGGTTCCGAGGACGATTGTGTGTACTTGACGATGTAGCGCTCAAGGAAGAGATCTTATCGGAAGCTCATCGTAGTAGTTATAACATTTATCCTAGTGGTACAAAGATGTATTAGAATTTGCGTCAACATTATTGGTGGTTTGGTATGAAGGCGGATATCGCCAAGCACGTCATCAAGTGTCTGATGTGTCAGCAAGTGAAGGCATAGCATTGTAAGCTGGGAGGACTTTTGCAACCTTTCGAGATCCCAGAGTGGAAATGGGAGCACATCACTATGGATTTTCTAACAAGCTTGCTAAGAAGTTAGAGAGGTAATGATTTGATCTGGGTAGTGGTCGACAAATTGACAAAATCCGCTCACTTCATCGCAGTACAAAAGGACCTTGATTTGGACAGGCACGTGGAGTTGTACGTGTGTCAGATAGTTCTTCTGCATGGAGTGTCAGTGACGATTACTTCAGACCGAGACCTAAGATTCACAGCTGCTTGTTGGAAGAGTTTGCAGGCTACCTTAAGAACGACGTTGTAGTACAGTACGGCCTATTATCCTCAGACGGATGGCCAATCTGAGAGGACGATTCAAACTCTCGAAGACATGCTGCGAGCTTGCGTGTTGGATTTTAAGGGAAGCTGGGAAGAACAGCTTCATCTTGTCGAGTTTGCCTACAACAATAGCTACTGGCAAAGCATTTAGATGGCTCCTTTCGAAGCGTTGTATGGCAGAGCGTGCAGAATGCTAGTGTGTTAGGATGAAGTCAGGGAACGAAAGATCACAGGCCCAGAGTTGGTTCAGTAGTCAGTGGATGCAATTGCAGTCATCAGAGACAGATCGAAGACCGCTCAGAGCTACCATAAAAGTTACACAGATAAGCGCCTGAGACCATTAGAGTTCCAAGTTGGTGATTACGTTTTTCTAAAGGTGTCACCAATGAGGGTTACTTCACGCTTTGGCAAGAAAGGGAAACTGAGTCAGAAGTACGTAGGTCCTTTTGATATTCTAGAGAGGATCGGGTTCCTAGCGTATTGTCTTGCATTGCCGCCAAGGTTGGCGCAAGTGCATGATATCTTTCACGTGTCGATGTTAAGGAAGTATGAGCCTAACTCGACCCATGTGCTTAATTTGAGGAATTAGATGTGGACGACAGAGTATCATACGTGGAAAGCCCGGTTCAGATTATGGATCGGAAAGAGTAGGTTCTGTGTACCAAGATGATCTTGTTGGTTAATGTCACGCCCCGATCCTCGGACGCGCGCACATCCTTCTACTTGGTCGATTTTAGAATGCGATATCCCAGGACTATGTATCGCCGACCCTTTCAATTATTTAAGCACATGCGGAAGCGATTATAAATCCAGCACAATAAAACAATGGGATAGGAAAGCAGGCCATATTTTTCATATTGAAATTCACAACCACACTTTCATTAACAGCGCAACTCATAGTATATTTACAATACTATTCATAACATACTTGTCTCACACCTATCTACGCTAAGACAGGGTTTACAAAAGGGATGGGATCTCAGTCCACATCCGGGTTATATTCAAGATCCCTCTCTGGATCATCTTCTTCTTCAAAAGTCCTTCTCCCCTTCAGGTTCCTCTTCCTTAGCTTCTCCTCAAGGTCCTGAAATGGTTATTCAATAACCAATGAGACCACGTCTCAGCGAGTCCTACCCACTAAGACCCGATTAATAAACTAATACACCATACGGTTGTCTAAGCACAACACGAGTCAGAGGACTTACCTTGGCCTCAGTTCCAACCTGCAATTCAAGGTTAGACACATATATGCAAACAATTCACGACATACGATCAAGCATTAATCCATCGACTTAGTCGATTACATGTCAATCTGACCATCTCTAGGTCATTCCCACTCGTACCATGACTTCTCAATGGTGTACTCATTCACCAAATCACATGTGTTTCTCGGGCGTCGTTTTCGCCAATGACATACCGATCACCGACACCGTGCGTTCTTTAAGGCGCCGTTTTCACCAAAGTGATATCCTCGATCACCGAACCACGTGTCCTTTCTAGGGTGCCGTTTTCGCCAAGGTGACATCGGCTATAGACAACACCGTGAGTTCTTTAAGGCGTCGTTTTCACTGGTGATATTTCCTTAATCACCGAACCACGTTTGTCTATAAGTCATTTACGTGCGTTCTTTAAGGCGCCGTTTTCGCCAATGATACTTCCAATCACCGAACCACGTATGTCCAATAACATCGTACCTGATTGGTCTCAGCCAATAACATTCTCGGTTATCTCTCATCATTCTCTCTACTATATAGCCCATCAACGTATCTGGCGCTATATACCCATGCTCGGCCAAGCACCAATCAAATATTCAATAACAAACAATTTAGGACAATCCCTAAAATTCCACAATTAATTCAATTCCACACAACGTAGAGCTCAATTAAATAAACGGTCTGCACCACGACAATCGGCACGAAATTCCGGTCACCGGCCATCCCGGTTGAATTTCCGGAAAATAATTAATTAAATAATTAATTTCGAAAAATAAATAAATAAACATTAAAAATCCAATTTAGGCCCATATTGCCTTATTGGAGCCCGAAACGGGTCGGGAAGAATCCCGAGATGCATTCAATAAATCACCAAATATTTGTACTTGCTAATAGCTAGGTCTAACCACCTAACATGCATTATTAAGTCACAAAATTAATTGTTCTAACCTAATCTAACCACCTAAGTGCATATAATTAAATCTAACCAACCCTAAGGCATAATTAGCAAATTAATAAAGTATTAGTGAGTAAAACTCACTTGATTAAAAACGGGGATCGAATCACCGCAACGGCAACGCGACGGCGGCCGAAATCGGGCTCGCGACGACTTCTACGAGCTTGGACCGGGCCTTGAATTTGGCCCAACAAACTCCAGCAAGGCTGGACTTTGCTGCTGGAATTGGGCTTCACAAAACTCTGCTGCTGGGCTTTCTTCGCGGGCCGGTCTTAAATTGGCTTGCTGAAATATTTCTGGGCTGGTCTTCAAAGTTGAAGATGGGCCGAAATTACTGGCTTTACTGGGCCTGACTTGCGGCCCAAATATCCTACAAGGACTGAACTGGACTGTACGCTGAACTGAAGACCGCTGGACTGGATTTTGCTGGGCCCGAAAGAGGAAAGATGAGCCACAAACAAAGAAAACAGAAGCAGCTTGTGTCTCGGGTGGCGCCTCGGACGTGTGGAGGGAGGAATCAACTTCGGTGGAGTTGGCCACACGGATGAAGAGAGAGAAGCTGGCGTTCGGTGGATTCTTCGTGAGTGGAGGGGCGACGCGCGCTTAAGGAGCTGCGGGCGTGAGATTTGGGTCTTCGGTGGATGAAATGTTGACCGAAGAAAACGGAGGAGCAGGCAGATGGCGCGGATGAGGGACAATTCGCGTGTGGCTTCACTCGGTGGGGGAGGCGTGGGCTTCCGCTGGCTCTTGGAGTCAACCGGATGGGAGGAAGCCTGCGGTTGTTGACTGAAGATCCGCAAGGCATGGACAAATGGCGCGGAGAGGAGGAGAGAGCTTCGGTGAGTGGGGGCTTCGTGGAGTCAACGATGGAGCTTCTTCTGGTTTCGCTGTTGACCGAGCGTGAGCTGGCGTGGACGATGGAGTACCTTCGTGGACGAGGAAGTAGCTGGTTGGCGTGGCTGCTGCTTCTATCTTCTTATGATGGAATTCACGCGGACGAGAGGTAGAGATGGAGGGAGCAGTCGCACGAAATGGGAAATGATGGAAGGGAAGCATCTCACGGCAACAATTTGGAGAGGATGAGGGAGAGGTGGGCCTTAGCTTGATATTTTGCAATAATATCTTCCATGAATCATTCTTAGCCAAGTAAAAACACTTGGCCTTCATTAGACCATCCAAATGACCCCCATAACCTCTCAACTAGTCCAATAATGCTAGGGTGAGGGGGGGATACGAATTTCACCATTTGAACTTCAATTTCTCCCATAAATTCCCAAATTGAGATCCAATTTCGATGTAGAAAAATCCCAAATGATCTTCTATAAATCCCCGACACACAACGGCTCAGCTTGAAAGTCCAATTTCCCCTTAATTTAGCCAATCTGAAATTCCGTCAAATTTCTGCGACGTCCGAACCCAATTTCCGTAAAATTTCCCGAATCTCCGAAAAATCTTCTGAGACTGAGTCGATGCTCCTAAAATTTATTGTGACATGGCCAAAACTTCAATTTCGAAATCGGACTCGAATTGGCGGTTAATTTTCATTCGGCGCGTTTTTAGCGTGACCTAGACTATCGGGTAGTTTTGGAACTTTTAAGGCAAATGACCCGTGGTCGATTTTCTTCGAGCCACTATGAACCCACTCGACTCAATGGCGACTCTTGATTGTTGTGAAAATCTCGAGAATTCAATTACGGACACGGGAGTACCAAAACAATAAGAAAATCGCCCTAGTGTTGGCCGACGAGAATTTTCTAATTCGGTGGTGTCACCCACGATTAGTCACATATCTCTATCGATCCGCCTCTATCTCTCGATTTCAAATCGATTTTTAAGCGTGCCGTAGTGACCTCTAAAGATGGACACGGTCAAGAAGTTCGATTCCCGATCGAGCCTCAAGTCTATTGCTTTAAAATTCCTTAATCATTTCCCGGATAGTCTAGTTATCTCGAGAGTGATCGGCTCTGAGAATAACCCTATAGATGCGTCAATGAAATGCCCGATTTATTCAGTAGAAGACAGGGTTGAAAATTCTGGATGTCACAGTTAAAGTGGTCTAGCAACACCATGGTACTGAAGGAGCAACTTGGGAAAGTGATGATTCGATGAGACAACTGTACCCCGACCTTTTTGTTTAAAGTATTGAAATGATTTAAATTTCGAGGACGAAATTTTTATAAGAGGGGAAGAGTTGCGACATCCTGAAATTTCAATTCTGTTTTCAATTAAATGAATCGGGCCTTTTATCAATGTGCCTATAGTTCTATTCTCTGAGCTGATCACTCACGAGATAACTAGATTATCAAGTGAAGCTATTAAAGGATTTTAATGTAATAGATTTGAGAATTTGATCAGGAATTGATTGCTTGACCGTGCTCATCTATAGAGATCATTATGGCACAGTTAAAAATTGATCAGAGATTAGAGATAGGTTGATTCAATTGAGATATGTGACTAAGTGTGGGTGATTCCACCAAATTGCAAAAATCTTGTTGATCGGTAATATACTGATTTTTCTGTCATTTTAGTGCGCTGTGTCTGCATTTGGAACCTCGAGATTTTCACTATAATCGAGAGTCGCCAATGTGTTGAAGATGTATATTGTGGCTTGAAAATAATCAATCATGGGTCAACTGCACTAAAAATTTCTAAAATCTACCCAGCAAATTAGGTCACGCTAAAATCACGCCAGATTGAAATTAACCGCAAATTTGAACCCGATTTCAAAAATTGAAAGTTCTGTCATGTCACGATTTATTTTAGGACCGTTGATTCATCTTTAGGATTTTTCTACAAACCGAGATTTTTGGCAGAAATTCAAAATAAGGTCGTTTTTGTTCTGAAAATTCAGGAGATCGTTTTTTTTATCGCATTTTTGGGATGCAAGTTGGTTCTATTAGTGAGGAAAAATGTCAATTTGGTTGAGGACATATTGGTGGATTTTATGGGGACCGGTTTAAGTCCAATAGAAGAGAAATTTCTTCCAATTTAGGGAAATTAAGTCCAAATTCATAGCCCCCTTGGTCCCTCACCTTTTGGGCCATTAAGGACATGTTTTAGGGAGAGTTTGATGCACAAAATTGGCTGAGGAGGTTTGCCAATGGAGGTGGCACCTTGTCAAGGGGACAAGGAGATAGGATGAAGCTTGGAGGGACCCTCCACAAGGTAGCTGGCCCTTCTTCTTCCTCTCCCATTTTTCTTTCCCCAAGCCCCCTGTCGTCGCCAAGCCGCTTGTATCGCCACCGCTTGCCGTCGCGCTGCCTGCGAGCCCCGCACAAGCCGCGCCCGTCCCACGCCAGTCTGTTCATCATTCGGCTTCAACCGTGACCCCAGGCCATCCCCTATGCTCATCGAACTCAGCTAGAGCCTCGTCGCTGTCGTTCTGTTATCGTCCGCCTCTGCCAAGCCACCCTTGCTGTTTCCAGCCCAAACTGCCACTCAGCTCACTCCCTCGGCCCATCAACAGAAATCGAAGCCAGTAAGCCATCGTGGGCTTCGGGGCCCACTTTGGACCACTTCCAAGCCTTGTACGGTGCCGCCGTTTTGGAGTTTGTCACCCGTCTCTACGTTACCGTCGCCGTGAACTCATCGGATTTCAAAATCGGTGAGTTTACTCACTAATCTCTGCTTAGGGAGTTAATGATGCTTAAGGGTTGGTTAGTTTAAGCTAAGTATGGTTTATGTGGTTAGTTAGAATGGATTAGCAATTTAATTACTCGTTATTACATGTTAGGTGGTTAGATCGGCTTAATTAGCAACTAGATAAGTTGTATTATTTATCTAGTTAGGTTTGAAATTTTTCCGGGCCCGTTTTAGTATTTAATTAGGCTTTTCCGGCCTAAGTTTGCATTTATGGTATTTAAATGTATTTATTTAATTATTTTTGGTATTTATTTAATTATTTATTATTTTCCGAAAATTATACCGAGATAGTTGGTGACTGAAATTTCATGCTGATTGCAATGGTGCGATTGGTTTATTTAATTGAGTGTTGAATTGTGCAAATTGATTGTTAGTTGTAAATTTGGATATTTATCCTAAATTTGGGTAATTTCAGTATTTAATTAGAAAATACCGGAGCGTCGGTTTACCGTGCCAAAAATGTTTTTATAGACTATTATAATTAGTGGGATTTTCTAAAAGTTAGATATTGCACTTTTGCTTAGGCCAACCGTGTATCTATATACGATTATTTTCATCAGGTATATTTTAACATGATGAAATTGGGCCAAGGGTGTTATTTAATTAAGGACTTGGTATACAAGGTACAAGGTTTTTGGTCGGGGTTGGTTTATCGTAGTTCAACTTGTGTGAGCATTGTGATTTCAGCTTGTGAGAGCAGTATACTATATCAGCCTATAAGTGCTTGATATGTCAACTTGTGAGAACAATATACTTTATTAGCTTGTGTGAGCAATGATTGTTTATCAGTTTATGAGAGCAACAAACCATATATCAGCTTGTGGGAGCCACTATCTATCTATATCAGTCTGTGCGAGCTACTATCTATCCTTTTCAGCTTGTGTGAGCATGGTCAGTTTGTGAGAGCAACGATCCATATATCAGCTTGTTTCTCTACCTTTTGGAGACCTTGTGAATAGACTAGTATTGTATATGACTTAGTCTGATGTGTGTATAAAGTGTGTTGTGGTTTTCCAAAAGTGTGGCCCTGCTTTCCTTTCCCATATTTCTGTTGTCTGGGGATTTATTTATTCGCTTCCGTATGCGCATTAAAATGAATGGGTTGGTGACGCGTCTTGGGACGTTGTATTTTTAGTCGACCACTGAGGGATGGGCACGTGCTCGAGGATTAGGGCGTGACATTCTCCATCTTTTTGCCTTCGGTATTCCTTGAAAATTCTTTCAATTTCTAAGGCTTCAAAATGTTCAATACCTATAGCATCTAGAGGCTAGTATGAGCTGGACGGAATATCAAAAGGATTGAGAGTGTTTTTTTCTGAATATTGTTGCCTAAATGCTTCATGGAGCTTCTCTATTTCTTCAATTGCTAGAGAAATTTTTGTATTTAATTCATACGGCTTTTCTCTTTTGGATGACTGATGAGAGCTTCTCTATTTCTTCAACACCCAAGTTGAAGCAATGGACTTTCTTTGTCAAGACTTAGTCTATGTGCAAGCGGCAATTCACCATGATCAAAGGGATCTTGTGACAGTGTTCCTCCTCATGGGTCTTGTGATGACGATGAAGTTGGATCCTCTAAATTTGTGGTGATTGATAAGTGTTTCATATATCCATTCCTTAATATCTTCTTAGGCAAGCATTGATTGCTGGACGGGTCGCATGATAGTCATCACTATGACCCCAAGAAACAAGGTTATCTTTTGTTAGCTATGCTTCTGGTGGAATAACTTGATTACGCTAGCACAATATCCTTTGCAATTCCTGATACTATTGAGGATAAGCTAAGATTGTACAAGGAAGTGTTGTAAAAATGTCATTTGGAACGGGTTGGGGTTTATATGTGGATACTCCAATATTTGCCGAAATTTTATACTTATCTCCGTTGGGTCGGACAAATACCCATGGCCTGAAAAATAAAACAATTGAATAAAGTCTTGGGTTAGGTCTACATGCTCTGAGTTGGGCTTGGAAAAGATTTTTCCATGTACCCAATACTTTGAACCAACTAAGCATTTCCCCAAAATCTTTATATTTGGTTTCTCTTTGAATAATTATGATGATAATAACAGGTATTTGGCTGTTGGAAACTCAATGGCAATGGTATAAAGATTAAACAAATACCAATCAATTCATTTGAGTTTTTCTGGAAATTCCTCTTCTAGGAAGAAAGTGAGAGAATGAATAAATGGATATCTTGAATGTGGTCCATCTGGGCTGAGGAAAAACCACCATATTCACTAAAAATATGGAAATGATATTACCACATAAGTCTTCCAAGATTTTCATATAGAACTTTATCTTGGATGAGCTCAGGGATCTTTGGTGGGTATGAATACGAAAGCCCTTTGAGCTTTATCTCTCAGGCCTTGAAACTGCCTCTTGGTTTCTTACTACATATAGATTTATGGATGCAATGGTTGCAAATTCTTTTGGCCTGGACAGAAAATCAACAAATATATTCTTTTTTCCTACAATATGTTTGGTCTTAGAGGAATACTTTGAAAACCATTTTGTCCATCTAAGAAGCTATGGATGCGGAATTTACTTCTGCTTGGACTTCAACATTTGAGAAAATAAGGACATGTCCATCTCCACAAGGAAATGATGTCCTATAAGATAGAATTCAAACTTTTTATGCCATATTTTACCGCTAAGATTTCTTTGAATGTAGAGTAGTAATGTATTCCGTTGGTGTGCATCTCTCACTCTTGTGTCCACAAACTCGTTGTTTTCCATCAATTTTTTCAAAAAGAATAGCAGCCTAATATTCATCACCGACATTTGTTTGCAAGACTCATTTCCCTGTGGAAGGGATTTGCAGAGGAGGGAGCTGCTGCAAAATTTCCTCAAGTCTGTGTACAGACTTAGTTTGCTGTGGTCCCCAAGAAGGAGCATCTTTCATGAGCATTTGTTGTGAAGGATTTACAAACTTGGTGAATTTTGGGACAAAATCCTCGAGTAATTTACAATCCCAAGGAGTTATTGAATCCACTTGTGAGAAAGGTTTTCATCAGGAAACTTTTGCAACTCTTCAGTAATATGAGGACTAGGATAATAAGTTCCATCTTTAAGATACATCCTAAGAAATTCAATTTCTTACTAGGCAATGATCATCTTCTTCTGGAATAACGTGATGCCATGCTCCTGCACTAGGTCTGCAGCTTGGGCTAATAATTTACAATGAGAATCCTCATCTAGATTGCAAAGGAGGATATCGTCAATGTAAATTTGAGCATTGGCCAGAATAGGTTGGAAAATTCTACACATAGCCTTCTGAAACAGCGAATGAGCTGTTTTGATGCCAAAAGGGAGCACTGTCCACTGGAAATGTTAATTTAGGATACAAAATCTAGTTTTGTACTTGTCTTCAAGGTGAATTCCCAGTTACCAAAATCCAGCTTTAAGGTTTATCGTGATCAAACCTCACGGTCATAGAGGGGAAAGGTCGGGTTTAGGAGTATTTGATTATGAGAGTTCCTCACGGTTTGTCTTTCAAAAGACATCTTTACCTCGTCTTTCGGAACGAATCATTGTGCATTCTCTTGTTCATGATCGTGAGCTCTCCTAAGCTTATACCTCGCATGATAGCGGAAGGTGTCATAATTCGTACCCATGGGCAACACACCTCGAAAGAAGAGGTTGGGTGTGGATATCGAATTTAGGGATATTTTTACCGTGATAGCCCTCTCGACAATCCTTTTCACCCATAAGGATGGCATCACTTTATCCTTTGGGCCATTGCCACCTCAAGTATGTTAAATCATGATGAGCCTTGTTGAGACCCATACCCCACATGACAGGTTTATTTTATTATTTAGTTGTTTAAAACAACTTAATAAGGATGGGAGTCGTCACTAGCCTTGTTTTTGGGAGTCGATTGGAAAACCCAATTGAGGGTTAGGAGTTATTGTCATGCCCTAAACCTCGAGCACGCGCACATCCCTTAGTGGTCGATAAAATTGCAACGTCCTAGGATGCGTCACCGACCCAATCGATTATGCACATGCGGAAGCGAATAAACAAATCCCAAACAACACAAATATGGGATAGAAAAGCAGGACAACATTTTTCACAATAACACTTTTATATAAACACACCAGGTTTATACACAACTAGTTTATATACAAAAGACCGGCTTTCAAAAAGAAGTTGTCCTACAACTTACTAGTCGGATACATTCGCTGATCCTTCGGACTCTACCTCCACGGGCTATGGGTCCTCCACAATTCCATCTAGAGGGTTAGCTACACCCTCGCCTAGAGCGGCATCGACCACAGCGACAAGAACATCAAAACCCTGAAGGGGACCTACCCCATACCCATCGAGTCCATGGCAATACCACGCCTTGAATCGATGAGGTACCCTCTGAGGTAGGCCCTCATTGACCCAAACAGTGGTCACAACTAGCTCATAGACCTAATGGCTCTCGGGGAGAGGGACATCTATACTCCACTTTGTAACTCCCCGAGGCCAACCAAAACGTACCAAAGGAGCCGCCATCTAAGGACCTGAAAAGATTAAGCCCACGACAGGGTGAGACTATGTCTCAGCAAGTTCACCCCCTAAACCTCGACTAGGAAGGAAATACACCTAAAGGCGGTCTAACCACACAATATAGATGACTTACATTGCCTCAGTTCCTTTCTACATATCAGTACAATTCAAATATCACATATGAGCAATAATAACACTCGATCATTTGGAATGTCTCAATTTGCATCTCAATCAATCAATTCATCAATCAATCGATCGATCGATCGATCAATCAATCACTCATAGGGGTCCCGATTATAAGGCCTAATCATTATGACTCGTCCCATACTATACCACACAATATTGTGCCATAATTCGACGCGTCAATTTCAATCAATCACACGTTCCAATTTGTTACTGCTCGCAAAGGCACAATCTACCGACACACATCAGTCTTCTGGCATAGTAAAGCTTCGTTTCACTCCTTTGAGCATGGCAACATCCACCGATGCACATTGGGGATGGCATTCCCGAAGGAGCATCGATCCAGAATCTACTGTAACCGGCATCCGTTGTCCAGGGGCATCTCATATAAGGGCAACGTCCTATCGATGCATATTGGGGACGGGTTCACTTAGCCATCACATGATCAATCAATCCCGGCAAAGGACATTGTGCTTTGCACTCAAATACCACAATTAAGATAATGAACTTGGCTTATTTTCTTCATATTAAAAACACCCGATAAAATACTTGTGTGTGGGTACACAGTTAGTTTGAGCCAAAAATGCGATATCTCCCTTTTTATAAATCCCACTATTTAATATAGTACCTAATAATATTTTTGGCTTTGAAAACCGACGCGTGTATTTTCTGATTAAATACCAAAATTTCACAATTTTGAAATAAATACTCAAAATTCACAATCGTCACTCAAATGCACAATTTAACAATCAATTGCATAAACTAAGCACACCACTGCAATCAGCACGAAATTCTGATCACCGACTATCCCGGTATAATTTTCGAAAAATATTAAATAATTAAATAAATTACAAAATTAATTAAATAAATGCATATTAAATCAATACATACAAACTTAGGCCTAAAATGTTAATCTAACCATGTAAACGGGCCTAGAAAATTAATGCACCATGCTCAATAAATAGTATAATCTAATTTACCCTTAACTAATCCAATTTAACCACCTAATTGTCATAATTAAGCAATTAAATCACTAATCTATCTAAACTAACCACATAAGCCATACTTAGCCTAATCTAATCAACCCTTAAGCATAATTAACTTCCTAAGCAGAGTTTAGCGAGTAAACTCACCAGTTTTGTGAGCCGCTGAGTCCACGGCGACGGCGACGCGAAGGCGAGCGCCAAACAAGCCTGCAACAACGCCAACAGAGGTTTGGAAGGGGCCTAAAATAGACCTAGGAGCTCTTAGCCCTTGCTAGACTTCAAACTCTGTCCAAGGTCCAAAGGGCTTAACTGAATGGCTGGGTTGGGTTGAAACAAACCAGGCGGGCAGCGGGCGGCGGCGGCGGACTAGGCGAGCGGCTCTAGCGGCTAGAAAGTGATAGACGGCGGCCAGGCGAAGCTGCGAAGGCAACAAAGGTAGCTCGGGGCATCGGGACAACAACTAAGAGGCGTGGATGAGCGCGTGGACGTGCGGGTTGGCGCGTGGGAGCTCGGGCGACGCGACAGTGCATGACGGCGGCAGGGGAGGTGATTGATAGGCTGGCTGGCTTGGCTGGTTGGTTCTCTGGACTTTTAAGCTCTCAAAACATACAACAATAGATAAAGCAAGCTCAAGGTAGAAGAAGAAGGCAGCAACTGAAGGTGGGGGGGGGGACCCAATTGGCCTCCAAAGTCCACAAAAAATCTCAATTACTCATTACCATGCCCCCACCATGTCCAGCCCTCAATCCTCAGTCATTTGCACACCAAAGCTTCCCCAACAAGCCATTGAAATGGTCCAAAATGTTGTTCCCCCTTGGCCCACGAATTTTGGACAATTTCCCTCTAATTGGATTCAATTTCTCTTCTAATTAATCCAATTTGAAGTCCAAAAATTCACCCAAGGTGTCCACACTTAATTCCACAATTTTCCTTGTCAATTAGTCCAACTTGAATGCCAAAAACGCAACAAAAAACGGCCCTTTAATTTTCCCGGTCCAAAAACACCTAAATTTGATATTTCGCCGAAAATCCCGATTTGCCGAAAAATCTTCGGAGGATGAGTCGACGTTCCTAAAATACATCATGACATGACAAAATTTTCAATTTCTAAAATCGAGTTCAATTTCGGGGTTAATTTCAACCGGGCACGATTTTAGCGTGACCTAATCTACTAGAGCTTTTAGGAATTTTTAGCGCATTTGACCTGTAGTCGATTGTTTTCAAGCCACATTGTACATCTTCGACAAATTGGTGACTCTTGGTTGTCATGAAAATCTCAATGTTTCAAATATGGGCATAGGGTATAAAAATGACAGAAAAATTGATTTAGTGCCGTTTGACAGAAATTTTCTAATCATGTAAAATCACCAACACTCTAATCACATACCTTTGTCGAATCGACCAATCTCTAGTCTCTAATCGATTTTGACGGTGTTGTATTGACCCTTACAAATTAGCATGGTCATGCAATCAATTTCTAGTTGAATTCTCCAGTCTATTGTGTTTAGATTCCTTAACAGCTTCACTTGATAAACTAGTTATCCCGTGAGTGATCAGCTCTGGGAAAATAACTATAGGTGCGCCGATGAAAAGCCCAACTTATTCAATTGAAAACAAAATCAAAAAATTAGGATGTCACAACTCTTCCCCTCTTATAAAAATTTCGTCATCGAAATTTAAATCATTACAAATCTTTAAACAAAAATGTGGGGGTATTATCGTCTCATCGAGTCTTCACTTTCCTAGGTTGCTCCTTTTGTGCCGTGGTGTTGCCAGACCACTTTAACCAATGGAATCGTCTTGGTGTGCAGAATCTGCTCCTTGCGGTCCATGATCTGAATTGGTCTCTCCACGTACGACACCCTGTCGTCCACGTCTAACTCTTCAAAATTCAGCATGTGGGTCGAGTTAGGCTCATACTTCCTCTACATCGACACGTGGAATATGTCATGCACTTGCGCCAGTCTCAGCAGTAGTGCAAGACAATATGCTAAAGTCCCTATCCTTTCCAAAATCTCAAAGGGACCTACGTATCTCGGACTCAGTTTTCCCTTTTTACCGAAGCGTGAAGTACCCCTCATCGGTGACACCTTTAGAAAGACGTGCTCACCAACTTGGAATTCCAATGGTCTTCGACGCTTATCAGCATAGCTCTTTTGGCGACTCTAAGCAGTCTTTAATCTGTCCTTGATAACGGCAACTGCATCTACTGACTACTAAACCAACTCTGGCCCTGTAATCTTTCGTTCTCCAACCTCATCCCAACAAATTGGTGTTTTGCACGCTCTGCCATACAACGCCTCAAAATGAGCCATCTGAATGCTCTGCTGGTAGCTGTTGTTGTAAGCGAACTCAACAAGATGAAGCAGTTTCTCCCAGCGTCCCTTAAAATCCAACACGCAAGCTCATAGCATGTCTTCGAGGGTTTGAATTGTCCTCTCAGACTAACCATCCGTTTGAGGATGATAAGCCATACTGTACTATAGCTTCGTTCCTAAAGTAGTCTGCAAGCTTTTCTAAAAGGCAACTGTAAACCTCGAGTTTCAGTCTGATGTAATTGTTTCTAGGACTCTACGTAGACGAACAATCTGACGCACATACAATTCTGCATATCTGTCTAATGCAAGGTCCTTTCGTACGGTGATGAAGTGAGCCAACTTCGTCAATCTATCAACTACTACCCAAATTGAATCATTACCCCTCTGACTCCCTGGTAAGCTCGTCCCAAAGTCCATTATGATGTGTTCCCATTTCCACTCGAGAATCTTGAGAGATTGCAGAAGTTCTCTCCGCTTACGATGCTGTACCTTTACCTACTGACACGTTAGACACTTGGCAACATGCTTGGCAATATTTGCCTTTATACCGGACCACCAATAGTGTTGACGCAGATTTCGATACATCTTCGTACTACCTAGATGAATGTTGTAAATGCTACGATGAGCTTCTGACAAAATCTCCTCCTTAAGTTTTGCATCATCAGGTACATGCAATTGTCCTCAGAATTTTAGTGTTTCGTCTTCAAAAATCTGAAAGTCAGCCTTTCTCTTTTTGGTATCCTCTTGTAGAATCTTCTGAATCTCTAGATTTGTCCTTTGCAACGTTCTGATTCTAATTTGCACTTTCAGTTCAATTTTGAGAATGACCATAAGATTTGAAAGGTGGCTTATCTCAAATTTGAAAACCGAATCTTGAGCTCTCTCAAGTAAAATCCACTCTTTGACCATTATCTGCGCAACTGAAGATTTCTGACTCAGCACATCTACAACCTTGTTAGCTTTTCCAAGGTGATACAAAATATCACAATCATAGTTCTTCAGGAGTTCCATCCAACAACATTGTCTCATATTCAACTCCTTCTAAGAGAATAGATACTTGAGACTTTGATGGTCAGTGAAGATCTGGAATCTTTCTCCACCAAGTAATGTCTCCAAATCTTCAGAGCAAAGATAATCGCTACGAGTTCCAAGTTATGCATCTGATAATTCAACTCATGAGGTCTCAACTGATAGGATGCATATGCAACAACCTTGCCATGCTGCATTAACACGCAACCTAGTCCCCTGAATGACACATTACTATAGATCTCATATCCTCCAGGATTAGATGGAATTATTAATACTGGTGCGATAGTTAGCTTTTGCTTAAACTCTTGGAAACCACACTCGCACTTATCCGTCCACACAAATTTCTCTTCCTTATTCAGCAGTTGAGTCAACAACGAGGCTAAGGCTAAAAATCCTTCAACAAACCTTTTGTATTAACCCGCCAATCCCAAAAAGCTTTTGATCTCTATTATTGTTGTCGTTCTTGGCCAGTTGATAACTGCTTCAATCTTGGTCGGGTCTACAGAGATTTCTTCACCTAAAATCACGTGACCTAGGAAAGCAACACGAGTCAACCAAAACTCACACTTGCTGAACTTAGCGTACATTTCATGATTTCGCAACATCTAAAGCACTGTCCTTAAGTGTCTTTCATGCTCCTCTGGACTTCTCGAGTATACTAGAATGTCATCAATGAAAACGATCACAAACTGATCCAGATACTCCTTGAACACTCGATTCATCAGATCCATGAAAGTAGCTGGGGCGTTCGTCAAACCAAATGGCATTACATTGAATTCATAATGGTCGTATCGAGTATGAAACACGGTCTTCAGTATATCCTCCTTTCTGATCCTCAGCTGATGATACCTAGTCCTTAGGTTGATTTTAGAAAATATCGACGCTCCTTGCAGCTAGTCGAATAGGTCGTCGATCCTCTACAATGGATACTTGTTCTTAATCGTCACTTGATTGAGTTAATGATAATCAATGCACAGGCGTAACGAACCATTTTTCTTCTTCACGAATAAAACTGGTGCTCCCCAAGGTGATGCACTGGGAAGTATGAATCCCTTATCCAACAATTCCTGTATCTGCACCTTCAGTTCCTTTAGCTCTGACAACGCCATTCGGCAAGGAGCCTTAGAGATAGGCTCCGTCCCGGGGGCCAACTCAATCACGAACTCTATCTCCCTTTCTGATGGCAAACCTGGTAATTCTTTCGGGAACACGTATGGAGACTCTTGAACCACTGCAATATCCTCGATCTTCAGCTCCTCAACTATCGTATCCATGACAGTCGCCAGGTAACCTTGGCAACCGCCATCTAATAAACGGGTTGCCTCAAGCGACGAGATTAAGGAAATCAAGGGTCCTCCTCGACTCCCAATAAACTCGAAACTTTCATCCAATAACGGGTTAAACTGAATCGCTTTACAATAGCAATCCATCTTAGCTCGTTGCTTGGTGAGCCAGTCCATACCAATTATCACATCGAAATCATAAATGGCTAGGACTATCAAATTTATCTTCCCCTCTCGCTCACCAATCACTAACTTGCAACCAAGACAACCCACGACAGCTAACACATTATCCTTTAATGGTGTAGATATACTAACCATTGACTCCAACAACTCAAGATTCAAACCTACCAGCTTAACAAACTGCTCAACTATAAATGAATAGGTGGCACCAGGGTCAAATAAATCATAAGTAGCATGGTCGTTTAGCGATACTGTACCTGTGATCACATCAGGTGAGTCCTCTGCTTGTCCTCTCGTGATGGCATACACTCTTCCTTGCATTGCAGATTTGTTCAATCCACCCTGTTGTGCATTCTGTGGCGCAAACCCCCTATTCTGACCCATCGGTGGTGGTGGTGGCAACTGCTGTAGTCCCCTCGGCTTTCTAGGATAGTTCCTGGCCTAGTGACCTTGTTGGCCACACTCAAAATAAGCACCCGTCCTAAAATAGCACGGGGCCGATCCATGTTACCTTCCGCAGAAGCGACATACTCCGTTGAAGCTCATTGTTGATTTGCCTACCCCACCCTTCCTGTTGGGCGGGATAAGATATCTTCCTTCGGTCATGGGCTTTTTCCCAAACTAGTTTCCATCTCTATTCGAACTAAACCTCGATCCAGACAAGGCAACTTACTCACTCAAATTTCTCTCTATCAGTTGGGCCCGACCATATACCTCGTTGTAATCCTTGAGATCAAATGGCACCAGCGGATTCTTCAGCTCTGGTCAGAGGCCTTTCCTAAACCCCCTAGCTCTATCTTCAGGATGTTCTACCAGTCTTGGGGCATACTACGACAACTTAGCAAATTTGGCCTTATACTGATCTACTGTCAGCATCCCTTAACGAATGTGCTGAAATTCCTCCATCTTTTGCTCCCTAGCACTGCTAGAAAAGTACTTGTCGTTAAAAGCTCTGAGGAAGGCGTTCCACACCAGAACCAAGCCTTCTGGGAATAATACTCCTCTAGTGGCTCTCCACCAAGTACTCGCGTTTCCCTGCAGCTAATAGACTGCAAGGACAACCTTCTTCTCCTCTGTGCACATTAGCAGTGCAAAGGCTTTTTCCAAGTTTTGAACCCAGAGTGTTGTAGCTTCGGGGTCTCTTGCACCCGTGAACTTTGGCAAGTTCAGCTTCAAAAACTGTTCCACCAGCTTGTGCATTGGCCTCTCAGTGATCACGTTCCTAGGTGGAACCTCAGTAGATGCGGCAGTAGCTACGACATTAGCAGCGACAATGATGGCAATAGTAGTAGCAGTTGTAGTAGTGGCGGTAGTGACAGCGGCTTGATTCTAGGGCTGCTACCCCATCAGATTCCCAAGCATCTCTAGCGCCTGCATGATCCCATCAATTCTTGGATCACCAGGTGCTACTACACCAGCATTGACCCACGACAGCGCTAATTCGTTTGTGCTAGCCTCATCCAATGCTCTACCTTTGTCACCTCGGGCACCGACCTTAGTCGGCATCTTACCCTGAGTGACCGGTCCTACAGTCCTTTTTCTAGGCGTCCTCTGCTCTTGATCACTCATTATGCAGATTCTTTATAGAAACCTGCTTTCCAATTCCATACAAAATTAGAAATTGAGCGACCACACATACAAGCTACTAATCAGTTATTAATCACATGTATTAGCATAAGAATATGTATTTCCTACTAACTATCCCATAACCTATCGCACCTTATCACTCCAACTACCAACCAACTCTAATACCACTTCGGGTGGGGATGTCACGCCCCGAACCTTGAGCGCACACACATCCCTCGATGGTTAATAAAATTGCGACATCCCAGGACGCATCGCCAACCCAATTGATCATGCACATGTGGAAGCGAATAAACAAATCCCCAGACAACACAAATATGTGATAGAAAAGCAGGACAACAATTTTCACAAAAACACTTTTATATAAACACACCAGGTTTATACACAACTAGTTTATATACAAAAGACCATCTTTCAAAAAGAAGCTGTCCTACAACCTACTAGTTAGACACATTCGCCGATCCTTCGGACTCCACCTCCATGGGCTTCGGGTCCTCCAAAATCTACTAGAGGCAACATCCTACCGACGCACATTAGGGATGGGTTCACTTAGCCATCACACGATCAATCAATCCCGACCAAGGACATTGTGCTTTACACTTAAATGCCTCCATTAAGATAATGAACTTGGCCTATTTTCTTCATATTAAAAACACCCAATAAAATAATCATGTGGGTATACGGTTAGTTTGAGCCAAAAATGCGATGTCTCCCTTTTTAAAAATCCCACTATTTAATATGATACCTAAAAACATTTTTGGCGTTAAAAACCGACGCTCGGTATTTTTTGATTAAATACCAAAATTTTACAATTTTGAAATAAATACTCAAAATTCACAATCGTCACTCAATTGCACAATTTAACAATCAATTGCATAAAATAAGCACACCACTACAATCGGCACGAAATTCCAGTCACCGGCTATCCTGGTATAATTTTCGAAAAATATCAAATAATTAAATAAATTACAAAATTAATTAAATAAATGCATATCAAATCAATAAATACAAACTTAGGCCTAAAATGCTAATCTAACACCCTAAACGGGCCTAGAAAATTAATGCACCATGCTTAATAAATAATACAATCAAATTAACCCTTAACAAATCTAATCTAACCACCTAATTGTTCTAATTAAGCAATTAAATCACTAATCTATCTAAACTAACCACCTAAGCCATACCTAGCCTAATCTAATCAACCCTTAAACCTAATTAACTTTCTAAACAGAGTTTAGCAAGTAAACTCACCCATTTTGCGAATCGATGAGTCCACGGCGACAGCGACACGGAGGCATGTGACAAACAAGCCTGTAGCGACACTAACGGAGGTCCAGAAGGGGCCTAAAACAGGTCTAGGAGCCCTTAGCCCTTGCTGGACTTCGACCTTTGTCCAAGGGCCGAAGGGTTGAACCGAGCAGTTGGGTTGGGTTGAAACGAACTAAGCGGGTGGCGGGCAGCAGCGGTGGACTAGGCAAACAGCTTCGGTGGTTGGACGGCGACAAATGGCGGCCAAGCGAAGCTGCAACAGCGACCAAGGTCATTAAGGGCCTCGGGACAGCAACTAGGAGGTGCGAACGAGCGCGTGGACGTGCGGGTTGGCGCATAGGAGCTCGGGTAGTGCGACGGTGCACGATGACGACAGGGGAGTCGGTCGACAGGCTGGCTAGCTTGGCTGGCTGGTTCTCTAGATTTTTGAGCTCTCAAAACACACAACAATGGATAAAGCAAGCTCAAGGTAGAAGAAGAAGACAGTGGCTGAATGGGGGGGACCCAATTGGCCTCCAAAGTCCCCAAAAATATCTCAGTTACTCATTACTATGCCCCCACCATGTCCAGCCCTCAATTCTCATCCATTTGCACACCAAAGCTTCCCCAACAAGTTATTGAAATGGTCCAAAATGTTGCTCCCCTCTTGGCCTACGAATTTTGGACAATTTCCCTTCAATTGGATTCAATTCCTCTTCCAATTGATCCAATGTGAAGTCCAAAAATTCAGCCAAGGTGTCCACACTTAATTTCACAATTTTCCTTGCCAATTAATCCAACTTGAATGCCAAAAACGCAACCAAAAATGGCCCTCTAATTTTCCCAATCCAAAAACGCCTAAATTTGATTTTTCGTCGAAAATCTCGATTTGCCGAAAAATCTTTGGAGGATGAGTCGACGTTTCTAAAATACATCATGACATGACAGAACTTTCAATTTCTAAAATCGAGTTCAATTTCGTAGTTAATTTCAACCGAGCGCGATTTTAACGTGACCTAATCTACATGTAACTTTTAGGAATTTTTAGTGCATTTGACATGTGGTCGATTATTTTCGAGCCAAATTATACATTTTCGACACATTGATGACTCTCGGTTGTTGTCAAAATCTCGAGATTTCAAATACGAGCATAGGGTACAGAAATGACAGAAAAATCGATTTAGTGCCGTTTGACAGAAATTTTGCAATCAAGTGGAATTACCCACACTCTAATCACATACCTCTATTGAACTGACCTATGTCTGATCTTTGATCGATTTTGACGATGTCGTATTGATCCTTGCAGGTTAGCATGATCGAGTAGTCGATTTCTAGTCGAATTCTCAAGTTTATTGCGTTTAGATTCCTTAACGGCTTCACTTGACTAGTTATCCTATGAGTGATCAGCTCGGGGAAAAGAACTATAGGTGTGCCGATGAAAAGCCCAACTCATTTATTCGAAAACTGAATAAGAAAATCAAGATGTCATAGTTATCTCTCGATTTCTACGCAACTAGAGATTCTAGATTCGGGGACTTTAGTTAAGTTAATGTTTCTATTAGCGCCATTTTGGTACCTAACGGTCCGTTGTATTTCCTAAGGTATGCATGCGTTTCTTTTTACTTTTCGAGTCGATAACACTAGCTAGGTAACCATGCATAAAAGATTGATGTCATGCAATTCTATTTGTAAGAAAGAGAAAAGAAAGCACGCAATTGAAATTAAACAAGATGGTAAGTAAACAATCAAGTAGGCAATTTAGGGAAAGCAGTAAATCTAACATGCAACCCTAAGTGACATGAGAAACAAAATGAAAGAAAAGACCCGCAACTTGTTGAGTATTTATATAACATGAGACGACTCGAAACATATATTGGGAACAAATAGTACAAAAATATGGTTGGATAGAACATCGACCTTCTATCGTCTTCAAGTCTTGAAGGACCTCCACCTCCAAGGACCTAATCTAATATCACAATCTAAAACTAGAACTTGGTGCATATAGTAGGAAAGAAACAATTATTCATGACAAAACAGTAAAAAAACATAAGAAACAATCAAGAACAATCAAACAATTGAAATCATATAATGCAAAGAAATCACACAAGTCATTAACATTGCAAAATGACTTAGAACTAAGAATGACATGTTCAACGAGTTTCAATTGCAATTTGCTCAATTGATGCATGATTTTCACGTATCAAATGAGGTTCAAATATGACATGCCATTTATGGATGTGAAGCTTGTAGCATGCACTTCAAATATTGAGAAGACGGTGATATCATGACTTGAACCCCTCGGCCCCAAACGAAAGGGGAAAAATGTCGGGTTTAAGGGTACTTGACCATGAGAGTTCCCTCATGGTTCGCATCCACAAAGACGTCATCACAATGCCTTTCGGGATGAACCATTTGTGAATTCCCTCGCACATGGTCATGAGCCCTCCTAATGTCATACTTCACGTAATAGCGGAAGGTGTGATTCGCACCCACATAGGAGACATACCTTGGAATAGGAAGTTAGGTGTGGATATCGAATTTCAAGGTACCTTTACCACGGTAGCCCTCCCATTAGTACTTGCTCCCCATGGATGGCATTACTTCGTCCATTAGGAACTTTCCATAGTGGGTATGCTAGATCAAGGTGAACCTCGTCGAGGTCCATTCCCCTCACAACAGGTTTATTTTTTATTCGATCTAATTGTTTAGATAACCAAATAAAGACAGGAGTTGCCACTGACCTCGTTTTTAGGGGTCGGCTAAAAAACTCAATCGAGAGGCGGGAGTCATCCCTCGATTTCTATGCAACTAAATATCTAGGTTCAGGGACTTGGGTTACGCTAATATTTCTATTAGCACCCTTTCGATACCTAATAGTATGTTGTGTTACCTAAGGTGTCCATACATTTCTTTTTACCTTTTTGGGATCGAAGAATCTAGACTAAGTGATCATTCACAGATAATCGTTTTTGTGCAATTCTATTTCTAAGAAAAAGAAAAGAAATTATATAATTGAATTTAAAAGATGAGATGGTAAGTAAACAACCAAGTAAAGCGGTAAGGAAAGTGGAAAATCTAACATGTGACACTAAAACTCAAAGGAATAAAAGGAAAGAGAAGAACCCACAACTTGTCAAGTGTTTATACAAATGGAGCGACCCAAGACATATATCAGGGATGAATCATACAACATCATAGTTGGATAGGACATTGACCTCTCATTGTCTTCAAGTCTCGAGGGATCTCCATCTTTGGGGCCTAATCTAATCCTAACCTAAATCTAGACTAGTACATACAGCAGGAAAGAAACAACTAATCATGACAAAACAAACAAAAAACATGACAAACAATTGATCAATTGAAATAAGGGAATCATGTACGCAAGTGAACAAACAGGGCCTCAAGGTCGGCCTTTGCAATTCATGCATCGGTCCCTCTAGATGCTTGCCCAATTCATTTTTATGATTTATAGCTATTAGTGACCATTTGTATTCTTGCATGGTCATTAATGCTTATAAGCCCCTAGGACACGTTCTAAGTGAATCCCAAGATTGTTCCACGGAATCAAGCATTGCACCTAGCATACATCTAACATCCACATGCATTAAAAAGAATTAAACATGCAAGTAAGTCCTTGAGCCTTATTTCTCAAACAATTGATCAATTTGAGTGAATCGACGGCAGGTCACTTATTCATTTAACAGGCGCCAATCACAATTACAGGCATTTCTAATAAATGAAATGGTTTCATGCATGTGTGTGGTTCATGTGATGCTTCAAAAGGGTTGTATGTGTTCAAAACGTCGAGAAAGGAAAAATGAGGCATTTTAGGCAAAGGAATGTCTCGGCTATGGAACACATTTAATTGCCAAGGCTAGTTTGGGGCTCACAGATCATGCACTCACAGACGTCGCAAGCATTTTAAATATGGTCCAAACCTTGATAATCTTGACATCAAATCAAGCATATGAAAGATTTCAAAGCATTTTAGACAAGGAAAATATTGGCTATGGAATGCATTTAATTGCCAAGGCTAGTCTAGGGCCCGTATATCATGCACTCACAAACATCGCAGACATTTTAAATACAGTCCAAACCTTGACAATTCCAATGTCAAAAATCAAAAGGTTTAAAGAATTCTAAACAATTGATGTTGGAAGCATCACATGTACCAAATTCATTTTAATATGCAACATCAACATTTTAAATCGATTTTGAAGAAAATGTGATCAAAAGATCATTTCCTTTATTGAAAATTTTTGACAATGAAATCAAAGAATTTGTAATGGATTTCATGAAAATGATGAACCCTAAATTCACATGCAAGTCATCCTAAAAACTCCTAATAGAAAATCACAATGAGGATTCACGGCAGAACATCACAGACAGGACAAACAGAATCAACAAAATTGAAAAGTACCCATTGATGATTTGTCCTTAAGAAAATCACACAACGTGCACGGGGAACAAACTTTATTTAGAAATTTTTCTGAAATGGGCCACATAAGCATTTATAAAAATTTAATGAAGTTCAATGTCGCTTCAGAAATTTCATCAAACCGCAGGGTAACGTGCTATTGCAAGTGAAATTTGACCTAGTAAACAGGGTCTGCAAGATATAAAATTTCACCGCAACATAGTGCAAGGAGTGAAAATCAAATTTCGTTAAGGGTTGAACTCATGAATCTCTACCGAAAAGGTCGCACAAAAATAACAAAAGTCTGACTAAACAGGGGTAAAGCAAGGATTCCGAATTTAACCTAAGTTAGAATTCTGACCTAACTTGGAAAAAATGGAAAAGGAGACAAATGGAAAGAAAATCTCACAAAATCAGCGGCATTTAAAGATCTAACGAGTCGTATGATTTCCTAGAAAGGACTGAGTTCAATTGAGGTCGAATTGAGGGTCAAAAATCGAGGTTTGTGAGAGTGCGCATGTCAGCCACTTACAAAGACACAGCGTGGTTTATGCTTAAAAGTTCAAAAGATCACTTAAACAATTCATGACTGACATGAAATTTGCATACGACGAAGAAGTGGATGTGACAATGATTCGGGTAAAACATCTAACCTTAAGTCAGGATGCGAAAGAATCACACAAGTCATTGACACTGCAAAATGACTTAAAACTAAAATGATGTGCTTAATGATTTTTAATCACAACTACCCCAATTAATGCATGACGTTCACATACCAAATGATGCTCAATGACAACATACCATGTATGAATGCGAAACTTGTAATGCATACTTCAAAAGTCCACAAGGCATTGATGCATGATTCCGTCTTTAAGCGACCCAAACAAGTGTGTTTGAGTGACTTCATGATAAGCCCCTGAATTATTACCAACATCATAGAACATGCTTGATTTTGATTATCTAATGACGTTCAAAAAATCTAACGAAAAATTCTATATGCGGAATGAGAAATGATGAACATTTTTCATTAAGACATCGAAACCTAATTGAGATTACACAAATCTAGGTGAAAATAACAAAACAGATGTATGCTATGGAATGTCCTAATTGCAGCAGTACCGAAATGCATTTGAGCATGCAATTGACATACCAAATGATGATCAAATCATACGAATCATACATCATTAAAACGCAAACGACATGTATTTTAATTGTTATGAAGATCATGTGTTAACACCTGATTTTTAGTCGACATGTTGAAAATGGTAAAAAAAAAATCAAGATTTGGGTTTTTGATCGCAACGGAGCCTCGTTTCTTGACCAAAAAGTGTATCATTCCTAAATGGATGGGATTTGCACAACATGCCCAACAGGTTACTACTTTTAGCATTCCATGTCATGTGCATTGGATCATTAAAACTCATTGCATTTCATACGGTTTCTTTTCTATAGCCTTGCTGAAATTGAATTATGTGTTATTAAAATTATACTGTAGAAATCACACTTTGTGATAGCACAATCCCAATTTTGTCCCATTTGATTCCAAGCAATATTTTTTCAAGTTCACTTTATTCAATAATTGTATGTTCCAACACCAATTCATCTACCATGGAATAAATCATTGAAGAACACATTTAGAATTCAATTTAGTCTTGTCAGAACATAGTTTAATTTAGCACAGTTTTCTAACTCATTGTCTTTTGCCTCCAACAAACACTAAGTGAGAAGGTGAGTTTGCAAGAAAACTTACCCAGGAGGTTTTCACTAAGTTGAAAAAGGCTTATTTGGTGGTACCAGATTGCTTGGTCAATGTCGACAACCACATGGATGCAATCATGGAAATGATAGGTGTTGAGGCAAGTGAAACACAAATTATAAGAATTCATGGGATGGGCAGCATCAGAAAGACGACTATTGCCAAAATCATCTACAATTGACTTTTAAGCAATTTCAAGGATTGTTGCTTTTTGTCCAACATCCGTGAAACGTCAGAACACAAGGGCATTAAATGCTTGCAAAATTGACTCATCTTTTACATCCTTAAATTGAAATGGATGGATATAACAACGTAGATGAAGGGATTGAGACAATAAAAAACAAGTTGTCCAATAAAAGAGTCCTCCTCCTTCTCGATGATATGGAAAAACAGGATCATATAAATGCACTTATAGGAAACCATGATTGGTATGGTAAAGGGAGCAAAATTATCATTACTACAAGAAAGAAAGATGTTCTCATTCCCCAAGTTGACTGCACTTATGAGGTCAATGGCATGAATGAACATCAATCTCTTCAACTTTTTAGCAAACATGCCTTCAGAAGAGACTCCCCTTTAGATGAGTATATCAACTAATCCAAGAGGGTTATAGGCATTGCCGAGGTCTTCCGTTAGCTCTTGAAGTCATAGGTTCACTTTTATCTAGCAAAAATAAGAAAATGTGGGATGCCGCATTGAAGATGCTAGAAAGTGTTCCTCATGATCATGTTCAAAATAAACTGAAAATAAGCGATGATGCATTAGATGATCATTAGAAGCATTTATTCCTCGATATAGCTTGTTTTTTCACTTGATATGACAAAGACATCGTGGTTCATCTCTGGGATGAATCTAAATTTCCGTAAGTAGCCTTCGAAGTTTTGCAGAGCATGTCTTTGATTAAGATTGAAGAGGATAATAAAGTGTGGATACATGACCAACTTAGAGATCTCGGCTGAGAAATGGTCCATCAAGAAAGTGAGATGAAAATAAAGAAGCAAAGTAGGGTATGGGTGTGACATCCCAGATTTTCTGTTTTACTTTCAATTTAATAAATTGGGCATTTCATCGATGCATTGATAGTGTTATTCTCAGAGCTAATCACTCATGAGATAACTAGACGATCTAAAGAAGCCATTAAGGGATTTTAATGCAATAAGATTAGAGAATTCGACTAAGAAACGACTGCTCGACCATGCTCATCTATAGAGATCATTACGGCGGAGTTATAAGTCAATTAGAAATCAAGAATAGGTCGGTTCGACTGAGATATGTGACTAAATGTGGGTGATTCTACTGAATTGAGAAATTCTCATCGACCGGTTTCGTAATTGAATCCTCGAGATCTTCACGACCACCGAGAGTCGCCAATGTGTCGAATGGGTTCATTATGGCTCGAAGAAAATCGACCACAAGTCATTTGCACTAAACATTTCTGAAAGCTACTGGGTCATCTAAGTCACGCTAAAATCGCGCCAGATCGAAATTAACTGCGAATTTCAATCCGATTTCAGAAATTAAAAGTTCTGTCATGTTACAAGTCATTTTAGAAATGTCGACTTAGTCTCCGAAGATTTTTTTGCAAACCGAGACTTTTTGGAAAAAAGTCGTCATAGGACCGTTTTTGCCTAGAAAGTGTCAAGGACTGCTTTTGATCGCGCATTTGGGAAACAAGTGAGTTATATTGGTGGGGAAAAATACCAATTTGATTGATGGTAGGTTGATTGAATTTTTTAGGGCCAAATTGGCGTGATTCAAAGAGAGATTAAAGTCCAATTAAGAGGAAATCTTGTTAAATTCGTAGCCCCCTACCACCTATGGCTTTTGGACCAATTCAAATGTGCTAGATGGAGCCTTGGTGGCTAAATTTGAGCCATGGAACCCAGCTGTGGATGAGGAAGGGTCAAGGAGACAAATTTGATGAGGATGGAAGCTTGGTAGGCCCTTTGTTCCCTCATCTCTCCCTCTCTCCCTCATTTGCTGGTCAATCGCCCCTCCTCCTTCCTTATTGGGCCTTGAAGACTTCAAATTTTCCAACAGAGAAGCCGTCAAAGCCAACCCTCACCGCCGGACCACACATCGTCGCTGTTCACCCCACCTCGTGTGCACACCACCACGCCTCACTGCGCAACCTCGACATTCCAATCACCTGTTCCACCGTCCAGCCTTGCTGTCTTGCCTATTTTACCGCTCAGCTGAAGTCATCCAGCCACAGTTTCGTCGCTAGACACCACCTCCTGGACCCGATTCGGTCCCCATAGCTCAGCCCAGCCCGTTGTCGCCTCGACCCACCTTTATTTCAGCCTTTCTCAACCCCAAATAGCAGCTGAAGAAGTGGGTTTCCAGCAGCACTTGTGGGCCGTTTTGGAGGTGTCCCCGGCCCCGAAAGCCAAGTCGGCTTTGAGGTTTTCCGTTCCTTGCAGCGTTCCCGTCATTTCGAACCAAGCGGTTCGTTAACCAAGTGAGTTTTACTCATTAATCCTCACTTAGTAGGTTAATCACACTTAGGGGTTGATTAGTTTAAGTTAAGCTAGGATTAATGGATAATTAGAATGGTTTAGTGAATTAGTTATATCGATACATGTTAGGTGGTTAGAGTAGTGTAATTAGAGCCTAGACAAGCTATAGTATTTATCTAGAGTAGTTTGGGAATTTTCCGAGCTCGTCTCGGCTTCCAATTAGGCTTTTTCCGACCTAAGTTGCATTTTTAGCATTTAATAATTAATTTCCATAATTATTTAATTATTTATTTAATTTCCAAAAATTAGATCGAGATAACCAGTGACCAAAATTTTATGCTTATTGCATTGGTGTGTTCCATTTATTTAATTGAGGTCTAATTTGTGCTGATTGTGAATAAATTGCGATTTTGGGAATTTATTCCTAAATTTATTTAATTTCGGTAATTGATTGGAAAATAACCGAACGTCAGTTTACAACGCCAAAAATATTTTGATGGACCATATAAAATGGTGGGATTTTTGGAAATGAAATTATTATATTTTGGCTAAGGCCGATCGTGTACTCACACATGGATATTTTTATCAGGAATGATAAAAATATTGAATTGGTTGCATAATTGGGATGGTCTACTATATCAGCCTACTAGCGATATATTAGCTTAGCAGAGAGTAGTATATCGGTATACTATATCAGCCTACGGGCGATATGTCAGCTTAGCGAAGAGTAGTATACCTTATCAACTTAGATTTAGCAATGTTGGTATACTATATCAGCTTACGAGCGATATATCAGCTTAGATAGAGAGTAGTATATTCGATCATCTTAGAAGTGAGCTATACTATCTATTTATCAGCTTAGCAGTGAGCAGTCCTAATATAATTTGACTTAATAGATGGTATTGATTGGGCCAACCAAGAAAGGGTCGTGATGACATGTAATCGACTGAGTCGATTGATCAATGAATCAATCCGAATTGATTGAATGATATGATCACGAGTTTATGAATTAAACTGATTTGCAGGAAGAAGTGGAGACCCAAGTAAGTTCTATGGCTCGTGATTGTGTTTAGGCACCCCTTATGGCGTATTTTCTTCCTAATCGAGTCGTAGGGGGTAGAACTCGTTGAGACCTAATCTCACCCCGTTGTGGGATAACAATTTCAGGCCCATAGATGGCAGCCCCACCAGAACATTTTGGACAACCGAAGAAAGTCACAGAACAAACATCTTACATTTCGTTTAATGGGGGCCCTAAGGGCTGGAACTATGAGCTCGTAAGGTCCATAGTTTGGGTCAATGTGGGTCTACCAAAGAAGGTACCCCACCGGTACAAATCATGGTACCGCCAGGCTTAGGATGGCCAGAGAGAGGGACCCATATAAGAATCTAAAATACCTCCGTATGTGCTGGAGGTTGCTTTTGGGAAATGCACAATAGATCCTCGAGGAGGCTTGGTGGTAGACGTGATGGATCCTGACCTCAAAGACCCAGGGACTCCTGTGTACTTAGAGGTAGGCTCGAGTTGGAGCTTGGAGGAGGGTGAAATCGAGAAGGATGAAGACTAAAGAGTAGTTTGAAAACCCCCACCTCTGTTTGTAGACTTTGTTTGCTGAACTGGTGTTAAGTAGGACCTGACTTGGGAAGTTTGCATTGTATATAAGTGTAGTTTCAGTTTGAAAATTTTATGACCTTGCTTTTCTATCCCATTGTGTTATTGTCTAGACATCTATTTATTGCTTCCGTATGCATATTAAAATGAATGGGTCGGCGACCTTCCTAGGACGTCGCTATTAATCGACCAAGGAGGGATGGGCGCGTGCTTGGAGGATCAGAACGTGACAACGGGTTCCCGAGGAAGCATTAGATTTGCTAAGGAGACATGAGGTAAAATCCCCCGTGCAATAAATCTTCAAGTTACTTATAAACATTTTCTTTAAAAAAAAAAACCAGTTAAATTTTGTGTTATTTAGCACCATTCTAACCTACTCCACCAATATTTTTGTTATTTCATGATTAAAGGACCAATAGTACTCAACCCCTTAAAATAATGAACTTGACTAAATGTGTTTCACTTCAACTCTTTTGTTTTTAAAATTTTTCCTTTGGGCAGGGAAAAACAAAAGTTGAAGCTCTTCGTCTCCATTTTGACCATGAGCGGTAGTATCATTTTACCAATTAGTTTTCTTTGAAAGAATATCAAATCTCAGTTTTCTTCAAGTTAACGATTCGGAGGAATATTTTTGTGCAGAAGTGAGGCTTCTTTGGCATAATCCACCATCAAATGTTCTTCCAATTGATGTTTCCCAGGACAATTCGAAACTCCTTCCACAATTACGATGGCTTTCTTGGCCTAAAATTCCCCAAACATTTAAGATTACAAATTTCTCCATGAAAGATGTGGTTTTTCTTGATCTATCAAGGAGTGAAATTACGCATGTTTGGAAGGGGTGGAGCCACATGAAGGTATGTTATCTACTAAACAACACTTATTATTTCGTCTTATTAGGTTCTAAGTAATCTTTGCATGATTTTTCTTTTCATAGGTGATGAAGAATTTGAAAGTTATGAATCTAACCAATTGTGTTCGCTTGAAGAGAACCCCCAACCTCTCTCCTCATTTAAAATTAGAATGTTTGATCCTACAAGATTGTTGCAAATTAGTTGAAATTGATGAATTGATTTGTCAATTGAAAAGCTTAGTTTTCTTATATGTAAGCTATTGTTAAAAGCTTCGGAGGTTGTGACATCTTGATTTTCAAGTCTACTTTCGATGAGATGAAACGGGCTTTTCATCGACGCGCCTATAGCCTTTTTCTCTGAGTTGGCCACTCACGATTTAACTAGTCTATCAGGTGAAACCGTTAAGGAATATAAACTCAATTGACTTAAGAATTCGACCAGAAACCGACTGTTCGACCGTACTAATCTACAAGAGTCATTAGGGCATTGTCAAAATCTACTAGAGACCAGGGATAGGCCGATTCGACAGAGGTATGTGATTAGTGTATGGGTGATTCCATATAATCACAAAATTTTTCGTCAAACGGCACTAGATTGATTTTTCTGTCGTTTCTGTATCCTGTGTCCGTATTTGAAACCTTGAGATTTATACGACAATCGAGAGTTGCCTATGAGTTAGAGATACACATTGTGGATCGAAAATGATCGACCACAGGTCAAATACACGAAAATTCCTAAAAGCTACCTGGTAGATTATGATGCACTAAAATCACGCCAGATTGAAACCGCGAAATTGATCCCGATTTCAGATATTGGAAGTTCTATCATGTCACAAGTTATTTTAGAAACGTCGACTCATCCTCCGAAGATTTTCCGACAAGTTCGGATTTTCAACGAAAAATCAAGAATTGATGGAATTGTGTCGGGAAAATTATAGGACCGTTCTTGAGTGTACTTTTGGCATCCAAGATGGATTTATGGGCAAGGAAAAATGTGGCATCCGGAAATTTCGACGACCCTCAAGTATGCAACGGACCGATGAGTCACGAATTAGAAATGGTTCGATAGTGGAATAAGTTATAGCTTTTTTCCTATGTATTGTGCCAACAAGATATTTTTATGTATACTCATCTTAGCCGTTCAATCCTTTAGACCACTATATATTCGATCCCAAAAATCTACTGTCACGATTCCTATTTTAATGGCCAGCAAGCGCATATCTTGCGCCAAATCACAGCCCACGTTCATGTCGGAATGAAGAGCTACGAGAATTTCAATGAAATTTCCAATCAGCCCATGCATGAGGCGTGCATGGTATTCCACACACAAGCTGCCACCCAGCCCAATTTAGTCGACTATAGGAGCCCACTAACGAAGACACGTTCATGTGACGGTCAACCGAAGGAAAAATATTTGACCCTTGCAGCCACGTGACTTCATTCTCGGTGGCCAACAGAGAAGAAAATTGAGACAGCTGCTATTGATCGTGTCTCCAAGTGGCCAAAGAAAATTGCCACGTTTCTTCCACCTGTCCTCACCTCCTTCTGCCGCTGGAACATCTTCATTTGTTGACTGGTTTTTAACAAAACCAACGACCAAAGTGGCGAGCGGTCAAGCAAATTGGGAGAGAGAGAGAGATCGAGAGTGAGCAGTGGGCTAGCAAGCGAGAGAAAGAGAGTTTGAGCGTGCTGCGAGCAGGAGTGAGGGAGAAGGTCGCCCCTCTGTCCGTGCTCGTCCGTCTGTGCTCATGCGAGCCGCCACCGTCGACGCCGCCCGTCTTTGCCGCTGATTGAGCCAAGCCCAAGACCCCCAAATCCCTGTTTTTGGCCAGCAATTGAGTAGAAAGGTTTAAGACAAGTAGAAGTTCTTCAATCTATGTTTTGTTTGCTGTTTTATCTAGCTAAGAGTTGGTAGATGTGAGAAAGATGAAATTTTAGAGCTGCATGTTGTTTGTGATGAATGAGATGAAGCTGGCCGAGGTATTGGAGCAAGTTTCTGGTGGATTTTGCTTTTAAATTGAAATGAGAACTCAAGGATTTAGCTCTGGTGAATTTTTTAGAAGTAAAGAGGCTGTATTGTGGTGTAATGTGCTTCTAAATCTTGGCTGTGGAAGTTGGATACCGAAACTCAAAGTATAGGAAGAGTCCTCTTTAGGCTAGTAAACTGTTTTCGCAAGAACAGCATGACCACCAGTGATTTCTCGATTTTTCTGGAATTTTCTAGCCAAAATTTGATTTTGAAGTCTTAACGAAAGTTGGAGAGCACATTTGTGATATTAACATATCAAAAATTTAGCATAAATGGACAAGACTTGGCCGACGAAATAATTTTCATACGGAAATGCTAAATCTGGAAATTTCACAGAAACTGTAGCAAGAAATACCGAAGTTTTTACTCTCGATACGTAAGGAATTTGACATGGTGTTCTTCATGAAACGTTTTCCTTAAAGTCTCATTGATAACATGTTAAAATTTCACAATTTTCTGAGCTCATTTAGTATTTATTTCGAAATATTTACCAGAACGGTGCATGGTAAAAATCGAGTTGCTTTGTTTTCGAATTTTCACAAAATTTCCCAAAAGCGAATATGTTTTGTAATGGTTATATGAAATGATGATACTGGAATCGGCATATCATGCAATATTGAGATGTGATGAGACTTAAGAGACATTTGGTCGTTGCATTGAAAAGTGTTTCTGGAAATTAAGATGTTAATTGTTACCGTTGGACCCTCGGATTAACGATGCCCCGGGAGTCGGGATGCCCAAAAGTTCGAATGAATTGATGCCCTTTGGATGCCTGGTTGTATTATGAATACATGCCCAGAGGTTTTCCCCGGGAGTGTTGAGATGCCCGGTTGTATTATGATACATGCCCGGAGGGTGAGGGGTTGTATTATAATGCATGCCCGGAGGTTAGGGGTAACCATGTCTATGGTCCCTGGTGATTCCTCTTGATGCCAGGTGGGGTGCGAGATGCCTAGAGGTTCGAATGAGTCGATGCCCTTTGGATGCCCGGTTGTATTTTGAATACATGCCCGGAGGCTTCCACGACGCCAGGTTGGGTGCGGAATCCCAGAAGGATGCAAACATTGGTCCTCTGGGGGATGAAACATTTTGAATGATAAAATGGATGATTATATTAAGTGTGAATGTGGTTTGGTTATGAGACTAAATTGTATGGCATGGAATGGGACGTGCCATTACAATTTGGCCCCATGATCAGGATTTGTGTGGCTGGACACAATGCATCTCATTGGTTGGAAATGCACTGGTCATTACATTGAAGAGTTATATGTTTTGGATACATACTCATTCATGGATTGCCTATTTTGTCTACCATACTTGAATCTGGATATTAATAGTAATGCTTGATATAGCTTGATAAATCTTTTACTGCTGAGTGGTTGTACTCACCCCATTTGGGGACTAACATTTCAGACTAGACAAGATACCTCTGCCACCACCGCCACTAGCAGGTGGACCGAGTGGTTGGATATGGCCGCGAGGAGGAGGACAGTAGAGGAAGGAAACTTTTGGAATGCCGGCACTGAAAGATGGACATTTAGTAAGTGGTTGCTGAGGTCATCAGACCACTTTTGAAGTATAGCCGGGTGTAGGAAACCACGGCACTTTTTGGATGTATCATCGAACAATGTCCATCTAGTTACGTAAATAAAAGTATACGGCTTTTT
Organism: Eucalyptus brandiana; assembly: GCA_014182725.1. Lineage (NCBI taxonomy): Eukaryota > Viridiplantae > Streptophyta > Magnoliopsida > Myrtales > Myrtaceae > Eucalyptus > Eucalyptus brandiana. The sequence continues at coordinate 48,255,122 of CM024675.1, read as the reverse complement.
ATCTATAAAAGTGTTTAGTTGGTGTGCATTGTTTTAATTGTGAAAGGGGAGTAGTTGAATGTGCTTCCGCTATATAAACTGCGCAGGGACCAATCTTAAAGATATAAACCCCCAAGAGTTATGGGCCTATTATGATGCTATGGTATCATAATGATATATTGTCAGGACAAGAGAAAAGTAAGCGCACTGTGACGACCCCAACGGATCGGGGGCCATTTGAGGGGTGCCACAAAAAATATGGATTTGATGTGAGTACACTGGCTGGAACTTTTGGGACTTCAATTGGATTGAATTGGAGAGAATTGAAGAGGAATTGAAGACTTTGATGGCCATTTGTCACAAAATTCGTATGCCATGGGGGAAATAACATTTTGGACACTTTGGGAGGCTTCTTGAGGAAGATTGAGGAGAGAGAATGGCTGAGGATGAATGATGAAGTGGTGGGGGCAATCAAGAGGAGAAGTGGACAAGTGTGAAGCCCTTGGAAGCCACCTTGGGGTCCCCCTCTTCAGCAGATCTTCTTCCTCCTTGAAGTGTGGCTTTCTCCATCGTTGTGGTCCTTGGAGAGCTCAAGAGAACTAGAAAACCGAGCAGAGCAGCCCCCTCCGCTGTCGCACACCCGCCGGACCAGCTGACCCTATTGTTTCCCCCTCTATTTTCTCTTCTACCTATTTTTGCTTCAGCTGACCTTTCTCCAAAGATTTGAGTAAAAAGTTGTCTTCCTATGAGAATCAACTCACGTGCCACCCACCACCGTGCTCAGCACATCCAAACCATTTGCCTAGACCCCGTCGATCGCCGGAATGAGCCGTTAGCCGACCCGTATGTCGACCAGAAGGAATCGGTCACCAGACCACCTGGGAGCCCACCCGCCTACATTGTTTTGCCTTTGCTGTGATTTTTCTCCCATTTCGACCCTTCCTCTGCCCATACCAACCACTAGCAAGTCCCCCTTGACCCTCGGGTGTCGCCGGTTGCCAGCCACCCGCTCGCCGGAGCTCCGATCAACCCTTCCTCGCCGTTTCAGCCGCCGATTCCCTTTCTCGGTTTAGCCAAGAACAGAAGCAGAAGGCCAGCAAGCCGTGAGGTCTTCGTGGCCCATTTTCAAGCCCTTCCCGACCTTGCTTGATGTCACCGTAAGCTCGAGTGTTGCTCGCCTCCGCATGGCCGTCGCGGTGGACTCACTAGCTCGCAAATTCGGTGAGTTTACTTGCTAAACCTTGATTAGGAGGTTAATGATGCTTAAGGGTTGTTGAGATTAGGTTAAGCAAAGCTTAGGTGGTTAGATTAGCTTAGTGGAAGCTAATTAGATTAAGTAGCTTGATTAGTTTAATGGTTAATTAATTAAGGCTAATTAGGTGATTAGATTAATGTAATATTGATTAGCCCTTAATTAATTATTTTAACTTAATTAATTATTTCGAATTTATAAATATTATTTTATTAATTTATATTAATATAATATAATATAATATAATATATTATTTATTTATTGGAATATATTTAATTATTTATTATTTTTCGAAAATTATACCGGGATAGCCTAGGTTGATAGAATTTCGTGCTGATTTCTATGGTGTGTTTAGATTATGTAATTGATTGATGAATTGTGCAAATTGAGTGATGGTTGTGAAAATTATGGTTATTTATTCAAAACATCTCGAGTGTCGGATTTTGACACCGAAAATGGATTTTTAAGTATTATATCAAATAATGGGATTTGAAAAAAGAATGTATCAATTTTTCTGGTTCGAATTGACGTGTACTCACACACGACTATTTTTTAGGATGTTTCTAATACAAAGAAAAGAGACCAAGATCACTATTTTAATTGAGGTATTTGAGTGAAATGCAAGATGTCCTAGGCAGAGTTTAAATTGTTGTGTGTTGGTTAAAAGAACCCGTTATGAGCTGTTGAGATGGACGTGCCCCTATATGGGATGCCCGCACAATGGATGCCGGTCGCAGTAGATTCTGGACCGATGCTCCTTCTGGAATGCTATCCACGTATTGACGAAGCCGTGCTCAAAGGTGGTGAGACGATGCCTGGCTAAGCCAGTAGATTGCCGAACTTGGGAGTAGGCCGTACCTTAGAGGGGTGAATTAACAATTAGAGCACATGATTGATTGAGTTAGATGTGCCGGATTATGAGACAAAACTGTGTGATATAGTATAGGACGTGTCATAACGGTTTAGTCTTATAATCTGGATCCCTTTGGTTGTTTGAGTTGAGTGATGTGTTTCAATTGTTGTGTGCATTAACTATATGCATTTGTGATATGAATTGTGCTAACATGCACGAAGGAACTGAGACGAGGTAAATCCTCTGTATGGTGTGACTAGGCCACCCTTGATTGTATTTCCTTCCTTATAGGGGTTTAAAGGGTGAACTTGATGAGACAATGTCTCACCCCATCGTGGGCTTATCTTTTCAGGTCCTTAGATGGTGGTTGAGGAGGACCAAAGCCCCGGAGTCTATGGAGGTGGAGTCTGAAGGATTGGCATATGTGTCCAACTAGTATTTTGTAGGACAACTTCTTTTTTAGAGCTGAACTTTTGTAGACTTTTGACCAGACTCGTTTTTGTAACTAAACCCCGTTGTTTATAAAAAAGTTGGCTTTTGTGAAATGTTGCCCTGCTTTCCTATCCCGTGCTATTTGTTGTCAGGGATTTATTTTTTTTCGCTTCCGCATGCGTATTAAAATGATTGGGTTGGCGACATGTCCTAGGAACGTTGCATTTGTATCGACTGCAATAGGATGTGCACGCACTCAAGGGTCAGGGTGTGACAGAGGCTACCAGACGAGATGGGTAGAAATCTTGTGTAACATCCCGAAATTTGACTCCGTTCTGAATATATGAAATGGTTGATTTGTCAACGCGCCTATGGTCATTTTACTTGAAGCTGGCCACTCACGAGTTAAATAATCTATTAAGTGAAGCAATTAAGGGATATAAACGTGGGAGACTAGAGAATTCGATCAGAAATCGACCGCTCGACCATAATAATCGACAAAGGTCAATACAACACCATTATAAATTGATTAGCGAACGGATATAGGTCAATTCGATGAAATTACGTAGTCGAATTGTGGGTGGTTCCGTATAATTGTGATATTCACGTCGAACGACAGTAAATTGATTTTCTATCAATATTATACTTGAGACACGTAATTGAAACCTCACGATTATGTGACAACTGAGAGTCATCTACAGTTCGGAAATGCACAAACGTGGATCAAAAATTATTGATCATGGGTCAAACACGCTAAAATCCCTAAAAGCTACCCGATAGGTTAGGTCGTACTAAAATCACGTTCGGTCGATTTTAACCAAGAAATTGAATTCAATTTTGGGAATTGGATGTTCAAGCATGTCACGATTCATTTTTAGGACGTTGTCTCATTTCTCGGAAAAATTTCGTCGAGTTCGGAATTTTTGTGGAAAATCGATTTGTAAACAAATAAGAAAGTGAAATTCGGATGGGCTGATTAAAGGGATTATTTGGCTGCCTAAAATGGTTTATATGGGAGAAATAAGGGCTAATTTCTTATTGGAGGACCACTTGACTTAGGATGCATGTAGACTTTGAGGCCATAGTCATGAGTGCATAGATATTTTCCCTAGGCTTCTAATTGGTTAATCCTTTGACTTTCATTCCCCCTCTCTCTCTCTCTCCCTTTTCTTTTTCCCCATGCGTGCATGCATTCCCTTCCCCTTAAGCTGCTGCCAACCACCCTTCTTTTGCTTCTCTCCCTCATGCATTTTCCCCCATCACCCAACGAGCTCAGCCCTTCATTTCCTCCTTTCCCTCACCACTAGCGAAACCATCCATCATTTCCCCTCCATCACTCCATCGCCATCCCATCTTCCACCATCATTCTCCATCCACCATTTCAGCTTCACGCCCACCTTCACCAGCGCTGACCAGCACACCGCCTCACCAACTCCAGCACTTCCCACATCACCACTTCACCGTTTAGTCAGCACCACCAGCAGCTCAGCCCGCCAACTCCAACGTCCAGCCGTCCAGCCGTCCAACCCAGCTCACCCAGCCACCTCACCACCAGTGTCCATTCCGCCGGCCAGTAGCATCTCCTCCGTAGCTCGCCGTCCAGCCGAGACCAGCTCAACCCTCAGCCCTCTGAACAGCCCTTGGCTGAATGAAGGCTTGTAGAGCCATCACAACCACCAGCCACCGATTGAGCTCCGTTCAAGACGCGGTTGTCTTGGTTTTTCACCGCCGTCGCATTGCCGTCGCCATGAGCCTGCTACCGTCGAATTCCGGTGAGTTAACTCCCTAATCTTTGATTAGGCCATTAATTGCGTTTAAGGGTTGTTTAGATTAGTGCTATTCATGGTTAGATTAGTGCTAATGAGGATTAGTTAGTTAATCCTAGATTAGTGTTAACTAGGCTTGGTTAGGTTAGTTAATCGTGATTAGGTTAATTAACCATAGTTAGGTTAATTAAGTTAGTTTAGCTTGATCTAGTGGATTTCTCTTTAGATTGGTTTACCGGACACTCGCTATTTGCTATTTTCGTGGGATAAAATGTGCTATGATTTTGAGGTTGTTTTTTCTTGAAAAATGTTCTAAACATCTTTATTTATGACATATATTTTAGTCAATATTTTCTAAATTTAAAAGAATAAGATATCAGCTTCGTTACAAGCAAGGCAGAATCTCGTTTTGTGCTGGAAACCATGACCTTCTGGTATTTAAAGGATTTTTACCAACTCTTAGGATTCAATTTTCGAAAGAGTTTCTTCACAAAAGTTTGTCATCACATCTTGAAGTTTAACATAGTCAAATATTAGAGAAAACAGATGAGTTTGGACCTCAAACTAAATTGATTTTGGAAAACATAATTTCTGGACACGGACACAGTTTTGGTAACGGCTTGAGCGATTTACTGCTCTTATTCTAGGAAGATCTGGGTTAAGGTATCTTCATAAAAAGTTTCTTTTAAGTGTCTTTTATAACATATTTAAATTTGAGAAATTTCTGAACTTGTTTGATTATGTTTCTGAAATTAATCTTGGAAATGCGCGAGTGGACCCGATTTCTACCGGTGAGGGCCGGTTGTGGTCTTGTGGTTGTTCTTGGTGTCTTGCTTGCTGGAAAATGTATATTTTGTGATTTGATTAATTTTTTGCATGCTGAGAACTTATGCGTGATGTTATGCAATTGAGTGCTCTATGGTAGGTTTCGATTTTTGATACAAAACTTAGTGCGATGGACTATTAAATAAAAAATAAATGAGGTGTCGGGTCCAGACACCAAAACTTATTTGCTCAATAAAATGAGGAGGTTTTATAGTAGAAGTGTGCAAAGTTTGATGGATTGATTTTGAGTACGTGACCACATACGAATTTATTTTGGAATTTTATGAAAAAAAAAAAAAAAGGTTGCAAGGTTTATTATTTGAAAAGGGATTTTGGTGTTCTTGGCTAATGAGGAAGATAATAATGGACTGGAGTGATGGTGTACTAGTGTGATCACCTAAATACCCTGATGCGTACGATTATGCGAGGTAATGAACCCATCCTAATGCGTATGATTATGCGGGATGATGCCTGATTAAGTTCGGATGCCCCCACGTCAACGGGATGCTGAGTCACAATTGAGGCCAGACCAATGCTCTTTTATGGAATGTTGTCTTGATGCGTATGAGTACGCGTAATGATGTCGTGCCCGATGGGGTGGGACAATGCCTGGTTACGCCGGATTACCGCCGACTGTTGCGTTGGCCATGGCCAATGGGTTGTAATAATCGAAACACACCTGATTGGTTGTGATGCTCTGCACCTTATTATTGGGCAAAACTATTAGTTAGGCATGGTATGGGACATGCCATAACGGTTTTACCTTATAATCGGGACCCATGTGAATGTTTGGAGGATGAGATTTATGTGTTCCTGTTATTAATTATACTTGTTGTATGTATAATGGCATATGTGATGTGCTAACTTGCAAGGATGTGCCGAGGCGAGGTGAGTTTGTTGTGGTGCCTGTTTAGGCTATCTTTCAGGCGAATTTCCGTCCTAGTTGGGACTTAGGGTTTAACTCGTTGAAATTTTATCTCACCCCATCATGGGTTAACCTTTTTCAGGGCCGTAGCGTAGAGATCTGCCGAGTGTGGATGTGGTGGGCGCAAGAGGTGACACCTTTTTGGCTGACCTGCTGTAGTGAAGTTTAGGTTAACCCTGACCCTTGAAGATTTTTGAAAAGGGTCAATAGGAAGTTGCTGTGGAAAGGCTTGTAAGTGTTAAACTTCCTAGAGTTAACAGTTGATAAATGAATATGTTGTTTTCGGCAATGGTTGTCGTGTTTTTACTATCCTTATGTTTGTTTGTTGGTCGGGGTTTTTTTAATTCGCTTCTGCATGCGTTTAATTGAAAGATAAAAAGAATGGGTCAGCAACGCGTCCTAGGACGTCGCATTTTTAGTCGACCACCAAGGGATGTGCGCACTCTCGGGGTTTGAGGCGTGACATCTTGCAAGTCTCGAATACCTATATCTAAACAGTTGCAAATCGTTGATGAGGCTTCCAAATACAACCGGATATTTGAAATCATTGAATGAGTTGGCTATAGAGGAAGCGGGGATCAGAGAACTCCTTGATTCCATTGGACAGTAGAAAAATTTGAAAGTAGTGAACATAAGTTGGAGTTTCATGAGAAAAATACCCAATGCCCTCTAGACAATTGAGAAGCTCGAAGTAATAGAAGCCCAAGCTAGGTATCATTTCAATGTGGAAATTGGCAATCACATCTATAGAAATCGATCCCTGAGGATCTTGAAATTGATTAGGGGTAGAATATACGTAGTACCGAGGCTTCCTAAAAGTCTTACCAGTCTAAAGTTGTCTAAATTGTACATAGGTACATTTCCAGATCTCTCAAACCTGACTAATTTAAAAGAATTAGAGCTGCAATTTGTACAACGTGATTCTAATGGGGAATCTTATGGGCCTACGGAGGAAGATCCGATGCCAATGCGGATTGGGAATTTAAGCAAACTGGAGTCTCTATGCCTGGCCTCTCCATACGTGACCACCTTACCAATAGATATTAGAAGTCTCCTTCCCCAACTTGAGTCACTTGACCTCTGCTACCCTAATTTGCGTTGCCTCCCAAGCCTTCCCTCCAGTTTATCATGCTTGAAATTGTTCGATGGATGCGTGACTACCTTACCCATGTATATGGGTAATCTCCTTCCTCGACTCGAGTCACTTAGATTATTTCGGTGCCCTAATCTGTGTTGCCTCCTGAGTCTTCCCTTCAATTTATTAAACTTAAGTTTGTTCGGTTGCCAGTCGTGTTGTTCCATGGAGGATCTATCGAATTTGAAGACACTATCATCTCTTCGCATCAATGACTCTGCAATCTCAGAGATTCGAGGCCTTGATTGTTTGGAGAACCTAGAAGAATTGTGGCTTTTGGAACTTCAACGGGTGGAGATATTACCTGATCTAAGTAATTTCAACAAACTAAGGCTTCTTGAAGTATGGAGACGTGGTAATTAGGTTGAGATTCAAGGCGAATTCCCACCATCTTTGGATTCATTGCGGATTTACAACTGTGAATCTTTACAGAAGTTGTCTAGTCTGTCAAGCTTGAAGGGACTGGGAAGAGTTACAATAAAGCGTTGTGGGAAATTAAATGTGGAGGCAATTTTTTTGCTTTGCTCGGGGAGGGAGGTCAAATTTGAGGGAGAGATGATAGCAAATCTGGATGCAAATTTGGATATGGATCTCTTAAAGATTCTTGAACCCTTACTACAAACGTTCTCCTTTGTGCTAACTTCAAACAAATTGAGGTAAGTCATTTCATCTGACGATCGATATTTTCCCTTTTCTATAATCGATCTCTTTCGCAGATATGAAAGAGAAGCCCCACGTGCACTTTTTAAAATTACCTTTTCGCGAGTTGACGTCTGTAAGTCTAATGAAGGCATTGAAATTATGGCGCCTTCATGGTTTGGTTATTTAGCTATATTCTCGAGGGATGGTTTCTCCTTGGTTTTACGTTTTCCAGCTCGAGGTATGCATCGCAATTGCATTGTTTTTATTTGATATGTAAAAAATTATTAGAGATCCTTGTTGATTTGTTGTTTCACATATATCGAAGTTAATAACCTCGCTTCGCATTTGAGATGACTTTGTTATGCTGTAAACAATTAGATGGAATGTGTGCTGGAAGGTCATATAAGTAGAGTTCTCATCCTGGAACTTTACAGCATAATCAACTCTGTGTTGATATGCTTATGTTCAGTTTATCTTACCTAAAAAGGTATGCTTCTTAGTGGGGTTTGTGAATGCTAGGGAGAAGTTATAAATGAAGAAAGACGAATATCACTTGAGTAGCAGCGTCAATAGTTGGTGCAGCACAATTTTCCATCTGTGACAGGAGAGGAGAACTATTTAGCCTCTCCCAGGTTTAATAGATCATCTTGTAGTTAAGGCTAAATTCCAATAATATCAATGCCTATTGCCTAGGACATATGAGAAGTCTCATTGGGTTAAAAAATCATGTAAATGGACTTTTGTGTGATCTCCATTATTGCCTATATTTTCTAGAAACGGTTATGCTTAGGTAATTATCTGTAATAGAAGCCCTTCCATTCACCTCAAGTTATACTAGAGGATTCTGTTAGGTTTCAGGATTGACAAGAAGTGCTAAGGTAGACATCTCAAACGACTGTTTTTTTGCCGGTTTCTAATGTTGCTGAGAGGAATTAGAGTTTGAAAATTTACAGAAATCTTTCTGTGCAAGGAGCTATGTCTAATTGGCCAGCTATACAAATGAATACCAAATAGAGGAAAATGAAGATGACATTCAAATTGAAGTTTTTCACCCACTTTACAGTTACTTTGGGAGTTGATGTTTGGAAATCTGAAGGTATTGAAATTAGGGTACCTACGTACAGTCAGTGTTCTTAATTATGTACAAATGTATGTTTTCTTTTCCTAGTTTGGTTTGGCTTTTTGAGCTAAATTCTCTTTGGATGGTTTCTCCTTACTTTTATGTTTCCTAGTTGAAGGTATGCATGTCAATTGCATCATATTGTTTATTAATCTTTTTTGCAAACCATATTGTTTATTAATCTTTTTTTGTAGGGCCATAAGAATGAATATTGCTTTTAATCGAAATGTTTGTTCTCTTCATTGATATGCAATAGAACTTGCTTATCAGCACCCAAATGTTCTTTTAATAGGAAACACTTAGAAGGGCTTCTCTGGACAGGGAGAAGTATTGGGTTCGCTTGAAGTGGAGTTCAAGGTAGTCTTAGTTGCACCTGCCAAAACCATTTTGCACCTTTTGATATGAAAATGGTGTTCAAGTAGTCTTAGTCATGAGTATGATGGGCACTCTCTCACAGGAAACATGAATGGTTGGAATTCATGGAATGGATGGTGTTAGAAAGACCACTCTCACCAAAATCATCTACAATCAGCTTTCACGATCACCGTTGCTTTCTTTCTAACACCTGTGAAATTTTAGAGCTCAAGGGCATTGAGCACTTGCACTATCAACTCATTCTGCATGTCCTCAAAAGGAAATCGACGGAAATAAGTAACGTTAATGAAGGGATCAAGATTATGAAAGATAGGCTGTCTAGTAAAAAAAGCTCTCGTTCTTTGGTATGATGTTGATCAGAAAAATCAATTGAATGTACTCATGGGTAATAATGATTGGTTTGATGGCGAAGTAGGCTTATATATACCACCAGAAACAAAAATGTTTTCAATGTTGATGAAATTGATTGGAAGTACGAACTTATTCTTATGGATTTCAACTAATCTCTTTGAATTTTTAGAAAACATTCCATGTATAAGTGGGATTGTCACTTTGAAGAAGTTGGAAAGAGTTCTTCAGTTAGAAGTTAATTGTAAGTTGAAATAAGTTACAATGCATTGAATGATTGGAAAAAAGAAAAATCTTTCTCAATATAGCTCGTCTTTTTGTTGAATTTGACAAAGACATCATGGTTAATTTTGGAATGAGCCTGCATATTTTCTAGAAGAAGCTATGGAAGTCCTAGAGAACATGTACTTGATAACGAATCTTGAGGATTACAAGATATGGATGCGTGATCAGCTAAAAGGCCTAGGAAGAGAAATCACCTGTCAAAATGGTGGTATGGAAATAGAGAAGCATAGTAGGTTGTGGAATCACAAAGAAACATTATATTTGCTTATGAGAAGCAAGGTAAAATTCTGCTATGATCTATTTCCAAGTTCAACAATACAAGTGTTCACGCCCCGATTCTCGAGCGCGTGCCCATCCCTCGGTGGTTGATAATAAAAATGCGACTTCCCAAGACGAGTCACCGACCCTTTCATTGTGACATCCCGAAATTCGACCCCGTTTCGATAAAGTGAAATGGGCATTTTGTCGACGTGCCTATGGCCCTTTTTCTCTGAGCTGATCACTCACGAGTTAACTAACCTATTGGGTGAAGCCGTTAAGGGATGTATCTGTAGTAAAATCCTTAAAAGCTACCTAATTAGTTGGATTGGGCTAAAATCACGTCTGATCGATTTTTAACCACAAAATTAAACTCGATTCAGGAATCGAATTTTAAGCGCATCATAATTCTTTTTTAGGACATTGTATCATCGTTCGTCAATTTATTGACGAGTCCAAAATTTCAAGAAAAAAATTATCGGAAAAAAAAAATTGAAGACCGAAAGGATTTAAAAAGGGAAAGAGAAAAGAAAATAAAATAAGAATAATTGTAGTATTTTTATTTTATCTTTCTCTCTCTCCCTCTCTCTTCTTTTCTCTTTTTTTCTCTTTTCTCTCTCGCTTCTCTCCCCTTTTCTCCCGTGCGGACAGCCCCCACCGACTTCTCTCTCTCTTCTCATTTTGACTAGTCAACCATTATCTCTTCTTCTCTCTCCTCTCTTCTCCCCCCACTCCCCCTCGTGACCGAAAACTCCCCTTCTTCTTGTTTCTTGCTCGTGAAAACCAGAAACGGAGGAAGGACTGCAGCTCACCGAAGACTGGACTAGCCGCCCGTCGCCGCCGCACCGGAGCTGGACCGCCCGCGCACCCGCCGCTCGCCGTCGCCGCGCATTCAGCCGCCGCCCCTCACGCCCAGTCATCTCCCCCGTGCGTCTCCAGCACTGTTCCGCCACGATCCGACCGCCTCTAGCCGCCGCTCGCCGCTGTCCCGACCTCCCCGGCGTCCCCTTGTCCTCTGCCGGCCTCCCCTTGCCGCCCTAGCCGTCAGACCAGCTCCGGCCAGCCCCACTCAGCAACTGCTGAGTGGGTATCCAGCCCGTTCGTGGGCCGTTTTGGGCCGTTTTCGAGCCCCGAACCCGAGCCGTGCTTTGGGAAGAATCATTCCTCGCGTCGCCCCCGTCGGATTGATCCGATTTGCGCGCGATTTGGTGAGTAATCTCACTAATCCCGAATTAGTTGGCTAATTATGATTATGATTGGTTTAATTTTAATTAATTAGGTTTATGTGGTTAGATTAGAACAAATTAGCAATTATTAGTCAATTGTGATGCGATTTAGATAAATTGATTGCGCAATTAGCAAGTAGACGTGGTCTACTAATTATTGGAAGTGTCTCAGGATTTTCTAGACCCTTCGTGGGCTTCAATTAGGCTTTTCGAGCCTAAGTGGAATTTTTAGTATTTAAATATTAATTTTCGGAATTAAATTAAATAATTATTTATTTTCCGAAAATTCAATTGAGATGGTCTGGAACCAAAATTTTATGCTGGTGACCGTGGTGAAATCCGTTTGTTTAATTGGGCTTTATTTTGTGCTAAATTGAATTTTTAATATTTATTAGTTAATTTTCGAAATTAATTATTTATTTATTTATTTTTCGGAAATTAAGATTTTGATGACCGACGACTGAAATCTCATGCTGATCGTCATGGCGCAGTCAGTTTATTTATTTGAGTTCTACGTTACATGGAATTAAATAAATTGTGATATTTTAGGGATCTACCCTAAATTGTTTGAAATTGAGTGAATTTGAATGATTGATTAGTAGATGGCCGAGTATGTTTATTTAGCATTTATAATGCTTTGATTGAGTTGTAAAGTGGATGGAATTTGAGAGAATTGGAAATACTCTAGGATTGAACCGATCAGACACGGTGTATGGACCTACGTAGTTCGGTGATTGGGACATCACTGGCGAAAACGACGCCTTGAAGAACGCAGGTATCGGTCTAGTACATACATTATTGTGGACCTACGTGGTTCGGTGATTGTGATATCACTGGCGAAAACGGCGCCTTAAAGAACGCACGTATCGGTCTAGTACTCATATTGTTATAGGCATGTATGGTTCGGTGATTAAGGATATCACTGGCGAAAACGGCGCCTTAAAGAACGCATGCATTTGTCTATTAAATACATTGTTATAGGCATGTGTGGTTCGGTGATTATGGACCTCACTAGCGAAAATGGCGCCTTAAAGAACGCACACAATTGTCTATTGAGTACATGGTTATAGGCATGCATGGCTCGGTGACTAAGGATGTCACTGGCAAAAACAGCGCCTTAAAGAATGCACGCAATTGTCTAATGGATAAGTCACCTTGGTGAACTTGACGTCTGAGAGTATTGACCTAGAATGGTCCGTCTGACATATAATTGACTAGTTCGATTGATCAATGATTTGATCCGATTGTTGTGAAATGATTGATTGAATGGTAATGACCGTGAGTGGTCTTGTTAGTGTATAATCGACTAGGTCAATTTGATCGATGCTTCAATCGGTGATATGATTGCTTGGGTGCCTATTATGAATTGTACTGACTTGCAGGTGGGATCTGAGGTCAAGGTAAGTCCCATGACCTATGCGTGTTTATGTAGCCTATAGTATAATGGTTTACTAATCGGGCCTTAGTGGGGTAGAACTCGCTGAGACGTAGTCTCATCCCGGTTTAGGGAAAACATTTCAGGACCTCACTGAGGAGCTGAGGAGGAGGAGTCTGAGAAAGATTTTTGGAAGAAGAAGATAATCCCGAGAGGGGCCTTGAGTACGGCCCAGATGGACTGAGAGCTTATCTTCTTTTGAGATCTCCTTTTCGATGTGAATAGAGTTTAGATAAAAAAAAAAAAAAAGTTGCGAAGTGCTCTGGTTTGTGTTTTGCATAAAAGTTTGGTTATAAATTTCAATATGAAAAATATGGCCCTACTTTTCCATCCCATCGTTTTATTGCCTGGGGATTTTAACTGCTTCCGCATGTGCTTAATAAATGAAAGGGTCGGCGATACATAGTCCTAGGATATCGCATTATAAAATCGACCTAAAGAGAAGGATATGTGCGTGCCCGAGAATCGGGGCGTGACATTCATTTTATTGCACATGCAGAAACGAATAACAAATCCCCTAACACTAATCATCTCGGGATAGAAAAGCAAGACAATAGATTCACAACAAAACATGCTTTTATAAACCAACTGAGTCATATACAAAAGTCTACAACCAAAAGTCTACAAAAGACGGTTCTCTAAAAAAAAGCTGTCCTAACTAACCTACTCCTCAGGTCCCCTTAGCTCGGCTCCAAATTCACCACTCTACAACCCCGAAAAGAAATGAACCCACGATGGGATGAGATATAAATCTCAACGAGTTCACACTCTAAACCCCGATTAAGAGGGTAATACGCCCAGAAGTGTTCTAACCACATAATCATACAACCACAAAAACTTACCTCGTCTCAGATCCACCCTGCAAGTCAGCACAATTTATATCACAAATGGACACAACAACATGAGCAACAAACAAGCTCACCAACTGGAACGCCACATTCAAATTCAAACAAGCACATGAAGGTCATGATTATAGGGCCAAATCATTATGACATGTCACATACCGTGCCACACAATTTTATCCCATAATTTGACACATTTAACTCAATTAAACATGTGTTCCTAGATTTGATCTTGGCATATAGCATGGCCTACTCTCTGTTCAGTAGTCTTCTGGCATTGCTAGGCGTCGTCTCACCCTATTGAGCATGGCTATGTCTTTTCTAGATGGCTTTCCCAAAAAAGCATGGGTCCAGAATCTACCGCGACCTGCATCCGTTGTCCAAGGGCATCCCATATAAAGGTAACATCCAGCTTAAAAGCCCAGGACGGATTCTCTTAACCAATACACAACCATTCAAATTTGGCCCACGACACCATGCATGCCTCAATTAAAAAGGTGAACCTGGCCTATTTTATTTGTATTAAAAATACTCTGTGAAAATAGTCGTGTGTGAGTACAAGGTCAGATTGAACCCCAAAAATTCATAACTTCCTTTTTAAAATCTCATTGTGTTATATAGTATATAAAACCATTTTCGGTGTTACAACCCGACACCCGGGATTTTTTGAATAAAAATTGAAAATTCAAAAATTTTGGAATAAGTGACTAAAAATCCAATCAGCACTCAATTTGCACAAATTAACATTCAATTGCATAAACTGAACATACAATTGCAATCAGCACGAAATTCCGGTCACCGGCTATCTTAGCCTAATTTCTGGAAAATATTAAATAATTAAATAATTTCCAAAATTAATTAAATAAATACATATTAATTCAATAAATACAAACTTAGACTAAAGAATGCTAATCTAACCACCTATTGGGCTAATTAAATTATTCTAACCATCCTAGCTATGTAACAATATACTAACCTAACTAACTACAATCTCTAACCACCTAATTAACTAATCTAACTAACCTAATTTAAGTAAACAAACTAATAATTAAACTAACCACACTTAAATTAACCTAATCACCCCTTAAGCGTCATTAGCCTACTAAGTTGAGTTTAGTACATAAACTCATTGCTTTAGTGCGAAAACTGGTTCACCGCGACGGCGGCGCGATGGCGGCCAAAACTTGGGTTTACAGCGGTGTCAACGGGGGCTTGAGAGGGCCCGAAAAAGCCTAACAAATCTCAGCCCGAGCTGAGATTTGTTCTTGAGTTGGGCTGGACCGAAAGTTGGGCTGAGTTTAGTGAAGGTTGCGGGCTGAAATGCACGGTTGTTGACTTTGTGGGCTAAAACGTGCGGCTGAGCAGGGTTGCAGACGTCGTGGCCTTCTGTCAGTGAGCTGCTTCAGTGGACACTGCGGCATGAAAATCGATGCAGATGGGCTTGCAAGTGGTAGCGAAGGAGAGAGAAGAAGTGGATGGTTGGTGGAGCTGCTTCGATGGAGGGAGACGCATAAGGGAGCTGGCAAGTCAAAGATGGTGTGGCACCCCTCAACGGCCCCCGATCCGTTAGGGTCAACACATTGTTTCCTCTACCTGGATATCCCTTTTCATTCATTTTTTTTTCAATGGACTTCTGAGAAGTTATATGGGGGTTCTTTCATATACTTTATTGGCCACAGATCATGTCCTTTCTCTTTACCTTAAAGTCTAATACTCCGATACCATAAAAACTTGATAAATCCATAAGTCCTTGGGGTTTTTATCATATAGATCGATCCTTGCATAGAAATATGGTGGAAGCGTATCCAACAACTCTCTTCCCTATATTTAGAAAAAAAAAAATGCACACCAACTAAACATTTTTATAGGTAAAAGTCGAACACTTTTATTTATTTAAACTAGATGGACATCATTCGTCGGTACACCAAAATGCCATAGTCTTCTATACTCGGCTATATTTCAAAAGAGGACCGACATCTTTTCCAACAATCGTATACTTAAAGTCCATCGATCAATGTTGGTGTCCAAAAGTTCCTTCCTTTGCTGTCCTCCTCCTTGTGGTCATACCCAATCTCTTGGTCCATTTGTTGGTTGTGGTGACAGCAGAGGCACCTTATCTAGTCTGAAATGTTAGTCCCCAAACGGGGTGAGTACAACCACTCAGCAGTAAAAGATTCATTAAGCTATATCATGCAGTACCATCAATATCTAGATTCATGCAAGATAGACAAAAACAAGTAATCCAGGAATAAGTATGCATCAAAATTAGGAAATTCTTTAATGCAATGGCAAATGCAGTTTTAAAGGATTAAGATGCATCATGTCCAGTTACACAAGTCCCGATCATAGGGCCAAACTGTAATGACACGTCCTATTCCATGCCATACAATTTAGTTCCATAACTAGACCACACTCACACTTGATATAATCATCAGTTTTAATCATTCAAACGGTTTTATCCCCTCAGAAGACCAATGTTTGCATCCTTCTGGGATTTTGCACCCAACCTGGCGCCGCGAAAGCCTCTGGGCATGTATTCAAAATACAACCGAGCATCCAAAGGGCATCGACTCATTCGAACCTCTGGGCATCTCGCACCCCACCTGGCATCACGATGAATCGTTGGGGACCATAGACATGGTAACCCCTAACCTCCGGATTTACGTACCGACAATCATTCAACCGGGCATCCCAATGCTCCCGGGGAAAACCTCTGGGCATGTATTCATAATACAACCAGGCATCTAAAAGGCATTGACTTATTCAAACCTCTGGTCATCCTGACTCCCGGGGCATCGTTGACCCGAGGGTTCAATGGTAACAATTAACATCTTAATTTCCAAAACACTTTTCATTACAGTGACAAGATGTCCCATGAATCTTCACCAAATCTCAATATTTCATGGTTTGCTGAATGTCAATATCATCATATCAAATAACAACTAGAGATGCATTCACCTTTGGGACAAATTGAGCAAATTCGGAACAAAACAGCTCAAACATCACAATGCACAGTTTTAGTAACAATTTCAGAATAACCCCTAAATGAACTCAAAAAATTCTGAAATTTTGACATGTTATCAATAAGACCTAAAGAAAAAAGTTTCATGAAGAACACCAACTCAGATTCCTCATATATCAAGAGCAGTAATTGCTGTATTCATTCCTAACGTTCTGTAATGACTTCCAGATTTAGCATTTCCATAGAAAAATCGTTTCATCAATCAAACCTTGTTCATTTGTTCTAAATTTTTTATATGTTATTCCTAAAGATATTCCCTACAATTTTCTATAAGGGTTCAAAGTCTAATTCCGGCTAGATAATTACAAAAAATTCATGGAATCACCGAAGGTCATACTACTTTCTGCGAAAACAGTTTGCTAACCCAAAGAGAACTACTTCTACTCATTGAAACACAGCATCCAACGTCCACAACCAAGTGTTTACAAGTCTATTGCACTACATTATAGCTACTTCACTTCAAAAATCCACTATAGTTAGACCCTTAAGTTCTTATTTCAACCCAAAAACCGAAATCCATAGAACATACTCTGTTTTTGCTCAATTTCTTAGTCCAGCTTCATCTCATTCATCTAAAATCAACATGCAGCTCCAAATTTTGCATTTTCCCACATCTACCAGCACTTCACTAGATAATTACAGCATGCAAAACATAGATCAATGAACTTTCACTTGCCTCAAGCTCTTCTACTCAGTTGCAAACAAAAACAGGGGCTCGGGGGGTCGCGGCTTGGCTCAACGGCGATGAAGACCAGCGGCGACGATGGCAGCACCGTGCTCGATGGAAGGGTGACCTCCTCCTTCCTCACGCCGTGCACCCACTCACTGCTGGCATTACTCTCACTCACAGCCCTCTCGATCACTCACTCTCTCTCTGCTTTCGGTCTACTCGATTCACTCTCCCTCCTCCTCTCAATTCTGAATTTCCTTTTTGTTCCTTCATTAATTAACTAATTAATTATTTGCATGCAGGTTAACAGGTGGCTTCAAGAGAGAGACAGATGGAGGGTGGCTGAGGCAACAATGGGCAAGTGGAGAATGGCGTGTCTCCCTTGTCCGGTTCTCACCCCCCCCCCTGTTTTGGTCGACACTCAAGGGTTTCATGGGCTGCTTAGACCTTAAAATTGTGGCCAAAAGATCCAAATTAAATGGCTCATAATCTTCAGATATAAGCCCATAATTTCTGCGCAAATATGAAGCATTTCTGTTTTCATAGAAACCAACTATTATTCCCTTAATCAATTTGCTTCATGTACAAGTACATGACCGAATTTCATCAGTCGATTGAAGTCTAAAGATTTTCTCTTGTTGCACGGTTGATGGGTCCAATAGATAAAAGAAAACATGGCCGTTGCATAATTGAGGTCGTTGGAATTTTCGGATGCCACAAATGGGAGGCTTTGCTGGAGAATTTGCTGGGTTTGACCGAGGGGGATGAAAAAAGATTGGTGGAGTGGCTTCATGGCAGCTGCAAGAGAGATGGAGGTGGAATCGTGGGCTTGGCTTCGGTGGGATGGCAGAGGTGGAGGACGTGTGCTACGGTGGAGAAGTCGAGCTGCATTCTTCGAAGGAGGAAATTGAGAGAGAAGCAAAATCAAAGGGATCGGAGGAAAAGAAAACACACGAAGAAGAAAGGGGAAGCAGCAAATGTGTGAAGGAAAGAGGGGGAATGGATAAGGGAGAGAGGGGACCAAAGTCTTAAAAGTCAAACTAAAATATCTAACACATTTAAAGCTTGGTCCCCTAATTGTTTCTAACAAAATAAATCCACCAAATAAACAACTTTGGACAGCAGAAATAGCCCCTTCCTCCACCCATCCGAATTTCAATCTTTTTCCGATTTATCCGAAATCTGATTTCTTAACAAATCTCTCCAATTGATGTCCCATCTTCACTAAGGAGGAGGCCCACACAAATTCTACAAGTTTCCATCACCAAATAGCTCGGTAAGGAGGCCAAAAATCCCTTCGATTTGGCCCATCCGAATTTTCGTTCTTTTTCGAATCGTTCGAATTGATTTTCTGTAAAAATCCCAAACTCGCCGAAAATTCTTCGGATGATGAGTTGACATTCCTAAAATAAATCGTAACATGACGGAACTTATTGGGTTCAAATTCGCGGTTAATTTCAATCTAACGCGATTTTAGCGTGACCGAACCTACCAAGTAGCTTTTAGGAATTTTTACTGCAATTGACCCATGATCGATTATTTTCGAGCCACATTGTACATCTTCGACACATTGGCGACTCTTAATTGTAGTGAAAATCTCGAGGTTTCAAATACAAACATAGAGTACAGAAATGACAGAAAAATCAGTTTAATGCCATTCGATAAACATTTTGCAATTAGGTGGAATTACCCACATACTAATCACATATCCCTACCGAATCGACCTATTTCCAGTCTCTGATCGATTTTGACGGTGCCGTAATGACCCTTGCAAATTAGCACGGTCGAGCAGTCGATTCCTAGTCAAATTCTCTAGTATATTATATTTAAATTTCTTAACAGTTTCACCTGATAAACTAGTTATCCCGTGAGTGATTAGCTCAGGGAAAAGAACTATAGGTACGTTGACGAAAAGCCCAACTTATTAAATTGAAATCAAAACTTGAAATTTAGGATGTCACACAAGTAATATGACCCTTTAATTTGGCGACTTATTTCTGTCACTATATTTTCTTTAGCATCGTACTCATCTAACGCACTAATACTTAACATCCTGTAATGCTATGGGAGGATTTTACTCGACCTTTATTAAAATGAACTGGAAGCCATGTGTTTTACTTTTTGGCGGGAGAAAGACAAAGCCGAAGCTCTTTGTCTCAAGTTTGACCATCGATGATAATACCGTCAGGACTTTTGGAGACTTTCCAACCTAAGATTCTCTCAAGTTGATAGTGTAAACTTGCAGGTTGAACTTATGGAAGACCTTTGTGCACAAACGGGGCTTTTCTTTGACACAACATTCCGTCGAATGTTCTTTCAACATGTGCTTTCCAGAAGAAGTCACGTTTCCTTCCCGAATTGCGATGGCGGGTATGACACTCCTCCCATATTCAAAATAACCAATTTTCGTTTACGAGTATAGTCATCTCAGTTTGTCATGGAGCAAAGTTACAGAGAAATGGGATCGTTCGAGCCACATTAAGCTATGATAATGATGTGGATCATCTTCAATACATTGCGTTGTATCTCTGTAAGATCCAAACCCTATCTTAGCAAGCTCTTTCTGTCACAGATGGCAAAGAGATTATGCATCATGGATCCAACGTGTTGCAAACACTTCTAATCGAACTCCCGACTTCTCTCTATGTGTTAATTTAAAATGACTAACCCGGAGTGATCATGTGAAAGCTTGGTCCAAATTGACGATCCATCGGTCGGTTGAATCACTTAGCTTCCTTAAATGTGAAGCATTGTGGGAAACTTCACAACCTACTGCATAAGCTCGAAAAATAGGAATCTTTAAAGGAACTCCTAATTGATGCACATTGATGCGGAAATCCCTGAATATCAAGCACTGATGGATCTCAAAATTAATTGTTCATCTTCAATGATGAACAATTACACCACTTCCCATCAACTGGAGTTCTTACAAGCCTTGAATACACAAATTGATGCTAGTATTATTACATTCAAGAGCATTAATTTTGTTATTTTACATGTTGGTCATTAATGTGAGATCTTTGGAAATTGCTAGTGTGTACTTTAGATTTGAGCCCAATACCCGCGCCTTATAAAATTGTACTTTGTTACAACTTAAACAATGAAGGATATAATCAAATGTGTAGGCTGTAATTGGTCATAAAATATATTTCATTCACCTTTTGATTATCCTAAACGAGCTTTAGGTTTTTACACTGATAAGGAGAATCGTTCCCTGACGAAAGTCCCACATGACGGTTTGAGCTTTTTCTCTAGATAATAAGAGATGAAGTCTTTCTATGTAGGTAAACTATGGCTAACTCAATTAATTGTTAGCTGACCAGGTAAAGGAAGACACGAGTAAGATGACAGAACGGTATTTCTTTCCCAATATTTTCTAGGTTGGAATTCCAGGGCCGCCATTGCTACGCAATGGGGCAGGTCCCATCTTCCGCCTCCGCCTCCACCTTCCCCGAGCCCAGCCACCGTGGTGGGATCTCGTCCAGCCAGCGCCTCAACTCACCTCTGAGTGTGGTGGCCACGTGAGTCCCTACCTCTGCCACCTCTACGGTGGTGCGTGGTGGAAGCTATCAGAATTTGTCGAATAACCCGTGTGCGTTGGAATTGCATGTCGGAATTTCAAACTCGTGTATTGAAGCGTGTCAAGAAGAGTTGACCACATGTCGCATTTGTGACGTCCCAGAGCGTCACGTACTAAGTGCAAGCGGAATTATAATTATTATTATTATTATCTTCCTAACTAGTAATCTCCTTTAAATAACCCATAGCGTTTACCATTGAAGGTTAGCATGTATAACATGGATTATTTTAAAATCTCAAGTTTATATTATAAGGTTATCCTGCAATGCATATAGACAAGATCATAAAAGGCTTCCTTTCATTTTATCATCATTGGGGCATACAAAATTATCGACCTGGACTCATTCCATGTTCTTCGCCTATATATTTACATCATATACAAAACAAAAGTAAGGCATAACAAAAGCCAGGGATAAAGGGTGAGGGTATCTACTCCACGAGTTCCCACACTAGCCCACGTCTAACAAAAAACAAAAGTTAGTCAGCTTCTACACGATCCAAGGCGTCTAGGCGCCGTCCATACTCGCTCCAGGTCCTCCTGCTCCAAAGGGTAAAGGTCCGAACATCTCTCCTTCATGGTTGATAAACCATGCAACGAACGTCATCGGTAATAACTCAGCTCTACCGTCATCCAATGATAAGGTGGCCTCATACTTGGAGAGGGTCATGTCAATGTCGGGATCATACTCGTCATGAAGAGAAACATCAAGACTCACTACCGCCCCATATCGAGCTATTGGCAGTACATCCATGCTATCAATCTGAAAATGTAAGGTATGAGCAAACAACCTTGCCCAGTAAAGAATGATAAAACTCTAACTTAAACAATCCATAGCCATCAAAGTTACAAGTGAATCATCAAACAATTTAGGATGCTAAGAGAATATATCACAAGCATAAACAATACTAATACTTCATGTAAGAAATCACCTTATATGCATCCACTTCTATACTTACCCTTCACAAACTCAATCTCACATCAAAATATAATGCAACAATAATAGATGAACTCACTCGCCAAATAATTATATTTAGTGTGCATAAAATCCATCCTCGAATCAGTCACAACCGGGACTCTACCGGCCTGATCGAGTCACTTCCGGAAAGTACGTAATCCGGACTTCCACAATACCTCTAATTGTGGGCATCTCACTCCGAGGCAACCCGGTATCACACAACCGAGGTCCTCCCAAGACCACTCAGCAAGGGGCATCTCACTCCGAGGCATCTCAGTATCACACAACCGAGGCATCCTTGATCACACACAAGGGCATCTCACTCCGAGGTATCTCAGTATCTCTCTACCGAGGCATCCAAGACCACTCAGCAAGGGCATCCCAAACTTCCGGGGGCATCACCGGTATCTCGGTACCGATGGGTTCATTCATCTTAAGCACACGTTTCACACCACCACACCTTGGATTAATGCATTTATCGTATGCAAAAGAAAAAGACTCTAAAGTATCTAACTAACTCTCATGAACCTAGCACACGTGCGTGTCCGAATTATAAGATAAAACCCATTACGTCATGTCCCATTCCATGGCGAACAGATATTTATCCCATAATCAAGCACTATGCACCGCACTCATTGCACACACATGATTATATATGCACTTATATCTCAAATGATATATGAGACTTACTCATACACAACTAACATATAGTATATGGTTTATTAGACTCTATGTTCATCATACAAGTCTAAGATACAAGACACTACATCTAATGTGTGTTCTCGGGTACAAACAGTATACTAGCTAAATGAACAGTTTCGATTTCGAACACAGAAGGTATATTAATTCTTGTCAAAATATTACCAAATTTTAGTATGTTATATTTGAGATATAGATTGACATTTTCTTTGAAGAAACTTAAGTCTAATTCTCACTGTATTAAAAGTAACAATTGCCATAATCTTTACTAGTACCCTGTACCGACGTTCAGATTCTTTGTCTACAAAGAAAATTGTTTCACTAGCCAATTCTTATTGATTTAATCTCAAATTTTGGCACGTCATTCCTTAAGATGTGTTCTACAATTTTCATTCAGGATTCAAAGTCCAAATCTAACTAGGTAAATACAGAAAATTCATGTAATCAGTAAAGGTCACACCGTTTCTCACAAAAACAGTTTACTGGTTTTACTAAGTACACTTCTATCTCTACGTTTTTATAGTCGTATGGTTATAGCTACGTGTATAACTTGATCTTATAGATGTTCTATCATGTAGAATAGTTTCTTTCTTATTTCTATTAACATACATAAAGAAAACTAAACACAAACAGAAGACTCCATAACTGTTTTCACTTAGAACAGAATAGATACACAAATTTTCTCACTTCTAACTCAACGAAACAACTTGTCTATCCACAAATCTCTTCTAAAATAATCCAATGCTTACTCACAGCAACTCAAAGCAAATTCAGCATATCTTTCTCTAACAAATGATCAATTCCACAGCTCGGCTCGAAGTGTCGTTGCATCCGTAAGCCACTTATCATGATTTCTACCAAAACAACACACTCGGCATCTATTTCATCACTTCGCTCAACAAAACAGCATACTCACACAAGGATTTCGAAACATGCAGTCCTCAAAAACAACATGCAATGGCTTCTAACTCTAATCTAACACTAACTCAGCTTAGATCAATCACAAAACAGCAACTACAAACTATATCCATCACTGTTTGGTAGATCCTCAAGCTCCCTTGATGAAACAATGGATAACTTTCAATTTAGAGTTAGATCTTTCCTTACCTTGCTTCAGCTACTAAACAATACAGAGATGCTTCAAGATCAACACTCAAAATCAGCATGCAAGAAGAAGAAATCACAGGTTTGCTTCTGGTTTGCTTCTGGTTTGCTTCTGGTTCTACCGCTTAGCCGAAAGAAAAAGAAAGAAGAAGATGAAGATGGGTTGCTGGGTTTTATATGGAGAGAAAGAGAGTGTACGAAGCTTAAGGGGAAATAGGTCTACAAACTAATCTCTAGGCTAGTGTAATGATGAGATCTTGTAATGATTATGTTCCTTGAGTTTGCATGTCTCGGTTCATGGGAATCAAAACCTTGGGTGAAGAAAAACAAAGAGAGAAGAGAAGTGTCGTGGCCTCCAAGCTTGTTCTCTCAAGTTTAATTTGTCACTCAAAATTAATTAGTCTCTAATCCAAGTCATTAGTCGGTTCATTGATTTCTAATATTTTTCCATTTATTCCCTTTTGTTTCAACTTGATTTCAATCCTTTTGTGATTATACAAAGTCATGGCATAACATATCGAATGACATAACATATCGAATAGTCAATGTTAGTCTATAAAGAATTCATCACAAAAAGAATGCTAAAGTTATAAATTGATATTAGCATTATAAACATTAATCAAGTTATCATAACTTTAATCTATAAAATAAAATCAGTCGGGCCTAAATATTCATTCTCGGCCCAACAGGCTCAATCTACAACGATCCGGCCCACTAAACTTATAAATCTAATAATTCCGAGCCTTGGCCCGCTTCAAGCCAAGTCCAAGCCCATAATCACTCATTAGATTTCTTAAATCCAATTCGTGTGGCCCACTCATTTCTCAAGCCCACACATTTCTCACGATCCATTGGGTTCACTTTCTGGCCCAATCTAATTAATCTAAGTTTATAATGATCTAATTACACTAATGAAGGTCGATGAAATTTGGGATGTCACAGCATTTTTCAACACTCATTAGCAACGTGTCAAAACATGTCGGACATGTGTCCGAATGTCGGACACGACATGAAGGCTCCCGGAGAGTGTTGATGCTTTTTAGGCAATGACGGTATGCACCGGTTACTATGTATCCAATCCCTTCCCAACAATAAGTTATAACATCCATCGGCATCTATTATAAAGAATGTGGTTTTAGCAGTACGCAATCCAATCATAAGATCAGTTACCACTACCCCCTTGCATCATGGATATCTCCCGTAAAATCCTAGAGTGTCACGTTGATAATGATTATTTCCTCCTCATCCTTACCTATCTTCTGAAAGTATCGATAGGGCATAAGATTTAAGGTAGCTCCCACATCAATTAATATCTTATTAACTGGACGTCCTTCTATCTTACATACTATCATGAGGGTTTTCAAATGCTTTGTCTTATGGACTGGAAGTGTCTCGAACTCCATCACCTCCTCATCGGTGAACTGGAATTCGGCCTTTACTATTTCTACTTCTTCAAAAGTCTCTTCCTCCATCGATACAACACTCATAGCAGAAGCTTTGAACTCAGGAGAGGGTCTCACTTGCACCATATTTGAGCCAGCCGAAGATCGAGAGTTGGATCTCTTTCTGTCTAACTTACTCTTCATTTTATCCACTCTTCTTTCAGACCCTCCTTCATTTTGTTTCCGAGGAAAATTTTTCCCTTCAACAATATCACCTTCTTGGCAGCTACTGTACTCTCTAGGAGTGAGCATTGGTCCAGGGTCAACCCTGCCGGTCCTGGTCCAGTCTCAGGAAGACTAGGTCGGTCCTTGGTCCTAAAATTCTTGGACCAGCATTGTGCAAGTCGGTCCTTGATCCTGAGAGTTCCAGGTCGGTCCAATCCGGACCCACCCTAAATATATATAATATTATTTATAATTTTTTTTTATATAGAGAAAATCTTAAAATAAACAAAGCATCAACAACAATAAACAGCTATTTAGTGGGGAGTTCAAATAATTTTACATTGTTCTTTAATAACTTAGATTTTTAATGTCTTTTACACTGTCAATAGTCATAATTTACGAAGGAGGAAAATGTTTTTGTAAAGAGTTCTCACAGCGTCCAAAAAGGTATAAACAACTTCTTATGGCATCATTCTCTAGTATTCGTTCTCTTTTGTCTTATTTGTCCTCTTAATCTTCAATATTCTAAAATCGAAAGAAATAACTTCTCCACTCGCCACTCGACACTCGCCTCACTCACTTTGGGTCATGCGTGCCGCTCGCCACTCGATGCTCGCTTGTTTTGTTGCTCTTCTCTCGACATTCGATGCTCATTTTGGTCGACGCTCACCCCACTTGACCCTCATTGCTTGCCTTTCTTAGCTGACCTCACTTATCATCAAACACATTTGGTCAGTATAATCCCCGGTTGCCCTTTCAAGGAGTATAAAAAATGAAATAAAAAATTATTGGTTAGTCCTAAGTTAATCTTGATACTGGACCAAACCCATTAGGTCAGTCCGGTCCTCAATCGCTTTTTTAAGGAGTACAAAAAATGAAATAAAAAATTATCAGTTGGTCCCGGGTTGACCCTAGAACCAAACCGAACCCATCAGGTCGATCTGGTCCTTGGTCCCAAGCTCAATAGGGTCAGTCCTCAATCCCAAAAATTGAGGACCAGCACTGCGGGTTGGTCTTAGGGTTAAGGGTGGACCGGCCCAACCCGGACCATGCTCACCCCTAGTACTCTTCATCCACTGCAAAGAATCTCCCTCATGTTTCACCCATACTAAGCTTTTCGTTTTGCCATGACGTTTACCTTTTGGGTCTTACCGAGGTTTCGGCTTGCATGCATAACTCTTACAGCTTTTTCTTTAACTACATTCTTCTTCTTCGAGTCCTTGACATTGGCTTTTGCTCAAATGACTGAGTTCCTTAAGGGATTGCTGAAACTTCTTTCCCCATGAACCATTGTCCTTGGGGAGGATCATGTGGTATCTTTATTGTCACGAAAGCTTCTGGCGTTGACTGGTTAAAGGTGGGAATTCATTTCATATTCGAACTCAGATCCCCATCCTAATGGTATTACTAGAGGCGACTTTTATTTCGATTTGGGAGTCCTTAAATACCGAACATAATAATCGAATTTTCCATTCGATTCTCCCAGAGTTCTGATATCAAGGTGCCCTTCCTCATAAAGTCATCTAAACAGTACCTTGTTCTTCCGTTTTCTTCTTGGCGCTGCGCTACTCTCGGGAGTCTGCTCTTGGAAACTATGTTCATTAAAATATCTCCCTCCGAATTTCGAGTCTCTTCTATCCTTAATCACTCGTTCTGAGCAATTGGAATAGTTACAGGAAGATGCATAATACTGAGAAGGCTGATGATAGTACTAATCATAATTCATGTTTTTGGGCCTTACCGATGTTCTTTGTTGTTTCTGACGATATACCAGTGTCGCTAGATAATCATCACCATCCGAGAAGTACTAGTGCATGATTTTCCTTCGGTACCTTTGGCATAAAGTCCTTCGGTTTGCATGCCCCCTAAAAGCTGCTGACACCATCCTAATCATTTAGGGAAAGGGATATGAATCAATTTCCATTCTTTTATCCCCTTCTTCAATAAACTTAATATTACCCTGATGAATCGCCTCTTGAACAACCTTCCTGAAGACATTGCAATAATTTGTACTGTGGCTCCAAGAGTGTGCCACTTACAATACTTTATGTTACTAATTTCCTCCTTGCTTGGTATGATTTGGCCCTCTATTAACTTTATCATTCCATCGCATACCAAGTGATCAAAAATCTCATCCAACTTAGTAACATCCAACAAATACCTTATGGTGTCTTTGGCCCTGACCATTACTAACTCCTTCACTCTAGCAGGCTTCAAAGCTTGACAAACGTATGTTTTATCCAAAGTCATCTTCGCCACTACAATCTCAACAGCATCATCCTGAGTATCATCTTCTTCTGAATCCTCTTCAGGATCGTACATTGTCACGTTCTGTTTATAATCCCAATAAGGTTTCTTATCTTTCTCATTCCAAAGGTTCTCGTATTGAGTTGATGCTGCAATTAATGAGAATAAATCATTGAATTTCTGCCCAGCCAAACACTACTTCAGAGCAAATTTTAAACCATTTTTGGCCGTCTCAGCAACTTCTTTCTCTAGGAGAAAGAGTAAACACCGATTTCTCTTTTCTTTAGACCGAGCAACAAACTAATCAATTGTCTCAATATTAAATTGCTTGATCGTGGCTAGATCCGACAGTGTCACTTCGGGATTCAAACGATAGAACTGGATATAAAATTTACTCTCCATCTCTTCCCAATTCTATACTGAATTCACGGGAAGACCAATATACCAAGTGAACGTCGTCTTCGACAAGAACAAAGAGAACAATCATAACTTCATCCTTCCATCATTGTTAATATCGCCACATTGAGCCATAAATCGGCTAATATGTCTCACCATTGACTAATCATCCTCTCCAGTAAAGAGGGTAAACTCGAGGATTTTGCATCTCCTAGGATATGGGATGTTATCAACTCATTCCAGATATGGTTTGCAATACACAGGCCTTGAGACGCTTCCATCCAGTCCCATTCTTTGCATAACCAAACAAGTAGCCTATTCTATCATCCTTTGATCTCTCAAATAATTTGGAGCCTGATTTACCTTATTCATTTGTACCCTAGGCCGTGAAGGAGGATGATTAGCAATGTCACGCCCCAATCCTCGAGTGCGCGCACATCCCTCTTTGGTTGATAAAAATTTTGTGACTTCCCAGGACAAGTCACCGACCCTTTCTTTTTATTGCACATGCGGAAGCAAATAATAAATCCCCTGACAGTAATCATCTTAAGATAAAAAAGCAAAACAACAGATTTTCAAACAAACATGATTTTAAATACACACCGAGTCATATACAAAAGTCTACAGCCACAAGACTTCAAATGATTGACTCTCAACAAGAAATCATCTTATCTGACCTACGGTCCTGAAAAATGAAGCCCACGACGGGGTGAGATATAAATCTTAGCGAGTTCACGCTCTAAACCCCGATTAGGAGGGTAATACGCCTAAGGCATATTAATCACACAATCATACAATCAGAGAGGCTTACCTTGGCCTCAGTTCTTCCCTATAGGTTAGCATAGTTCTTATCACAACCATGTGTATATAGCAAATTCATACACCAATTTGGAATGTTCAAACCAATCATTACTCACACGAGCAAGATCACAATTTAATCACTACTCACACGAGCCAGAACTATCGATACACACCAAAGCTAGAATTGTAATTAAATCACTACTTACACGAGCAAAATACACATCAAAGCAAGGATTACCAACACATGCCGATCCATCAATTCAACTCAACATGCATTCCAATTAATTAACTATTACTACCCACACGAGCAGTTTTATCCGACACACGCCGGGAAAGACTAATAATTACCGACACATGCCGGGAAAGACTAATAATTACCGACACACGCCAAGGAAAGCTAATAACTACCGACACACACCGGGGAAAGATAATAATTACCGAAACGTGCCGGGGAAAGAATAATATCCACCGAAACATGCCGGGGTTAAATAATATCCACCAACACATGACAGGGTTAAATAATATCCACCGACACACGACGGGGTTAAATAATATCCACCGACACACGCCGGGGTTAAATAATATCCACCGACACACGCTGGGGTTAAATAATATCCATCGACACACGCCAGGGTTAACTAATAACTACCGACACACTCCGGGAAAGACTAATAACTATTAACGTCCACCAACACACGCTGGGGACGGGTTCTCTTAACTATTAACATCCACCAAGACATACTAGGGACGGATTCTCTTAACTTTCACACAATCATCAAGCATAATCTCTAGGCATGGCACAAGCCAACCTTATATCATCATTTATGCACTTTCTAGCAATCAAAGCCTCAAGAACCATCACAAAGTCATAATTGGCCCTAACCGGCAGAATAGACCCACTCGCACATCTCCAAGTTTAAATCCAGAAACCAAATCAAAAGAGTTCATAAAATTCCCAAATTTTAGTATATTGTAAAAGACACATAAAAGAACATTTTTTAAGAAGACACCTTAACCCAGATCCTTCTATATTCGGCCCAGTAAATCACTTAATCCAATACTAAAAACTGGATCTGTTTCCAGAAAGTCTATTTTCCGAAATTAGTTTGGTTTGAGATCCAAAGCATGTCCATTTGATTTGAAATTTGAATATGTTAAACTAGAAAATATGACAAACAAATTTTGTGAATAAACTATTTTAAAATTCGAACCCTAAGAGTTGATAAAAACCCCTAGAATCCTAAAAGGTCACCAATTCCAGCGAAAACTATGGTTCTATTTGTAAATAACGTAGTTGATATCTTCTTTTTTAAAATCCCTAAAAATATTGAGAAAAATATATGTTATAACTGAGAATGTCTAAAATATTTCCCAAGAAGATATCAATCTCAAATTCATAACCCATTTCGATCTACAAAAATGGCAAACAGCAAGGGTCCAGAAACTAGAACTGCAGGAACTCCACTGGATTCGACTAATCCATCATCAATTGTACAAATCTCACTAATTAAGTTATATTAATCAATTATAAACCTAATCTAATCATCCTAGCTTATCACTAATCCATATTTAACCTAACATAAACAACCCTTAAACATCATTAACCTACTAAGTAAGGTTTAGTGAGCGAACTCACTTGATTTGCACGGCGATGAGTTCACCGCGATGAGGACGCGAAGGCGAGCGATAAACTAGCCCACGACGACACCAAGCAAGGTTCGAAAGGGCTTGGAAACAAGCCATGAAGACCTCACGACTTGCTGGAACTTCAGCTTCTATTCTTGAAGTGCAGCGGCCGAACCGATGGCTGAAACAGCGAAGGAAGGGGCTAATCAGAGCTCCGGCGAGCAGGTGGTCGGCAACCGGTGGTTCCCGGGGGTCAAGGGGGACTTGCTGGTGGTTGGTATGGGTGGAGGTAGGGTCGAAATGGAGAGAAAACGGCTGAAAGTCGTGAAACAGGCGAAACAGTGCAAGCAGGTGGCTTCCAAACGGTCCGGCGACCGGTTTCTTTTGGCCGACGTACAGGACAGTCGTCGGCTCCGTTCGGCATGAGGTCAAGCTTCTTTGAATGGTTTGGATGTGCTGAGCACAATGGTGGGTGGCACGAACGCTAATTCGTTCAGGAAGATCACTTTTAACTCAGATCTTTGGTGAAAGGTCAGCTAAAGCAAAAACTAGAACGAGGAGAAAATAAAGGAGGAAAGAGGTTCGGTGGCTTAGGCGAGAGTGCGATCGGCAAGGTGGGCTACTGCTCTATGTTCTCTAGTTTCTCTAGCTTTCTCAAGGCCTCTACAATGGGGAAAGCAAGTTTGAGAGAGGAAGATAGGAGACAAGGGGGACCACTTGGCTTCTATCCTCATCTCTTTGTTCCCTTGACCATTGCCCACCACTAGCTGGCTTCCTTGGCCAACAATCAGCCACCAATGCCGTTCTAAAAGACTTAGAAATGGTCCATAAGTCATAGGCAATGGGGCATACGAATTTGTACAAGTTTTCCTCCAATTGGACTTTGATTCCTCTTTGAATCCATCCAATTTGGCTCTTAAAAATTCCAATGTCGGGTCAATAATCAAATTGGTATTTTTCCTCGTCAATGGATCCAACTTGCATTCCAATTTCATGATAGAAAATGGTCTTCAGAATTTTCTAGACAAGAACGGCCCTACCTCGACTTTTTCCTAAAAAGTCTCGGTTTGCAGAAAAATTTTCAGAGACTGAGTCGACGTTACTAAAATGATTTGTGACATAACAGAACTTTAAATTTTTGAAATCGAATTCAAATTCGTGGTTAATTTCAATCTAGCTCAATTTTAGTGTGGCTTAGGCTACCGGGTAACTTTTAGAAATTTTTAGTGCCAATGACCCATGGTCGATTTTCTTCGAACCACAATGAACCCCTTCAACACATGGGCGACTCTCGGTTGTCGTGAAAATCTTAAGGATTCAAATACGGACACAAGGTACCAAAACGATAGAAAAATCAGTATAGTGTCGGTTGACGAGAATTTTGCAATTTAGTGGGATCACCCACATTTAACCACATATCTCAATCGAACTGACCTATCTCTAATTCCTAATTGACTTATATCTATGCCATGATGATCTCTGCAGATGAGCACGGTCAAGTAGCTAATTCCTGGTCGAATCCTCAAGTCTATTACATTAAAATCTCTTAATGACTTTCTCATATAATCTAGTTATCTCATGAGTGGCAATCTCAGAGAAAAGCACTATAAGCGCGTCAATAAAAGGCCCAACTTATCTAATTGAAATTAGAAACTGAAAAATCAGGATGTCACAAGAAAAGTCTCTTAATCCTCCTTGCGGTCGATAAGGCTGACATCCTGCAATCGGTACGAGAATTGACCCAATATTCACCATCCCTATAGTCGGCACCACATCACTACCCCTCAATGGTTAACATCAGGAAGCGCTGGTTGTGAGACACCCGTTTGGGCCTTATTTCCTTGATTTGACGTATCCCCAATCGCCCTTGCAGGATTGCTACCGTTTGAGATTTCTAGCATTGACCAAGATCAAGGCAATATTCCAGGAACCCCAACTCATTCACCTTGATTGATCTGACTCTGGTCATTCAAAGTGTCATCCATTTGCATATCCTAACTAGCGGCACGGGATTCAAACCGCTAACAAGTTGGGCCGAAACATGCATAGATTCAAGAGTTGCGCCCGTATGACCGATATGACTCACATTTGCCTGATTCGATAACTCATTCTTGAAGTCAAATCAGTAACCAAATCGGTTAACAAAGGAGTCAAAATAGTCGACAAATGATTAGCCATATGATTGGCCAAATCATTTTGCTGCTCTTCAAATATCCTTCTCATGGTGGCCATCGCCGTTTGGTTTGAGGCCAACTCTCTTCTCCAATTCTTGGACAATTCTCACAGAATGTCTTCAGCATTAATATTCAATTGATACAATCAACAGGGTCTAGATTCTGAGTAGAGATCTCGGAAAATATGGTCCTTTCTCCTAGGCGTTGTGTGGACAAGTTATCCTCGCCAGCAAATGAGCGACTCTCCTGGTTCCTTGTTTTTGCCATCAACACCTTCTAAGAACGGAATACAATGGTCCCACTAGGTGTGCCAAAAAGATGTTCTCCGAGGAAAGTTCCCATGACAAAAATCTTTCACCAAAGATGGTAGAGCTTCGGTTTTATTGTTTATAACGGGTCCTATGTCACTCCAAAAAGGAAGCAATAAATCTAAATTATGGCAAAAGTAAATACAAGGAAAACAGGAGAAATGTAAAGTGCGTTTGAATGTAAAATGCAGTCAAATGAAAAATAACACTT
Organism: Eucalyptus brandiana; assembly: GCA_014182725.1. Lineage (NCBI taxonomy): Eukaryota > Viridiplantae > Streptophyta > Magnoliopsida > Myrtales > Myrtaceae > Eucalyptus > Eucalyptus brandiana. The sequence goes on along the minus strand of CM024675.1, from coordinate 48,222,024 downwards.
TGAAAGCAAACCGATCGGTTATTGATTTTGGGAAAAGATCCCTACAAGCATGCCTCTTCAGCTATTTATAGTAGTGTTTCGTAGGTAACTGCCCCTTAGCGGTTACCATTTCAATTTCTACAACGTTCTGGAAGCTTGGGTTTTTAATCGGTAACTGCTCTGCCTTGCCGATATTTCCGCTGATACCGACTCCAGTAACTGCTCCCATTCTTATCTCTTCAATTTCGGTATGACCCTTACAGCATTACTCGGAACCACAGCTTGTCGACTATGGGCATTCCGGCCCACTTTCTTTCAAGTTCTGTGTTTTAGGCCTACTTTATTTTCCTTGGCTTCCGAAGCCCAATAAGCTAGTTTGGGTGCCAACAACATAATATCTTTTTTTTTTTTTTTTTTTGGTCCAACAGAATATCCCCGTTCAATAGCATTGTTTTGTTCGGGGTCTCTTGATCTTCTATATAACTCTTCTTCGACAGTGTAAATACTAACACTTTATCGTGGTAATTAGAGAGAAGGTTCGTCGCACAACAATAATGAACCAAATTTAAGCTAAGTGTTGGATTTCCAAGGTTAAGAGCTTTATCGTGGTAATTAAAATATCGATTGCAAAGTCGGTGTTTAGCGAAATTCTTTCGTCTGTCTCCATTTAACAACGTCTTTGATTCTCTTTCCTCAGCCTAAGCTCTCTCTCTCTCTCTCTCTCTCTCTCTCTCTCTCTCTCTCTCTCTCTTATATGAACTTTTTTTCTTTTTTAAATCAATTAAATGGATGAGCGTTTCCCATTTGAGTTGTGCCAATTATTTGTCTGGTTAGCTATAGCCTTGATGGGTCAAGAGAGAGATGATGGCTTTGGAGGGTTTATGATGCTGGCTATGTTGAAATCTAAGTGCACATGGTCCCAAGTTGTCCTATGAACTTTCCTCCTAAATCCCACCTACTCTTAAAACCATAATCCACTAAGTGAGATTCCTTAATGAATAAAGAAAAATTAACATAACGAAACAAATAATTCTAAAGCAAATTACATACAAAACATAGGTGATCACAAACAGAAAAATATTATCATTAGAAATAATATGTTGTTTATTTCATTAGAAAGATTTAATAAATTTAAAAAATTTAAGGAACACTTCAAATGTTGACTTTGAGACTAATAACTAAATCATTGTACATCCAAATGGCTTCTCATTTTTCTCGCTCAAATCAAGTTGCTCTACAAGGACTCTCTAGTGATTAAATCAAGGTTGGTGATATCGGTTATGCATATTAACAAATGATTATATAATGGTATCGTCTCTCTTGGAAAAGAGACGGTGCCTTCCCTAGCTTTAATTTTCCCAAGGGAACCGGATAAATTGTTCATTCAGTTTCTTTGGGAAATTTGGAATGAAATCTCAGTTATTGGAATTTCCTTAAATCCTAATAAGTAAAATTTCTTAAATGTGAGTATAATAAAACAAAATAAGTGATAAACTTGAAGAAAACCCATAAAACATCCAAGATAATACAAAAATTATTATTTTTATGGCCACCAATTGAGCTGCCATAACCACGAGTTTATATCGACAGCCATGACCTCAAGTTTCGCAACTCGAAACTCCAATAGTTGTGGCCGCCACGACCATGATTACTGCAAGCTTAAAGCTTGAGCTCACAACTATTGCAGCCGCGATGGTCCTCAATCTCTCTCTCAATCGTTTTTATATTATTTGATGTGGTGCCTTTTTGGATCATATCAATTTTCAGCGAATCATACTATGGCATGTGTATTTTAGCATGACACGTGTATTCACTAGCATTTTATCATTAAAAGCATGGCCGTTTCCCTCTGTTATAAAGCAAAAATGGAGATAACAGTTAGATGTAAATAACGCTAAGTGAGAAGCATCGCCTAAAACAAGTGTGGATACTTTCTACGCTTGAATGGAGTTTCTCTAACAACTTATAGCTTGATTCTTGCTGATTTATGATGTTAGTAAGATTTTCCACGTATCTCATGCTTTGGAATATTGAAGTTACATAATATGATTTGGGAATATCATAGTTATATAAGTGTATAGGAAAGGTTGTGATTAATATCTGTTAGGATAATTTATGCTTTGTTGAAAGGTAAATAAGATATAACTATATAGTACGAGGAACTATTCTTTCCTCACATAAGAATGTGGAGTAAATAAGAGAGATCGATAGTCGTTCGTCGTGGTGACTTTCTTCATATAAGAACGAGGAACTATTTTTACCTCATGTATGTGGCGGCTTTCTTCGTGATTTAACATCTAGAGTGTAAAAATCTTGGGGTAAGTTATTGTGTATTTCTATATAACATTTGAGTGAAATTCACAAAGAATTGTAAAGGCTAAATTCTGCATAAGTTATTGGGTGTAATTGAATGTTATAATATATTAAAAGTATTTGAATGACACAAGTGTAATTTTTAATATCTATTGTATTAGTTGAACTATAGTGAAATTTTGTGCTCCATGGAGTAGGTCACACCAATGAACCATGTAAAACCAATGTATTATTTACTACTTTATTCCGTTTATCATTGTTTTCAATCGCTTGTTTCCAAACAAAGTTTTTAACTTTTAACGTATTATATTCAGGAGCTAAGTTTCAATTTTCCCAATGCCTCGTCTAAAAAGTGGTTTTGTTTTCATGCTCATATATTATTTACATTACTCAAGTGTTCTGTAACTCCACAACTATATGTACATGGGAAGCTTCGCTTGCATGCTAAACTTATCTTAATTATGTGTTTCCTACCATCTAATAGCTCAAGTAATTTTTTTTAACGGCCTATGCGCTCGTCAAACTGATATTCTCCCTTATAAACAAGGAATGACAAACTTAGTAAGGAAAGACGGTATCTTGCATGAGAATCTTTAGTACTGTTAGGGTACTTTTAAAATTTTATCTATTATATTTCCTGGCCATCAACAGAAATAATCCAAATTTTGAACAAGAGCGTGGTGCATGGGTTGACTGTAAAAACCTGATAACCTCTTGAGGCCATCCTGATTTTTCTAATAAACCTCTTAGGACGGCGTAAATATTGCATCTGTTTTTTTCTTTTTCTTTTTTCTTTTTTTTTCCTTTTTTTCTTTTTCTTTTTTTCCTTTTTTTTCTTTTGTCTCCATGTGCTTACCTTCCTAGGAACACAAGGGTAACAACTCTCTCTCTCTCTCTCTCTCTCTCTCTCTCTCTCTCTCTCTCTCTCTCTCTCTCTCTCTCTCTCTCTCTCTCTCTCTCTCTCTCTCTCTCTCTCTCTCTCTCTCTCTCTCTCTCTCTCTCTCTCTCTCTCTCTCTCTCTCTCTCTCTCTCTCTCTCTCTCTCTCTCTCTCTCTCTGATTTTGTGAGTTTGTACATAAGGTAGTGTAAATGCAAACACCATCTTGTCCTTCCACACTACATATGTCACACCCCAAAACCATCATGAATGGGGATGACACGGCCGTCCTTCCACTCAAAGGACGCAACCTCAAAGCTCCCAAAATCCAACTCCTAAAAGTCCCCACATCCATATCGCTCTCATACCTACTCATCATTAGTCAAGGAACCTGAAAAAGATTGGAAAATAGAGGGGTGAGCAACCACAGTTCAGTGAATAATGCATTTCTTCTAAGCAGATCAACCACTATGCATATTTAAAAAACCAAACTACAACTCTTTTAACTCAAATCCAGAATATAACAAACATATAGTAAAATAATAAGTACGTACGCTAATATTTACAGCAGAAATAATCATTTAACAATAATATCAAAATAAACATCAATGATCTAATCTATTTATCCATCTCATTAATTCATACGCCAATAGTCCATTCCATTGGTTAATCTCATGCCACATATCCATGGTCTAATGAAATTACATGTCAATGGTGTGGCACCCCTCGACGGCCCCCGAACCGTTAGGGTCACCACAGTTCGATTACCATTCCCTTGCTTGACCTGAAGGTCTATCAATCTTGGGGGTTTATATCTTTTAGGTTGATCCCTATGCAATTTATATGGCGGAAGCATATCCAACAACTTCCTTCCCTATATTCAGAAAATGATGCACACCAACTAAACATTTTATAAGTTAAAGCCGAACACCTTTATTTACATAAAAAGCAGATGGACATCTTTAGTCAATACATCAAAATGCCAAGGTCTTCTATACTCGGCTATACTTCAAAAGATGACCGACATCTTTTCCAACAGTCGTATACTTAAAGTCCATCGTTCAGTGTTGGCATCCAAAAGTTCCTTCCTTTGTTATCCTCCTCCTCGCAGTCATATCCAACCACTCGATCCATTTACTAGTGGCAGTGGCAACAGAGGTATCTTGTCTAGTCTGAAATGTTAGTCCCCAAACAGGGTGAGTACAACCACTCAGCAGTAAACATTCATCAAACTATACAATACAATAAACAAGACAACCACAATTTCATGTAAAATGCACATATTATCCATGCAATCATGCTTATATCTCTATGAGATGCATTCATTAAGGCAATTCATGTTCTATGCCATATGCACATACATGCGCATGATCCATATCACCCATACAATCATATATATATATATTCTCATGAGATCCATTCAATGCCTTCATAATCGCATTCTCAATGCCATATAGTATCAACTCAATTTCATAGGCAATTATATCCCATGCCATATGCACACACACACGTGCATGATTCAATTCCCATTTTGATATTCGAAAGGATCTCATCTTTCTCCTAGGGACCAGTGTTTGCATCCCTTATATATCGCTCGCACCCAACCTGGCATCACGAGAAACCTCCGGCACACACCTCTGGGCATCTCGCATCCCACCTGGCATCACGAGGAATCGCCGGGGCTCACCATGAAAATGGTTACCCCTGACTTCCGAAATTACGTACCGACATACCACCAGGCATCCCCTGGAATTATGTACCGATATACCACCGGGTATCCCGAAACTTCCGAGGACATCTGGCACACACCTCCGGGCATCCGGCACACACACTCCGAGCATCCTTACACTCCCGGGGCATCGTCGGCTCACACCTCTGACGGTATTATCATCATCACAATGCATATTCACATATATATCTCATTTTCAAATTAACATTTGATGCAATAATGTCAGAGGTTTAAACCAACCTTTTTGATGTCATGTGATATGCCAAATGTCACCATATATGCAGTACAAATAACAACCCAAGATATCATATCTCATAGAGCAATTCATTTGTTTTTGAAAATAGAACAATTTTCGGATAAAACAGAACGCACTTCTTTAATAAAAATTCTTGAAAAATTAGTAAAAAATCTCAATAAATTCTGAAGATTTAACATGTTATATACAAGATCTAGAGAAAAAGGTTTCATAAAGAACACCATGTCAAAAGAGCTTCGTACGGGTCACTACAGTCCATGCATCACAACAAAAGAGTTTCCAACGCCACTTTTGCACAGTTTCGGAAATAATTTCGATTAAGTCCTTAAATGAACTCTGAAAATTCTGAGACTTTAATATGTTATATTTGAGACCTAGAAGAAATCAAAGTATAATTCATTTTGGATTAAAATATATGATTATTGCAACTCACCCTAACCCATGGCTCAATTTCCAGATTTAATCCCTTTCAAAGAAAAATCATTCCCCGATCAATACCGGTCCGTTCATTCTCAAATTTCAGTATGTTTCTCCTTAAGATGTTTTCTACAACTATTATCAAGGACACGAGATCAAATTCGGACTGGATAATTTCACAAAATTCACAGAACCGCAAGGGATCAACATATCAATTTTCCAGATCTAATATCTTTGAAGAAAAATGATTTCACCATCCAATACTTGTCCGTTTTATCTCAAATTTTAGTATGTTAATAGTCAAGAAGTTCTCTACAACTTTCATCAAGAAGTCAAAGTGAGATTCCCACTAGAAAATTGCATGCAACTCACGAAATCACCACAGGTTGGACTGTTTTTCCAGAAAACAGATTACTAGACTAAGGCACTACTCCCATAACTTCGAAAGTTCTCATCTCCACCATCTCCGAAATTCACCATACATCACACACAATCACAACAAGAAAAGTGTAGATCAATGGACTCTACTTGCCTTAAATCCAATGAAAATCACAGCAAGCACAACGGCGAGGCTAGGTGGCGAGCTTGTTCGACGGTGGCGGCTAGGCGGATGCACAGCAGCTGGTCTTCTTTCTCCTCTCTTGACTTCACTCTCTCTCCCTCTCTCTCTCTTGGTTCCTTGCTCAATCCGCCCCCTCCCCTTTTCCTTTTTGGTAGTTTAATTACTTGCCTTTGATTAATTTTGCATCGAGGGACACTTGTCTTCAAGAAGGAGACAAGTGTCTTCTTGTTGAAGACACATGGAGGAGGCCCATCCGGTTCCCCCCCCCCTCCTTCCGTCGACGGCCCTTGGGGCTTCTTGGGCTGGGCCTCTTGGCCCACTTTGGGCCCAACACTTTTGGGCCTAAAGTCCAATTTTTTAAATAACCCAAAAATAATACTAAATAAGCCCATATTTGCTCTTGACAATTTACTTTAATCCCTACTTAATTTCATAATCTCAAATACTCACATAGCCATATAAAATTGCAACATTAATCAATGAAAATCCAACTTATAGAGTACACGGCCAAGGACAGAAAATTCCTTGTCAAATTATCCTTTAATACAATCCTTTATCACACTTGGATATAGAATATATTTCCAACCAAATAATTGTCCATTTAAATGCTTGGCCTTAATCTATTGTAATTCATTGGTCTAATGACTATAGTAAAATCCGACGGCGCTTCCATCACCTATTCATGGTTCATGGTATATTCAGGAGTTGCTATGAAATTTTAGGATGCCACAATTCTCCCCTCCTTAGAGAATTTCGTCCTCAAAATTAGACATCACCAATGTCTCTTTAAACAAGTGAGGGTACATTTCCCTCATTTCATTTTCACTTTCCCATGTGGCTTCCTCCACATCATGATGTCTTCATAATATCTTAACCAATGGTATCTTCTTGGTCCTAAGAATTTGCTCCTTTCAATCCAACACTTGCACAGGCTCCTCAATGTACCTTACTTTCTTATCTACTTTGATGGCTTCATGATCGAGTATGTGTCTTGGATCAGGCTGGTACTTCCTCTAAAGACAAGGATGCAAGCTCTTAGCACGTCCTCTAATGCTTGGATCACTCTTTTCGTTTGTCCGTCCATTTGTGGATGAAAAGCGATACTATACTAGAGCTTTAGTCCCTAAGGTGGTTTGAAGACTTCGCCAAAGGTTTGAAGTAAATCTTGAGTCTTGATCGGACGTGATAGTTACAGGAACACCATGTAAGCGTACCACTTGGCTTACACATATATCAACAAATTTACCCTTCGGATAGTCCACATGAACTACTAGAAAATGGGCAGACTTAGTCAAGCGATCTACTATCACCTGGATAGAGTCGTGGCCACTTGATGTTCTTGGTAATCCTTGAACAAAATCCATCGTCACATGTTCCCATTTCCATTCTGGAATATCTAATGGTTTCAATCGAACACACTATTTAGCCAAATTATTTCTATACCTTTGTCACCATCAATTCAAGCCTGGAACCATCAAAACCGATACCACCAATAACTCATATGGTACAGTCCAACAGAGACATTCGCTACACCTTCACTGCAACATGAATTCAAGCCTAAAATATAGCACCATTCATTCGGTTCAAATATCGATAGTCCACCAAGACTTATTCAATTTAAAGATCGACAATCCACCAAGATAAGAACTCGCCTAGTTTCCATAAAATATATCTCATGTCTCACCCTAAAGGATCATCACTTGGACTAATCACTCATCAAAACCACAACTTGAACTTTCATCATATCCTATTCATTAAATCCATGAATGCAGCTAAGGCATTCATCAATCCAAATAGCATAACTAGGAACTCATAATGTCCATAGCAAGTCCTAAATACGGTCTTAGGGATGTCTTCTTTCTTAATCCTCAGTTGATGGTATCCTGACCTCAAGTCAATTTTTAGAAAAGACCGAACTTTCCTTGCAGTTGGTCGAATATGTCATCAATTCTAGGTAATGGGCATTTACTCTTAACAATCACATGATTCAATTGCCTATGATCAATGCACAAACGCATCGATCCGTCCTTCTTTTTCACAAACGAGAGTTCTACAAGCTTAACCATGCTTCTGCTGTGCCACTCTGATAGAATTATCCCAGAAACATTGCCTTCCCATTCCAATTCATAGTTCGGTTCATTCCTACCCCCTTTTGCCATCCTTGAAGCCTGCCAGGAGCCACTCCTTGCTCAGGTCCTTTGACCTCGGCGTCCACCCCCCGCCTTCATCGAACCGAGTCGTTACAGGTCCACCAGCTTTCGCCTGGTTCGAACCCAAACTACACATCCACTAGAGGGTCTCGTTTCAATAGGGACTAACTTACAGAGATATTATCCACTAAGCCTATCCCATACTAAGTCTCACGGTTTTAATCTTAGCGCATGGGTAAGTACTATCTCAAGCGATCATCCATCCTAGTCCGTTGCTTATGGAGTTAGTTCATTCCTACAATGACGTCAAAGTCATACATAACTATCACTATCGAGTCCATTTCCAGATCTCATTCCTTTAGGATTATCTCACTCATCTCACATGCTAACATAGATAACAACATGTCCTTCAGTGATGTAGAAAGACGAAGAGGCATATATAAAGATTTGTTACTATTTCTCACAATCATCTATATTTTTCAGACACAAATGAATACATGTCACTCATGCATATGCCTTCTTATCCATCTATTGAAATCGTACTTGAGATAACATTTTTGGAAGCTTCCAATTCCTCTTGAGTGACTGCATACATCCGTCCTTGTGCTGGTGGCCTCTGTGGATTCCTTGGTGGATTTGGTCCAGCAGTATGTTGTTGCACTTGTCGCACTGAGCTAACATTCGGCTGCGACCCATCGTGTGGACAATTTCTCTTAAAGTGCCCGATTTGCCCACATCCATTACATCTCAGTTGGCTATTACAAGGTCCTAGCCCATGTTATATACCGCACCTCTGGCAAAAATTACCCTGGTAGGGTGCTCTTCCTAGAACCTAGCCACCTTGACTTTTTCAGAATTCCCAAAATTATTCCTTTTCTTAGATTCCCAGGGTTGACCTTGATTAGGATAAGGCCTCTTACCCCTTCGAACATCATTAAAGGTCATCTGCCTCTTAGATTTTGATTGCTCTCTCACTAACTCTTGCTCCACCAACTGTGCCCTCTCATAAATTTCATTATAATCCCTTATATTCAAAGGCACTAGTTGTTTCATAATGTCGGTCCTTAGCGCCTTTAGGAATCTCTTAGCCTTTTCTTCTCAATCCTCAACCAACCTAGGAGCATACCTAGACAATTCAGAAAATTTTACTTCATACTGGTCCACTGTCAGCTCCCTTTGTTTTAACTGAACAAATTCAGTGATCTTCCTATCCTTGGCACAATCAGAGAAATACTTCCTATTGAAAACCCTAACAAACTCATCCCAGTTTATGTCAGTACTTGGTGGAAAGATTGTATCCTTAGAAGCCCTCCACCAAAAGTTTGCATTTCCCTCCAGTTAGTACTTTGCCAAGGTTATCTTTTCAGCATCGCTATAGTTCAACAACCGGAAAATCCATTCCATTCCATCAATCCAATGCTCCGCCTCCTCAGGACTTCCCATTCCACTAAACTTAAGTGGTTTCAACTTCAAGAATTGTTCCACCAGTCCTTAAGGGCGACGTTCTACTCCGGGTTGTTACTGAGCTTGTCTTTTCATCAAATTTCCTATATTGGCCAATGCCTGCAAGATATCTTTTATTCGGGGTTCAGCCCTTGCAACAGAGGCTTCAGCCCTCAATGGATTAGTACTTCCAGCTCGTACCATGATTTTCCTACAATTTCCAAGCATTTGCCTCAGGAATAATCTGTGACTCAATGTCTCCATTTAAAAGCAACTACAACTATATAAGTAACATAAACATGTTACTGGCACCTAAAAGCAACTAATAAAAATTACTAGCGATCTACGAGTGGATACCCATCACTCGTTGTTCAAAGTTAGCCAACTATTCTAGTTAGTATTCTTATGGTGTGCATTGTCATCATATTCGTAAATTTCCAAATGAGGCTCCTTATTACTCAACATATAACCATTGCTTTGATACCATTAAGATGTGGCACCCCTTGACGGCCCCCAAACCGTTAGGGTCGCCACAGTTCGATTACCATTCTCTTACTTGACCTGAAGGTTTATCAATCCTAGGGGTTTATATCTTTTAGGTCAGTCCCTACGCAATTTATATGGCGGAAGCGTATCCAACAACTCCCTTCCCTATATTTAAAAAACGATACACATCAACTAAACATTTTATAAGTTAAAGTTGAACACCTTTATTTACATAAAGCAGATGGACACCTTTAGTCAATACATCAAAATGCCAAGGTCTTCTATACTCGCTATACTTCAAAAGATGACCGACATCTTTTCCAACAGTCATATACTTAAAGTCCATCGGTCAGTGTCGGCATCCAAAAGTTCCTTCCTTTGTTATCCTCCTCCTCACGGTCATATCCAACCACTCAATCCATCTACCGGTGGCAGTAGCAGCAGAGGTATCTTGTCTAGTCTGAAATGTTAGTCCCCAAACGGGGCGAGTACAACCACTCAGCAGTAAATATCCATCAAACTACACAATGCAACAAGCAAAACAACCACAATTTCATGTGAAATGCACATATCATCCATGCAATCATGCTTATATCTCCATGAGATGCATTTATTAAGGCAATTCATGTTCCATGCCATATGCACATACATGCACATGATCCATATCACCCATACAATCATATATATATATTCTCATGAGGTCCATTCAATGCCTTCATGATCACATTCCCAATGCCATATAGTATCAACTCAATTTCATAGGCAATTATATCACATGCCATATGCACACACACAAGTGCATGATTCAATTCCCATTTTGATATTCGAAAGGATCTCATCTTTCTCCCAGGGACCAGTGTTTGCATCCCTCATATATTGCTCGCACACAACCTGGCATCGCGAGGAACCTCCGGCACACACCTCCAGGCATCTCGCATCACACCTAGCATCACGAGGAATCACCGGGGCTCGCCATGAAAATGGTTACCCCTGCCTTCCGGAATTACATACCGATATACCACCAGGCATCCCCTGGAATTACGTACCGATATACCACCGGGCATCTCGAAACTCCCGAGAACATCTGGCACTCACCTTCGGGCATCCGGCACACACACTCCGTGCATCCCAACACTCCTGGGGCATCGTTGGCTCACACCTCCGATGGTATTATCATCATCACAATGCATATTCACATATATATCTCATTTTCAAATTAAAATTTAATGCAATAATGTCAGAGGTTTAAACCAACCTTTTTGATGTCATGTGATATGCCAAATGTCACCATATATATAGTACAAATAACAACCCAAGATATCATATCTCATAGAGCAATTCATTTGTTTTTGAAAATAGAATAATTTTCGGATAAAACAGAATGCACTTCTTTAATAAAAATTTTGGAAAAATTAGTAAATAATCTCAATAAATTCTGAATATTTAACATATTATATACATGATCTAGAGAAAAAGGTTTCATGAAGAACACCATGTCAAAAGAGCTTCATACGAGTCACTACAATCCATGCATCACAATAAAAGAGTTTCCAACGCCACTTTTGCACAGTTTCAGAAATAATTTCGATTAAGTTCTTAAATGAACTTCGAAAATTCTAAGATTTTAATATTTATAGTTGAGACCAAGAGGTAAAAGTGCCATGAATAAATCTAAGTTTAATTCATTCTGGATTAAAAGATATGATTATTGCAACTCACCCTAACCCGCGACTTAATCTCCAAATTTAATCCCTTTCAAAGAAAAATCATTTGCCCGATCAATACTGGTCCGTTCATTCTCAAATTTCAGTATGTTGCTCCCCAAGATGTTGTCTACAACTCTTATCAAGGAAATGAGATCAAATTCAGACTGGATAATTTCACAAAATTCACAGAACCGCAAGGGATCAACATATCAGTTTTCCAGATCTAGTATCTTTGAAGAAAAATGGTTTCACCATCCAATACTTGTCCGTTTCATATTAAATTTTAGTATATTAATCTTCAAGAAGTCCTCTACAACTTTCATCAAGAAGTCAAAGTGAGATTCCCACTAGAAAATTGCATGCAGCTCACGAAATCACCACAGGTCGGATTGTTTTTCCAGAAAACAGATTACTAGACTAAGGCACTACTCCCATAACTTCGAAAATTCTCACCTCCACCACCTCCGAAATTCACCATACATCACACACAATCACAGCTAGCAAAGTGTAGGTCAATGGACTCTACTTGCCTTAAATCCAATGAAAATCACAGCAAGCACAACGGCGAGGCTAGGCAGCAAGCTCGTTCGACAGCGGCGGCTAGGCAGATGCACGGCAGCTGATCTTCTTCCTCCTCTCTCGACTTTACTCTCTCTCCCTCTCTCTCTCTCGGTTCCTTGCTCAATCCGCCCCCTCCCCTTTTCCTTTTTGGTAGTTTAATTACTTGCCTTTGATTAATTTTGCATGAAGGGAAGGAGACAAGTGTCTTCTTGTTGAAGACACATGGAGGAGGCCCATCCGGTTCCCCCTCCCCTTCGGTTGATGGCCCTTAGGGCTTCTTGGGCCAGGCCTCTTGGCCCACTTTGGGCCTAAAGTCCAATTTTTTAAATGGCCCAAAAAATAATACTAAATAATTCCATATTTGCTCTTAACAATTTACTTTAATCCCCACTTAATTTCATAATCTCAAATACTCACATGGCCATATAAAATTGCAATATTAATCAATGAAAATCCAACTTATAGAGTACACGGCCAAGGACAAAAAATTCCTTGTCAAATTATCCTTTAGTACAATCCTTGATCACACTTAGATATAGAATATATTTCCAACCAAATAATCGTCCATTAAAATGCTTGGCCTTAATCTATTGTAATTCATTGATCTAATGGCTATAGTAAAATCCGATGGCGCTTCCATCACCTATTCATGATTCATGGTATATTCAAGAGTTGCTATGAAATTTTAGGTTGCCACAAATGATCCATTCCAACAACTAATCTTAAATCACACGTCAATGGTCCATTCCATTGACCAAACTCATATCACATGTCAATAGTTCACTCCATTGACCAATTCATTGCTCAATATCAAATCATGGTCATGATACAACACCTAGTGACGAGGTGACCAAGATTCCCCCCTTGGCAAAGTCTACACCTATTATTAGCTGGTGGCTCAGCCTACAAGGATATCCTAAAATAGTATGCGCATACCCATAAGTGTCACACCCCGATCCTCGGGCACACACACATCCTTCTCACTTGGTCGATTTTATAATACGATATCACAGGACTATATATCGCCGACCCTTTCATTTATTAAACACATGCGGAAGCAGTTATAATCCCCAGACAATAAATACGATGGAATAGAAAAGCAATGCCATATTTTTCATATTGAAACTTATAACCAAACTTTTATAAAGAACTCAAACCAAAGTATTTCATAACTATTCACATCAAAATGGAATTCTTAAAAGAAGATGGAATCTCAGTACAACCAGGTCATACTTAAGATCCCTCTTGGTATTATCTTCTTCTTCCAAAAATCCTTCTCCTCAGGTTTCACCTCAGAGTTCTTCTTCTCAAATTCCTCCTCTTCAGCTCCTCATCGGGGTCCTGAAATGTTTTCCCCAAACCGAGATGAGACTACGTCTCAGCGAGTTCTACCCCACTAAGGCCTGATTAGAAAACCATTATACTATAGGCTGCCTAAACACGCACAGGGTAGAGAACTTACCTTGGCCTCAAATCCCACCTGTAGGTCAGTACAATTCACAATAGGCACCCATTTACTCCCAACAAATCGAACCAGTCAATTACATGTCACACAAATCATTCTCCACTGAGGAGTATCTAAAAGCTAGGTCAAGTGCATTCTCTAGGACGACATTCCAAGTCTCCGAGCCGCATGCCTCGAACCTTGGGCTCACATGCATTCTCTAAGGCGACCTCTTCGCCAAGGTGGTACATCAAGTCACCGAGCCACGTGCCCTTTTAGATGCTATTTCTGAATACTGGACCCACGTGCATTCTCTAAGGCACTAATTCGCCAAGGTGACACATCAGATCACCGAGCCACTTGTCCTTTTTATGATACCTAGGCCCACATGCCTTCTCTTAGGTGCTAACTCACCAAAGTGATGCATCAATTCACAGAGCCATGTGCCCTTTTAGATGCCAAACTCTGTCACCGAGCCACGTGCATTCTCCAGGATGACATACCGAGTCTCCGAGCCACGTGCATTCTCTTAGGCGACCTCTTCACCAAGATGACATATTCGACCACTGAATTCACGTGCATTCTCCAGGTGATATTCCAATTCACCAAGCCCACGTGTTTTCTTTCAAGTGATAACCAATACCCGACGATCTCTCAATCAAATAATTAACAATCAAGTCAATATGAATAACTCCTAAAAATGCATAATTAAATCAATTCCATACAAATTACAACTCAATTAAATAAATGAACTGCACCACGACGATTAGCACGAGATTTCGGTTATCGGCCATCTCAATCTTAATTTCCGAAAAATAATTAATTAATTAATTAATTTCGAAATTTAATTAATAAATATTAAAAATTCAATTTAGCTCAAAATAAAACCCAGTTAAATAAACGGACTTCACCACGGTCACCAGCATAAAATTCTGGTCCCGGGCCATCCCAGTTGAATTTTTAAAAATAAATAATTATTTAATTTAATTCCGAAAATTAATATTTAAATACCAAAAATTCCACTTAGGCCCGAAAAGCCTAATTGGAGCCCACTAAGAGTCGGGAAAAATCCCGAGATACTTTCAATAAATAGTAGACCACGTCTACTTGCTAAATGCGCACTCAATTTGTCTAATTCGCATCACAATTGACTAATAAACACTCATCCATACTAATCTAACCACATAAACCTAATTAATTAAAACTAAATCACCCTTAAGCATAATTAGCCAACTAATCAGGGATTAGTGAGATTACTCACCGAAATCGCACGCAAATCGAATCAATCCGACGGGGGCAACGCGAGGAACAACAAACTCCAAAGCGGGCCTCGGGTTCGGGGCCCGGAAACGGCCCAAAACGGCTCATGAACGGGCTGGATACCCACTCCGTGGGTTGCGGTTTTGGCCTGACCAAGGCTGGTCTGACGGCTAGGGCGGTGAGGGGAGGCCGGCGGAGGGTGAGGGGGACGCCGGGGAGGCTGCGGTGGCCGGAGATGGTCGGGCAACCGCCGGTGGTGGCCGAACAGGGGCTAGGCAGAGGCGACTGGAGCTGGACAACGCTAGACTAGCGTGCGGAGAGGGACAAACGGCAGCTCGGTGGGGCGGCACACGCATGAACGGCGAAACAGCAGCGGGTGGAGGAGCAGATGGCGATTCGGTGAGCTATTCTCCAGGCGACATCCGCAACTGCTTCCGCTTTTGTCCGCTGGTTCACTGGTTTTTCACGAACAAGAGAGGAAGAAGAAGGAGGGCGGCGATGGCTGAGGGGCAAAGGCGAGCAGTGGGTGGTGGACACACGGGCGCGAGCGGCGGGACGAGCAGCGACGGCTGCTTCGGCGAGCTACTGCTTGCTTCTGTTTTCTTTCGCACGATGAGGGGAGAGAGAGAGAGAGAGAGAGAGAGAGAGAGAGAGAGAGAGAGAGAGAGAGAGAGAGAGAGAGAGAGAGAGAGAGAGAGAGAGAGAGAGAAGAAGAAGAAGAAGAAGAAGAAGAAGAAGATAAGAGAGAGAGCTTTGACTAGTCAAAAGTAGAGAGAGAGAAGCCAATTTGAATTTGGCAAGGGGGTGATCAGTGGGGGGGGTCTCACACGAGGGGAAAGAAGAGAGAGAGAAAAAGAGAGAAAAAGAGAGAAAAGAAAAAGGGAAAGAAAATAACACTTTAATAAGAAAACACAATTTTCTTATTACTTATATTATTTTCTTTTTCTTATTCCCTTTTATTTTCTTCCGGTCTTTGATTTTTCCTCCGATAATTTTTTTCTTGAAATTTCGGACTCGTCAATAAATTGATAGACGATGAGACGAGGTCTTAAAAATGAATTGTGACACGCTCAAATATTCGATTCCCGAAACCAAATCAAATTCCATGGTTAGAATCGATCAGACGCGATTTTAGCCCAATCTAATTAATTAGGTAGCTTTTAGGGATTTCACCGCGGATGCATCCCTTAACGGCTTCACCCAATAGGTTAGTTAACTCGTGATTGATCAGCTCAGAGAAAAAGGGTCATAGGTACATCGACGAAATGCCCATTTCACTTTATCGAAATGGGGTCGAATTTCAGAATGTCACAACAAGCCCCTCGCTGGGCTCACGGCGATATTGAGCATTCACATCAATCCAAAACAACATCATCCATAATTCTCAAACCAAATTCATAAAACATTTCATATATTACCAAAAGATTTCACAACTCAACTTATCCGCTAGAAATACTTTTCTTAAAACATTCTCAAATAATTTCATGACCCATCTCATAAATCAATTTCAAATTAAATACATTTCAAAAAGCTTATTACAAATCAATAACTATATAACCTTCCATAAATCATCTCAAAGTCGAGTTTTTCGTGAAATGGTTTCACAAACCCAAAACATGTAATATTTCTCAACTTTGTTCATCAAACAGAATATATATTCATAAAAAGTTCTCACACTATTTTCAAATATCAAAATTTAGTAAATGCCCGATCCAACTTTTATGCAATAAACATACCTATTCATAACTCATAAAATATCAAATCTTTATCATTTTGAAGACATGAGCTTATAAATTCTTAGAAGAGATAGCACCACTCTCCTAGGAAAGTCGAAAATCAACATATGTGGTTACTTGAGCCAAACGCACTCGTATTCCTATTAATAAATCAAAAACGATATTAAAACCAGGTAATATGCTACTCTCCAACTAACAACTCGACTAAATTATGCTTATTCATCGATAAAACGACACCTACGCGCTAATAAATAGCTCAACCAAAACAATTACTCAAAGCCGTCCATAGTGAAGCTTGAACACGAAACTTCATCATGCCATAATTTTCTCTGCCAAACTCCGTTTCAAGCATACTTATAGTCGATAGAAAGCCCATCCATTATACTACAAGAACCCCAATTTAGCCAACCCAAAATCAAGCCAAAAATCAACAAAATATAGCCCTGAAGTTCTGACTTCAAAATTTTGTTTCGAGTAAACTGTAAACTCAAATCACGATCCGTAAAATCCCACAGCCCCACAACATCCCAAGCTATCATTTCTACAAAAATACACATCTCAACAACTCAAAAATCATACTTCGCCACTAGATGTTTCCAAAATTCCGAATATCAAGCCCTAAGTCCGAAATTACTCCGATTGAACAAATGGGTGGCATGAGCGCTTACTAGGCGATGCGTTACATAGTTGAGGTGGCTTGGCAAGGTTCCCATGATGAAAATATATGAATTATTGTGGCCCACATGATATGATATATTCTATGGTTTAATAAAGTTGAAATGCTATTAAATAAATAATGTACGAGAAGTTGCAACTCTAATAAAGCGAAGAGGTATGACTTTTATGGAAATGAAAAAGGTGCTTTGATGGAAGGCACCTATTGAAAGAACGTATAAATAGAGTTTGGTCCTCTCTCCACCCATATGAACAACAATAACTAAAAAGAACTCTGTATTCTCTCCTCAATCGATAGAATACATTAAAGAATAGTGGGTTAAGGGAGAGAAATCGGATTTCTTCATTTGTTTCGAGTTCTTCGATTTTCCACAACGATTATCATCAAGGGTAACGCTATGGATAAAGGTATGTCTTCATCTATTTGTGAAAATCATGAAGATCAAAGATCACTATTTTTCTGTTGAATTTTCGCATTAAAGAATTATATGAATTGTCTAACATTTGGTATCAAAGTAAAGTTTATGATCTCATAATTTCTCCGTTTATAGAAATATTATGATTTATGTATGATGATTCGTTGAACGACCCTATTCGTACTATTTGTTCTTGTTGAAATGTTTTCGGAGGGTTTTGTCAAAGAAAATCCGAATGATGGAACGTTTTCATTAAAAAAAAAAAGACAAAAAATGGAGGAATTCGGAATTTTAAATGGAGGAATTCGGAATTTTAAGGCCAAGAAAGAAACATGCCGATTCTGGGCAAATTCCGGCAACCCACCCCTCGATTTCGAACCTGTACGATCGCACCGCCATGAGGAACATTAGTCATGAGTTTTTCCGGTATATCGGTGTTCGCCAGAGGCTAATCGAGCAGTGGAAGTCGCAGTGGTTGAAGATTTGTGTTTTGGGAAATTTTCGTTTGATTTGAGGGCCAATTTCTTGCTCATTTTCACTGAAACTTGAACCCATGAGGTCATACCAGCATGCTCTCCAAAACCCATTATTTATTTGTGTCTGGAGATGGGTTGCCGGAGAAGAAACGGCCGGCGAAATCACGGTGAAATGGCCAAAAACGCGAAGAAAAGTGTTATGGGCATGAGGAAGAAGGCACGTGGGCCGCACACGCGCGCTACAATTGCAAGCGTGTGGAACCCACGTGCCACACGCTCTCACGTGTGCTCAACTACTACACGCGTGGATCCCATGCGCGCAGCAGTTGCAAGTGCGTGCATTGCACGACCTGCGTGTTGGACCCGCGCTTGCGGGGCACACGCCTGAGGCGGATTAAGCGCGTGCTTGGCAAGCTCCTGATGTCCCCACGCGTCCGTTTACATTTTTGCCCCTATGCCATTTTTAAATTCCCATTTTGTCCTTCTCACAATTTTACGATTCTGCCCTTGCTGATTATTTACCATTTTGCCCCTGGATTTTAAATTTATGGTTCTGCCCTTATGGAATTATGATTTTACAATTTTGCCCTTATGCTTTGATTACGTTTTTTGTCCTTGTGTGCAATTTGGTAAATATTTGTATTTTACAATATTAAAAATTCATATGAATGGTTTGTTAGTCACCAAAGTGGCCAAACCTTGAAGTCTTTGAATTTTTGATATTGTAAATTGTTTTATTCAATTACCCATAATTAATTGATGCTATATATGAAATTGATATGTTTCATATCATTATTGGTGTTGTGATTATATTGAAGTTCATTTATTATAAGAACTTAGGGATTAACCTAAAAGTTAATTATTTTCTTATAATTTATGAACATGATAATTGGTAATTAATATTACTTGTTAAATTAGTTTGTATATCCAAAGATAGCAAATAAATTTTAATAAAATATATTTACAATTACCAAATAAAAGTTATTAGCATCATTATGGTTTATATATTTGTATATCATAGGATCGCCCAAAGGAGAACTATGATGTGCATGTGTAGTTTAGTTTGAATCCGATTAGGTGATATTCTCAAGGCATTAATATATGAGCATTTTCTTGCACATTTGCAATATATGTACCTATTTCACTCCATTCACATGCCTCGTATGTTCCATTATTCAATGGGATGAATTTTATTGATTGGAGTGAACAAGTTCAGTTTCATTTAGGTGTCCTAGATCTTGATTTAGCGTTTCAAGTTGAGAAACCAGCTGCTATTACTGATAAAAGTAGCGATGATGAAAAGTCTTTTCATAAAGCTTGGGAAAGATCGAACAGAATGAGCTTAATGTTCATGCGAATGACAATTGCAAACAACTTAAAGACTACTCTTCCCAAGATTGATAATGCTAAGAAATTTATGAAATTTGTGGAAGAGCATTCTGAAACTGCTGATAACTCACTTGCCGGTACATTAATGAGTACACTGACCACCATGAAATATTATGGTTCACATACCATGCATGAGCATATACTTGAAATGACCAATTTAGCAGCAAAGTTAAGGACTTTAGGAATGAACGTGGATGAGTACTTTTTAGTACAGTTTATACTTAATTCATTGCCTCATGAGCAATATAGGCAATTTCAAATGAATTACAACACTATAAAGGATAAACGGAATGTGAATGAATTAGCCAATATATTAGTTCAAGAGGAAACAATGATAAAGAATCAAAAGGCTCATTTTGTTCATCCCTCAAGTCATCAAGAAGTTCAAAGGAATTTCAAAAGGAAAAGTGGAAGGAGCAAGAAGAAAGGATTACATATCCTAAATGACTCTTCAAAGGCATCTCAAATTCACAAGAAGGAATACAATCTTATTAAGTGTCATTTTTGCAACAAAATTGGACACTTGAAGAAAGATTGTCTGAAACGTAAGGCTTGGTTCGAAAAGAAATGTAAGCCTTGTGCTTTAGTATATTTTGAATTAAACTTTACTGAAGTTCCTCATAATACTTGGTGGATTGATTCTGGTGCTACTACTCATATGTCAAATACGATGCAGGAATTTCTTACGATCCAAACCATAAAGCCAAATGAAAGTTATGTGATTACGGGGAATAGAAATAAAGCTCTAGTTGAAGGCATTAACACTTACCGTTTGATCTTAGATACTGGGCATTATTTGGATTTGTTTCGAACCCTTCATGTACCTACATTTTCTCGTAATTTAGTTTTTTTGCCAAGACTTGATGTAGCGGGATTTTATTATAAGTTTAGTTTTGAATCTTTCGGTTTATTTAAGAGTGATACTCTTATTGGAACTGGAACTTTATGTGATGATCTCTACAAATTTAAACTTGATAATACTTTTGTTAAGACATTAATGACATTGCATCATAATGTTGGCACTAAACGGAGTTTGGTGAATGAGAATTCTACTTACTTGTGGCATAAATATTTGGGTCATATATCCAAGGAAAGAATGCAAAGATTAGTGAAGAATTACATTATTCCAAATTTGAATTTTACTAACCTTGGAGTATGTATTGATTGTACTAAAGGTAAACAAACAAAGCAAACTAAGAAATGTGCCACAAGAAGCACAGAACTTCTTGAAATTATACATACTAACTTATGTGATCCCTTCGATGTTCCATCTTTTGGTAAGGAAAGTTATTTCATCACCTTTATTAATAAATTTTCACATTATGGTTACATTTATGTATTGCATAATAAGTCTCAATCAGTGAATGCACTTAAAGTGTATATTAAAGAGGTTGAGAGGCAATTAGATAGAAAAGTGATAATAGTAAGATCAAATAAAGGCGGTGAATATTATGAAAAGTATGATGAATCGAGATAATGTTCAGGTCCATTTGCTAAATTCCTTGAAAGATATGGCATTTGTGCTCAATACACAATGCCAAGTACACCACAACAAAATGGTGTAGCAGAAATGTGCAATCGTACTTTAATGGAAATGATTAGGAGTATGATGAGCCATTCATCTTTACCATTATCTTTGTGAATGTATACTTTAAAAACTTCTATGTATTTATTAAACATGGTTCCTAGTAAGGCAGTTCTAAAGACTCCCTTTGAACTGTGGACAGGAAGGAAACCTAGTCTACGATACCTATATGCTAGGGGTTGTCAAGCAGAAGTAAGAATTTGCAATCCGCATGAAAGGAAATTGGATTCAAAAACGACTAATGGTTATTTCATTGGTTATGTAGAGAAATCCAAATGGTATAAATTTTATTATCCTAATCATAGTACAAGAATTGTTGAATCTAGAAATGCTTGGTTCATTGAGAATTGTGATATCAGTAAGAGTGAAATAGTGTGTGATGCTTGCATTCAAGAAGTAATGGTAGAAGTTCCTATACCCAAAGCTTCTAAAGTTGTTATTCCTGATATTATAGTACAATCTAACAATAATCGAGAACAACAAATTAATGAACAACCACTCCATAATGAAGATGTCAACATTGAACCTTCAATAGTTGAGTCACAAGAAATGGCATTAAGAAGATCTCAAAGAGAAAGGAGGTCGGCTATTTCTGATGACTATATGGTTTATCTACAAGAGTCAGAAATTGACTTAGGAATTAGAAATAATCCATATTCATTTTCCCAAACCATAGAATGTGAAAATTCTAATAACGGTTTAATGCCATGGAAGAAGAGTTAAAATCCATGCATCAAAATCAAGTTTGGGATATTGTTGAATTGCCTAAAGGATGTAAAAAGGTCGGGTGTAAATGGGTCTTTAAGACCAAGCACAACTCAAAATGCAATATTGAATGACATAAAGTCAGACTTGTTGCAAAGGGTTTTACGCAAAAAGAAGGTATTGACTATAAAGAGACGTTTTCACCAGTCTCTAAGAAAGACTCACTTAGAATCATTATGGCTTTGGTGGCTTATTATGACTTGGAGTTACACTAAATGGATGTAAAAACCACATTTCTTAATGAGAATCTAGAAGAAGATGTTTATATGGACTAACCCGAAAACTTTTTAGTTAAAGGAAAGGAATACATGGTATGTAAATTAAAGAAGTCAATATATGGACTTAAACAAGCTTCCCAACAATGGTATCTTAAGTTTAACAATACCATAACTTCATTTGGATTTAAGGAAAACACCGTTAATCGGTGTATATATATAAAGATTAGTGAGAGCAAGTTTATTTTCTAGTTTTGTATGTTGATGATATTTTGCTTGCTGCTAATGATCTTGGTTTGTTACATGAAACCAAGAAGTTTCTCTCTAAGAATTTTGAAATTAATGATATGGAAGAGGCAATGTATGTGATAGGAATAGAAATATTCCATGGTAGATCACAAGGATTATTATAATTATCTTAGAAAGCCTACATTGAAAAAAATTTAGAGAGATTTAATATATGTAAAAGTTCAGCAGGAATAGTTCCAATTCAGAAATGTGACAAATTTAGCCTTATGCAATGTCCGAAAAAGTGAATTGGAACGAAAACAAATGAAAAATATTCCTTATGCATCTGTTGTGAGGAGCTTAATATATGCACAAACTTGCACTAGACCAAACATCAGTTTTGCTGTTGGAATGCTGGGTAGGTATCAAAGTAATCCTGGAATGGATCATTGGAAAGCTGCAAAGAAAGTTCGTAGTTACTTGCAAGGAACGAAGAATCATATGCTCACTTATAAAAGATCCAATTATCTCGAGGCGATTGGATATTTAAATTCAGACTTAGCCGGATGTGCCGATATAAGAAAATCAACGTTTCGTTACTTGTTTCTTCTAGCTGGAAGGGCAATTTCATGGAATAGTACGAAGCAGTCAGTTACCATCACAATCTCGCTTGGAGCATTTGATTTTTAGCTTCTGGCGGGAACAGGCTGTTTTAAGTTCTCTGTCATTTGTGATGTAAGTGCGGACCATCTGGCGCTTTAGACACAATTCTTCAAGGCACAAATGGATTTCTTGTTGAATCTCTCCCAATGGAATATCCTATATTCTTCTTTGTCTGTTAAGAAAAGATCTCTCAACCATTTCGGATAATTCTTTGGGGATGGAAGTCAAGAAGACATGCTTTAGGTTTGAATCAACTCCAATACCATAAAAAAGCTTGAGCATTTCTCGATAATGCTTATCAAGATATTTTTTTTCTGGAGAGAGCAACATTTTCTTTTGAAGAATTCTCTCCTTTTAAGTTCTTGGAGGTCAAAAGGTTTTCCAACAAAAAAGTGGTATAAAAGGGTGATGGCATGACCAAAGTCAGGTGAAAATAGGAAATGAAGTTGTAACTGTTCTGACACAGATTTCCACCAAAGCTTGAGGCTGCTTGTAAACCTCGTGACAAAATTGAAAAGAACATCATTCATATCATGGTTGGTAATAGCCTAGGTATTCAACTAGGTATGAAATTCTTCAAGTCTTTCTGACCATTTATGATAAGGAATATCATCAAAGGTGAAAAACTATTTTGATGCCGTGGGCATATTTTGTCCGAGGTTGCTTGTCTGAACAAGCTCTGGTTTAGAAAAGTTTGATTCCATATCCTGATCTGGAGGATCAGCCATGAATACTGATGAGGTTACTGGTGCAATAGGAAAGGAATCAATTGCAGGAATTGAGAATGATGAAGAGGATGAAAGGGATACTTAATCTAATTCAATATCAAAGATGTTGGGAAAAGTTTGTTCTGCTGGA
Organism: Eucalyptus brandiana; assembly: GCA_014182725.1. Taxonomy (NCBI): domain Eukaryota; kingdom Viridiplantae; phylum Streptophyta; class Magnoliopsida; order Myrtales; family Myrtaceae; genus Eucalyptus; species Eucalyptus brandiana. The sequence goes on along the minus strand of CM024675.1, from coordinate 48,197,835 downwards.
AATAGAATCTGATCATCTCAAAAGACAGGATCAGGCTGTTGGCTAACAAGATCATGCTGTTGGGTAACAGGATTAGGTTGTTGTTCTTGATTGCTCAAATCTTTTAGAAAAGATTCCAATGGATTAGATAGCATCATCTAATCTGGCTTTTCCCTTATAACAATTGAGGGTTATGGAAGCTGAATTTGTGGCATGTTTTAAAGCCACTATTCATAGATTATGGATACGGAATTTTATTTCAAGCCTTGTGATTGTCGACAGTATTGCCAAGCCGCTGAAAATTTATTATGATAACTCTGCAACAATTTTCTTCTTTAAGAATGACAAGTATTCTAAGGGTGCTAAGCATATGGAGATCAAATACTTGTCTGTTAAAGAAGAAATTTAGAAATGAAGAGTGTCAATTGAGCACATTAACACCAATCTTATGATAGCAGATCCCTTCACAAAAGGACTGCCGCCCAACACATTTAATGAGCATGTTGAAAAAATGGGCATTATTGAACATAATTAATGTTTGTATTATGGTTGTATTAAGTTTATGTATTTGACACTTTGAGCTCATTTACGTGTTTCTGATATTTCCTGTTTTCTATTTAGTATATATTATGGAAATAGATAAATATTAAACAGGATAGTTTCTAAAGAGACGTTATAGTTGGATTATTACTATACTTCTCATTTATGAATCATGTTAAGTAAAGTGCTATAGTTGTAGTGCATAGAAAGGACTATGTCGATTAATGACATACAACCACAATGACTCGCATTAGTTTTCTTTACTTAATTGTGATTATTATGTGTTTGCCAATTTAATGAAAATTTTATAGCATAATGTTATTGTGCACATTACAGTCTTTATTAAATCATAAAAGGAAAATCATATTGGCCAAGTGGAAGAATGTAAGAATTATTGTGGCCCACATGATATGATTTATTATATGGTTTAATAAAGTTGAAATGCTATAAAATAAATAATGTATGAGAAGTTGTGACTCTAATAAAACGAAGAGGTATGACTTTTATGGAAAGTAAAAAGGCGCTTTATTGGAAGGCACCTATTGAAAGAATGTATAAATAGAGTCCAGTCCTCTCTCCACCCATATGAACAACAATAACTGAAAAGGACTCTGTATTCTCTCCTCCATCGATAGAATACATTAAAGAATAGTGAGTTAAGGGAGAGAAATCGGATTTCTTCATTTGGTTCAAGTTCTTCGGTTTTCCACAATGATTATCATCTGTTGAATATCAAAGTCGCACAACTCTCATAACACTCTCACAAGAGAAGCTCTTTAAGGAAGGAGATGAATATACTACTTGCTGAAAAAAAAAAAAAAAAAAAAAAAAAAAAAAAAAAAAAAAAAAAAACTTTTCACTCTCTATTTTGAAACGATTACAAGACTCGTTTATATATAGGCTTAAAGCACGACTCTTGACATTCCTTAGATATATGAAAAGACATATCTAAATAAATAGTAATAAGAACACTTTAATATGTGTGTCGAAACGGCTTCCGTTGGAAACTGAATAGCCTTTCGACCAAAACAGCCTTTCGATCAAAACACGAAGAGTCACGAGAGATATGCGGTGATATATTCAATACTCCCCCTCACCGACTACTCTCTTTAAGGATAGTCCTTGCGACCATACCAAGCTGAGCTTGAAACTCTTCAAACTTTGCAGCTCCAAGACCTTTGGTGAAGATATCAGCAACTTAATCACCTGTCTTGATGTACTTCATCTTGATCTCGCCCTCCAACACTTTCTCTTGCAGAAAGTGATAATGGACTTCCACATGCTTAGTCCTAGCATGGAAAATTGGATTCTCTGCCAAGCTTATAGTGGATAAATTATCACAATACAATATTGTCAAATAATCTATTAACTGATGAGGATCATCCAATAATTACACTAGCCACGTGCTCTCCTGAGCTGCCATTGCTGCTGCTCTGTATTCAGCTTCTGTTGTAGACAAAGACACAGTCGGCTGTCTTTTACTGCACCGGGATACTACTACTAATCCAAGATTAAACGAGTATCCAGTAGTTGATCGTCGTGTGTGTTGATCTCCAGCATAGTTAGCATCACAATGACCAACCAACTCACTTGATGATTCCCTTTTATACAAAAGCCCAAAATCAAAAGTCTTCTTTACATACCTCAGGATACACTCGGCTGCATCCAAGTGAGGCTTCCTTGGCTTCTCCATGAATCGACTCACTACTCCCACTGCAAAAGAGATGGCAGACCGAGTTATGGTAAGATAAATTAGACTGCCTACTAGTTGCCTATACATAGTCGAATCTTCTAGTTCTCGACCTTCTTTAGCACATAGCTTTGCGTTCCCATCCAAAGGAGTAGATAGAGGTTTGCAATCAAGCATTCCGAATTTTTTCAAGAGATCTCGTGCATACTTTTGTTGACATAGGAATAATCATTCCTTTGTCCTATCAATCTTGAGCCCCAGAAAGTGTTTTAGTTCTCCAAGCTCCTTCATCTGTCCGCACAGAGAGGTTGGCTTTAATTCAACATATCTCTTCTTCATCATCTCCAGTAATGATGAGATCATCCACATAAACCAACACAACTGCAACTTTTCCATCTTCTAACTTCATGAACAGGCTCGAGTCTGCTGGAGCTACATTATAATCGTTCTTCAACAAGAATTCTACAATTTTTACATACCACGCTCTCGAGGCTTGCTTCAAGCCATACAATGCTTTCTTTAGCTTGCAGACATATTATGGATAAATTTTGCTCTTGAAGTTATCCGGTTGCTTCATGTATATCTCTCGCTTGAGTTCTCCATGTAGGAAAGCATTCTTCACATCCATCTGCCACACATTCCATGACTTACTTGCTACAAGTGCTAATAGAACTCGAACAGCGGTAACCTTTGCCACCGAGCTAAAGGTCTCTTCATAATCAACCCCATATCTTTGTGAAAATCCTCAAGCCACTAGACGTGCTTTATACCTATTAATTGACCCGTTTGGTTGAGTTTTAAGTTTATAAACCCATTTGCAAGAAATAGGACGTACCTCTTCAGGTTTCAATACCAAGTCCCATGTCTCATTCTTCTTTAGTGCGAGGATTTCTTCTTCCATGGCCTTCCTCCATTCTGTACTCTTCGAGGCTTCTTCATACGTCGAAGGCTCGACCATGCCAACATCTTCAGTCAATGCTGCATTGGCATACTTGGGGTTCGGCTTCCTTTACCTCGTCAATCTCCGAAGTTGAGGCTCCTCCTCTTCAAGTTCTTCAACCTAACTTGGTTGAAGTTCTTCTATTGACCTTGAATGCTCACTAGATGAACTTGTCAATCCTGGTGATTGTGCTTTGACATCTTTTTCCACAAGCTGATTCTCATCAAATTCGTTCAGCCTTTCTTCGACCTCTTCATTGAAATGATGTGAATTTGGTAATTCGACTGCTTGAGGTGACCACCAAGACGACACTTCATCGAACACCACATTCCTTGAAGTATAGTACCGCCCTATTATAGGGTCGCAGCACTTCCACCCCTTTCGTTGATCATCATATCCCACGAATATGTAGCGGACCGCCTTTTTGTTGAATTTGCTGCAAAGATGATCGAGCACAAATGCATAACTTACACATTCGAAAACTCTAAAGTGTCTTACCACAGGCTTGCGATTCCACAGCTTCTCGTATGGTGACATAAAACCAAGCCTTGCTTGTGGCAGCCTGTTAGTCAAGTGAGCCGCCATCTTCATACATTCAGCCCAAAACCTCGGTGGAACATTTTTTGCGTGCAACATGCTCCTACATGTCTTAGCTAGATGTTGATTCTTTCTTTCGGCAACACCGTTCTGCTGCAGCATGTACGAACAAGTATACTGTCGACGTATCTTGTACTCTTGCAAATACTTCGTAAACTCGTAGGAAGTGTACTCTCCCCTGTTATCGGTGCGTAAGCAACGAATTTTTCTACCTACTTCACTTTCAACCTTCTCCTTAAATACCTTAAATTTGATAAACGCCTCAGATTTTTCCTTCATGAAATCAACCCATACATACTTGGAGAAGTTGTCGATGAAAGTGATCATATACTTCAATCCACTAACTGATTGCTGCTTCACCAGACCAAACACATCCGAGTGAACGAGCTTGAGAGGCATCCGAGCTTTGAACGACGATTCCTCATACGGAAGTTGATGTGCCTTCCCGTACTGGCACCTGGCACAAACCACATTTTCTTGCACTTCCAACTAGGGAAGACCCCTCAGCATGTTCTTTTGCATCATCACCTTCAACTTGTGATAACTTACATGCCCAAGCCGCACATGCCATAAATCAGGTGTATCATTCCTTCGGGTTTTGTTTACGTATGCTGTTTGAGCAGACATCACGTAAACAGACTCCAACCAATGTCCCTCCATGATTGGTCGACTAGTGGGCTTCAAACTTCGGTACACCTTAACATCTCATGGACTGAACACCACATAATTACCCGAGTCTATGAGTTGGGACACAGACAATAAATTCTTCTTCATTCCTAGCACATGGTACACACTTTTCAATTCAACTTGCTGTGAATTGAAGTAAGGAGCTATCATCGTCTCGCCGATATGAGTAATCGGCAACCTTGAGCTGTCTGCAGTAATAACAACACGTCCTCTGGTATAATTACGCATGTTCGACAGTTTGCCTTGATCTCCAGTCATATAACTCAAACACCCTGAATCAACAATCCAGTCATAATCATAATTAATTGACTTTTCACTTACAGAGATTAATGCCATCGCATCGTTTAACTCGACTGCAAAAGAGGCAGGGAACTTGTCTGACACCACTATTGCAACAGATGTTTGGAAATCACATTCCTTATCTTCATCGAAATCATTCCTCTTCGATGATGCTGCAACATTTTCTTCAACTTTCTTTGCTCGACACTCTCTGGCAAAGTGGCCCTCCTTGCCGCAGATGTAACATCGTCCACTACATCTTTGGCCATCACGTCGCCCGGCTCCCCCTGGTTGAAGGCTCGACTCTCCTAGACACTTTTGCCATACTTCACGAGATAGTTGCTTTTGCCATTCGACATGACTTTTCCTAGACTTGCCATCTTTATTGTCAGCACCGATTCGCTTCTAGCCCTTGAACCCTCTTTTATCATTGAAGAGGGCACTTTCTTCTTCCTTAACTGAAACCTTAGATATTTGACTATCTAAAGTCTCTTGGTTAGCCAGAATATTCTCCAGATCAGTCAACATCAGCTGAGTTGCCCATCCACGAGTAGCCGTAATAATACCGTTATATTCCGACTTTAACCCGTGAATAATAATTCTTCTCATTCTTATTTCTAAGATGGCATTAGCGGGATCCAACTTTGAAATTTCGTCACAAATAGATTTAACTTTGGAGAAATACTAACTCACCGTCATATTGTGTTGTGACATCGACAATAGCTCGTTCTCCAGCCTTTGTAGCTTGGCATCATTCGACCTTGTGAATAACGCTGCCAAGTTATCCCACGCCTCCATAGGAGTCTACGCGTTCCTAATGTGTGGCAATAAATCATCTTCGACAGTTACAGCAAGAGCATAAAGAGCCTTACCCGCTTTTATCTTCCATCTCCTCTATTCGTCATCATCTCTGGGTGCCGTGGTGTTGCCGCCGCCAACAATATCCCACAAATCCTGACCCATCAAATAAAACTGCATCCGAACACTCCAATTATTGTAATTGGAGTTGTTGAGCTTCTCAATGCCATTTGTCGAATTTGAAATATCTGCCATCTGACTTGAAATAATGTCCAACACTACTCCAAGAAACCTTGATCCTTGACCAATCGATCATAGTCCCTGATTGTACACTGGCAGAACTTCAACGTATTCCAGTCCTCAATCGCCTGCGCACGAACAATGGTCATTGACCACCGTCTTCACGAACTATGCTCCGGAAGACTTGACTCACAGTCCCTGACAATCGTGCTTTCGGTTCCAGATAACCTCACTCTAATACCAATTGTTGAATATCAGAGTCGCACAGCTCTCATAACACTCTCACAAGAGAAGCTCTTTAAGGAAGGATATTAATATACTACTCATTGAAAAAAAAAAAAAAAAAAAAAAAACTTTTCACTCTCTATTTTGAAACGATTACAAGACTCGTTTATAAATAGGCTTAAAGCACGACTCTTGACATTCCTTAGATATATGAAAAGATATGTCTAAATAAATAGTAATAAAGACAACATGTCTAAATAAATAGTAATAAGGACACTTTAATATGTGTGTCGAAACAGCCTCCGTTGGAAACTGAACAACCTTTCGACCAAAACACGAAGAGTCACGAGAGATAGGCGGTGATATATTCAATATCATCAAGGGTAACGATATGGATAAAGGTACATCTTCATCTATTTGTGAAAATCATGAAGATCAAAGATCACTATTTTTCTGTTGAACTTCCGCATCAAAGAATTATATGAATTGTCTAACAGAAAACTCACGAAACCCCTTTTCTTCTTTTCGCTTCTTCTTGTTCTTCTTCTTCTTCTTCTTCTTCTTCTTCTTCTTCTTCTTCTTCTTTCTCTCTTTATTTTTCTTTCTTTGTGCTCGAGCTCTCTGCCATCCCTCTTTCTCCCCTTATTTCCTTCTATCTTTCCCTTTTATCTCCTCATTTTTCTTTTTCTTTTTCTTTTTTTTTCTCTGCTGAAGCTTCTACCTTTTTCCTCTGCCTTCGACTTTTCAACCCCTTATTTTACAACATATCTGTCAACCTGTGTGGCTGTATATTGAGGCCGAGTTATATCATTGGAGAAGCCAAAAAAGGATGGGTGGTTTTGAGGATTACAAGCCTGTCATGGCCTTGTTTGGCCTGCAGTCAACTTATGCAGCTCTTACTCTGTTCGCTAGAGCTTCTCTATTACATGGGATGAGCCCTAGAGTCTTTGTTTGGATGGCTCTTACTCTGTTCAATAATTTTTAATAATAGCTTGTCAATCGAGTATTTTCTTAGATAGGTATTTCTCCCATCTGCTTATGCTTTCTGATTTCTATATCTCCATCTTTTTTCTTTTCTTTTTGGCTATTTGATTCTCGTACTGTGATTGTAAACCACTTCCATAAAATGATTCGATTCATCATCAATTGTTATCGCCCTTCCTTGAATATGGCAAGACTTTATTTTTTTTAAAATGAATTTATGAAAAATAGTCATGGAGATGCTATAGTCCTCTCACTATCTTCACTTTTGTTACAACAACAATTCAAGACATCGACTTTTCTTAGGGAACCGCTGCAAGTAGTTTTCTATTCTTTCACTCTCGCCTCATGTAAAATGTTGGCCCTAATATGAAGGAATACGATGAAGCACAATTCCGTTTGCGCTCGCATGATGAATATGTCATTGCCATATCAATTAAAAAGTTGCCCCAAGTTTTTCATCTTTGAATGTAGGTGGAAGACGGTCTTACCTCGATTCCTTCTTGGGCAGCGGATTCTAAAACGATGAAGTTTATATTTAACCTAGAACAAGGAATTTATAAAACGTCCTTAGATTTTAAGTAAAGATTCTCTCATTTACATAAACTCTCTAATGGATTAACGTATAAAGATGAACAAACAATCTCACTCCCTCTTTCCCTTGCGTGGCGATACACCATCTCACAAGCACCAAAATAACCAGTAAAAAACACAAGGCCGTGCTCATGAAGGCAATTCTAGCCCAAGAATCCATGGTTAGTTCCAATTTCAATCTTCAGCAAAAGAAGACAAATTCGATGCGCAGTTACCAGCGTAGTACGAAAATTGATAACTTATGATCTAGGTAAAAGACAACATATGAAGTACTGTAATAAAAGCCAAGCGTACGAAACAAATGAAGGACGTCCTAAAAGGCTCTCCAAACTGGACTAGACATATAAAGGGTATGTATTAGTGCCAAGGGGCTGAGCCTACTTGTAAATTTGTGCATCAGCACGCAAACTGAGTTGCTCGAAATCAAATTGGTCAAAATTCGACAAGCCGTAACAGAACTTCGACAGATAATATTTCGAGGGGTCAACAAGAGAGAAAAAAGACACGGGCAACTCGATGAATCAAGACAGGTCAAGAAAAGTCTTAAAACAGGACGTGCACCATGCTAAACTGATCAGAGTGCAACTGGAAAGGTAAGCAATCTGAGCTAATAAGACTGCTCCAATTAACGACAAAGGACCTGACAAATTACTGGGCATTTGGTTTTGAGAAATAAATTGTCAATCAGATTCCAAAATCGCATGTGCATGAGAGCTGATCCTTTGTTACAAGCTAAAGCAACATCAATCGAGCTTCAGTATCCCAAAGAGAGCACAATCTCAAATGCACATACCTAGATTTCAGCGACCTTGTTCTTCACACCAGAAACATTTTCAAATTTGGTTTCAACAACAACCTCTATTATTCTGATAGCAAAATCAGCTGTGCAATAACATCTTAACCTCACAAATCTTTGATTCCGAAATTGTCAACCACAGTGGAACATCCATTCCAGGCCAACTCCGACTGCAGTCTCCAAAGTAAGAACCTTTAAGCTCTTTATCAACCCAACCAAGTTTAGCAAGCAAACATCATATAGCTTTACTGATGAATCAATTGTAAAATCTGTCGCCATAACAAATAGGAGTGAGAATTCACATTTGACCACTTGCTCATATTATGTAAGTGGGAAGTCTATCGAGGATCACTAACCAAGTCTGTGCCAAGTCATTTCAAAGCTCCTGCTTCTCACATTCTTCAAAGCATCAGCGGTAGATAAAGAACCCACTTCAGGAAACCGTGCCAGACAATACTATCATCAATGGCAACATTAACTTGAAAGGATTCCAATCAAATGACAGAAAGGCCATACCCATTCAAATTCACAAATTACAGCCTCCTCTGTAGCATGAAGATACAAACCTGAATCTTAAACAACTCTCTTAGAATAAAGACCAAAAAGACGTTCATGCAAGTGCAAATTGTGATACCAATATGAAAAACAATCGTCTGATTTATTGGGCACTACAAGCTAAGTGGCTAGACTTTCAATATTTAAAAAACCTCTTAAAGTTATGAATAGTATGTCAGTTCTGCAAAGCTTCTGTTGAATGTAATTCGAAGGATACACTGTCAGCATTTGAAGAAGTCCTAGAAACAATGAGCTCCTGGTCCTTTGATGATTTTATTTTTTTAGAAGTGCCTTTAGAAACTCCCTAAAATATTTCAGCATTTACATCACAACCTGTTGGATAATAACCAAATCATACCACTGAATGAAATAAAATCAATCTAGCAACTAACGTCAGCAAATTACACACTAATAGTACCCCTAGATTTATAGACCTTTGTTTGTCCAACCCAATAGTAATTTTCCTTTGGAACTCCTTCAATCCAACTAATAGGCATCTAACCTCATCAACCACATAAGCTTTGATCAAGTTAGTATAATGAATTCAAACTTAGGTTGCTTGTTTTTTGTGGGATATAGTATGATTTGTTTCTTTATCATTATGTGCCATCCATAGATCAGAACGAATGGAAGACAGCGCCGATCAAGTTGGAATGGTGAATTCGACGAATGGAAATGCTTCCAGTGTTCTTCTTTTCAGCAGGCAAATGCACCAATAATAACTTGTGCATACCATAAGGGAGTATTATCCCACATTACATTGATTCTGTCAAAGACATTCTCGTTCATCTCTGCCATCTTGCTAATTTGCTTGACTCAAAAGTTCAGGAAATCACAGATGGCATTACTAACTCTACACACATTAAGAAGCGTTCTTTGAGCTGTTCTATCACTTGACTTAGACTTTTAGTTATATCCTGGATTTAAAACAAATGAACATGGATTCATAGTCAGCAAAATTCGAGTTGCAATTTTCTCGATCACTCGAAATAATTCACAATGGGTTTTGATTTCAGCCTACTTGCTAGTTTGTTCACAACCACAGCACTAGCAGAAGAGTTTATTCTTGCATTTAGTGTTTCTCAACCCATACGATTACCTTAATCAGCTAACTATGTGGAACACAAATGGTTTGACAAATTTTATACGAAGTCAGTAGGGTATGCATATTAAGGGATGCCCTCAACGTGTTCCTTTAGCAAATTAAATTCATTCTTAAGCATACCTTGGAAACATGCAGTCACGAACTCCATGGTTAACGCATAGCAAAAATAGAACCTCACATCAGGACCATATAGGGTCATTTATTTAGCATTTCTCAACCTATATGATCACCTTTGGCTATATGATCACCTTTGGCATGCTATCAAATGCTCTATACATCAGTTTATTCAGTAACTCCAGCATTCCAGAATCAAGCAAATGCGAAGAATGTTAATCTTTCTGCATAGGACGAGGAATCTTACCCAAAGATGAATGACAAATGATGCACTTTGAAGGCCTATTGATCTATTTCCATTACTGGTATTATGAGTAGAACATTTTACCGAAGCACACATTTCTTTCCATGAACATCTCCCATGGGTTACTTGAATTCAAGTAAGAAAATAAAACACTGTTCACCAGGAAGTACTCATGAAAAGGTAATAAATCCTAAAAGGAATTGTAAACAGGAAATATAAATGAAAATCGGGCAATAGATCTCAAAAGAGAAAATGGAGCTGACCTGCTTTATGTACCTTTGTTAGGAAATGTGGATCATCTCATCTATTCAAACTCATCCGAGTTATCTTCGCCAAATGACTTATTCCAATCGTCTTCTCCAAATCCTATCGTTCCATGTTCTTAGTCAAATGGTTTTTTCCCGTAAAATCAATAGAAATATCCAACATCGGTAGTTGCTCCAATTTCTCAAGCCCTCGAAGCTCGGTCACTTTCTCGCAATTTTTCACAATCAGACTGATCAAGTTGGTATGATGACCAATCAGGTAAGATCTCAATTGAGGAACATCGAGATATAGCAATATATTTTAGAGATGACTCTTCAGGTTTTGAAAGATCCAACCTTTTAATTAAATCGCAATCTTTGATGATCAAACGTTCCAAATATTTCAATTTGTCAAGACCTCGAATTTCAAGTATATAATTGCAAAACTTCACGGATAATTTCCGCAGATGGTGTAATTGCGAGACATCCAGTGACTTTATAAACTTGCAGTCAAGGATTTGCAAGATTTTTAACTTGAAGGAAGCTAGAAGGAAGCTCCCACAGCGACTTTGACAAGTGACGCTCAAATTTGTTAAGCCGGAAGGAAGTTCAGGCAACGATAGGAGCTCCATGCAACCATGAAAATCAAGGTTTTGCAGGGAAGACAGGTTAAAAATGCCTTTGCACACTCCTCTCAGTTTTGTGCACCTTGAAGCATCTAAATCTCGGAGCTTTATCAGCCTTCCAATACCACTGGGTAATTCTTTTATCTCAGTGTGACTAATATTCAGAATTTCTAAATTCCGCAAGGCCCATATGCTGTGTGGAAGTGCCACAAGCTCAACACAGTCCGATAAGACAAAGGTTGACAAATTCACCAAACCGCCTATTGAGTACGGAAGTCCCAGCAGTGATTTGCAATCCTTGCAACTAAGTGTCTCTAGCTTCTTTAGAGAACCAAAGGAGGAAGGAATTTCTCGTATCATAGTTTGATCTAAAAGAAGTTCCTTCAATTGTTCCAGTTCACCCATTTGATGCGGCAGCTCCTCAAGACACGAACATCCACTCAAGTCTAGTCGAGTCAACAATTGCAACATCCCAATTGAGTCCGGAAGTGCAAGCAATAATTTGCAATCCTTGGCACTTAGCATCTCTAGCTTCTTTAGAGAACCAATGGAGGAAGGAAATTCTTCTATCATTATTTGATCTAGAAGAAATTCCTTTAATTGTTCCAGTTTACCCACTGCAAGCGGCAGCTTCCGCAGATCAAAACATCCACTCAAGTCCAGTCGAGTCAACAATTGTAACATCCCAATTGAGTCGGGGATCTCTGTCAATTTGTGGCAGCGTCTCAATGAGAAGCACCGCAAATTCACCAAACGTCCTATTGAGCCCGGAAGTCCAAGCAATAATTTGCAATCCTTGGCACTAAGCATCTCTAACTTCTTTAGAGAACCGATGGAGGAAGGAATTTCTAGTATCATAGTTTGATCTAGAAGGAGTTCCTTCAATTTTTCCAGTTTACCCACTTGAGGCGGCAGATTCTTAAGACGCTGACATCCACTCAAGTCCAAAGAAACGAGGGTCTCCACGTCTCCAATACAAGGATCAATTTGTTCCAATTCACCACAATCTCTGAAGATCAAAATCTCCAATCTTTTGAAAGCTGAGAGGTAGGAAGTACTTTCTAAAGAACGGCAACCTGTAAGGTTGAGAACTTTCAGCTTTTCTGCCATCTGTAAGTAAGAATATATCATGGGGGTCAGCTAGGAGTGGTACCTACTTAAAAGAAATGAAAAAATAATGTGTTTTCATATCACATACCATCATTGAACTCCATCCCCCCCAGTCGTCCGAAATCAAGCTTTTGGACAAATCGAGTATGACTAATTCCCTGGGATGAAAGTTGTTTGTTGCAAAATCTCCAGAACAATTCCCCCACTTGAGCCATCTTAACTGAGAAAATATGTCCTTAAAATCTCCAACAAGATGCACATCACTCATGTCAAGGAACCTCAACCTCGGTAAGTTTTTAAATTGTTCATTTGTAAATCTGTGGCTCCCTTTGTACGCACATCCTCTCAAGTTACCGTCCTCTAGACAAATGGCTTGAATCGTTTCAGTTCCCTACAAGCAAAAACCGAAGATCCCAAATTTTGCATCTAACCAACTCAGTGAAATAATATCATCAATTATTTCTACTTCATATTGAGTAGATATATTGAGTAGATATAAAAATTTCAGTTCCAAACTGGTACCAAAAAATTTATACGAAAGTCTATGCAATTTATCAATTTCACCATTAAACCATTGACAGAACCCTAATAGAAAGTTATCGAGATAATTACGAGGTGCTTCCTCAATATCACTGACACTTTCGAAAATAAAATTGAAATAATTTCAATCTCCAATAACTGAAAATCGTCATGCTAAAATAAATCAAATCTTCAAAAGTAATTGTTTTTAACTTATTATCCTAACCATTTCTTTACAAACAATGTGGGTGGTCTCTAACTTGTCGCAAAGAAAATAGAGCGCAAACATCTATACTATCAAATAAAGGAAGAGGAGTTTTTATGTTTTAGGGGCTTTCCCCTTTGCCCTTTCCTGAATACCCATATCAAAGTCTTTAAGACGATACATAATGAGCACGAACAAGTGACATTAGAATACTACCGAAAAAAAAAGGGACGTATAACTTATTTCAGTTGCATTAACTAAATTTCAAAATTAATTAGGATGACTATTTTCAATGTAGTTAACCAAGATCGTAGATGTTAGCTGACAAGTGATAACCATCCAAGATAAGACTGACCTCAGTTACATTAGGCTTAATCTTCAAGCATACTTTCAAATTATGGTTCCCCTGGGTCAGTTATTTTGTTCCTCTCAATATAGAAAGTGGAAAAACCTATATCTACGTATTCGCTGGTCAGTTTTTCTACATGATCTTCATGAATGGGTTCGCTATTATGGTCATGACATTCGAAACTTCCAAAGGAAAAATTTGAGGAGAAACTGCAACACTTAATAAAAAAGAGCAACTTCCTTGTTCCTAATCACGTCAATGAAATAATACCAGCACAATAATAAAATGGAAGCGCATTTTTTCACTAGAATACAACTAACATAAATTTAAGGACTAATATTACTTAAAACGAGAGAATATAAACTACGGGAGCAAAAAGTAATGGGAAGTTCACCTTATTTTGCTTCAGCGCCCTGAAGGCTTCCTCATAATTCCACAATCTACTAGATATGCAAGGTTTGGAGTAATTTTCTTTAAGCGCAATTTCCCTACCAAGATCTCTCAATTGATCATGCATTTTGAGCTCATGATTATTTCCAATATTTATGAACGATAAAGATCTCAGTACTTCGATTCCAACCCTTGTATAAAACCCACAGGAATCCCACATATAGGACGCAACTCTTGCATCACTCCCAATTAGAAAACAAGCAATATCCAGAAACATTTGTTTTTGATCCTCATCCAATGCTTCATAACATATCCTCAACGTGGACATTATTGTCCCTTGAGAGCAAGTTTGAATCTTCTCTATTGTATCTGCCCATGCTGCTAGGCCTTTTCCACACAAAAGCGAACCTACAAGCTCGAGAGCTAAGGGATGCCCTGTCACTATAGATACCACAACATGGGAGAGAGAAACAAATTCACTAGGAGGAGAGTCCGCCCAAAATGCATGTCTAGAAAATAGGATCAAAGATTGCTCCCAATCCATTGGCTTATGCTCATATTTGATGTCCACTCCAGCCATATCAAGAATACTCTTTCTTCTAGTAGTAACAATGATCCTACTTCCTGATCCAAACCAGTCATAATTTCCGGCCAAAGCCTTTAACTCATTAGTGTCACCCACATCATCAAGAACAATGAGGACTTTCTTACATTTAAGCTTGGATGAGATAATCCACTTTCCTTCATCCGAATTACGAAATTGAGTACCGTCTCTCAGTATATCAGCGACTAACTGATTTTGCAAGTACACAATGCCATTGCGTTTACATGATTCTCTTACATTTGCAATGAAGCTACGATGCTCAAATCGATTGGAAAGCTTGTGATAGATGACTTTAGCAAGAGTTGTTTTACCAGTGCCACCCCTTCCATGAATTCCTACACGCAAGCTAGCACCAAAATTCATATTTATCAATATCATAATCTCCTCCACATGACGATCAATTCCGACGAAATTGAACTTCATCCCTTTCTTCAACTCATTCAAAACTTTTCGCACAATCCATTTTACGGATTCTCCCTCATGCCTGTCAAATAAAATGAGTTCAAGAACATTGCAACAATAGTTTAATGATATAACATCAACTAACGAAAGCACAAATAATAGAACTGGTGTAAAAGTTGGAACTTCTATAGATTTTTTTCCCACCTCCATTTCTTAATTTATATGATATGATAAAAGTGGGCAAAGCAATCCCACGGTTGCTCCACATGATGCACCCATAACTTCTTTCAAAGTTTACTCTGACGTATTATTGCTAGAAAAGATTGTGGCTAATGAAGCTTCAATTAAGGATTTGAGATAAATTTTAAAATCCGTGGGTCGTTAAGGATATGGATCATAACAGGAAGTGGTTTATTTTTTCTCCCTTTTGAGTATCTATGTTCAATGATGTTAATTAATCTAATGTGGACTTTGACAACCAGTTGAAGAATATATTTTTTCTAAACATAATAAGATTGAATCAATTCAAGCAGATTTATGAGAAAGTAATTTTATGTTCAAGATAGACAAAATGCACTATAAAACGTTTTACTAAACCATTAAGACAGTCTCTTTCTTCTTTTTCTTCTTCTTTCTTTTAGAGGCGCGAGCCATCATCAATAATCCTAATCTTTTTTGTGGGAATAAACGCTGCTGTGCTGCTCTTATGTAGATGGAAATAAGCAAAATATGGCATAGACAAAGTAAAAAAAAAAAAAAAAATGCTTGCAAAACAAAATTTCATAGTAAAAAACTTTCATCATTAAGACGAATGGATCAGATCCATAAAAAATTATGATTATTTTTGGACGTAAATAAAACATCGTGATTTGATTGGGATCGATGTCATGAAGGTAAACAGGGTGCGGGTTAAAGAATAGAGTACCCATTAGCAACTTTCTCTCGTTCCCATTCCCCCAAGGAACCGACTTCTGTAAGCGCTTGCTTCCATTTCTCCATGACCCTTTGGTCGAAACGCCTCCCGTAGTAATGAAATGCGTCTCCAAAGGTACCGATTTGATGTTGCACGTCCACAGGTTCCACTTTGTAGAATATGGGAAACACAACGCGCCCTTTCTTGTATTCGCGCCCTTTCTTGTATTCGATCATGTGAACCAGCTCATCAAGGCACCGTTTACTCGAAGCATAGTTTGGAGAGATAATCGGGATCAAAATCTTACTGTTCTTCATGGCTTCCAAAAGATCCGGGCCAATCCTCTCGCCTACGTGGAGCTCATCGTCGTCTTTGAAGACATGGATTCTGGTATCGATAAGGCCACGGTAGAGGTCATCAGCAAAGTCTCTTCGAGTATCTATGCCTCTAAAGCTCAAAAACACGTCGTAGTGGTTTCCGTTGGGCGGGACCGAAGGACTAGGCGCACCAGGATTCGGATCTTCCGCATTTCTGTGCGCACCTGCTCTCCTCTTATTGAGAAGCATGTGCGCGAACACCCAGAGAAGGATCGGTGCGACGAGCTCCGCGAAAGAGTTGCCAAGAACGAGACGATGCATCTCTTCTTTGCCCCGAACGACTCTGCCCCTAATTTCTACTTCGAAGTCTGACCCTCAAGTCATGAAGGAAATCGAAATGATTCTGGAAAATATGAAACGCCTTAATGTTCGCCCAAACAGAGGAGCTCGTCTTTTTTACCCCTTTTTCTGGCTAGAAACTCCAGCGGAGGAAATCGCTTTCATGATCCTTATTTTTTTGGAAGAGCACTTTTGGCCCTTTTTTCTTTTTTTGGTTATAATTATAAGGTTAATACCTCAAAAACCCCAAATTGGTACACTCAGAACAAATTTACCCCAAATTATTTTTTTGATCATAAAAAATCCCAAACTAATATACTTGTGACAAATTTATCCCAACTGACTATAAAAAAACACTAAACTGGTACATTTATAACAAATTTACCCAAAACTAATTTATTCAACTATAAAAAACCCCAAAATAGTAAATTTGTGACAAATATACCATATGTTAAATTGAATTAATACCACAAAAAAATCACAAAAATTGTATACGGTGACAAACGGAGTGTAAAATCCTAAATTGGTATACCAATCAACTATTACATGTCATTTAACTTAATAATTTGAGAATAAAATTTAACGAAAACTAACATAGGGTAAATTTGTCACAAGTGTACCAGTTTTTGGTAAATTTGTCAAAGGTATACCAGTTTTGGGTTTTTGATGGTCAAAAAAATAGTTTGGGGTAAATTTGTCACAAGTGTACCAGTTTGGAGTTTTTCAGGGTATTTACCCTAATTATAATCCCCCTAATCTGGGGCGATAATTTGAGTCCTTCTATGAATTTTACATTCAAAATTTGTTGGAATTATTGAGGTCAACATTAACTAATGATATGCGTCTCCTACATTTACGAGCCTCCCAATGCAAATCACCACCTTTTAGGTGTTGTTTGGTAACGTTCCGGGAAATATCTATTTCTATTCTTTTGTGCCCCATAACATAAAAACACATCCAATAATTTTTTTGTTCCTGAGAACAATTTGTTCCTGAAAATAGATTTAGAACAAAAATAAAAAGCAAAAACAAATAAGTTGTTTCTTGTTCCTAAGAACAACTCAAGAAGTAAGCTTTCTTTTCTTTTCTTTTCTTTTCTTCCTTTTTTTTTTCTTTCTTTTTCTCTTCCTCTCTTCTTCCCTAGCTAATCGTCGACCCGGCGACCTTGTCGGAGCCTCGTCGGCCCTCGGCGAGGCTCGGGGGGGCCTCACCCAGCCACAATGAGGCCCCCTCAAGCCTCGCCCAGCCACTGCGAGGTTGACATCGCCTAGCCTCTCTGTGGTCGGGCAAGGCTTAGCCTACCCAAATTGGGGCGAGGTTGCCTCGCCCAACCATGACGAGGCTCCCCTAAGGCCGACAACCTCACCAGGCCTCATATGGCCAGTTGCTGGCCGACCATGGCCAAGGCTGACGACCGGCTAAGAGGAAGGAGAAGAAAGAAAAGAGAAAGAAAAATGTAATAAAATTATTAATATACTAAAAAAGATTCTAAGTCACAAAAATATTTGAGGTTTTACCAAATGTGTTTACGTTCTCGAAACAAAAATTTTTTGTGGTTACTAAATACCTTAAAATATTCAAACTGTTCCCAATAATAGAAATAAAAAAAATATTTTTGAAAAAAAAAAAAAAAGCTGTTCCCAAGATTAGAAACGTTACTATACACATCCTTAGAATATTTAAAACTAGCGTCTATTTGGTACATTTTCTCAGCTCCAGTTCCATGAAAATAAGTGTTACACTTTTTATAAGGTGTATGGTGAGCACTTTGCAGCTATAGCATCTCCACAGCTACAACGGTTTTCAAAAAGTTGTCCCACCCAATTTTAGGTGTTATAGTTTGAAAATATATATTACTAAACATACAAAGTCACAACATAACCACAATTGAGTCACAATTATGCCGATTGGACTATTAAGGCGCGTATAATCACCATTTTATTTCTGAAATCAATTTCCGGACAAAATAGATTTTTCTATTTTTGTTCATTAAACGAATTTCTAAGCAAACATATACATTTGATAACAACACAAAATTTATATTTTAGAAATAGAAATTTGTTTGATAAAAACACAAAATTTCTATTTTCAAAACAAAAATTTGTTTATATAACAACATAAAATTTCTCCTTTTTGAGGGCGGAGAACAACAAGCGACAACGAATAACAAACAGCAGTGGGAGATGAAGGATTGTGGGCAACAAAGGACGGTGGCAATAGGAGGTGGCTAGTGGCGGGAGGTGGCCGGCAGATGACAGATGGTGGATCGTGGGCGGCGAATAATGGGCAACTAACGAGTAGCAAGGGCGAGTAATAAAAATGGTTTTTATTTCTCATATATATTCCTAATACTTCTCATTTTTGTTTTAAATCAATTTTTAGATTAAAAATTTCTTCTAAAAATAGAAAAATAAAATTATGTTATCAAATGGATTTCTGTTCAAATTCTTGAAAATATAAATATAAAAAAAAATGGAATAGTTATCATTCGCACTCTAAGTCCATGTGCTTTATTTTTGTGACAATATCATACTATGTACCATTCATGATGAGATTTTAGGTACAACTTTTCACACTTCCATTCTAGTAAAGATTTAAATACACCACGTTGATATATATGTGGGTGTATGAGTCTTTGTAATTAGTTTTGATGGTTTTGTTACTGATAATCCAATGAACTTTTTTTTTTGGTCAGTAATAATCCAATGAACTTTAAAAACACTAAATATTTAGGAGTTGAGATCGACACTCGATTTTAATAACCTTCTCGCTGCACGCACATGTCCCTGCAATCAATGTGATGCTGACTTTTCAAAATATTTTGCATATTGGATTAGCGAGTTAAAGCTTTCGTTAGTATATATAATAATTATCTATTTTTTCTCCAAGAATGGTCCTGGACATGTGTAGACGGATCTAAGCTCAAAATGAGAATGCAATTGTTGCATACAGTAAAATTCATCTTCTTGGAACTATCAATTTGATTGGAGTCAGAGGTAGGAATCGCCAATTAATAATTACTCTTGACTAGACATTTTCATAGTATTTGCAATGAAAAAAATGACAAAAGTAATTAAGTTTTCGTTAAAATACAATTTGGAGACCCTTTTTGCCGTCAAAAGAAGTACAACTCGAAAAAATTGATCATTTCCCAAAAAACTTAAAATTAGTACACTTATAATAAATTTATCCAAACTTTTTTTATCACAAAAAATCTTAAACCGATACATATATGATGAAATTATCATAAATGATAACAAAAAACCCTAAAATGTTACACTTGTGTAAAAACTAATTTTTTTGACAACCAAAAGTGTCAAACCGATATATTTGTGACAAATGTACCATTCGTTAAATTGAATCAATATCATAAAAAAATCACAAAACCGATATAAATGTGACAAATTGAAAATAAAATTTCAAACTAATACATCAATCAATTGTCACGTATTATTCAATTCAGTAATTTAACAGTAGAATTTGACGGAAACTAATAGAGAGTAAATTGTCGCAAGTGTAACCGTTTATGGTAAATTTGTCAAAGATTTTTAGAGGCAAATTTATTACAAATATAGTATTTTTTGATTTTTCATGATATTAACCCTTACTCTTAAAAGCACAAGACCAAAAAGTGTAATTTATTTGAAGCTTGAAGATGTGGGCGTCAGGCCTGGCAATTTCTACAAATTTTAAATTAAAATTGGACAAAAGGACTTAAATTAGACAATATTATAGAGGCTAGTATTGTAACCAAATAAACTATAAAAATCGAATCAAACTCCCTGAACTATAGGGACCAAATGTAATATTACTATATTTTATCGGTATTAAAGAACGGACCAAAACAACTTTTTAACTACCAATACTATTGTGTTAACTCAGAGATGAACGATAACCATCTATTTACTAAGTAGTGGATAAAACAGCAAAGTAAAATATCGGATCACCGTCATATTATGCCATCAATTTAATTGGCCTCCAAGATTGAGCTAATCTTATTATCCTCATCCAATTTTAGTTATTTTCCTAATTGAAAAGGTTCACATAACACTTTCTCATCTTGCTATAATTTTTATGGTCAAGGTACTAAAAAAATTAATGTATTAGAGTTTCTATTATTAGTATTGAATAAATACCCTTGAGGTACTCATTAATAAAATTTACCTTTTAAAAAAAAATTAGAAAGTTCAATCTCAAAACTTAAGCCGATAAATGAAAGGAGATCGTATATATGTAAAAAGTATACAAATATTATTATTGAGCGATGTGAAGTATTTCAATAATAAATATATTTATATCTTGGTTTTGCTAGAAACGAACAAAACGAATGGATTTACCTTATCAAAAAAAAGAAAAGAAAAGAAAATGATTGCATATAAATGCACGGATTTGTTGCATACTGCAGTAAGGTTCCAAAGAAACCAAAACTTAAAAACTAAAAAGAAGGGAATCCTATGCACGTTAAGACGATCGCTGCACCTTAGGACGTAAAACATAAATTAACTCTTCAGAGCCGAGCTTTGTCTTCTTTCTACCATTTGTTCCTTCCCCATGGAATTGCATACTTAGGCCTAGTACCATAAAAAATACCCTAACTTTAAATTTAGTCTTAATTCTATCCTAAATTTTTTTGTCCCATGAAAAACCTCCAATTTGAGGTATTATATCAATTATACCCTAAACTTTTTTGGTGTTGAAATCTTAAACTTTAGATCCAGTCTCAATTTACTCTAATTTTTTTTTATCTCATAAAAAATCACTCACTTTTATTTGAATTTCAAATCTGCTTTCATCAACATTCTATTCAAATTTTTTCTCAATATCTAAGAGATGAAAAAACTCACAAGCGCAAGTTGTTTAAGCGTCCTGAGTACGAGCACAAGAGATTGACTACTAAGCGCAAAATCAAAAATCTTTGAGTGAGATAGAAGGAAAACTTTCATAAGATTAAGAGCAACTGAAGAAGGCCAACCTTAATTTCTCTAATTTTTACCCAAATTTCAAATCCAAAAAGATGTCTTTTAGGTTGACATGGAAATTCATTTCCAAAAGACATCTTCTTGGAAACAGATTCGTGACTTAAGTAAAAGTTGATGTTTTTTATGAGATTGAAAAAGTTTAGAATAATTTTAGGACTTAATTTAAAGTTAGGGATTTCTTATGAGATAAAAAAAATATAAAAATTAAGATAGAATTTAGAATGGATCAAAGTTTAAAGATTTTTTTATAAGACAAAAAAAAAGTTTATTATAGAATTGTGGCTAAATCGAAGGATTTTTAGGTATTAGGCCTCCGTATGCGGTAAGAAGCGAGCAAGTGAATTTATGCTGATCACCTTTTGCTTTGAAGCACAAAATCAAGTGCCAGCTTCCTCGCTCAGAGGGTGAAGATGGACAATTCATCACCATTCTGGTCCACCGACTCACTTTCTGGAATTGCTTGAGAACAGGTGAAATGCAAATGAAATGTGATCAAACGAAATGCAATTCTACTTCGATTTTACCAATAGAATTTTTTTATTAAAAAAGCGTTATTGGGTTGCAAAAATCGCTTTTTATGTTGCCGGTGACTGTAGGAGCCAGTGAATGACTTGGACTGATTGATGTATCTTTGATCGATATGGTATACTGACATCGGTGTTTATTGATTGACTGACTGCCGTAACCCCCCCCCCGCCCCAACCTTTTCATAACTCCGATTATAGCGCTCTGCTTTCTCAATATAAATAGACGGATCGAGTGGACAGGTTCTGGGAATTTTACTACGTGGTTCCATACTATGAAAAGAAAAAGAATCCTACAGACATAACGACGGGCAAGGGAAAGGCATCGGGGACATCAATCATACATTTTCAGAGTACACCTTTGTCTATTTCTGACTCTGTATTCCTTTCCCGCGGACGGGTACTGTGCTTCTTTGTCATAAGTATGAGTCAGAAGCAGGAAGCACGTGCTGGCCCACCACCGATGGCCTTTGCAGATAGGCACGTGAATTCACACTGATCACCTTTTGCTTTGAAGCCAAAAGTCAGGTGCCAGCTGCCTTGCACAAACAGTGAATATGGACAAATACATCACATAGACATAGCTGGTCCACCAAGTACCTTTCTAGATTTACCTGAGGATAAGGCAGGAACCGCCCGGATTCCTGGACCGACCGGTTTGGACTTGTAGAGATTCATCCGAACTAGACCGAATATTTTTTCAAATTTTAATTTTATTACTTCAAAAATATTTAACAAATAATTTTTAACTCCTAATTAGTAATTTTTTTTATTGGTTTCTCAATGTCGTTGAGATGCAAATTTTTAGATAAAAAGTCAACAAAGACATGTTTTGAATGGAGCATGGTTTGATTTTTATGCGCAACTCCTCTTATAGACTTCGCGTTCCCATTTGCAGTGTCCAGTCTTCCAAGGATTATTGGCTTGTCTTTATTATTATGTCCAGCCTTCCATGTGAATGCTAAGAGTCCCACATAAAGACTATAAGAGCAGTTGTGAACAAAAGTTAACCAATACTCCAACCAAAATGCGCCTTTCTTGGCTTTTTGGGTATTTGTTAAATGTGTGATGTACCATTTTGATACTCCAACCAAAATGTGCCTTTCTTGGCTTTTTGGGTATTTGTTAAATGTGTGATGTACCATTTTGATCTTTTTTTTTTGTGGAAAAAGAGTAAATGCTTGATTTTAAAGAGAATGGAAAATCGGTTTCTTTGGACTGCAGTCGGTTCTTAGGTGGGATTGGACCAAAGCGGGACCTATCAGCCTTACTTGAGGGTATGTGAAATGCAAATGAAATGTAATAAAAGGAAAAGGAAATGAAATTCTACTTGGACATTATCAGAAGGAAAGTACAAAAAAAAAAGGAGCGTCATTGGGTTTGCCAAAATTGCCTTCATATTCCCGGGTAAAATGCCTATCATTATTCACGAGTCGGAGTTGGACCCGGACTCATGCCGTACCTTTGATTAAAAAGCTGATTGACAAGTCATTTGTCGACGGGCAGCTGTAAGCACGTGCTTGACGTGTGGGTCGCCTCCCCCTTCGAAATTCAAATACTTCCAATTATCGTACATATATAGACGTGCAAGAGCGTTTCCAATACACCGGTTTTTCCAACCTTTTCCCAATACCGATTATAGCCTTCTCTTTTTTCAAAATAACAAATTTGAGTGATCTTCCCTGGCATCTGAACTTCTTCTAGGTTTAAATTAGAAAGACAGGATCACTTACAAAAAAAGAAATTAAAAAAAAAAAATGAACAGGATACGGAGTATGAAGGAACAAATTATAAACAGATCAACATGATATACCTTATACTAATATGACTCAGTCATTTTCATGTTGTCTTGTTTCCTATCTCTCAATTTGTTCGGCAATAAAAATATTAGATAAAAGTCTATCTTATTTGAAAATAAATTATTACATGCTCTCAACCATCATCGACTAGAAAAAAACATAATAAGCTATACCTGTCCTCTTTAGTTAATATAGTGTTTACTTTGCTTAAATAGTAGAGAAACATCAGTAATATAAATACTCAATTAAACTTACATTCACTTAATCTGAAACATATAACAAAATTAAGGACAAGAAAAAACATAATGTTCATACCTTGCCCTCACTTACTCTAAATCATAAAAAGAATATTGACCATTATATAAATATATCTTGATAGACTTTATTAGGTCAACTGATGATGTAAGACATGACCTACATGCTCACCATTGGATTATTTTTCACACAAACGGTGGACCTATGAATAATCATGTACCTTTTTCTATTGATATATTGTTGTATCTCTTGGTTGTTGATGTGCTTTATGTTGGGGCTATCAGTATCACTTAGAGGGGATGAATACATAAATTAGTGGAATTTAAAACAATCGAGTTCAATATTACAAATGGACAACATCTGAAGATGAACTACGCACTAATCAGACTTTTACTGTGTGCAATAAACTATCGAACATAATAAATAAGAGATTAAAGTATAGAGAAAAATGCACACAATAACTATAATGATGCAGCTTATGTTAAGCTTATGTCTATTCTCTCACGTTGACAGCCTGTTCGCTAGATTTCACTAAAAAATCAATTAGAGATTACAAAATCTAAGTACTTGGACAACGAGGGTGGGGAATGGTCGCTAAGGCTAGAGGGCTCAGACAATGAGTGGCTCCTAGTAGACTCTACGATGGCGAAGAGGATAGGAATGAACTGAATTGTATACTAAATAGGGAGGAGAGCATGCCTAGGATACCTATATAAAAACTGGAATTAATTCACAAAGACGCCTTTTTAATGTAATTGCAAGCTTTGTTTTGAAACTCCAAAGTTAAGCGATAACCTCATGAGAAGTGCCTATCTATATGCCCAAAGACAAAACCATAAGACCTAGTATGAGATGGGCCAAAGTGGATCACAATACTTGCGCAATACATTGTTCCTCATCACTCGATGGTAGCACATGCCCTTGTCGACAGTCCATTGGTGCTGTCCATTGGATTCCTTGCAGATTGACTTGTGATATATCATCCAATGGTCTTCCTGAACATATAAGTATCCAAAGACTTTACTAGCATGATCACTTGAACTTGGTACCTCCAAGTTCTCATAAACTATATGTCATATCAGATTTGTTTGTCCTCTTACAACGTCCTCATCCTTGTGAACGTCCTTCATTAAACTTTACTGAAAGCATCAATATTATCATAATGTTCTTGAGACTATCCCAACTTCATCATAACGAACATCTACATTATCAAATAGATATTGAACCAATAATAGTTTTGGAATCATCAAATTACCATGGAAAGTGTCCCAACATTTTCTATCTCGATCACGAGTAGTACAGCGGCTAACTTTAGCACGCAATGCTCCAATTCTCAAGGACACATGTACAGTTCACACCATCGTTTGTAAGCACAAATGAAACCAAGCTGTGCCAAATTTTCTACCCAATTGTATTGACCAACATCGGTGCAAGCAATGTACGACAAGGAACTATTAGGATAGGAGAATTTGAACTCTAAAGAGCTTTACAAGCATTACCTAGCAAAAGTAAACGTAGCAAGTGCTTGAAATTACTTTTGGGTTTTGTTTCAAAAAACATAAACACGTGCATAGGTAAAATTGAATCAAAACGATTCGCAGCGGAAGCAATAAAGCCCATACATGTATCTCCAGAACATTATTTGTGCATTTTAATAAGAAGCACATATAATTAAAAAGGAGACTAGCTACATTACCCTTAAACCGTGCCAAAAAAGTTTGGTTAAGATGTTCTTTAGATCCATACCACAAACGTTTGATATCCTTGGTTTTGATGGTCTTCAGATCTTGACTACGAACGTGCGGTCTTCTTGTAGCGTTGGTTCTAACGTTCTTCAGATTTAGTTTAGATCCAGATCGCAAATGCCTGGTGTCCTTGTAACGTTGGCTCTGACGTTCTTCAAATTATGATTATGAACATCTGATCTGATCTGCTTGCAATGCTAGTTCTGACATACTCCGATTCTGATGTTCTTCAATTCCAACCCCACAAATGTTAGATCTCTACTTTAGACACACAACCAATCTTGCGTCAAACAATAGAGAAAAACGAGAGAGTTCACCACTACAATTATGCTAGCAATTACTTTCGTGTGTGACTAATTTTGATTGATTTCTATCATCACTCAACCATCTTGTGGTCTTCTCTCTCGATTACCTCTTATAATTAGTCTTAGAACCACGTTAATTCAGCTCATTAACTCCAAAACTGTTTCAGAGCATTAATTGGCCGTAACGTCTAAACTCGCATCAAACTTTGAATCTGGATGTTTTATAACCATTACAGAGTATTATTCCATGAATTAATCTTTTAACCATCACAAAACTTTATTCTAAGCATTAACTTTGTAAACGTTACAAAATTTTAATTTGACTGTTAAGTTTGAAACTATTTCAGAATATTAATTTGGTCATTTGAATCTAGAACTGTTTCAGATTATTAAACTGCCCATTGATTTTGAGATCGTTTCAGATTATTAATGTAGCCGATAAGTTTAAAATTGTTTCAGATCTTTAATTTAGCCGTAAGTTTAAAATTTTTTCATATATTTAATTTTGCTATTGATTCTGAACTCACTTTAGATTATTAATGTGACCATTAATTCTGAACTCTCTTTAGATCATTAATACAACGATTAATTCTAAACTTACTTAAGATTATTAATGTCGCCATTGATTCTAAACTCACTTTAGATAATTAATTTGGTCGTTGAATCCGAACCAATTTTAGATCTTTAATTCGGCCTTTGAATTTTAACCCGCTTAAGATCTTTGATTCGATCGTAAAGTCTGAAATTGTTTTAGAACTTAGATTTTCAACCCGAGTTAATTTGATTGCCTCAATTGTAAATACATTTGCAATATTGTCTCTCCTATTCAAACATCATTCTGAATTGGTTATGGTGTATAACATTCATAGATTTATCACTGAGTTAACAATAAGACTTGTACTAACACATTAGTACACCTAAGAGAACCGATTGTCCCAATCAATCTCCCGTTCCTATAAACTATGAATGACATCTAACAATATGTCATGACTACCAAAACAATGTGAATATTTCAAGAACATAATGAACTTGTCAGTTTTGGCGATCATGTAATTCAATCATTCCATCTATCATGTTCCAATCGAACAAAGATCATGGAATTGCTTGTCAAGCCACCAACTCATTCATATGCCCACATCTAACTGACATGTATTTCAACGAGACATAAACTATTCATTATTGGTTACAACCCGGTCAAAGATTTCAATACAATGTCACGATTAGATTGGATATGACATTGATTTTCCATCTTATATATCTACATATATAACAAGAAGACAGATTCCTTATTGCATGCACATGTGCCTTCATACACGAACAAACTATGACAACATCGTGCCTCAGGTCTAAGAATTTTATACAAGACCAAAATATGAACGATTAGTTATTGACTTTGCTAAAAACTTCTATGCTGCAAATCATTTTATGCATGTCATGTTCAGTGAACTTGTTCGAGATAAGAACACGTGTTCTAACTCGGATATCACAATAACCAATGACTTGTAACTCCGCATCCCCTAAGGCATCCAATACTCAATAGTGAAGCTTAAGAACATACCAGTCTCAATGGGATCATCAATATTCTCTAAAAAAATTCATCAATCAGGAACTATTTAAAGATTCTATACAACTGTAAACCTGTCATATATATTCTTAACACCTTAAGAATATGTTTAGTCACAACTGATCGTATGGACTCATTTATATAAATAGGACGATAAATGAATATTTATTTGCCATTAAATAAATAATGCAACTTAAATCCATAACATGTAACTATTACATGGTTATTTTAAGGTATATAATTAACAATTACACCACCTGAAAGTCATGGAAAAAATTCAAAATTTGATAAATTTAATTCACTCCTACCCTACATGGATAGGTGGGCGACTCGAGCAGCCATGGATGAAGTGACCTGGATAAACTTGGATCAAGGCACTCACAAAGACATGTAACACTACTCCAAACTAGGAAGCATTGATGCTCTCTAGGAGCCTTCTCATTGTGTCAGACACGCCAACACATGTCCGACACTCAATTAATAGGTGTCGAAAATCCGACACTTAGTTAACTCTCTCGATACTCGAGTTCGGAATTTCGACACACAAGTTCAGAATTCTGACAAGCACATAGTCAATTTTAAAAAATTTCAATAAATGATGGGTCAAAATATAAACATGTAAAAAATAAAAAAAATAATAAAGGGGGAAAGAAGAAAACCCTAGTATTCTTTTCTCTTCTGACTCTTACTTTCCATGATACACAATTCACCTCACAAGTTTTTTTTTTTTTTTTCAAACACACTTTGACATGTGAGTTTTGAATGTGGATTGCTTTTTTTTTTTTTTTCTTCAAGTTCATGGATTATTTGAATGAAATTGAATTTGTCAAATTAAAATAATGAATGATATTAAAAATAGTGGATTAATGGTTTTAGTGTAAATTCATTCTAGGCTCTTTTTTATTATTTATTTACTTGTGAACTTGAATCAAATTAATTTAATTAAATAATCATAAAAATGATAATTTATCATGTATATATAAAAATATACACTTAATATATAACATGTCTCAACGTGTCAAAATTCTCTATTTCTTTTTAGAGATAACGTGTCGGCATATCGTGTCACGTGTTGCATGTCGGTATTGATGTTACTTAGACTCTAAGTAGTGAGTCAAATGATAAATGACTCCGAAATGGAAACTCTAGTCATGATTGATAAAGTTTAGGACAGCTAGTCTAAGAAATAAGCACCTCCTTGAGAAGGAATATGCGTCACCCACACAGTCCCCAACCTCCTTGAGGTCTGCTTGAGAAACTGCGATAATCAAGTTGATTAATTAGTCCAATAAGGGAAATAATTGTTCTCTTGTTGAAAATTTACCGCCTTTAGTCAATAACTTGTCACAAATTTATTCAAGTATCCTAAGCTTCATCTTTGAAAGCATGCACATAACGTCGACAATAAATCACTTTCTCTTACAACCAAATAGTAAGAAGAAATTGGGAAAATCATACTGCAAATCCCCAAATTTTATGTATTGAATGTGATTGGGTCATAAATCTTTTAATTAATTCAATCAAGTACAATATCTTTATCAAAACGTGCATTTAAGTATAAATATTTCAATTTATTCAATTTAGTCCTAAATATGTATAAGAAAATGCAATTAGATCCTAAACTTATGTTGAAAATTTTAATTTAAGGAGGACTTTTGAGCAATATATAAATGACATGTAAGCAGTTTTATATATTATTTATTGGAAAGACTTTATTGCATTTTAACAAAGTTTAAGACTCAATTGAATCAATTGAAAAATTTATAACTTAATTGCATTATGTAAAAACATTTATGACTTTTGTTCCACTAATGAATAGGATTGTTATACACATGAGTCAAGGACTACATGTTACTTTACGAAGTTAAGAGTAGATACAATTTGTGCTCATTATCAGTATGCTGCTTTCAAATGAAACAAAGATAGTATAGGGTATTTTGGTAATTTGCGTTTGCGTTGCTTTGATTATTCCCAATGCTTTGTTAATATATAAAGAGTACACAAATGTCTTTTTCTTAAGCCCGTGAGAGGCGATTTTTATAACTAACGTAAAGTTCCGTTTCCATCTTGAATGCACCTGAAAGATTTAAGGGGAGTGTGCCCTTATGATCTTCCGGAACGAGAGATTTATATACAACCAAATTTAATTTCCATCTTAAATGCGCCAGGCCTATTTGAGAAATGTGCCCTTAAAATTATCCACAGAGGTAGAATAGTCGAGGTATAGAAAAGCTAACTTTAGGGTGTGTTTGTTTCTTGTAAACCTTTTTAATGTAGGAAAATATGCTTGGTGTAAATTATTTTTAAAGAAATTTATTAGTTTTTAATTATTTAGAGATTTATGGATAAAACATTTTGATGTTTAGATCTTACTTTAACAAATTATGCTCATTGTGTTCCTAACATAAAAAATTAAGATGATATTGAAATCCATGTCTAAGATTGTTGAAAATATGTTTTGAGTTTGATCTTGAAAAAGGAAAATTTCATAATTCAAGTAGGTTTCCTATATATATAAGAATGGGATGTTCTTTAGAAATGATAAATATAGGAATTGCTGCTTATGAATTACGTTCCGAAGATATCCAAGTGTGTTAAAGCCAATTAAATTCTTGTGGTAAGAATTTTTGTGTAATTCCTTGGTGAGATTGAGAGATTATTTTGTGAAGGATTATTGAGCCAAACACTATGTGAGTTATTAGGTATAATTAGGGATTGGAAAATACTATGAGTGTTTAAGTGATTCAAGTGTGGTTGCAGTCTCCGTTATATTGCTTAATCTAAAGTGGAATTCATTATTGCTTTTCCCACGGACGTAAGTTACTATAATCAAATCATGTAAAAATCTGATGTTCGATTTGTTTTTTTTATTCTATATATTTTATTGTTCGATCACTAGCTTTCACAACAAAGATATTACTAACCGTTTACCTTTATATTATCAAAATAAAGCAACCTAAAATAGTATGGTTAAAAAATAGGAAATGCAATCTCTTGGTGCTGATAAAACTCCACCAAAGTTCTCTATTTTGTGTGAGAATGTGTGGAAAATGAGCTTGGGAGAAGAATTATTCCTTTTAGGATAGAGAAATATTTTTCGTTATACTTAAGGGTGCGCTTAGTTTGTTCTCAAGAACAATTTTTGCTCAGAAATAATTATTTATTTATTTATTTTATTTCCGAGAACAATTTTTGAATTTTTAAAGGCGTTTAGAACTATTCAAAGTTTTTATTGGAATAGAAATGCGTTTGGTAGGACTTTTAAAATTTTTGTTTCTTTTAATTTTTTAATACTTTTATTATATTTTTCTTATTTTTCTCTCTTTTTATCTTTTTCATTTTCTCTTCTTCTTCCTCCTTCTTTGTGGCCGTTGATCGGCTTGGTGAGGTCCGACAAGCTCGCCGGAGGCTCACCCTGGCCATGACGAGCCTTATCCTCGCATATTTGGGCGAGGCCAAGCCTCGCCTGGCCATTGGTGAGGTTCAACCTCGCCTAGGCACAATGAGACTCAGGCCAACGACCAGTCAAAAGGAAGGAGAAGAAGAAGAAAAGGAAAGAGAAGAAGAGGAAAGGGTAGAAAAGAATAAAAATTAGATTTAATTCTAGGAATTATTCCCTAGAACAAGACGTAACTTTTTTCTATTTCTTGATTCTAAACCAAATCTATTCCTGGGAACCAAAAAAATGATTTTTATTCCTAGGAATAAAAAATTACCGAACAAGTTTTTTCTTTTTTTTTTTGTTAGGGAAGAAAAAAATAGACTTAAACACTGTTTGAAGTGTTATCAAACAGACCATTAACTACCATTTTTTCCTTGACCATAAATCTTTTCCTAATTATTCATTTTTAGAAAATCAAACATATACAATCATTTTCATGTAAACAAAATGAAAAAAAAAAAAAAAAAAATATTTCAATATCTTTATATGTTATATATTAAAATGATTTTCGGGAAGGGGGCGGCTCCCCCACTGGGCCCCTCCCCCGTTCGTCTTGCTATTAGATCTTTGTTCTTTTTTGTTGACCCAAAAATCAAAAGTTACACATCTGCATACTACAAAGATTGGGAACTATTTATTTGATTGATTAAGAATCTATCAATAGGGATCATATGGTGAGCAAACCGCCTCAAACATAGCAGAGAATCAACAGAGAATCGCTCATTCTTGACCTCCTATTTGTGGTGCTTCTAATGGCCTTTCCTTCACAACCAAAGAGTTCTTACCACGTTTTCTTGAGTTTTAGAGGTGAGGATGTCCGCCAAACCTTCCTCAGTCATCTTTACAGAGTTCTAAATGGGAGAGGAAATATGTACATACATTGACGGCGAGAAACTTAACAAAGGAGAGCAAATATCATAAGGGCTTAGGAAGGCGATTGAGGAATCACGCATTGCAGTCATTGTTTTCTCCGAGAATTACGCCTTTTCATGGTGTTTTATAGATGAGTTAGACAAGATCATGAAGCTTAAGGAGATAGGTGATCTCATTGTTCTGTCAGTGTTTTACAAAGTAGAACCCAAAGAAGTATGAGAAGGAAGAAAGAGTTACAAAGAAGCTCCTGTTAAACACGAAATCAAGTACAAAGAGGATTCGGAGGTTGTGAAGAAATGGAAGAAAGCTCTTAATCACGCTGGAAGTTTGTTAGGATGGGAATTCCATGTTGGGTATGTATAAAATTTATTCATATAAACGACTAATTAATCAAGAAGAATTGGATCCATATATGATTGTAAAACACAGAGATCAATAAGCACAGTAGAATTAAAGCGTACCCGTTTAAGCCATTGCTTCATTTGAAGAAGAATATATCACATTGATAATCATGGATCTATTGGAATGCCATATCTTCCTCTCTATGACCTATTTCAGTATAGTAGTTTTCAATGGGATTAAGTAACTGATAGGTATAATCTATCATTTTATAGGGTAGAGAGGGGGCCTAACAAACCCTAATTAATAGCGTGTCAACTAGGTCATTCAAATTACGGACTTCAGTTAAACACAATCATTTAACCTTGTTGCTCAACTATGCCCGTTATTAATAGATATCAATACCTAATTCAATAAGATCATTCTAGCGTTTAACAAATATTGGAATATCCATTAACCCGATTATTTAAAATAGAAAATTAATTAATTAATGTAAGCCCATATTATAGAAAATTTCCAACATTCTCCCACTTGGGCTACATTAATTAACTTATTTTCATTTTGAAAAATATTTTATATTGAAAATGACACTATCTGGTTAATAATTGAAAATTTTGTTTTATGTGGCCACAACTTAAAAAAAAATAAAAAATTCCAATAACGGCATCTCAAAACCAATCCAATCCTATTTAACCTCAGTATAGGACTATGGGGATCAATGTATTAAGAAAATACCACAACACATGACCTTCCATAATCACATATAACAAGTATTATATTTTCATGGATCATGGGCCTAGTAGTGTAGTAAGAAATAATGCCAACATATGATCAAAATATACACTATTTCTTATCGATCTTCAATGCAATTTTTCAACGACATGAAATTGCATTATTACAATTTCTAAACAACATGAAATTGTATAACTATGTCACAATCCAACATGAGATCTCATAATCAGCGACATTCAGTCGTCTTTAAACTAAAAGTTGTTTAAAGATACTGTTTTGTACTTCCATTTCTCAGTCAATAAGAGAAATGATAACAATAGAATTAACGATAATGATCATTGAAAATAAATGCTTTAATAGACATCATGAAAGCATCATCAGTTCGCATATAACTATAATATCCATAAATACAAATTATATAGCTCCCATTAACAAAAGAAATCAAAAGAACACAAAACACCCATATTATTTACATGTTCTTTGAACAAAATGGGTCGTAAGTCTTTTATTAGAGGATCAACTAACATGGACTCAGTTATGATATTTTCGATCACAATGTCTTCCTTTTTGATCAAGTCTTTAACAGTATAATATTTGATCTCCATGTGTTTGGACGCATTGCTGATCTTGTTATTTTTGAAATAAAACACAGTTGCAATGTTGTCACAATAGATCACCATAGGTCTAGCAATAGAATCTACAACTCACAATTCTGAGATCAAATTTCTGAGCCAAACAGCTTGAATTGACGCACCGTAACACGCTACAAACTCAACATATATTATAGAGTTTGTAATCAAGGTTTGTTTCGTGCTCTTCTAGGAAATTGCACTTTTAGCCATCATAAAAATGTATCCAGAAATTGATTTTCTATCATCTGAACAATTAGCAAAATCAGTATCTAAATATCCAATCACCTTTAGGTCCTCTACTTTGTTATACATGAGCATGAAGTCTTTTGATCGTTGTAGATATCTCATCACTTTTTTAGCTACAACCTAATGTTTATGACCTAGATTCGATAGATATCTTCCAAGAGTATTCACAATAAAAGAAATATTAGGTTTGGTACATACTTGTACATACATAAGACTGCCAACTGCACTAGCATATGGAACATTCTTCATGACTTCTTTTTCAACATCATTCTTGGAGCATTGTTCTATACTCAATTAATCTCCTTTCATAACATGAGCTTCACTTGAGTTGCAAGTCTGCATATTGAATCTTTTGAAAACACAATTTATATCACTTTTCTGAGATAACCCCATAACTTTCTTAGATCTATCACGATGAATCTTAATGCCTAGAACAAAAGAGGCTTCCCCAAGACCTTTCATATCAAACTTTGTAGATAGAAAACTTTTTGTGTCATTCAATAGATCAACATCACTACTAGTAAGTAAAATGTCATCTACATAAAATACCAAGAAAATATATTTACTCTCACTTACTTTCATGTAGATGCATTGATCAAACTTGTTTTTTTCAAAGTCAAACGATATCACAACCTTGTGAAATTTCAAGTACCACTGACATGATGCTTGTTTGAGACCATAGATGGACCTTTGAAGTTTGCACACCATATGCTCCTTTCCGTCTTCTTTAAATCCTTTAGGTTGCTACATATATACTTCTTCATCTAGATCTCTATTTAGAAAGGCTGTCTTAACATTCATTTGGTAAAGCTCTAAATCAAAATAAGCCACCGATGATATGATTATCTGAAAAGAGTATTTAGTAGATATTGGAGAAAAGACTTTAGTATAACCAATACCTTCTCTCTGCGTGTACCCTATGCAACTAGCCTTGCCTTGAATCTCTCTATGTTGCCTTTATTGTATTTCTTGGTTTCGAATACCCATTTGCAGTTGATCGGTTTATGTCCATCGGGTAAATCAACAAGTTCCCATACTTGATTAGTTGACATGGAAATTATCTTGTCCTTCATCGCTTCAACCATTCATATTCCTGATCATTATTAAGAGCTTCTTTGAAGGTTACCAATTCAACTATATTTTCAATGTCAAAATTAGTTTCTCCAAGACAGACATGATAATCATTTAGAGGTGTTGATCTTCTTTGTCACTGTAATCTTTGCACGGGCATTTTTGGAGCCGCATCATTCATCCAGGGAATTTCATTTATAATAAGAGGATTTACTATCATATCTTCAGTATTTGCTTCTTGCTGAATTTCCACTCTACAGGGTTCTCGTATAGAATCATCATTCAAGAGGGGCAATGGACTAGAGACCGTTTTGTGTGGTTCTTTCCTTTTGAAAGATTGAGAATAACTCTTTTCAGTAATATCTAATTTCAGGAATTTTGCATTTTGGGATTCAACGATTCTAGTGCTACAAGTAGGACAATAGAACTTAGACCCTTTGAAATGGTCAAAGTATCCAATAAAATAACATCTAGTAGTCCTGAGTTCAGTCTTCTTCTGAGAATGATCATAAATTTTCACTTCTGCAGGACAACCCCAAATTTGAAAATATTTCAAGCTTGGTTTCCTCCCTGTCCACAATTCAAAAGATGTTTTTAGTATCGATTACCAGGTACACGATTCAATATATAAGTTGTTTTAATTGCATCACCCTATAAGTATTCGGACAAATTAAAATTGCCCATCATATTTTGTTTCAACTCTATAAGTGTGCGATTGTGCCGTTCAACTACATCATTCTGTTTAGGACTACCGGGCAATGTATATTGAGCGACAATACCACAGCCCTACAAATATTTAGAAAATGGTCCCATTTGTCGTCTAGTCTCAGTATATCGCCCATAATATCAGATTTAACAATATTGATAATTTTTCCAAATTGTTTCTCAACTTCAGTGCGAAACACTTTGAATATTTTAAGAGCATCAATCTTTTCCTTAATTCGATAAACATAACAATAACGTGAGAAATCATCAATGAATGTGATGAAGTACTTATTTCCACACAAAGTAGTTGAGCATGGCCCACTAATATCAGTATGGATTATCTCAAATAGATTTTGACTACGAGTAGCCCATTTATTCTTGGTTTTAGTTAATTTTCCCCTCACACAATCAATACAACTCTCAGTATCATCTGAGTCAAGAGGAGGAAGAATATCAACCTTAATGAGTCGCTTTACCCTTTCTTTGGAGATATACCCTAATCGCTTATGCCATAGCAATGAAGATATTTCTTTAATTAAGGATCTCTTAGCAATATTATTCTCGATATTGAAAGAACAATATAGTCTATTAGAAGATAAGGATAATTGATATAATCCATCAGACAAATTCCCAATAATTCTGGAATCATAACTCAAATCAACTATTTTATTCGCAAAATAAATACAATATCCAACTTTGTCAAGCAAAGAAAGAGATATCAAGTTTCTCCTAAAACTGGGAACATAAAAGACACTATTCAAAATAAGTTGAAAACCAGAATCTAAATTTAAGACAACTGTCCCTATGCATGCGCTCCACATCAACTCCAATATTGTTTCCAACTTTAAGCTTTGACTCCCTCAGACTTGGATTATTTAGATTTGTGAAACCTTATAAGGTAGTAGTCACATGAACAGTAGCACCAGAATCAAGCCACCAAGAATCCAAAGAAACATCAACTAGATTTGATTCAAAACAAACCAACAACTCACCTTGGTGACTTTCTTTTCTTGCTTTTAGACAAGCTTGGAACTTATAACAATTGGCTCTCTTGTGACCCTGCTTCTTGTAGTGAAAACACTTGAAATCCTTATCTCCATTTCTCCCATGGTTCCCATTTTTCTTGAAGAACTTGGTCTTTCTTTGGACCATGAGCATTTGACCCTTTAGGCTTCCATTTGCCTCTAGAGAACTCAACTTGGCATTGACAGTTAAGTGGGCAGACTCATATTTCTTCTTCTTTAACTTCTCTTCCTTAGTCACACATTTGGTAATCAAGGCACCGACACTCTATATCTCATTCTGAGCACTATAAGCAGTCTTAATTTGGCTAAATTCAGTTGGTAGAACATTTAAGATGTGATGCACAATACAATTCTTAAAAATGACAATTTCATGGGCCTTAAGTTTGGATTGAATGTGGACCATCTTTAGTATAAATTCTCTAACACCCATAGTAGCATCATATCTCATATTCGTTAACTCACTCAGCAAGTTCCCAGCTTTAGCCTTATCTAAGACTCTATATCTTTCTCCCACTGTTTCAAGGAACTATCTAGTATTCATATTTCCAACAAACCACTAATGAGATTCTCAATAATGGATCTTTTCATAGCAATGGGGCTTAGTCGATTAGATTTTTTCCATCTAGCATAATTGGCCTTTTGATCTGTAGTACTTTGATCATTGGACCTGGAAAGTTTATCCTCACGTAGAGCTAAGTTCATATCCACAATACCCAAAGCTAGGGGTGATCGGGTCCAAGGTGGGTAGGGTCTAGACTTGGAGGACCCTATACTCGATCATGTTATAATCGATTCTCTTTTTTTGGACCCTATACCCGACCCGCCTTGTTTTTCTAGTTTGATTCTAGGGTAAATTCTGTTTCCACTAGAACCTATTTTGGAACCTCCTAATATCCTATATGACTTCAAATTTTATATTAATATACGAGAAAATAATGTAATCCTCATAATTTGTATTCAAACATTAAGCACTTGTAATAAATAAATACATGAACATTTTGACTAGACGAAAAAAAAATTAAGGATCCACAAGGCTAATTATCATAAATAAAATTATAAGGCAAAGCAAAAATCATAACATTACATAAATATTAGCAACAAACATGAGTATAATATAGTCTTATTCCCACAATTATTACATGAAACTGTTCATTTATGCAAACATAACTCCTCCTATAAAAGAGAAGTTAGGCAAGCCAATTCACATGGTACACAAAAATTTAGTAACGACGAATGCCGTCCGCCCGTTAAACAGTGCGAGAGGGAGCCGGTGAGGGAGGGAATCGAGTGAGGAAGAGAAACAATGGAGGAGGAGTGTCGTACATGTCCAAGAGAGACAAGAGGAAAAATGCAACGTAATAACGGGAGTAAGAATAGAAATTAGGGCAAAAAATAGGGTTTTGGACCTTTATTTTCAAAACCGGTTCCAAAACCGATCTGGGAAGCGGTTCCCGGATGGGTAATCACTCAAAACCGGCTCCCGAACTGGTTTAAACCAATTCCTAATTTTGGGAACTGGTTCCCGGACCGGTTTCAACAAGAACCGGTTCTCAACCCTGATTTCTAGGTGGGTCGGTCCGGTGCCCGGGTATACCGGATTTAGTTGCACACCATTCTCAGAGCAAACTCTATATCTTGCTTCTATCTCTTAAAGTTTGATACAGTTAACATTTCAAATGTGGCATTGTTGTTATTTACAACAAAGGTAACTATTTGTCACACATAATGCAATAAGATCAATTATAGGCAATAAGCAATTCTACAAAAATAATTAGTACATTAGAAACTCTCCTTTAGGTAGAGTGTATAATGCACAATTATTTTCCATAGCATGAATTTTATAAAACAACAATAAGAAGAATTACATATAATTGTCAAGGATCCATCCCATTTGGGTAGACAAATCCTTTAAATTATATATCTCCATTATCACAACATAGAGGGAAATTACATATAATTTTCAAAAAATTTATTCTCTTTGGGTAGATAAATATTTTTCAATTATACATCCCCATCTTTTAAATTTGGGAATTAATCTTCCTGCTATTTTTCGAATTAATATACACAATAACCCCATTTGGGCTAGTTATTATAAATACTAATTTTTATCAATAAAGAACTCTAAAAATTTATGCCCAAAATTCATCAAACAATATGAAGCACTTTACAACATGTGCTTCCCAAGATCATATTGTATTTATCAAGCAACAATTTTTGCCACAATTTTTTTTTATTTTTTATCATTATTTTATTATTATTTTAATGTTTTGGACCATCACACGGGCCTTACCCGCGAGCAGCCTAGATCAGATCGTGGGGCCATACTTGCGAGGCCTAGAAATCTGGCCCAAACCCGCAGGAGCCCATGCTCCTTTCAATTAAAAAAAATGGCCCAAGAATTAATATAAGAATCTGGACTTATTAGGCCCCGGCCCAGGAGAATTTAAAGCCCCAATATTCTAGGCTCATGCCGATAATCCAAATTTTAAATAGAATATGGGTTAAAACCCATATTTTGGCCTAGGCCCAGCTGGAGGTCACCTTCAACCTCTAGCTGGGTCCTGAAAACTCTGCAAAACCGAGTCGTATGACCCGGTTTTGACCTGGAACTCAAAATAATACCCTTTAAGTTGAAGAACAAGTAAATCTTTTACATAAATTAATTAGAGTGAATTAAATGAAGAAAGAACATGTCACGCCCCGATCCTCAGGCACGCACACATCCGTCTCACTTGGTCGATTTTATAATGCGATATCCAGGACAATGTATCGCCGACCCTTTCGTTTAATTAAGCGCACGGAAACAGATTAAAATCCCCAGAACAATAAAACGATGGGATAGAAAAGCGGGCCATATTTTTCATATTGAAATTTATAACCAAACTTTTGTACATGACATCAATTAGAGAACTTCATAACTATTCACATCAATTGGAGTTCACAAAAGAAGATGGAATCTCAATCCCTTCAGGTCATACTCAAAATCTCTCTCGGTACTATCTTCTTCTTCCAAAAATCCTTCTACTCAGGTTTCACCTTCGAGATCCCCTTCTCAGATTCCTCCTCAGCTCCTCAACGGGGTCCTGAAATGTTTTTTCCCCAAACTGGGATGAGACTACGTCTCAGCGAGTTCTACCCCACTAAGCCCGATTAGTAAACTATTATACTAAAGGCTGCCTAAACACGCACAGGATAGATGACTTACCTTGGCCTCAGATCCCACCTGCAAGTCAGTACAATTCATAATAGGCACCCAAACAATCATATCACCGATCGAAGCATCGATCAAATCGACCTAGTCGGTTACATGACAACGAGACCACCCATGGTCATTTCCATTCAATCAATCAATTCATAACCTCCGATTAAAGCAACGGTCAATCGACCTAGTCGATTACATGACATCACGACCCATGCTTGGTCGGCACATTCAATACTATTTATAAGTCCGACTATAGTCCAGGACTACTCACTCTAAACTGATATAGCGCCCGTAAGCTGATATAGTATACTCCCGATTCTCACACTCAATTAATCATGCATTCTTAGATTTGATCTCGGCATATAGCACGGCCTACTCTCAGTTCGGCGGTCTTCTGGCATTGCCAGGCATCGCCTCCCCCCATGGAGCGCGGCTTCGTCATTACGTCGACGGCATTCCCGAAGGAGCATCGTCTCCCCCCTTGGAGCACGGCTTCGTCACTACGTCGACGGCATTCCCGAAGGAGCATAGGGTCCGAGAATCAATCGCGACGGCTTCCCGTTGTCCAGGGGGTATCCCACATAGGGATAACGTCCAGCTCAACAGCCCGGGACGATTTCTCACGACCATCACACGATCACTCAAATATGGGCTCAAGGCACTAGAGGTGACCCCAACACAAGGTCTCGCCATTGTGCGGTACTTAGTCTTTGACCATAAATAACAATAGTATAAGGCGCTAGAGGTAACTCACACGAAGTCTTCTACTTGTGTAGTACTTAGTCCTTTACCTGCTCATGATCCATGGGTTTCCCTCAACACAACACACATCACATCACTTTCGATAACCATCTTACTTCAACTTTAAATCACCACACGATTAATCCCTCACGGCCCAATGACATTGTGCCTTGCACTGTCTTGGCCTCATTTCTTCATATCAATAACTAAATCAATTCAACAAAGCATTATAAATACTGAATAACATACTTGGCCAACATACTTGGCCATTTACCAATCAACAATTCAATCTCAATCAATTCAAATCAATTTAGGGTAAATCCCTAAAATATCACAATTTATCCAATTTCATACAACGTGGAGCTCAAATAAATAAACGGACTGCGCCACGACGATCAGCACGAGATTTCGGTCGTCGGCCATCAAAATCTTAATTTCCGAAAAATAAATAATTAATTAATTAATTTCGAAAATTAATTATTTAATATTAAAAATTCAATTTAGCTCAAAATAAAGCCCAATTAAATAAACGGACTTCACCACGGTCATCAGCATAATTTTCCGGTTCCAGACCATCTCAGTTGAATTTTCGGAAAATAAATAATTATTTAATTTAATTCCGAAAATTAATATTTAAATACTAAAAAATCCACTTAGGCCCGGAAAGCCTAATTGGAGCCCACTAAGGGTCGAGAAAATTTCCGAGACACTTCCAATAATTAGTAGACCATGTCTACTTGCTAATCTTGCAATCAATTTATTTAAATCGCATCACAATTGACTAATAATTGCTAATTTATTATAATCTAACAACCTAAACATAATTAATTAAATCTAAACCAACCTTAAGCATAATTAGCAAACTAATCCTGGATTAGTGAGATTACTCACCAAATCGCGCGCAAATCGGATCAATCCGACGGCGGCGATGCGAGGAACGATTCTCCCCAAAGCGACTCACGGATCCGGGGCCCGGAAACGGCCCAAAAGCGGCCCGAAGTCACTGGATACCCACTCCGTGGGTATGCTGGTCGCGGCTGATCGGGGCGGCTCCGGCGGCTAGGGCGGCGGGGGAAGGCCGGCGGAGGGCGAGGGGGTCGCGGAGAAGGTCCGGCGGGGTTGGGCGGTGGCCGGAGGTGGCCGGACGGGGCTTGGTCAGTGCGGAACAGGGGCTGGTCGCGGCTGGGTCGTGCGGAGGGAGGAGCGGCCGCGAGCGACGGACGGCGGGACGGCGGCGGGCGCACGGGCGCGGCGCGGCGGTGCGGCGGCGGGACGAGCTGCGAGCGGCTGAGGGGCGAGCTGCAACTTCTGGTTCGCTCGGCGTGAAGAAAAGAAGGAGAAGAAGAAAGAAGAAAAGGGGGTTCGGTCGAGCGTGCAGAGGAAGAAAGAAGAGAGAGGAGAGAGAAGAGAGAGGAGAGAGAGGGAAGAGATAAGGGAGAGAAGAGATAAGAGAGAGAAAAGTGAGCGGTGGGAATCGCACGAGGGGGAGGGGAGAGGAGAGAGGAGAGAGAAAGGAAAAGAGAGAAAAGGGGAGAGAGAATAAAAAGAAATAGAACAATAACATTATTCTTATATTCTTTTTCTTTTTCCTTTTCCCTTTCTATTTTCTTTTGGTTTTCAATTTTCCTCCGATAATTTCTTTCTTGAAATTTCGGACTCGTCAATAAATTGACGAGCGATGACTATCCTAAAAATGAATTGTAACACGTCCGAATATTCGATTCCCAAAACCGAATTAAATTTCATGATTAAAATCGGTAGGACGCGATTTTTCAATCCAACCAATTAGGTAGGCTTTTAGGGATTTTACCGCGGTTATATCCCTTAACGGCTTCACCCGATAGGTTGGCTAACTCATGAGTGATCGACTCAGAGAAAAAGGACCATAGGCGCGCCGACGACATGCACATTTCACTTTATCGAAACGGGGTCGAATTTCAGGATGTCACAGAACAAGTAAATCTTTTACATACAAGCTTCAAAATTTCGGATCTAAGCCTCCCATGGCCGAAAAACGGTTTTCCTAAATTTAAGCCCTAAAAAACTTACATTAATGCAACAAAAGGATGCTAAAACATATATAACAATACCATGCAACAATTTACAATAAACATCAATCAATTGCAAGTAATTTGAAAATTCTAAAACTTTTTTCATGTATAAACCCTAGATTTTCAAATTTAAATTTCTCACTCAATTTTCAACGAAATTATACAAATTATATATGGTTGGAAAGACCTTGACATGTAGAACAAAAGCCCTAAGGTTTCAGAATCAATCGATCAAAAGATCCACATGAAAAAAAAAAAAAAAAAAAAACTAACACCCATATTAGGCTCAAAAAGAAAATTTTTGAATTTTTCCAAAAAAAAAAAAATTGGGTTCTATAATCATATATGATTTGCTCATAAACAACTAATTAATCAAGAAGAATTGGATCCATATATGACTGTAAAACACCGAGATCAATAAGTACAGTGGAATTAAAGTGTATTTGTTTGAGCTATTGCTTTACTTGAAGAAAAATAGATCACTTTGATAATCAGAGATCTATTAGAATACCGAATCTTCATCTCTATGACATATTTCAATATAATAGTTTTCAATGGGATTAAACAACTGATAGATATAACCTATTTTTATATAGGCTAGAGATAGGACTCTACAAACCCTAATCAATAGCGTGTCAACTAAGCCATTCTCATTACGTGCTTCAGTTAAACATAATTGCCTACACCTTATTGCTCAATTAGGCCCGTTATTAATAGATGCCAATATCCAATTCACTAAGATCACTCTAGGGTTTAACAAATATTGAAATATCTATTAACTCGATTATTTAAAATAAAAAATTAATTAATTAATATAAAACCATATTATAAGAAATTTCCAACAGGGTAAGCAGATCTAATCATCTTATGTTTGCTATTGTAGACCATTTCCTTTTGTTTTGTGACTTGGGAAAAAATATTATGTTGTTTCTATCTTTTAGAGCTAAACGCAGAAACATAGAAAATATTTAGGGGTTGTCTAACTCCATCCGGAAAAGGTAACATGGCACCAAGTAGGATTCATAGAGCACTCATAATGGTGATTGACAAGTTTATTAATCACGTAAAATACTTTCTCATTTGAGAAACAAAATCTCATATGGATGTTGTAGGGAGTGTATATATCTTATTTTTGGCCTAAAATTTTCAGA
Organism: Eucalyptus brandiana; assembly: GCA_014182725.1. Taxonomy (NCBI): domain Eukaryota; kingdom Viridiplantae; phylum Streptophyta; class Magnoliopsida; order Myrtales; family Myrtaceae; genus Eucalyptus; species Eucalyptus brandiana. The sequence goes on along the minus strand of CM024675.1, from coordinate 48,154,071 downwards.
ACTTTGACCACATATAACTTCGTTGAAATCTGGGTTAAAGGGTATAACTGGGTAGCAATTGTCAAGATCTTTCCAACGATATCTAAATGTGGTGCCGGCGCTAGGTCGCTAGTGCCAAATTCACGGGCTACATGTTGTCGGTGTGGGCCATACATGCACCAGCAGCTGGACCATCGGCACCCAACCCGCTCACCATGGGAAGAGCGCAGAGTCCTGCCGAGCCATGCGTGCTCCAGCCTTGGGCTACAAGTGCCAAGGCCTAGCTCTAGCCCGCGCATGTAGGTCTGCACAGTGCAGCCTCCGTGAGGCGCAGCGCCCACCATGGTTGGACGGGGCCTGGCTGGCATTGTGTAGCCCAAATCCGGTCCTTCCCAACCCCTTTCTCCACTACGCAGCATTTAATGGCTCTATTTTATAATTTTTTCAACACTTTGCACCTTGAGGGGCATGCTTCCAATCATTCTCCTTTTGATGCATATATTTTGTTTGTAAATTGGCCTCTCTCCTCACTCATTATTGCATGGTAAGTAGATCTTTCACCCTTTTCATTTAGAATTTCTCACTTTAAGAATTGATATTAACTGGCGGTATTATTTTTTGGGGTCATCACAGAATTCATGAATGGGACGCCCATCCAATTAGGAAGCAGGGAGTTTGAGCAGGTTTACTAAAAGGCATCTTTTAGATAAATTAGCGTAATTATGCTGTTTACGTAAAAATATGATAGGTTATGCATAATTGCGACACTCCTTAAATAAAAATGGGGATTTCAATAAATATAGCTTTTACCTTGTCGGTTCAAAAAATACGACCGGTTGTCATTCTACTAATATATATTGAAAATACAAGTACAGGTCATTATTCTACTCAATTAAAATCTAGATAATATCGTAGTGTCTTAATATAGAAATACCCCTGCAAATATAAGCCAATTCCTAAGTCAACACCGTCTGACCCAAGAAAAAAAAACACCGAGAGAATCAACGGAGGCGAAACAGCATTGAACACCTGATGGCCGCTGGATCATGAGCCAAAGCCCAAGCGTGTCATATGAAGTTTTTAGGATGAAGTTCCAACTGAGAACTGTAAAGTTTTGGAAATCACTTAGGTTGTGAATTAAGAAAAATCACATCTTAATTGCCAGGATTACTTAAAAAAGCGTTTCAACTTCTTCTCTCTGTTCTGTCAGAGATGAAGCAGCAGAGTTCGTGGAAAGCATTGTAAAGGAGATCTCGATCCAGCTAAACCGGAGCCCCTTAGATGTTGCCAAATATCAAGTTGGCATAGATTCCCGAGTGAACGACCTAAAAACTAGGTTGCATATAAAGAGTCAGGATGGAATTCAGGATGAAGGTCTCATGATTGCATAAGGGGCAATCGGAGGTATGGGGAAGACAATTTTGGCCGAAGCCCTTTACAATTCTATTTTCAGAAATTTCGAAGGTTCCGCATTTCTCGATAACATCAGAGGAACCTCGAAAGATTCCTGACAAATTGGTTCGTTTGCAACGAAATTTGCTATCCCAGATATTAATGACGGAAGAAATAGCCGTGACCAGTGTGGCTGCGGGAATTATACTGATAAAAGAGACTGTCACAAAAGAGTTCTCCTTATTCTTGACGGTGTGGATGACATATGTCAAATAAATACTTTAGCCGAAGCGCATGATTGGTATGGTAAGGGAAGTAGGATAATCATTACAATAACGAATGTGGGTGTGCTCCAAACCGAGTTCATACCCATGAAGTTACAGCTCTAAATTATCTTGAAGCTCGTGAGCTCTTACATATACTCAACACCTTCCAGCTCAACACCTTCCTTTAGCACTGGTGTTGGGTTCTACCTTCTGTACTAGTAGACAATGTAACTGGGAAAGTATACTGAATAAGTTCACCAGAAGCTCTGTCCAAGGCATCAATAATGTGCTTAAAATAAGCTATGATGGAATGGATGATATAAGGAAGGAGATTTTTCTCCACATTGCTTGCTTCTTCAATGGGTGGAGTAGAAAGTAAGTTGAACGTGTTCTTGAAAGTTGTGATTTTGAGGCAGCTGCTGAAATAGATGATCTCATTGGGAGATCCTTGATATGAGATGAGAATGGGACCCTAAAAGTGCATGGCTTGATTGAGTCGATGGGTAAGGAGATTGTTCTTCACAAGTTTCCTGATAATCCCGAGAGACGTAGTAGATTATGGAGACATGAAGAAGCCGCCCAGGTGCTATCAAGAGATGAGGTAAGAGTACTTGATACGAACATAAAGATTTCTGTTCCTCCTTGCCCAATCAAAAATTGTGAGCTTGGATTGTACTACGATTTTTCGTTTACTAGTTATTATAGAACCATTATATTGTTGTATGTGTGTAGGAGATAGATGCAGTAAAAGCCATAGTGTTGAACCTACCAAAGCCAGAAGAGATTGATTTTGGTCCCAATGCTTTTGCAAAGTTGAACAAGTTGAGATTCCTCATAATGATTAATGTCCGTTCTCGTTTTCGAGGTCCTATCTCTCTGCCTGATGAGCTAAGATGGTTTGAGTGGCCAGAATGTCCTGCCTCGAGTATAAAATTTACCTCTACTCCAAAGAAGCTGGTAGTACTTGCCGTGCGCAGAAGCCTTATGAAAGAACTGTGGGAACCATGATTCAAGGGGCGCATGGTTATTGGCAGCAGAAAAGTGAACCACTTTTCCTAAGGCTATGACGACCAAGCTCATACAATGACGACCAAGCTCATACAATGGATATCCTAATTGTCATGATTTTGTCTAGGAGAAGATAAGATGAAGTTGAGTTTTTGTTGTTTCTTCAACAATTTCAGCCGCGCACGCTTTTCATGGAGCCGAATGTGGGGCAATGCTAGCGCTTCTAGAGCAGCAATTCTTATCGAATAGGAGGAGCATTTGAGGTGAGCCAGAGAGATTCTCTAGAGAAACGAGAATAGGCTTCGCACAAGTGAGAGAGGGAGAGCAAAATAAAATGAGTGCGTTCATTTCAGCAAATATGCTGCTAAGTATTTTGTATGAGGTGAAAGCGAATGAATTGTCATAAGTCAGTGAGGTCTTCATCATTCACAAATGGTGACTATAAGAGTTGCAAGAGACACTATTTTAATTGAGTGTAATACCAATGTTTCTGCTTAACCCATGTCAAACGTTGTAACTTTGTCCTTGATGTATAGATAAGCACTTTTCTACCTGGTTGACCATCTCGATATTACTTCTATTTGAGTAGGCTTCCAGCTGGAGTGTCAATGTTATAATATGGCGTGACACTTAAAAATGTCTATTGTGAATTAATATCAATTGTACATATTGTATCTTAGTACAAGTGTCTCAAATCGTCTAGTACAGAATTATTATACAACCATCATAATGCCGAATAAATATCACTTGAGCTAAACAAGAAATTAGTGTATCAATGAGCTAAATTACAACATGCAGCATTAAGATAGCATGAAATTAGGGGTCTCAAAAATACCTGTCGCGACCTCCTTTCAAATTTGGGTGTCAACAATACCCGAATCAACCCAAATCAACCCAAACCAATCGAATATTTTGGGTCTTTTCAGTTCGGGTGTCTTTTTGGTTCGGATAGCATGTTTAAAAAGTGGACATCCGAACCGAAACAAGTTGGAAACCCTTCAGTCTTCAGTGAAACAATTACGCTTAAAACAGAAAGAAATCCCCAAATTCGTTTTCATTGCCCATCGCTTCTCTCCTTTCTTTCATTTGTTGCGTCTTCTTCATCACACAAAACTCGCCTTCAAATCCATTTCTCTCTCTATCTCTCGCTAAACACCTTCTCCATCGCTCTGTTGTCTCTCTCCCTCCTTCGCTGTCGTGCGAAGGAAACATCCAGGGAGACACTGCAGGGGAGACGAAAACGTGGGCGGCGTTGACCGTGACAAAGTTTCCACCCCGGACGAGATGCCCCTCCTATTGACCCTTGGGGTCGGCAATTCCTGCCTCTTCAAGTCCCTGCGAGCCGGCCCCATCATCTTGACCGCCAAGGACTCGCTTCTTTCATCCCCTTTTCCTCCTCGCCGCCGCTGTCGGCAGCCTCTTCGTCTTCTTCTTCATGAATTATGGTTCAAACAAATGGATGGTCGGGATTTTTTTGGCGGTGTTCGTCGAATGAGGTAAGCCCATTCTGTGAGGAACCAAGGAAGGAAAGAAAAGAAAAAAAAGGGAGAAAAACTGAAAATGCGACCTGATCCGAAACGTCTTTTCGGTTTAGGTTCTATACAGTTTGGATGACGATTTGGGTCACAATAAACATACATCATTTATGTTCACTTGGGGTAGGGTCAATTTAGTGAGTTTGACTCTAACTATACCGTTGACATCCCCACGTAAAATAACTCAATACTGAGAGAGCCCCACGATCAGGGACTTCTTCCCTAGAGCCCCACGGAGAGGAGAGCATTATATCAGAATTAGAATCAGAATCAATAGGCTAAGACCCGTTTTACTTGAGCCGTAAGGTCAAGGTTCGTCCTGTCAGAGCCTAGTCGATCAAGATCAACATAAGAGGAGTCCCACGCAAAGTCAAGATCGCGAAGTTGGTCGGTCACGAACTACGGCAACATCGCCGATATGTGCTAGATCTTCTCTAGTAGTGCCGTTGTGAACAACGGTGGCTGCGCTAACCTGGAACAGCCGCCGTATATCCCTTTTGACTAAATCTTTATCGATTTTTAGAATCAAGTGCATTAAAAATCCAAAAACTTGTCAAGAAACTATCAATGAATTCTAAAATTTTCAAAAAAATACAATCAAGTTATTTCGTTAATCCTGTCTAACTTGACTAATAGAAAATATTAAGATATTTTTAAAATATTTTCTCTCTCCTACACAGCATTAACATTACCTAAAGCATGAGGCATAAGACTAAACAGATGTCGTTTTAATTCAATCCTTTTTTTTAACACAAATCTTAGTTAAACTAGATTAAAACAATACAAATTAGAAGTTTTTCCTAAAAGAAAAGAAAAAAAAGAGCTCACAAGAGAGGGCTTGCAAGCCCTATACCAATGGAGCAACACCTCGGCCCCACCATCAATGGAAAGGGCCAATGGTGCGTTGGGGATGGCGAAAGGAGGTCGCCTTCCTATAGATCTAGCGGAGGGTGTAGCCCCTTACTTATCGCCGGCCACCGTCAAGGCCCAAGGAAGTCCTGCTGGCCTTTTGCAACAGATGGTGGGAGAGAAAAGTATAAAAAAAGGAATAAACCTATTGCACTTGTACCAATATAATTTTAAATCTTCTCACATTGGTATGAAGTCCATTCGGTCAATTTTGACTTGTCGGTACTGATGTGGACTTTAGTCAGTTTGGCCAACGTTAACATGGCAATTTTTAAATACATTTTTTTAAAAAATTTCAAATTATTTATTTATTTCCTTTTTCTTTTACCTTTTCTTTTTTTTTCTCTTATTCCTCCTTAGACTTTCCCTACAATGGCTAGCAAGGCTTGCCAGCCATTGGAACGAGGCCCACCAGCCACTAGGCGAGGCTCGGGAGTCATTGGTGAGGTTGGGTGAAGGCCGTGACCTTGTCAACAATCAGTGAGGGCTTCGTGGCCCTGGCCTAGTGGCCGGCAAGCCTCGTCGGAGCCTCGCAAGCCATTGCTTTGCAGGGAAAGTCCAAGGAGGAAGAAGAGAAAAAAGAAAAAAGAAAAAGAAAAAAGTTATAAAAAAATATTAACGAAATTGCCACGTTAGCGTTGACACTGGCCGGCATCCATGTTAGCGTTGGCCAGCCAAAATTGGTCAGATAGTTTAAATTAATACAAATGTGAAAGGGTTTAAGACTGAATTGGTACAAATGTAATAAATTTAGGATTTTTTTGATACTTTTTCCAATTGTAGGGTGCACCACCCCCTTATCTTCACTACCCTTATTACTTTTTTTTTCCTAAAAAAATTTTGGCCTCTTCTTTTTTTTTTTTTTTTTTTTTTTAAATCTAATTTAACCAAGATTTAGGATAAAAAAATTAAGATTTGGATCAAAACGATATCATTTTAGTCTTATATTTTATTCTTTAATTAATGTTAACGCCACATAGGGGAGAGAAAATATTAAATCAGCATTTTTCATTAGTTTTTTTTTTTGTTGGTCATACTCTATTCCTACTCTACACTCACTCTCAGACTTTTGCCCTGCCTCTTGTAGGGCATGGGAGTCAAAACCCACTCCTGAAATTTGCGCGTCCCCACCCCATCCCCCGAAAAGATGGGGATTTGAACCCTCACCTCCTCCTTCCATGTTGGAAGGGTGGCCACTGGAGCGAATTCCAGTGATTGCATTTTTCATTAGTTGAGTTGGACAAATTTGATGGCAAAACTTAATTGCATTAAATTGAGAAGTTTTAAGATTTAATTACACTTTTGAAAGTTGTAGAGCCCAGTCGCACTTTTATAACAAATTTTAGGACTTCCACTATACTTATACTATTTTTTTTATCATCTTTTATATCAATTTTCAATTAAACTCCGCATTATGTGGTTTGAGTGCAATCACTTGGTTTTTTGTTTAGTTTCAATGATGACCTTCTCCTTAATTGTGCTTTCAAATTTATTGTTCTTATTAACTTTATTATCAATTTTCCAGTAAAACTCGTCCGATCTTCACTATAGTCTTACTTTAAATTATCACTTCTCTTTTGACGGGTATTTATATGATGTCAATCTTCGTCAAACACAAAGTAGTTCACTAGTGTTGGCGTTGTTCAGGTTTTAGTTTTTTTCAATATAGCTTCTAATCTTCCAAATTAAACTAAAATAGCATTTGTGACTAACCATAATGTAAAAAATAGCTTTTGTAATCTCTTGCATCGTGCATGAAATCATCTGGTGTTAGGTAAACATGGGAAAATTAACCCAAAAGTCCTAAATTCATTGTACTTTTATTAATTAAGTCATAAACCTTTTATTTTTTCCAATTGAGTCTTAAACCTTTTTACATTTTGTTAATTGAGTCCATTTGACCAATTTTGATTGGAAATTGCTAACGTGGATACCGGCCGTCTTATGTAGCACACCCGATTTGATGTGGACAATTTTCTATAATATTTTGATATATATTTTTCGAGTTTTCTTTTCTTTTCTTTTTTCTTTTTCCCTCCGCTAGCATTAGGCAAGGGCTGCCCTCGCCAACCCAAGCTAGGGTAGTAGCCCTCACTTGAGGCCACTGACCATCGCTGGCCATAGGAAAAAGAAAAGAGAAGAGGAGAAAAAATTTAAAATTAAAAAATTATTCACTTTAGTGTCGCTTGGAGTATACTTGTCACGCCCCAATTCTCAGGCATGAGCACATCCTTTACTTTTGGTCGATTTTAAAAATGCGATATCTCAGGACTATGTATCGCCGAGCCTTTCATTTATATATGCACATGTGGAAGCAATTATAAATCCCCAGACATTAAAACAATATGATAGAAAAGCAGACCGTATTATACAATACTATATATACATAAGTCTGATCTAACATATATTCACATGCAGACAAGGTCTGACAAGATAGGACGAGATCTCAGTCCTCATCCGGGTCGTACTCGGGATTATCCTCGGGGTCCTTCTCCACGTACTCCTCTTTGGGTTCCTCATTAGGGATCTCCTCGTCAGATTCCTCCTTCTTAGGCTCCTCATCCGGGTCCTGAAATGTTTATTCAATAACCATTGAGACAATGTCTCAGCAAGTTCTACCCCCTAAGACCCGATTAGTAAACTAATACACCTTAGGGCTACCTATGCACAACATGAGTCAGAGAACTTACTTTGGCCTCAGATTCCACCTGCATATTATCACAGATCAAATAGGCACCCAAGCAATCACATCACAGATCGAAGCATCGATCAAATCAACTTAATCGATTACATGCCAACAAGACCACTCATGGTCATTTCCATTTAATCAATCAATTCACAACATCATATCAAAACAATGATCAATCGACCTAGTCGATTTCATGTCAACAAAACCACTTCCAGTCATTTCAATTATTCCATCTCAATTCCCAATTACGAATCACGGTCCTTAGGACACAACTTAAGAATAGGGGGAAAACACAGTCCCACTCGGCAACTTTCAATATTCAATGGCTTTACGGTCTCACTCAACTATTCTTTAGGTGGCAAATTACGGCCCAATGGGCGCAACCTTTAATAGGTGGTAGACTACGGCCTTATTAGGTGCGACCTTTAATAGGTGGCAAATTATGGCCTTATCAGGCGCGACCTTTGATAGGTGGCAGATTACGGCCCAACGGACGCGACCTCTGATAAGTTGCAGATTACGGCCCAACAGGTGTGACCTCTGATAAATTGCAAATTACGGCCCAACGGGTGCGATCTTTTCCAAATTCGGTGGCAAAACTCGGCCCCACTGGCACAGCCATACTTTGGCAGCTTTCGAGGTTCTACTCACAACCTTTCACAGTCAAATTCTAATTGAATACCAACATTGATCAATTTTGGGATAAATCCCCACATACTCATCAACTTACTAAATTTCCACAAACTAGTGCTCAATTAAATAAATAAAAAGCCCCACTGCAATCAGCACAAAATTCCGGTCACCGGCCATCCCAGTTGAATTTTCGGGAAATAAATAATTAAATAAATAATTTCAAAAATTAAATAAATAAATACAATAAATTCAATTTAGCACAATATAAATCTCAATTTAATAAACGGATTGCACTATGATCATCAGCATAAAATCCTGGTCATTGACCATCCCAATTGAATTTCCGAAAAATAAATAATTAAATAATTAATTTCGAAAATTAATATTTAACTCCTAAAAAAATTCCAATTAGGCCCGAATTGCCTAATTAACATCCGATAAGAGTCAGAAAAATCCCAAGAAGCATTCAATAAATAGTATTACGTGTCTACTCGCTAATTGCACAATTCGATTGACTAACATGCATCACAATTATCTAATAATCACTAATTTACTCCAATCTAACCACCTAATTACACTTAATTAAATCTAATCAACCTTTAAGAATAATTAGCAAACTAAGAAGGCATTAGTGAGAAAAACTCACTCAATACGACGGGGTCGATGTGAGGATCGACTTTCTTCAAAGCGGGTTGAGCATCCGGGCTCGGGAAGACGACCAAAATGGGCCATGAAGCTGCTGCCATACCCATTTTTGCCCCTCTGTTCGCTGCTGGTTGGGGCTGGATTCAGGGCTGAGATGGCGAGGCAAGTCCAGCGGAGGGCGAGGGAGCTCCGGTGAGGCCGAACGGTGGTCGAACGACAGCTCGGCTACTTCCTCAGCCGTTCTCGAGGCTAAGCCGAGACCTAATGGGAGCTAGACAGCAGCTCAATTGGACGGGGGCAGATGGCGTACGAGCTGGCGAGCGCGAGGTGAATGGCGGTGACGATGCTCCAGCACGACGACGACGGCAACTCCGGTGCGACTGCAGTTCCTTCTGGCGTCGCTGGTCGCTGTTTCTGCTTCTACTTGTCTTCGAACGAACGAAGAGGGAGAGGAAGAGAAAGGGTGGGAGGCGGAGCTGTGCGCGATGAGGGGTGGGTAGGGCCGAGCAGCGACGGCAGCTTTGGTTTCGACTGCTGATTGTGACGACGAGCTGCTTTTGTCTTCATGCCACTTCAGCTTCTTCCTCTGGAGCTATCGGGTAGTTCGCACGAACAAGAAGAGGGAGAGAGAGTCGGTCACGAGAGAGAGGAAGAGATAAGAGAGATTGAGTTTGAAAAGTCAAAAGTAAAAAGTGAAAGGAGTAAAGTGGGAGACAGCAGAGCATTCAGTGGAGGGGGCTTCGTACGAGGGAAAGAGAGAGAGGGAGAGAGAGAGAGAAAAGAAAAGTTGCAGCCAAGAAAGAGGGGAAATGTACACAAGAAGGAGGGAAAAGAAAAGGTATTTAGCCAAAAATAGAAAAAGAAATGGGAAGAAAACTAAAAGAAAAGAATTTCCTCAAATAGAGAATTCTTATTCTATTTTCTTTTGAATAAGCTCATAGATTCCCAAAAACAATTTCAGATTTGAGTACTCGGTCCCCACTTGCATTTCTGCATCCAATTTCCCTTTTGAATTTCTCTCAAATGACTCTCATAAAATCAATTGATATCTCACTTATCAAATTGATTATTTTCCTTATCCATGAATACCTCATGCTTCTCAATTTCACAATCCTCGACTTCAACTAAACGAAAACGGCCCTAAACTGACTTTTTCCCAAAAAGTCTTGGTTGTCAGAAAAATATTTTGAGACTGAGTTGACGTTCCTAAAATTTATTGTGACAAGACAGAATCTTCAATTTCTGAAATTGGACTCAGATTGACAGTTAATTTCACTCGAGCGCGTTTTTAGTGTGACTTAGGCTACTAGGTAGTTTTCAAAACTTTTTAGGACAAATGACGCGTGGTCAATTTTCTTCGAGCCACGATGAACCCACTCGACACATTGGCGACTCTCGATTGTCGTGAAAATTTTGAAGATTAAAATACGGACACAGGGTACCAAAACGACGGTAAAATCAAATTAGTGCCAGTCGACGAGAGTTTTCCAATTTAGTGGAGTCACCCACGATCGGTCATTCATTTCAGTCGAATCGACCTATCTCTGATTTCATATCGATTTTATACTGTGCCTTAATGATCTCTAAAGACGAGCATGGTCGAAAAGTCGATTCCTAGTCAAATTCTTAAGTCTATTTGCCTTAAAGTCATTAATAGCATACCCAGCTAGTCTAGTTATCTCGTGAGTGACCAACTCAGAGAAAAATACTGTAGTCGCACCGATGAAATGCCCAATTTATCTAATCAAAATCAGAACCCGAAAATCTGGATGTCACAATACTTCAATGATTTCTGATCAAAATTAGCTAGATGGACTCAATTGACAAAACATGAAAATATTTAGGATTTAATTGGTGTAATTAAAAGGTTTAGGATTGAATAGACAAAAGTGCAACAGATCTAGAACTTTTTGAACAATTTTCCCAGTAGACATGCATTTTGTCTCGTTAAGTCATACGTACTGATGGAGCTTTGAGTGTGCATTTTCTATTAAAAATTGTTTTTGGACTTTAGCTTCCGTTGACTTCACTTCTTTTTTTGGTTTTTTGCCAAAGTAATTTTGTGTTGATTGGAAAAATTGCTTTCTCAAGGAAAAAATAAAATAAAATAGAGACAGGTCTATAAAAGGTCCGATTGTCATATTCTTTTAACTACCATTTAGAGCACTGTCTATTAGAGCACATACTAGCACGGCAGAAAAGCAGTTTTCCTTTAAACACCCTACGATGGTTGAATTAACGGGTAAATTTCGCCTAGCTAATTTTTTTAGAAAATGGTAACTTAGAGGAATTCCATAGGGAAATACCCTAAAGCTGAGTTGATAATGTATTTTACCCATATCATAAAGATTTAATTTGTACTTCATTTTGTTAGCAAAAGTCAATGCATATGAGATGAAATTAGTGAAAGATAAGGTACCAATATACATTACCACATTTGAATTAGTGGATACTTTATTATTAAATTAGATCAGATGACGTCATTTTATCATTCGATCAGTTTGATTTCGTCATTATTGCTTTTATTTTCAATATTGAAACATAAAATGATAAAAAAGGATGATAAATTATGTATTTCATTTTAATTAACTTATGATTAAAAAAGCATGGAAAAAAATCAGATTTTTGTGAGATGGCGTCCAAGAACGGACCAAATGACAACCCAAAATAAATTAGTTTCAGAGATTGTCAACCGAGGAAAATAGAGAAGAAAGAAGCAGCCAAAATGGGCCAAGTGTCCACTCCATATAAGCCCACCACCAAAGAGCACCACGATACTGTAATTGTATGAGATGAGTAGATAGACACATAGATCATAGATAATATTCCAGCCTCCAAAGGTGGGTCGAAAATTTTACATATGGCCCTCCTACTCATCATAGAAGTATGACACAATTTCCCTATTTCAGCAATGTAAGTGCCTTCCTCATCCTGGCTCGACCTGTACCTTGATCTCCAGAAAGATTCCTCTTGCTTGTCGACACGGATTCAAGGCTTCAATGGCGTCTCCCTTTTCCAACAAGGCGTCTGTCCTTCGAAGTGTTGGATTTGAGGTTGTCCAAAGACGCTTTGAGAGCTTGGATTTTTGGATTGGACGATCGAGTAATGAATCAGCGAACCAGAATGTATGTGTTTCCCTGCACATTCCAATGCTTCTTAAATTTATGTACGTGTAAAAGTGGCAGTAGCTGGAAAATATGCTATCTCCAAAGAATCTTTTAAATTTTAGGAGACAACATTATGGAATTTCTTTTGGTACAGAGTGTGATATGCACTGTTAGACTCTTCCATTGGGCGATGAGATGAAACCGTAACACTCGAAGTGGGGAAAAAAAATTCTGATTCCGAAGAACAATGGCCCTGTGGCCAATACGTTGACCCGATTAACATATTAATTGTTTGATAGGGTATTTTTATGACCATCAGCGGTCATTTGCTCTAGCCTCAGATGCTTTTTATTCTCAAATGGAGACGAAAATTAGGAGAAAACAGACTGAACCTCAAACAAGTAGCTGGGCTGAATCCCTCTATTTTGAGATTTGGCTCTTCATTTACATTTCCTTAAGAGGAGAAGGGTCATAACTTGCTATTGGAAGATTGGGCATCACCGAAACAAATCCTCCTTGAGTGGCATATAATTCCAACGCCCGAATAAGCATAACAGAAAATGGGAAGGTGATGGTTCGCGAGAAAAAAGGATTCCATGAATGTTCTACTTATTCTACCAATGATTCAATTCAGCACCTGACAAAACTCATTAAGGAGTTTGTCGCGACCTACCCTTGGGGGGAGGGAACAGGTTTAGGGGTATTGCCTAAGAACGGGCCTAAAGCTCATGATTAGGTGTGAGCTCTCCCAAGCCCATACCTCATGTAACGTTGGAATATATTTTAGGAATTTTGCACAAAAGGAGTCGCCACTAGTCTATTGGAGTCGGCCAGAAATCAAGTAAGGCATGGGAGCGTGCCTCACTTTCTACACAATCAGAGAATCTAGGGTCGGGAACTCGATTACACTAATTGATTAATTAGTACCTTTTCGGTACCTAATCTTGTTCATTTTATCAAAATAATTTTTGGCAAATAGCTTGAATTGATTTTATGCTTATCCACTAACATGTGAGGTGATCATGCAGGTGCGCAATCCTTAAAGTAAAAATCATAGCTATCAAGGTCCTAATTGCAGTAAAATTAAACACGTGCAATTAAACATAATTAAATATGCAAATTAAACATGCAATATAATTAATATACGAGCAAATAAAGGTCTAATTACACTAAAATGGCAATACATGGCAAGTCCTAATCAAACCCCATCATTTTTGAATTTTCGAATTTTTTTAAATTTTTAATTTTTTAAAAAAAAATTATTTTAAAAAAAATTATTTAAAAAATTAATTAATTTTTTTAAAAATAATTTTTAATTAAAAATGGGCGAACCAAGTCGGATCCGGTTTGACCCGACCCGATTGGCTCGGATCGGGTTCCGTCTCCGACCGGACCGGGTTCGGCCTAGTCGGCGACAACAGCCCGAGTGGGCCCAAAATTCTTTTTTTTTTTTTGATATTTTAACCAGGGCCCAAAGAAAGTCAAAAAGGCCCACCTATTTCCTAAGCTCGCGTGAGACCTAGCCGGGCTAGGCTTGATGTGCAGGCCCAGTCCAATCTAATTTTTTTTTTAAAAAAAAGCCCATAAGCCCACAAACCCATAAGCCCAGAAATCCACAAGCCCACATGCAAGGACAGCCCAAATCCGGCTCGAATTGCTCAAAAACCCTACCGGGTTTAGAGGCTCGACCGACCTGGCCATGACCCGATTTCATGCCTTCCTTCTTCGGGGCTTCTTTGCGGTGCTAACAATGGTTGCAACGGGCTTGACGGCAACGGCGACGCAACAGGTGGCAGTGGCGACTCGGTGAGCGGCAGCAGCGACGTCAAGGTCTGCGAAGATGGGCGGCGGCTACGTGAGGGAGAAACGAGTGGCGGCTAGTGTGATCGGTGGTGGCACGGCTTGAGGGAGCGACACGGGCGAGGAGGGTTCCGGAGCATCGGTGTCCGGCAAAGGAGGGCTTCGGCTACTGGCTCGATAGTCGTCGCGGTTGCAGGTGTTGCAGTAGCATCACGGCTGAGCAAGGGTGCTGGTGTGATGGTGTCGCAGGTTGCAGGGGCAAGTGAGGCGGAGCAAATGCGGGTCAACACTGGGCAGTCACGAGTTGAGGCAGTGAGGAGGACAACGGCTTGGACGGCGTCGGGCAGCGCCACCGCTGCCCTCCTCTCCTCCGTTTCTTCAGATCTAGGTTCCAGGGAAGACGACGGTGACCAACGTCGATTGGGTGGCTCGTCGGCGACAGTGGCGGCGGCATAGCTCCCTCTTCTCAAGCTCTCTCTCTCCTTACCCCTTTTACTCTTTCCCCCTCTCGAGCTATTTCTCTCTTTGTTTTTTTTCCTTTTTTCCTCCCTCTTTCGTGCCTGCCCCCCTTCTTCTCTGTGTTGCTGGTTTTTCTTTTCTCTGGTTTTTCCCCTCTTTCTTTTTCTCCCCGCCTGCACTACTGTTGCTTTTCTTTTTTGCAGGTTTCGCATGCAAAACAAGCTAGAGGAGGACAGAGGCTAATGTGGGTTGGGCCAAAGGGAAACGGGCTCGGCCCCTTCCACATTTTTTTTTGTTATTTTTGCTTTTGTTTTTGTTTTCTTTTTTTTGTTTGCTTTGTTTGTTTTTTTCTTGATTTTTTGTTTTTGTTTTTGTTTTAGTGACTAATTCCTAATCTTGTACATAATAAAATTGTAAAATTTAGGTGTCAACAGCTACCCATCTTTGAATGGGAGCTCAAAGAGGTTCCATTCAAAGACAAAAGACACATAAATTATTTTGGCGATAGAGTGACCCTAGGTGCATCTACGGAAAGGACTCATAACTACGAAAGTGCGTCTTGTCAATAAGAGGAAGAAAGACTCCGGGCTACAGAAACACACCGTGTCATAGGAAGAAGGACTCTAGGCTACAAAGCACTCCGGGCTACAAAAGCACGTCGGGCTACAAAGCTCCTCGTGTCATAAGAAGGGGGACTCCAGGCTACAAAGCACTCCGGGTTACAAAAGCACGCCGGGCTACAAAGCTTTCCGTGTCATAGAAAGAAGGATTCTGGGCTACGAAAAGCCCATCGGGTCATAAGAAGGGGGTTGAAGGACTCTGAGCTACAAAAAACCCACCGAGTCATAAGAAGGGGGTTGAAGGACTCTGAGCTACGGAAAGCTCACCGGGTCATAAGAAAGGGGTTGAAGGATTCCAAGCTACAGAAAGCCCACCGGGTCATAAGAAGGAGTTGAAGGACTCCGGGTTACGAAAAGCCCACTTGGTCATAAAAAGGGGATTGAAGGACTCTGGGCTACGGAAAGCCCATCGAATCATAAGAATGGAGTTGAAGGATTCTGGGCTACGGAAAGCCCACCAAGTCATAAGAAGGGGGTTGAAGGACTCCAAGCTACGGAAAGCCCACCGAGTCATAAGAAGAGGGATTGAAGGACTCCGGGCTACGGAAAGCCCACCGGGTCATAAGAAGGGGGTTAAAAGACTCCAGGCTACGGAAAGCCCACCGGGTCATAAGAATAGGGATTAAAGAACTCCGGGTTACGGAAAACCCACCAGGTCATAGAAGGGGGTTGAAGGACTCCGGGCTACAAAAAACCCACTGGGTCATAAGAAAGGAGGTTGAAGGACTCCGGGCTACGAAAAGCCCACCGGGTCATAAGAAGGGGGTTGAAGGACTCCGAGCTACGGAAAGCTCACCGGGTCATAAGAATGGGGAGAAGGAAGACTTTGGGCTACAGAAACCCATCGGGTCATAAGAAGATGACATGGTTTAAGGTTGACCATGAATCTTGTAGTTTAAGGATAGATCCACGAACCTTGTGATTTAAGGATAAACCCACGAACCGTGTGGTTTAAGGATAGACCCACGAACCTTGTGGTTTAATGATAGATCCACGAACCTTGTGGTTTAAGGATAGACCCACAAACCGTGTGGTTTAAGGATAGACCCACGAACCGTGTGGTTTAAAGATAGATCCACGAACCTTGTGGTTTAAGGATTGTCCCACAAACCTTGTGATTTAAGAATAGACCCACGAACCGTGTGGTTTAAGGATAGACCCACGAACCGTGTAGTTTAAGGATTGACCCACGAACCCTGTGGTTTAAAGATAGACCCACGAACCTTGTGGTTTAAGGATAGACTCACAAACCGTGCGGTTTAAGAATAGACCCACGAACCGTGTGATTTAAGGATTGACCCACGAACCGTGTGGTTTAAAGATAGACCCATGGACCGTATGGTTTAGGGATTAACCCACGAACCTTGTGAGATGACATGATTTAAGGCTGACCATGAACCTTTGGTTTAAGGGAAGCACCCGCTAACTCCTTGAAATTGCATGGCTTCAGTAATGGATCCTATCAAACTCAACTTGAACAAATGTCATTAGGAACGGCATCAAGAGATGTATTGGCAACATTGCAGTATTAACTGAGCAAGCTAATCAAGTTAGGTCCGACTGTTTTAAAAAACATTCGATGTCAATCAACATCAGATATTGCAAAACTGTCATCTTGTTTGAGGATGTATCATTAAATCAAATTCTCTAGGAGTCAAGTTCTTATCAGAACAGCTACGACTCGTGAAAAATGCTCATTAAGCATGCCAAACTGAAGCTTCTTAGTTAGAAAGGGTTTTTCTCACACACTTTCAATAAAATGGTTGCTTGATCTCATTCATTCATATGGGAGATAACTGGTTGTTGAGGTTCTCTCACATAACCCAGATCAAAGGCTTTCAGAAACATTCCCGATGAGCATAATATGATCGATCAAAAAGGTCTTTTGAAAAGGGCCGTAATGTAGGTTTGGTTATAGGCTTACACAAATGGATTATTGCTTTGAGGCCAATAAATGAATCATTTGTCGCTATCTTCATTGGGTTTACAAGTCGAGAACTTGGAAGATAAGATAAGATAGAATTACTTCCACTCCTTTAAGCAGTAGTTTTTTTGTGGCATTCTCATTTTTAGTCAAACCATCCCAATTAGAAGAGACTTTGGAAAAGGGTTGTAATGTTGGCTTGGGAGAGGCTCGAAAGGCTTAAGATTTTCAAGAGGATTTTTAAGAGTCGGTGATCATCATGGCATTGTGATCAGGTCACTTGACCTTTTGAAAGCATTTGGCTTTTGAAACACAGCACATCTCAAAAGTCTATTGACTAATCATTTCTGCATGGGAGCTTTGCTCCTTTCTCTAATGTCCTTTGCTCTAGCGATGAATTTTTTATTTTACGCAGGTACTTGGATTTTGATAATTTTTTTTTCATATAAAATGTAGCCTTTTGGCTCTTTTTCTTGACGGGCATTGGCCTTGCTTTTATCGGACACACTGCTTTTTCATGTCCCCTAATTTGTCGAACTTTTTGCTCCTTGAACTTTTGTAGCTCTTATGACTTTCGAGATTCTTTTCACATTTTCTCGTGATTGTTAATTGTACTTGGTCAATTTTTATGCCTTGCCCTAATGAAGGGAGATGGTCACCACTCGGGGTTCAGAAATGAATAATTAAGCCCAAGTTGGTTAAAGCAATGGATATCAGTGTTTGAGTAGAGAAGGAAATGATCTTCTTCACATTGGGATGAGTCAAGATCTAATAAGAATTCCTTTGAAGCTATCACCAGAAGATTAATGCAAGTGAAAGTAATAGAATCATTCTCAACCTTTCGCTTTACAACACGACTGTAACCTCCTGTGCTGCTCCAATGTAGGGTCGTTCTTAATAGGGGTACTTTGAAGGGTCATCTTTATTTGGCCCAAAGGGCTAGCAAGATGTCAGCTCGATGCTTGGGATCGATGAAGGAAATGCTTTTATCATTTCAATCATTGCGCTCAATGCAAATGAATTATCTGTCCTAAGAAAAGGTCACTTTTCACTCAACTCTCAAAAGTGTTTGAAGGATGTGTTTGGAAATGACTTGCCTTTCCTTATCCTAAGTATCCTATGCTTGGCATGATTAACATCTCTATTTCACTCTGCTGAGATCGTCTGAGTAGATTAATCTCCATAGGGAATTTTGATTCAAAATGAATAATCCACAAAACGAGAAAACAATTTTGAGATAAAAAGGATGCTCAAAAAAATTGTAGAAATTTTTTTCAATTATTAATTTATGTGCTTGTCTCTAGGAAAGCGCCAAAGGTTCTATTTTGTAATGGAAATTCTCCATTTTCATTTTTCTTTTTTTCTTTTTTCTTCAAAAAAAAAATTGAGAAGAAGGGTACTTACCTGCGGCATGGTGACTCATAACCCTATAAAGAATGAGAAAAGATATGTTAGTGCAAAAATCTTTAGGGATTGAAATGTTGGAAACGATACATTATCACCATTCATTCGCTTTCATCTTTTGGGCACTAACATCTATTGGATTCACCTTTGTGGATATTTAGTAATCGACAATACCCTTCCCTTACATTCACCTTTAAGTGCTTGATGTTTTCTTGATTCCTTGGCGGAAGGCGCTGCTTCTACGGTCAATGTGCAACTTTTTTTATTTTTTCATTTATCACCCTGTAAGAAGAGGAGATGAAATAGATTATCTCCATACTCAATTAAGTTTAATTGAGGAACGATACATCTTTTCTTGATGGATTTGACCATGTTGTTCCAGCACACTTCATTGGTGGGGTGAAGGAGAGATTTTTCTCTAAATCAAATGTTGCTCTCCCACTCTTTATTTGGCAAACTTTTGCTTTGTTCGAATCCGTCTTGTATCAAAGAAAATGATATGTCATTTTTTATGCTGAAAAGAATCAAGTTTAGGAACAAGATACATCCTTTTCAAAGTCGGGCGATCAACATCCCAAGGTATCTCTAATGGAGGAATGGATAATATTCCCCATATGTTTCATTTGAATCTTTCCTTGTTTAAGATGAACAAGACTTAAAGATGCTCCATCGTGTTTGTTGGGAACGTTACAAAACTTGGCACTCTTGATGTCTCCTCGACAATGAAAAGAAAGTCATGTCAAAAACGGTATCAGAAATGAATAACTGGAATCGATACAATTTACTCTTCCTTCGAATTCGCCTTTTGGATGCTTGGCAACCTCCTTCATTTGTCTCATCATGCAAAGTGAACGAGATCGATGGGTTGTTTTGGCATCTCGGGAATTTGTGAATAACAAAACTTCCTAGAATGGAATTCGACTTCATTCCGCCTCTATGGAAAATTGGCGCCGAGGATGCTTCGACGCATGCTTACTCCTCAAGTTCTATGAGTCTACACTTTTATCTTTTAGAATGAGCAAATGTCGATCTCAAATAAACTCATCGTCCTACCAGAGAAAGTGATTTTGTGAAGAGAGGGCCTTAAGCAAAGTTTTCTTGAAATCCATTTAGGAAGGTAGACGTAAAGTTCACTTGAAACACTTATGAATCCGTTTTTTTTTTTTAAGGGATGATTTTCATGAAGTTGAATTCCATCATAAAAAAAAGAGTCGCATGATTTACAAAGGCATAAACAGAAAACACAACTCTTAACAAGAGTAAAGACAATAATAAAATACAAGAAACTCTTGCACAAATGAAAGTAAAAATCAACTCTTGTCCTAATTCTTGAATTCACTTCTCTGTGGTCAAACACGAGAATGTCATGGAGCATTACACATAACCTGCAAAAAGATGATAATGTCAATACGTAAATGAGAGAAAATGATATTTCAATGAGGTCACTTCTTACAATAAAATTTAGGCGATGGTACATGCCCCACAGTCCTTATTACGGGGTTTTGGTATTTCGCCAAGATTTTATCATAAGAGAAGACATCATTAAAATAATCAATCAACAACCATCAATCGAATGTCCACGTTTATTCCAAAAGTTTCGTATGCAAAAGTGTCACTGATTTTTTAAAGATTGATTTATATTTTACTCCTAGAAAAATGAGGTGACTTTTATTTTGAGGAATTTGTACACAAAATGATTTGCATTATAGTCCCAAAACATGAGAATGAGAAAGTTTTTTTTTTTTTCAAAATGATTTCAAGCCCATAACTAGAAATTTAAACAAAATCATGTGTTCAACAAGGCCAAATCAAAATGTTTAGAACTTGCAATCAGATGCTCACTTGTCAAAAGTAATTGCCAATTTTTCAATTATAAGCTTACATCATTGAGGGCATTCGATTGATTTCCACGAATTTCAAGATGAAAATGCAATACAAAATGAACAAATAAAAAGGAAAATGACACTTACAATGGGTGCCGACCTTTATCTCTATTTTTTTCAACTACATAAACATGAACATGGGATGTGGCTCGATTTCTACTTTATACAGCTCAAAATGGAGTCATAAGATCACAGGACTGAACCAACAAGCTTGTGGCTGAGTCGTATTACCCATGACTTCGGCTTCGTCAAAGAACCGACTCGTGTCGCATGCTCCCAGACCAGGGTGGGAACCTCTGACATCAAGAAAGAAATTTCAAGGTTGAGATGGGTGACTCGTACTACATGCTTGTAGTCGGAGTGGCATCCACCTTAACACCATCCTAAGTGATCCTATGCGGCCTAGGTCCGACGGCAGGTAGTGTGTGCTATGATGTAGTGCAATGCAGAGAATACAGGCATGACAATGTATAAGCAATCAGTACTTCATACATAAAAAGTAAACCATACATTCTTACATCTCCCTGCAAGACAAAAATGAGCAAGCACTTCCCCTTATACCTCATATTCTACAAAAACATTTAACACATTTAATGTTAGGGACGTACCTGGAATCCTCGCTGCCAAACAAAAATATTTTTGAACAAGATTAATTTTGACCTAAGTCCTCTAAGGTTTAAAACTAAGTCTCCAGCAGAGTCGTCAAGCTGTTGCGACCTACCCTTGGGGGGAGGGAACAAGTTTAGGGGTATTGCCTAAGGATGGGCCTAAAGCCCATGATTAGGCGTGAGCTCTCCCAAGCCCAAACCCCGCGTGACGTTGGGATATATTTTAGGAATTTTGCACAAAATGAGTCATAACTAGCCTATTGAGGTCGGCTAGAAACCAAGTGAGGTATGAGAGCATGCATCACTTCCTACGCAACCAGAAAATCTAGAGTCGGGGACTTGATTACACTAATTGACTAATTAGTGCCCTTTCGGTACCTAATCTTGTTCATTTTATCAAAATAATTTTTGGCACACAGCTTAAATTGATTTTATGCTTATCCACTAACATGTGAGGTGATCATGCAGGTGCACAATCCTTAAAGTAAAAATCATAGCTATCAAGGTCCTAATTGTAGTAAAATTAAACACATGCAATTAGACATAATTAGATATGCAAATTAAACATGCAACATAATTAATATGCGAGCAAATAAAGGTCTAATTATACTAAAATGGCAATACATGGCAAGTCTTAATCAAACCCCATCATTTTTTAATTTTAAATTTTTTTTTTAAATTTTTTTTTTAATTTTTAAAAAAATTTAAAAAATTAATTAATTTTTTAAATAATTTTTAATTAAAAATGGGCGAACCGGGTCGGATCCAGTTTGACCCGACCCCGTTGGCTAAGACCGGACCCAGGTTCGGCCCGGTCGGCGACAACAAGCCCGAGTGGGCCCAAAATTCTTTATATATATATATATATATTTTAACCAAGGCCCAAAGAAAGTCAAAAAGGCCCACCTATTTCCTAAGCCCACGTGAGACCTAGCTGGGCTTGGCCTAATGTGCAGGCCCAGTCCGGTCTAATTTTTTTTTAAAAAAAGAAGCCCATAAGCCCATAAACCCATAAGCTCAGAAATCCACAAGCCCACATGCAAGGACTGTAAGAGTTTTCCTAATGTGGACTACATTAATTGATATTGTAATTTACTGTTTTTACGGTTACCATAAAACATGGTTGGTCTAAGGTGAGATAAAAGGTTTCTTAATTAGTCTAATATGGGGCTGGCTAGTGTGGGCCGAGTTGAGCTTTACTCGTAATGAGGGGACCTAGCTGGAAACTCTATAAATAATACTCAAGTCTCTCCTCTAACCCTAATTCTCACTTGTATCCTCACCTAAGGGGTGTTTACCTAACGCTAATCGTGAGGGGGGCCGCCTCATTGAGCTAGTGATACGGAAGGCAATAGAGGAGAAGGACTTGATGCGCGGATCCCCTCGATATATGTGGGTAATCCCTTTTCTGCTTCCGCTTTATGTTCGATGGATCCTAAAACAGGTGCATTAATATTTCTACTCAATTATGCATGTTCTTATTCTAGTTATGGAGATC
The DNA here is from genome assembly GCA_014182725.1 of Eucalyptus brandiana. Taxonomy (NCBI): domain Eukaryota; kingdom Viridiplantae; phylum Streptophyta; class Magnoliopsida; order Myrtales; family Myrtaceae; genus Eucalyptus; species Eucalyptus brandiana. The sequence continues at coordinate 48,131,712 of CM024675.1, read as the reverse complement.
TTAGGATTGCGCGATTTGCGTCCAACATGTGGTATCAGAGCCTCCATAACCCTAGAACTCGAACGCATAGGATTTTGCCATAATTTGAGATTTTCGAGATTTTTTATTTAATAAAAAATAAAATTAAATCGTAAATTCGGATTGGGCTCGATGAGACGAGCAAGAAGGTCGGCGGCGCGTCGCTGGAGGAGGTCGCAAGCGCCCCCACGCATGGCCACGCGCCGCCTGGGCGTCGAACGCGCGCCGCCTATGAGATCCACACGCCGCGCACTCAAGCGGCGCATGTGGGTGCGTGGAGCCTCCATTCGGTGCGTGGATGGTGGCGTTAGGTTCGTATAATCATCATCTACGTCGTAGTGTATTTATTTTACATGTTTGATGATTTTATGAATGTGAAAATACATACAAAGCCATAAATACGTGTATTTTTAGTATATTTTTTGTGTATTTTTCTTGTATTTTATGTGATTTTGGAAATACATGTGATGGGTTACTAATATGTTATCACATAAACATTATGAAGATGTGATTCATTAATAAAATCAAACTTTATTATAAATTGAAACTGGTTTAATGAGATACAATTAGTGTGGAATAGTATTTAAGCTATGTATTGAGATGATGAGAAACAGTAAATGTTATGAAATTTTTGTTTCTCAAGCATACTCCTTGACACGCTGGTAACTTTTGAATGATTAACATCTTAAGAACCCGTGACCAAACTGATTGTACTGATTAACACATCTGCTGAATGTGAGTAATGCATGTCAGTTAAGTTATTGCATATTGTATCTAAACCCATCTGATCACTGGTTAATGTCTATCAAGTTGAATATTTTTTTTATGGTTAAGAAGTATGACAGCATTTATACAGAGCAATTATATCTACTTTTATAGTTTAAATATTTGGTTCTGTGTTTTGACTCAATTTATAGGCACTGGTTGATGTAATGATAATTTATTACTTAAAATTGGCTAATAAATCAGCTATTGATCTTGGAGTCATGTTTTGCCTTATGAAACTCATAAGCAATAGTTGATCAGCTATCAATCTTATCAATCTGGAGTACCATGTATTACTATTGATGTTAACTTGTGAGAGATCCTTTGGATCGGCATTCTTTTAATGTTATTCTAGTAATTAGTAATCGGGGTGCACAAGAGATGCTTACTTCTATGTTATGAGAATTTTCTTGTGTTGCTGTGATCAGTGATCTCATTAGAATCTGTTTTTCAGGTTCGCTATATATATTTATATATATGTATGATTAATTTTTATTAATGGATAAAGCAATATAATTAGCATGATATGTGATTTTAGTGATAACTCGCCCCTATCACTAAAATTAAAATCACATGTATATGATGTATGTGAGTAGTAAAGTTTATATTTCTAGTATAAGAGAGTTTCAATGATTCAATTGAGTAGTGACCGCCAAAGTGGCACGCTTGATTAGATTTGAGAAATTTCGGTCTCGTATGCCGATTGGGATGTCTCCTGATCTAATGCGTGGTCATACTCCCAAAGGAGGTGATTGTGTATTAATTTATGGAGGGATACATTATGGTGTGGTAGAGAATTGACTAATCCCAGTGGTTTATCTGCCCAAAGGTGATGAATTCACGAAGATTAGAATATATTCTCATAACCGCTATCATATGGGGAGTGTACAATTGCATGTCATGTATTATGCCCTAAGGCGATTATATGATTATGCATGTAACTCTCTGAATGTGTACTTGTACGTCAAGTTACACGGTACTCACATGATACTAATTATATACATTGTTTTTTTTTGTCACATTTTCTATAATTAATAAATTCATTATTATTGAGGTTTTACTGTTTCAAATTTTAAGTTGTGGACATTTGATTTGTTGCTTAAGAAAAGAGCAATAGAATTTTGTTTACTGTCCATGAAGCATTCCATTTTGGAACACTTGAAAAGAGATTTGTCTACGGACTGCACTGCTATAAGATGATGAAAGTCTTAGTTGCTTGAAATTATATTTTGTTTGATATTGAAATTAGGACATATCTGCAAAGATTGTGTTTAAGTCCTAATGACATATACATCTCATATATGGTTAAAATGTTGTTTCTAAAAATTTTCTATTTAAGGAAAATGGTCGAGATAAAGAATAAACTGGTTAAAATTAGTCTTGAAGGTTGTCAGGCCTAATAGTAGCGGTAAGTATTTTGGCAATTATGACAATACTGAATTGCTTAAAAGGTCATTTGTTAAATACTTGGTAAATTTTGGAGTGGTAATTTAATTATTATGCTTGAAAATCCTAATAAGGAGATTTGGCTAAAAGGCATGAAGCACCATAATGAACATGGTGATGAGTATGATTAGTAAGACTAATTTATCCGGTCTTCTATGGCTAATATTATGAAAGCAACTTTTTCACATACAAAAGGTGTCTCTTATCAAAGTTGTTTCATAAACTTCTTTTGAGTTATAGACTGGGCATATATTACTTGAATCATATTAAATTTAGACATGTTATGCAGAAGTGAGATTATCTAATCCAATTTTAAGTATGTTGCAATTCAGATCCACTTGGAATTATTTTGTATCTTATCTAGATTGTTAAAAAGGGTATTGATTTTATGACCCTAAAGAAGGTATAAGAATTATGAAATCACATACTCTAAAGTTTCTTAAGATCGACATAATTGTAAAAAATAACTACTCTCAGACTATTAAAGATAATAGTATAATAGAGGTTACCGTGTGTTTGTCTTTACCTATACAGATAATTATGGAGTCTCTTATGCCATAAACTAAACTTGTTGAGATTCAAGGTACTATTCTTGATGTAGTTTATAATGAAATTTTTTAAACCTCTCAAGTGCAGAATGAAGTTGTTGTAACTTTATTAAGGAAATTTGTTAGGGAAAGATGATTAGTTATACCATCAGACTATATAGTTTATTTGTGAGAGCATGATTACAATATCCACTATATGGTTGATGTAATGGTATATTTATAAATGTCGTTTCTTATTCTCAATCAAGTATGTGATTAGATGCAATAAAATGCAATATACAATCGATGATACATCATAGTGTTTGGAAACTAACTTACTTACTTATAGATCACAAGTTCATTAGTTGCAAATTGGCGTACAAAATTAAAAAGATTTCAAAGGAAAATTGTAAAGTTTAAAACTAAACTTGTAGCTAAAGTTTTCACTCTAAAAAAGAGGTGGATAGTTTATAGTGAAGAAATAATTATTTATTTCTACTATTTTTAAAGATTCTTTCAAAGTGAACGTGGCATTAATAATTTATTTTGATATGGAGTTACGCCAAATGGATACAAAATCTATATTGTGCAATTGGATGATTTTGCAACAGATGTTTCAAGTAAACTTATGTGTAGACTGAAAAGTTTTATTCATAGTTTTAAGCAAATTTCCAGACAATATTATTAAAGTTTCATAGTGTTATTATTTTGTTCAATTGAGAACAAAGTAATTCAATATACTGCAAGGTCAGTGGAAGGAAATTTATTTTTTCTCATACTCTATGTACATGATATTTTGTTTACAAGTTATGATCTTGAGACATTTTATATCTTTTGTACTGAGGTCTGTAAAGATTGTTTTTGTCATATTATATTAGATTTTCTCGGAGGACATTTGCTGATTGTATATTGGAAATATTCAATATACATCATTGCAAGCCAGGAATTGCTCATGTTGTTAAGGGTGATGGATTGAATCTATCACATTGTCTTTATTTAGATATTGAGAAAATCTAGTTAAAAGTGTACCTTGTGTTAGTGTACTTAAAAGTATAATATATGCTTGAATTTGCACTAGACTAAATATTGTCTTTATGATAGGACTTATAGGCAAATATCGGTCAAATCCAAGACGTGATCACTGGATTGCTGTCAAAAAGGTTTTAAGGTACTTAAAGATGACAAGATATTATATGTTAATTTACAGACATATTCAATTATTGCAATTAGTAGAGTATTTAGATGTAAACTTTGCTAGCTGTTAAGATGATATGTGATCAATAACAAAATACATATTTATGTTAGCAGGAAGTGCAATAAATAAAGTTCTATGTCATCTTTTACTATGTAAACAGTATTAGTAACATTCTTTTATGCTATTACTTGGGCTATTAGGTTCCAGAACCTCATGAAGGAGTTGACCGTTTTTAACTTTATGGATAGACCCATATGATTGTATTGAGATAACAAATTTGTAGTATTATTTATTTACTACAGAGGTTTCAAGGGGTTTAAATATATAGTGGTCAAAATTTTTACTAAAAGGAAACGGTACAAAAATGTGACGTAGTAATATAGCATATTTTTACAGATGATATGGTTGCAGATCCACTGATTAAAGGCCTACGTCCATCTGTATTTGAGCGACATGTCATTAGCATGGGCCTAGGAGCATCATGAGATGCTGTTGTTTAGTAAGAGCTATTTTGACTTTACTCTGATAAATGTTTCATCTGTGTTCATTATACTTTGTAATGGTTTTATATATATCAACTTTTACATTCAATAAAATATTTTGAATGTATTGTTATTATGTTGAATACATATTGATAAAGTCTCAAGGTATTGTCTAAACCTTGAGTGAAGGCTAGGGGCATCCAGTTATTATTAGCCTTGTTCATATGTCTTGTTATATATAAATAAATATTAACCGTAAGGACAAGACATATGTGAGTTCATGGAACCATAAAGACATTCTCTAGTGACACAAGTTTTTTTTTTTTGTGTCGCCTAAGGTAAGAGAATGGTGACTAACAAATGAGATCTTTCTATGAGAGATGTTATCCATTTGCCACACTATCATATTGAATTCATATCAATAAAGTTGAGAGCACTCGTGACCATGGAAAGCTCTATGTGTATACATGCAGTTACCGCCATGATTCGATATTTAAGACTTTATAGGATATGATTGACTATTAAGAATTATCTCTAGACCAAATGTGCGCACATACGATACGATTTCAATTAATATAGTCCAAGTAGGAGAATGTAAAAGTTTTCCTAATGTGGACTATATTAATTGATATTGTAATTTACTATTTTTACGGTTACCGTAAAACGGGGTTGGTCTAAGGTGAGATAGAAGGTTTCTTAATTAGTCTAATATGGGGCTGGATAGTGTGGGCCGAGTTGAGCCTTGCCCGTAATGAGGGGACCTGGTTGGAAACTTTATAAATAGTGCTCAAGTCTCTCATCTAACCCTAATTCTCACCTGTATCATCTCCTAAGGGGCGTTTACCTAACACTAATCATGAGGGGGTTCGCCTCATTGAGCTAGTGATACGGAGGGCAATAGAGGAGAAAGACTTGATGCGTGGATCCACTTGATATATGTGGGTAATCCCTTTTCTGCTTCCGCTTTATGTTCGATGGATCCTAAAACAGGTGCATTAATCTTTTTATTAAATTATGCATGTTCTTGTTCTAATTATGGAGATCTTGGGATTGCGCGATTTCCGTCCAATAAGGACAGCCCAAATCTGACCCGAATTGCTCAAAAACCCTACCTGGTTTGGAGGCTTGCCCGACCCGACCATGACCCGATTTCGTGCCCTCCCTCTCCAGGGCTTCTTCGCAGTGTTGAGGATGGTTGCAAAGGGCTTGACAGCGGCGGCGACGTGACAGGTGGCAGTGGCGACGCGGCGAGCGGCAACGACGACATCAAGGTCTGTGAAGATGGGCGGCGGTTGCGTGAGGGAGAAATGAGCGGCGGCTGGTGTGATTGGTGGTGGCACGGCTTGAGGGAGCGACATGGGCGAGGGGGGTTCCGGAGCGTTGGTGTCCGGCGAAGGAGGGCTCCTGCTACTGGCCCCTAGTCGTCGCGGCTGCAGGTGTTGTAGGGGCGTCACGGCTGAGCAAGGGTGCTAGCATGACGATGTCGCAGGTTGCAGGTGTAGGTGAGGCAGAGTAAATGCAGGTCAACGCTAGGCGGTCGCAGGTTGAGGCGGAGAGGAGGACAGCGGCTTGGACAGTGTCGGGTAGCACTGCCGCTGCCCTCCTCTCCTCCGTTTCTTCAGATCTAGGTTCCGGGGAAGATGACGACGAACGACGTTGATTGGGTGGCTCGTTGGCAACGGTGGCGGCGACACGGCTCCCTCTTCTCGAGCTCTCTCTCTCTTCTCACCCCTTTTACTCTTTCCCCCTCTCGAGCTATTTCTCTCTCTGTTTTTTTCCTTTTTTCCTCCCTCTTTCATGCATGCGCCCCTTCTCCTTTGTGTTGCTGGTTTTTCTTTTCTCTGGTTTTTCCCCTCTTTCTTTTTCTCCCCGCCTGCGCTGCTATTGCTTTTCTTTTCTGCAGGTTTAGCGTGCGAAACAAGCTAGAGGAGGATAGAGGCTAACATGGGCCGGGCCAAAAGGGAAATGAGCTCAGCCCCTTCCACGTTTCTTTTTTCTTTTTGTTATTTTTGCTTTTGTTTTTGTTTTCTTTTTTTCGTTTGTTTTTTTTTTTTCTTCTTTTTTTTTTTTTTTTTGTTTTTGTTTTTGTTTTTGTTTTAGTGACTAATTCCTAATCTTGTACATAATAAAATTGTAAAATTTAGGTGTCAACGGAGTTCACATTAGCCAGAGAATATAGCAAATCTCAGAATGCATCAATTTAGTATTATATATGTCCAGGAGCAGTTCGACATCCAATTTCTCCATGTTGATTTTGGTTATACCCCTCGACAGGACAGGCCATCAACCGTTTTGGATATATTAAGATATTCCTACAACCTGCCATAGTGCTTCCCCATGTAAGTGTGAGTTCTCAGCATGTTACATTGGGTTCATGAAATCAAATGCCGGTATACGTCATTAATACCAGCATTCTATAATCAATCAAACATTGAAAATTTTCCTTTCCTGCACAAATCAAAGAAAACACAATGGGTATTGCGTGTGCAAGCAAATCAAGTTTATACTGCATTTGTGTTTTGCATATACTGGTCACGATTGAAATCATGCCAGGGTCAAGAATTTCATCACCAGCATGATGAGGAAAACATTTTGCTGAAGCATCACGTTGACTTCCAAGATCTTCCCCAGGATTCCCTGAATTTATATAAGACAGCAAATAACAAGACTGAAACAGGAAATACTGATGAGAAGCATGTAACCCCAATGCAAATTGAGTAACATGTTCCCTTAGAAAGAAGATCGCTTCTTTGTTAGGAAAGATGGATCATCTCAACTGCTATGACTCATCTGCACAGATGACGTTGCATGAAGAATGGAATCATAATTCCGATAGTCACCTTCCAGATAATTCTGGCATTGTTCTATGTGAATTGCACCCAGAAAATTAATTGTCTGAACAAAAGGCTTTTTCTCAGTTTCTGGCAATTTTTTTACAACCATACCATACTGATCAAGTTGGACACAGATGTCCAACTCTCTCAAGTCTTGAGGCAACACGAGTCTGGTAACCTTTCAAAGATACTCAGCTTTTCAAAAAACTGCAACCAATCAAGACCTTGAACATCGACTAAGTTTTAGCAATTTCTAGCATTAAATATCCTTTGATGCTCTGGATTTGAAAGGTCCATCCTCTTTAAGGAAGTGCACCTAAAGATATCCAAGTCTTCCAAGAACACCCAACGTATGAAGACCCTTCAAATCTGAAAGGTCCAGCCTTTCAACATGCCCGTTTCCTAACACCCAGAAGCGGGTTTTCTAACCCAGTGAACTTGACCCCCTCGATAATCAAGCTCCTCAAGCAACTCAATCTGTCAAGACCTCCAATTTCAAGAATATTTTCGCAATCCCCAGAATGTAACACCCTCAGATGATTTAATTGTGAAAGGTCCAGTTTTCTCACGGACTTGCAGCTCTTGATGTCTAACCTTTTCAATTTGTAACCTTTAACTGCCTTGAGTGGGGTCAAGAACTGCAAAGCCTGACATCCAAAAACTTCAAGCTCTAATAGTGTTGAGGGAAGCTCCGGCATGCATTTGAGAGATTTGCAGTTATGAAGTCGTAGTTGCTTTATATGGATCAAGTGAGAAAATGAAGGCAATTTGATGCTCTTACAGGTGACACCAACAACTGCTAAGTTGGCAGGAAGCTTTGGCAGTGATTGAAGGTCCACACAACCAAGCAAATCAAGGCGTTGGAGAGAAGAAAGATCACGGATGCTTGAAATTACCTCACCCAGTTTTGGGCACCATGAAGCATCCAACTCCCGGAGCTTTCTCAACCTTCCAATAGCATTTGGTAGCTTTACGATCCAAGTCTTTCTAATATTGAGAATTCCCAAATTCTGCAAATTTTCTATGGATTCAGGTAATTCCGTAATGCTTGTTTGGGTTAGCACCAGTTCAGTCAATGATTCCAATTTACCAATTGAGTTGCGGATCAGTTTCAATTTGCGGCAGCTTTGCAATGACAAGTGCCGCAACTTCACCACAGACCAGATGCTGTCTGGAAGAAGCGCAGGACAGTCTGACAAGATAATGGTTGACAAATTAACCAGATTGTATATTGAGTCAGGAAGTCGAGCCAATGATTTACATTCCTTTGCGCTAAGCATCTCCAGCTTCTTCAAAGAACAAATAAATAAAGGAATCTCTTCTTTTAGAGATCGATCTAGCAGAAGTTCCTCCAATCCTCTTAAATTTCCCAGTTCTACTGGCAGCTCCTTGAGGCACAAACATTCACTCAAATCAAGGGGAACGAGGGTCTCCAAGTCTCCAATACAAGGGTCAATTTTCTCCAGCTTGTCACAATTTCTGAGGATCAGAATCTCTAAAATTTTAAAAGCTGAGAGAAAGAAAGTGCTTTTTTAAGAATGGCAACCTGTGAGGTTGAGCACTTTTAGCTTCTTCACCAACTGCAAAAAAGAAGATGTCATGGGGTTAGCTAGAAGTGGTTATTATTCAAAAGAAAGGAAAAACAATGCTTCTCCATCTTACCATGATTGAACTCCATCCTTGCCAGTTATCTGAAATCATGCTTCTTGACAAATCAAGTACAGCTAATTCCTCTACATTAAAGTCCTCTGCCTTCAGAGTTTGAGGACATCTCTCCCATCGAAGCCATCTTAATTTGGAAAATATTCTATTGAAATTTCCCTCAAAATTTGCATCACTCACGTGAAGAAACCGTAAGTTCAGTAAATTTTCAAATTGTTTATCTGTGTAAATCTGACTTCCTTGATCAGTTACTCTGGCAGAAATGTCTAAGTCAATAATTTCCCTTGAGTTGCCTTTGTCAAGACAAAGTGCCCGAATATTTTCAGTTCCCTACAAATAAAAGACTGGATATCATATATATTGCGACTAAACAACCGAATGAAAATATGAGTTTGCTCTCATATTGCCAGAAAAAGAGTGCACACATTACTTATAGGCAAAAAAAAAAAAAAAAAAAAAGAGAGAGAGAGAAGAAAAATTTGGCATGTTCTTTTTGCCATTAACATACGTATACTAATATAAACGCATAGGCCTTGTGTGTCCAAAATATAACTTTATACATAATCCTGAAAATTCATAATCAAATCACTATCAAGACACATAATTTAGTAAGCCATATTTGGAGTTAAGAGGGGTTCCTTTTTGTGAAATACTAAGAAGCCTCCTCTAGTACAATAGTGCAGACTTATATACATAGTTCACTGTTGAAGTTTTAGAGTTGAATCTTTCAAATGAAGATTCTACTAAACAGCATTTAACAAATAAGAAATTCAACACAAAGTGAGCCTTTGCACAAAGAATGGACGAGTTACGATAAGAGCAATTATATTTTTGATTTCTGAATAGTAATAGGTTTAATTTTTTTAAGCTAAGAAAATTTATGATAGGAAAAGAACAAAATTATACAAATGTAAAAACGTAGAATTCACCAAGCGCAATTTCATCCATTTGGTAAAACTGGAAAGGATTTATTCACATAGGGTGTGGAAATAGCCCCACACAAGATAATATGGAATAAGGTCAAATTTGAAGCATTTTTACCATGGTGTAAAATGGAAAATGTTTTATACCAATATCAACCGTTTTACCACAGAAGAACAAGTATTTTTTCTTTTTGTTCAAGATACATGCAGGAGACAAAAGTTCTACTGAAAAGTGGATATGTAAGTCTATATGGAAAAGTACTAGTATTTTGCTCATGGAGGACACAGCAGAAGACTTGCGAACTATAAGTGAGAGAAATTCAGTAAGGCTAAAAGCAGACTTTAACATTTTGGCTTACCTGGGTCAGGTAGTTTGTGTTCCTCAATTCAGGTATTAAAGTAGTCAAATTCTCCATTGTGCCCATAAACACAAGCTATGTTGTTAATTAGGGACGGGCATGGGGAGCACATGTTCCCCATTCCCCATGGGAACTCAACTCAAACGAGGTGGATTTACCTAGCCAAGACAGGGCATGGGGTGGATTGCTGGACTAAGGGGCAGCACTGGACTGCTATTAGCTCTGCCTGCGCAGCTAGGTCGGCTTGCTAACATATTTGCATATTTAGTTAATTAATGTATATAAAATGGCTTCTACCATTTAATAATCCTAGTAATTACAAGCATTTACTTATAAAATGGCTCCTACCACTTAATAATCCTAGTAATTACAAGCATTTACTAATTAACTATTGATTTTATCATCTTATTTCACATATTTATGTTCGTTTGATTTGATAATTTTGCATCTTAGATGAATAAGTGAAGCCAAGCCCATGGGATCGAGAGATTTTTAATAATTAAAAAATATAAACAATTTGAGTAGCATAAATTTCAAGCAAAAAGAAATATAAGAAAATTGATAGAGAAAATATTTATGTGGCCCAAGTCTAATTTTTTTAGTGAAGATCAATTAGTGGGTTATAACTTACAAGTGATATGAAATTGCATACAGCTATTTTCCTATGAGCTATTTAAGTGAAAATAGGTGATTCAGTACTTAAATAGTGTAATTTAGTACTTCAGTACCCGGACTTTTGTTATTTTATCCAATTAGTTTCTTGATTGTCCATTATTTAAAAGTATAAAATTACTTATTCTACTTATTCATGTCTATGATTTAAAAACTTTAGAAAACACAAATATTACATACATTCTCAAGGACTTTTAAACCAAAATTCCAGTCAATAGATTACCACATTTGATGTTATAACTACTTTTATAAGTTAACAACAATATTTTGTCCCCAGGCTGAGTAGTGCCCTATGAGGATGGAGACTACTCGCTCCTCACTAGGCAATAATGGGGCAAAGCTAAACCACATTTGGCAAGGATGGACAACTCGAGGCCCTGGCCGTGTGCCCATCACCATTATTAACGGTCATGACTTGGTAAACTTTGACACTTAATTGAGGTGGAGGGATTCGGAGGGATTAGAGAGGAAGAGAAAGATGTGAAGAAGTCTTCCTTGTTTGGCAGGTCACATTAAGTTCAAGGGATTTACATGGAAGGGATTTGGAGTAATTCAAATCTCAAATTTACTTGCTTTATCTATTCTCCTCAAATCACTCCAAATCTGCAGAAATTAGGAGGGAATAAGAAAGATGTACAAATGTTTTTGTCTCTTCCAGATATGTCCATTATTTTGTGTGTTAAAAAACTGTCTCTGGTAAGGACAAAATAATTATATCTTTCCTTTCTTTCTCTTCTTCAACCAAACATGAAATGACCAAATTCCCTTCCCTTCTTTTCTTTTCTTTCATAAACATCAAAATAATAGTAAAATAAAATCATTTCCTTTCTCTTATTTTCTCTCATGAAGTCATTATCAGAATCCTTTCCACTCCCTTCTAATCATTCCATCGAGAGAGGTAGAAATTTGAGGAGAAACAGCAACACTTACTAATTAAAACCAACAACCTTCTAGTTCCTAATCACTTCAACAATATAATATAAGCACAAATAAAATGGAAGAGCTTTTACACTTGAACTTACATTAATTAGAGGATAAACATCATTTAATACAAGAGAACACTAGGGGAGGAAAAGCAAGATGTTTAGTTACCTTTTTTTCCTCTAACACTTTCAAGGCTTCGTCATAGTCCCAAAGTCTACTGCCATTGTCAGGCTCGTTGCAACATCCTTCACTAACAATTTTTCTACCAAGACCTCTCAGTACGTCGTGCATTATAAGCCAATTTTTATCAATGACATAAATATCAATTCCTCAATTTCCAGCCCCAGATTAAAGTCACCAGCATCCCACATGGAGGATGCAATCCTTGCATCACTCCTGAATAAAAAACAAGTAATATCCAGAAATATTTTCTTTTGTTCAGACTCCAACTTGTCATAAATTATCTTCAAAATCTGTGGCACTTCCTTTGGCCGCTGTTTATGCAAGTATTATGTAGTATCTAACCAAGATGCTAAACTCTTTCCACACAAATATGAACCTATAACCTCAAGAACTAAAGGAAGCCTTCTAACAATAGATACCACAAGATCAGAGAGACTTAAAAAATCAGTAGGGGGTGAGTTCCTCCGAAATGCATGTCTAGCAAAGAGGATCTTAGCTTCAACTTCATCCATTTCTTTATGCTCGTACTCATAGTCCACTTTAGACCAATCAAGAACACTCTTATTTCTTGTGGTAACAATGATCACACTTCCTCGAGCAAACCAGTTTCGCTCTCCAGCTAAAGCCTCTAGCTGAAAACTAGCATTCACATCATCAAGAACAATGAGGGCTTTCTTATCTTTAAAGATAATTCCTTTCTCCTTATCACACATTTCCCTTTTCACTACCGGTATATCCGAGATTAATTGATTCTGCAAATACTCATTACCGTTGCACTCCCTAATGTCGGCAATGAAGCTACAATGGTCAAATCGGTCAGTGAGCTTGTTGTAGATGACTCTAGAGAGAGTTGTCTTACCAACACCACCCCTTCCATGGATTCCAATATACAGGGTAGAACCATGATTATTATCTACAAATTCCATCAAATCTTTCATAGGACTTTTAATCCCTACTGAATTCTCAGTAATAACCAGCTCAAGGGCTTTCTTCAACTCTATCAAAACTTTTCGGACAATCAATTCAACCAATTGTCCTTCATTCCTGTCAAACAAAACAAGATTTCACATAAATGGCAACACTAATTTGATATTATATCTGAGGAGAGCACAAAAGCAAATAAACAAGTTAATTATTGTTTCCCCGCCTCCATATCTTATCTTATTTGCTAAGATAGAAGTAGGTATAGCCATTGCAGGGTTGGTCCACATCACAAACCCCGTTAATTCCTCTTAATCGTGAGTGAGTCTAACGTATTTTACAGAACTAGATGAATTTTGTGGCTAATGAATCTTGAATTTTGTTTACTTAATGGATTCGAATCAAATTGTGAAAGTTTTGGCCTATTAAAAAAGATATTACGAATGATAACAGAAAGTAATTTACCCTATAAAATAAAAAATTATCACAAAAACACAGGGACAAACGGAGAGATACAAACATATCACGTTTATCCTCACGCCCACCTTTTCTACAAGCAATACTCGCTAAAACAAGAAACTTAACAAGGTTTCGGTGAAAAAGATTAAGTACCCATTAGCGACTCTCTGTGATTCCCATCCTTTCAATGAACTGACTTCTATGACTGCTTGTCGCTTCCGTTCGTCCCCAACTTTTTGGCCAAAACCATCTATTTCACGTCGCTCCACTCCGTAGAATACTGGCAAGACTACATGCCCCGAGCTTCCATTCTTGCACTCCACCATCTGAACCAGTTCATCGAGGCACCGTCTGTTCGAAGCGTACTTCGGAGACAGAATCGGGATCGAAATCTTGCTGTTTTTGATGGCTTGGACAAGATCCGGCCCGATCTTCTCGCGTCGGCGGACCGAATCGTTCTCTCTGAATACACAGATCCGGGCGGCGACCAGCCCGTCGCAGAGGCTCTTGACGAAGTCCCCTTCAACATCTTCGCCGCAAAAACTCAAGAACACGTCGTAATTACTGGCTTCCTTCTTGTGGAGATGCTTGTACGCAACCGCAGAGAGGAGGACCGGAGCGACGAGCGCCGCAAGAGAACTGCCGAGAAGGGGACCAGGCATCTCTTTCTTTGCCCTCGATCTCTCTCTCCTCCCCTCCAAATCTGACTCTTAAAAGGAAATCGAAATGTAAAATAGTTCGATCTAAACGATTTTAGGCAAATGCGTTTGATAAATTATACTTTGAGAAAATTTTGATAGAAATGCCATTTGGTAGAAAACATGTTTATTCTTAGGTGATTAATATTAATTTTTTTTTTAATTTTTTTGTTTAAAATTGAAAAAGTAATGTATACAACCCTTTAAATATAAATTTTGATAATAATACTAAAAAAATCAAATATATATAATTTTTTTTTAAAAAACCAAACCCTTCATCGAAATTTTTTAATTTTTATTTGTTTAAAATTGAAAAAAAAAATGATGTATGCAACTTTTTAAATATAAAGTTTGACAATAATACTAAAAAAATCAAATGCATATATATAATTTAAAATAAAAAACAAATCATTCGTCAATTTTTTTATTTTTATCTGTTTAAAATTGAAAAATAATTTATGCAATTTTTTAAATATAAATTTGAAAATAATGCTAAAAAATCAAATATATATATATATTAAAAAGACCAAACCCTTCATAGGAATTTTTTGATTTTATTTGTTTAAAATTGAAAAAAATATTGTATGCAACTTTTTAAATATAAATTTTGACAATAATGCAAAAAAAATGAAATACATACATATAATTTTTTTTTAAAAAGACCATATCCTTCATTTTTTTTTTTTTTTAATTTTTATTCGTTTAAATTAAAAAAAATAATTATGCAACTTTTTAAATATAAATTTGGACAACTATGCTAAAAAAATCAAATATATAAATAATTTTTTAAAAAATACCAAAATATATTCAATTTTTTTGGCATTTATATATATTTATTTTTTGAGCATTATTTTGGCATTTAAAAAATAATAACGATGGCAAAATCAAATATGTGAAGAATGAGTGATGATAGTTTTGGAAGAAAAAAATAAGTTTCAGCATTTGACAAAATGCTAAAAGCTCAAAACTAGTTCTTATTTCGCTTTCAACCTTCTCTTGGCCGACTTTCACTTCAAAGCTACTTTAAAATAGTTTCAAACGGTCCGGCATTTCCTCAATGGTTTGGAGGCTGAAAGCCTCGACGAGTGGCCAATTTGCATTAGATCCCTAGTTCATTTTAGGGTGGTGACCAGTGTATTTCGCATAGAGTAGTAGGTCCAACATTATTTAAAAAAAAAAAAATGATTCTTATTATTATGCCAAGGTGTTTATTTCATGAAAATAAATTATTTAAAAAATATAGCTTTAAATAATCATTTATATCGTTTAAAAAATAAATAAAAAATATTTTCAACGTTGACTAATTACGCCAACCGAAGAGGTTAAGATCAAAGATTTTCAAATTCCCATACCAGTGAGATTTGAGTAAAAAGTTGTGTAAATGAACAAGTCCAAATTGATAAACATGGGATGAGCTCTTATGCCACTTTCTATGTTCATCTCTTCTATTAATTTGTACACAAGAATAAGGGTAATTGTGATATTTATTAACAATGTGTAAAGATTTGTTTAGACATTAATAGAGCCAACAAACAAGATAGAGGATCTTTATATGATCTATAACTGAAGGCAAATGGTGAACCTACCTCAAACACTCAGTGGCTTTATGTTTGCTGATGTTACAAGCCTTTGATTTTTCATTTTTATACCAATGGATGTCCAAAACTCCCCCCAACAAATTAGTGAAGCGACCAAGATATAGGTTGAGAGGGGCGACACTTGAAAGTCATTTATGAAATTAAGAATGTGGTTGAACAAATCATCAAATTAAAAGGGCTTAGCTGTATAAATTAAAAATGTGAGGATTCAAAAAACAACATGAGTTAGAGGAGTAAAATAGTATTACCGCACATATTGATTCACCCAGACAAGACACATTTGAGTTTGACACTTGGGACCATGGACCAGGAAACCTTGTAATGGCCCATGAACCACAGTCGAGGGATATAAGGGTAACAGGCCAACCGTGTATTGCTTGTTTGGGTGCTCATTTCGGACGATTTTCTTTTTGGGGGGCCTAAATGATCAAGCATCATTTTATTGAGATGTAAAAATTGCAGCTCATGGTGATCTCCCACCAAAATCAGAGATAAGCAAATCAAACAAAGATGGAGAGTTAAGGTCCCAGTTCAAACACATCTTTCTCGATGTACGGAGCAGCACCGGATGGTCCCGTCGTTTGCTTCACGTTTAGTGAAACAAAAATCAAGCTGAGCAAAAGAAGAATAATCTTCATAGTCCTCCATTTAGGGGGTGTTTGGTTGGGCATTCCCAAAGCTCCTTTGACTCTCAAAGCCCATTGGGGGAAATTTTTGGTGTTTGGCAAATATTTTGAAAGCCCCTTTGCCCAAGTATGAGCATTCGAAATGCTCAATGCCCAACTTCGGGAGGGGCAAAGATTGGGCATTCGGCATTTGGGAAATGCCATGCTTACTGTTCATCATTTTTCTTCGTCGGCTTCTTCTTCTTTCCGCCACCGAGCTTCCCGGCAGCCCACCTCCGCCGCCGCCCGAGGGTCGCGCGTCGCCGGTGACCACCGTCCGGGGGTGCCGCGACGCTCGACCCAGCGGCGGCGCGGACCTCAGCGGCGTCGCCCGAGGTCCGCGTCGCCGAGGTCGCCCGAGGTCGCGCGGACCTCGGCGGCGTCGCTCGGGTTCCGTGCGACCTCCAGCCGCTAGATCTCGGCGGTCCCGGAGGCTGATCGGGCGGTCGGAGGCTGGGATCTCGGCGGTCCGGGAGGCTGATCGGCCGCCGACGGCCAGATCTCGGCCTCTCGCGCCTCCATGCACTCGGGAGGTCGCGGCGACGGCGCCGCCGAGGTCGCGACCTCGGGCGGCGGACGGCCAGATCCGGCCGTCCGGCATCGCCGGCCGCCGGATTTGATTTTGAGATTTTTTAAAAAAGAAAATTAAATGCAAAAGCTCATTTGGAATAAATTTTGCCAAACGGTATTTTCGCACAAGCAACTTTTCAATGTGTAATTTGCCAAACGGCCGAGCATTCCCGAAAACCCCTTTATCCTAAAGATATTTGCATTTGGCCAAAGACATTCCCCAAAAGCCGAACCAAATGGGCCCTTACATCTGCTTTCTGGGTTCAGGATATGTTCATACACTGTCTTCGAGTCGAATATGGCACAAATCTTCCCTTGGTCTTTTGCAAACAGCACACCCTTCCAAACTGCTATTGCTTCTGCCTCTTCAGTACTAAGACCTGAACTCTCCTTCCAATCCCACCGTCAAGGTTCCCCTCCTGGTCTCGTGCTATTATGCCAACCGCAGCTTTATGAGATTCTGGAAAGAATCACCATCGCAATTGATCTTAGGGACATTCTTTTGCTGGCATTCAGTACTTAAAAGGAATTTGATCATGACTTAATTCATTCCCCTTCTTTTTACTTTCATTTGGGTTGCAGTTGTTATGGCTAAGATAATCACCTGGGGGAGGGGGGGTTGACTAGGTGAATGTGCGGAATTGAAAGAATTTAAGCAAATATTGAAATGAGACAACTTCTGATGAAGTGTTCAGATCTCATCGATGTGCAATTCTATCACAATAAATAAAATAAGTAAATGATAGAGAATTACACACAAAAGATTATAGTAATTCGGCTTCTATAAATCTACGTCCACTCTCCCATGCTACAACCTATTGGTTGGAATCCATTGATAAGAACCGATAACAGGTTACAAGATTTGTGCTAAGAACACCCAGGTTTGTGTGAACAACTCCTCACACACTCTTAACCTCTAATGATTACACAGTAAGGCCCTCAGAAACAAATGTATAAGATGAAAACACTCTTCAAACTTTAGAATTAAAAGCTTCAATTTTCGTAAATGTGAATTATGTTTCCTTCAACTTCAAAACCTCCTCTTATACTCCTCCTAGTCCAAGCTGACCGTTGGACATATCTCTAGGAGGAATATCCAGCCAATTTACCCATTGGCCTAGATCCGGTTGAGAAGATTCGATTGCTTCAGGAACGCTAAGGGTGAAGCTTCCCATATGTTTTGCCGCCAATATAGCAATTCGAGTTTCCAAAAGTTGAGAGTTTAAGATCGGAAAGAATGTTTCGCCTCAAACAAGTTTTTCTAGGAAAGTTGAATCTCCGATAAATATTAGGAAAACTTTCATTTTGAAACTCCTTGTAAATATGAGAGGGAATCCAACCAATCACTACTAGCCGTTGCACGAGTATTTGATTCATTCCTAGCCGTTTGATAGAAAATGTAAGGAAGGAAAACCACGATTCTGATTTTGATTGACATTGTCTTATCATGTCCCAATAGATTTTCCACCTAAAAATATTTTATATTAGTATTAAAGTTTCTAAGTTTTGTCGATCATCAAAATTACCTAGGGAATGTTTTCTTAACAATTTCCCCCCATTTTGATAATGATAAAACTTGTTCAAGTAGAACTTCTTAAAGAGACAAGGAAATTTTAGATTTAAATAGCTCTTGATCAAAGCCGAATTTGAATAGGCGCGGTCACACTATAAGAATATTTATATGAAAAATTTGGCAAGATTCTTATAGCTGAAGCTCTTAAAATAACAGATAAGGGATAATAAAATTTGTAATATCTCTTAGGCTTTTGCTATGCTCAGAGTCTTAGAAAACTTGTAGACTAAGAAAATTTATAACCAATCCCTTATGCTTTTGCTATGCTTAGAGTCTTAGAAAACCCACAGAAATAATGTTAATAAAGTAAAGTTCAACTTCCACTTTTTAGTTCTGTTGGTCCACCCTTTTCCCCCTTTTTTGTCAACAATAAAAAAGATACTAAATGAAGCATAATATTATAAGCAAACCACTGTACAAAAGTTAGTCCAACAAGTTCAAAAACTATCCCAAACATTACAAACCAAACCAAATTGCAAAACAATCAAAACTTTGAAAAAATAAAGCAAGTATAGAAAGTTATTTTAAGGAGGATGGTTGATTTGGGTTAGGGGTTGGAGCAGGAGAAGAGGATTTGGCTTTTGAAGGCAGTTGGACAAGGACATAGTATTACATATTTTTCAGAGTACGCTCCATGTTTGTCATTCTAGTGTCTAATGCTTCAACTTGAGTTCCGAGGAAGACATTTAAGTTCTTCAATTCTTTCTCCATTTTTTCCTTGTTCCTTCACGCTGAGTAGAGTCCTTAGGAACAACCCGTCCTCAGTATTGTCAATCACAGTAATTTTTGAAGGGTCAACTTCTACCCCAAGTCTCATTACCATACCGATATCCTCTTGCCTCTGCTTGTCTGATTTAGACTCGCCCTCAACACTTGCAACTCCTTTACCTTTATCCTGCACAACTAGGTCGGCAGTATCAATAATTTGCTCATCAGTTATGCCAGCAGTTCTAATAGGGATGGAAGGAAGGTCAGTAGTAGGAGCATCAGTAGCAACAGATTCAGGAGCCATAGGAGTGTCTTCACAAATTGCTTGGGTATCTAGAAGATTAGGAAGAGCTCTAGCCATTACATTAGGTACTTATTGACCTTCTTGAATAAAGTCAGCACCATCAACGGCTCCTTTATCAACAAAAGCTCCTTTGTTAGTATCATCAGTGGAGTCCATGGGAATTTTTAAGGTAAAGGTTCCATGGGGTCTTCTGCATGATTAGGCTCCCCCTGAATAAATGCTATAACATGAGAGGATCAACTAGAGCAATGCCTATATTTGAGACAAAATCCTATTCTCTAGCAATGATTTGATCCTAATTAGGTTCTCCATGCTCAATGATTTCTCGATCCCTGGTAGGTTCCTGATGCTCAACAGCATTATCATCACTCTCCCGGTTGTTAATGAGATCAACATCCACCATACTAGCTTGATCAAGTTGACTCAGGGGATCAATAGTTGGTTTGAGTCGATCTTTAGCATCATTTTGCTGTTGTTCTGCAGCAATGACTTCTTTTACTTGATTAATAGCATTTCCTGTCCCTGTTTCTCCTTTGGCTTCATTTTCTTCTTCACCATCAGAATCAGGCTGGGAGGCATCAATAATATCATCCAAATCAACAATATCTTCTTCTGATTCAGCCAACAATTTTGCATTAAGCCTTTGTAAGAAGGCTTGAGAGCTCTGTCTCTGTTTAGCAAGACATCTCCTTTTGGTGGGGCGAGAAGTATGTATTGGCACAACTTCATCCACATCCACTTGCAAAAGTTTTCCCTTTGTATTTTTCCAACCTTCAGTAATGTGCCTGAAGCTCATCTTCCGTATAATCTGCTTGTCTACCTTCAACGCTGTTGGAAGAATCGAACAAGTCAAAAAATTCAGGGCTTCCTCTGACTCTAGGCTGCAATCCCATGATTCGGTTCAACCTTCGTGAACCAGAAGGTTTGGGTTTCGATTTTGGAGTAGTTTTTAGGGGCTTGGTTTCAAAAAAGAAGAAAAGATTTGATCTTTTTGCAAGAGATGAGAGGTTTAGTGAAGGGTTTTGCGGAGAGGGTTCTCCGACATTTGAAGGGGAATGAAGAAGAAGGGAATTTTTTTTTTGGTTTTTAAAGAAGATGAAATGACGTGAATGGAAGTGTTTAAAGAAGATTCGGTTTTTGAGGAAAAAAAATAAAAAACTATAAATCGGTTTTGGAAAAAAATAAGTCTAACAATTTGCAATAAATTAAATGAGGAAATAAATTATACCTGGTATGTTTCTCAAGATATTCTTACCACCAAAAATTTTGAAATTGCAATAATTGATCTGCTCAGCATTATCTGATGTACCCTATCTTAGATACTTAGAGCAAATGGGTCAATAATGCCCAATTTATCTTGAATAAAATCAAAAACCTTTTTGTCAAGAGATTTTGTAAAAATGTCAGCTAAATGATTTTGAGAATCAACAAACTGAATATTTACTTCACCGTTATCGACATGATTACGTATAAAATGGTGCTTGATTTCTTTATGCTTGCCCTTGGAGTGTAAGATTGGATTCTTCGTTAGGTTGATGGCACCGGTATTGTTGCATTTGATTGTTATATTTGAGTCATGTGACATTATGAAATTTTGCCCCTTATTCGGATATATGAAATGGTTATTTCATCAACGCGTTTATGATTATTTTACTCGAAACTAATCACTCACGAGTTAACTAATCTATTAGATGAGATCGTTAAGGGATATAAACACGGTATACTAGAGAATTTGATCAGAAATCAACTACTCAATCATAATAATTGGCAATGATCAATACGACACCTTTATAAATCGATTAGCAAACGGATATAAGTCGATTCGATGGAAGTACGTATTCGAATTGTGGGTGGTTCCGCATGATTGCGATATTCGCATCGAATGGCAATAAATCGATTTTCTATCGATATTATATTCATGACACATAATTGAACCCTTGCGATTTTATGACAACCGAGGGTTATCTACAATCGGAGATGTACAAACGTGGATCGAAAATTATCGACCACAGGTCAAATGCGCTAAAATCCCTAAAAGCTACCCGGTAGATTAGGTCGTACTAAAGTCGCGTTCGGTCGATTTTAATCACGAAATTTAATTCAATTTCAGAAATCAGACGTTCGAACGTGTCACGATTCATTTACTGGACGTCGTCTCATCTTTTGGCGAATTTTCGTCGAGTCAGAAATTTTGCGGAAAAATGATTTTTGGACAAAAAGAAAATAAAAAGGAAATTCGGATGGGATGAGAATTGGGTTTTTTTCTACCATAAAAAGGATTTATTTGGGGGAAATTAGAGCTATTTTGTGATTGGGTGGGCATAGGACTTTGTGGCATGAAGACTTTAGAGGTAAGGGTGATGATGGTTTAGATATTTGGCTAAGTTTGTGATTGGTTGTTCCTTTGACCTCATGGTTCTCTCTCTCTCCCATTCCTCTCTCCCATGTGCACGTTCACCCCCCTCTCTGCCCATTCTCTCTTCTTCCTCATCTCTTCTCTTCTCGTGTTCCATTGCCAGCCACCCAGCTCTACACTAGCCCCAACGTCCAACTCCATAGCCCAGCCGCTCCGCCTGCTCCTCAAGCCCAACCAGCAACCACCAGTGTCCATCTCCATCGTCTGCATCCCAATCCACAACCAGCACCATCTTCTTCAGTCCAACCCCACCCCAGCACCACATCTTCACACTGCCAGCCACCACAACCAACAGCACCATAGCCGCACCTCCACAGCTAGCAGCCCCTGTGTCCAATAGCCGCTCATCCCACGTCTAGCACTGCACACCTCCAGCACCAACCCGTTCTGGCCACAGCAGCACCCGCGGCCACCACCGAGACTAGCCCAAGCCGAGCTAAGCCCCCCTTGGCCGAGAGCTTGAGGGGCCGACACAGCCACCGTCAAGCCTTCGTTCAAGCCATGGTTGTCTCGTGTTTTCGTCACTGTTGCCACGAGCCCACCGCCGTAAAAAACCGTGAGTTAACTCCCTAATCGTTAATTAGGCTGTTAATTATGCTTAGGTGGTGTTTAGATTAGTGCTAATCATAGTTAGACTATTGCTAAGGAGGATTAGCCTTAGTTAATCCTAGGTTAGTGTTAATCAAGTTTGGTTAGGTTAGTTAATCATGGTTAGGTTAAGTAATCATAGTTAGGTTAATTAAGTTGGATTAGCTTAATTAATCGCAATTTATTTAATTAATCGTAATTAGCGTAATTAGTGACGGATTAGGCATTACGTAGAATTTTACGCTCTTTTTCTTAGATGGAATTATGCATGATTTTGATGGCTTATATGTACTATGATGTGCAATTGATTGCTTGATAGTAGTTATTAATTTTTAGTATAAAACTCGATTTTATGGGCTTTTAAATGGAAAAATGCCAGGTGTCGATTTTGGACCACAATATTTATGTACTATATAAAACCATGAAGTCTTAAAATGGGAGTGTACTAAGTTTGATGGTTCGATTTCGAATACGTGACCACACACGATTATTTTTACCGGGATTTTGAATAAGAAAAAAAAATTGCCAAGTTCATTATTTGAAAACAAGGTATTTGAACACAAAGCATGGTGTTCTTGGCTAAATATGTGCATATATGGTCACTTAATGGAACCCGTCCTGATGCGTTTATACTGACAATGCCTGATTAAGTTTGGATACCCCCACGTCAACGGGATGCCGAGTTGCGGTTGAGGTCGGGCCGATGCTCCTTTATGGAATGCCGTCTAGGCGAGGGGTGCTAAACGTTGCCGTGCCCAATGGGGCGGGATGATGCCTGGTTACGTCGGATAATCGCCGACTTTTGAGTTAGCCGTGGCTGAGGGGTCGTAATAATCGGAACATGCCTGAATGGTTGTGATACTTTGCGCCTGATTATAGGGCAAAATTGTTAGGTATAGTATGGGACGTGCCATAATGGTTTTACCTTATAATCGAGACTCATGAAAATGTTTGGAGTGAGAGAATTATGTGTTCCGGTTATTAATTACGCTTGTTGTATTTATAATGGCATATGTGATGCGCTAATATGCGGGGACGTGCCGAGGCGAGGTGAGTTTTGTGTGGCGCGTGTTTAGGACCACCTTCGAGTCAAATTTGCGTCCTAATCAAGGTTTAGGTTGTTGACTAGCTGAGATTTTATCTCACCCTGTCGTGATTAAACTTTTTCAAGTCTTTAGTATGGAGTTCCGTCTAGTCTGATTCATGGTTCCATGGGATATGGAGATAGATAATACCTTCTACCCTATCCCCGGGACCAACCGATTTTGTGAGTTGGTTGTGACTATAGTGTGGGTCGAGCTACTACATGACCCACCATTTCCAGGCTTGGTATATTACGAAACCGAACAGTGATCGAGAGGGTCCCATGCACGATTTTGATGGGCTGCGCGTAGGAAGTGGGGTTGAGCTAGGCACCAACCCCATGGATATAGACATCCCGGAAGGTGTCATGGTAGATCCAGATACTGAGCCGGAAGGGCCCGAGGAGCCGTGTTCACCTGATGACTTGCTCGACCTCTTGGCTGGACTTGGGTTTGGATATTAGAGTGGAGCTTGTAGGAGCTTGTAGTAGTAGTATAGATAGTAGTTAGCCTCGACCTGGACCCTTTTGTTAGTGGTCGCGCAGGAGTTCTCTTTTTGATAGACTTGTATATATAAACTCGTAGGGTTAACTTGGTATGTATATAAATCACAGTTTGTGAAAAATCACTGGCATGTTTTTACTATCCTTATGTTTGTTTGTTGATCGGAGGTTTATTTAATTCGCTTCCGCATGTACTTAATTGAAAGATAAAAAGAATGGGTCAGCAACGCCTCTTGGAACGTCGCAATTTCAGTCGACCATCGAGGGATGTTCGCACGCTCGAGGTTTGGGGCGTGACAAGTCCTCTACACCGTAGTCCTTCACTTGTTGCTTCATCCAAAGGATTTGGGTGCAACAGCTGCCCAACGCAACGTACTTAGCTTTAGCGATTGATAAAGCAACTATTGATTGCTTTTTGGAGAACCAAAATACAAGCATATTGCCTAACAACTGATAAGTCCCAGACATGCTTTTCCTATCAATTTTACATCCCACAAAATCAGCATCAGATTACCCAAATAACACAAATTATGATCTCTTAGGATACCAGAGTCCTAGAGAAGGGTAAGTGTTAATGTACTTGATAATTTTTTTTACTGCAAAAAGATGAGACTCCCTAGGGTTTTATTGAAATTTAGCACACGTGCATACACTAAAAAGGATGTCGGGTCTTGATGCAATGAGATAAAGCAGGGAATCAATCATGCTTCTATACAGCTTTTGATCAACTTTCTTGCGATTTTCATTTTTGTCAATCTTTGGGGAAGAAGACATGGGAGTTTCCATTTTCTTCAAATTTTCCATGTGAAATTTCTTCACGAGCTGTTTGACATATTTTTCTTGAAAAATGAACATCCCTTCCTATATTTTCTTGATTTGCAATTCGAGGAAAAAAAATTAAACTTTCCCATCATGCTCATTTCAAACTCGTCTACATTAACTTAGCAAAATTCTTATAGAGATTTTCATTAGAAAATCCAAATATAATGTCATTGACATAGATTTGCACTAGTAAAATATCCTTGCCTTCTTTCCTTATAAAGAGAGTAGCATCAACATTACCTTTCTCAAAACCATGCTGAATAAGGAAATTAGTCAACCTGTCATACCAAGTACGAAGGGCTTGTTTTAGTTCGTACAAGGCCTTCTTTAGCTTGTAGACGTGATAAAGCTTTCTTGATTCTTCAAAACCTGGAGGTTGTTCTATGAACTCTTTGTTCTTGATGTATGCGTTCAAGAAGGCACTTTTTATGTCCATATGGAAAAGTCTAAAACCATGAAAACATGCATAAGCGAGTAAAAGTCCGATTGCTTCTAACCTCACTACTGGCATATAAGTTCTGTCGTAGTCGATACCTTCTTCTTGCGAATAACCTTTGGTGACCAATCTTGCTTTGTTTTTTGTGAATTTTTGTGACATCTTGAAATTCGACTTTGTCCCGATAATATGGAATGTCTGTTTTGTCAACGCGCCTATGGTCATTTTATTCTGAGTTGGCCACTCACAAGTTAACTAACCTATTAGGTGAAGCCGTTAAGGGATTTAAGTGCGACAGATTTAAGAATTCAATCAGAAATCAACTACTCGACCATAATAATTGACAAGAGTCAATATGACACTATTATAATCGAATTGAGATCAGATATAGGTCGACTCAATGGAATCACGTAATTGAATTATGGGTGATTCCGCATGATTGCGAAACTCGTGTCGAACAGCACTAACCTAATTTTCTATCGATAGTGCACTCAGGACACGTAATTGAAACCTTGCGATTTTTACAACAACCGAGAGTCGTCTTCGAGTCGAAGATGCACAAACGTGGATTGAAAATTATCGACCACAGGTCAAATGCGCTAAAATCCTTAAAATCTGCCTGGTAAGTTAGGTTGTACTAAAATCGTGTTTGGTCGATTTTAACCACGAAATTGAATTAGATTTCAGGAATCGAACGTTCGAGCATGTCACGATTCATTTATAGGACGTTGTCTTGTCTTTTGAAGAAATTTCATCAAGTCCGGAATTTTGCAAAAAAAAATCAATTTTGGACGAAAAGAAATTATGGAAATTTGGATGGCTAAGCAAAAAGGGATTTTCTACCTCCAATTTGGTTTTGTTTGTGGAAATTAGGACTATTTTCTAAGTGGTTAGTCCCTTGACTATATGGCTGAAGACTTGTGTGGCATTTTGATCATTACTTGGATATTTTGCAAGGCTCCTAAGTGGCTGAAACCTTGACTTCTTGTTCCTCCTCTCTCTCTCTCTCTCTCTCTCCCCCTCCCTCATGCGTGAAGACCCAGTTGCAGCAGCCCATTCTTCTTCATTTCATTTCCCCTCACCCTCACATATTCCCCTCCCCTTCATTTTCCTTGCTGCACATCCACCACCAGCTTCCCCCATGATCACCCTCCTTCCATCACGCCAACTCCACACCAACTTCAACAACCGTCAGCCTCCCATCTCCAACGACAAGCAGCGCTAACATCACCCCAACACCAATTTCGTCGTTAACCCACCAGCAACTCCGCCTATCTTTGCTCATAGCTTCGTCTACTGTGACATTCTGAATTTTCGACCCTGTCTCGATAAAATGAATTGGGCTTTTTATCGACGTGCCTATGGTCCTTTTTCTTTGAGCTGATCACTCACAAGATAACTAATCTATTAGGTGAAACCGTTAAAGGATATAAACGCGACAGACTTGATAATTCGATCAGAAATCGACTGCTCGACCGTGATAATTGGCAATGGTCAATACGGTACCGTTATAAACGATTAGTGATCGGATATAGGTCAGTTCGATGGAATGACGTAATTAAATTGTGAGTGATTCCACATGATTGCAAAATTCGCGTCGAACGGTACTAACCCAATTTTCTGTCGATTCTGTACCCGGTATCCGTAATTGAAACCTTGAGATTTTCATAACAATCGAAAGTCGCCGACGAGTCAGAGATGCACAAACGTGCATCGAAATTATCGACCACAGGTCAAACGCGCTAAAATTCCTAAAAGCTACCCGTTAGGTTGGGTCGCGCTAAAATCGCATCCGGTTGATTTTAATCACGAAATTGAACTTGATTTCAAGAATCGAACGTTCAAGCATGTCACAATTTATTCTTAGGACATCGTCTCATCTTTCGAGAAATTTCCGTCGAACCCGGAAAATTGCGGAAAAATAAAAATTGGCAAATTAAATTCAAGGAAATTCGGATGGGAACCTAAATTAGCAATTTTGGCTACCAATTTGAGTTGGTTTGTGAAGAGTTGAAGGGAAATTCGTAGGGGCAGCCTCCTTGGCATTTTTGGCCATCAAAATGAAGTGGTTCTGCGAAGATTTGTGGGGAAATGGGAGGGAAATTCGTATGGCTGCTAAAGGGGTCTGTTTTGGCCTTCAAGTTGGCTTGTTTGGGAAGCTTTAGGAGGGAAAATCACCATTGGTTGATGCCAAGACTTTTGTGGGCTAAAGACTTGGGTGTCCATGCACTCAAGTGCAAGATATTTCACCCTTGGACTCCATTGGCCAACTTGAAGACTTCCTCTCCCCTTTGTTCCCCCTTCCCTCTTGTCCCCCTCCTTCCCCTATTGTGTAATCAGCCCCAGTAGAACCCAACTCCTTCTTCTTCTTCACTTCATCTTCTTCATTTTCATTTCCATTGCTGCAAAATAGAATCAACTAGCCCAAGGACAACACCGAATCAGCCCAACCAGTCGCGCCGTCCCCGTCCCAGTCGACCGTGCTTAGCTGTCCCTGCTCCGACCAGCCCGCACGATTCAGCCCGCAACACCTGGCCGTCTGCCTCGCCACTCGTGCCAGTGCCGTCCCCAAGCTCGACCACTCGCGGCTCCCAACCCGTCCTGAGTTGTCGTCCGCCACTCGCTTGCCCCACTCTAGCCGCCAGCCTGTCCGTCCGCCATCCCCATGCCATGTCCAGCCAGCCCGACAAGCTTCACAGAGCCGGCACCCCAGCTCAAGCTATGAGCTTGTTAGCTATTTCTCAGCCTCTTCCAGGCCTCCTTTGGAGTCGCCATAGACACGGGATTTCACCGCCATCGCGTCGCCGTTGCCATGAACCCATTTCCTCTCTAATCCAGAGAGTTAACGCCCAATCTTGGATTAGGAAGTTAATTGCACTTAGTTGGATTAGTTTAGGCTAATTGAGGATTATGGGGGATCAGTTTAAGGTTAATTAGGATTAGGGTGATTTAGTTAATGTAACTATTTAGTTAGATTTGTTAGTTATATTAATTAGTTTAATTAGGTGGTTAGTTAGGTTAGTAGTTAGTTTAATTAGATCAATATAGTTAGTTTAGTTCAATTAGTTTAATTAGTTAAATTAGATTAGTTCGGTTAGGCTATTTACTTTAGTTCGGTTAGTTTGGTAATGATTTTTTTTTTTTATTATTATTGCAAAAAGTAATTTTATGGTATTTAATTAGAAAAATACCGGGTGTCGGGTTTTCACGCCAAAAATATTTTAGGTACTAATAGGGATAGTAAAACACGACAAACATTGCCGAAAACAACATATTCATTTATCAACTATTAACCCTAGGAAATTTAATACTTACAAGCCTTTCCATGGCCACTTCCTATCAACCCTCTCAAAAACCTTTAGGGATTAGGGTTAACCTAAACTTCACTAATGGTAGGGCCAGCCAAAAGGTGTCGCATCTCGCGCTCATCACATCCGCACTCAGTAGATCTCCACGTTACGGCCCTAAAAATGTTTAACCACAACGGGGTGAGATAAATATCAGTGAGTCCAAACCCTAAGCCCCGGTTAGGACACAACTCACCTCGAATGCGGCCTAAGCATGCACCATACAAAACTCACCTCACCTCGCCACGTCCCCACATATTAGTGCATCACATATGTCATTATTAATACAACAAGCGTAATTAATAAACGGAACACAAAGTTCTCACTCTCCAAACATTCACATGGGTCTCGATTATAAGATCAAACCGTTATGGCACATCCCATATCATGCCTAACAATTTCGCCTCATAATCAAGCGCAAAGTATCACAACCATTCGGGCGTGTTCCGATTATTATAACCCCTCGGCCACGGCCAACTCAAAAGTTGACGGTCATTCGGCGTAACCAGGCATCGTCCCGCCCCATCGGGCACGGCAATATCTAGCATACTCCACCTAGACGGCATTCCATAAAGGAGCATCGGCTCGGTCTCAACTGCGACTCGGCATCCCGTTGACGTGGGGGCATCCGAACTTAATCAGGTATCGTCTCACATAAAAGCATCAGGACAGGTTCCATTAAGTGACCATATGAGCACGTCATCAATCAAACTCATTTCTTATCTTCCGTCAATTAGCCCAAAACACCAAAATTTCTTTCCAAATAATAAACCTTGCAACTCTTTTTTTTTTTATTCACAACTTTCCAAAATAAATTCGTAGGTGCTCACGTATCCAAAATTAATCCATCAAACTTTGCACGTACCTAGTTTAAAACTTCATTGTTTTATTGAGCAAATAAGTTTTGGTGTCCAAACCCAACACCTAAATTTTCCTTTCTATTTAAATGCCCATAAAACCATCTTCTGCAATAATAATGGATAATTATCATAAAACAACCAATCACATAATATTGCACGTGCAACACTCAAATTCATGCATAATTGCATAAAAAAAAAAACGAGTGTAAAATTCTATGAAACGGCTAATCCATCACTAATTACACCAATTACGATTAATTAAGTAAATTGCGAGTAATTAAGCTAAACCGACTTAATTAACATAACCATGATTAATTAACCTAACCATAGTCAACTAACCTAACCGAGATTGACTAACCTAACCATGATTAGTTAACACTAATCTCGGATTTACTAGAACTAATCATCATCAAGACTAATCTAACCATGATTTGCATTAATCTAAACACCCCCTAAGCGCAATTAATGACCTAATCAAATATTAGGGAGTTAACTCACGATTTTTTACGGCGGCGGGCTCGTGACGACGGCAATGCGACGGCGACGAAAACTCAAGACAATCGCTGCTCGCATGGAGGCTCAACGATGGCAGTGTCAGCCCCTCAAGCTCTCAGCCAAGGTGGGGGACTTGGCTGCTTGGGCTGGTCAGTGAAGGTGCTGCTGGGCGGCGGTGGCACTGTGGTGGCGTGAGGGTGCTGGACGATGGCATGGGATGTTGGACGGGTGAGCTGGTGGTGGTTGCTGTGGAGTCGTTGGTGTTGGTGAGGCGGTGATGAAGCTGCTGGATGTGGAGGTGTGAGGGTGGGTGCAGGCTGGTGGAGTGGCTGGTGGGCGTGTGAGATGGAGATGAGATGGCAGTGAAGCTGTTGTAGGGAAAGGAGCAAACAGTGATGGGATGCTGAAGTCGCTGGAGGCTTGCGGCAACAAAGAAAATGAAAAGAGTAGAACTAGGTAAAAGAGAGAAGACATGGGGAAGAAGAAGGGGAATGGCAAAAGGAGTGAGGTCGGCAGCAAGGGGGGAAAATGAACGTGTGTGAGAGGAGGGAAATGGGAGAAAGGGAGAACAAGGAAGTCAAAAGCACAACCAATGAGAAACTTCTCAAAATATCAAGCCCATCATCACCTAAACCTCAAAGTCTTCATGCCCCAAAGTCAAGTGCCCAACCAATTACAAAATTCCTCTTACTTCTCACAAACAAAGCCTTTTTGGGCAGCAAATAACCCAATTCTCATCCCATCCGAATTTCACTTTTCTTTTCCTTTTTGTCCGAAAACCATTTTTCCACAAAATTCCAGACTCGATGAAAATTTGCCGAAAGATGAGACCACGTCCAATAAATGAATCGTGACACACTTGAACGTCCGATTCCCGAAATCGAATTTAATTTCTTGGTTAAAATCGATCGAATGCGACTTTAGTACAACTTAACCTATCAGGTAGCTTTTAGGGATTTCAGTGCGTTTGACCCGTGGTTGATAATTTTCGATCCACGTTTATGCATTTTCGAATCATAGACGACTCTCAATTGTCATAAAATCACGAGGGTTCAATTACGTATCCTGAGCATAATATCGATAGAAAATCGGGTTACTGTCGCTCGACATGAATAACACAATGGTGCGGAACCACCCGCAATTCGACTACGTACTTCCATTGAATCGACTTGTATCCGTTCGATAATCAATTTATAATGGTATCATATTAACCCTTGTCGATTATTATGATCAAGCGGTCAGCTTCTGATCGAATTCTCTAGTCTGTCGTGTTTATATCATTTAACGACTTCACCTAATAGATTAGTTAACTCGTGAGTGGCCAGCTCTAAGTAAAATAACCATAAACGCGTCGACAAAACAACCATTTCATATATCCGAATCAGGGGCCAAATTTCGAGATGTCACAACTCTTCCCATCTTATAAAAGTTTCGTCCTCGAAATTTAAACCATTACAATCTTCCACAAAAAGGTGGGGGTATCGACGTCTCATCGATTCTTCGCTTTCCGACATGGCTCCCTTCGTTCCGTGGTGTTGCCAAACCACTTTAACCAAGGGGATCGTCTTGTTGCGTAGCACTTGCTATTTCCGATCCACAATCCGAATCGGTCTCTCCACGTACGACACTTTCACGTCCACGTCTATTTCCTCAAAATTCAGCACGTGGGTTAGATTAGGTTCATACTTTCTCAACATTGACACGTGAAAGACGTCATACACTTGAGCAAGTCTCGGAAACAACGCGAGATGATACACCAAAGTCCCGATTCGCTCCAAAATTTCAAAGGGACCGACGTACCTCAGACTTAACTTCACTTTCTTGCCAAAGCGCGAAGTACCTCTTATCAGTGACACTTTGAGAAATACATGTTCACCTACTTGGAACTCTAATGGTCTACGCCGCTCATCTGCATGATTCTTTTGACGACTTTGGGTGATCTTGAGTCTATCTCGAATGACTTTGATGGTGTCGACTGACTGCTGAACCAACTCAGGGCTCGTAATCTTACATTCTCTGACTTCGTCCCAACAAACAGGAGTTCTACAAGTCCTGCCATACAGTGCTTCAAATGGTGCGATTTTGATACTTTGCTCATAACTGTTGTTGTAGGCGAACTCAACTAAATGAAGCTGTTCCTCCCAACTTCCTTTGAAGTCCAATACACAAGCTCGCAACATGTCCTCAAGGGTTTGAATAGTCCTCTCAAATTAGCCATCTGTCTACGGATGATAGGCCGTGCTATACTGCAGCTTCATTCCCAACACAGTTTCTAAACTTTTCCAAAAAGCTGCCGTGAACTTCGAGTCTCAATTTGACATGATTGTCACTGGCACTCCATTAAGACGAACTATTTGTCGCATGTACAATTCAGCATATATGTCTAATGCAAAATCTTTTCATACGGTGATGAAGTGAGCGGACTTCGTCAATCTGTCGACTACAGCCTATATGGAATTGTTACCTCGCTGACTCCTCGGTAATCCCATCACAAAATCCATTGTGATATATTCTCATTTCCACTTGAGAATCTCGAGAGGTTGCAAAAGTCCTACAGGCTTGCAATGCTGTGCTTTCACTTGCTGATAAGTCAGACACTTGGCAACATGTCTGGCGATATCTGCTTTTATACTGGTCCACCAATAGTGTTAACGTAGATTTTGATACATCTTCGTACTGCCTGGATGAATGCTGTAATTACTACGATGGACTTCTGACAAGATTTCCTCCTTAAGCTCTGCATCATCAAGTACACACAATCGCCCACAAAACTTTAGTGTTCCGTCCTTAGTAACTTGAAAGTCAGCTTTCCTCTTTTCCACATCCTCATGTAGAATTTTTTGGATTTCAAGGTCTGTCAACTGTAACGTCTTAATTCTTATTTGCACTTTCGGTTCAATTTTGAGGGTAGCCATGAGACTTGAAAGATGGCCCAACTCGAACTTGAAATCCAAATCTCGAACTCCTTCGAGTAGGATCCACTCCTGAACCATCATCTGCGCAATCGATGACTTCCGACTTAACGCATCCATGACCTTATTGGCTTTTCCGAGATGATACAAGATGTCGCAGTCGTAATCCTTGAGAAGCTCCATCTAACGACACCGTCTCATGTTCAATTCCTTCGGAGAGAATAAATACTTTAAGCTCCGGTGGTCCGTACAGATCTAGAACTTATCTCCGCATAAGTAATGTCTCCAAATCTTTAGAGCAAAGATGATTACTGTGAGTTTCAAGTCATGCGTCGAATAATTCGACTCGTGAGGCCTCAGCTGACGGGACGTGTATGCAACAACTCTCCCATGTTGCATTAGAACACAGCCCAGTCCTCTATACGATGCATCGCTATAAATCTCATATCCTCCAGGGCCGAACGAAATCGTCAGCACGGGTGCGGTAGTCCGCTTCTGCTTAAGCTCTTGGAAATGACGCTCGGACTTATCTTTCCATTCAAACTTCTCTTCCTGCTTCAGCAAACGAGTCAGAGGCATGGCTATCGCAGAGAATCTTTTCACGAATCGCCTATAATAGTTTGCCAATCCCAAGAAACTTCGAACCCCGGTCACTGTCGTTGGTCTCAGCCAGTTCATCACGACTTCAATATTGGTCAGGTCCACGGAAATCCCTTCACCGGAAATCACGTGACCTAAGAAAGTTACGCGAGTTAGCCAAAATTTGCACTTACTGAACTTGGCGTATAGCCCGTGTTCTCGCAAGGTCTGAAGTACCATCCTTAAGTGTCTTTCATGCTCCTCTGGAATTCTTGAGTACACCAAGATGTCGTTGATAAACACAATCACAAACTAGTCTAAATACTCCTTGAACACTCGATTAATCAAATCCATGAAAGCAACTAGGGTGTTGGTCAAACCGAACGGCATTATGGTGAACTCATAATGACCGTAACGCATACAAAAAGCCGTCTTCAGTATGTCTTCCTTCTTAATCCTCAACTGATGGTAATCTGTCCTTAGGTCAATCTTAGAAAATATCGATGCTCCCTGTAACTGGTCAAACAGGTCATCAATCCTTGGTAACGGATACTTGTTCTTAATCATTACCTAGTTAAGTTGCCGATAGTTGATGCAAAGGCACAACAAACCATCCTTCTTCCTTACGATAAGGAATTGACGCTCCCCAATGTGATACACTAGGACGTATAAATCATTTGTCCAACAACTCCTGCATCTGCACCTTAAGTTCCTTCAACTCTGATAGCACCATACGGTAAGGAGCTTTAGAAATTGGCTCCATCTGAGGGACCAACTCAATCACGAACTCGATCTCCCTTTCTAAGGCCAAACTAGGAAATTCCTCAAGAAACACATCAAAAAACTCCTGCACCACGGCGATATTCTCAATCTTCAACTCCTCAACTGACGTATCCACTATGGTTGCCAAATACCCTTGGCAACCCACCTCTAACAATCAGGTTGCCTCAAGCGACGAGATTATGGTAATCGAGAGTCCTCCTCGACTTCCAATAAACTCGAAACTTTCACCCGCTAACGGGTTAAACTGAATCAATTTACAATAACAGTCTATAGTAGCTCATTGCTTGGTGAGTCAATCCATACCAATCATTACATCAAAGTCAAACATGGCTAGCACAATCGAATCTATCATTTCCTCTCGCTCACCAATCACTAACTTGCAACCAGGACACCCTATCATTGATAATACTTTATCCTTTAACAGGGTGGATATACTAATGACTGTTCCCAACGGTTCTAGACTCCATCCTAATAACTTAACGTATTGATCAGCAATTAATAAATGGGTAGCTCTAAAATCAAATAAAGTATAAGCAACATAGTCGTTCAGTGAGACCATACCTATAACCACGTCCTATGAGTCCTCCGCCTCCCTTCAAATGACAGCATACACCATTCCCTGCATCAAAGGCCTATTCAAAATGCCCTGATGTGTGTTCTATGACACACTCCCTCTTGGTTGTCCTATCGGTGGCAGTGGCATCTGTGCTCCCATAGGACTGCATGAACAATTCTTTATCTAGTGGTCGTACTGGTCACATCCGTAACAAGCTCCCGTCCTATGAAAACACGGGGCTGATCCATGCTTCCTTCCACAAAATTGGCACACGACATTCGGATTTGGTGGCGGCTTTCCGATCCTACCCTTTCGGTTGGGAGGAATGGAATACATTCCTCCTGTCAGCGGCCTTTTTCCCAAACCGATTGTTATCCCTGTTGGCCTCGAACCGCGACCCAAATGCGGTGGCTCGCTCGTTCAAGTTCCTCTGTATCAGTTGGGCCATCTCGTACAGCTCATCATAGTCCTTGAGATATAGCAATACCAGCGGATCCTTGATCTCTGGCCTCAAACCATCTCTGAATCTCCTCGCCTTGTCCATTGTGTCTTCAATTAGCCTCGATGCATACTTGGACAACTCTGCAAACTTCGCCTCGTATTGGTCCACTGACATCTAACCCTGACGGAGATGTTGAAACTCGATCATTTTCTGCTCTTTGGCACAATCTGAAAAGTACTTTCCGTAAAAGACCTCCATGAAGGCATTCCACTCAAGAATCGTACCTTCAAGAAACATTCTCCCTTTGGTGGCTTCCCACCAAGTACTTGCATTACCCTGCAACTAGTAGACGGCCAAGACTACCTTGTCTTCTTCAGAGCACCTCAGCAGTGCGAAGACTTTCTTTAGTTCTCAAATCCAGAGGGTTACAGCCTCAGGATTGCCCGCTCCCTTGAACCTTGGCGGCTTTAGCTTCAAGAACTGCTCTACCAATTTATGCATCAGCCATTTGTTAGAGAAAACTTTCTTATTTGTTTTGAAGCTGATAAAACGTTTCCATCAGTCTAGTCTGAAGACTTGCAGATTCTTTCGTTAAAGTCTAAAGACCACCAGACTCAAGATTTAAAGTCTGCCATCATTGACAATTTCTAGACTGACGAAGAAGACTTATCCAGATGCGAGTATTTCTTTAAGGTTTTGATTCGAGCGGCTAAAGAAATTCTCACAGCTGTAAATAGCATCTCAAGATCTATTATTCGTTTTGATATTAATTCGAGTAATTTGGATCCGTTGATTGGCGAAGTATACTTGGACGGTTCTACTTATAGAAACCTAGATCTTGATTGTATGGGCGAGCAGGATTAGTGGGCTATCATCACATTCCTTTAGTAACTCGAGATCTCCCTAATTGATTATGTCCAACGGATAGATTGAAAGAACTCCTTTAGAATGTGCCAACAGATTTGAAGGCATGGAGGAGTATATAAGGAAGACGGTCTAGTTATTCGAGTGTGTGCACGATAGATAAATTCCAAAGTCTAAAGCTCAATGTTCTTTGCTGATTCAATTGTTGAGCGTAAATTTGTACTTAAAAGAGAGTTTAGATATTTGTGAGGCCTTGTAGAAGTGTAGCAGAGTCTCTCCACTTTGGAATCAATGACGTGATACTGTAACAACTATTTTGATTCATAGTGAAATCCAGCCGGTGGGCTGTCAGTGTAGGAGAGTAGACGTAGGCTTGGATTAAGCCGAACCACTATAAACCTTGTATTCTTATTCTCTTCCCTGAACTCTTTTATTTTATTCGTAACTCTATTTAATTGTTAGAGTCTGATTTCCTCTGCAAAGTCTATTGTCAACCAGACTCAAGTTAAAAGTAAAGTTTTACAATATAGTTTGCAAAATTTGTTTTCGCACCTATTCACCCCCTCTAAGTGCTCGTACTAGCACTTTCACTGTTCACCATTCCCATTTCGTGGTGGGACTTAAGCAGGTGTGGCGGCAACAGCAGCAACGACATTGACGGCAGTAATGGCGGCAATAGTAGCAGCATCTTGGTTTCGAGCCTGCTGACCCATCATATTCCCCAAAGTCTTTAGCGCCTAAACGATCCCATCCAACCTATGATCGCTTGGTGCTCCTACCCCAGTACCATCCTAAGGCGGTACTCTTTCCCTCACACTAGCCTGAGCCGGCGCTCTACTTGGGGTATCGATCCTGGTCGGCGTCCTTCCTCAAGTACCAATCGAAACTGCCCTCTTCCAAGGAGTCCTTTACTCATGATCGCTCATATTGTAGAATCTTTATAAAAACCTACTTTCCAATTCTAACACAAAATTAGAAATCTCAGCGACCCGCACAAAATAATCAATCAATCAATCACAAGCATCAGCTTAAGGAAAATGTCTTTCCTAACTAACTATCCTATCACCCACCGCACATTATCACTCTAGACCTTGACCAGGCTCTGATACCACTTTCAAGTAGGGATGTCATGCCCCGAAACTCGGGTACACACACATCCCTCGACGGTCAATTAAAAATGCGAACTCCCAAGACACGTCGCCGACCCATTCTTTTTATCTTTCGATTAAGCACATGCAGAAGCGAATTAAATAAACCCCCGGCCAACAAAGAAACATAGGGATAGTAAAACACGACAAACATTACTGAAAACAACATATTCATTTATCAATTGTTAACCCTAAGAAGTTTAATACTTACAAGCCTTTCCACGGCCACTTCCTATCAACCTTCTCAAAAACCTTCAAGGACTAGGGTTAACATAAACTTCACTAACGGTAAGACCAGCCAAAAGGTGTCGCATCTCGTGCCCACCACATCCGCACTCAACAGATCTCCATACTACGGCCCTAAAAAATGTTTAACTACGACAGGGTGAGATAAATCTCAGCGAGCCGAAACCCTAAGCCCTTATTAGGACGCAACTCACCTCGAAGGCAACCTAAACACGCACCATACAAAACTCACCTCGCCTCAGCACGTCCCTACATATTAATGCATCACATATGCCATTATTAATACAACAAGCATAATTAATAACCGGAATACAAAGTTCTCACTCTCCAAACATTCACATGGGTCCTGATTATAAGGCAAAACCGTTATGGCACGTCCCATACAATGCCTAATAATTTCGCTCCATAATCAAGCGCAAAGTATCACAACCAATTGGGCATGTTCTGATTATTACGACCCCTTGGCCACGGCCAACTCAAAAGTCGGCAGTCATCTGGCGTAACCAAGCATCGTCCTGCCCCATCGGGCACAGCAACGTCTAGCATACTCCACCTTGACGGCATTCCATAAAGGAGCATTCAACCGCAACTTGGCACCCCGTTGATGTGGGGGCATCCGAACTTAATCAAGCATCGTCCCGCGTAAACACATCAGGACGGGTT
This sequence comes from Eucalyptus brandiana, assembly GCA_014182725.1. Lineage (NCBI taxonomy): Eukaryota > Viridiplantae > Streptophyta > Magnoliopsida > Myrtales > Myrtaceae > Eucalyptus > Eucalyptus brandiana. Next base: position 48,093,484 of record CM024675.1, on the reverse strand, counting down.
CCATTAAGTGACCATATGTGCACGTCATCAATCAAATCCATTTTTTATCTTCCATCAATTAGCCCAAAACACCAAAATTCCTTTTCAAATAATAAACCTTGCAACTCTTTTTTTTTTAAATTCAAAACTTTCCGAAATAAATTCATAAGTGCTCACGTACTCAAAATTAATCCGTCAAACTTTGCGCGCACCTAGTTTAAAACTTCATTGTTTTATTGAGCAAATAAGTTTTGGTGTCCAAAACCAACACCTAAATTTTCCTTTCTATTTAAATGCCCATAAAACCATCTTCTGCAATAATTTTGGATAATTATCATAAAACAACCAATCACATAATATTGCACGTGCAACACTCAAATTCACGCATAATTGCATCCAAGAAAACGAGTGTAAAATTCTACGAAACGACTAATCCATCACTAATTACGCAAATTACGATTAATTAAGTAAATTGCAATTAATTAAACTAAACCAACTTAATTAAACTAATAATGGTTAATTAACATAACCATGATTAACTAACCTAATTGTGATTAATTAACCTAACCATAGTCAACTAACCTAACCAAGGTTGACTAACCTAACCATGATTAGTTAACACTAATCTTGAATTAACTAGAACTAATCATCATCAAGACTAATCTAACCATGATTAGCACTAATCTAAACACCCCATAAGCGCAATTAACAACCTAATCAAAAGATTAGGGAGTTAACTCACGATTTTTTATGGCGGCGGGCTCGCGGTGATGGCGATGCGACGGCGACGAAAACTCGAGACAACTGTGGCTCAGACGGAGGCTCGACGGTGGCAGTGTCGCCCCCTCAAGCTCTCGGCCAAGGTGGGGGACCCGGCTGCTTAGGCTGGTTGATGAAGCTGCTGCTAAGCGGCGGTGGCACTATGGTGGCGTGAGGGTGCTAGACGGGTGAGCTGGTGATGGTTGCTATGGAGTCGTTGGTGTTGGTGAGGCAGTGATGAAACTATTGGATATGGAGGCGTGAGGGTGGGTACAGGCTGGTGGACGTATGAGATGGAGATGAGATGGTGGTGAAGCTGGCGTGGGGAAAGGAGTGAACGGTGATGGGATGCTGAAGTCGCTGGAGACTTGCGGCAACAAAGAAAATGAAAAGAGCAGAACTAGGTAAAAGAGAGAAGACATGGGGAAGAAGAAGGGGAATGGCAGAAGGAGTGAGGTCGGCAGCAAGGGGGGAAAATGAAAATGCGTGAGAGGAGGGAAATGGGAGAAAGAGAGAACAAGGAAGTCAAAGGCACGACCAATGAGAAACTTTGCACAATATCAAGCCATCATCACCTAAGCCTCAAAGTCCTCATGCCCCAAAGTTAAGTGCCCAACCAATTACAAAATTCCTCTTATTTCTCACAAACAAAGCCTTTTTGGGCAGCAAATAACCCAATTCTCATCCCATCCGAATTTCACTTTTCTTTTTATTTTTGTCCGAAAACTGTTTTTTCCGCAAAATTCCAGACTCAACGAAAATTCGCCGAAAGATGAGACGATGTCCAATAAATGAATTGTGATACACTTGAACGTCCGATTCCCGAAATTGAATTTAATTTCGTCGTTAAAATCAACCGAACGCAACTTTAGTACTACTTAACCTATCAGGTAGCTTTTAGGGATTTCAACGCGTTTGACCCGTGGTCGATAATTTTCGATCCACGTTTGTGCATCTTCGAATTATAGATGACTCTCGATTGTCATAAAATCGCGAGGATTCAATAATGTATCCTGAGTATGATATCGATAGAAAATCGGGTTACTGTCGTTCGATGCGAATATCGCAATCATGCGAAACCACCCGCAATTCAACTATGTACTTCCGTCAAATCGACTTGTATCTGTTTGCTAATCGATTTATAACAGTGTTGTATTAACCCTCGCCGATTATTATGGTCGAGCGGTCGGTTTCTGATCGAATTCTCTAGTCCGTTGCTTTTATATCCCTTAATGGCCTCACTTAATAGATTAGTTAACTCGTGAGTGACCAGCTCCGAGTAAAATAACCATAAGCGCGTCGACGAAACAACCATTTCATATATCCGAATCGGGGGCCAAATTTCGGGATGTCACAACTGGGGTGTGGGCCGTGCCGAAGGGAGAACGGCTTGGGCCGCTAGAGAAAAGAAAAATTGAAGAAAAGGGCCTAGGCCCAATGCAGGGGGAAAAGGAAGAGAAGCGGGTCGGGCCAAGGTCCGATCCGAACCAACCCGACCTCTCTCTCCCCCCTTCTGTTTTTTTTTTTTAATTATGTATTTGAAGAATTAAATTAGGTGTCAACACAACTCAAATTCTAAAGATCTTTTTTCATTTATCTCTCACTTCCTCCAAATATGACCATGGTATATTTTCAAATCAGATTCATTATCCTTATTTTCCTATACAAATCTTCACCTTGAAGTTTACTAAACCCATCAGAGCCATCGCTTTCATAGATATTGGTACGAGTTCTTCAATTCTATACACTAAAGTTCTTCCTAAAGAATATTGGACTTCCTATTTCGATATTTCAATTCAGTCTCAGGACGTACTTTTTCTACGAATGTAAGAACCACCTTAACAACTGTTTATTTTTTCCCTCAATGTTCCATAACTATAAAGATTTTCGAATCTAGTCTCTCTTGTAAAGATTTAATCATTGGCTGAGACATCATAACTCAAATTTCTCAACTTCGTATCATTCTTGAAAAATGTCTTGAGTATAAGGATCAATTTTCTAAATTCATCAATATCCAAAGACTTTTTTCCATCCAAATGAGTCTATTAGATCCGATCATACAAAAGTTGTTAGAATCTTGTTCAGAATCCCCATTTCGAATTTTCTCAAAAATGTCCTCATCCTTTGTGGAAAAATCTGGAATTCTTTATTTGCCTTCCCTTAAAAAAAATTAAAGACATAAATTCGACCAATGCGAATCACATGAAAATAAAGCCAGAACACCCAGTTTCTGTTCAAAATGAATGCTCAAAACTGCTACAACAAGGCTTTATTGAAATTTCAAATTCCCAATGGGCCTGCGAAGTTTTTTATGTTAATAAACGTACTGAGCAAAACAGAGGAAAGATGGGACTGGTAATAAACTATCAACCTCTTAACATTTTCCTTCAAGATGATAAATTCCCTCTGCCCTCAAGAAATTCCCCTTTTACCGGATTATCCAAAGCCAACATCTATTCCAAATTAGATCTTAAGGTCAGATTTTGGCAATTAGGCATTCATCCTAAAGATGGGCCAAAAACAGGGTTCTATATTACAAACCAGCATTTTCAATGAAATGTTCTTCCTTTTGGCCTAAAGGTGGCTCCATCATTATTTCAAAAAGTCATGTGTCGAATTTTCCAACCAATCTTGTCAAACGCAGTAGTATACATTGATAACATCTTACTTTACAGCCTTAATGAAGAATTCCACTACCAACTTCTTCGACAGTTTGCAGACATTGTAAATGAGCATGGGATTATGCTTTTTCAAAGAAAGATGAATATTGCCCAAACAAAAAATTAATTTCTTGGTATGCACCTTAACAAAGGAACATACTATCCAAGGCCACATATTGCTCAGAAATTACTAAAGTTTCTAGAAAAGAATTTCACAACAAAGCAAGTTCGGCAATTTTTTGGGATAATTAATTATCTCAGAGACTTTGTTCACAACATTGCAAAATTACCGATCCCACTACAATCAATGCCGAAGAAGAATCCTCCCCAGTGGAGAAAATTCCAAACTAAAGCAATCACTAAACTTAAGTAGATCATGCAAACTCTTCATCCGTTACAAATCCTATCAACGAGAAAGAGAATTCTCCATACTGATGCCAGTGATGAATATTGGGCAGCCATCCTATTCAAAAAAACTAATGGTAAGCGACACATGTGTGCTTACAAAAGCGAAAAATTCTCCTAGGCCGAAATGCATTATCATTCTACTTTCAAAGAAATCTTGGCAATATAAAATTAATAAAAAAGTTCGAGTTCCATCTCATCGGCCATCATTTCTTAATAGAATTGGACATGACATCTTTCCTCCAGATGACCAAGTTCAAATTAAAGCAGATTCCGCATTCTCAACTGCTTTGATGGGCTGAATGGTTTTTAAAATATTCTTTTGAAACCAAACACATTGTTAAAAAAAAGAATGTGCTTGCTAATTTCCTAGTCAAAACTAAAGACACCAGCATAAATCAACATGTACATTTTGAAACATGTTTTCCATAATTTTCACTACAACAAAAAGTATAAGATCGAAAGCACACGAGATTAGCCAAACCGGCAATACCCCCCAAGAGATTGTTGAACAAATCCATAATGACAACCTCACTGAAAATCTGGAAAATCTGGAAAACCTTATGTGGCAATGTCACACAGAGCTATTCAGACTCCATGAAAGTTCGATCCTTTACTCCTTTGGATTAAATTCCAACTATCCGTTCATACACCCTCTAATTCGGAAGGAATATGACTTCATTGATCAACTCCGATGGTTATTATGGTACTTAACCAATAAGTACTTAATAGTTATTGAGATTCCAATCAGAAGGTTCACTGTCAATCTAACCAGGATATTCGGGCTCGGCCAAAATATTGAAAAGGAAAGTGACGGAAACATTTTGGTTTTCCTCAATTTGTTCTATCCTCCCACTCATTGGAAACACGTTCTACAGCAAGAGCTAAGAATTATCCGACTAGATCTGAAAATCCACATCGTTATTTTTCTCCAACGACCATGGGCTTTTGTACAAAACAATGGCACCATTGCCAATGCTCCACAAAATATGAGAACTACATCCTATAAACCTCAGTCGCATCTTAAGGAAGCCTGTATTTACAAGTCCTTTTCAGGCTCTATTGGTTGTTGTGAACATCAATACTGAGAACTTTAGAAAGTCTTATACCAGGAAAATAAGACCATCCTTGAAGACATATGGAATTACACCGTACCCAATGCATGGGACCATGATGACCTTGCACCATAAGCCAAAGAAGCATTCAGAGAATTCAAGCAGGCAGGGACATCTCCATCACATGAGTAAGAAATGATAGATACATATAACTCTGCACAATCATCTTAGGACCCCTATGCCCAATAGGGGCCCTCTCTCTCAAGACCCCTATGATCAAGAACATATGTCTTTATCCTTAGGGATGGACACATTTTACTATGTTCAACCATTCAATTGGCCTCAGCCAAACCTGCTTGCCAACACCCCAGGATCCTCTAGGACTCATGAAAAGGCATCTTCATCAAGCGACTTGAACATGAGGGATACTCGGAGATCACAAATCATCCTAAGCCCCTTTGATATTTGACTTGAGAACTTGAACAGAAATATGAAAAACATCTTCTTGCAAAAATGCGTAGTCCTGATGACTCAAATTATAACTACAATGCCCGAAACGGAAGAGATCGTTGGCTGTAGCAAGTCACTATAGCAATAGACTAGTGAAATCACTGTTCATATCACCTAGAATAATTCTCAACCAAATTTTCCGGAGCCTCTGTTTATTTTAGGACCCGTGAACTTGGTCCTTGTTTGTTTGTTTGTGACCTCTTAATGCCTATAGAAGGTAAGGAGGGTGTAATATGTTGGGTAGAGTCCCCTGAAATAAAGTGAGTGTTTATGAAAACTCTCAATGTCTTTCTAAACATTTTTTCTTTTTCTCCAATCTGGTAGAATCCTTTGAGAAATACAACTCAAATAGTTAGAAATGCTACCATTCTGGCATCCTTAAATGTCTCTAGGCTCCGAACTAAATTTCTAAGTAGTTTTGAACTAAATTTCTAAGTAGTTTGTTGCTAAAAGGCTATCTCTGAAGGACTTAAACTAGAGGTTTGCCTATTGTGGGAATGCATACTTATAGAAACTGACCCAGTTATCCTTGGTTCTAAGCTTAGGTCAGTCAATGGATGTATCAATTTACCTTTCGTTAATTTACGTTCAATTTTACTGTTAAATTGTCAAGTTTGATGACAGTTGACATATGTACAAATTTATGAGTTTTACATTCCATTTATCATAGTTGTCACGGTACTAATCCAATTAAACAGAAATTAACAAAAAGTAAATTCGTCACAAATATACTAGATTGAAGTTTTTTGTAGTAAGTTTGTCAAATATATATTTGTTTGGGATTTTTTATGGTTAAAAAATTAATTCAAGGTAAATTTGTTACGAGTGTATCGATTTTGGATTTTTCGCGATATTAACTATTTTATTTTTTAAGATAAATATACTTTTAGAATTTCGAGCTTAGTTCCTTTGCTAAAATATACGACTATTTATAATGTGAGCACATTTAAAACTAATCACCGCCTTAAATATCATAGCATTGTCGTCTTATAACTGCTCAATGGAATGCATGAGTCGTACAAACAATGGGATTGAATACTTTACATATAAAAATAATATGAAATACAATTAGTTTCTAATCTCAAACAAAAGGTTGCAAGTGTACATTTTAAGAGGACAAAGATTGTGAATGGATTTTTATTTTTTATTTTACATTTAGCTCACGCTAATAATATAAATAAGAACATTAATATGAAGTGTGCATCATTTTCGGTGGCTCTCACAAATTTATATTGGCAGTGGAATATTTATAAAGCTACAATGAAATTAGTACACAAAACAACGAGTGGAAGTTAAGAAAAAAGGTGATGTTCAAGAAAAATTATCGTGAAGAGCAAAATGATCAATTCCATAGGCACCAAATCTTTTCCTTTATATGTAGTAGAGATAAATGAATTGGCGTGACTTAGGTCAAACTTTACAATTACAAAATTGATTAATACACCACTCATTTTGTTGTCAAGCCCATACACTACTCATTCACTTTACAAAAAGAAGTTATGAACATGAAAAATAGCAAACCCACCCGCAAACATGTTAGCTCAATGATAAAGAGATTACATGGCCCTTCGCGGGTTCATAAATTCAAGCCATATCAAGAAGGAATTTCCAATTAGTTAGAATCACGAGCACCTATAACCTCCTTCCAAACTTGCAGCATGTTAAGAGGATTTGTAATAATGGACTCATACACATATTAATAAATTGATTAGTTATGTCTCAAACTGAACACATTATAATGACTATGTGAATTTTATGATAATACCAATGGTGGATGATTGTAGTGATCACATTTTTATACTATTTGTCAAAAAAAATTGTGACCCATCACTGCGCGGGCGGCGAGGCGAGGCCGTACCACCCCCTGATCCTCGAGCCGTGGGTCCATCCTACGCGCCGGCCAGCGCTGGCTTTAATTACCGCGGCGGAAACGAAATTACATTTCCCCCCAACTCTGACTGGCGGGAAATTTTCGCACCCGGTCGCATAAAACGAAACCGAATAAAGAAAAAAAAAAACCCAATCGATAATTAAAAAAATCACAATTAAAGCGAAGGAACTATTTAAAACAAAATTACGAAATAGCGCAAACCTTCCTCCCCATCCTCGCTTCCTCCATTTTCAGACACCGACTCCGATCGAACGACCCGCTCCTCCGCCTCCGCCCCCTCTTTACTTCCGATCGTCGCTTCGGATTCCAATTCGGCCTCTCTCTTTCTCTCTCTACAGCGAACAGTGACGACCTCGATCGATCCGCCGATCGCCAGGCCTTCAGCACCGATCGCCATGGCGAGGCCCTCGAAGCATCAGGCATCATCCGACGAGGCCCTCTCCGACGGCTCCGAGGAAGAGGAGCAGCCGCAGCTCGACGAGCCGGTCAACGAGGAGGACGAGGAGGAGCTCGAGGCCGTCGCCCTCTGCGCCAGCTCCGCCGACGAGGACGACGCCGCGCCCGCCGCCGACGACGACGCCGACGAGAATGGCGAGGCCAAGGAGGAGGAGGACGATGAGGTTCGGTTGCTTGGCTGCGCCTGTTGTTCTTTTGTTGGATTAGTTGGGAATTTTGGCGCCGGATCTCTCGTTTGCTTGCTAGGGTTTGCTGGGTTCGGTGCGGTTGTGGGCCCTTCGGGTGTTTTGCGCTAGGAAGTGGATGTGGTGCTCCGTGTTTGAATGCGAGTTTTTACGAAGTTTTAGAATGAGCGTTAGATTTTGGCCGAGGATGTTGAGTTAGATCCTCGAGACAAGCTGCTGTTCTACTGGTCTCTCGTGATTCTTTTACATGTATTCGTTTCTGCAGATTGGCGCTTGCTGTATTGATCCTCCGCTTTACTAGTGTATTGCGCAGAATGAAGACTTGTAATACAAAAGTATATACGTATAGATACATGTTCTGCGAGGTTCAATTAGTATTTAGTACAATAATTAAAAGCATTTCGAGGTGAACTTGTTTCTTGCTCTTCGTTCAGGGTTTACTATTTTCTGGCGTACTCTCGGTTGGATGAAGAAGAGCGGAAGTTGAGAGCGTGTCGCTCGTAGTGTAGGCATGGTGTTCAACCTTCATATAGTGCATGCCAAAAACTATGCCTTTGAGAGGGATTTCTGTTTTTTCTTTTTTCTTTCTGGTTGGTTGGTTGGTTTTGAATCTCCATGGCTAGAGTACTCGAGCAGAGCTGCAACTTTTCATGTTTCTTATATTCGAAACTGATGACTCCGGTTTTCCCCTTTTATTCCAACATTTCCTTGTGAAGTTGTGATTGAAAGCTTCATCAACCACCTCTCACCATAAACAGAGTGGGAAACGATGGTGCACAGAGCTCATCTATCTTGCCCTGCTTCTGTCTTTACATTCACATGACTTATTCAGTTGGCAAGTGCTTCCATACATCGGAAATGTTGTTAGATACTTGTAAGTATGACTCAGTGAGGATCAGAAGCGTTGCCACTGCTTATTTATTTTTGCATTCTTTTTCCCCATTCATTCCACAGGAAGATAGTGGTGAAACAGAAGTTAGCAAGTGTGAGAAGGCCAGGCTTCGTGAAATGCAAAAGTTGAAGAAGCAGAAGATTCAGGAAATATTGGATCAGCAAAATGCCGCTATTGACGCTGATATGGTGCCTTTCCATTCTAAAAATCACTCTTTCTTGCATTATTTCGAGTTTGTGTATTGATTAAAATTTTCTTGTTTTTGAAATAATTTTTCAAGACTAATAAGGGAAAAGGGCGGTTGAAGTATCTCCTGCAGCAAACTTAGATTTTTGCTCATTTTGCCAAAGGGAACCAGTTCACTTCACAGAAATTCAAAGGAAGGTACCATTGCCAATAGGGGTGTGCAAAATACCCGGGAACCGCCCGGACCGTCCGGAACCGGACCGGAACCGCCCGGAACCAGCGGTTCTTGAGGGAACCGGTCCGGTTCCCGGGTCCAATTGTTGAGAACCGGTGGGAACCGGTCCGGTTCTGGTTCCGTGGGCGGATCCGCCCACCCGCCCACGGGGACCGGACCGGTACCTATTTATAATTAAAAAAAAATACTAAACAAAACAAAAGTCGCAACTCGCGGAGCCCTAATTCGCGTCTCTTCTCTCTCTGTTTCTTCCTTAGCCTTCGATTCTCTCTGTTTCTTCTCTTCGTCTTCGATTCATCCCCGAGTATCCACGCCGCCGCTGCTCCTCCTCCGCCACTGTCTTCCGTTGGAGGGAGAGATCTTTGTCTTCCGTCAGTTTTAAAGTCAAACAAAATCATCCAATCAATGGCGGTCCCGTAAAACGGAGGAAAGCTTCTTGGGGTCCTCCAATTATTTCACCCATGAACTAAGAAGAGAGCTAGAGAGCTAGAGAGCTAGAGAGAGAGATGGAGATGGAGGGGAGGGCCGGGGGTTCGTTGTCGTTCGTGGGGATGATAATGGTGGTTCTGGTTCAAGCGAGCAGCATGGTGGTGGCGAAAATGGCCAATGTCCGACGGGCTACACCTTGGCCTTCTACTGTAATGCCCTCTCCTCTCTCGTCCTCCTTCCTTGCCCCTTCATCATCTCTCGCAAGTTCGTGCTCTGCTCATGCCCGTCACTCGCTAGCTCCATTGATGGCAGGCGAAAGGGGGGAGAAGGGTTTTAAGTTCTTGACTTGTTTGTTTGCTCTATTCTTGACTTGTTTGTTTGCTCCATTGTGGGAACCGTTGCATCAATTCTTGGTGCACTAGTAATCACTGTGTACAAGGGTCCAACAGTTCTCCGCTCGCCTTCACTGCCTTCTTTTGTCCATCCCCGTCACGTTGTCTCTCTTCTCTCACGACAATTGAATTGGGTTCTTGGTGGGTTTCTCCTCGCAAAACCATAATTTTTGGTATCAAAATCGGTTCCATGGATCCACCGGGAATCGGACCGGACCGGCGGTCCGGTTCCCAGGTGGATCCATGCAATAAACGGGTGGATCCCGATTCCAATTTTTCGGAACCGGTCCTTAGCGGGCGGTTCCCGGTTCTAGGTCGGGAACCGCCCGCCCGGACCATGCACACCCCTAATTGCCAATGACAATTCCCTGTATTTTGTGCATTGCAGATACAATCTCTCGTACATATGTTACTTTTGACATCCTGCCGAACGATTTCTGTATTGGTCCTAACTTTCTTCATACTTCACAGTTGCTTAATTGGGACTGAAAGCTTTGTTTGATCCTTGACGGACCTTTTGCTATATATTAGTAATTGCCTAATGCTGGAATTCTTTAGACTAAAGGTGGCTATGGTCCAGTGGTCTAACCCTGGCTAGACTGTCAGTTCCATTTGGTGTTAAGGTTCCATATTCGAAGGGAATTTAGATTTGCTAACATTTATGCAAATGAACAATGTTCAATTGTGACCTTATATTGATTGGTCTCTCCCAGTGGACAAAGCAACTTCTGCTCATGCTTAAAAGTGGAGAAAACATGTTTGTGAAGTTCAAGTCATCATTTCCCAGACCATTTCTGTGTTCAGCATTCATGTTTGTTCAGTGACGTTTTTCTTTGCTTAACGTGTAGGGGTCATCATGAATCTAAAATAACTGAAGAGGAAGAGGATGAAGAATGTCTTAAGGAGGAAGAAGATGGCTTGTCCGGTACAGGAAACATGTGGCTGGTGACACAACCCTCTTGTAATCTCTCTCTCTCTCTCTCTCTCTCTCGTTTGATTGAAAGGAGTCTTTGCTGCTTATATCTCTCCTGTACCCCTGCTTTGACTTGTAGAAGCTGTAATGTTTGCTGCAATTTCAGAACGCTAGGTAATGTGGGATTGTAATTGTTCTTGGTGTTGACATGATTCCTTTATAGTACTCCAAGTACTTACTTTGATGTTGACTAAGTAGAGGTTTTTGACATCCCTTCCTGGCCCTTGTCGAGGTGGGAACCTCATGCACTGGGGACACCCTTTATTGTATTGTCGTCTTGCTCCAGAGAGATTCTGTTTTGCTCTGATTTATGCAATTATCTTGCATCTCCAGCAGATATAAGTTAACTGCTTTCTTAAGTTCCATTTGTATGCTTTTTTACAGGTGTATGAGGGAAGACGAGGGATTACCAGCTTGCTGGATTGAATTGTCTCGTAAGATTGTATGAGAATGGCATTAACGGAATACTTGCAGATGAAATGGTAGGTCACGGGCTGTAGCATTTAGATGTGCGCAGTATGGAAGCTGGAAAGGCTTAGAAGATGCAGAGCTTAGAGAAAATTTGCTAATAGAAATTCCAATGATATCTTGGAGATATTCTTCTTGTAAGATCTTGAAATTGACTTGTGCTGCGATAACCAATTATCAAAGGCTCCCAGAAAGTCTTATATGTCTACAATATTCATACCGAGTTGATGGCATTTCTGGTCTCTCCAACTTGAAAAGCTTGAGAGATTTGTCCTGGGAAAGCCAAAACTCTTCCCCCAGTTGACTAGGAACTTGAAAAGATTGTGGAAGATTCTATCCCCGGTGGATTGGTAGGTTAAACAAACTGGAGTCTTTAGAGTTGTCCTCTTCGATGATGACCACCTTATCACTAGATATTCTGCAACTTTCCTGTCTCAAGAGAGTTGATCTCTGTTAGGAATATCTGCGGTGCCTCCTGAGGCTTCCCTCAAGTTTACCGTCCATATGTATTAGATATTTCCCATCAATGTGTACATTAATAGACCTATCAAACTATAAGAAACTATAAGAACTTTACCGAAAAAAAAAGAAACTATACGAACTTCTGATTGAGTATTGTGCAGTTTCAGAGATTCGAAGCCTTGAAAGTCTGGAGAATCTTAGAACTTTGGAGCTGAACGAACTCCACTGACTAAACAAATTGGCTTGAAGAAACTAATGGCTTTTCATGTACATCGTAGTGATCTGGTTGACTGGAATCACCGCACAATTTGTCTATCTTCTCCAGCAACTTCATCCTGAAGTTTCTAATGTTTCAAAGTGGAAGAAATTAAAATGAATAGGCATCCACCCCTAGAGATTCGAAAACTCAACACATTATAGAGTTGCTTGATCAAATTTGGCAAATTTCTGCAAAAGGAAAAATAATGGACACCTGCTCTGTTGAGTACTTATTTTCTGATAAGAGGTGCTTCTCGTTCTGTTGTGCATATGTGTAATGAAGAGGTTTATGTAAATCTTCTCTTTAAGTTCACTTTGCATGTTGACTAGTGATGGTTTTGCAAGTACCTTGTTCAGATTTTCTTTGTTTTAATTTGGTCTGGTTGAGATGTTTTAATGGCTTTGAATTGCTAATTATGGTGCGTTTGGTAACGTTTCGTTAAAAAATTATTCCAGGGAACAGAAATAGAAAAACTATTTCTTCCAGGGAAATAATTTTTAACCAAAAAGACGCGTTTGATAAATTTGTTATGGAAATAAAAAATGAATAAACACGTTTGATAAATTTATATTCTTTTTTGTTTCTTTTAATTTTTTAATATTTTTATTTTATTTTTCCTTTCTTTTTTTCTTTTTCCTTTTTTTTTCTTCTTTTGGCCGGTCGCCAACCTCCGGCAATCGGCCGACGGGGGCCGGCAGCCTCGCCTTGGCTGGGCGAGCTTGGTCTCGCCTAGATCCAGCGAGGTCGCCAAGTCTCGACGACGTCGCCAACTCTCGACGACGTCGCCGGCCCTCAACAGCGGGTTGCTGGCCATGGTTGAGGCTGGCGATCGGCCAAAGAAAAAGGAAGAAGGAAAGAAGAATAGAGAGAAAAAATGTTTTTCAAAAGTGTTTCTGAAACAAAAAAATAATTTTTTTTCTTTCATTTCCGTTCCAATTTTGTTTAACAAAAAAATAGATTTTAACAAAAACAAACGCGTTTCTGTTCTTTTTTGTTCCCAAGAACAAAAAAATAAAATTTTTGTTCATAAAGAAGAAAAAAGAACATTACCATGCAGGGCCTTAGCTTACCTAATGAGGTCAAGTCAAATTATATGAACTCTAAGTGCATTATTTTGCCAATTTACTATGTGATGATTTATTTGAGGTATCTTATAAATTGCTGCTTCGTCTTACTAAATTTGAAACCGATCGATGCCCATGCTTCACATAGGAGAACTTTAAAGTAGCTGTTACAATGTGTACGAAAGTATCTTAGCACTTGTGGCATCACCTCTACAGCAATAACCAAAACAAAATTGCGACATGAAGAAGATGAATAATCTACATAGGTAAACACATGTTCAGTTTGGTTTTTGGGTAAAGCACATTTCTTAATTGGATTCACACGAGATGGAGAGAAGGGGTGATGATTCTTAAATAAATTAAAGAAATGTTTTCAGCTGCAACTTGGTTCGACATTATCTAATGTTTAGGTAAATCTGAAATAATGACCCAAATCGTTAAATTTCAAATGAATAGAAGTGTGGCAAAACTTTTTCCAAGTCTAAAAATGTAATATGGAATAATCTTGCGCCGTCTGCAAGTTCTTATCTTTTTGCCTCTTTTTTATATCTTTTGTAATAGATAATCCACAAGCATTAATCGAGATAATGAAGAGCCACACCTTTGAAAACACTATTTGACATAGAGAACTTTCATAATTGAGATCAGGTGGAGTCGAGTTTTTTTTTTTTTTTTTTTAATCATTATAGTCATTGGAGAGGCTTCACAAAACTTTTGCTAGTCGGTGAAGAGGCTTCTAAGTTTGATTGGGAATTTGGAAATGCTAATTGAGTTGGATTCCAAATGGGATCTAATAGGTCACATAAGGTTTGTGAGCTTATTTATCGAAGTTTTTAGTGGCCCAAAGTTCTAATACAACACTTATGAATAATTTTTCCCATCTACATTGACATAGAATGTGCTTACACATCAGTTTTGTGCACTCTCTTTTAATAGTATTTTTTATAATAGTGAACACAAAGCATGGATTTATAGGGGTTAAATGCAAAGGTTGGTTCCCCTCAAAATAAATGTGATTTTTATAATTTGATTGATCGGTTGGGGAGTGTGTTGGATGAAGATCCAGCCCGATAATTCCACCAAGCTTTTTGTTTGGTGTGAATTTGGGCCTAGGCTTCTTAGCCCATTGAATTGGACCGACTAGAGTTCACCTTGATTAGGATTTTTTTGGGGGGGTAGGGGACGAACTTGCTTGGAAGTTCCATGTCTACTTTTATTGACTTTGACTTTGAATGAATCTGCCCATTTATCTGGGGGCAAAAGTGAATTCTCATCCCCAAAATTTTTGCACCACATAGTAAGTGATTTTCGTGTCAGAGAAACGTAAATAATTGTCAACTTTGACAGGCTGGAGTGATGCTTCTAGGAAGCATCCTTATCAACCGATTTGGTAGCAAAATTGGCCCACAACTCTCTCTACACATTCAGCCAATCCTTTGGCTTTTTCTAAGTTCAATGACCTACTAAAAAGCCATTCAAAAAATCTTCATTTTTAGTAGCTTAAGATTATGTGATATAGGAACAAAGGTCTTAATAGTTAAGGCCCACATCTGTACAAAAAGTCTTTCTTTTCCTCTTACCCCCATCTTCTCTTCTTCCTGGAGCTTTTGAGCTATAATGGAGAAAGCTCAATTTCAAATCGAATGGAAGGAGTTTGATTTCAAAAAATTTGTAATGAGACTTTTGGAGAGTCGTTTTACTAAAACAAAAGTCTAAGGGGGTATAATCAAAGCTCAAGTTATCGAAAAGCAAATTTGATCTTTCTTTCATCTCAATTCAAGGAATTTGATAGTTCTCATGAGTTTTTTTTTTTGACTCATGACATGATTAACAACTTCAATCTTAATTTATTTTGTCACGCTCGGATCTGTCCAAAAAGATTTGAGAAGTTACGAATTCTGAAATGAGAAATATTTACACGTTCGGATCTAGCGAGATTTTATTTTACCTCCCTGGCTCCACCGCCACATGCTTCCTCCATGTTGTCCTTGTCAAAATGTCAGTTCGTTTAATCAACAGCTTGTTCCCTAACGAGATCTGAAGGTCTTGTTGGTGTTGGCGCATTCACATCCCTCATGCACTGGCCTGCAATTTGAGGAGGTCAGCTCATCAACTTTGAAGGGCATGGGGCTAGATTAGGGTTTTGGAAGGGATTTGGAGCAAGGAAGAAATGTGAAGTTTTAACTCATCGTTGATCAAGCAAACCGCCATGTCGGATTTTCGATGTCCGCTTAGACCAATCTTTGATGGAACGTATTATTTTAGTTATCATACAAGTTTTGAATTTGATGATATAAAAATAGATTGGATAATTGGTATTGCGATGAATACAAAGGTTAAAAATTTTTAGGGAACCATTGATTGCTATTGTTGAATTTGCCTCCAACCCATTGCCATCGCAAGCTCTCAACTTCGCGCATCAATCCATCGGCGAGTTAACACCTCGCCGTAACTTGCTCGCTCGAGTCTGTCTTCTGCTCTTTCGTCTCTTTTTCTTTTTGTGTATAGCTCATAACCTATGTCCATGGAATTCGTGATCAACAGAAGTCGCTAGCCTCGCATGGCCACAGATCTGGGGTTGCATGGCCGCGGGGGTCAAGGCTTGACTTAGTGAGTTCGCTTAATTTTCCAAGCATTGGAGAGAGGCCCTCAGCCTTGTTTATGGCTAAAATCAATACCCAAAAAGAAAAAAGATAAATAAAGCCTCGCAATGAGGACATTTGGGTATTTTGGCAGCGGCAAAAAGACAAATGCAATCGATATCGTGTGCGGTAGAGCAGAAGGAAAAGGGGGTTGTGATTATGGATGGATGGAACAGGTGCTGTCAACTGTCGGTGGTCACATGGGGTGCTGTCAGCTTTTGTTGACTTACTTTGGATGAATTATTTGGGGCTAAAAGTCGATTCTCAATCCGAAATTTCTGCACTACATGGTTCAATAATTTTCCGCGTTTAAGAAACGTAAATAATTTGTCAATAGCCACAATAATGCTTCGAGGAAGTATCCCTAATGACCAATTTTGCAGCAAAACTAGCCCACGACTTTACATATTCAGCCAAGCCTTTGGCTTCTGAGTTCAATGACCTCACGAAAAGTCATTCAAAAAAATCTTCCATTTTTAGTTCCTTCTGTGATGAAGGAACGAAGGTCTTAATAGTTAAGGCCGATCTCTCTACCAAAAGTCTTTATTTTCCTTACAAAAGAAGAGAAGTTTAGGCAATGGATCCCACCTACATTCTCTTCTTCCCTGAGTTTTTGAGCTAGCGGAAGAAACTCAACTTCGATTTGGTTGGAAGCAATCTGATTTTAAAAGAATCTGTAACGAGACTTTTGGAGTTTCATTTTTACTAAAATAAAATTTTGGTGGAATATAATCAAAACTAAAGTTATTGGAAAACAAATTTGATACTTTCCAAGAGTCATCGTGATTAATAACTTTAATCTTAATTTTTTTGTCACATTTGGGTTTATTCTTGAGAAGACTTAAGAACTTATGAATTTCAGAATGGAACAATTTTACATCTCCGGATCTAGCGAGATTTTGTTTTTTATCATGAAACATAGAATGTTTAGTCACCACAAAATCGATTTAAAAAATAAAAAAAAAATACTTGTAAACAAACACCAACCAACATGTCATCAAAATCAATTAATGAAAAAATTGGAACCGTCTTGATCAGGACGCCTGCAATCTAAAACCTAAGCTCCCTGTGCCTCATCTTGACAGGGTATTAACGTTAGCCACCACTCTTAGGCTGCGTTTAGAAAGAGAGAGAAAGAATCAGACAGAACAGCGTGCCGTGCGGTGCAAGAAGACTGAAACCCGTGATTGACCTTAGTCAAAGTATACGAAGACTTGGACTACCAATGGTTCATGATGGACTAGCTTGCTCAAGAAGGAATCACACCATTGATTGACCCAAGTCTGCAAAGATATAAACTACCAAAGGCACACGCTAAATCATCGGCGGGACTTCTTTTCCACGTGAGGATGACCCCATCTTTTTTTTTTTGTCTTTGCTGTATTGATTTATTTCTTTTCATTTTTCACGTTGCTTTTTAACAAGAATTTCCCTCTGATTCGTCGAGGCAGTTTTGCCGTTAATGACTATTGAGGTCTCCGGTCCGTTAATTACTATGAGAATTTTGTAAAATTGCATGCATTGAACGTTTCACATGGCAAATGGTATTTTAATTACAACTGCTAGCAATATGTGGATTTTTTTTTATGTTGTTAAAATATGTGTACTTTTACTCAATAAGCACAAGCTCTTCATCATTTGAAGTTTAATCAAAAGTAATTTTAATAAGCATACTAAAATCGATACATTAAGTGATATGATCAAATCATGATTTACCAAGAGTGTTTTTGGACTTATCAAGTCATCGTGATTAATAACTTCAATCTTGAATGTTGTTTTTGGTCACTCTTGGATTTATGCTTGAAAAGACTAAAAAGCTTATGAATTTCGAAATGGAACATCTTTACATCTCTGGATCTAGCGAAATTTTATTTTCTATTGTGAAACATGGAATGTTTAGTTACCACAGAATTGATTTAGAAAATAAATAAATAAAATACTTGCAAACAAACACTATTTGTTGAGAAATACTTTGATCTTTAAATAGTCTAGCTAATAGAAAAATTGATACCATCTAATTTAACTAAATGAAAAGTACAAAAGTGCTGTATACATGTGATTTTGCTTTGCATCGAAATACAACGTGAAATTGGTCGATGTGATCTTGACACGGACGCCAACAATGTAAACTTAAGCTCCCTATGCCTTGTTTTAACGTTGCCGCTAACATTAGCTACCTTTTTCAGAAAGGAGAGAAACAAGTAAGACATAACAGCGTACGATTGGTGCGAGAAGACTGAAATATCACAAGATTAAAGGGGCTAAGTCAAAAGTCTACGAAGACTTGGACTACTAACAATCCATGATAAGCCAGCTTTGCTCCAAGAAGGAATCACGCCCATGATTCTTCATTGGGTAACTTTGTTCCTCAAAGTCATACTTCCATAAACATAGGGATTTTATCAAAAAGAAGGAAAAAAAATGTCACTAGATCACTCTGTAAAATCCAATAATGACTCGCCATTCTCCCATTCACCCGCAAAATTTACATGGTAACAAATTGATCTCCAATTTCTTGTATTCATCAATAATTTCATCACACCATTTCCTCCAATCATATATTGCCATATGAAATTTGAAAAAAAAAAAATCTTAGGGTGTCTTTATCTTGCCGAGAATTTTTTTATCTCGAGGAAATGCTTTTAGGAAATTCAATTTCAAATAAAGGGAATTAGAAGAATTTGATTATGGTGAAAACGAGTTAAAAAAAAAACTGATTTTATCATTTTTTTTGTAAATGTAAGAATATATTGAGCTTTAACCAAACTATACGAGAGGATTCGGTGCCAAAAACTTACACTCATAATGACAACAAGTTGAAACGAGTGAAAGGGAGTCGAAAGAAAACAAGGAAGACCACATACAAAGCGGTGACAAAACAAACAGAAGCAAACTGGGCACTAACTGATTTTATCATTATTTTTTTTTGGTAAAAGGTAAGAATATATATTAAACTTTGAAGAAATGAACAAGAATTCGGCACCATAACTCACACTTTAGCTGTGGGGCAGGGAGAGTGTGAGGGTGCCGAAACAAAAAGATACATAGAGAAGGAACAAAGCAGCAACTACTCGGCTGAACTACAATTAAAAAACAGAGTAATGACCCTCAGGCACCCCTCCAAAGATTGAAGAGATGAAGGAGAGCTAGGAAGAGGACGCCGAGCTGAAGATGGACGGATCGAACCCCCAACTTCTCTGGAGTCGCTTGTTTCTTGGAGTAGGCGAGACATTAGAGAACAGAAGAGCCTTATCCTTGACAACCTTGATCAAGTGATTCTTCATGGCCGGAATTGCCAAAGAATCACCTCGAAAGATGATAGAATTCCTTTTTTTCCATATGAAATGGCATAAAGCCCCAAAAGAGAAACGGGCAATACTGTGAAAAAAATCTTTGCCGGATAGGAATTTGAGAGCCCAAGAGAGGTTGTCCTTCCAAACTCTGTTCTTCCAAGGTAAGTTACATCTAGAAGCCCAAAAGAACGCAAGAGTCGCAGACGTTGTGCACTGAAAGAACAAGTGGTCCACGGAGTCCGGAACGGAGCAGCAAAAGGCACAAACAGAGAACTCAATCCTCCCATAAGAGAGAAGGAGAGTCTGAGTTGGCAGCCTATTTTTTGCGAGCAACCACAAATGAAATTGAAATCTGGGTGCAAGGTCATTGTCCCAAATAAGAGGAGCCCAAGACACTCGATTCTTTTTAACCCTGATGTATTTCCAGGCAGAGGCAACAGAAAACGAACCTGATGGATCTTCTTGCCAGGTGAAGCGGTCAGAATCAGTAGAAAGAATGGGTATAGTAATACCCATATTTGCGAGGGATTCTCTCAAAGAAGCACCCACGGGAGAATAAAGGTCCGCCACTACAGAATAGCTTGGAAGGCGACAGCTCTCCATAAGGTCCGTCGGGATAAGTAAGAGAAGCGGGCCACACTCCAGCCAATTGTCGTGCCATAAGGAAACAGAGGAACCGTGGCCAATCTTCCAAAAGAAAGAGAGCCTAAAGTGTCTTCGAAGTTGAAGGATTTTTTTCCACGCCCATGAACACGTAGTGGGTGTGGAGGAGTTCCAAAAGTTGTCCTTCTTTAAAAAATAAGAATGGATCCAACGACACCAGAGAGATTCTCTATCGGTGAAGAGAAACCAGATGTACTTAAGCAAGGAAGCAGTATTGCAGTCTCTCAATTTCCGAATACCCAAGCCACCTTCATTTTTTGGGAGGCAAATGTCATCCCAAGATACTTTGGCACCGCCTCGGCCAAGCGAGGTGCCCTTCCACAGAAACTGTCTTAGCAGTTGTTCAATTCTATCGAGAACAGAGATAGGTAGAGAAAACACACTAGCCCAAAAGGCTTGGATAGAATGCAGCACCGACCTTATAAGTTGGAGCCTTCCAGCAAAGGATAAAAAACGGTGGGCCCACGATTGAATTCTTGCGGTAATACGATCAATCAACGAAGCACAATCAGCTTTCCCAAGTCTTGAAGTAATGATGGGCACCCCTAAGTACCGGACTGGGAGACGACCTTCCTGAAAGCCAAATGCAAGCCAAATATTCTCTCTGATGGAAACAGGGCCTCCTGAGAGAAACACCTCGCTCTTGTTTTTGTTCGGACTCAGTCCACTCCAAGATGAGAATATATCAAGACTTCTCTTGAGGATCGTGGCGGAAACCCAATCAGCTTGACAAAAGAGAAAGACATCGTCGGCAAAGAAAAGATGGGTCAACTTTACCTTCTTGCACCTCCAAAAGTATTTGAAGCCTTTCACCGAAGTACGGGCATTTAAAATCCCTGAGAACACATCCATAACAAGGGTAAAGAGGTACGGCGACAAAGGGTCCCCTTGGCGAAGGCCTCGACCTCCGGAAAAGAAGCCATGAAGTTCGCCATTAATAGAAACTGAAAACTTGGGTGTTCTCACACACACCATTATCAAATGGATGATCCATTCCGGGAATCTGAAAGCTTGCAGAGTGAGTTCCAAAAAATCCCAATCTACAGTATCATACGCCTTTTGAAAGTCTACCTTATCATTATTGGTAATAAGTGAATCCACTAAATGTAGCTTGTATTGTTAAAAGTAACATGGAATGACTAATAAACTGGAATCGATATCGTCTTCATTTATTCTATAATCCATGAATATAACAACAATTACAAAGAAATTAAGATAGAAATTATGAAACCATATTTGTAAAATATAGTTATGATCGTGCTTTGGGAATGCAGAAAATTTGAGCATTAATAAAGTGTATTCATCTCACTTCGATGGGTGGTGAGAAAATAAGGGCAACGATTCCTTCTCGCCGAGTCATTTTTCTCTAAGCTTATTGTTTTTAGAGTTAATATTATGAAAAATCTCAAATTGATGCATCCATAATAAATTTACTCCAAACTAATTTTATGATCACAAAAAAAATACTTATGACAAATTTTATCTCCATTAATTTCCGTTAAATTGGATCAATACTATGAAAAAGCACAAATTAGTGCATATGTAACAAATAGAGAGTAAAACCTTAGACTCATATAAATTTGATGTATGCTTTTGTTGACTTAGCTTTGATTGAATCCACTATTTATTTCGGGGGCAAAACTCGATTCTAATCCCGAAATTTATGCACCACATAGTCCAGTGATTTTCCGTGTCAAAAAATGTAAATAATTGTCAACTTTGGCGGGCTGGAGTGACACTTCAAGGA
Source organism: Eucalyptus brandiana (assembly GCA_014182725.1). Taxonomy (NCBI): domain Eukaryota; kingdom Viridiplantae; phylum Streptophyta; class Magnoliopsida; order Myrtales; family Myrtaceae; genus Eucalyptus; species Eucalyptus brandiana. The sequence goes on along the minus strand of CM024675.1, from coordinate 48,071,879 downwards.
ATCATCCTTATTGACCAAATTTTGCAGCAAAACTAGCCTAAGTTCAATGACCTACCAAACGCCATTCAAAAAGATATTTTCTTTTTTATTTTCTTGATATTTTTGTGGAGAAGGAACAAAGGTCTTTGATAGTTAAGGCCCACATCTAATACGAAAACTCTCACCTTTCCTTTAAAAAGAGTAGGAGTTAGGCAGTGAGATCCCACTTGTGTTCTTGTGTTCTCTTCTTCCTAAAGCTTTTGAGCTATAATGGAGGAAGTTCACTTTCAATTCAAAGGGAAGAAGTGTGATTTTAAAAATTCTGCAATGAGACTTTTGGACTTTCGTTTTACTAAAACAAAAGTTTAGTGGAGCTAAGTCTATTGGAGAACAAATTTGATCTTCCATTATTCTTGAATTGATAAATTTGATGCTTCTCAAGAGTTTTTTTTTTTTTTTTTTTTGACTCATCGAGTTATCTTGATTAATAACTTCAATCATAAATTTTCTTTTTGCCGGATTCGGATGTACATCTAAAAAGACTTTAGAGCTTATAAATTCTGGAACGGAACAATTCCACATCTAGCGGGACTTCATTTTTCCTCCTTGGTTGCCCCACCATGTGCTTCCTCCATGTTGTACTTATCAAATACCAAACGTTTAATCAACATCAGTATCCATCGATTTCTGAAGGTCTTGCTGGTGTTGGAGCATTCACATCAATCGTGCACTCCCCGCCAACTTTGAGGACGTCAGCTCATCGATCACGGGGAATGACCATGGCCATAGGCATGGGGTTAGGGTTTTGGAGGCGTGAGCAGAGAGCAATGACAACGAGTGAAGATCAAAGATTTGGAGTAGAGGAAGAAACGGGCAAAGGTCAAAGAAGGACGTGGAAGGAGTTGCCGTGGAGCTTAAATGAAGTTTACCTAGAAAAGAAACTAAATAAAAGGAAAAGATAAAAGAAAATTCTAAACCGGCATGTTGAATAGTTTGGTCTCTTCTTCCAAATAAAGAGAGATCCATCATTTTCTTTCTTCTCCCGATAAGGAGTAAGACCAAAAATGAAATGCTAAGAAGAAGGTGGACGAATGGTGAAGTCTCAAGTGCGTAGCGGAAAAGGACAGAAGCAAAGCAAGAATTTATACTCCATCCCACTTTTCTTTCGCAATTAAAATTGTAGCTCGTTTCTTTTGCAAGAAAGACCGCGAAGTTGATTATGGCACTTTTTGGACCCTAAAAGTTGCTAAGTCCAGTTTTTTTATCAAAAGCTTAAACTTCGACTTTAAAAATTGCAATGTTCAGATCTTTAAGTCGGTGGCTGTCCAAGCAAGACGTCACGTCGAATTTTTAACATTTGTCTTGGACCAAACTTTAATGGAACATATTTTTTTTGTTATTATATAAGTTTTGGATTTTTATGATAAAGGTATAATTTTTTTAATTACTATTACAGTAAATATAAAAGTTAGGATTTTTTATGGAATCGCGCACTCACATTGTCAAATTTGCCGCCTGTCCATTGCTATTACTAGCCCTCAACTTCATGCATTGATCCGGCGACAGCAAGTTAACGCCTCGCGAGCTCGGGCCTGTTTTTCTTTATGCGTAGAACTCATAACCTATGTCCATGGAATTCGCGACCGACGGAGCTCGCTTGCCTCGCACGGCCACAAATCTGCGATTGCATGGCCCCGGTGTCGGGGGCTCCACTTAGTTAATTCGCTCGATTTTTTTGGCAAATGAGGGAGACTCTCAGTCCTGTTTGTCGTTAAAATCAAAATCAAGAAAGAAAAGGATAAATAAATTTCTCGCATGAGGGCATTTGGATATTTTCACTGCAGCAAAAAGACAAATGCAATTGATATCGTGTGCAGTGAGACGAAGGAAAAGGACAGGGGGTAATAATGGAGGAAGTCGTGATCATGGATGGATGGAGCGGGTGTTGTCGGCTGTCGGTGGTCACATTGAGGTAGCGATGATATCGCGTGCACTGTGCGGCGAAGCAGGAGCCAATTAATAAGAAAAAGATGCTAAATCAATCGGGGCTCACGCGTAACGATGACTGAGATGGGTCCTATCGAGAATTCACGTGATCCATCCGTGCAAAGAGTCAGGTTCGCATGCGCCGTGGACGGAAGGGAAAGACCTGCTTGAAGAACAGGGAAGAAGTGAAGAGAGCTGCAATCCAGTCCACGCGTCCCTATTGAAATTGCCATATTTTCCAAGACTTCTATTGTGTTTTCCAGGTTTGGAGAGCACGAAAAACACACGGAGGCGTTTTCCCCAGAATACCCCCGATGTCGTCAGCCTATAACACAGTACTCGGCAACCGCCCTATACTTTTTCCCCCGACTGGGGTCATACCCCTATCCCGAAAGCGAAACTGCAATTATGTACGAGCAAAGGCGCGAGTGCGTCCCGTGCCCTGTCATTCCTGTAAATTTGCGAGCAAGGGCATGGGCATTTATTAGGACATAGTGTTGTCGGACAATTCGATTGAAGAAGGAAGACACATTTGACACTGTGAGGTCCGTTTCTCGGTGCAAGCAAACTCTACAAAGACGATCATTAAAATACAAATGACCCACAAAGATCTGCATTTGTAGTTATTGTTTATAAATTGACATAGTGTTGTGAAAGCAATGTGATGTATTGATTTTGCTGCTATACAGTTCAATTAGGAGAGATCAATGGAGAGGAGGCAATACTTGGTTTATTCATCATTGGATTGATCGTTATCCAGACCGTCAAAAGTTTATGATATTGTCATGCCAACTCTTCACGAGTGACTATGGTTGGCCAAAAAATGGTTGATAGAAGTTGATTCTGGCAAATGCAACTTATTTTGGTTTCTGTCGAGTTGATTGCGAAACTTCAGTTGTGAAGTAGCTATTTTCTATAGTGAAAAACGGAACGTTTAGTAGCTACATAATTGATTGAGAAACTTGAAAAATACTTGCAAAACAAATACCATTTGTAAAAAAAAAAAACTTTTATTTTTAAATAGTCTAGAATAATCACGTCATCAATCATTCAAAAAGTTCATACCGTCTAATTTAACTGAATGGAAAATACGAAAATGTCATATATATATAGTTTTGCCTTGCATCGAAATACAATCATTAGATTAAAAATTGCATTAACTGCCACTCTCCAAAGAAATAGATAAATTAAAGAACAGCGTCCCCCAGGGTGCGGGAAGACTGAAACATCACTTCGAACAGTCCATGAACTGGCTTTGGTCCAAGAAGGAATCAAACCAATGATTCATTTATTTGGTAGTTTGTGCCTCACATTAGACTTCCATAAACGTAGAGATTTTATCAAAAAGATTAAAAAAAAGTCACAAGATCGCTTTGTAAAATCCAATACTAATTCATTTGTTCTCTCATTCACCCCACAAAAATCACACCGACTACAAATCGATCTTCAATTCTCATATTCATTGATAATTTCATTTTATGATTTCCTTCAATCAAACAAAATCATATGAAAATTGAAAATCATATAAAACAAAAAAAAAGCTCTCGAGGTGTGTTTATCTCACTGAATTTTTCTTTTTTTGCCTTGGGAAAATATTATAAGGAAATTTAATTTCACAGAAAATAAACCAGAAAAATTTGACTATGGGAAAATAGGTCAAAAAATTGATTTTATTCTAATTGGTAATAAGTGAATCCATTGAAGGCGGCTTATATAGGTAAGAGTCACATTTAATGACTAATAGATTGGAATCGAGATCGTCTTCATTCATTTTGTAATCCATCAATATAACAACCATTACAAAGAACTTAGGATGGAAATGAGTGAAAACGATTCCTTCTTGCTAAGTAGTGTTCTCTAAGCTTATTATTTTTAGCCCATAGCAAATATCTTCAGTCAATCGAATAGTTTTACATAATTCAACCACTGAAAAGTATGGATTTTTAAAAAAATGATTTTTCATCAGACAAACTGATCCTAAGTTAAATAAAGAAGGAAGAACGTGAGGGACAATTCCATCTTTTTTTCTTGTTCTTTGTTTTTTTTTGGGGGGAAAGTATGGACCTTCGGAACAAAATTGTACAAGTTTTTACAAACTGAGGTCGTTGATAAATCCAAATAAACCCCCCCCCCCCAAAAAGTCATTGATAAATGTCAGATTTTTGTGACGATAGACCAGATAATTCATGCCAATAAAGAGATCCAAAGTGAGCAATCATATTCCTTCGTGTTCTTTCTTGTCCCGAAATGGATCAAAAAAAAAAAAAAGTGAAATGCTAAAAAGAAGTTGGACTAATGTAAGGTATCAAGGACGTAAAGGACAAAAGCAAAGCAAGAATATACATTCCATTCCACTTTTCTTAAAGTTAAGTCAAAGCTCATTTATTTTGTATAATATTCAGTTTCAAATTAAGCTCGGAGCTCTTTTGAAAAAATGGACAGGAATTCTTTCATTGATCAAATCAGAGAACCGCATCCCTAGATTATATCACTTCCAGGACCTTAAAAATTGTTAGACTTATTGTCACCACTGACGTTTTTTTTTTTTTTTTTTTAACAATCTTGACAAGTTGTCTAAAGTCACTTTGGACCAAACTAAAGTTGGCTCCATTTATCTATGGTTTGTCTGAGCAATCCATCACTTTGGAATTTTAATGGTTGTATTGTACCAAAGTATAATGGAAAATATTTTTTAATCATTGGTACGAATTTACAAAAAAAAAAGTTGGGTTTCGGTATCACATTAGATAAAATTTAGGCTTTTTGGTGAACTTCCCGACTCACATAAGCTTTGTTTGTCTACTGTTGTCCACTCAGACAGGTATATTAAATTTTTAACGACCATCTTGGACGGCACTTTGACGGAATGTACTTTTAGGTCGCCGATACAAATTTGGATTTTTGATTATATTAAAAAAAAGTTTTGAATAATTAGTGTCATAGTGAATACAGTTTTGGATTTTTGGCAAAATGGCCACTCCTTGTCGTTCATCCATTGCGATCACAAGCCCTCACTTTCATGCGTGGATCCACTGGCGACGTTTAACTCCTCACCCGTTCAACTTGTCTACCATCCCTTGGTCTCTCTCTCTCTCTCTCTCTTTTTTTTCTCTCTGTGCAGAGCTTGCAATCTATGTTTAACGGAAGTCGCGACCGGCGGAGGTTGCCAGCCCCGCACGGCCATGGATCTGTGGTTTCATATGGCTGCGGTGTCGGAGCTCAACTCAGTTTTTTTTTTTGGTCATAAGGAGCTCAACTCAGTTAATTCGCTCGATTTTTTTAGCGACGGAGAAAGGTCCTCAGCCTATTTATCTTTAAAAACAATACCAAAAAAAAAAGAAATTCCTGTCCAGGAGGGCATTTAGGTATTTTGGCAGCAGCAAAAGACAAATGCAATTGATGATCTACAGATTGCAAAAAATGAAAAGGGCGGGAGGAGCAGAGGAAAAGGACAGGGTCGTGGTTGCGGATGTAGAGCGACCTGTCAGCTGTCTGTCAGCTGTCGACGGTGGCATCGGGGAGTGATGATACCGTGTGTAGTGAAGCAGGAGCCAATTAATAAGAAAATATTTTTTTTGTCAGAAACCTCAAATTAATATGTTTACAATAAATTTATTTTAAATAAACCACTAAAAATTCAATATTAATACATTTATGATAAATTTATTCTAAGTTGATCACTAAAAATTCAAAATTTATACATTTCTGATAAATTTATCATCTTTTTGTTCAATTTTATCATCAAATTATTTGTAATTATTTGTTATTTTAATCTAATTTAACGAAAATTAATAGAGAATAATTTGTTAGAAATATATCAATTTAAGGCTTTTAATAGTCAAAATATTAATTTTGGATAAATTTATCAAATGTATGTTAATTTAAGAATTTTTATGGTATTAACTCATAATAAAAAGATGCTAAATCATACGTGTTAGAATGGTTTGTGGTCTCAAGCATTGGACCATGACACATGATACATATGAATAAGGTGAATTCTATGGGTAGTTCACCCAATCTGCCAGTGCATGAGTCGTGTTCACGCTGGCAATACCTGCTCGGTGAATAGAGATGAAGTTGAGAGTCATATTTCCCCAAACTTGTATTTTGCAGTTTCCAGATTCGGAGAGCACAGAAATTGGAAGGGGCGGATTTCCCCAAAATTATAGCCCCGACCGGACACCCCAACCCTGAAATGACACTACAACTATGCGCAGGCAGAGACACAAGTGTGTCTCGTGCACTGTTATTCCTACAATTTAGGGGCAAGGGTGTGGACGGAAAATTCAACCGAAGATATATTTATAATTTGTGATTAGTTAAATAGTTGAGTGTGAAGTACCTCCACAAAGACAGGATAACTATAATAAGAAAATACAAAAAGAATGGGAAGATTTTATTTTAATATTTTATTTTAGTCACCGAAAGCAACTCGATTGCCCCCATCCCTTCAGAATCCCACCAATTTATTTACACCCGCAATTGTAGTGTTCTTTTATCAGTTGCCTTGCGGTGGTGGAGAAAAAGAGAGAAGAATCGGGCTGGGAAGGGTCCACTTTTAGTGTTGGAAGACGTGCATTTGTCCACTTTGATAAGCTGCAGTGCATCATTCTTATTTGACCAATTCTGCCAGACTCAAAATATTGAGCCAATCTTCGTTTCGAAGTTTAATGACCACAACACTCGCCCATTCGGTCCTTGAGACTCGAAACTGCGTCGGCTTCTTGTGATTACTCCATCCTGCTCTTTAAGTGCTACCTCTCATCTCTGCTATTCCCCCATTCCCCTGTATTTCAGACTAAAAACCTTACCTTTGCTAACTCACACAATGCTCGAGCACTTGCGGTTGTCCTGTATGGCGACGGTTGCTGCCATCGCTCTCTCTGCTATCGTTTTCAAAGAATTCCTGAAGAAAAGAGCAGGTCAGTCCGCTGTGAAGGGCAGTGCAGATAATGATTCTGCTACAGAGAGTGGTACCGCAGAGAGGGCTGCTCGTTCTTGCCCTTCACCACAAGCTGAGGAAACGGCAACGTCTTCTGGATATGACTATGAGGTATTCTTGAGTTTTAGAGGACCAGATACACGATCCAGTTTTACCAACTACCTTTACACTAGCCTTATAGATGCGGGAATCCGCACATTTAAGGACGACAAAGACCTCCACATTGGAGAAGAGTTTGCCCCAGAACTTCTCCAAGCAGTTAATCAGTCGAAGATCTCAATACCTATCTTTTCGAAAAATTATGCCTCTAGCGTTTGGTGTCTCAAGGAGGTAGTCCAGATGGTTGAGAGAGAGAAAACTGGGCGACACAAGATTATGCCCATTTTTTATGATGTAGCGCCTTCAGAGGTTGGATACCAAACCGGGGTTTATGAAAAGGCCTTTCATTCACACAAAGAGAAGAGGGGATATGGCGAAGAGACGATATATCAGTGGAAGGCTGCTCTTAGTGTAGTTGGGAAAATAAATGGATGGGACCTGCATAGCGAGAAAAACAGGTGACTGCTTTTAGCATTCTTGATATGCATTGTATCATTAAAACTGGATGCATATTAATCGGTTTCTTTCTCAGATTTGTGTTAGCTTATTAAAATTGACTTTTATGCATTTGAAGTTATCCTACAGAAATCACTTAAATAATGGCACAATCCCAATTTGTCCTATTTCATTCCAAACAAAATGCTTTTCAGTTCAGGTCCTTTATAAACCGTTTGTACCAACGGTGATTTATCTACAATGGAATAAATCCTTGAAGAACAAATTTTAATTTTGTCTTGCCAGAACATAATTTGATTCAACACACCTTGATAACTCATTGCCTTTTGACCTCCAACAAACACTAGGCGAGAAGGCGAGTTCGCAAGGAAGCTTACTGGGAACGTTTTAAGTGAGTTGAAACAGGCTTATCTGGTGGTTTCAGACTGCTTGGTCAATGTCGACAACCATGTGGATGCTATCATGGAAAAGATAGGTGCTCAAACAAGTGAAACACGGATTATAGGAATCCATGGAATGGGTGGTATCGGAAAGACAACTATTGCCAAAATCATCTACGATCGACTTTCAAATGATTTTGAGGATTGTTGCTTTCTATCCAATATCCATGAAATGTCAGAATGTGAGGATATTGAATGCTTGCAGAAGCAGTTCATCTCTGACATCCTCAAAAACAAATGCATAAATATAAGAAACATTGATGATGGAATTAAGATCATCAAAGATAGGTTGTCTAATAAAAGAGTCCTCCTCCTTCTTGATGATGTACATGAAAAGAATCATATGAATGCACTTGTAGGTAAGCGTGATTGGTTTGGTAGAGGAAGCAAACTCCTTATTACTACTAGAAACAAAGAAGTTCTTGATGTTCTTGAAGTGGACGACTATTATGAGCTTACGGGCATGGATCGCAATCAATCTCTTCAACTTTTTAGCAAACATGCCTTCAGAAGAGATTCTCCTTTGGACGAGTATATTGACCAAACCAACAGGGTGATAGACATTGCTAAAGGTCTTCCGCTAGTTCTTGAGGTTATTGGTTCACTTTTATCTCACACTAAAAAGAGAGAGTGGAATGGCATAATGGGGAAGTTGGAAAATGTTCCTCACATAGAAGTTCAATGTAAACTGAAAATAAGTTATGATGCATTAGAAGTTAGGCACAAGCATATCTTCCTTGATATAGCTTGCCTTTTCATTGGATATGATAAAGATGTTATCGTTCATTTCTGGGAAAAATCTAAATTTTTTCCAGAAGAAGCTCTGAAAGTTCTACAAAACATGTGCTTAATAAAGATTGAAGAGAATAATAGAGTGTGGATGCACGATCAACTCAGAGACCTCGGAAGAGAAATAGTTCGTCAACAAAGTAACAAAAAAATAAAGAAGCAAAGTAGGGTGTGGGATTCCGAGGAAGGATTGGATTTGCTAAGGAAACATAAGGTAAAATCCCTATAATTTTTGCTCTTTTAAGTTTACAGGAATGATAGATGAACTCATCTGATTAATATAGTGGACTTGAATAAAAATGCATTTTCCTTTGACTTTTTAAAGTTTTTCCTTTGGGCAGGGAAATAAAAAAGTTGAAGCTCTTCGTCTTAAGTTAGACAATCAGCAGCAATATCTTTTCTCCTATGAGGGCTTTGAGAACCTATCATATCTAAGATTCCTCGAAGTGGACGGCTCAATGAAAAATTTTCGTGCAGAAGAGAGGCTTCTTTGGCATGAATCGCCATCAAATGTTTTCCCAACTAATGAGAATTCAAATCTCCTTCCACAATTACGATGGCTTTCGTGGCATGATATTCCCCCAACATTTAACATTACAAATTTCTCCATCGACAATGTGGTTATTCTTAATCTATCTCAAAGTGAAATTACGGATGATTGGATGGGGTGGAGCCACATGGAGGTATGTTATATGTTAGACAATACTTATTATTCCATCTTATTAGATTCACAAATAATATTTGCAATAATTTTCTTTTACAGGTGATGAAAAACTTGAAAGTTCTTGATATGTCCTATTGCCAAGGTTTGCAAAGAACCCCTAACCTCTCTGCTCTTTCAAATTTAGAACGTTTCATCCTAAAGTGTTGTCTATCATTAATTGAAATTGATAGGTCAATTTGTCATTTGACATGCTTAGTTTCCTTAGATGTAAGTTGTTGTGAAAATCTTCAGAGGCTGCCAGACGAATTGGGTGGAGGTCTTGCAAATCTTGAATACCTATCTCTAGAAAAATGCCCATCATTGGAGAGGCTTCCTGATTCAATTGGAAGTTTGGAATCACTGATTAAGTTGGATATATCCGGCACTTCGATCAAAGAACTACCCAATTCCATTGGAAATTTGAAAAAATTGAAAGTAATGACAATGTGGAATGCTAGGTTAAGCAAAATACCCGATGTCCTTTGGTTGATGGGGGATCTCAAAGACATGGTAGCCTCCACGGGAGATGATGACAGGCGCTTCCATGTGCAAATTGGCAATGATGGCATTTGTGGGGGTCAATCCCTGAGGATCTTGATATTGGAGAATGCGGATATATATGCACTACCAAGGCTTCCTGGAAGTCTTGTTGAATTACGACTGTCTGCGTTGTGCATGGACACATTTCCAGATCTCTCAAACCTCATGAATTTAAAGGTAATGGATCTGGATTTTGGCCGGCCTCACTACGACGTGATATCTAATGGGCTTGGGGAACATCCGATGCCATGGTGGATTGGGAATTTAAGCAAATTGGAGTTTCTAGCCTTGCGCTCTCGTCATGTGACCACCTCACCATCAGACCTTAGCCTCCTTCCTCAACTGAAGTCACTTTACCTCAAGTGCCCTAATTTGCGTTGCCTCTCGAGGCTTCCCTCAAGTTTATCCTCCTTAGATTTGGAAGATTGCATGTCACTTTGCTCGATGGAGGATCTATCGAATTTGAAGAAACTATCATCTCTCCGTATTTCGTCCGCCGCAATTGCAGAGATTCAAGGCCTTGGTTGTTTGGAGAACCTACGAGATTTGGTGCTTCATTCGCTTGGACAGGTGGAGATACTACCTGATCTAAGCAATTTAAACAAAGTAACATCTCTTCAGGTAGGATACTGTGACAAGCTGGTTGAGATTCAAGGCCAATTACCTCAATTTTTAGATTTCTTTCGTGTTGAATGCTGTGGTTCATTACAGAAGTTGCCCGATCTATCAAACTTGATGGGTAAGCAAGCATTTGTACTATACGATTGCAAAAAATTAAATGTGGAGACAATTCTTGATGTTGCTCGGCTGAATCCACGACATTTCCAGTTTGTAGACTTTGAACAGCTGCAGATCCTACTCGATCTAAGTAATTCAAACGAACTCAGACGTCTTCAAGTAGAACAATGTGATAATTTGGTTGAGATTCAAGGTGAACTACCAGAGTCTTTGGAAGTATTGGAGATTGATTCATGTAAATCTTTACGGAAATTGCCTAATTTGTCGAGCTTGATGGGGCTACGGGAGGTTTGCATAGGTTACTGTAATGATCTGGTTGAGATTCAAGGCAAACTACCACAATCTTTAGAAAAATTGATGATTTCTTATTGTGTATCTTTACAGAAGTTGCCTTATTTGTCAACCTTGATAGGATTGCGAGAGTTCTCCATAGAACATTGTGATAATCTGGCTGAGATTCCAAGTGAACTACCACAATCTTTGGAAATATTGAATATTGATTCATCGTGTAAATCTTTACAGAAGTTGCATTATTTGTCAAGCTTGACAAGGCTGCGAGAGGTTTGCATAGGTCACTGTGATGATCTGGTTGAGATTCAAGGTGAACTATCACAATCTTTGGAAAAATTAGTGATTTCTTATTGTGTATCTTTACAAAATTTGCCTTATCTGTCAAGCTCAATGGGGCTGAGAGATGTTGATATATATAATTGTGATAATCTAGTTGAGATTCAAGGTGAACTGCCACAATCTTTGGAAGTGTTGGGATTTCATTCATGTAAATCTTTACAGAAATTGCCTTATCTATCAAGCTCGATGGAGTTGCGAGAGATTGATATATGTAATTGTGAAAATCTGGTTGAGATTCAAGGCGAACTGCCACAATCTTTGGAAAAATTGAGATTTCATTCCTGTAAATCTTTACAGAAGTTGCCTTATTTGTCAAGCTTGATTGGGCTGCGAGAGGTTGATATTCATAATTGTGATAATCTGGTTGAGGTTCAAGGCGAACTACCACAATCTTTGGAAGTGTTGGGATTTCATTCATGTAAATCTTTACAAAAGTTGCCTTATCTATCAAGCTCGATGGAGTTGCGAGAGGTTGATATACATAATTGTGATAATCTGGTTGAGATTCAAGGAGAACTACCACAATCTTTGGAAGGATTGAGGTTTCATTCCTGTAAATCTTTACAGAAGTTGCCTTGTCTGTCAAGCTCGATGGGGCTGCGAGAGGTTGATATACGTGATTGTGATGATCTGGTTGAGATTCAAGGCGAACTACCACAATCTTTGGAAGAATTGAGGTTTCATTCCTGTAAATCTTTACGGAAGTTGCCTTGTCTGTCAAGCTCGATGGGGCTGCGAGAGGTTGATATACATAATTGTGATAATCTGGTTGAGATTCAAGGCGAACTACCACAATCTTTGGAAGAATTGAGGTTTCATTCCTGTAAATCTTTACGGAAGTTACCTTGTCTGTCAAGCTCGATGGGGCTGCGAGAGATTGATATACGTGATTGTGATAATCTGGTAGAGATTCAAGGAGAACTACCACAATCTTTGGAAGAATTGAGGTTTCATTCCTGTAAATCTTTACGGAAGTTGCCTTGTCTGTCAAGCTCGATGTGGCTGCGAGAGGTTGATATACGTGATTGTGATGATCTGGTTGAGATTCAAGGTGAACTACCACGATCTTTGGAAGAATTGAGGTTTCATTCCTGTAAATCTTTACGGAAGTTGCCTTGTCTGTCAAGCTCGATGGGGCTGCGAGAAATTGATATACGTGATTGTGATGATCTGGTTGAGATTCAAGGCGAACTACCACGATCTTTGGAAGAATTGAGGTTTCATTCTTGTAAATCTTTACGGGAGTTGCCTTGTCTGTCAAGCTCGATAGGGCTGCGAGAGGTTGATATACGTGATTGTGATGATTTGGTTGAGATTCAAGGCGAGCTACCACGCTCTTTGGAAGAATTGAGGTTTCATTCCTGTAAATCTTTACGGGAGTTGCCTTGTCTGTCAAGCTCAATGGGACTGCGAGAGGTTGATATACGTGATTGTGATGATCTGGTTGAGATTCAAGGCGAGCTACCACGATCTTTGGAAGAATTGAGGTTTCATTCTTGTAAATCTTTACGGGAGTTGCCTTGTCTGTCAAGCTCGATGGGGCTGCGAGAGGTTGATATACGTGATTGTGATGATCTGGTTGAGATTCAAGGCGAGCTACCACGATCTTTGGAAGAATTGAGGTTTCATTCTTGTAAATCTTTACGGGAGTTGCCTTGTCTGTCAAGCTCGATGGGACTGCGAAAGGTTGATATACGTAATTGTGATAATCTAGTTCAGATTCAAGGTGAACTACCACAATCAGAGTGCTTGGTCAGTGTCGACAACCACGTGGATGCAATCATGGAAATGATAGGTGCTGGGACAAGTGAAACACGAATTATAGGAATCCATGGGATGGGTGGCATCGGAAAGACAACTACTGCCAAAATGATATACGATAAGCTTTTAGACAACTTTGACGAGTGTTGCTTTCTTCAAGATATTCAAGAAACATCAAAAGGTAATGGCATTCAATACTTACAGGCTCAGCTCATCTCTGTCATCCTCAAAATGAAACGCATGGATATAAAATACATTCATGAAGGAACTCGGATGATTAAAGACAGGTTGTCTAATAAAAAAGTCCTCCTCCTTCTTGATGATGTGGAAGAAGCGAATCATATTAATGCACTTATAGGTAAACGTGATTGGTTAGGCAGAGGGAGCAAAATTATTATTACTACAAGAAGAAAAGATATTCTTGAGGTTCCTGAAGTGGACTGCAGTTATGAGCTTAGCGCCATGGATGTTGATCAATCTCTTCAACTATTTAGCAAACATGCCTTCAGAAAAGATTATCCTCTGGATGAGTATATCGACCTATCCAAGAGGGCAATAGGCATTGCTAGAGGTCTTCCACTAGCTCTTGAGATCATAGGCTCACTTTTATGTCACACTAAAAAGGAAAAGTGGGATCTCACATTGAAGAAGTTGGAAAATGCTCCTCCTGCAGCAGTTCAGAGTAAGTTGAAAATAAGCTATGATGCATTAAATGTTCGACAACAAGATATATTCCTCGATATAGCTTGTTTTTTCATTGGATATAACAAAGACATTGTTGTTTATTTTTGGGATGAATCTAAATATCCGGAAGAAACCATGGAAGTTCTGCAGAACATGTCTTTGATAAAGATTGAAGAGGATAATATAGTGTGGATGCACGACCAACTCAGAGACCTCGGAAGAGAAATAGTTCGTGAAGAAAGTAAGATGAACATAGAGAAGCAAAGTAGGGTGTGGGATCCCAAGGAAGCATTGGATTTGCTAAGGAGACGTGAGGTAAAATCCCCCATGCAATAAATCTCCAAGTTACTTATGGACATTTTCTTTCAAAAAAATGCAGTTACTTTTTGTGTTCTCTAGCATCATTATGACCCACTCGATTAATATTTTAGCTCTTTTAATATTAAATGAATGATAATACTCAACTCAACCCCTTTTAATGGTGATCTTGAAGCGTTTCCCTTCAGCTTTTTTGTTCTTAAATTTTTGCTTTGGGCAGGGAAGAAAGAAAGTTGAAGCTTTTCGTCTCAAGTTTGACCGTGAGTGGCAGCTCCGTGTTACCTATGAGGGCTTTAAGAGCCTTTCAAATTTGAGGTTTCTTCAAGTTGATGGTTGGATGGAATATTTTGATGCAGAAGAGAGTTTTTTTTGGCATGAATTGCCATTAAATGTTCTTCCAACTAATATTTTCCAGGAGAATTCAAATCTCCTTCCAGAATTACGATGGCTTACTTGGCCTAATATTCCCCCAACATTTAAGATTATGAATTTCTCTATGAAGAATGTGGTTATTCTTGATTTGTCTAAGAGTAGAATTACGCACGATTGGAAGGGATGGAGCCACATGAAGGTATGTTATATGCTTGACAACACTTACTATTTCGTCTTATTAGATTCTAAGTAATCTTTGCATGATTTTTCTTTTCATAGGTGATGAGGAATTTGAAGGTTATGGATCTAAGCAATTGTGCTTACTTAGAGAGAACCCCCGACTTTTCTGCACATCCAAAATTAGAACGTTTGATCCTAAAGGTTTGTTGGGGATTAGTTGAAATTGACAGGTCAATTTGTCAATTGAAAAGCTTAGTTTTCTTAGATGTAAACTATTGTAAGAACCTTCGGAGGCTTCCGAATACAATTGGAGATTTGGAATCGCTAAAAGAATTGGATATACTTGATACGGGGATAAAAAAACTACCTGATTCCATCGGAAAATTGAAATTGCTAAATAAGTTGAATATATCTAGAATGGGGATCGAAGAACTACCTCATTCCATCAGAAATTTAGAATCGCTGATTGAGTTGGATATATCCTATAGTAAGATCAAAGAACTACCTGATTCCCTTGGAGAGTTGAAAAATTTAAAAGTAGTGAAGATGAATGGTTGTTCCACAAGCAAAATACCCGATGCCCTCTGGAGGATTGAGAAGCTCGAAGTAATAGAAGCCATAGCTCGTTGTCATTTCGATGTGAAAATTGGCAATGACATCTATAGAAATCGATCCCTGAGGATCTTGAAATTGATCATGGGTAGAATATACGTAGTACCGAGGCTTCCTAATAGTCTTACCATTTTAGAGTTGTCTAACTTGTACATGAATACATTTCCAGATCTCTCAAACCTGACTAATTTAGAAAAATTAGAGCTGCATTTTGCGCGATGTGATTCTGATAGAAAATCTGATGGGCCTGTGGAAAAAGATCTGCCACGGCGGATTGGGAATTTAAGCAAACTAGAGTCTTTATTCCTGGAGTCTCCAGATGTGACCGCCTTGCCAGATATAAGTCTCCTTCCCCATCTCAAGTCACTTACGCTCCGGTGCCCTAATCTGCCTTGCCTCCCGAGCCTTCCATCCGGTTTATCATCCTTGTGGTTAGAATCCAAATGCGTGACCACCTTCCCTGAGGATATGAGTAGTCTCCTTCCTCGACTCGAGATACTTAAACTCCGCTGGTGCCCTAATCTGCGTTACCTCCCGAGCCTTCCCTCCAGTTTATGTAGCTTATTTTTGGGCAATTGCAAGTCGTGCCGTTCCATGGGGAATCTATCAAATTTGAAGACACTAGCATCTCTTATAATCGTGGAGTGTGCAATCTCAGAGATTCAAGGCCTTGCTTGTTTGGAGAACCTCCATACATTTAAGCTTCGGAAACTTCAATGGGTGGAGATATTACCTGATCTAAGGAATCTCAACAAACTATGGCATCTTCAAGTATCCGATTGTGGTAATCTGGTCGAGATTCAAGGTGAACTCCCATCATCTTTGGGAGCATTGGAGATTTTGAATTGTGGATCTTTGCAGAAGTGGCCTGATCTGTCAAGCTTGAAGTCTCAAAACTTTTTGATAAAGGGTTGCGGGAAATTAAATGAGGCAATTTCTTTGCTTTTTCCGGAGGAGGAGGTTGAATCCGAGGGAGGCGACATCGAATTTGATGACGAATTAGAGGGAGAAGATGACGAATCTGGATGCGAATCTGACTATGAATCAGAGGGAGAAGGTGACGAATCTGGATGCGAATCTGACTATGAATTAGAGGGAGAAGCTTGACGGATAAGTGCACGTCGCTCTTGAAACTTCTTTGATCCCCGACTGCAGATCGCTCTCTTGTGTTCGTTTGAGGTAAGTCAGTTAATCCGACGACTGATATTTTCGCTTTTCTACAATCAATCTCTTTCACGGATATGAACAGAGAAGCCTCACATGCACTTCTTAATGACCTTTTAGTGAGCTGACGTCTGTAAATCTGATGGAGGCATTGAAATTATGGTACCTCCATTTTGGTCTGGTTTTTTTCAGCTATATTCTCGAGGGATGGTTTCTCCTTGGTTTTATGTTTCCCAGCTGGACGTATGCATCTCGATTGCATTGTTTTTATTGGATATCTAACAAGTTATTAGAGATCCTTGTCGACTTGCTGTTTCACATATATCGAAGTTGATAACCTCGCTTCACATTTGAGATGACTTCGTTATGTTGCAAACGATTAGATCGAATGTGTGCTGGAATGTCATATAAGTATGATTCTCATCCTGTAAATTTACAATATAACCAACTTAATGCAAATGTGAAGTAGAGAGACCCTCTGTGTTGATATGCTTATGTTCGATATATTTTCCTGGAAAGGTATGCTTCTTACTGGGATTTGCAAATGCTAGAGAGAAGTTATAAAATGAAGAAAGATGAATTTTACTTGGGTAGCTGCGTTAATAGTTGGTGCATCACAACTTTCATCTTTGACAGGAGAGAACTATTTAGCTTCCCCAAGGTATCATGGATCATCTTGTAGTTAAGGCTAAATTTCAGTAATATCAATGCCTACTGCCTAGGACAAATGATAAGTCTCGCTGGGGTCAGAAATCATGTAAATGGATTTTTGTGTGATCTCCATTATTGCCTATATGTTCTAGAAACGGTTATGCTTAGGTGATCATCTGTCATAGAAGCCCTTCCATTCACCTCAGGTTACACTAGAGGATTCTTTTAGGTTTTAAGATTGACAAGAAGTGCTAAGGGATATCTCAAATGACTGCCTTATTGCTGGTTTCTAATGTTGCCAAGAGGAATAAAAGCTTGAAAAACTTACAAAAATCTTTCTGTGCAGGGAGCTGTGGCTAATTGGGCAGCTATGCAAATGAATACCAGATAGAGGGAAATGAAGATGACATTCAAAATGAAGTTTTTTGTCCACTTTATAGTTACTTTGTGAGTTGATGCTTGGAAATCTGAAGAAGGTATTGAAATTAGGGTACCTCCATACGGCCAGAGGGTTCTTAATTATGAACAAATGTATGTTTTCTTTTCCCAGTTTGGTTTGGCTTTTTTAGCGAAATTCTCTTTGGATGGTTTCTCCTTGCTTTTATGATTCCCAGCTGGAGGTATGCATGTCGACTGCATCATTATTATTTGATTTATGACAATTCATTAGAGATCCTCATCGATTTGCTGCTTCACATATTTCGAAGTTGATACCTTCTGCTTTGCATTGGAGATAGCTTTGCGATATTGTAGACAATTAAATGGAATGTGTGTTGGAAGGTCATAGCCTTATGGTTCTCATTCTGGAATTTTGCAGCATAATCAACTCACTGTTGCAATTGTGAAGAAGATAGACTTTTGTATTGAGATGCTTACGTTGAATTTATTTTTCTGGAAAGGGTGTGCTTCTTAGTGGGATTTGCAAATGTTATGGAGATGCTATCAAATGAAGAATGAGGAATTTGCACTTGGGCAGCAAAGCTTCCGTCTGTGACAGGAGAGAACTATCTAGCTTCTCCAAGGTATTATAAATCATCTTATAGTTGAGGCTAAATTTTGGTACTATTAGTGCATAGGACATGTGATAAGTCTCATTTGGGGTCTGAAATCATGTAAAGCGACCCTTGTGTCTTCATAATTGCCTCCGTTTACTTGAAATGATTATGCCTAGGTGGTTATCTGTAATAGAAACCCTTCCATTCACCTCAAGCTATACTAGATGACTCTTTTAGGATTAAAGATTGACAAGAAGTGCTAAGGGAGACATCTCGAACAACCAACTTTTTGCTGGTTTCTAAGTTGCTGAGGGACTTAAATGTTTGAGAAACTTGCAAAAATCTTTCTGTGCAGGGAGCTATGGCTAATTGGGTTGTTCTATAGATGGAGACTGAAGAAAGGCAGATGATGGATGAAATTTGATGTTGATCGCGTTCCCTCTCACAATCTTGGGGTGGTAAACCCTGTTTTCATTTGTTTTGGGGGGTAAAACGGCTATTTAGGCAAACCTGATTGTGTTTTTTTACTTTATTGTGGTCCCACAAAAATGCTTATTACATTTCATCTGAATGTGTGTTCTCTTCATTGTTATGCAATAGAACTTGCTCATCAGTGCCCAAAACTTCTTTTACAAGGAAACACTTGAAGGGCTTGTCTGGACCGAGAGAAACATTGTGTGTGCTTAGAGTGGTGCTAGAGGTAGTCTTAGTTGCTCCTGCCAAAAACTAGTTCATGGACCTCTTGATGTGAAAATGGTGTTCAAGGTAGTATTTGTCATGTGTATGATAGGCGCTCACAACACAAGAACCACGAATTGCTGGTATTCATGGAATGGGCTGTTGGAGAGACGACTCTCGCCAAACTTATCTAAAATGAGCTTTCACATGGCTTTGAGCACTATTGCTTTTTTTCTAACATCCATGAAACTTCAGAGCTAAAGGGTATTCAATTCTTGCAGAATAATTCATCTCCAATGTCCTCAAAAGGAAATTGACATAACTAAGTAATGTTGATGAAGGGATTGAGACAATTAAAGGTAGGCTTTTTAGTAAAGGAGTTCTCATCCTTTTTGATGATCTTGACCAGAAGAATTAATTGAATGCACTCATGGGTAACATCAGTGATATTTGAGCATTACTGAATTCTTCAATGCTGAATATCTAGCGCTGAAGGATCTTGAAATTCTCAGTGCTTTTTGTTTGTCATTGAATATCAGTGCTTTTTATTGATAGAAGGCACTGCCATCCTTGATCGGGTCAAAATAGTTCGCAGAAAGGGACATGTGTGAGCCCTCTCATCTGGTCCAAATGACGCAATGTTTGGCATTGTTTAGAAGATTCAACCAGTTCTTGAAAAATTTAGAAGACATGCTCAGCAGAGGAGTTCATTTTCCAATAAGAAGTGCATATAGTACCTGAAAGGTCCTGCATCCACAACCAAGTCTATTGTGAAGGAAGATTTGAATCTTAGACAAATTTCTCATTGCCCTATGTCATCTCACCAGATATTGATTGTTGTCTTTCTTGGGATCGTTATCTGTTATACATAAACTACAATCACAATATGGCAAGTGGACTTGAAATCTATTGTTCTTGTACCTAGAGTTATCACTAGCTGCTTTCATAATCGTTTCCTATCTTTAAGATGGATTGCTGTAAATTGCTCATCAAAGGAGACCATGGTTTCTTTTGATCTATTTCATGACTTTGATTTGGTTTAGATATATTACTTTGTGACGATTTTGGTTGGCTAATTGAGTTACCAGTAAAAGACAAGTGAAATTGATGCTAGTGTTACTCCACTCAAGTGCATTATAGTGTTACTACATTCAAGTGCATTACTTTTGTCAATTTACACGTTAGTCTTTTACGTGAGATCTTTGGAGCTTGCTGGTTTGTACTTTAAATTTGAACCTTATAACCCTGCCTTGTAAAACTTAACTTTGTTATTCCTTAAACAACGAAGAATCTAGTCAAACGTGTAGATTTTGGTTACCTAGGAATGGAATAAATGACAAAAGAGTCCAATATGTCGGCCTGAGCTCTTCCTCTCGATAATAAGAAAAACTTAGCGGTGTCTTTCCGTAAAGGTAAGCTACCCCTAGCACAATAACTAGTAGATTTGACAACTGTGTATCTTTCCTAACATTTTGGTGCTATGCTTCGGCTTCTACTGTAACGTGCAAATTCCAACCTATCATGGAGTGTCAAGGACTTGACTGGTCTCTTGCACAATGCGCTTTGAATGGTCACAATTGGCAATTTATGCTTTGAAATGACGAAGGAATTTCAGTTTTGCTAGTTTCCGCTAATATTAATTCCGGCATATCAGAAATATAAGGTAAAACCTTATAGCTCTCGTTCCAAAGGCTGATTAGATCATTCTTACATGTCTAAGCCAAGATGACATAAATTGTTTACCTCCTAAAAGTTGAAATTCAGTAGGGGTTGCCAATTAAAATGACACAAACTTAAGATGAGATCATCATTTGTTTCCAAGATGGCTTGATTTAACTGTTAATCTGCATAATTTATTGCCATGGAACAGTTGAAGTACTTGGTTACGCCAAGAAATCTTTTATGTGCCAATGAGCCAGTGGTAGAAGGTAAGGTCATTGATTGAAAAGTGTTCTCCCTAAGCAATCTTTGTTTCACCTTATTAAACCCGATTGATTGCCAAACCGTGCAAGTCTTACAATTCCAAAAGTCACATCTGACTATTTTGTGAAGTTCAACATGAGTTCAACCCCCAAAAAAGAACGAAAAAGAAAAAAAAAAAAGGAAGATGGAAAAGAGCAGGGTGATTCAACTATGGATAGCTTAACTCAGCATCCACACATCCTCATTAGGTTTTATCGAGTCAGGAAAATTAGATGAACAAGTAAACTTGCGAGCACATTCATTCAATAGGCATCACAGAGTTGTATTTACAAGGATGATACATTCAGTTACATGCTATTTACATTCCAAATGAATTTCAGTAGAGATCCTGTGCATCTTGTGATGGACATGGAAACAGATTGATGGAATGCATTACATGAACAAACTTCATCTAGAGCTACCTAGTGATCTTCAAGAAATTAGGTGCTGACTTGGGAGCATTTTTTCTTTAATTGACTCGTGGCATCGGAGTCTTAACGCAGCCTCAATGCGGAAGCAGAAGTAATCCTGGAAAGCATAAGGTTTCCATTGTCTTCGCTCCCATATTCCTTCAATCGTGGGTCCATGAGGATTTTGCATATTCCTTCAATCATGGGTCCATGACGACTTTGCACGATCCCCATGTCTCTGCCATTAATTCCACACCATAGTAGACTAAATGGTCCACAAGGCTGTTATTAGTTACCAATACGTAGAAACACACTTTGATATGTCGTCCGTAAATATTTCCGGTAATAAAGGACTGGCATTCTCTGGAACAAGCTGTTCTGTCACATGACTTATTGCACCTAGTATGGCAAATCCGCAAAATGATTGCTTGTAACAGGTAGCTACGACTGAGACTACCTCCTTACCTGCTGCACAATGGATCTTCTCCAGAGCCATCACAAACTTTCTCAACCAGATAAACCAGACTACCAAATCCAATATCATACAGCCATACCTACAAAAAAAGTAGGATCCAATTACGTGTGAACACTGACATAGAAAAGAGTAAGATTATCTCACATCAATATGCTTATTTGTGGCTGTCATTGAGCTAGTTGCCAATAATATAGGCATTAGTAGACATACATTATTTAAATGAGTAATACCTTAAAATTGCACAGAGCTTAAGACTAGGTCGTCAGCTGTCATACAGAGAGAGAGAGAGAGAGATACACATTAATATGCGTCTTAAATTTTGGAATTGGTATGGGAAACTCATGATGGCTTTACGGGAATGAGAAGGGCTCCTTATATATTGTCAAAAAGGTCATAAGTACTATGAACTGCCCTACTTTGTTAAGAAGATAAAACAGATAAAACTATTAAAATTTATACGCTAAATAAAGTGAGTACGAACATTGTTGGAAAAAAATAAGACTTCTCCAGTTAGATTGCTTGAAATAAATGCAAAGCAAACGTCAAATGCAGTCAACAACAATTCCCCAAAATTATCTTATATTCTATGGGAACTAAGAATAGTACAAAGGCAAATGAGGCACAATATCGTGTCCATTAGCTATATGTTATTGTATTTAGCATGCTGTAGTAAGACACAAACATTGCATTGCCAATACGAGGTCGTCCAAATGTCAAGTAAATCAAGCGAGTGCTGGTCTGGAAAAAAATAGCTTCAGCACGCACAATTAGACAGCCAAATAACTTGAATGTTAACACTTTCGCGAGGGGAAAAACTAATGTGCATCAATAACCATATATTGCATTTCACATACGAAGGTGAACGATAGAACAACCCTTATCTCCATGATGGTTGGAGGTCTTGCATTACTCTGTCTAGACCCACATCCATAATTTTCCCAAAACCAAACCCCCCCCCCCCCACCTCTTTTTTTCACCCCCAAGAATGGGTTGGGGGTAAATTTAAAACCAAAGGGCATTTAAATGCTTCTACAAGAAGCACGTGGATGCTGGCGGGGTCAGTCACATCTTGCTAATGACAAAAACAAAACATTCCAAGATTATAGAGAAATTGCCCCTTGAACCCCAAAACTTACGGTCATTAATAGTGAAGGAGAACTAAATCTTAAAAAGGGCCACATGCAAGGAAAGGGCCACGACGTAAACAAAACATTCCACACTTATGGTGAAATTGCCCATTGAACCCCAAAACTTACAGTCATTAATAGCAAAGGAGAAACTAGATCTTAAAAAGGGCCATGACGCATGGGCATGATGGCTTAGAACAATTTTCCACCGGAAATTGGCCAATAAAAAATGACATTTTAAATCATCCAAGTATTCTGACAAGATGTTACCATTGCCACTAATAATTGAAGAAAATGTTTAGTCTAAAGTTCACACAACCTGTGATCATATCATAGGCCAAATGAACATCTATATAATCTAAAGATGAAGTTTGACCCTCAAAAATCACTAACTTGTCATGGAGAAGAGAATCAATGGGACATGACTTTGGGGTGGATACCATTTCTGGTACCAGTTCCGCAACAGGTGCCTAAAAAATTCTGGACCACTCTGCCCAATAAAGCTGAGACAAAAAGCAAAATTTAGATAGAATTGACTCTAGCCTATAACATATCTGGTCCTGTAGTCCGACTGAAAAAGAGCTGCTTCTTTTGGTTAGAGAGAGACAGATAGAAACAGCGCAAAGAACACAGGTGTAGGATCAACATGTTCAAATTTAAAATGCATTAGTACTTCAAGATTACATGACATAGAATTTGAGCTTCAAGTGCTTGCAAAAGTTATATGTCGAACATATCAATAATGTCGTTAAGTTTCCATCAAGTAAACTTTGTAATGATTATTTGGAAGTCTTTATCCACTATATTTAGGTATTCCTCCAACTTGAAGCTCCACGGCTTAACACGTAAGACTCAATTCACACAACTAAATACATCGACCATAGGTGGTTCAAGTAAAGGTTTGCAACCCATTCTGCTTGTGTTTTGTCCATTGGTTGATTTGCCAAAAAAGAAGAAAAAGAGAGAGAGAAAAAAAACTAGATGCTGACCAATTGCAAATATAAATATGAAGCCATAGAATGTTCAAGATATCTAGAGTCTAGACTCTTCAAGGCATAGTTGGTAGAAATTGCCAGGTAACTGTTAATAGACCAAAACTGAAATAAATGGAAGAACACAATAGAGAAGAACCAATATCTGAACCATAACAATCTTTTAACTATCTTACCACAAGATCAAGTCCCCAAAAGGATGCCATAGCCCCTCCCATAGAATGCCTTGTCACCATGACATTGATGTCTTCATATAGATCCTTGGCTCTTTTAACAGCATCCGTAGTACCAGGTTGCATTGTCATAATGTGATAAGCATAATAAATCCATGATGAACCTAAGCAAAGATGATTGAATAAGACCGTAACTCATTCCAAATCAGAAGTGTCCACAAGTTGCAAGAGGCTTATTGTCTCTAGAACTCACCATGGCACCAGACATGCTAGGGTAGTTTATGTCGAGCTGTTTCCAGCTCGACATAAATAGAAGTAATCACTAACTAAAAAGCTCAAACAACTTTTCCAAGAACAAAATTAGTGAAGTACGTGATCTCCTCATGACTCTATGTAAAATTACAAGCACATAACCTTCGTGTCTCAGTGAAAATGATTCATCGTTTTCCCTTCTTATGGACAGGAGACCCATGTTCTTTGTGCACGAAGTCACTGTAGGCCACTCTTCTTACCTTAAATTTTCAGCAAATCCTTCACATGTCAAATGTGAGAGGAAGAATTGCTCAAGTTAGCATGCATACCCTTGTTCTTGAGTACCTTTCAAAGCTATAACTGCAGCATTAAGGTTCGGGCCTCTCCAATATATGCCTACAGGTAATATATATTGATTATAAATTGAGACAAACAAGTAAATGCAATTCGAACATAGAGGCATCACAAGCATTGCAAATTGGTAGGCCACTAAAACACGAATTATATACCTATAAGCAGGCAAGACATCAATGTGACTTCAAACCCCTGCTTTCCGATAAAAGGGCATTAATAACCAATTAGAAGCTAAAAAGAGAATGCAGCATATGCCCAGAAAATCTCATCTCAAGAATTGGCCATTTAGCATTGTACTGAGGACCTATTCTTTAAGTTTACGCAACCTTTGTCACGCCCCAATCCTCGGAGATGCGCTCATCCTTCTACTTGGTCGATTTTAAAGTGCGATATTCCAGGACTAAGTATCGCCGATCCTTTCTGTTATTTTACGCATGCGGAAGCAGTTATAAATCCCCAGACAATAAAACAATGGGATAGAAAAGCAGGCCATATTTTTCATATTGAAATTCACAACCACACTTTTATTAACAGTACAATTCATAGTATATTTACAATTATTTACAGCAAACAAGTCTCACACCTATCTACACTAAGACAGGGTTCACAAAAGGGATGGGATTTCAATCCACATCCGGGTTGTATTCAAGATCCTCTCTAGATCATCTTCTGCTTCAAAAATCTTTTTTCTCCTCAGGTTCCTCCTCCTCGACTTCTCCTCAAGGTCCTGAAATGGTTATTCAATAACCAATGAGACCACGTCTCAGCGAGTCCTACCCCCTAAGACCCGATTAGTAAACTAATACGCCAAACGGTTGCCTAAGCACAACACGAGTCAGAGGACTTACATTTGCCTCATTTCCAACCTGCAATTCAAGGTTAAACACAGATGCTTCATATATCACATCAAACATTCAATCAATTCACGACAACAGATCAAATCACATATTAATCGACTTGGTTGATTACATGTCATTCGAACCACCTCTAGGTCATTCCCACTCATACCATAATTTCCCAATGGTGTATTCATTCACCAAATCACATATGTTTCTCGGGCGTCGTTTTCGCCAATGACATACCGATCACCGACACTGTGCGTTCTTTAAGGCGTTGTTTTCACCAGTGATATACTCGATCACCGAACCACGTGTCCTTTCTAGGGCGCCGTTTTCACCAAGGTGACATCGGCTATAGACAACATCGTGAGTTCTTTAAGGCGTCATTTTCACCAGTTATATTTCCTTAATCACCGAACCACGTTTGTCTATAAGTCATTTACGTGCGTTCTTTAAGGCGCCGTTTTCGCCAGTGATACTTCCAATCACCGAACCACGTATGTCCAATAATATCGTACCTGATTGGTCTCAACCAATAATGTTCTCAGTTAGCTCTCACCATTCTCCCTACTATATAGCCCATCAACGTATTGGCGCTATATACCCATGCTCGGCCATTACCAATCAAATATTCTATAACAAACAATTTAGGACAATTCCTCAAATTTCACAATTTAAATCAATTCCATAAAAATTGAAGCTCAATTAAATAAAACGGTATTCTGTACCATGACAATCGGCACGAAATTCCAGGTCACCAGCCATCCCGGTTGAATTTCCGGAAAAATAATTAATAAAATAATTAATTTCAAAAAATAAATAGATAAATAATAAAAATCCAATTTAGACCCGTATTGCCTAATTGGAGCCCGAAACGGGTCGGGAAAAATCCTGAGATGCATTCAATAAATATTAGAGACTCTCTACTTGCTAATGACTAAGTCTAACCACCTAACATGCATCATTAAGTCACTAATTTAATTGTTCTAACATAATCTAACCACCTAAGTGCACGTAATTAAATATAACCGACCCCTAAGCATAATTAGCAAACTAAGAAAGCGTTAGTGAGTAAAACTCACTTGATTAAAAGCGGGGAACGAATCACCGCGACGGCGGCCGAAATCGGGCTTTCGACAACACCGGCGGGCTTGGACCGGGCCTTAGAATTGGCCCAACAAATCTCAGCCCAACTGAGATTTGTTCTTGCTTTTGGGCTGGACCCAAGTTGGGTTGGGCCTGCTAAAGATGGGCTTCAAGTTGCGGGCTGGACTTCAAGTGATTTGCTGGAAATTGGGCCTTGCTGAATTGGGCTTGCGAAATTCACTTGGGCCTCAATTGAGCTGCAACTTCGTGGGCTTCAATTTACGGGTTGCTTGACTGACTTTCACGGATTTTCTGGGCCCATTGGAGTTAAGATGGCTAACGACTTGGGCTACTGGACATCTTGAAGATTGCTGGGCCGAGGAGTTTCTTCGCTGGACTAAGCTTCGCTGGACTACTGGCCTCGATCGGTGGTGTTGGCAGCTGCTCGGGTGAAGCTGGATTCGTGACTTGCGGGAGTCGAGCTTGGGGAAACGAGGGCGACGCGGATGTTGCTGATGTGCTGATGAAGACGTGTGGCTGTGAGGAGTTGGAGTCGTCGAAGCCAGCGTCTGAGGCGTCCCGCGGCTTGTTGACTGAGTTAGGGGCAGGCGCGGCCAAGTGGCAGCAAGGCACGGCCACTCGGTCAAAGTAGAAATCTCGGTGGGCTCGTTGTTGACCGAAGCAGGTGGAGCCGTTGATGCGAACTGATCCACGAGAGAAGATGGAGTTGCGGAGGGGGAGGTCGGCAAGTGTTGAAGAAGACCGAGGATGGAGCTCACGAAAATGGAGAAGTCTTGGACGGCAGCTGACTGAGAGGGAAGAGAGAGATGGATAGAGATGAGGTTGAGGAGCCCACAAGCCTTCATTTTCCACATGATTATCCCCTTGAACCCTTCCTAGCCAAGTCTTCTTCCTTGGCTCACCTTAGGCCAACAATGCACTCTCCATAACATCTCAATTGGTCCAAAAAATGCTAGGGGAAGGGGGCTACGAATTTTAAAATCATGGCTTCAAATTGGACACTCATCCCATCTCAATTTCATCTCAAACGGCCTCCACAAAATCAATTAACCTCTCAAGGCCTCAATCTCATCCTCTATGTTTGCCCCATCATTTTCAAGCATAAATTCCACCATTAAACCAATTTAAGGTCCAAAATAATGCTGTCCTCCCTTAGTTCCGAATTTCACATTTTGAGCTTCCAATTTCTTCGACGAATTCCCAAATTGAGATCCAATCTCGATGAAGAAAAATCCCGAACAATTTTCTATAAATCCCCGACACTCACTGGCTTGGCTTGAAAATCCAAACTCCCTTAAATTTGGTCCATATGAATTTCTGTTAATTTTCCGCGACGTCCGAACGATTTTCCGTAAAAATCTCGGAATCTCTGAAAAACCTTTTGAGACTGAGTCGACGTTCCTAGAATTGATCGTGACACCACGTAACTTTCCATTTTCGAAATCGGACTCGAATTCACGGTTAATTTTCATTCAACGCGTTTTTAGCGTGACCTAAACTATCGGGTAACTTTCAGAAATTTTTAGTGCAAACGACCCGTGGTCGATTTTCTTCGAGCCACAGTGAACCCATTCGACTCATTGACGACTCTTGATTATCGTGAAAATCTCGAGGATTCAAATACGGGCACAGGGTACCAAAATAATAAGAAATCGGTCTAGTGCCGGTCAACGAGAATTTTCTAATTTAGTGGTGTCACCCACGATTAGCCACACATCTCAGTCAAACTGACCTATCTCTGATCTCTAATCGATTTTATACTGTGCCGCAATGGCCTCTAAAGATAGACACGGTCAAGAAGCCGATCTCTAGTCGAATTCTCAAGTTTATTTGCCTTAAAATCCTTATTGGTTTCCCCAAATAGTCTAGTTTATTCTATTGAAAACATGACTGAAAATCTGGGATGTCACAACTTTAGCAACAATGTCATATTAAAATGAAGTCAAATTACCTTGGTCTCTCCCTCTCAACTAGGACATGTCCAACTAGAAAGTTCTGTCAAATCTGACTTTTAAACTTGCAAGATAATAAGCTTTGCATCTAATTACAAATTTATTGCTTTGAAATGGTGAAACCTGAAGGGTAATAACAATAAGCTCTAGGAAAATGCAAAAATCTTTATGAAGAAACTTACAGCAGATGCATACTCCACCACCATCGTCGCAAGAGTGTGACTGTAACAGCTTTATGAGCATTGGAACTCACTCAAACTTCTGGACTTACCAGTTGAGAATTTCAGATTGAAAATGCAGTCACAAGCTCATTAAATTACAAGCAACAAAGCAAGTCTCTTATGTCTCTAGCAAGCTATATCGACGAATCAAGCGAGCGGAACACTTCAAGGAAACATCAACTCAAAATAATATTTCGGTATATTTCTGCCGTCCTTGTCCGTGAACTTAAAGAACTATATATTCAATGCAATGCAATGAAAGGGGAATAAGTAAACAACAAGAGGCCCATCTTTCCCAGAAAGCTACTCCATTGAAACCTACGAACTACAGTCCATTATTTGACTGAAGAAAAGCTGAATAGCCGAGAGTCAATTATTGTGAGCTAAGTAGCACTGACATTGACACGTAATACGTGATACAACACGACACGACACGCCGACACGTTTCTCAAAAAATAGAGAACTCTGACACATTGAGACACATTGTATATTAAATATATATTTTTATATATACATAATAAATTATCATTTTTATGATTATTTCAATTAAATTAATTTGAATCAAATTCATAAATAAATAAATAATTAAAAAAAGCCTAGAATGAATATACGCTAAAAACATTAATCCGTCATTTATTAATATTATTCATTATTTCAATTTAACAAATTCAACTCTATTTTAATGATTCCTAAAACTTGGAAAAAAAAAACAAGCGATTCATATTATGGACTTGCATGTAAGATATGTTGGAAGAGGAGAAAAAAATTTAAGAGGCGAATTGTATATCACGAAAAGTGGGAGTCAGAAGAGAAGAGAATATTATGTTTTTCTTCTTTCTCAATTTATTATTTTTATTATTGTGTTTTATTTTCTCATTTATTGAATTTTTAAAATTGACATCGATATCTTAATCACGCGTCGGAAACTCATATGTCAGAATTTCGACTCGAGTGTCGGAGAGTGTCGGACACGTATTGAAGTATCCGACATGACACGAAGACTCTTGGAGAGTGTCGATATTTCATAGACTGGGAGACACTCAACAAATATCCCTAAAGTGAACAAAAAAGGGTGAGATCTATATTGAACAAATATAAGAAAATTCTATCAACAACTTCCCCCAAGCTTGAAATGCTAATAAGCCAAATTCACTATACAAATCTCACTTCCCCAAACTCAAAACCAATGCACTAAACACTAGAGCTTGTCTATTCACACCTCATCACAATCAAAAACTTCCAATCAGAATTGAGCCAGAGGATCACAGCAAAAACCAATCCATGAACACGAATTGCAATTGACCTCTTGCCCCACTTGCGGCGATCAAGCATGTCAGAACCGTCACTCTCCAACCACGACCCGTTCCACTCCATATTCTACAAGAGAAATGGATCGAACAGCGTCATCGAGGAAACGATGGCACGATCGTGCAGCGAGATAGAGAAATTGACCGCGGATCTTTGTCCGTATTGCTCCAATTCCAGTCTCGCAAGTTCGTGGATTTCGCTACTGTGACTTGGGGCAAAGGAAGGAGAGGAAGATGAATTTACAAATTTTCCTGTTTTGCCCTCGGCGTCTTCTTCTGTCGGCAGTCACATTCGGTGATTTTGGTGTTTGCGTGAGGGCACTGAAGTAAGTTATGCTAATATTTCAAATTTGGGGTTCTCTCTTGGAGCTCCCCTTTGATGTCTCCACATCAGCACTTCGATCGAGCTTAGTTTTTCTTCTTTATTTTTGGTCCGTCTCTTGAGCTTAGTTTAATTAGCTGGGTCCGAATCAGGATTCTGAAATTTGAACAAAAAAAAAAAAGAAAAAAACCAGGATTCTCAAAAAGCACCAAAATTAAAGGTTAATTAATATCCTTTATCTGTTTGATTTATATTTTTAGAGGTATATAAAAAATGCACCCTCCAGAAAGTTTTTTTAGTCATATTTTTGAATTCAAACTCACATCGATCTAATAACTTTAAGTTATTCAAACTTCAAAAGAATATAACCGAACTTGAGTGACTCATGAATTGAGCTTAACTGCAAATTATGAAATCTACTTCTCTCAGGCTAGAAAGAGAGTTTCAAAAGATGACTTGCTATTATGTATAGATTCTTGAATGTTCTCCAAATACTTATGTTGAACGGGATGCAATATTTTCTTTTCCTTTTTAGTTAAATGTACTTATAGTATTTTGAGTCAAGACAATTTGTCTAAAATGTCTGAACTTTTTATAATGCGAATGTGTTTCGAACTAATAACCTTGTAGAAACTTATAGCCTTCTTGAAAATTGTGGCATTATCTTGTTAGGAACACAATTTGTTGAAGAGGAAAAAAAAAAAAAAAGATGACAAGCGAAGTTTTAAGTGAAAAAACCCCTTCGGAATCATAAAGAAAAAAAAATTACAATGTTGCACTATACAATTTTTACACTATCAATATTAGTTTAACACGAGAATTACATGTACACCATTAGCAATAAAAAGCCTCTATGCTTTAATAGCACTTTCTTCTATCACACTCCATAACTCTATCATTATCTTCCCATAATTTCTCTAATTGAATATGTTAGCAATACGATTGTCAGCATTGAATCCAAGTGTAAATGAATGAGGAATAGAAGAAAAGGTCCACGAATGTTGATAAGAAAAGTCATTGGGCTTTTTCATTGGCTATGTGCAAAGTAAATAGAGTTTATGATCTTAGAAAACAAAAATCATGATACATTTTTAAAGAACAAAGAGCATGAATGATTTTTTTAATAAAATAAAAAAGGTACAAAGATAGAATGATTTTATACACGGCTTAATTTTTCTTACCAAGCTCATGCACTACTCATTCACTTGAAACAAATGCCCAAAAAAAAAAAAAAATTAACATGAAAAGATGCCAACTCACCCCTGAAGTGATTAAAAAATCATAGTGTTTTTGTGAATTCACGGGTTTAAGTTATGTTATAAGCATAATTGTAATCAATAGTACCTGAAGTGTTTGCTGCCTCATGTGGAAATATTTTTTTAGACTTTTAGCATGTTGACGAAGTTACGATGACAGATTTATATGCTTATAAGTGGACTGATTAATAATAACTCATATTGAATATTTCGTGTTAGACTATCATCTCCTCCTACTCTATTTATCTATTGAAACAAAAATTCACGACCCATCGTGAATCGGGCAGTGAGGCCAAGTCGGATCACCCCCAACTCGAGCCGGGGATCCAGTTCTCCGTGAACCAGGCGGTGGCTTCAATTCTCACGGAGGGGAAAGAAAAGTACATTTCCTACATTTTCCCCGCACTGCCTGGCGAGAAATTTTCGCACCACTGGCATAAAACCATAATCGAAGAAAGAAAAAAGGAAAATTAAAACCAAAACGAAAACGAAAATGAAAAGCGAAAAACAATTCAAAACAGAAAATACGCAAAACGCGACCCCTTCTCCTCTGCTTCCTCCCAGATTCGGGCATCCGTTCAGATGAAAGTGGAACGGCTACGATCCTTTCACCATCCCACTCTCTCTCTCTCTCTCTCTAGAACAAGCACCGATGACCTCGATCGACCGATCGATCGGCCGGTCGCCGCCGTAACAGGCTTTCAGCACCGCCGTGGCGAAACCCTCGAAGCAGCGGGCGTCGCCCGACGGCTCCGAGGAGCGGCGGCGGCAGCTCAACGAGCCCGGTCGACGAGGAGGAGCTCGAGGCACGTCGGACCGCCCCTTCCGAAGAGGATGACGCCGCCGCGGCAGCCGGCGCCGACGAGAATGTCGAGGCCGAGGAGGAGGAGGACGATGAGGCTCGATGTTCGCCTCAGCCGTTCTTGCTGGATTAGTTGAATCATGCAATTCCACTCCGATCCTTGACAAATCTCTTGGAATGCTCTGCGTGGAAACCCCTAGTGTCTGGATCGTAACAAAGGACTTCAAAACTTTTCCATAGGAAAAAGGATGTCAAATAGCACGAGTATATCGATAAATTGAGGGTAGCAACGCAGACAAAATGACAATAATAATAAAGGACAAGTTGATTTTATTCATATAAGATTATTTTTCACATAGTTAACAGTTAGGTGCTTTAATGGTGTACTACATGATGATGACATCCTTTTCAGGATGAACAGCATGGAAGCAGGACAATCGGCATGAAAGTGGACCTGAAAGCAGTATGGGCTGTGCCGGGCTGCAATGGCAAGTTATTCTCTTTCAAGAGCTTCGTACATTGCCGCATGAGTGGAGCATCTTTCTGCTATTTAGCATAATGCTGCATTTCCATACCCCAAGTTAACAGAAGAAATGTGTAAGTAAAACAAAACGAAAGAAAATCACTTGATATAAGTACATATCATCATTATAGATATATGGTTTGTAGAGTCAATTGTAGGGGTCAAACCATAGACATTATGCTTCCACAAGGCCTTCTTGCCTACAATTTTGTCAGCCCTTAGTCTCTATCATCAAGGACTAAGTACCCGTGGTAAGGATTTAGAGATATAAATGCTGATTAAATTATGTATTCTCAACGACAACTAATTGCTGTAATCTATTGACATGAGACATGCTATTGGAAATGCAGTTTGATTTGATTTATTTTGCTTGGAAACAATGAAAAGCTTAATTACTAGAATTAGCTCAAACTCATAATCCCTCAAGCTATCAGTTCGAAAAAACACGTTTTGCCCAAATTGAACGCTCTCTGTTGAGCTTCAATGATGAATCAAATAACTTGAATTGGAGTTGTCATTCAAGAAATAAAAGGCTTGTAGAATAAATGGATTACACATTACACATGTTAAGTTGGATTGAGCTTAATAGTGCCCAATCATAGACAAGTTCACAAGTTTGCACTGAAAAATAAAGATATCATGAGTCACACTTTGAACCAATTTAAACACAGTGAAGCATGATGAACAAATTAACATGTTACTCCCAGAAGACACGTTTATACACATTCGACAATATTATATGTATTTTAAATTAAATTTGACAAATTCTTTCTTAAATTGACATTTAAGAACATGAAGCACTCAACAAGAAAAAAGGATTCAACATGATTCATTCTATCACAGAATCGTGTCTCCCAACATCAGATTTATACAAAGCAAACACAATGAAATCAATAAAAATACGACATCTCTATATTCACAAGCACAATCTTTGACAGCATAATCAATCTTGATCTACATATAATCTCTGCTACGACTTTGACTACACCAGGTACCCATCTATTTGAGGGATAATGCTTTTGGTCACTCAATCTATTTCTGATAATAAATTCTAAAACAAAAACACTCGTTTTTTATACTTGGAGTTGAATTAACATTCTTCTCTGGCCCAAAAAAATAAAAATAACATTTTTAATTCTACCCCAAATTCTGAGAACATTATTTCGTCTTTAATTTTCTTATGCCACATCACATATTCTTGGTTCATTACCAAGACCATAACCGATCAATATTTATATTACACCATTTCTGCCTTGAAATCTGAATTTGACTAATTATACCTGTGCTTACATTTCTTTGGCTTTGAACTAAGTTTGCAACAGACTTGAACTTCAGCATTTTCCTTTTCCAAGTGCGCACATTAACAAATCCCTACCCTAAGAATAGTAATTGGGCCATGTCGGCCGAGACCCAGCATAGACAGACCCTCTTGGGCCCAAGCCCGTGAGGGGCCGTACCTAGTCAGGCCCGTTAGCAATAAGGGGCTATATCAATATGCCCAAGCAATGGCCCAAGGCCATTTTCATTTTCGGGGTGATTGTAGTCGGAACAAAAAAAATGAAGGTAGTGACAGTAATTGAAGATCTCAATGATGATTTTTCGTGAACTTAATTATGAAAAGAAATTCCCTGGGAAAAGAAGGGGCAAAATAGGAAGAAGTAGTTATGAACTTTTTATTTCCACCGAAATGCATCCTCATGGTTTTTTTTTTTTTTTAATCCTTGTACGCTTCTTTTGACTAAAATCTTGTTGATAGCACAAAAGACGTGCTAAATGTATTGCCGGCTCTTTTTTTCCACATTCGCAATGGTCACATCTTCTTTTTCTCTGCTTTATTGCTTTATACCTTCTCCATCATCACCGTGCTTTATACCCACTTCACCTTGCATGCTTCTTTTGACTATAATCTTGCCGGCCATTTCACCATCAACGACGGTTTAGGTCCCCAAAAAATGGTCTTTTTTTTATTATGACTAGACTTCATGCAATTTAAACCAACGTTTGGAAAAATCGCTACAATGTTGATCTAGGACTGTCCATAGACTTTGATTGATTACAGGAGCTCGTGCTTTGAATGGTCACAATTGGCAATTTATGCCTTAAAATGACGAAGGAATTTTTGTTTTTTTCGATTTCCACTAATGTTTAGTCCGGCATATCAGAAATAGAAGGTAAAAGCTTACAGCTCTCTTTCCAAAGGCCAATCAGATCATTCCTACATCTCTAAGCCAAGATGATATAAATTGGTTAACAGTTGCAGTACTTGGTTGCGCCGAGAAATCTTTTATGTGCCAATGAGCTAATAGTAGAAGGTAAGGTCACTGATTGAAAAGTGCTCTCCTTAGACAGTCTTTGTTTCACCTTACAAAACTGGTTAATTGCAAGACCTTGCAAGTCTTACAGTTCCAGAATTCACACACGTCTACCAAATTTGTGAAGTTCAACACAAGTTCAACCCGCAAAAATAGAAAAATATAAATGAAGGAAAAAGGCAGCATGATTCAGCTCTTCATAGCTCAGCACAGCATCCGCACATCCCTTTAAGGTTTTATCGAGTCTGGTAAACAAAGCCATAGGCCTAAGATTAAATTGGCAGGTAAACTTGTGAGCGCATTCATTCAATAGGTATCACAGAGTTGTGTTTATGAGGATATACATTCAATTTCATGCTATTAACATTCCAAGTGAATTTCAGTAGAAATCCTATTCATCTTGTGAGGGACATGGAAACAGATTGATGGAATGCATTAGATGAACAAACTTCATCCGGAGCTGCCTAATGATCCTCAATAAATTGGGTGCTGACTTAGGAGCATTTTATGTTAAGTTACTATTGGCATCAGAGTCTTAACGCAGCCTCAATGCAGAAGCAGAAGGATTCCTCAAAAGCATAAGGTTTCCTTTGTCTTCACTTCCATATTCCTTCAATCGTGGGTCCATGACGATTTTGCACGATCCCCATGTCTCCGCCATTAATTCCACACCATAGTAGAGTAAATGGTCTGTGATGCTGTTACCAGTTACCAAGATGCAGAAACACACTTTGATTAGTCGTCCATAGGTGTTTCTGATAATCAAGGACTGGCATTCTCTTGAACAGGCTGGTCTGTCACATGATGACTTATTGCACCTAGCCATGATAAATCCACAAAATAATTGCTTGTGACAGGTAGCTACGACTATAACTACCTCCTTACCTGCTGCACATTGGATCTTCTCCAGAGCCATCACAAACTTTCTCGACCTCATAAACCAGACTACCAAATCCAATATCATACAGCCTTACCTACAAAAAAGAGGATTCCAATTACATGTGAACACCGACATAGAAATTAGTAAGATTATCTCACATCAATATGTTTATCTGTGGCTGTCATTGAGCTAGTTGCCAATAATATAGGCACTAGTAGACATACATAATTTAAATGAGTAATGCCTTATAATTGCACAGAGCTTAAGACTAGGTCATCAGCCATCATAGAGATCGAGAGAGAGAGAGAGAGGGAAGGGGGAGGGACAGGGAGGGACAGGGAGGGAGGGAGAGAGAAAGAGAGAATAATACATATTATTAAATTTTGGAATTGGTACGGGAAACTATGATAGCTTTACAGGAATGAGAAGGGTTCCTTACGTATTGTCAAAGAGGTCATGAGTATGAACTGCCCTGCTTTGTAAGAAGATAAAACAAACAAAACTATTAAAATTAATGTGCTGAATAAAGTGAGTACAAACATTGCTGGAAAAAATAAGACTTCTCCAGTTAAATAGGTTGAAATAAATGCAAAGCAAACATCAAATGCAGTCATCGAAAATTCCTCATAATTTATCTGATATTCCGTCAAGATCAAAGTTATACCACCCTAGGGAAGTGATGGTATGTCTTCTGTGGGAACCGAGAATAGTACAGAGGCAAATGAGGCACAATATCGTGTCCATTAGTTATATGTTATTGTATTTGGCATGCTGTAGTAAAGACACAAACATTGCATTGCCAATATGAGGTTGTCCAAATGTCAAGTAAATCAAGCGAGTGCTGGTCTGGAAAAAACAGCTTCAGCACACACAATTAGACAACCAAATTACTTGAACGTTAATACTTTCACAAGGGGAAAACTACTATGCCTCAATGACCATAAATTGCATTTCACATACGAAGGTGAATGAATAGAACAGCCTTTATCTCCATGAGGGTTGGAGGTCTAGCATTACTTTGTCTAGATCCCATCCATAATTTTCCCAAAACCAAACCCACAGCCACAACAAAACCAACCACCCTACCCTCACCCCCAAGTAAATTTACAACCAAGGTGCATTTAAATGCTCCTTCAGGAAGCACTTGGATGCTGGTGGGGTCAGTCACATCCTGCTAATGACATAAACAGAACATTCCAGGTTCATGGTGAAATTGCCCCTTGAACCCCAAAACTTACACCATCAATAGTGAAGGAGAAACTAAATCCTAAAAGGGCTAAAACACATGGAAAGGGCCACGACGTAAACAAAACATTCCTGGTTCATGGTGAAATTGCCCCTTCAACCCCAAAACTTACAGTCATTAATAGTGAAGGAGAAACTAAATCTTAAAAAATGCCACAAGACATGGGTATGATGGCTCAGAACAATTTTCAGCAAGATATCAGCAAACAAAAATGACATTTTAAATCATCCAAGTGTTCAGACAAGATGCTACAATTGCTACTAGGGGTGTCAATGGGTCGGGTGGGGTCGGGTTTTGTTATTACCCGACTTGACCCGAAACACAATGGTCACACACTGTGACCTGACCCGACCCGACCCGAAACACATTATACCATCTAATGTGTTTCGGGTTGGTTCAGGTCGGGTCGGTTTGCTGGGTTTCCCACCTTTTTTTTTTTTTTCTGGGGTTGGTTAAACCCTTTTAAAAGCTCGAGAATTTGAGGCTGCAGTTCTTCGTCACGAAGCTTCTCAATCTTTTTAGATGAAGTATAGTGTTAAACCTGAGGCAAGCATTAGTGAACATTATGAGATCCTTCCTGCAAAAGAAGTAAGATTTTGAGTACAGGATAATGCTGCCATGAAATTAACCGTACAATATGCTACAACAAACCAATACCGCTAATGCAGAAAAAAGGGTATGGGCAGGCACATGTAATGGTGACATGAAGAAAAGTCCCCATATTTCTGTTTAGCCTGAAGTCAAAACACAAATGTGTAGATCTATAACTTAAAAAATACTCACAAAATCACCACCAGCCTCGATGATCTCCATAAACTGAACAGCACAAATCATATTGCTTTAAGGGGACCATATTTTGAAGACAGTGTTCCATCATTTAATATGAAAATGACCAAACAAGGAAATATGCTATCAGAAAAGTGACGGTTCAACAATAGCATCTGACTAACAGTTGTACTCTCTAAGATGTGACGCTAAAATAAAATCGACCCTAGTAAACAAGAGAATTAGCTGGTATCATGATTATAGGCACTTGGACCTCAAAACCTGCTAAAACATTTGCAAGAATGACTATTACAATGTAGACCTACCCACAGCCATTACTCTTCAAGATCAAGTCTTGTGGCACATGGATTGTTGATCTTTCAAATATGCTTGGTGCATAAGGGGGTGATAACGTAAGGGAAACAAATTCCCTCGTATTCATCTCAATTTCCAAACAGAAAGATAGCCACACTCAGTTATCTACAACAATCTTCTTGTTCCATCCCTCTCAAAAAAGAAAAGATTATCCACTCTGAAACCCAAGATTCTTTACAACTGGTATTCTATTCGCTCGTACATTAACCACAGCGCCTGAAATAGTTACTGATGTCGGAACGAGCTCCATGAAATGAAACCAGAGAGCAATGGACTTCTGTGAGCACATATTTCAATCGACCCATGTCCTTGGATCCATATTCTCTTGGTTCTTCTTACATAATATCTCAAGAAGCAAACAGTCATAAGAAAGGTCAAGCAACTAAACCAGCCAAGTTGAGCATGCTCTACACCATAAGATGCCATCAAGAGTAGCCAA
Organism: Eucalyptus brandiana; assembly: GCA_014182725.1. NCBI lineage: Eukaryota > Viridiplantae > Streptophyta > Magnoliopsida > Myrtales > Myrtaceae > Eucalyptus > Eucalyptus brandiana. The sequence continues at coordinate 48,033,071 of CM024675.1, read as the reverse complement.
AAGATGCCATCAGGAGTAGCCAAAAGATTAATGACCTTGTACAGAGCGTCCAAGATAAGAAGATCCAGCTGCCAAACCCCATTTTTGGAAATAACTGCAAAACAATCAAGTTGTTTAATCTTTAATCCTATAAGAACATGAATGGTGATGGTAAAAAATTCAGTTATGCAATAAAGACATACAAAAGTACAAATGTTAAAACAATGTCCCCTGCAATATATTGAAAGAGAAAGCAACTTCTAAATTGTCTCTCCTCTGTCCTCTCCCTCTGGTTTGCATTGAAATGGGTTGGCTCCACAAACACTTTCACTCCTAAGACATACTTCTCCACACCACAATCCGCAACACCATCCCTCCGAAATTTTCTACTGGAACAAAGTTCCGTGCTACACATCATCCTCATACACCACAAGATCAAAGATAAGCAAGTGCAATCACTGGTATAGCTAGAGCTCATTCAAAAGATTCAAGATCTTTGTTTGAGCTAGAACCATTTGCCATTAACTACTAATCAAGGTGAGCATCGAATTTACTAAGAAAGTGCATCTAACTGATAATCCAATAGAATGTACTTCATTCTCAGCCCAAATTTTGTAATGAACTCGCAACAAATCTACTTAAAAAGAATGGATAGCAGCACAAAACAGAGCAAATCGAACATGGATACATGAAAGTGGCTGGCGTTGCATAACTGATCTCTACACCATTCTACAAAAATTCAATGCCCATCTACTTAATTCAGCGGCACTTGAACAAAACACTGAGGGGGTGCATGACAACCCAAAATTTCTGTTCTAGAAATAGTTTTACATTCTGCACTTTACGGAAGAAAACCGTTTGATAAACCTATTCGCTTTTTACATTTCAGAATAGATTTTATTCCGAAATAGGTTTGGAAGAGAAATCGGAAAGCTAAAATTTTCTACTTGATTTCGGAAGAGAAATCGAAATAATTTCTCTCACTAAACCCTAATTTCGGTAAGTCCTTCCTCATCTCCTCTACGTCTCTACCTCCTCCTTCTCCTTCGCCTCTCCTAATTTTATTAAAAATAAAAATAAATAAAAATAAATATATTCATTTTATTCATTTAAAAATAAAAATAAATTTATTAAAATAAATAAATTATTTTTATTTATCATTTAATTTTTAGTTTATTAAAAATAAATTTATTAAAAATAATTTATTTATGATAAATAAATATAAATTTATTAAAAATAATTTATTTTTATTTGCCTTGAGTGTTTTGCCAAATAATTTTTTTTTATTTTTTATTTTTATTCATTTTAAAATAAATTTATTTTTAAGGATATTTTTATTTTAAAATAAAATGATATTTTTATTTTATTTCATATGATTTATTTTATTTTATTCATTTTTTTGTTACTAAATCATTTTTATTTTTATTTTTTATATTAAAGGTCGTCGATTTGGCCGTCGTCGCCGCCATTTGTCCGAAAGGAAAAATTTTGTGTAGTTATCAAACGAATTTCTATTTTTGGAGTAAAAATTTTGTATCGTTATCAAATGGTTATTTTCTTAAACTCTTCAGAAATAGAAATAGAAATAGATTTATTTACATTAAACTATTTTCAGAATGAATGGTTGTCATCTTGCGCGCCCGAGAACCTTAGCTTTTTCTTCAAGCAAAACACTTCCATAAGTAGCTATTGAATTTTGGTATCAAGACCAGCGTGAAAAGAAAACACAAGAACGCATTTCCTTCCCCAGAATGAGATTTTCCCACTGATCCTCCCCGCCATTCGTCCTGTCCATTCCAACCCCCACCCCGAACAAAATCCAGAAAATATTTTCTCCGAAAGATGAAGCATTTGGAACGAAGAAGGGAGAAAGGCCAAGAAGAAAAAGAACAAAGAAAAGACAGAGAGACAAAGAGAGAGAGGGAGGGAGGGACAGGGAGAGAGAAAGAACTGCAAGGAAAACTCAAAGTTTCAATCATCATCGGTATGTATGACGTACCTGGTCCACGGTCTCCAACCTGAGTGATGAATCCCCTCCCCCCCCCTTCCCTCTCTCTCTCCCCCGTTCTCTGTGAAAAGAGAGTGCAGCAGATGAGACAAAAAGCCAATTCAAAGGAGAGGCGCTGAAACTTAAGAGCAATAGAGAGAGAGAGAGAAAGAGAATAGACGTGGGTGTGAAGCGAAGGGCTTGAGGGACCGGAGTGGAAGGGATTTGGGAAGGGAAAGGGGAGGGGTTTCGGCGACGGACGGCAACGATCGACTGATTCGGCGGCAGCTAGGGTTCCGGCAGTCATGAGCGAAGGCACAGTCATGTCGTCGGAGAAGAAGGCAGAGCCGAGAAAGATGAGAACGTGTTTACTGTTTATGTTTGTTTGCTTGTTTGGATTTGGAGTTATTGTGATCTGGGTCGAACAATGTTTCAATCCTACCCGACCCTAAACATATATTCTTTGCTTGTTTTATATCTGTCTCTCAAACAGTATCAAGACTCGAACAAGTATAATACGTGTTTCGTGTTTGGGTCGTGTTCGGGTCAGGTCAGGTCGGGTTTTTTTGACACCCCTAATTGCTACTAATACTTCACGAAAAGGTTTAGTTTAAAGTTCATGCAATCCATGATCCCATTGTAGGCCAAGTGAATGTCTGTATAATCTGAGTCCAAGACAAAGTTTGACCCTAAAAAATCACAACTTGTCATGGAGGAGAGAATTAACAGGACATGACGTAAGGGTGGGTACCAATTTTGGTCCCAGTTCTGCAACAGGTGCTTGAAAGACTCTGGACCACTCTGTCCAATAAAGCTGAGACAAAAAGCATAATTTAGACATTTTAGAATTGGGTCCAGCCTATAACATATTTGGCCCCGTAGTCCGACTGAAAAGGAGCTGCTTCTTTTGGTTAGCAAGAGAGAGACAGAAACAGCGTGCAGAGAACACAGATTTAGGATAAATATATTCTAGTTTAAAATGCCTTCGCACTTCAAGATTACATGACATAGAATTTGAGCTTCAAGTGCTTGCAAATGTTTTTTCTTTTTTTTTTTTGGTAAAGCAAGTGCTTGCAAATGTTATATGTCAAACATATCAATAATCCCATTAAGATTCCGGCAAGTAAACTTTGTAATGATTAGCTGGAAGTCTTTATCCGCTATATTTAAGTATTCGACCAATTTGAAGCTTCATGGCTCAACATGTAAGACTCAATTCAAACAACTAGATACATAGACCATAGGAGACTCAGGTAAAGGGTTGTTTGTAACCCATCTTGCTTGTGTTTTGTCTATAGGTTGATTTGCCAAAAAAGAAAAAAAAGAGGGGAAAAAAGAAGAAGAAGATGCTGACCAATTGCAAATATAAATATGAAGACATAGAAAGTTCGAGACATCAATATATGAAATTGACAGAAATTGCCAGAGAACTATTAACAGACCAAAACTGAATAAATGGAAGGACACAATAGAGAAGAACCAATATCCGAACCACAACAATGTTTTAACTAACTTACCACAAGATCAAGTCCCCAAAAGGATGCCATAGCCCATCAATAGAATGCCCTGTCACCATGATGTTGACGTCTCCATATAAATCCTTGGCTCTTTTAACAGCATCCATAGTACCAAGTTGCATCGTCATATTGTGATAAGCATAATAAATCCACGATGAACCTAAGCAAAGACAGTAGAAAAATACTGTAACTCATTCCAAATCAGAAGTATCCACAACTTGCAAGAGGCTTATCATCTCTAGAACTCACCATGGCAACAGAAATGCCAGGGTAGTTTATGTCGAGCTGTTTCCAGTAGAGATCTTCAACCCAATTCTGTATCCTGTAGAAATAAATAGAAGTAATCACTAACTGAAAAGCTCAAAAACCTTTTCAAGAACAAAATTAGTGAAGTATGTGATCTCCTCATGACTCCATCTAAAATTACAAGCACATAACTTTCGTGTCTCAGTGGAAATGATTCACTTTTTCCCTTCTTATTGACAGCAGACCCATGTGCTTTGTCTATGTATTCACCATAGGCTAACTTTCTTAGCTTAAATTTTCAGCAAATCCTTCACATGTCAAATGTGAGAGGAAGAATTGCCAAAGTTAACATGCATACCTTTGTTCTTGAGAACCTTTCAGAGCTATAACTGCAGCATTAAGGTCCCGGCCTCTCCAATATATGCCTACAGGTAATATATTTTGGATAGAAATAAAGACAAACAATTAGATGCAATTCGAACATAGAGGCATCACAAGCATTGCAAATTGGGCAGCCACTACAACACGAATTATATACCTATAAGCAGTGCTGGACGTCAACGTGATTTCGAACCCCTGCATTCAGATAACAGGGCATTCATAACCAATCAGAAGCTAAAAAGAGAAGGCAGCATGTGCCAACAAAATCTCATCTCAAGAATTGGCCATTTAGTATTGTATTGAGGACCTATTCTTTATGCAACTTTGGCAAAGATGGCATTTTAAAATGTAGTCAAATTACCTATCTTTCCATCTCAACTAGGACATGTCCAACTAGAAAGTTCTGTCAAATCAGACATGTAAACCTGCCAAATAATAATAACAACAAGCTCTAGGTTAATGGGAAAGTCTTTATAAGGAACACTTAACAGCAGATGCATACTCTCCCACCATCATCGCAAGAGTGTGATTGTAAACAGCTTTATGAGCCTTGGGGCTCACTCTAAGTTTTGCATTTACCAGTAAAAAAAAGTTCAGATTGAAAATGCACTCACAAGCTCATTCAATTACAAGCAGCGAAGCAAGTCTCTTATGTCTCTAGCAAGCTATTTCAATGAATCAAGTGAGCGGAACACTTTAAGGAAACATCAACTCAAAAAAATATTTCAGTATATTTATGCCATCCATGTTCATGAATTTAAAGAACTATATCTTCAATGCAATGTGATGAAAGGGGAATAAGTAAACAACATAAGGCTCCCCTTTCCCATAAGCTACTTCTCTGAAACCTACAAGCTACAGTCCATTACTCGACTGGAGAAAATAGTCAAACACTGTGAGATACAAATTTTATCCCCGAAGTAGAGATGGCAGGGTGAAATTTTTTTTGTCGAACAAATATAAGGAATTTAGATCAATCCGACCCTATCCCAGTGATAGCATCGATCCAAACTCGGTAATCCAAGAGCTTAACAAAACCAACCAAATACAACACAACACTCTCAATCATATGCTTTGAAAACATCCAGATCTACACCAGAGGGATCATTCAGCAGTCCCATCTGCCTTGTGTATGCATTCAATGAGGCTGCTCTTCTTAGCTTAAATTTTCATCAAATCCTTTGCATGTCAATTGTAAGAGGAGGAATCGCAAAAGGTAACATGCATACCTATGTTCTTGGAAACCTCTGAAAGCAATAACCATAGCATTAAGGTCCGTGGCCAGCCCAACATGTGCCTATATATTAAATAGTTTAAAAAATAGAGACAGATAATAAGATGCAATTCAAACATAGAGGCATCACAAGCATGCAAACTGATAGGCCACTGTAAAACGATTCATATACCTGTAAGCAGTGCTGAAGGTCAACTATCAGTTTAATGATTTCGAACCCCTGCTTTCATCTCAAAAAGGCATTAATAACCAGTTCGGAAGCTCATAAGATGAGGCTGCATATGCCCAAAAAATCTCATCTTAAGAATTGGGTATTTAGCACTAAAGATCCATTCTTCACGCAACCTTAGCAACAATGCTATATTAAAAAGGAGTCAAATTACCTTGGTCTTTACATCACATCTAGGGCATGTCCAGCTAAAAAGTTCTGTCAAATCTGACATGTAAACCTGCAATAAAGAGCTTTGCGTTAAATTACATTTTTATTGTATTGAAATGGTGAAACCTGATGCGTAACAACAAGAAGCTCTATGTAAATGTGAATTTTTTTTAAAGAACACTTATGGCTGATGTATACCCCACCAATATCGTGGCAAGAGTGTGATTGTAAACAGCTTTACGAGCCTTGGACCTCACCTTTAATTCATCAGTTACCAGTACATAAAATTTCAGATTGAAATGCGGTCTCAAGCTCATTCAATCACAAGCAATGAATCAAATTTCTTATGTCTCTAGCAAGCTATAATGATAAATCAAGTGAGGGGAACACTTTAAGGAAACATCAACTCAAAACAACATTCAGTATATCTTTGCAGTCCTTTGTGAACTGAAAGCAGTATTTACACAATCCAATGCAATGAAGGAGGAATATGTAAACAACGTAAGGCTCCACTTTCCCACAAAGTTACTCCACTAAAACCTACAGGCTACAGCCATAAATCAACTGAACAAAAGCTGAACAGCTGTTATTCAATCGCCGTAAGACACTCAACAATTTTTTTCCCAAAAGTAGAAACAGCAGAGTGTGATCTGTACCGAACAAATATGAGGAAATTCGATCAGTCTGACCATATTCCAATTATAGCATTGATCCAAACTCAGTAAATCTAAGGGATTAACAGAAGCAACCAAGTACAACTCGACACTCATCAGTTACATGAATTGAAAGCTGCCAATTGTACACCAGAGGGATCATATGGCTATAGTTTGCCCCATTCAACCAGGGACTACAACTCCACGACAGAGTCAACAATTCCCCCCAACCATGAAACACCTAATCTGCCAAATTCACAATGCAAATCTCAATGTCTAACCTCAAAACCCACGTACTCAAAGCTAGAGCCTGTCTATTCGCACCTTATCACCATCAAAACTCCCAATCCAAACTGATTACATGAACGTGAATAGCGATCACCTCTCGCCCCACTTGTGCCAATCAAGCATGTCAAAACCACCATCGCCCTCAACCGCGACCCTTTCTGCTCCATATTCTTTACGATCTTTCCCGATTTGCCCCCGGGATCTTCTTCCGTTGGCGGCCATATTCTGCGTCGTGTTCCGCGATTTCGTCATTTGCGAGAGGGCGCCGAAGGAAGTTCCGCCGAAATCGGGACGTTTCACGAAGACTCGCACGGCGACGTCCTCCGTCGGGTTCTTTTAGCCAAGAGAACGAGACGTACTTTTTTGGGGTTCGATCTTCCCTCTTTTGGAGATTTCCCTCCCTTTGACGTCTCCACATCAGCATTTCGACTTGGCTGGGTTCAATTTAGTTGGTTCACACTAAATTTTAAAGAACATGCTAAATTAAAGTTAATATTATTTATCATTTTATTTATAACCATGGAGATACGCGAAAATGCAATTGGTCCATTATGGCCACAGGCTTCTCGAGTTAAGTGTTTTTATATTCATCATTGAATCGATCTAGCACGCAACTTGTTCAAATTTTAACAAAATGTAATTGAACTTGAGTGATCGATGAGTTGAGCTTAATTGTGAATTACATAACCCACTTGCCTTGGGTTGAGAGTTCAATAAGGCGACTTGATATTGTGTATTAATTCTCAAATACTATCTCTGAATACTTATGTTGAACTGGAATTTTTTGTTGATAAAAGTAGCCATAGCTTTTTTAAATTGAGTCATTTTGCCTAAAATTTTTTGGACTATTATGATGCAAATACATTTGGAACGGATCGATATCCTAAAAATCATGGTATCGTCATCCATAATTGCTTGATTGAATATATGAGTCATACAATTGTTGAGATTGAATACTTTACAAGTCAAAGAACATGAAATAAAAGAAAACATCCATAAACTTTGAGAACAAAAGTTAATAGGATTTTTCACCGGCCATGTGAGAAGTAAAAAGAGCGGGTAACCTCTGAAGATGCAAGTCACAAATGCATGTTTTTAAGAACGCAAATGGTGTCAATAAAGTTATTTTTATTTCGCATTTAGCTCACAAGAATAGCACAAAATAAAAATCCCAATGCGTGGTATGCGCCATGTTTGTTGGCTTTGGCAATTTATAGTTCTAGTGGCATATACTGACAAATTAGTTCACGAAACAAAAGTGAACATGAAGAAAAAGTGAAATTTATGAGATATTATTGTGAAGAGTAAGATGGTCAATTTTATAGAGATCAATCTTCAAATCTTTTCATTCGAGTTAAGTCAAATTTTAACCACACATTTTTTTTCGTAGGGTCATGCACTACCCATTTGCTTTGAAAAGAAATAAAACCGAGCTTGAAAAATTCTCAACCCACGCCCAAGCGTGGTAATGCAATGGTAAAGAAATCGCGCCATCTTCCAGAGCGTATAACCTCTTATCATTTTGTGGATTTTCTACCTCAAAGCAGAAAGACTGGACTTTTAGCATATCAATAGGGCTACAATGACAAAAAAAAAGTAGGGCAAAAAAAATTGAAAAATCAAACTATACCAAATTTTCGGTTTGGGACATATTCGGTTTAGGTTGTGATTCATTTCAGTTCAGATTTCCTGAGAACCCGAATTGAACCAAATTGTCGACATCCCAAGTTACAATGATAGACTCATACACCTAGTGTTGGATTGAGTTGATATGCTCAAACAGAACCTTCCGTAACTAGTGCACTCCCTTGGTGGTGACACCAAGAATGAGTAATTGTACTTCCTAACATTTTTATTTTATCAAAAATAAAATCGCAAAAATCGTGACCGGTGCAGCGAGGCCAGGTCGGACCAATCCTCGAGCGTGGGTCCATCTAATGCGCAAGTCAATCCTGGCTTGAATTCCCGCGGGGGGAAACGAAAGTACTTCTCCCCTACTCTTTTTGTTTTTTGGTCTAACATAAAATTTCATTCACTCAGAAGAGCAAGGAACACATGATTTAAGGCATAACACATGGCGACCCCGATCGGGGGATACTTTTGTGCTAATATAACCTCACAGAACATATATCTATACGTATATACTTTTGTCCTATCAGACTTCATGCTGCGCAATGCACTAGTAGAGCGGAGGATCCATACAGCAAGCGCCAATCTGCAGAACCGAATGAAGACTGGGGGTTTTCCCCCTTTTTTTGGGACATTTCCTTGTGATTAAAAGCTTCATCGATCACCTCACACCATATACAAAGTAGGAAACGATGGCGAACAGAGCCTGTCTATCTTGCTCTGTTTCTGTCTTTACATACATTGACTTCTTAAGTTGGCAAGGGCTTTCATTCGTTTGGAATGTTGTGGTTAAGATACTTGTGGTTGAAAAAAAGGTAGGCTTTTGCTTTTGGTTTTTTATATTTTGAAATTAGTGTTTTGCCCAAAACCGTAATTTCTAAAGGAAAGGTTCTTGTTAATGAATGTCTTGGGGCATTGTTGAGCACGCTTAAGGAGGAAATTTTTTATTTCCAGAGTATTGATTACACATAAAATAAGAAAAAACAATGTACAAGAAAATTGTAGTATCTTTATTATTGAGTTACTTAACAAGTGTCCTAGGGGCACTATTCAACAAAATCCCTGAGAAAAAGATTCCACGACGCCTCACGTGCAAGCCGATCTTTACATATGAAGCACATAATCTATACGTCAACTGGATGCGGGAATAAAGGCATTTAAACAGAGGTAGCAAGATAGAAGAAAATGAGGGAGCACTAGGATTTAAAATCGTAACATGCGTTATGAAACCAATTTTTATAACCCATTTTTGTCCAAAAGCTTACACTGGAAACAAGCAAGTTTATAATGTGTGTATTGCATATTGATCTTTAAAGACGCTCTGTTTAATACTGAAAAAATATACTTCCGAGATATGTCTGTCTTAAAGATCTTAAGTTGGTCTTAAAGATCTTAAGTTGGTCATCTCTTATGTATATGAAATCCAAATGCCAGATTGTTTTTTGTGAATGAATTTGCAGGCTGCCCAGGCAATCTGCAAGCTTGGTGAAGTATTGGGTGAATCCCTGTCTCCTAGTCATCAAGTTTTGCGCATGTCTCTTATGGAAGAACTTCCAGGTCGATTATGGGAGGTAGGAAATGTCTTGGACTTTTTTACAGGAGAGGCGATGTGTAGTTTGTCTTCTAAAGTACTAACGCAATGGCATGAAACTAGAATAGCAGTAATAAAGGCTGAATTATATCACAGACCATACCAGTTAAACTTCTTTGCCTTCTTATGACAAAAAAAATAAAATAAAATAATAATAATAAATAAATAAATAAATAAAAACAAGTTCCTTGCCTTCTCAGATGTTAATCCGTCAATTTCTTCTTACAATATCGTAGGGGAAGGAGGCTCTTTTGTTTGCCTTGGGTGCTCTTTCAAAGTCTTGCCATCAAGCCATCTCCAAGGAAGATCCCAACGCTGCTGGCGGTATTCTGGATTTGCTATCCTCTGCATGCACAAAAAAGGACAAGAAATACCGGGAAGCGGTACTTTTAAGCCTTGATCAGGTAATTCCAGATTATTGTGTGCTCACGAATGCAATTGTCTTCAATTAGAAAATGTAGGGCTTTTACAAGCTCTCACATCAAGAAACTTTCCAGCCGTACATTGTTCGGAAAGTGCTGTATCAGGTCGATTCCATCTTTTTAATTCCCAACTAAAATCTGCCCCCGATCATCCCCCTTCCTCTCTAATGAAGATCTTGAATTTTTCATGGTTTTTCAGATTATAAAAGCATTTGGCAATCATGAGTTCTTCAACATGGTTTTTCCAAAATTGTTTGACATGTGCAGTTTAGGACTTCTAATAAATCTGGACAAGCACATTCAGCAAATGATTCTGCTAAATCAGGTTCATCCATATTTCTAGCTTGTAACTGTCCAGCTTTCAGGATTTTGAGTTGTCCTGCATTGCAACCTTTGAATTCCATATCATAACTTTTTCTCGTTGTTAAACTGTGCATTTTACATGGCATGGTTGATATGTGCAGACTATGATGGGAAAGAAGATTCTTCTGTTCCACTAGAAAAAGTACTGGCCGTATCACATCATGTATCCATGTGGCATATATTGAGGACATTCTTGAAAAGAAAAATAACTTGGAGCACCTCTGGATTGCCTCTCTCTCACCTGAGTTGTCATGGACTGGTACCTTCATAACCAAATTTTTCTTAGGTAAATGCAGCATGGAAAGTGTTTCTACTAACTGTTTCATCATGCAGTCAAAATATCGGCTTTTCTATCAATTAAGGGACTCTGCTCAGGGATTCATGACATTTTGCTTGATTCTCAGCAAGCTTCTCAACATGCAAATGCAGAATCTTTGTTTTGTGACATTATCAGTATCCACTTTCTAACAATATTGCTGAGGAACAGGGTAACTAAGGGATGATATCTCTAACTTTGGTTAAGGAAAATAGCTTTCCTTTATTATGACGAACATGTTGCACTTACTGGCTTTTGAATCAGTTGTCTTCTGTTCTCCAAATTCCTTATCTGGATTCTGATCATCTGTTTTTCCTACACAAGTTTAAGCTGTTTTTCTTCGATGTTACCCAAAGTGGCAGACTGCATAGCCACAGTTAAGATAGCACAGGTATGTCTTCACTTTCCCCTTTGTGGTGGAAATTGCCTTTGCCTTCATCTTCATCAAAACAATCTGAGCTTGCGTGGCTTTCACCTAGATGTAGGATTGTAGCATTATTAAGTCCCATGCATATATAGGTGACACTACTCCAGTAAATAAGAATTTCATTAAGTTATCCATCAAGAGTTCTGGAGTCTGCATAGCATACAAAGCCTTTGCAATGCGAAGAAGCAGAATTTTTCTGTCTTTAATTTTTCAAGTTTCAATGGTTCTTCTGATGTGGGCTCTGTATTAATCAGACTGCTGCGTTCAGCTGATGTTTTCCTTGGATTCAATTCCATTCTGACTCAAGGCACTACAGGCATTACCTTTTACTTGGCTTACATTTCTTGTATGTGCGAGCAAGAGTAAGTTAATATTTTGCAGGGATTAGTTGACATGGTAAGTGGACCACTTAAGAGTTCTCGATTGTCTTAGATCATTCTTGCAGATGCATTTTAGATGTTCATCTTGCACTGTGGACCAATAATCTATATGATACTTTTTCAAATTTAGGTTCATGTCAGTGCTTCAGAGTGCCTTTTGGGGATGATCACCTTATTAAAATTAATGTGCTGAATAAAGTGAGTGCAAACATTGCTGGAAAAAATAAGACTTCTCCAGTTAAATAGGTTGAAATAAATGCAGTCATCGAAAATTCCTAAATAAATGCAGTCATCGAAAATTCCTCATAATTTATCTGATATTCCGTCAAGATCAAAGTTATACCACCCTAGGGAAGTGATGGCATGTCTTCTGTGGGAACAGAGAATGGTACAGAGGCAAATGAGGCACAATATCATGTCCATTAGTTATATGTTATTGTATTTGGCATGCTGTAGTAAGACACAAACATTGCATTGCCAATATGAGGTTGTCCAAATGTCAAGTAAATCAAGCAAGTGCTGGTCTGGAAAAAACAGCTTCAGCACACACAATTAGACAACCAAATTACTTGAACGTTAATACTTTCATGAGGGGAAAACTACTATGCATCAATAACCATAAATTGCATTTCACATACGAAGGTGAATGAATAGAACAGCCCTTATCTCCATGAGGGTTGGAGGTCTAGCGTTACTCTGTCTAGATCCCATCCATAATTTTCCCAAAACCAAACCCCACAGCCACAACAAAACCAACCACCCCACCCTCACCCCCAAGTAAATTTACAACCAAGGTGCATTTAAATGCTCCTCCAGGAAGCACTTGGATGCTGGTGGGGTCAGTCACATCCTGCTAATGACATAAACAGAACATTCCAGGTTCATGGTGAAATTGCCCCTTGAACCCCAAAACTTACATCATTAATAGTGAAGGAGAAACTAAATCCTAAAAGGGCCAAAACGCATGGAAAGGACCACGACGTAAACAAAACATTCCAGGTTCATGGTGAAATTGCCCCTTGAACCCCAAAACTTGATCATTAATAGCGAAGGAGAAACTAAATCTTAAAAAGGCCACAAGACATGGGTATGGTGGCTCGTAACAATTTTCAGCAAGATATCGGCAAACAAAAATGACATTTTAAATCATTTAAGTGTTCGGACAAGATGCTACAATTGCTACTAATACTTAGCGAAAAGGTTTAGTTTAAAGTTCATGCAACCTATGATCCCATTGTAGGCCAAGTGAATGTCTGTATAATCTGAGTCCAAGACAAAGTTTGACCGTCAAAAATCACAACATGTCATGGAGGAGAGAATTACTGGGACATGACGTAGGGGTGGGTACCAATTCTGGTCCCAGTTCTGCAACAGGTGCTTGAAAGACTCTGGACCACTCTGTCCAATAAAGCTGAGACAAAAAGCTTAATTTAGACATTTTAGAATTGGGTCCAGCCTATAACATATTTGGCCCCGTAGTCCGACTGAAAAGGAGCTGCTTCTTTTGGTTAAAAAGAGACAGACAGAAACAGCGTGCAGAACACAGATTTAGGATCAATATATTCTAGTTTAAAATGCCTTCGCACTTCAAGATTACATGACATAGAATTTTAGCTTCAAGTGCTTGCAAATGTTATATGTCAAACATATCAATAATCCCATTAAGTTTCCAGCAAGTAAACTTTGTAATGATTAGCTGGAAGTCTTTATCCGCTATATTTAAGTATTCGACCAATTTGAAGCTTCAGGGCTCAACATGTAAAATTCAATTCAAACAACTAGATACATAGACCATAGGAGACTCCGGTAAAGGGTTGTTTGCAACCCATCCTGCTTGTGTTTTGTCTATAGGTTGATTTGCCAAAAAAGAAAAAAAAGAGGGGAAAAAAGAAGAAGAAGATGCTGACCAATTGCAAATATAAATATGAGGCCATAGAAAGTTCGAGACATCAATATATGAAATTGACAGAAATTGCCAGAGAACTATTAACAGACCAAAACTGAATAAATGGAAGGACACAATAGAGAAGAACCAATATCCGAACCATAACAATGTTTTAACTAACTTACCACAAGATCAAGTCCCCAAAAGGATGCCATAGCCCATCAATAGAATGCCCTGTCACCATGATGTTGATGTCTCCATATAAATCCTTGGTTCTTTTAACAGCATCCATAGTACCAAGTTGCATCGTCGTATTGTGATAAGCATAATAAATCCACGATGAACCTAAGCAAAGACAGTAGAAAAAGACTGTTACTCATTCCAAATCAGAAGTATCCACAACTTGTAAGAGGCTTATCATCTCTAGAACTCACCATGGCAACAGAAATGCCAGGGTAGTTTATGTCGAGTTTGTTTCAGTAGAGATCTCCAACCCAATTCTGTATCCTGTAGAAATAAATAGAAGTAATCATTAACTGAAAAGCTCAAAAACTTTTTCAAGAACAAAATTAGTGAAGTATGTGATCTCCTCATGACTTCATCTAAAATTACAAGCACATAACTTTCGTGTCTCGGTGGAAATGATTCACTTTTTCCCTTCTTATTGACAGCAGATCCATGTGCTTTGTCTACGTATTCACCCTAGGCTAACCTTCTTAGCTTAAATTTTCAGCAAATCCTTCGCATGTCAAATGTGAGAGGAAGAATTGCCAAAGTTAACATGCATACCTTTGTTCTTGAGAACCTTTCAGAGCTATAACTGCAGCATTAAGGTCCCGGCCTCTCCAATATATGCCTGCAGGTAATATATTTTGGATAGAAATAAAGACAAACAATTAGATGCAATTCGAACATAGAGTCATCACAAGCATTGCAAATTGGTCAGCCACTACAACACGAATTATATACCTATAAGCGGTGCTGGACGTCAACGTGATTTCGAACCCCGCTTTCGGATAACGGGGCATTCATAACCAATCGAAGCTAAAAAGAGAAGGCAGCATGTGCCAACAAAATCTCATCTCAAGAATTGGCCATTTAGTATTGTATTGAGGACCTATTCTTTATGCAACTTTAGCAAAGATGGCATTTTAAAATGTAGTCAAATTACCTATCTTTCCATCTCAACTAGGACATGTCCAACTAGAAAGTTCTGTCAAATCAGACATGTAAACCTGCCAAATAATAATAACAACAAGCTCTAGGTTAATGGGAAAGTCTTTATAAGGAACACTTAACAGCAGATGCATACTCCCTCACCATCATCGCAAGAGTGTGATTGTAAACAGCTTTATGAGTCTTGGGGCTCACTCTAAGTTTTGCATTTACCAGTAAAAAAAGGTTCAGATTGAAAATGCACTCACAAGCTCATTCAATTACAAGCAGTGAAGCAAGTCTCTTATGTCTCTAGCAAGCTATTTCAATGAATCAAGTGAGCGGAACACTTTAAGGAAACATCAACTCAAAAAAATATTTCAGTATATTTATGCCATCCTTGTTCATGAATTTAAAGAACTATATCTTCAATGCAATGATGAAAGGGGAATAAGTAAACAACATAAGGCTCGCCTTTCCCATAAGCTACTTCTCTAAAACCTACAAGCTACAGTCCATTACTCGACTGGAGAAAATAGTCAAACACTGTGAGATACTCGACAAATTTTATTCCTGAAGTAGAGACGGCAGGGTGAAATTTTTTTTGTCGAACAAATATAAGGAATTTCGATCGATCTGACCTTATTCCAGTGATAGCATTGATCCAAACTCGGTAATCCAAGAGCTTAACAAAACCAACCAAATACAACACAACACTCTCAATCATATGCTTTGAAAACATCCTGATCTACACCAGAGGGATCATTCAGCTATAGTATGCCCGACTCAATGAGGCACTACAACTCCGCAACACAGTCAACGATTTCCCCAACCCTGAAATGCCTAATCTGCCAAAATCACTACACAAACCTCACTTCCTCAGGCTCAAAACAGACGTACTCGATACTAGAGCCTGTCTA
Source organism: Eucalyptus brandiana (assembly GCA_014182725.1). NCBI lineage: Eukaryota > Viridiplantae > Streptophyta > Magnoliopsida > Myrtales > Myrtaceae > Eucalyptus > Eucalyptus brandiana. The sequence continues at coordinate 48,017,319 of CM024675.1, read as the reverse complement.
TACGAACCTTATCACAATCCAGACTCCCGTCCGGATCAAGACAGAGGATCACAACCGTAACTGATTACATGAACGGCGACCTGTTCCGCTCCACATCCTGCAAGAGAAATTCCAATCTCCGCAACCTTTCCATTTACGCAAAACGATCGCGCGCGATCAAATGGTGCAATCGCCCGGCGAGATGGAGAGGTCGATTGCGGTCTTTGTCCGTATTGTTCGAATTCAAACCTCGAATCCTGGTCTTCGCAGCGTTCGTGGACACCGTAGCGATTTTCGCGACGGAAGGAGGGGGATGATGGATCTACAAATTGTCCTTATTTGCCCTCGTTCGCTTGCTCTGTTGGCGGCCATATTCGGTAAGTTCGGTGATTTTGTCGTTTCCGTGAGGGCAATGAAGGAAGTTTCGCTAAAATGAGACGCGCTCCAGGGCAAATACCCGTTTCCTCCGTCTCCCCTCTTATGGCGCTTCCTCTGATGTCTTTCAATTAAGCACAGCAAAAGTCACGAAATGTCATATTAAAGATATCAAAAAGCGTGAATGATTTTTTTTTTTTTAAATCAAATTTTATAGAAACCAATCTTCAAATCTCTTCCTTATTGGTGACGTAAACACATCAATCCCTCATTCAACTCAAGTCATATTTTACAAGCACAAAGCAAGTTCATAGATCACTCTTTTTTTTTTTATCAGATTGATGCACCGCTCATTCACTTTCAAAGGAGAAAAGAATAAAATTGAACATGTAAAAGTTGCCGTCACAATCCAAGCATGATGACCCAATGATGGAGGGATCATGCCATCTTTCACTAATTTACGAGTTCTAATCATGTCGCAAGCGAACATTTCACCAATCAATATTTCAGGCATTCACAATGTTATGTGAAATTTTTTTCAAGCTTTTGCCATATTAGTTACAATGATGGGGTTGCATACTAATAGATAGAATGGGTGGTTATGAGTTAAACGAGATATTCTGTAACGGGTACAATATTTTTATATAATGATAAGAATGAATAATTGTATTGAACATCTCCTTCCCACATATTTTTTAATTTATCAGAGGAAAAAAATCGCAATCCATCATGGTTTTGGGAAGTCTGAGTCGGACCATCCCAATCCTCGTGCATCTCAACGATTGTTGTTTCCCCTGAGTTGACCACCTGTGCTAGTGCAAAACGATTGACCACTTGAGGATGCCCTATGTGGTGACAGTTGCTGTCATTGTTGTTTCTGCTGTTCTTTTCAAAGATTTTTTCCAGACAAGACTAAGCATGAGTAAGATCACTGAAAGAGGGCAGTCCAAATAATGATGCTGCTATAAACCATTGAGTAGCGTGAACGGTGAACTGACTGAATAAAATGATGAAATGAGTATACCTCGGTTAGTACCTCTCGGAGGGCTTTCACATGAACAAAAAAATGTTTGCAAGAGCTACCGGTGTGAACCCCCCACCAATTAGCAAGGGGTGCATGATTTTTGGGGGAAAAAGTCATGCCGACTAACTTGCTAGACATTGACTTCGTTCAATTCGTATGCTGGAAGGGAAAGATTGACATGGACTTCTGCCTTCAAAGGGATTGCTGTAGGACCTCAATTCAGTTCGGTCAGGTGGACCTTTCGATGATGAAATGGTGCTGTTAGATGCTAGATTCCAGGTACACATGAATTTAGAAAGATTGATCTCCACCACCTCCCAAAGGAGCCTGGTAAAATGGAACGTTTGAGGGAACACTTGATCGATGGGACATCAATAAAGCATATGCCTGAATGTCCAGGATTGAAGAGTGCACAAATTCTCTGTGCTTGCCATCGTTCCTACTGACTACAAAGCCTTCAATCAGTCACCTGACTTCCCCATTGAGCTTTCTCTGCAAGGAGCTGGGATCACGAGAAACTATCCAGCCGATTGGATCCCTTGTAAGCCTTAAACACTAGTCTTCCAGAAACTGCAAGTCAATAAAGACACTATTGGACTCAATCTGGAATTTGGAATCACTTGCTGAGTTCGATAAATTGAACATGGACATAGAGAAGCTGCCTGGTTTGTCCAGGAACATGAAGTATTTGAAAGTATTGAAGATGAGGTTCTCTGTCATAAGAACGATAACTAGTGCAGTATGGAAGCAGGAAAAGCTAAAAAAAAGTTATGATGAAACGAGTATACCTTGGTTAGTACCTCTCTGAGGACTTCACATGAAAAAAAAATGTTTGCAAGTACATACGTTTATCTAGCCCAGTAGTCTGACTGAAGAGGAGCTGCTCCATTTGATTAGAGACAGACAGACAGAAACAGCGCACAAAACACAAATTTAGGATCAATATATAACCTATCTTAAAATGCATTAGCACTTTAAGATTATGAGACATAAATTTGAGCTTCAAGTGCCTAAAAATGATATATGTCCGGACCATAAACATATTAACAATCCCATAAAATTTCCAGCAAGTAAATTGTGTAATGAAAACAGACCAAAAAAAGAGAGAAAAAACTTTGTAATGAATGGTTGGATGTCTTTACCCGCTACGTTTAAGTATTCGACCAACTTGAAGCTCCAAAGCTTAAAATGTATGACTCAATTCACACAACTAGAGACTTCAATAATTGGTGGTCCGCATAAATGGCTGTTTGCACCCCATTCTGCTTGTGTTTTGTCTATGGGTTGATTTACCCAAAATGTAAGAAAACAAGATGCTATGCATGACGATTGTAAATATGAATATGAGAGCCATAGAAAGTTCAAGATCCACGTGAAGAGTCTAGACTCTTCAATGTAGAGTTGGCAGAGAATTCCGGATAAGTGCTAACAGTCCAAAACTGAACAGTTGGAAGAACACAATAGAAAAGAAACCAATAAAATTCACAAGTCCCAGGCATAACAGTTTTTCAATTTATCTTACCACAAAATCGAGTCCCCAAAAGGATGCCATAGCCCCTCCCATAGAATGCCCTGTCACCATGACGTTGATGTCTCTGTATAAATCCTTGGCACTCATAACAGCATCCAAAAATCTAGGTTGAATTGTTGTATTGTGATAAGCATGATAAAATCCGTGATGAACCTAAGCAAAGATCAATAGAGTGGGACTGTAACTCAATCCGAATCAGAAGTATCCACAGGTGTTAAGAGCCTTATCATCACTAGAACTCACCATGGCACTAGGCATGCCGGGGTAATATGTCAAGCTGTTTCCAATAGAGTTCTTCAACCCAATTTTGTATGCTATAGACATTAAATAGAAGTAATCACTAACTGAAAAGCTCAAATGATAAAAAGACGTGACAGAATTTTTCACAGAACAAAATTAGTGAAGTATGTGATCTCCTCATGACTCCATCTAAAATTACAAGAAAGTAACTTCCTTGTCTTGGTGGAAATGATTCACCCCTTTTCTGTTCATATGGACAGCAGTCCCATGCCTTGTGTATCCATTCAATGAGGCTCCTCTTCTTAGCTTAAATTTTCATCAAATCCTTTGCATGTCAATTGTAAAAGGAGGAATCGCAAAAGGTAACATGCATACCTATGTTCTTGGGAACCTCTGAAAGCAATAACCATAGCATTAAGGTCCTTGGCCACCCCAACATATGCCTATATATTAAATAGTTTAAAAATAGAGACAGATAATAAGATGCAATTCAAACATAGAGGCATCACAAGCATGCAAACTGATAGGCCACTGTAAAACGATTCATATACCTGTAAGCAGTGCTGAAGGTCAACTATCAGTTTAATGACTTCGAACCCCTGCTTTCATCTCAAAAAGGCATTAATAACCAGTTCGGAAGTTCATTAGATGAGGCTGCATATGCCCAAAAAACCTCATCTTAAGAATTGGGTATTTAGCACTAAAGATCCATTCTTCACGCAACCTTAGCAACAATGCTATATTAAAAAGGAGTCAAATTACCTTGGTCTTTACATCACATCTAGGGCATGTCCAGCTAAAAAGTTCAGTCAAATCTGACATGTAAACCTGCAATAAAGAGCTTTGCATTAAATTACAATTTTATTGTATTGAAATGGTGAAAACTGATGCGTAACAACAACAAGCTTTATGTAAATGTGAATTTTTTTTAAAGAACACTTATGGCTGATGCATACTCCACCAATATCGTGGCAAGAGTGTGATTGTAAACAGCTTTAGGAGCCTTGGACCTCACTTTTAATTCATCATTTACCAGTACATAAAATTTCAGACTGAAATGCGGTCTCAAGCTCATTCAATTGCAAGCAATGAATCAAGTTTCTTATGTCTTTAGCAAGCTATAATGACAAATCAAGTGAGGGGAACACTTTAAGGAAACATCAACTCAAAACAACATTCAGTATATTTTTGCAGTCCTTTGTGAACTGAAAGAGGTATTTACACAATCCAATGCAATGAAGGAGGGATATGTAAACAACGTTAAGGCTCCACTTTCTCACAAAGTTACTCCACTAAAACCTACAGGCTACAGCCATAACTTAACTGAACAAAAGCTGAACAGCTGTTATTCAATCGCCATAAGACACTCAACAATTTTTTTCCCCAAAGTAGAAACAGCGGAGTGTGATCTGTACCAAACAAATATGAGGAAATTCGATCAATCTGACCATATTCCAATTATAGCATTGATCCAAACTCAGCGATCTAAGGGATTAACAGAAGCAACCAAGTACAACTCGACACTCATCAGTTACATGAATTGAAAGCTGCCAATTGTACACCAGAGGGATCATATGGCTATAGTTTGCCCCATTCAATCAGGGACTACAACTCCACGACAGAGTCAACAATTCCCCCCAACAATGAAACACCTAATCTGCCAAATTCACAATACAAATCTCAATGTCTAACCTCAAAACCGACGTACTCAACGCTAGAGCCTGTAGCGCTAAAAAAAAAAAAAAAGAAAAACGCTAGAGCCTGTCAATTCGCACCTTATCACTATCAAAACTCCCAATCCAAACTGATTACATGAACGCGAATGGCGATCACCTCTCGCCCCACTTGCGGCAATCAAGCATGTCAAAACCACCGCCACCCTCAACCGCGACCTGTTCTGCTCCATATTCTTTACTATCTTTCCCGATTTGCCCCCGGGATCTTCTTCCCTTGGCGGCCATATTCGGCGTCGCGTTCCGTGATTTCGTCGTTTGCGAGAGGGCACTGAAGGAAGTTCTGCTAAAATCGGGACGTTTTACGAAGACTCGCATGGCAACGTCCGCCGTCGGGGGTTTTAGCCGAGAGATTTTTTTTATTTTTTATTTTTTTGGGTCTGTAGCCGAGAGAATGAGACGTGCCTTTTTTGGGGCTCGATCTTCTCTCTTTTGGAGGAGAAAATATTCAGTGATTCGTGCGCGCCACGTCATCCGCTGACGTGGCGTGCACATACCACTCAGGTACCGACACCTGTCCCGAGCGGGACCCCCTGGAAAATGAGAAAAGGGCTGGTATTCGGCTGGCTCGGCTCGGCTCCACCTGCAGAAAAGAAAGGACGGTCAGCGTATTCCTCCCGCTCAAAATTTCTCTCTCTCTCCTCACTTGAATAGGCCGGTTCTCTCTCTCTCCTCGTAAAAGAACCGAGAACGCTCAGAGCCTTCCTCTGTTTCCTTCTCCGCGCATCCCACCTCCTCCGGCTCCGGCTCCGTCTCCGCCTCCGCCTCCGCCTCCGCCTGCCCAAAAGCTTCGCTGGTCATCTCGGTCTCGTTCCCGAGCGGCACCAGGCTCCCCGCCGCTGACCGGGCGCTGTCCCTGACGCTAGCCCGCTCGGTCGCGAGGGAGATCTCGGCGGACTTGGGCGGGGTCGACGGCGCGGCGAAGAAGGAGAGGCCTGCTGCATTTTCTCTCTCTTCTTTTCAACGGAGTGCGCGCTATTTCTTCCCGCTTCTGCCTCTCTCTTCCTCAAGCACTGCTCTCCTCTCTGTCCCGAGTCCTCTCACTCACCCCAAGCGCCCCCCTCCTCTCTGTCTCGAGCCCTCTCACTCACCCTAAGCGCTTCCCTCCTCGCTTCGTTCTTGGTCGATGATGGCGGAGCTCTGCTTGATGGCTTCGCATGGTTATCCGCCGAGCCTCGTTCTTGGTCAGAAGCAAGGGCGCGAGCAGAGTCGTCAGGGTGAGTCTCGACTTCTCTCGGTTCCTCTCGATTCCGTCCGTCGCGGATTCGAATCGGAACGAACTGGGTTTCGTGCCTAGGGATTGCCGAAGCGCTTTGGATAGCTTCCGTCGGTTGATTCTTGTGCGGTGTTGTCGATTTTGTTCTTTTGTCGTGGCAGCTCCGTGCTTGCTGCTTGGCGTTCAGTCTTTGATTGGGTCGTGTGGTGTTTTAGCTCTGTAGCTCGTCGTTAGCTGCGGCTTTTGTGAGTTTCAATGCTGCACTGTGCACGTCGTTGACGTGCCTCTGATGTGTTGCAGAACTCTGGTTCTCTAGGAGATTCATCTATGTAAGATCTCTTGATCACGAGTTTTTTGTTTTAAAAGATTGAAATTTTACAACTCCATCTTGACCTCCGTGGCTTGATGCTCCAAGCTTGGTGATTTCGGGTTTAAAGAGTGCTGCGAAGTTGCAATTAAATTTTGCTTTTCATTGGTGCTTGCACGTTGCGAAGCTTTGTCTTTGTTGATTCTGACCTCCTCAATTGTTTAGGGTGGTTTAGATCTATGTGCAGTGATGTTTGCTAGGGATTTTCTTTTGTTCTCTGTTAGATTATAGAAATGGCTAATGTTGGTCAGGTGTCGGTTCCTTGTTATTTTGCATCCTGCATTCGGGAAATCTAATTATGGAAAGTGCAGGATCTTCAGCCAATTTTGCCTGCTGCTAGGACAAGACAAGACATTATAAGATTGGGATCCATGACCCTCAGTCCTAATCAATTCAAGGAGGCAGTGGAACCCCTATATGTGCTGTTAGCAGCAAAGCATTGTGTGCAGATTGATTCTGTGGAGAAAGATCCCATGATTCTAGATTTGCAAGGTATGCACATAATACTCAGTTGAAGATCTCTCTCTCTTTTATTTTTTATTTTATTTTAAATCAATTCACGTTATATGTCAGCTTGTCCAAAAGGAGAGACCTTGAAATAAAGTGCTCGCGTTCCTTCTGGGTATAATTTATTTCTCATGTAAATTTGTTAATTACAAGCTTCAAGTCATTGATTTCATTTGATGAAAATCTCACCCTTCATGCCACAGAGATAATGAAATTTTTTGGGGCCATTATTATTTATCACCCTTATAGTTTTAAATCATCTTACCACAAAACTACTTAAGAATATGAATTTGTATCCTTTTGCAAGTGCTTGATGGTATAAGCAATTATATTAGGCCACACGAATTTGTAGAATCATACGCTTAATGGAAACTGAAACTAGCAATTTATTCATGGCACTTGCATTTGTATGGTCAGAAAATTCATGGAAACTGAATTTCAACAACAAATGGGGGATTACTGTTGAGGTTGGTAGAACTGGCTAAAGTGCTGAACCATCTATATAGGTTTAGGAGATCACTGAAACCAAGATCTGCTTCTAAAGAAAACAATATAGCTTTTGTAGGGCATGTGTTGCAGTGCTCTTTGCAGTTAAACAGGTTACTTGTCGTGAGAGGGGATGGTCAAGTAATGGTTTATTTATTATGATTGCAGATGTCCACTCAACTACTGGGCCCCTAGGCACCAGAATTGCTGAACAATCCACCATGCAGAGAGAAGTCTTTGAGTTTAGCATGTCTAGATTGAGTTGTGCTGAAAAGGCTGGACTAGATATGTCTCTAGTATCTGATTTAACGGGTCTTCACTCAGTGGAAACTGACATGCATCGCCTGCCCATCATTCCTTCTCTCGTCTACCCTAACTTTCAATTTTCCACTCAGAGCGCTCTCTCAGTTTTCATGGTAGATTTGGTCCGAAATTCAAAAATAACCATTAACTCCGATGGTAGTCTTGATCGCAGCTAGTGGGGCTGAGATGAAGGATCTCCTCTCAATTGTAGCGGAGTTTTACCTATTGAGGAACTTAACTCAAGGGAGAAAGCTTTCGATGCCAATTCCTTATGACAACAACCACCTCATATGCTTAGTGGGTCATCGCCTTAAACCGTTGTTAAATTGAGCGTATCTGTTTGTAGATGAACATGCAATTGAGAAATGCCAAATTGTTGCCCTGTTATATTTGTGTATGCGCTAGGCCAGTCTTTAGCACTTTATGGAATTGTATATCTACCTCAATAAACTTATTCGCTTCTTAACAGATCTAACTGAGTGAGAACCTTAGTTGTAAGTATAACATGTGGGAAGTAAACACAAAACCACCCCATGTGCATCTACTTAGTTGCTTGACATTAGAGAAGCATGACCCTTGGAAGGAAATTAAGCTTAAAGGCTACAATAAGCAGGTGGGTTGAGCTGACATCTGGCATTTCGCCATACTGCTGGGGATGTTTGTGCTCAGAAATATGCATGCTTTTGATGAACTTCAAATAGTGTTATTACATGGCTTCTGCCTTATGTATGTGAGAGCCTCTGACCCAAGCGTTATAGAATCTTCGTTCAACAGTATATTAAGTCAATTGTTTCGTTTTATATGTTCCTGTTTATATTCTTCTTCTTATTTATATTACTGCTGCAAATGTGTACTTTTGGAAATAGACTGCTCATATCCTTATGTCACACTAATTTTCTGCATTATGGTTCTTGATCATTTCCAGGAAACTGCAAAAGAGGAGGTAGACAAAATTGTGGTTACTGATGCACCACTTCTCTTTCCTCCTGGACAGGTACTTCTTGCATTTTTCTTTTCTTACAGTTCTACTTTTACTTGGTTCATGAGCAAATTTTTAGGCCCGGCAACTTGCTTTCAATTTTTGGATAATTTCCCATTAGCTTTATATACTCTATATGAGGAGTATAGATTTGTTCGAATAAAAAGGAGTTGAACTCATGTCAGATGCTTCAACGTGTTAAATGGGTATCTGGGCAACGGAGAAATTTGGTGCAGGAGCAATTTTGTAACCTTTAGAAATGTTGGCTGCAATACCGGTAATAGTGGATGTGTTTGGAAATTATAACTCTTGAGCGCTTCCAAGATCTTGGTCTCTACCTCACTGAATAAATCCTTTAGAATTTCTCCTTAGTTTGATGGTGTAGCTGAACTCCCATGTTATATTCTTAAAGGCTTTTTTATGATTTCTGGTGCAGCTGGCATTGGCGGCTTTGCGTCATGCTAATGAGGTGCATAGAGTTCTGGACTATGAAAGGTTAAAAGCAACTCAATTTTTTTTTTATGAAACCAACAATAAGAATTACTTGCCATAGACATCTCTACATTGGGGCAGCCAGTTGGTCTGATTCTCTTGGTACCTTAGTTGTAATGATGATTGGGTCAATTGAAATTTATGCTTCTTTTCAGATACCTAGAGAACATGCTCATACGCCAAAATTCCATTCACAGCAGCACAGAGCTCATTCAGCATCTGAATGCGATAGATTCCTTGGTAAATCCTCAAGTTTTCTCGCATTTATCTCAAAATATAAAAGCATAACTGGTCTTGCGATCTCAATTCTACTTGAAAATGCAAGTCATGTGAACCAAGTTCTAGGTATTGATAAAAAGTTTCTAATTTGTTCTTCATGCTGCTGACTGAATACAGGTTATGACATATAAATTCCCTTCTGAGAAAGATATGAAACACATCAACAGGAAGCTGAGGTCTTGTTGGGGCCTTAGTTCACATGATGAGTAATTCCTTCAAACCCCTGTCCTCTGATTTCTTTTATTCTTGATAACAATTGGCATGTGAAACCTATGAGATTGATGCTTTGCAGTAGTAAGAAACGAGACAAGAAATCGAAGCACAAATCCAAGCGGAGTGCAGGCTAGATGCAAGAGGGGTCATCTCTTGCTTGACAGTATGTCATATGTGTCCCTTGTGTACTGCTCTCATTATTTCCTTACAAACCGTTCTGATTGCTTGGTTTGTCCTGTTTTAGACTTCTCCTCAGAAATGCTTCAAGTTCTTAAGAAACTAGTCATTGATATATGGCAGGTGTATGCACAGCTGAGGCATCATCATTAGTGCCACACTCATCCAAATATGCATCTACTGCGACCATGGTTGCTGAACTTACTCTTCAAAGCTTGTTTTGTATCACGAAAATATTCCTCAGTATGGAAGTGACAGAAAACAGTGGGCATCTAGCAGCTTGAAAGAGCTCTTGAAATGCAATTGATTTAGGAGCATCGCTGACCAGGGAAGTTGAGAATTTACATAAACTACTTTGTGTATTTTGTGTTCATCTGGTGGTGTAAATCAGCAGGTCGAGACAGTCATGTATGCGATAATTACTGTTGTGAAAGTTGGTATGATGGTAACCTACAATATCGGAACAGGCCTTGTGGTTGCTCGTAGGGAAGACAGCTCATGGTCTCCACCTTCTGCAATTTCTTCATGTGGAATAGGGTGGGGAGCACAGGTAGGCTTGTTTTATCGTATACCTGGATTTTGATTTCATCAACCTTAAGGGCCAAGCGTCGGAACCAACAAGTGTTTTTGGCTTTCATGCAGTCTGCAGATTAACCATGTCAATCAACGTGCTCGAAATGATTGTTTAGATAATAAACACCAATTTGATTTTTTACTCCATCCGGAATGCTTGACGTATTGTCTACTTCATTTCCATGGTCTCTGTGAGAATTTTCCTTTGTAAATGTCTGGTCTGTCATTGTTCTATTTCATGGAATGTGCCATTTGTTTCTCCTTTCTGGAACTCTATCTAAGAACAGTATTTCTCAGGATGAGATTTGGACTTTTTGTTTGATTACCATGTTGCCATTGAGTTTTCAAGTTCCTTTCTGCATCTCTGTTCCCTTTCTCTGAATTTGTGTTTTGCTTTTTTGTGGAAGTGGGAGAAGTCCCTGAGCCAGAGATTGCCCTTGTGTTACTTATAATCATTCCCTTTCTGTTAACATGTCTATCGCATTAATAGCTTCTGCTTGTGTGGCTTAAGCTCGAGCAAAGAAGTCTTGCATAAAACATAAAAATCAACTAAAGAAATCTTTAGTCGATTCCCCTTCCTCCCGAAATGATAACAACAATAATAGTAAAAATCAAATACATAAATGAAAAGATTATCCCTGCAAGAAATGTTTGATTTTGTGTTATATTTTTATGTAGAGATATCCTTATTCCAGTCAATAGTAACCAGTCAAGGGTGATTGCAGGCTGGAGGAGAATTGACAGACTTCGTTATAGTGTTGAGATCAACTGAGGCTGTGAAGACATTTGATGGTACTGCTCATTTTTCAGTTGGGGCTGGTTTTGAGTGCAGCAGTTTGTGCCATTGGAAGGGCTGCTGAAGCTGATGTACGACTGGGGATGGTGGCTGTGCTGCTTGTTATACGTACAGCTGCAGTAAAGGTACTCATTTATAAAGCTATTTTTCCTTTTAAACTGTGGAGTTGTCCTCTGGACTGATTTTTGGGGTATGTATACATTGCTATGCTAAAAAACATGGATAGTATCCTATGATATTAACCGTTTTAATGTGATAGTATCCTATGATATTAACCGTTTTAATGGCCATTGTCATACTGAGAGTGAAACGAAGTGAAGCTATTTACAATCCTCTTGAAGTTAGAAAAGATTAAATCTAGAAACAAGACAGGAGCAAATATCCTAAAATCTCTTCGGTTTCATCAATCATGGATACGTTGATTCACAGTAAGTACTTATTCACATCTTCATTTCATAATGTAAACCCTTAATTCCTACATTCGCTTTGTTGATTATATTGGATTAGTGTTTTGTTTCCCAATGCAGAAAACAAGTCTTTGGAGAGTCAAGTGGAGTAGCAGACATACTTACAATGAGCCCTGTCTTTGCTGACAACTCAGAAAGTGAAGTGGATGCAGACACCGAGGAAGCAAGACTTAGTAATTGAAATGTAAACATTGCCGATACTGTAAAGGTAAGGAGCACAAAGTTGGGAGAAAATGCTCCAGTAGTTGCTGTAGAAGGTTTGAAAGATCACGAGGATCATCCTGCAGAGCAAACTGCGGAATTCAAGAAAACACAAATTAATTTTTAAACAAGTCTCCGTTGAAAACCAAAGAAGACGGGGGAGCTGTCCTCAGAGTCACCGACGATGAGCATCCTGAGGACATGGCTATGTCAGAATACTCCCATGCTATGGAACATGAAGGGACAGACACACCAGACGATCATGGCATTGACTACCAAAACTGTAAATGAGCTTACAATCAAGAACAAGAAAGAGTCAATGGAGCGGGAAGTCTCTGCCATGATTGCAGAGTATATCGATCTTGAGAAGTTGGAAGATGGGAGTGCCCGAGGAAATGTTAGTGCCTTATGCAAGTGAGAACGAACGTGCTAAAGTTTATGCAAAAGTGATAGTGCTCCTTCAGATGTATTTCAATGTCATCCGAGTTATCAAGGTGATGGCAATGAAAATATTGAATTAGGAATTGACATGAAGAAAGAGATGTGTTACAAGACCACAGCGAACTGTGTATTTCCATTTTATCGAGTCGATCTTCTCCTGTAAGACAGAAGCTTATCGGGAAAACAGCCAATTGTGTGAACTACGAAAATTCGGAGTCAGGCTGAACGTCCTAAAAGTGCGCTTGTGTTGGATTCTTGGCACGACACCCTTCACTAAAGTAAAACACCACAAGCTTCAATTGTTGTCATCTTTGTTTTTGCGTGAAGATACTAATGCAAGAACACAGAATACAGAATCCTAATTCTGAATCTAAATTATTAAAATGGGGAAAAATCATCATAGCTTAACTAACAAAGTTAATACCCTGATCACGCCGCACAGTGCATGCGGCTTTCTAAAAATAGATTTGACATCCGCATGCAAATTTTAATGACCAGTGCAATAATCGCTTCCGTCTCCACGTCCAAGTCCATCCACCCAGCAAGTGTACCATGTTCACATGAACGGGGTGCCTGACAAGTTTTAAGTACTGATATAAAACAAATGCAGAAGCTCGCATATGCAGCAAGAATATTTCCAGAAACATCCCGCTTGTCCCATTGGAGTATGAAAACAACGGAAAATGCGGAAACGGTATGATTCAGCAGCCCCTGCTAGCATTGATAAAAAGATAGATCATCACTTGAAAAAAGTGCTACATTTCTCGAGTAGCACTATGAGCTTTACTTTTCCGGAGTTACAAACTATCTTGTTTCATCCACCTCATTGCAACACTAAACACGCGGAAACAATCGAGAGGATTTTGCACATCTCAAGGCCCACATCTGCCAAAAATCACACTTTTCCTTTCTTCTTTTCAATTTTCCTTTTTTTGTACATATACCCTTCAAGGAGCCTTCTCATTGATGAATCCCACCGCCAATTGCAAAAGGGTGCCCTTCTCTTCGAGTCTTCAACCAACGAACAAAATCAAGTGCAAAATACAACAAAAAAATTTCTACAGGTAAATTTTTTAGTGACTACGACATTTCAGCTCACCTAATCCTAGTTGCAATCCAATCCACACACCTCTAGTACAATGCCGTCCTTGGAAATGAAAGGGTTTATTCGGACCCATAAAAGAGTTAAAATCGAGGCAAGAAGAATTGCCCAAACAATTATGATTGTAGGTAACCGATCTTGTTTTCCCATGAATCCCTTGAGGAAGGGATACAGATGAACAATGACCCACAAAGCAAAGAAAAGTTTACCAAACAGTGGACCCCATGATTCGTAGCCATTAGTGATGGCATCTGAAACGCCGACAATGACTCCAATTATGTTTAGGATGAGCAGAATCAAGGGAGGGATTAACAGTGATGTTCACTTAAAGAGGTATAGCTCAGAGAATTCTCCATCATTTCCGGTTTTGGACGTGACCGTGAAATTTGTGCTGACTCCAGCCAAAACTTTTAGTAGACCCTGGAAGAGAGCAAACAGGTGACAGGAGACCCCACCAATTACCCAGAACTGCTCATTTCTCCACCAGTCGTGGATGCCGACACCACCCCACCGCATCTCAAGGATGCCTGTAGCCGCAATAGATATAAAGAGTGCCAAGAAAATGAGACTAGCATAGTTGCTCATCTGCAACAATGTTGAAAAGGTAAAGTCAGCAATGGTCTTGTTGCAATCAAGCAAAATCAATTGCTCGAGCAAGCACAGAACTCCTGGAAGTGTGGTGGAACTTACCTCAGGGAAAATAAACTTTCCTGTTAGAAGACAAACGGCTGGAAGAGTACAATATGCGATCAAGGGAATGGAAGTCAAAGGATAGACGACCGAGTTGATGTAAGAAAACCGCTCTAACCATTTTAAGCCACAGCCATACCCATACCATATCGGACAATGCCTGCTCAAAAGGATCTCAACCTTTCCAAGAGCCCAACGGAGAACCTGATGCAGGCGATCTGATAGGTTTATTGGAGCTGAACCCTTGAAAGCGGGCCGCTTAGGCACGCAGTATACAGATCGCCAGCCATGACAATGCATCTTGAAGCCCGTTAGAATATCCTCTGTAACGGAGCCATATATCCAGCCCACCTAAGGGATAGTTACAAGTAGACAATAAGCGCAATGCAAAGTAGACAATCTCGATACAGTATCAAAAGCAGTGACTTCTTCTGAAATTGTAAGATCTTTACCTCTTTTCCCCATTCCGTTTTGTCCTCATAACCACAGCTAATGACATGAATGGCTTCTTTCAAAAGTGATGCAGTAGTGGCTCCCTTTGGGGCATCACCTTCTTCCATCAGGGTTGTAGCTATAAAAACTGGGGATTGACCGAATTTCTTCTCGAACTTTACTCGGGACATTAGTGATGATTTTTCATTGTCTATACCTGAAATATAGTTCCAAAAAGTACGTATCATTTTGCATCTATCCATTTCTATTATAAGAAATAACAAGCAAGCGCCATAAGACTACTATGTGAAATCACAATCGTAGAAATGAATGCAGCGTAAAAAATGAAGATTTCAGATAAAGCATATATTTGGAAAATCAACTACTTGATACAAGTGGAACAACATGCAAGTCCAAAGATTAATTTAGATAGAAAATGGGCACCTTCAATTCCCTCTTCAATATTTTCCAGTGCATGAATCTGCTTTGAAGCCTCCCTGTTCCTCCCTGTCTTCTTTTGCTCATCGGACTTCATTTTCCTACCTCTTTTTCTAGATCCACAACACAAGCAGCACCATTTTGGCCAACAGTTACATGTTTTCCCGGGAGGTTTCTTTTTTATTGGGGCATCATATCCATACAAAGCCTGCCTCCGGAAGACACAACCAGTTCCGACATAAATTGGTCCTTGTTTACCATCCAAACCCTTCATATTTATCTGGATTCAACAGTATAGACATAAGTATATATGAATAATTTGCTTTTTCCTGAAAAAAGGAAAGGAAGAACATTACGATATTAATGAGGCCTATATATATGTTTACTTACATCAAAAAATACTACATTACGATTTGAGTATCTATCATGACGATCTATCCCGTCAAATCTCTGTGGAAACTGCACATAACATATCTTCTTGCCCGAAATTGGATCCATCATGAAGCACATGGCTTCTCGAAGAGCCTTGCTGTTGTTTATATAATGATCACAATCCACGTTCAGCAAATAAGGGGCATTTGTGATGACTGCTGAGACCCGCACCTTGATTAACGACTCACAAAATAGCAGGTAATTCAGCAACTTGAGAGAGATGATATAAACAGCTGAGAAGTAAGTCCAGACTTTGAAAGGTAATTCGGGTAGACAGGGATTCATACCAGAGCATTCATGGCACCAGCTTTCTTGTGATGATCAAAACCAGGTCTCTTCTCGCGAGAGACATAAACTAGCCGAGGTAATTCATTTCCTTCAACATCACGGTCACCATTTTGGCCAAGGAAAACCTGCATAAAGATGATTAAATGAAAGACGACTTTAAATTCTCTGAATGTAAGCCAACTTCATAAATCTTATGCCACAAATAATAGAAAAATTCCAAAAGCAGCATCCACCTGGATCATTCCAGGATGATCTCCGACATTGTTCCCAGGCCACCGAGTGCCATCCTGCATTGTCCAACCCTCTTCAGGAACTTTCTGTGCCATTTCCACCAACCCATTTATCCGAACTTTGAACTCTTCATATTCTCTCTGCAACAATAAAGGTGAGAGAGCCAATATAAGACATCTAGAAACAAGCAGTCTCCTTGATTATGTAAAAGGCAAAGACGCCACATTGGCTTTCACACACAAGAGTAGATAAAAGTCACACAACAAACTTGAAAAGGTTAAAAGCTGAAGATCTTCATGGCACGGCGTTCTCTCACAAATTCAGGATTCACTTTGTCCTTCAAATAGTCAACCTTCTGAGAAAAATACCATTCTGGGGCCCTAGGCTCAATATTGAATCTCTTACAGAATGGGACCCACTTCATTGCAAACTCTAATGTCTCGGAAAGGGCTTCAAAGGTGAGCATCGCTGCCCCATCATCTGAGACATAGCATGCTACTTTGTCGACTGGGTAATCTACAGCAAGTATGGACAGAACAGTGTTTGCAGTTATAAGAGGAGGTTCTTTCATGGGATCCGCTGTACTCACAAATATCCACTTGAGGTGCTTTTGAAGTCGCCACATTGGGTGCCTGCCCAGGCCACTCCAGTGCTTTTGAGAACACTAGTGACACCTAAACAGAACAATCGATCTCACTTCAACTCATAAACGAGACCTAGCACTTAGTGGCTTAATGTGGCAGAAGATGCTTGAAGGCCTAGATTATTTTCTCTTTGCAAATTGAACCTAATGCATCGATCAACCCCCAAATAACTCAAGGTTGCAATATTAATGACTTAAGTGGCAATGGTTGAATCAAAACTAAGTCAACATGTCATTACATTTAAGTGGTTATTTATTATTTTCCCTTAACATCAATATACACACTTCATATTTATACATGGAACTCACATTACAAAGAAGAGTGTATGAAGAAACCAAGATACCTCTTTGAATCATAGATAACAGGGAACACAGGCGAGTTCTCTATTATGTGCAAGAACTTCTTCAATTTCAAATCTGACTGCAACAAAGTAGCGAAAACAGGTAAAACAACATGGCAAAAATGAGGAACTATTACATAATTCTTCATTTACAGGAAGATATCAACTAGCACACTGAATAAGCAAGTTCCAAGCATAAGATATATGTAACAAAACAAATATGACAGTTATAAAAAGACCATTAAAAGGAGCAGCTATTGAGGACCCACCTTCTAAAATTCCATTCGTTCATCAGCTCTGAAGTTCTTCACCTAATATCAGAACAGAAACTAAGGCGCGATCAGCCAACACATCAATCACAGTTGGTAGAGAAAACAAAACAAATATATAAATGAAAGCAATCTCATGAACTCAAAAGTGGCATTGACATGTTAAGCATACTTAATTTGGAATAATTCACTTTGCAAAATATTAATTAGAAATAACACGCTAATGCATTGGAAACTACAAAATTTCCTTTTTAGTTACTTAGTAAGTCTCCTTAGAGCACTGTTAACAAAAGGGCACTTGTTAAGCATACTTATTTAATAAAGAAAAAATTACAAACACCACAAGAACAATCTGTGCATCCAATTGAAAACCATAAAAATTTCTTAATCAACTACTTAAGAATCGCCCCTAGAGAACAGTTAACAAAATCCTTACAAATACATAGATCTTCACTACAGATCAGACTCATGGCACATGCATGAACAGAAAAATACAATCTTTATCATGAAACTACCTGCTTCAAGGGGACGAAACTTATACCGGAAGGCGGCAAAGCCTGAGACCAAAGGAAAAGGAACATGAGTCGGTGATACGCTGCACTTCTCGTAACATTTTATCATACTTTGCTCTAAGAAACATTTAGCCGTAGCAGATATATAACTTGACATATTAAGAAGAAACATTTAGCTGTAGCAAATATATGACTCATACATATTAAGCTAAACCAAATGTGCAATTCCTTGTCATGTCTGTTTACGTCTATGCTTTATCTAGTAGATGAGCACTCCTGATAGGGAAACATAATACTATGAATTTTTGGGATCAAAATAGAGTATCTCGGATATATATAGTAATACCATCCTCTGGGACAAGCTCAGAGGATGACAAAACTTGAACTGGTCAAAGCTTGTCTAGCTAGCTGCAACTCCTCGAAAACATGTAATAGATGCTGAGGCAAAGTGTGGGGTAGAAAGAAGCTTCAAGAGGGAATCCTTCAGGCATTTAAATATATAGAGAGAAAAAAAAGGAAAGAATAGGTGAGCACAAGCTTCCAGCCCGGATAACACTCTATCATGACAAGATCCATTATGCCAGCAATCTGAAAATCTTCCATTTAAGTTCTAGCTGGGCCTTAGCTTCAAGCGAGGATAGTAGGACATGTGCAGATTCTTCATTTTAGATTCTAGTTTAGGCGATTAGTTCAAACACACACCTCATAGCTGAAGGGGCCTTCTAGCGTATCCAAGTCATGAGTCCCAATTGCAACCAGTGTTCTTCGCATAAAATATCAAGAGAATCCGAGCATGTCAATCCAAGCAGAACATTTTGAGGATCTAGCATAAGCACAAGCATCTGCTGTACTAAGTGGAGGGATTGAGGGGCTGGGCATCTATTACATGCAAATAAAATATCAAATTGAATATAGATCTCGAGAATGAAAACTAGTTCAAGCAACATATCTATCATCACCACTTCACCAAATTATTCAAAACAACTCAGCGGAGTCCTCTCTTCACATCCAGGCATTTCTCACAATTTAAAGCCCTCCTAAGGGTAATAATATATATGGCCCCTACTGAGCACATAGAGCATAAGCAACAGTGAAGCCATGACTTATTTTGAAAAAAATAAAAATAAATAATGCTTCCCTCACATCTATAATTTATAAAGTAACATTATTGTATCACACTAAAATGCACGCTTGCAAAGACAATTGGCTGCATGCTGGAAATTTTTTTAAAACCATTGCTCTAGACAAGCCATATAGGACGTTGCATCTCAATGTAAGATCACGGTCGCTCATCTTTACATTTAAGGTTCAAATGAACACAGTAAAAGCTTCCCAAAAATGTGTTGTCCTCCCGCCACTCCCTCTCAAACCTGAAATCTTGAAATAGAGAAGGAAAACAGGTATTATGCTGCATGTTAAAGATCCAAAAATTAATACCGGCAAATGTTCTGATGGAGCTTGTCTTGAAGATCAATGAAGCTGTTATAACTGGCTTCATCAAATGTTATCCCTCTTAAGACAGCAGAAACAACGTATGGACGGATTTGTGAGGTCTGCAACACATAAATGGTCACTCAAGTAATAAATGATTCCAGCATAGATCAATCTAGACAGATCAATCCTCACATATCAGTACCTCTGGTTTTACATGCATCTTAAGCATTGATCCCCTGCTGAAGTTACGAAGACTGTATTGAGGTGTCTCCTCCTGCTTATTGAATACACGTAGGGCCTGAGCAAGCCCTTCAAGGCAAAGCAAGTCGTATCTGTGCATTTCCTAGAGGATACCTTATTATTATAATAGCATAGTCATTTCTACACTACATGCAGGAATTTATCAAGAAGAATAATCATTAATTACCAATACAGACTAAAATGATGATAAACCCATCATCTCTTTGAAAAACTTGACTTATAACTAAATAATGAAGTTTCTAGATGACATGATTCAAAATAAAGCCAACAGCATTAAGGAGTCAATATCGCAACCCGCTGACCAAATCTAAAAAGGCTTGTTACGTTTCTTGCCGACGATAATACCTATAAAATTTGGGGATTGACCCATCTAGCATGACAAAATGTTGAACATAAACTAAATTCAAGATCAACCCCTTTTAGGACCATTATCATGAACCGGGAATCCCAAGGGTCAGAATATCAACCCGCTTCCCCATACAACTAGAATTCTTCACAAAGTGGTGAAAAGATGTCCTAACTTGTACCAATCTTTCGAGACTATTAAAAGAAACTATTAACACATAAGTAAGAAAAGCCTCGACGCACACTATAAATGCTACATCACATGGACTACTCAAAAGCTGAGCCTTTTTCAGGTGGTAATGTGTTTATGAAGTCTCTAATTACATGCAATTAGTCCTCACATTGATCGACCGAAAAGATAACAAAAAAAAAAACCTTCGGCAACATCATAACATCAAAGAAAAGATCGAACCACACAGCATCTCGATAGCCATTACGAGCAACATGGTCCGCCAAAGACTTTAACCCATCCGAAGTCGGACACTAGCATCTTAAACCCCGAACCAAAATTTACCCACGACTCGCGAAACAGCTCCAAACCCATCCGAAACACACAACATCTAACCGAATGCCGAATCAACTTCGCAGTCACCTGTTCGCCGGAACTTCGATTTTGTAGATGACTTCCTCGTCCTCATCAGTCTCCTCTTCCAGGTACTTCTCCTTTCTGATGATCGCCTTCTCCGTCGTCTGGCCACCACAAACAAAGAAGCCCAACCAGCTCAGCCTTTAAAAAAAAAAAAAAAAAAAAAAAAAAAAAAAAAACCCAGGTCTGATTTGCTCGGGGTGGTTCGCAGGTAGGAAAGAGGGAGGGCAGAGAGAGAGGGAGGTCCCGGTCCTCTCGCCAGTCCCGTGCAGTGGTTCGTCGATTGCTCGCGGTCCTCTCGCCGGTCCCGTGCGGTGGTTCGCCGGTCGGAAAGAGGGAGGGCAGAGAGAGAGAGAGGGAGGTCGCGGTCCTCTCGCCGGTCCGGTGCGGTAGTTCGTCGGTTGCTGGCGGTGGTTCGCCGGTCGGAAAGAGGGAGGGCAGAGAGACTGGGAGGTCGCGTCTGTTCGTGGGAGAGAGAAAGAGAGAGGGAGGGAAGAGTGAGAGAGGCGAGAGAGGAGAGAGAGAAAGACCCAGCAAATTCGAGTGAAGAGAGAGAAAAAATTTTGAGCGGGAGGAATACGATGACCGTCCTTTCTTCGCGCCGTTCGCGGTGGAGCCGAGCCGAGCCGACCAAAAATCTGCGCCTTCCTTTTCTAGCGGGTCCCGCTCGGGGACACGTGCCGGTATTTCATTGGTTTGTGCGCACCAGGTCAGCGGATGACCTGGCGCGCACGAACCACTGAATATTTTCTCCTTTTGAGATTCCCCTTCCTTTGACGTCTCCACATCAGCATTTTGACTGGGCTCGGCTCGATTTAGTTGGTTCACCCTAAATTCTAAAGAATACGCTGAATTACAGTTAATATTATTTATCATTTTATTTATATCCATGGAGGTACACGAAAATGCAATTGGTCCATTATGTTCGCAGGCTTCTACAGTTAAGTGTCTTTAAATTCATCATCGAATCAATCTAATGACTCAACTTGTCCAAATTTGAAAAGAATGTAATTGAAGTCGAGTGACTGGTTAATTAAAGTTAATTGTGAATTATGAAATCCACTTCTATTGGGTTGAGAAAGAGTTCAAGAAGGCAACTTGCTATTGCGTATTGATTCTCGAATACTCTTTGAATACTTATGTTGCATTGGATCCAATAATTCCTTTAATATAAAAGCTCCTTACATATGAAGCACATGATCTGGACGTCAACTGGAGGCAGCAATAAAGGCATTTAAACAGTAGCAGGATACCAAAAAAATGAGGGAGCACCAGGATTTAAAATCCTGGCATGCATTATGATACCATATTTTATCACC
Organism: Eucalyptus brandiana; assembly: GCA_014182725.1. Classification (NCBI taxonomy): domain Eukaryota; kingdom Viridiplantae; phylum Streptophyta; class Magnoliopsida; order Myrtales; family Myrtaceae; genus Eucalyptus; species Eucalyptus brandiana. The sequence continues at coordinate 47,995,617 of CM024675.1, read as the reverse complement.
ATTTTGGTCCAAAAGCTTACACCAGAAACAGGCAAGTTCATAATGTATGTATTGGATATTGATCTTTATAGACACTGTTTAATACCGAAAAAATCATACTTTCGAAATATCTGTCTTGAAGATCATTAGTTGGGCATCTCTTCTGTATGTGAAATCCAAAGGCCTGATTGTTTTCGTGAATGAATTTGCAGGCTGCCCAGGCAATCTGCAAGCTTGGCGAAGAGGTGGGTGAATCCCTGTCTCCTTATCATCAAGTTTGTGCATATCTCTTATGAAAGAACTTCCAGATCGATTGTGGGAGGTAGGAAATGTCATGGACTTTGTTACAGGAGAGGCGATGTGTAGTTTGTCTTCGAAAGTACTAACGCAAAGGCATGATACGAGATTAGCAGGAATAAAGGCTGAATTACATCACATACTATACCAGTTAAACTTCCTTGCCTTCTCAGATGATAATGCTTCTATTTCTTTCTACAATATTGTAGGGGAAGGAGGCTCTTCTGTATGCCTTGGGTGCTCTTTCAAAGTCTTGCCATCAGACCATCTCCAAGGAAGATCACAACGCTGCTGGTGCTAATCTGGATTTGCTATCCTCTGCGTGTACAAAAAAGGTGAAGAAATACCGGGAAGCAGTGCTTTCAAGCCCTGATCAGGTAATTTCAGATTATCGCTAGAGTTTACTGAATGCAATTGTCTTTGTTCAGAAAAATGTAGGGCTTTTACGAGCTCTAACATCAAGAAACTTTCTAGCAGTAGATTGTTTGGAAAGTGCTGTTTCAGGTTGATTTCATTTTTTAAATTCCCAACTAGAATCTGCCCCGATCACCCCCTTCCTCCAATGTAGATTTTGCACTTTCCATGGTTTTTCAGTTTATAAAAGCATTTGGCAATCATGAGTTCTTCAACATGGTTTTTCCAAAATTGTTTGACATGTGCAGTTGAGCCACTTCTGATAAGTCTGGACAAGCACATTCAGCAAATGATTCTGCTAAATCAGGTTCATCCATAATTCTAGCTTGTAACTGTCCAGCTTTCAGGATTTTGAGTTGTCCCGCATTGCAACCTTTGAATTCCATACCATAACTTTCTCTCGTTGTAAAACTGTGCATTTTACATGGCATGGTTGATATGTGCAGACTATGATGGAAAAGAAGATTCTTCTGTTCCACTAGAAAAAGTACTGGACCGTATCACATCAAGTATCCATGTGGCATATATTGATGATATTCTTGAAAAGAAAAATAACTTGAAGCACCTCTGGATTGTCTCCCTCTCACCTGAGTGGTCATGGACTGGTACCTTAATAACCAATTTTTTTATGTGATCACAGCATGAAAAGTTTTTCTATTAACTGTTTCATCATCCAGTCAAAATATCGGCTTTTCTATCAATTAAGGGACTCTGCTCAAGGATTCATGACATTTTGCTTGATTCTCAGCCAGCTTCTCGTAATGCAAATACAGCATCTCTGTTTCATGAGGTAATTAGTATCCACTTTCTAACAATATTGCTGAGAAATAAGGGACTCTGCTCAAGGATTCATGACATTTTGCTTGATTCTCAGCCAGCTTCTCGTAATGCAAATACAGCATCTCTGTTTCATGAGGTAATTAGTATCCACTTTCTAACAATATTGCTGAGAAACAGGGTAACTATCTCTATCTTTGGTCAAGGAAAATAGCTTTCCCTTATTATGACAGACATGTTGCATTTACTGGCTTTAGAATCAGTTGTCATTCTGTTCTCCAAAGTGCTTATCTGGATTCAGATCATCTGCTTTTCCTTCACAATTTTAAGCTGTTTTCGTCGGTGTTACTCACAGTGGCGGACTGCATAGCCACAGTTAAGATAGTGCAGGTATGTATTCACTTTCCCCTTTGTGGTGGAAATCGCCTTCGCCTTCATCTTCTTCAATACAATCTGATCTTGTGTGGTTTTCACCTAGATGTAGGATTGTAGCATTATTAAGTCCCATGCATATATAGGTGACATCACTCCAGTAAATAAGAGTTTTGTTAAGTTATCCATTAAGAGTTTTGGAGTCTAGATAGCACACAGTGCCTTTGCAATGTGAAGAAGCAGAATTTATCTTTTTCTTTAATCTTTCAAGTTTCAATGGTTCTTCTGATGCGGGGTCTGTATTAATCAGACTGCTGCGTTCAGCTGATGTTTTTCTTGGATTCAATTCACCTTTTAGTCGGTTTACATTTTTTATGATGATTCCTTACTAGTCGGTTTACATTTTTTATGATGATTCCTTAACTAAGTAGATCAGCCAAACCAGAGAGATCAGTTGATAGCATCCCAAGGATTCTTATATATTAGTCAACATAGCCATTTCTTGTATGTGCGAGCAAGAGAGTTAATATTTGGCAGGAATTAGTCGACATGGTAAGTGGACCACTTAAGAGTTCTCGATCATCTTAGATCATTCTTGCAGATGCATTTTAGATGTTCATCTTGCACTATGGACCAATAATCTATTTGATATTTTTTCAAATTTAGGTTCATGTCAGTGCTTCAAAGTGCCTTTTGGAGACGATCACCCTTTGTGGGGAGCTTCCTTCAACATTCTGGACAGATGCAGGTTCGAAGGTTTTGCTGGTTCATCTACATGACGTGGAAAAGAATGAACAAGCCAAGTCCTTGCTTAAGAGATGCATCCATTTACTAGAGACTTCATAGAGGAAAATGTGAAAGCGAATTGATTTCAAAGAAAGGTGAGAAGAGATTCTGGCCACTGTAGGTGAAGTATGACAAATGGGTAAAATCAGGACGTGCGGACCCCTCAAGTGCCTTAACTTTGCCCAAAGGAACATTTAAGTGCCATAACTTACAAAAGATAGCCAAAATCGGAGCAAAAGGGATCACTTGAGTGCCAATCCGGCCAAAATCCAGCCAAATTGCATACGTGGCATTTTCTGGCGATTTTCGGCGATTTCTTTTACTGATGTGGCAAATGTTTTTTGAAAAAAAAAGCCGACGTGGACAACAAAAACGACGTCGTCAATCCACATTGAGTGCGCTGAACTAAACGACGTCGTTTAGGTCATTGTGCATTGACCTAAACGCCGTTCCTCCCCATCCGTGTTCACGCGTCGATCTCAGGCCATTCTCTCGTCGCCGTTCACGCCTGCAGCTGGTCATCGGTCGCCGTCGTCGATCGCCGCCGCTGTTGGTCGCCGTCGCCGCTCACCGCTCACCATCGTTGGTTGTCGTCACCGCTCACTATCGTCGCTCGTCCAGGTTCGGCCTCTTCTCCCCCTCCCCTGTGATGAAATTAGGGCTCGCTCGATTATTTAATTAGGGCTCGCCGACCTAAATGCCGTTCCTCCCCGTTCGCGTTCACGTAGATCTCAGGCCCTTCTCTCCGTCGCCGTTCATGCCTAGAGCTAGTCATCGGTCGCTGTTGTTAGTCGCCGTTGTTGGTCGCCGTCGCCGCTCACCGCTCACCATCGTTGGTCGTCGTCACCGCTCACCATCATCGCTCGTCCAGGTTCGGCCCCTTCTCCCCCTCCCCTGTGATGAAATTAGGGCTCGATTATTTAATTAGAGCTCGCTTGATTATTTAATTAGGGCTCGATTATTTTATTATAGCTCCGATGGAATTTGTGTTGATACACTTCAACTGAAACTTGCTGACATTACACAAAGAGACCGGATTTCTCATTATTTTGGTAAATTTGTCTTTAAAGCCAATGTTAGAGTATGTTTTAATTGTTGGATCACTGTCTATGCATCTCCTTAAGAGCATCCTAGTAAAGCAGGTGACCAATGCCATTCTGAGAAGAAAACTAAGTTCTTGAACCACTCTGCTTGTGAGAGTGTATAGGGTATGTCCTTGAACCACCCTGCTTGTGAGGCTGTATAGGGTATGTCCTTAAACCACCCTGTTGTGATTGCTGTATAGGGTATGTTTATCAATCCAAAACCCTACTGTGATTGCTGTATAGGGTATGTTTATCAATCCAAAACCCTACTGTGATTGCTGTATAGGATATGTTTATCAATCCAAAATCCTGAATGAGAACATAATCCTGCTGTGATTTCTCTTTGTTTTTCTTTAGCTTTAGCGACATAAAATGCTTCCAAGTTTAGTTGTTCTAATTTTAGTTTAAACTTTTAAAGGAATTTGTAGGAGTCAGCGGCTGTGATTTGATTAAGTTGATGTCAGAGTATGCTATGCTTTGATTTGCTTAAGTTGATGTACATTCTCTCACATCGCATGTTTAGTGCAATAGACAAAATTGCTTGGGCTGTGATTGCTGTGGAGACCTGTGCTTGTTGTGGGGACCTTTGTTTTTAGTTAATATTTTAAGGGAAGAGAAGGCAAATAATTAAAATGCCGACCTCTTTTTTGGCTGTCATGTAGGGGCATATTGTCAGTGTGGGGACCTCTATTTACTAAAGTCCATGAGAGTGGGGGGACTCTCATGTGCAATTGTCTAGTGGTCCCAAAAACTAATGATTCTTTTTCTTGTTCTTGGTGCAGTAATGGCGCATGACAAGGATTATGTCGCTGTCATAATTTGCTACGATGGAGAATTTGTGATTGGGGAGGATGAGTGGGAGTATGAGGGTGGAAATGAGGGCACCATCTTTGTGAATATAAAGAAGGCATCTTATATAGGATTTCTTAGGGATATAAAGACTTATTTGCCTTGTAAAGTTCGGAAAAGTCTTTGTATTGTATTCCTGGGAAAGACTTAAGAGATGGTTTAAGATGCTTAGAAGATGATAATGGTCTTAAGGATGTTCTATACCATTATCTTCATGGTGAAGAGGTAAAAATATTTGTTGTATACAATAGTGAAAGTGAGGATGAAGATGATGATGGAGAGAGTGCCGAAGTAGGACAAGGAGGAGATGATATTCAAGGTAGTACTGACGTTAGGGTTGAAGGAGGGCAGGATAGATATGATGGACATGAGAGAAGCGCAGATGCAGTTCGCCAAAGTGATGATGACATAGATGATATCACAATCTTTGGATTAGATTGGGAGATCGCTGAATCAACTGATGATGATGATGGAGGGTTGCCTGCTGAAAATTTTATAAGTGATGACGACGACAAGGAGCTTGTACAGTTAAGAATACAGCAAAGGGATTTTTTGACAGCTAAGTTTGTAGTTTTGCAAGTAGCCGATGAAGTTCCAAACAGACCCGAAGGCCCTACAGATGCTGGTGCTACTGGCAAGGAGACTAACTATGAAGAAAGCGTCGAGAATGCTACTTCCCGGGATGAGCTTGAAGAAGATGAATGACCTATGCATAGAAGGAAAATGAAAAGTTTCATTCTTATGATCCATCCGTTGCCTCTCCTACTTTGTTGGTAGGCATGAAATTTCATGATGCGAAACAATTTAGAGAAGCTATACTGAAGATCTCCATTGCTGCACAAAGGAACATTGACTTCATTAGAAACACTAAGATCTTTGTAAGAGCTAGGTGTTCGCAGCAAAATTGTCCATGGAAAATCTATGGCGCATTTGTTAGGAGAACTGGATCTTTCCAAATTAGAGCCTACCAAGAGGACCATACTTGTTCCATTAATTTTGAGAATAAAAGGGTAACAAGTGCATGGTTATCGAAGCACTTCTTTGAATTGATTAAGCTGATGCCTCAGATGAATACTACTCAGTTCAGGATGCTGGTGAAGGAGCAGGTAGGTATCAATATATCCATGAATCAATGTAAAAGATCGAAGCAAAAGGTGATGAAGATACTTATTGCTCAGTACAACGGTGAATATGGACAGTTGTGGGACTATGCTTATAAGTGTAGGCTGCAAAATCCTGGAAGTAGAGTGTATATAGAGGTCGTGGAGAGATCACTTCCTGATATTGGGATGAAGTTTGATAAATTCTATATTTGTTTCGATGCATGCAAACGAGGATTTTTATCTGGTTGTAGACGGATTATAGGATTGGATGGGTGTTTTTTGAAGGGCTTGTGCAAGGTAGAATTGCTGGCCGCAATTGAAAGAGATGCAAACAACCAAATGTTTCCCCTGGCTTGGGCTGTTGTGAAGGTAGAGAACAAGGACAATTGGTCTTGGTTCCTCAAAAATTTGATGACTGATTTGGAGATAACAAATGGGGCAGGGTGAGCGTTCATGAGCGACCAACAAAAGGTAATGTTTGCTTTTTAAAAAAATTGATCACTTGTTTGCTTTTTGATATCAACATGTCATTTGTTTACATTTTTTATATTTTCAATTATTGCAGGGACTTGTTCTAGCAATAGTTGAGCTGTTGCCTTATGTTGAACATCGAATATGTGCATGACACATATACGCAAATTGGGCAAATACCTATAAAGGGGACAAGTTGCAGTCGCAATTTTGGTAGCTAGCAAAGAACACAAATATGGCTGGCTTTAGGATGGCCAAAGAAGAGATACTTCAATAGACAAAGGATGGTTATGATGCACTGTTCCAAACAGACCCGAAGCATTGGTGTAGGGCGTTCTTTAGCGAGGAATTCAAGTGCGATAACATTGATAACAACATCTGCAAAGCATTCAATGGGAGGATAATATATGCTAGATGTAAACCAATTATCTCGATGCTTGAAGACATACGGGTTTTGGTTATGACTTGGTTGCACAGACAAAGAGATGACACTGCAAAGTGAACTAAGCAATATGGTCCTAGGATTGCTAAGAAATTGGATGACAACTTGGCTGTAAGTAGGTATTGTCATCCCATTTGGAATGGGGATGAAGGATATGAGATAATGAAGGGTTCCGATAAGTATGTTGTCCATTTAGGTACGATGAAGTGTTCATGTAGAGCATGACAACTCAGTGGAATTCCTTGTGCACGTGCCATTTGTGCAATTCAATTGAAGGGCCACAACATAGAAGACTACCTTGATGATTGGTACAAGAAACCGAAATATCTTGCTTTGTATCAATTCATGTTGCAGCCAATTAGAAGTAGCAAGTTCTAGGAGCCAACAGATTGCGAAGCACCTCAACCTTTGCCACTAAAGAAGAGAATGGGAAGACCAAAGAAAAAAAGAAAAATGACGGAGGGAGGGGACTCATGTCACTGTAGGATGAATAAGATGGGTGTACCGATAAAGTGCTCTTTTTGCCACATAGCATGGCACAATATTAAGGGTTGTCAATTAAAGAAGCAGCAGGAACAATTGAGGCTAGCCGAAAGGCCTAGTGAAGGGACAGTTGGAGAAGGAGAAACAAAAAGGCGAAGTGAGTCGACTGTTCTTCAATCGACGACAATAAACCCAGTAAGTCATAACAATTGTATTTATGTTGCTTTATGGTTTGTTATGGATATGTATATAGATATAAGTGACATGTATGTAATGTTTTTGTCTTTGTCAGGTCACGGTGACACGTGAAGAATTGGCCGAAGCCCCTGCTATACCTGAAAATGAAGGGCCTGTTCAAAGAACCGAAGGTGGAAGACAGCTAGCTACAGGATTGGCTAAAGTAATTGGAGGGCTAGTTAAGTCGACTGTTCTTCAGCAGCAACAGAGAAAAAAATACCCGGTCAATTAAATGATTTGAGTTTACTTTTCATTTACATTCTAATATGGCCTGATATTATATTTATGATGTTCTTTGCCTTTTTCTCAGGTTCTAAGAAGGCAAGCTAGAGCTCAGCTGCTAATAGAGGGCCCAATTGAAGGGCCACCACAAGATCTATCACCAAGGTCATCACAAAGGCCACTAGAAGGGTCATCACAAGGGCCACCACTAAAGCCTATCGAAGGTGTCACTGAAGCTGAAGGCGTAACTAGAAAAACAACCAGAAGAAAGCCAAATCAAGAGCCACTTACAAGAAAGCCATCTACAAGACGCCTAGCTGAAGAATTGGCCGAAGAAGCCCCTACTGTAGCTGAATAGCCACAAGAGCCGAAGAAATCACATGCGAGAAGAAGAGGCAACCAATCACAAGTACTTGAAAGTGACGCTCCCCTTCGAACAAGAGGGGCTCTTGGGAAGAGGCTAAAACAATATGGTTATGGCCTTTATACAAATGACCGTTCTTGAATAGTTATTCTTAATATAAGTTTTATAGGCTGCATTTAATTTAATTTATAGTGCAAACTTTTGTTAATAATTGAGTTTTCTTTATGAAGCCTAGGAAAAGTTCAGAGGTTCTTATCTCTCAAGGCCGAACTCAAGAATCAATGGCTGCGCCAGTAAAGAAGAAGACATTGCCTGCGCCAACAAGAAAGAAGAGTAAGAAGAACCCAGTTGCAGGTCCATCCGAATCAGTTCAACCTACAACAGTTGCAACTCCTTCTGAATCAGTTCAGCCTAGGACAATTGCAGCTCCATCAGACTCAACGCATCCCAAGACAGTTGAAGAAGAAGTCTCACGTCCAGTTAGAAAAAGTGCAAGGATTATGAATTAAGTGCAAAGTCCATCAAAACGAGCACGAACAAGAGGCCTTATGCATATTAATTGGTGAAATGGGATGTGATATGGTTTGTGGGGCTGAGGAGTCAGTCGTAAACATCTGTGGATGTTTGTTTGTTTTTTTTTAATAATACTTTGTCATTGAGTTAGTTGAGTTTGTGAGACTTCATTTGTCATTGAGTTTGTGAGACAGATGTTCAAAATCAATGGAACGGTTGTTGCTTGTCATTTTTGGCATGCCTTTTTCATTTTTTTAATTTTATTTTTTCTTTTACTTATTACTACTTCTGGTGGTGGATATGTGGTGGTGACTGGGGTGCTCATGTGGCTGGTGGTGGATGCTGGTGAAAAGCCTGGTGGTGGTGGGTTGGGTTGGAGGTTTTTACTGCACCTGGTGCAAGATGTAACTGTGCACAGCTTGCACCAAGTAGTGCTAGTGCAAGCTGGTGTAAGACACCTTACACTTGCAACTTATGCAGCAACATACCACCAGCATAGTGGTGGCTGGTGGTGGCTCAAGTGGATGCTTGGGATGCCTGATGGTGATGATGGCTGGAGGCTGATGGTGGCCAGTGGTGGGCGATGGTGGCGGTTGGTAGTAGCTGATGTGTACAAAAAAAAATGGCACTTAACTGATCACGTTCTAAAAAACCTAGCACTAAAGTGTTCAGTTTTAACAACAAGTGGCACTTAAGTGATCATTTTAATAATAAATTGACACTTAAATGACTCTTTTTCTATCGAGTAATCACTCGTGTCTATTCTATGTATATGGTGGTTTGCAGTAAAACAGAGAAGCTACTAGTTTACACATTTGCTGCTGGTTTACACATTTGCTGCTGGTTTACATTCAATTCAAGTAAAATAGTCACCACAACACATCGACCTAATACACATTCCATCATCATTGATTTATATTTGAGAATAAGCAAAAATTATCGAAATCATTCATTCATTAATTCAAAACAAGTACATTTCTCCACACATTTACAACTATGCCAGTCAGAGAAACTTCTTCTCATCTTCCAGTACTTTACATTTTTTCATAAAGTAGGATAGACAAAAAAACAACAACACAATAAACGCTTGGTAACACTTCCGTTCAATTTTCATTTTTGAAACTTCGTTCTTCAAATGGTTAACAGAAGATGCTCGAGCTTGAGCTTGCATTGAGTCAACATTGTCCAAGTCATCCACAAGCATAGATGGAGGTTAATGACATCCATTCAGTAGGTCCAATATCACCTTAGTGGCTCGGTGAGAGAATTTCGCATCGACCCATTTGAAGTATTTGCACTTCGAGCCTTCTCTGTATCGGGCACATCTATAGAACTTCTCCCGAGATTCGTTCGAGTCCATGATGTTCTTCTTGGACTTGGTAACCCACAAAAACAGAAATGCTCGCCTTCTCCTTCGCTTCGGCGAGAGAAATTTGAGCCGCTGCTGAAAGTCCTACTCTCCATTTCCAATATTCGATGGTAGAATTTGGGGCAAATCAAATGAGGGTGCGGGATTAGGGCTCCAGCGCTTTAATGGCATTTTGTCCGATTTAGGGTTTTAGATTTAGGGCAAATGGGGAAGACGACGGCATTTTCGCTGATTTAAGGGTTCTATTTTGGGCGGACACCCGAAACGACGTCATTTGGGGCGAATTCGAGCTGACTCAGCTCTCCGGCGAGACACATCGGCGAGAGATATTAATATTTTAATGCCACGTATGATTTCTGGCCAGCTTTGCCGGAGATGGCATTTATGTGTCCCACTTTTCTTAAAATGTGGCACTTAAGTGTACCTTTCGTAAGTTATGGTACTTAAGTGTTCATTTGGGCAAAGTTATGGCACTTGAAGCGTTCTTTTGCCGTAAAATCAGTTAAAAAGCTGAAGTGAAGAGGTAAATATAAAATAGGTAATGATTGATCTTGACTGTTTGGTGTATCAAGGCCAGAATCTGAAGTGCTGGTTTGGAAAAAACAGCTTCAGCACACGTAATTAGACAACCAAATTACTTGAATGTTAATAATTTCACAATAGGAAAAACTACTATGCATCAATGACCATATATTGCATTTCACATACGAAGGTGAACGATGGAACAACCCTTTCTCTCCATAAGGGTTGGAGGTCTAGCATTACATTGTCTAGATCCCATCCATAATTTTCCCAAAACCAAAACCCACAGCCATAACAAAACCCGCCCAAGCCTCACCCCAATAAAAAGTTGTTAATAATATGGGATAGTGGAATTGGCGGTGAATTTACAACCAATGCGCATTTAAATGCTTCCACGAGAAGCACTTGGATGTTGGTGGGGTGAGTCATATCCTACTAAAAACATGAACAAAACATTCCAGGTTCATGGTGAAATTGCCCCTTGAACCTCAAAACTTAGTCATAAATAGCAAAGGAGAAACTAAATGTTAAAAAGGGCCATGACGCATGCAGAGGGCCACAAGCCATGGGCATGATGTCACGATCGGCTTAGAACAATTTTCAGCAAGAAACCAGCAAACAAAAATGACATTTCAAATCCAAGTGTTTGGACAAGATGTAACTTATGATCCTATTGTAGGCCACATGAATGTCTGTATAATCTGAGCTCAATCCAAAGTTTGACCCTCAAAAGTCACAACTTGACATGGAGAAGAGATTTAGTGGGACATGACTTTGGGGTGGGCACCATTTTTGGTATCAGTTCTGTGAGGAAAACATACTTCGTATTATTCAATAAAATTTAATATATATACACACACATCAAAATAAGCCTTAAAAGTGGTAAAGACTCATTTATCCTTCTTACTTCTAACACCCTCCCTCAAGCTGGAGCATAAATATTAATCATGCCCAACTTATTACAAATATGTTCTATCCTCCCATTACCCAAGGATTTAGTAAAGATGTTTGCAAGTTGTTCACTGGTTCGAATATGACTAGGAAGAATTACTCCACTTTGCAACTTCTCTTGGATAAAATGACAATCAACCTCAATGTGTTTTGTTCTCTCATGAAACACGAGGATGGAAGCTATATGCACTGCAGCTTTATTATCGCACCATAGAGTCATGGGTACTAAACCTTTAAAGCCTAACTCAGTTAATAACTGTCGAATCCACACTAATTCACATGTTACTTGTGCCATGGCTCTATATTCTGACTCAGCACTGGAGCGGGCAACAACACTCTGTTTCTTACTTTTCCACGATACCAGATTTCCTCCGACTAAGGTACAATACCCAGTTATTGATCTTCTATCATCTAGAGACCTAGCTCGATTAGCATCAGAAAAACCTTCAACCCTGATATGACCATAGTTTTGGTAGACAATTCCTTTTCCCAGAGCTTTCTTCAAATACCTCGATATCCGAATGTACGAGGGGAAGAAAAAAACTGGCTTACTACACTAACAGGAAAAGCAATATCTGGTCAAGTAATTGTAAGATAATTCAGCTTCCCTACCAGTCTTCTATATCTCTCGGGATTATTAAGAATTTCTCCTCCATCAGCAACTAATTTAACCCCTTGCTCCATGGGTGAATCAAGGGGCTTTGATTCCAACATACCTGTCTCAGTGAGCAAATCCAAGACATATTTTCGCTATGACAGAACAATACCTTTCTATGATTGTACCACTTCAATTCCTAGGAAATATTTCAATTTTCCTAAGTCCTTCATTTGAAACTGTTGCTGAAGATAGGTTTTTAGCTCAGTTATACTAACCAAGTCATCTCCCGTGATGATAATATCATCAACATACACAATCAAGAATAGTTTGCCTCCCCCTGACTATTTATAAAAGAAAGAATGATCATTTTCACATCTTGATAGCCCAAAAGACAATATAACCTCAGAAAATCTTCCAAACCATGCTCGTGGATATTGTTTCAAATCATATAAAGACTTTTTTTAATTTGCAAACTAATCCAGACTCCCCCTGAGCAACAAACCTCAGAGGTTGCTCCATATAAACTTCTTCATGAAGAGTGCCATGTAGGAAAGCATTATTAACATCAAGCTGAAATAAAAGGCCAGTTATATGTTGCAGCAAGAGAGATCAATATACGAATAGAAGTAAGTTTGGCAACATGAGAAAATGTGTCTAGATAGTCAACCCCATACACCTGAGCATACCCTTTGGCAACAAGTCTTGCTTTTAAACAAGCAAGAGAACCATTGGGGTTGACTTTTATAGCATATACCCATCGACAACCAATAGTAATTTTGCCTAGAGGAAGTGGTACTAAGTCCCAAGTTTGATTAATCTCGAGAGTCTTTAATTCTTCTTCCATTGTTGTCTTCTAGCCAGAACTTTGTAATGTCTCGACGACAGACTTGGAGATAGGATATTGTTCAACGGTAGTTAAAAAAGCTCGAAAAGTAGGAGACAAAGAAGAGTGAGAAATAAAATTTGTAATAGAATGTTGAGTACAAGTACATGTACCTTTGCGATGAGCAATAGGAAGATTAAGATCAGATACAAGAGGAGGGTCAGCTAATGGCAGATTTGGAGCAGAAGATGACATAGTAGTGACGGGAGGAGTGGGGGGAGCAGCATCGACATGAAGACGTTGAGTATAAACTTGGAGAGGAGGTGATTTCTCTGTAGATACTAGTGATACAGCTGGAATAGTAGACCGAATGGTGGTCACATACAAGTCTTCATCCAATTCAGACACATCAATTGGAGCATTATGATAAGGAGTGGATTCAAAAAATGAAACATTAGCTGTTATAGAATATTTTCTCAGTAATGGAGAATAACAGCGATATCCCTTTTGAGTGCGGGAATAACCCATAAACATACACTTGATTGCCTTGGGATCAAGTTTTGATACTCTAGGCCGATGATCACGAACAAAACAGACACAACCAAAGACACGGGGTGGTAGGACAAATAGTGGTTCATTAGGAAACAAAGTGGAAAAAGGAATACCACCTTGCAGAATAGAAGAAGGCATGTGATTAATGAGATAACATGCAGTTAGAACAGCATCAAACCAAAATGTTTTGGGGACCTTCATCTCAAATAACATGGATCTAGTAACTCCCAATAAATACCTATTCTTTCTTTCAGTAACACCATTCTGTTGTGGAGTATCAGGACAGGAAGATTCGTGGATCATACCATGTCGAGTCATAAAATCAGAAAAAGATGTGGAAAAGTACTCCTTAGCATTATCAGAACGCAGAACTTTAACATGTATGCCAAATTGAGTATAAATTTCAAATATAAATGCACGAAAAATGGAAAATAATTCCGAACGATCTTTCATTAAATATAACCAAGTAACTCTAGAATAGTCATCGACAAAAACAACAAAATATCTGAAACCTGAATTCGAAACCACATGACATGGGCCCCAAATATCTGAATGAACTAATAAAAAAGGAGATGCTGCTCATTTAATGACTCGAGGTGTATAACTAACACGATGTAATTTGCCAAGTTGGCATGACTCGCACTCTAGACTAGAAAGAGATTGAAAACTAGAATCCAACTTTTGAAGACTACGTAGAGAAGGATGACCAAGACGACAATAGATTTGATGTGGGGTCGCAACACTTGAGCAAGCAATTGAAGAAGCATCTTCAAGTACATACAGCCCCCTTCCTCACGTCCTCTACCAATCGTCTTCTTCGTAGCCAAATCCTGGAAAATACAAGAATCAAGATAAAAAGTTACTAAACACTGAAAGTTTTTAGTTAACTTACTAACAAACATGAGGTTACATGAAATTGTGGAAGATAAAGCACTAAGGACAATGGCAATGAAGGAGTTGGGTTAATTGTGCCAATTCCCTTAACATGTGTAGGTGATCCATTAGCTAGAGTAACTATGGACAAAGACCGAGAAAGAGAGGAAAATATACCTAAAAGACCTGACATGTGATCGGAAGCCCCTAAATCAATGATCCAAGGACGAGAAGTAGCCAAAAGGCATGAAGTAGCATTACTTGTCTGTGCCAAAGTAGCAGTGGAAGAAACAGACTGTGAGATTTGAGACTGTTTATACCGAGCATATTCCTCACCAGACATAACCACCACCTTGTCTTCAGATGACTATGAAGTAGAGTCAATATTAGACACCGTATTAGCGAACTAGTGCTGCTGCCCTGGTCTCCCATGTAGCTTGTAACAAAATTTTTGAATATGACCAGGTTTGCCATAGTAATGACAAACTCGTGTAGTCCCCAAATTATCGGTAGATAAGGGGAATTGTCCAGAAGAATGCTGTTGAACTCTTCCTATTCTTATGCCTCGGCCTCCTCCTCGGACACCATGCCCACTATATCCACCACGGGTTCCTCCATCACTCATATTATCACTATCAGTTCGAGTCTAGGACACAAGAGCTTAACTCTCCACCATAGATGTAGTATCCTGAGAAGACTCACGAGATACTCGAAGAACTCGAGCAAATGTATCTGTGAGTGACACTATATTCTCTCCTCCAAGAATCTGAGACCCAACAGTTTCATATTCATAACCAAGACTTCCTAAGAATCCCATTATAGCCAATTGTTCCCTTTGACGTTGCATTTGTTGAACATTAGCTAAAATAGGGAGAACAGCATTTAACTCCTCATACAATCTCTTAAAGTCTGCAAAGCACTGGGTAATAGAGCGTCCCATCCTTTCAAATCAATAAAACTCCTGCAATAGCTCATAAATCCGTGACAAATTATCTTGGCCAAAATACAGCACATTCAAATACTCCCATAGTTCTCTAACTGTATCAATATGAGTTACCATGTCAACTACATTACTCTCCATAGAATTCAGCATTTGACCAAGAATACGTGCATCAACACCATCCCAAGTTACATCATCTCTGGGCTTAAACTCAGTTAAGTGTCTATGTTGATTCCTGCCTGTCAAAGTAAGGTTCATAATTTTCTTCCAGTGGTGGAAGTTAGCACTACCCGCGAGCTTCTTATCAGTAATTCGATTAGATGAAGAGGAAATCACCTCAGTCATCACAGTATTATTCTTGTCAAGATCTATTTCAATTGTACTCTTCGAGTGATCGCCCATTTTCCAAATAATAATAAGCAAACTCTGATCTTAGCTTCCATCAAATAACTCAGCCCCAATAAATCAATAACTCAACAAAATTGTTAATATATCATCAAGAAACAGCAACCCATAAATCAGCAATCAGCAAACCTCCGCCCAAAAGTCAGCAACCAAATACCAATAATCAACGCAATATCAATAATCAATGTTGGAGATAACTAAAATCAGCGACCAAAAAACTAGCGACCCAAAGTTCGATGACCCAGCATCTCAATGACCGAAAATCAATGACTTAAAAGAAAATTCTAACCCACAAAAAAAAAAAAAAAACATCCTGACGAGCACTGCTGCTCTTGGTTCCCCAGCGAGCCCAGAAACCTCTCCCACTTCTCTCTCTCTTTGGAAGCGGCACAACTACGCCACCAAGTCCAACCAACACAGGGTCGTCAAAACCCCTGGTAGGAAGCTAGTGTACCAGACCATGAAGAAGAGACCCAACGAGCGAGCAGCGCGGGCAGTGCAAGTGAGCCGCACAAAGAAGCGAGAGAAACCCTATTCTGGTGAGCGGCGGTGACAGCCAACTATTCCGGCGAATCGACGGCGGTCTGGCGAGTCGACAACGGCAAGTGGTGCTCCGTCATCTAGGGTTAATCCCTAGGCTCTGATACCAAGTGAAGAAAACGTACTTCGTATTATTCAATAAAATTTAATATATATACATCAAAATAAACCTAAAAGTGGTAAAGACTCATTTACCCTTCTTACTTCTAACAAGTTCCACAACAGGTGCCTAGAAAACTCGAGACACTGTCCAATAAAGCAGAGACAAAAATATAACTTAGACATTTTAGAATTGGCTCCAGCCTACAACATATCTGGCCTGTATTCGGACTGAAAAGGAGCTGCTTTTGGTTAGAAAGAGACAGGTAGAAACAACACACATAACACAGATTTATGATGAATATATTCTAGTTTAAAATGCATTAACACTTCAAGATCACACGACATAGATTTTGAGCTTCAAGTGCTTGCAAAAGTTATATAGCTAGACCATAAACATATCAATATTCCCATAAAGTTTCCAACAAGTAAACTTTGTAATGATTAGTTGGAAGTCTTTATCCACTATATATGGGTATTCAGCCAACTTGAAGCTTCATGGCTTAACATGTAAGACAATTCACACAACTAAAAACGTAGACCCTAGGTGGTTTAGGTAAAGGGATGTTTGCAACCCATTCTGCTTGTGTTTTGTTTATGGGTGGATTTACCAAAAAAGACAATAGAGAGAGAGAGAGAGAGAGAGAGAGAGAGAGAGAGAGAGAGAGAGAGAGAGAGAGAGAGAAGATGCTGACCAATTGTAAATATAAATATGAAGCCATAGAAAGTTCAAGGCATCCAGAGTCTAAACTCTTCGAGGCAGAGTTGGCAGGGAATTCCAAGTAACTCTTAATAGACCAAAACTGAATAAATGGAAGAACACAATAGAGAAGAACCAATATCTGAACCATAGCAATTTTTTAACTGTGTTACCACGATCAAATCTGCAAAAGGATGCTACAGTCCCTCCCATAGAATGCCCTAGCACCATGATGTTGATGTCTCCATATAAATCCTTGGCTCTTTTAACAGCATCCAAAGTGCCAGGTCAAATTGTTGCATCGTGATAAGAATAATAAATCCATGATGAATCTAAGCAAAGAAAATAGAATAAGAATGTAATTCATTCTAGATCAGAAGTATCCACAAGTTGCAAGAAGAGGCTTATCATCTCTAGAACTCACCATGGCACCACGCATGCCAAGTAGTTTATGTCAAGCCGTTTCCAATAGAGATCTTCAACCCAATTCTATATGCTATAGACATAAATAGCAAGAACAGAATTAGTGAAGTATGTGATCTCCTCATGACAAAATCTAGAATTACAAGCACATAACATTCAAGTCTCGATGGAAATGATTCACTGTTTTCCCTTCTTATGGACAGCAAACCCATGTATTTTGTGTACGCATTCACTAGAGGCTACTCTTCTTAGCTTAAATTTTCATGAAATCCTTCACATGTCAATGTAAGAGGAATAATTGCTAAAGTTAACATGCATACCTATGTTCTCGAGTACCTTTGAAAGCTGTAACTGTGGCATTAAGGTCCTGAGCACCATAGTATAAGCCTATATGTAATATATATTGATTAGAAATAAAGCCAAGAAATTATATGAAATTCAAACATAAAGACATCGCAAGCATCGCAAATTGGTCGCCACTGCGACATGAATTATACGCTTGTAAGCAGTGCTGGACGTCAACTATCAGTTCAGTGACTTCGAACCCCTAATTTCATATCCAAAGGCATTAATAACTAGTCAGAAGCTAATAAGAGAAGGCAACATATGCCCACAAAATCTCATCTCAAGAATTGGCCATTTAGTACAGAGGACCCATTCTTTACGCAATCTTAGCAACAATGTCATATTAAAACGTAGTCAAATTACCTTTTCTTTCCATCACAACTAGGACACATCCAACTAAAAAGTTACGTCAAATCTGACATGTAAACTTGCCAAATATAAAGCTCTGCATCTAATTACAATGTTATTGTATTGAAATGATGAAACTCGAAGGGTAATAACAACGAGCTCTAGGTAAATGTGAAAATCTTTATAATGAACACTTACAACAGATGCATACTCCACCACCATCATCGCAAGAGTGTGATTGCAAATAGCTGTATGAGCCTTGGACCTCACTCTAAGTTCTGCATTTACCAGTTGAGAAAAATTCATATTGAAAATGCAGTCACAAGCTCATTCAATTACAAGCAAAGAAGCAAGGCTGTTATGTGTCTAGCAAACTATTTCGACAATCAAGTGGGAGGAATACTTCAAGGAAACATCAACTCAAAACAATATTTCATTAAATTTCTACCCTTCCTCCTTTGTGAACTTAAAGAACTATATATCAATGCAATGAAAGATGAATAAGTAAACAACATAAGGCTCCTCTTTCCCATAAAGTTATTCCACTGTAACCTACAAGCTAAAGTCCATTACTCGACAGAAGAAAAGCTGAATAGCTGATAGTCGATCACTGTGCGATACTCGACAAATTTTATCCCCAAAGTAGAAACGGTAAGATGAAATCTGTATTGAACAAATATAAGGAAATTCAATCGATCTGACCATATTCCAGTGGTAGCATTGATCCAAACTTGGTAATCCAAAAGCTTTACAAATCCAACCAAATACAACACAATGCTCAGTCAGTCACATGCTTCGAAAACATCCAAATCTACACCAAAGGGATCATTCAACTATAGTTTGCCCCCATTCAATCAAACACTACAGCTCCACAACACAGTCAATGATTCCCCCCAACCTTGAAATGCCTAATCAGCCAAATCCACTATGCAAATCTCACTTCCCCAGGCTCAAAACTGACGTACTCGATACTAGAGCCTGTCTATAGGAACCTTATCACAATCTAGACTCCCAATCCTAATCAAATCAGAGGATCACAACCATAACCGATTACATGAACACAAGTTGCAATGAAGCATTATCAAAACCACCATCACCCTCAACCATGATCAGTTCCGCTCCACATTATTCTGCGAGAGGGATGGATCGAACAACGTCGTTGAAGGAAGGAAAAAAAAAAAACGATATCGCGCAACAAAAGAAATTCCAATCTCCGCAACCTTTCCATATACGCAAAACGATCGCGCGCGATCAAACGGCGCAATCGCCCGGCGAGATGGAGAGGTCGATTGCGGTCTTTTTCCGCATTGCTCGAATTCAATCCTCGAATCCTGGTCTTCGCAGCGTTCGTGGACTCTGTAGCGATTTTCGCGACAAATGGCGATTGAAAGCTATGGTGACTTGGCGGGAAAGGAGGGCGGGGATGATGAGTTTACCGATTTTCCTGATTTGCTCTCGGGCGCTTGTTCTGTTGGCGGGTATATTCAGTGTCATGTCTGGTGATTTTGTCATTTCTGTGAGGGCAATGAAGGAAGTTTCGCTAAAATGAGGCATGCTCCTAGACAAATTTGCGTTCTCTCTGTCTCTCTCTTCTTTTGGCGCTTCCTTTGATGTCTTTCAAATGAGCACTTTGACTCGGCTTGGTTCAGTTAGTAGGTTCGAACTAGAATTATGAAAAATGCACTAAAATTAGAGTCAATATTGCTTTTTTTTTTTTAATTGATATTCATGGAGGTATATAAAGATGCGGAGTACTCTAATATGATCACAAGCTTATTGAGATAATTTTTTGCAATTCCAAGCTCAAATCTATCTCATAACTCGAATTATTCTGAACTTTTCTTTTGTCAATATTATTCAAACTTGGAAAGAATGCGATTTGACATGTGTGAATCAAGCAAAGCTTAATTATGGATTGTGGAACCACAATTCAAGAATGCAACTTATTATGACTTATCGATTCTTGAATATTCTTTGAAACTTTATAGAAGTGAATTCGATAGTTTTTGTTTTTTTTAGATAAATGTACATGCAATAGTTTGAGCTGAGTCGTTTTATCTAAAATTTACAAAATATTTATAGCGCGAATACAATTGGATTAATTACCATATTATAAAATGATGCTATCGCCATCTCATAATTGCTTGATTGATATATGAGTCGTACAATTATAGGGATTGAAAACTTTACTTTATATGTAAAAGATTATTAAATAAAAAAAAGGCCAAAATCTTTGAGAACAAAAGTCATTGGACTTTTTTCATGGGTTATGTTTGAAGTAAAAAGAGTTGTGACCTCACGCAACAAAAGTTACACAATGTCATTTTAAAAATATCAAAGAGTGTGAATGATTTTTATTTTTAAATCACATTTAGCTCACACAAACAAAATGTTATAAGAACCCCACCCCAATGCATGGTATCCGCGATGTTTGGTGGCTCTCACGCATTTATATTCATAGTCAAATGTTTATAAAATCACAGAAAAATCAATACACCAAAAAAAAAAAAGTGGAATTTAAAGAATAAGTGAAATTCAAGAGAAATCACTGGGAAGAGTGAATTAATCAATTTTATAGAAATCAATCTTCAAATCTCTTCCTTTATTGGTAACGTATACGCATCAATCCCTCATTCTCTGTAAGTCAAATTTTATAAGCATAAAACAAATTTATAGATCACTCCTTTTTTGACCCGGCTCATACACTGCTCATTAACTTTGAAAGTATAAAAAAACCAAAATTGAATGTGAAAAAGCCATAGTCGCAATCCAACCTCAAGCATGGCAACCCAATGATGAAGGGATCATGCCATCTTCCATTAATTCATGAGTTTGAATCATGTCGCAAGTGAACTTTTAACCAATTAGTATATCGGACATTCACAACATTTTATGAAAAGATTTTTAAGCTTTTGGCATATTAGTTATGATGATAGACTCGCACACCTAACGATGGATCGAGTGATTATGGCTAAAACGAGATATTCTATGATGGACATAACACTTTATGTAATGACGAGAATGGATAATCATATTGATCATCTCTTTCCGCATTTTTTTATCTTATCAAGAAAAAAGTAATTGCAATGCATCGGGACTCGCGCGGGGAGGCCAAGTCGGACCTCCCCCAATCCTTGTGCCGGTTTGCCATCCTGCTCGTAAGCCCACATTAGCTTCAATTTCCACGGCGGGAAACGAAAATACATTTCCCTCCACCGGCTGGCGGGAAGTTTTCACATCACCCGCATAAAATGAAAATGGAAAAGAAAAAACCGCAATAAAAGAACTACTACAAAAAAATAATAATAATACAAATGAAAAACTATTTAAAACAAAATTACAAAAAAAAACGCAAACCTTCCTCTTCGCTTCCTCCATTTGTGGACACCGACTCTGATCGAACGACCCACTCCTCCTCTCTCCTCCACTTGTTCAAATCTTCTTTGTTTAATTTGTGTTTGTTTAGATGTTTCAGTGGCTTTGAATTGCTAATTAACTTACCAAGTGAGGTCAAGTAAAGTTATATAAATTCCCAGTCCATTATTTTGTCAATTTACAGTGCAGTGATTTATCTGAAATACCTTATCAATTGCTATTTTGTCTTACTGAATTTGAAATTGGTCGATGCCCATGCTTTCTACAGGACGACGTCAACTTCATTATACTGTATACATTAAAGTAGCCGTTACAATGTGTACGAAAGTATCAAAATAACAGCAATGTGAAGAAGACAAATAATCTACATTGGTAAATGCATGTCTGGTTTCTTTTTTGTTTTTTTCAAGTAAAGCGCGGCTCTTTATTGGATTCACAAGAGTTGAAGAGAAGGCGTAACAATTCTTAATTAAATTAAAAAAAAAAAATTCTAGTTGCAAATGGACTTGGTCTAACATTATATGATGTTAAGGTAAATATGATATAATGATCCAAACCATTTAGTTTCAAATAAATAGAAGTGTGCCAAAAAAATTTCCAATTCTAAAATTATAACATGGAATAGTCTCGTGTTGTTCGCATGTTCTTATATTTTTCGCCTATTTCTTTTCTTTTGTGGTAGATAATCCATAAGCATTAAACAAGAGACTAAGGAGCCACTCCTCCGAAAACATTATCTGAAATAAAGAATTTTCACACTTGATATTGGGGGGAGAAATAAAGAACTTTCATACTTAATATTGGGGGAGTCGATAACTTTTCCCATCTACATTGATATAAGACTGTGCTCACACATTGATTTTGTGTACTTTATCTTAATAGTATTGTGCATAATAATTAGCACAAAGCATGGATTCTGTCTAACTATATCACTTTATGACAAGCAATTTATTGACACTAACAAGGGATTAAATGCGAAGGATGGTTTATCACGAAATAAACATGATCTTTTCTTTATTTGATTGATCGCTAGGGGGGAGCTTTGATGTAGATCAAGCGACACAACTTTACCAGGCTTGATGTTCTGAAGTCAATTCGGGCCTTGGCCCAATCAGCCCTTTAAACTGGATAGACCGGAGTTCACCTTAATTAGGATGGGGGAAACAAACTTGGTTGGCAGTTCCATGTCTACTTTTGTTGACTTTGACTTTGAATGAATCCGCCCATTTTTCTAGGGGCAAAAGTCGATTCTCATCCCCACAATTTCTGCACCATGTTGACTAGTGATTTTCCACATCAAGAAATGTAAATAATTGTCGACTTTGATGGCCTGGAGTGATGCTTTGCAGAAGCATCCTTACCGGCTGATTTTGCAGCAAAACTAGCCCACAAGTCTCTACACGTTTTGTCAATCATTTGGCTTCCAAGTTCAAATTCATTTTTAGTACCTTAAGATTATGTGGGTAAGGAATAGAGGTCTTGATAGTTAGGGCCCGCTTATGCACGAAAAGTCTTTCTTTTCCTTCCAAAAGAGTATGAGTTAAGGTAGTGGTACCCCACATGTTTTCTCTTCTTCCTAGAGCTTTTGAGCCATAATGGATGAAGCTCAATTTCAATTCGAATAGAAGAGCTATGATTTTTAAAAAATCTACAATGAGACTTTTGGATTTTCGTTTTACTAAAATAAAAGTTTAATGGAGTGATAATCAAAGCTAAAGCTATTGAAGAACAAATTTGATTTTTCTTTGATCTCAAATCAATTAATTTAATACTTGTGAAGAGCTTTTTTTTGTCTCATCGAGTCATGTTACTAATAACTTTAATTTGTCAGTTTCGGATGTACGTCTGAAAAGACTTAAAAGAGCTTGTGAATTCTAGAACGGAGTAGATTTAGACCTCCGGATCTTGTGAGATTTCACTTTTCCTCCTTGGCTGCCCCACCATTTCCTCCGTGTCATCCTTATCAAATAACAATAGGTTCGTTTAGTCCACATCAGTACCCATCGAAATCTGAAGGTCCTTGCTCAAAAAAAAAAAAAAAAAAAAAAAAAAATCCTGAAGGTCTTGCTGGTGTTGCAGCATTCACATCAATCATGCACTCCCCAGCAAGTTTGAGGAGGTCAGCTCGTCAATCACCGGGAATGACCATGGGCATGGGGTTAGGGTTTTGGAGGCGTGTGAGCAGAGAGCAGTGACGACGAGGGGAAGATCAAGGATTTGGTGCAAAGAAAGAAACGTGCGAAAGGTCGAGGAAGGATGTGGAAGGAGTTTGTCGTGGAGTTTAAATGAAGTATACCTGGAAAAGAAACTAAATAAAAGGAAAGGATAAAAAAAATTCTAAGCCTGGGCATGGTGAATATTCTGGTCTCTTCATCCAAATAAAGAGAAATCCATCATATGCTTTGTTCTCCCAAAAAGAAGTAAGACCAAAAGTGAAATGCTAAGGAGAAGGTGGACGAATGGTGAAGTCTCAATTGCTTAGCTGAAAAGGATAAAAGCAAAGCAAGAATTTATATTTCCATTCCACTTTTCTTTTGAAGTTAAAATTGTACCTCGTTTCTTTTGCAAGAAAGACCGCATAAGTGGATCATCTCACTTCTTGGACCCTAAAAGTTGCTAAGTCCAGTTTTTTTTTTTTTTTCAAAAGCTTAATTTTTTACTCTAAAAATTGCAAAGTTCAGATTTTTAAGTTCGTCGCTGTCCAAGTAAAATGCGACAACATCTGTTTTGGACCAAACTAGATGGAACGTATCTTTTGATTACCAAACAAGTTTTGGATTTTAATTATATAAAAACAATTTGGATAATTGATATTACGGTAAATATAAAAGTTAGGATATTTTATGGAATCACCCACTCGCCATTGTCAACTTTGCTGCCCACCCATTACCATCACAAGCCCTCAACTTCATGCATCAATCCATCAGCAATCCATCAGCGAGTTAACGCCTTGCTCACTCGAGTCTATCTTTTATGCCTTCGTCTCTTTTTCTTTCCACGTAGAGTTCATAACCTATGTCCATGGTATTCACAACCGGCAGAGTCTCGCACGGTCACAAATCTGCGGTTGCATGGGCGCGGTGTTGGGACTCCACTTAGTTAATTCGCTCAATTTTTTAGTAACGGAGAGAGGCCCTCAGCCCCGTTTATAATTAAAATTGACACCCAAAAAGAAAAAGGATAAAAAAGATTCCTCGACATGAGGGGCATTTGGGTATTTTTGTAGTAGCAAGAAGACAATGCCCAGAATGCGATTGATAGGAGAGAGAGAGGAGCATAGGGAAAAGGACAAGGGGTCGTGATTATGGTGGATAGAGCACAGAAATGTAGGTGGTCACATGACTCACAGGGTGACTGATGACATCGTGGATGGTGGAGCAGGAGGCAGTTAATAAGAAAAAGATGTTAAATCAATCAGGGCTCATGCGTACCATCAGATGAGATGGACCCTACTGAAAATTCACATGAGTCATCTGTGCATGAGCTGCGTTCGCACGCGCCGGTGCGCGGGCGGACGAGACCTGCTCCAATAGTAGGGAGGAAGTGAAGACTAAAGAGAACTGTAAATCCAGTCCATATGGCGCGTTTGGCAGGGGCAAACTCCGAAATGATGGATCTTCAGCCCACGTGTCCTGATTGAAATTGCCATATTTTCCCAAACTTCTGTTGTATTTTTCTGGTTCGGAGAGCACGAAAAACGGATGAGGCTTTTTCCCCAAAATAACCCTGATTCTTTTTCCCTGACTAGGACACACCCCTATCTCGAAAGTGACGCCACAATTATGTAAAAACAAAGCCAAGAGTGGGTCTCGTACCCTGTCACTTCTGTAAATTTGTTGGCAATTGCCTGGGCATTTTATCGCCATATAGTGCTGTCAGATAATTTAATGGAAGAAGGAAGACGCGTCAGACACCGTGCGGTCCCGTTTCAGGGTGTAAGTAAACTCTACAAAGACCTGGTCAAAAAAATAAAAATAAAAACTCTACAAAGACGACGTCATTAGAGTACAAACTGGCCCTGGACTCTCTGCATAGTTAGCCAATCCTGTCTTCTACGTTTATTGACCCGCAGTAATCTCTATTTATAATTCTGGCTTCTTAAAGTGATTTAGATTCCGCCACATACTGTGCTGATTTTGCTGCTGTATAGTTCAATTTTTTTTCTCCAAGATAGGATCAAGAGAGATCAATGGAGGAGAGGCAATGCTTGGTTTATTCATCATTGGATTGATTGTTAACCATACCATAAAAAACTTATGATATTGTATGTACCAACTCTTTACGAGTGACTTACCACCCGCTAGGGTGGCTCTGCTGGTTCGACACTCCCTCTCCCGAAAGAGAGGTCGAGGGTTCGAATCCCCCGCGAAGAGGGGGAATGCTGGCAGAGGCATTTTCGGCGACTTTATCTGACGCGTGTGTGGTGGGCTAAAGACGTGTACTCGGGGTTTCTTTTCATTTTGCCGCCGTGTGGGGTTTCTGGGCCATCAAAAAAAAAAAAAAAACTCTTTACGAGTGACTTTGGTTGGCTAAAGAATGGTTGATAGAAATTGATTTTTAGCAAATGCAACTTATTTTGGTTTATGTCAAGTCAATATTGCGAAACTTGGTAGCAAAGTGGCTATTTTTCTATCGTGAAACACGCAATTTTTAGTTACCATGACATTTATCTATAAACTTAGAAATACTTCCAAACAGATAGTATTCATTCATGAACATTTCAATTTTTAAATAGTCTAATTAATCGTGTCATCAATCAACAAAAAAATTTGTTACTGTCTTAATCTAACTAAATGGAAAGAACAAAAGTGTGATGTGCGTGTGTGTGTGTATATGTATAGTTCGACCTTGTATTGAAATACAATCATTAGATTAAAAATTGCATGAGATTGGTCAATGTGATCTTGATACGGACGCCAACGATCCAAACCTAAGCCTCACTATGCTTCGTTTTAACGTGGCATTAACGTTAGCTGCTACTCTTAGAAAGAGAGGAAAAAATAAGACGAAACAGCGCACGAGTGGTGCAAGAAAACCAAAACATCACAGGATTAGAAGGGTAAAGTCAAAGTCTACGAAGACTTGGACTTACCAATGGTCCATGATAAACCAGCTATGCTCCAAGAAGGAATCACACCCAATGATTCATTTATCTCGTACTTTGTGCCTCACAGTCAGACTTCCATGAATGTAGAGATTTAATCCCAAAAAAAAAAAAAAAAAAAAAAGTCTCTAGATCACTCTGTAAAATCCAACATTGATTTATTATTTTATTTTATTTTATTTTTGTGACCCAGGAATCCCGTACAACCGGCGGTATGCCAAGTAAGAAACCCGGAGGACACGCAGTTAGCGGGAGGACCCACCACCCCCGGCGTCTCACTTAAGACCCCAAGCGACTGTGAGGGGATTCGAACTCCTCCCCTTCGTGAGAAGGAGAGAGCCCAAATCATCACGGCCACCAAGGCGGTGGTCCAACACTGATTTATTGTTCTCTCATTCACCGGCAAAAAAACGACAAATTCATCTCCAATTCTCATATTCACCGATAATTTCATCTTGCAATTTCCTTTGGTCAAATACCATTATTTGAAAATTGAAAATTATATAAAAACAAACTCTTAGGGTGTGTTAATATCAATGATGATTTTTTTGTTGCAAGAAAATGTTTTTACAAATTCAATTTAAGAGAAGGTAAATCAGAAAAAAAATTGATTATGGTGAAAACTAGTTGAAAAAATTAATTTTAACGTAATTAGTAATAAGTGAATCTTGTATTGTTAAAAGTAATATGTAATGATTAATAAACCGGAATCGATATTGTCTTCATTTATTCTGCAGTCCATCGGCATAACAACGATTGCAAATAAATTAGGATAGAAATAAGGGAAAATGATTCCATTTTATCAAGTCATTTTCTGTAAACTTATTATTTTTAGCTTATGGAAATTGCTTTCCATTGATCGAATAGTTTTACATAATTCAAACATTGGAAAGTACGGAAAAAAAATTCAAAAATGATTTTTCATCAAACAAACTGACCTTGACTTAAATAATGAAGGAAGAACGTGAGGGACAATTCCATCTTTTGTTTTCTTTTTTTGGGAAAGTATTACCCTTCATAAAGAATTGTACAAGTGTTTGCAAGTTGACATTGTTGATGAATCCAGAAAAAAAAAAAAAAAAAAAAAGACGTTGACATATGTTAGATTTGAATGACGATGAACCATATAATTGATGCCAATAAAGAGATCCAAAGTGAACAATCATATTACTTCATATTCTTTCCTGTCCTGAAAAGGAGAAGAACATAAGCAAATGCTAAAAAGAAGGTGAACGAATGTAAGGTCTCAAGCGCGTAGTGGAAAAGGACGAAAGAAAAGCAAGAATATAATCCAATCCATTCCACTTCTCTTAAAATGAGTTGAAAAACACTTAGTTAAAAGTATCGAATTGCTTGATCAATATCGATCGCCAAGAAGATAAAATCATGGAAATGATAAGTGCGCAGATAAGTGAAATACTGATTATCGGAATTTATGAGATGGTTGGCATCGGAAAGAAGATTATTGTCAAAATTATATGCAATTAACTTTCACGTGATTTTGGAAATTGTTGCTTTCATCTTGATATTCAAGACTCGTGACTGCAGTCATAACAAAAGGAAGGATGGGAAAACAATATCTCAATGAAGATTTTTCACGAACATAACTAGGAAAAGAAATTCCTCATGGCCCGGAAAAAGAAGAGGGGAAAATAGGAAGGAGCAATAATTAATAATTTCTTGCCACCGAAATGCATCCTCATGTTTCTGTTTTTTTCCCGCACGGGTTCAAAATCTTGCTGACAACACAAAGGCAGGCTATGGGCGGGTTTTCTCTCCCATGTTAGCGGGACCCACATTTTCTTTTTTCCTTTGCTTCGGTGCCTTATTTCTTCGGGTTAATGCTCTGAAAAACCCCAAACTTGTACACTTGTGACAAATTTACCAAAAACTATTTTTTTGACCACCAAAAACCTCAAACTGGTATATCTTTGATAAATTTACCAAAAACTGGTACACTTGTGACAAATTTACCTTCGTTAGTTTTCGTTAAATTTTATTATCAAATTATTAAGTTAAATTACACGTGACAGTTGACTAGTATATCAATTTAGAATTTTATACATCATTTGTCACAGTTTACAATTTTTTTGATTTTTTTTGTGGTATTAATCTAATTTAGTGGAGGGTATATTTGTTACAAATTTATATATTTGGGATTTTTTGCGGTCGAATAAATTAATTTAGGGTAAATTTATTGTAAATGTACCAGTTTATGATTTTTTATGATCAGTCGGGGTAAATTTGTCACAAGTGTACTAGTTTTGGGTTTTTCATGGTCAAAAAAATAGTTTGAGGTGAATTTGTTACATGTATACCAGTTTAGAGTTTTTTAGGGTATTAACCCTATTTCTTTTCATCATCACCTTGCTTTTTTGACAAAATTTTCATTGGATTCTCGCTGGCCGATTTCGTTGTGAATGACAATCGAGGTCCCCGTGAGTTAGTTACTTCGATAGTTGATTGATTGGTGGCCACCATATGATCAATGATTTTTTTTTTTGTCAGTAGCATTTGACAAATGATTCCATAACACATTCAATATTTTTCTAGGGATTTATAATGAGAATTTGTAAAATAATATGCGTTCACCGTTGCACATAACAGATGTGGATTTTCATTTACTTTTACTTTGAATGAATCCGCCCATTTATTAGGGGGCAAAATTCCATTCTAATCCCAAAATTCTACACCACATGGTTCATTGATTTTCCAAGTTAAGAAACATACATAATTGTCGACTTCGACGGGCTGGAGTGATGCTTCGAGAAATCATCCTTACTAACCCATGTTGCAACAAAACTGGCCCACAGCTTTGCATATTCACCCTATCCTTTGGCTTCTAAGTTCAATGACCTACCGAAAAGTCATTCAAAAAATCTTCCCTTTTTAGTTCCTTAATGTTTCTGCGGCAAAGGATCAAAAGTCTTGATAGTTGATGCCTGCATCTAATACGAATAGTCTTTCTTTTCCTTTTAAAAAGAGTAGGTGTTTAGGTAGTGGGATCCCACCCGTTTCCTCTTCTTCCTAGAGCTTTTGAGTTATAATGGAGGAAGCTCAATTTCGATTCAAATGGAAGGAGCCTGATTTTATAAAATTTGTGACAAGACTTTTGGACTTTCATTTTACTAAAACAAGAGTTTAGTGGACTGCAATCAAAGTTAAAGCTATCGAAAAACAGATTTGATCTTCTGTTGATCTCAATTCAAAGAATTTGATACTTCCATGAGTCTTTTTTGACTCATCGGCTTGACATGATTAATAACTTCAATCTTAATTTTTTTTCTTTAATGTCTGAAAAGATTTGAGAATTTATGAATTCCGGAGTGGGAACCTTTTTACACTTCTAAATTTGGTGAGATTTTATTTTTCCTCCCTGGCTCGACCACGTGCTTCCTCCATGTTGTCCTCATCAAAATATCAATCAGTTCGTTTAATCAACAGCTATACCCTATCGAGGTCGGAAGGCCTTGTTGGTGCTGGTGCATTCACATCACTCATGCACTAGCCCGCAACTTTGAGGAGGTCAGCTCATCAACTATGAGGGGCATGTGATTAGGTTAGGATTTTGGAAAATCAAGGGATTTGGCGCAAGGAAGAAATGTGCAGTTTTAAGCTCGTCATTGATCAAACAAACCACCACGTTGGATCTTCAACATCCGTTATGGACCAAACTTTGATGGAACGTATTTTTTTGGTTATCATACAAGTTTTGGATTTTGATGATACAATAAACAGTTTGGATAATTGGCATTGCGATGAATATAAAGGTTAGGAATTTTTAGGGAATTGCCGCTTGCCGTTGTCGAATTTGCCGCTGACCCATGGCCATCACAAGCTCTCAACTTTGTGCGTCAATCCATTGGTGTGTTAACACCTTGCCTGCTCAAGTCTGTCTTCTACACCTTCGTCTCTTTTTCTTTTTGCGCAAAGCTCATAATCTATGTCCATGGAATTCGCAACTGACAGAAGTCGCTAGCCTCGCATGGCCACAAATCTAGGGTTGCTTGGCTGCCAGTGTGGGCCTAGACTTAGTGAGTTCGCTCGATTTTCTAAACAACAGAGAGAGGCCCTCAGCTTTGTTTATCATTAAAATCAATATCCAAAAGGAAAAAGATAAATAAATTCCTCACCATGAGGGCATTTGGGTCTTTTGGCAGCAGCAAAAAGACAAATGCAATTGATTTCGAGTGTAGTGAAATAGAGGAAAATGGGGTAGTGATTATGGATGGGATGGAGCTGCCAAAAGACCCAAATGCAATTGATTTCGAGTGTAGTAAAATAGAGGAAATTGGGGTAGTGATTATGGATGGATGGAGCGGGTGCTGTCAGTTGTTAGCGGCCACGGGGTAGTGATTATTGATGGATGGAGCGGGTGCTGTCAGTTGTCGGTGGCCCACGACTCTTTGTATATTCACCCAAATCTTTGGCTTCCGAGTTCAGTGACCTCCTGTAAGGTCATTCAAAAAAATCTTCCCACTTAATATTTCTATGGTAAAGGAACAAAGGTCTTGATAGTTAAGGCTTGTTTCTATACAAGAAAAGGAGTTTAGGCAATGGATCTCACCTATATTCTCTTCTTCTCTAAGCTTTTGAGCTAACGGAGGAAACTCAATTTCAATTTGGATGGAAGAGTCTGATTTTAAAAGAATTTGCAACGAGACTTTTGGAGTTTCATTTTTACTAAAAAAAAGGTTTAGTAGAGTATAATCAAAGATAAAGTTATTGAAAAACAAATTTGATACTTCTCTGGAGTATTTTTTAACTTATCGATTCATTGTGATTAATAAATTTAATCTTTTTTTTTGTCACACTTGGATTTATGCCTGAAAAAACTTAAGAACTTATGAATTTCGGAATGGGATAATTTTACACCTCCGGGTCTAGGCAGATTTTGTTTTCTATTTTGAAACATGGAATATTTAGTTACCACAAAATTGATTTAGAAAATAGAAAAATGATTACAAATAAACACTAGCCAATCATGTCACCAATCAATAAAAAAGTTGATACTATATAATTTAACTAAATGGAAATAGAATGTGATGCATACATATAGTCTTGTGTTGCATTGAAATATGATCCTGAGATTGGTCGATATGGTCTTGATATGGACTCCAACAATCTAAACCCTAAGCTCCCTGTGCCTCGTCTTAACGTGGTATTAGCATTAGCTACCACTCTCAGAAAGAGAGAAAAGAGTCAGAACAGCATGCGGGGCGGCGCAAGAAGACTGAAACCAATGATTGACCCAACTCAAAGTCTACGAAGACTTAGGACTACCAACAGTCCATGATGGACCAGCTTGCTCAAGAAGGAATCACACCATTGATTGACCCAAGTCTACGAAGACTTGGACTACCAAAGGCACACGCTAAAGCTAAAGCACTGGCAGGACGACTTCTTTTCCACGTTAGGACGACCCCATCTTCTTTTTTTCTTTGCTGTATTGCTTTATTTCTTTTCATTATTCACTCTTCTTTTTAACAGGAATTTCCCTCGGATTCTTCGAGGCAGTTTTGCCGTGAATGACTATTGAGGTCCCTAGTGGGTTAATAACAAAGAATTTGCAAAATAACATGCATCAACGTTTCACATAACAGATGGCAATATAATTACAACTAGTAGTAATATGTGGATTTTTTTTAATGTTGTTAAAAATATGTGCACTTTTACTCAATAAGCACGAGCTCTTCATCATTTGAAGCTTAACCAATAAATCTAGATTATTCACAAGTAATTTAAATAAGCATATTAAAATCGATACATTAAGTGATGTGATCAAATCATGATTTCCCAAGAGTGTTTTTGGAGTTATCAAGTCATTGTGGTTAATAACTTCAATCTTAAATGTTGCTTTTGGTCACACTCGGATCTATGCCTAAAAAAACTTAAGAACTTATGAATTTCAGAAGGGAACATCTTTACACCGCCGGATCTAGCGATATTTTATTTTTTATTGTGAAACATGGAATGTTTAATTACCACAAAATTGATTTAGAAAATAAAAAATGCTTGCAAACAAACACTATCTATTGATAAATACTTTGATCTTTAAATAGTCTAGCCAATCGTATCATCAATCTATAGAAAAGTTGATACCGTCTAAATAAATGAAAAGTACAAAAGTGCCGTTTATAAGTGGTTTTTGCATTGCATCAAAATACAACCATTAAATTATGAATCACATGAGATTGATTGATGTGATATTGATACGAATGCCAACAATTTAAAACCTAAGCTCCCCGTGCCTCGTTTTAACTTGGCATTAACATTAGCTACCTTTCCCAGAAAGAAAGACAAAAAAAAAAAAGACAGAATAGCGTACGATTGATGTAAGAAGACTCAAAAATCACGTGATTAGAGGGGCCGAGTCAAAAGTCTACGAAGACTCGGACTACCAATGGTCCATGATGAACCAGCTTTGCTCCGAGAAGGAATCACACCCATGATTCATTCATTTAGTAACTTTGTCCCTTACAATCATACTTCTATAACCAGAGGAATTTTATCAAAAAGAAGAAAAAAAATGTCACTAGATCACTCTGTAAAATCCTAAAAGGACTCATCGTTCTCCCATGCACCCACAAAATTTACATGGTAACAAATTGATCTCCAATTCTCATATACATTGATAATTTCATCACACCATTTCCTCCGATCATATACCATCATATGAAAATCGAAAAAAAAAAAAATCTTTTAGGGTGTCTTTATCTCACCAAGAATTTTTTTGTTGCAGGAAAATGCTTTTAGGAAATTCAATTTCAGAGAAAATGAATCAGAAGAATTTGATTACGGTGAAAACAAGTTAAAAAAAAAAGTGATTTCATCATAATTGGTGATAAGTGAGTTCACTGAATGCGGCTTGTATCGTTAAAAGTAACATGGAATGACTAATAAACTAGAATCAATATAGTCTTCATTTATTCTATAATCCATCAAAATAACAATGATTACAAAGAAATTAAGATAGAAATTATGAAACCATATATTGTAAAATATAGATATGATCGTGCTTTGGGAATTTAGAAAAATTGAGCATTAATAAAGTATATTCTTCTCACTTCAAAAGGCAGCAAGAAAATAAGGGTAATGATTCCCTCTTGCCAAGTCGTTTTTCTCTAAGTTTATTGTTTTTATGGTTGATATTATGAAAAAACTCAAACTAATACGTCCATGACAAATTTACTCCAAACTAATTTTTTGACCAAAAAAATATTTGTGATAAATTTAATCTCAATTGGTTTTCGTTAAATTGGATTAATGCTATGAAAAAGCACAAATTGGTATACATATAACAAACAAAGAGTAAAACTTCAAACTAATACGCCTGTCAATTGTCATAATTTGATGTATGCTTTTGTTGACTTTGACTTTGAATGAATCTACCGTTTATTGGGGGGGGCAAAAGTTGATTCTAATCCCAAAATTAATGCACCACGTAGTCCAGTGATTTTCCACATTAAGATAAGTTAATAATTGTCAACTTTGGTCGGTTGGAGTGATGCTTCAAGGAATCATCCTTATTGACCAAATTTTGCAGCAAACTGGCCCACAACTCTCTCTGCATATTTTGCCAATCCAGTGGCCTCTAAGTTCAATGAGCGACCCAAAAGTAATTTAAAAAAAATCTTTCCTTTTTTTATTTCCTTGATATTTTTGTGGTGAAGGAACAAAGGTCTTTGATAGTTAAGGCCCGCATTTTTCTTTTCCTTTAAAAAGAGTAGGAGTTAGGCAGTGGATCCCACTCATTTTTTCTTCTTCCTTGAGGCGCCAATGGGGAGAAAGCTCAATTTCGATTTGAACGGAAGGAGTCTGATTTTAAAAAAATCTACGAGGAGACTTTTGAACTTTCGTGTTACGAAAACAAAATTTTAGAAGTTATAGTCAAAGCTAAAGCTATCAAAGAACAAATTTGATCTTCCGCCGATCTCATTTCAAGGAATTTGATACTTTTTGAGAGTGTTCTTTTTAACTTATCGAGTCATCATGATTAATAACTTCAATCTTGAAATTTCTTTTTGTGAGGTTCGGATGTACATCTGGAAAGACTTAAGAGCTTATTTATTTTAGAACAGGACCGTTTTATGCCTTCGGGTTCGGATGTACATTTGAAAAGACTTAAGAGCTTATTAATTTCGGAATGGAGCAGTTTTGTGACAGCCTGAATTTTCAAAATTTGTTTTTGATTAAATAAATCGGGCATTTTATCAACGCGCTAATAGTGTATTCTCTGAGCTGATCACTCACGAGATAACTAGACTATCTGGGGAAGCAATTAGGGAATCTAAATGCAATTGGACTTGAGAATTCGATTAAGAATCAACTGCTCGACCGTGTTGATCTGCAAGGGTTATTATGGCACCGTCAGAGACCAATCAGAAATCAGAGACAGGTTGATTCGACTGAGATATGTGATCAAATTGTGGGTGATTCCACTTGATTGAAAAATTCTCATCGATCGGCACTAAATTGATTTTATGTCGTTTTGGTACTCGGTGCCCGTAATTGAAATCTCGAGATTTTTACGACAACTGAGGGTTGCCAATGTGTCGGAGATGTACATTGTGACTCGAGATAAATCGATTACGGGTCAATTGCACCAAAAACTTCTAAAAGTTACCCAGTAGACTAAGTCACGCTAAAAGCGCGTCAGATTGAAAATAACCGCGAATTTGAACCCGATTTCAGAAATTGAAAGTTCTGTGATGTCATGAGCTATTTTAGGAAAGTCGACTCATCCTCTGAGAAATTTTCAGAAATTTCGAGATTTTTGCGGAAAATCAGTTCGTATGTTGCGGAAAATTAGCAAAAATCTAGATGAGCTAAATTGATGGAAATTGGGACTTCTAAACCGGCTTTTATGAATGTCGGGATTTATAGAAAATTGTTTGGGATTTTTGTTCATCGAAATCGAACATCAATTTGAGAAATTGAGCAAGGAAATTGAATTTAATTGGTGAAATTCGGAATTGGAAAAAAGGCAGAAAATTTGGACTTCAAACTTTGGATTAATTGGTGGAAATTATGTAGGGAAAGTATTAGGAGACAGAGCATTAAATGGAAGGGCTAAGCATGTGGACTTTTGGGCTTTATCCTTATCTACCCGTGCCTTCCAACGTGGACGACTTCTCCTCCGCAACTTCAGCTTTCATTTTCCCTCCTTCGGTCTTGTTTTCATTTCCTCCACGTGCTATTGTTTTCCTCTCAGTTTGTGCCTTGAGGACTGCCCACGATCTCTCTCTCCATCTGCCTTTCGCTCCACCGAAACCCCACGCCCACGTAATTCTCCATCGTTGCCACCTCTCCTTTCATTTTCAAGCGGCCGCCGAAGACCAGCAAATTCCAGCGTCCACGCGTCCGAGTCTCCACCTTCTTCAGTCAACAGTTGAAGCCGGTGTTGACCCAAACCTCCACCGAACCATCTCTCTCTCTTCGTTCAACGATCCACCAAGCGAAGCAGCTGCCGTCCAAGCTTCCACGCGTCCCCAGTAGCCTCTTTCGGGTCAACCAGCAGCGGTGAAGCTCCTTTCGTTGACCGCTGCACGCATCCGCACGCCCCTGCTCCACTTTCATCCGTTCCCCTTCAACGCCAGCGAAGAAGACCGCGTGCAAGCTGCCGCGCGTCCCCCGCAACTCGGACAAAACTGCTTCTTCGCCCGCGTCTCCTTCGTGCGAGACTCCTCCAGCGAAGACCAGCAAAGCCCGTAGCCCGTCTAGCCGTGGAGTTCAGCCCATCTTCATGCGATTTCAGCCCAGCGAAGAAGTCAGACCAGCCCATGTGAATGTCATCTTCATCCCAGTGATTTTCAGCCCATCTCCAGCAGATTTTGAAGCCCAAGCTCAGGCCCAAGTTCAGTTGGTCTTAGCCCATTTGAAGTTGAGCCCATCTGGGCCCGCGAAGAAGGCCCAAGCCTGTGACTAGCAGCCCTGCAGAAGCCCAAGACTGAAACTCAGCCTTGTTGAGTTGTGTTGGGCCGGTCCTAGGCCCGGTCCAAGTCTACCGACGCCGCCAAAAATTTGATTTTCGGCCGCCGTCTCGTCATCGTTGCGGTGAACCGTTTTTTCGCGATACACCGGTGAGTTTATACTCTAAAGTCTGCTTAGTAGGCTAATGACGTTTAATGGATGTTTAGATTTATTTTATTAGGAATTAGGTGGTTAGTTAGATTAAATTAGAAATGTAATTATTTAATTAAGCATGTTAGGTGGTTAGCATGGTTTAATTAAGACCTAAATAAATTGTACTGTTTATCTAGAAGGGTTCGAGAATTTTCTAAGTCCGTATTGGTTATTAATTTAATGATTCTGGCCTAGGTTAGTATTTTTATAATTTAAATTGATTTATTTAATTAATTTCAGTAATTATTTAATTATTAAATATTTTCCGAAAATTTATGATTTAGGATAGCCGGTGGACCAGGAATTTTGTCTTAATTGCAATGGTGTGGTTAATTTCTGCAATTAAGTGTTAAATTATGCAAATTGAGTGCTGATTGGATTTTTGGTATTTAATTCCAAAGATTATGAATTTTCAATGTTTATTCAGAAAATCTCGGCTGTCGGGTTTTGAAACCAAAAATAGTTTTTAGTACTATATGAAATAGTGTGATTTCAAAACAAAAGAATATCAATTTTTCTTAGTCAAGTTGACCGTGTACCCACACACGAGTAATTTCATGTGAATTTCTAATACGAAGAAAAATGCCAGGCTCATCATTTTAATTGAAGCATTTGAGTGCAATGCACGATGCCCTGGGCCTATTTGAGTGATCGTGTGTTAGTTAAGAGAAATCGTCCCGGGCTGTTAAGCTGGATGTTATCCCTATTCGGGATATCCCCTGGACAATGGGAAGTCGGTCGCAGTAGATTCTGGACCCTATGCTCCTTCGGGAAAGCCGTCTAAAAGAGACGTGCCGTGCTCAATGGGGTGAGATGAAGCCTGGCAATGCCAGAAGACCGCCGAATAGAGTGTAGGCCGTGCTATATACCGAGATCAAATCTAGGAACGCATGTTTAATTGAGTTGAATGCACCGGATTATGGGACAAAATTGTGTAGTACGGTATGTGACGTGTCATAACGATTTGGCCCTATAATCAGGACTCCTGTGCTTATTGAGAATTTTGATATGTTATTGAGAATTTCGATATGGCGTTCTAGTTGATTGAGCTTAGTTGTTGCTCATGCTTTTATGCTGTCTTAGTTATAAACTGTACGACTTACAGGGTAGATCTGAGGCCAAGGTAAGGCTCTGTGATTGTATGATTGCATGATTAGGATACTTTTGGGCGTATTTCCCTCCTAATCGGGGTTTAGAGCTTAGACTCGCTAAGATTATATCTCACCCAGTTAGGGGACAACATTTTCAGGGTCGTCGAGTGGAGGACCTGGAGCTAAGAGGAGGTGATTGGAAGCGTGGGTCAGTTAGGATCGCTTCTTTTAGAAGGCTAGTCTTTTGTAGTCTTTTGGCCATAGACTTTTGTACATGACTCAGTGTATATATAAAAGCATGTTTGTTTTGTGAATTCGTATCCTGCTTTTTTATCCCGAGATGATTACTGTTAGGGATTTCTTTTCGCTTCCGCATGTGTAATAAAATGGAAAGGGTCGGCGACTCGTACTAGGAAGTTGCAAATTATTATCGATCAGATAGGGATGGGTACGTGCTCAGGGTTCGGGGCGTGACAAGTTTTTCCTCCTTGGCTCCCCCATGTTGTCCTTATCAAGTATCAATATGTTCAGACCAATCAACATCTATGCCGATTGAAATCCAAAGGTCTTGCTAGTGTTGGTGCGTTCACATCACCCATGCAATTGCCAAGAACTTTTGAGGAGGTCTTCTAGAATGACCAGGGCAATTGAGGATTTTAGGATTTTGGACAGGTGTGAGCAGAGCAGTAATAGTAATAGATATAGTCTTTGGGGATAAGAAAGTGCTTACAGCTGCAGGTTGTAATCTTTTGGTTTCTAAGTTTAGTTTTTTTTTTTGCAGTTCTTTTGGGATTTATTTGCTTGGAAGTTTTCTTCTTCTTCCCATATTCGATTATGACAAATAAAAAAATTTATCTTTCAACCAAAAAAGGAAAATACCGATGGATAAGGTGGGCCCTAAGGAGAATTCACCTGATCTATCGGTGCACAAGTTGGGTTTACATGCATCGGTGCACAGACAATATCCGCTCGATGAATAGAGAGAGAGAGAGGGAGAGAGAGAGAGCTCTATATAATATGGACAGGCAAAGAAGCGACTCAGCGAGTGTGAAGTAACCCGTAGATGCAGGATGAGTTAAAATGCAATAATACAAAAAGAACGAGAGAGAAGAGTTTCCTTTAATATTTTGTTTTAGTCACCGAAAGCAACTCAATTGCTCCCCCATCTCTTTAGAAAATCCAGGATTTTCTACCAGAGCCTGCGCTTCTGCCGGAGCTGTTGCTTAAGTTGTGCGCGCAGATCTCGCGAACCTGTCCCCTGAAACGCCACTGCAGTCTCGGCACGTGCAGCTGATCGTTCCCTCCGTTGAGCCCCGGCGAAGGAACCATTCGACATTTCACCTCGAGAGCTCCTTGCCACAGTCGAAGCCAGATCTGAGGTGAGTCTCCAAGGCCCCACTTTTGGTGTTCAGAAATAGCCCTGGCATTTTGTCAACTTTGACAGGCTGCAATGAATCATTCTTGGTACAGAGATCTCCCCATTTTGCTAGTTTTCGGCTTCCGAGTTTTTCCCATCTCGGGCTGCCACTGCTTTTGCTGCTATCCTGTTTCGACTTTTTCTTAAAGAGGAGATCAAGCGAGATCGATGGAGGGGAGTGCAAAGAGACGGCGCTTGTGTGGAAATGATGGAACCGCAAGAGGCGCTTCTTCCACTGTCGCTTCAACAGAAGGTCAGGGATATGACTATGAAGTATTCTTGAGCTTCAGAGGGCGAGATACTCGAGCAGGTTTTACCGACTTTCTCTACACTAGGCTTGATGATGCGGGAATCTGCACATTTAAGGAAGACGAAGGGCTCCGCATTGGGGAAGAGTTTCCAGCAACACTTCTCCAAGCAATCAAGCAGTCGAAGATCTCAATACCTATATTTTCGAAACAATATGCCTGTAGCCCATGGAATCTCAAGGAGCTAATCCAGATGGTCGAGTGCCAGAAAAATAGAACACAAAAGATCATGCCCATTTTTTATGATGTGGAACCTTCAGTGGTTCGATATCAAATTGGGCATTATGCAAAGGCCTTTTGTAAACATAGAAAGAAGCAGCGATACAATGAAGAGACTATCCACGAATGGGAGGCTGCTCTCAGTGTAGTTGGGGCAATAAACAGGTGGGACCTGCACAGCGAGACCAAAAGGTGACTTCTCCTAGCATTCCATCTCAAGTGCATTGTATCATTAGAACTCGATGCATTTCAATTGGTTTCTTTTGTAGGTTTCTGTTAGTCTGGTTGAAATTGAACTTTATGCCAGAGAAATCATGCTAAATAATGGCACGGTCCAAAATTTGTCATTCATTTCAGACAACATATTTTTCATTTTAGGTCATTCATTAACTCTTCGTAGCAACGCTAGTTCATTTACAATAAAATAGATCCTCGAAGAACACATGCCGGATAGGTCTGTAGTTTTCAATTTTGCTCGTTAGATTCAACACAATTTTCTAACTCGTTGCCTTTTGACCTTCAACAAACACTAGGCAAGAAGGTGAGTTCGCAAAAGAATTTACTAAGGAGGTTTTCAGAGAATTGAAAAAGGCTTATTTGAGAGTATCGGATTGCTTGGTCGGTGTTGACAACCATGTACATGAAATCACGGAGATGATAGGTGCTCAGACAAGTGAAACACGGATTATAGGAATTCATGGGATGGGTGGCGTCGGAAAGACGACTATTGCCAAAATCATCTATAATCGACTTTTAAGCAATTTTGACGATTGTTGCTTTTTGTCCAACATCCGTGAAACATCAAAAAGCAAGGACGTTGAATACCTGCAGAAGCAACTCATCTCTGACATCCTCAGAATGAAAGAGACAGATATAAACAATGTAGATGAAGGGACTCAGAAAATCAAAGAAAGGTTCTCTAATAAAAAAGTCCTCCTCCTCAATGATCTCGATGATCATATTGATGCATTTGTAGGTGAGCATGATTGGTTTGGCAGAGGGAGCAGAATTATTATTACTACAAGAAACAAAGGTATTCTTTGTTTTCCCAAAGTGGACTGCAGTTATGAGCTTAAATGCATGGATCCTGTTCAATCTCTTAAACTTTTTAGTAAACACATCTTTAGAAGAGATTCTCCTTTGGACGAGGATATGAACCAATCCAACAGGGCAATAGACATTGCTGGAGGTCTTCCGCTTGCTCTACAGGTCATAGGTTCACTTTTATCTCACATTGAAAAGAAAAATTGGGATGGCAAATTGGAGGAGTTGAAAAGGTTCCTCATGAGGACATTCTGGGAAAGCTGGAAATAAGTTATAAAGCATTAGATAAGCGAGAAAAGCATATATTCCTCGATATGGCTTGTCTTTTCATTGGATATGAGAAAGATGTTGTGATTTATTTCTGGGGTGATATATTTCTTCCGAAAAAAGCCATGGGTGTTTTGGAAGACATGTCTTTGATGAAGATTGATGACGATAATAAAGTGTGGATGCACGACCTAGTCAGAGACCTCTAAAGAGAAATAGTTTATCGAGAAGGTGACTACAAAATAAGGGAGCAAAGTAGGGTGTGGGAT
This sequence comes from Eucalyptus brandiana, assembly GCA_014182725.1. Lineage (NCBI taxonomy): Eukaryota > Viridiplantae > Streptophyta > Magnoliopsida > Myrtales > Myrtaceae > Eucalyptus > Eucalyptus brandiana. The sequence continues at coordinate 47,954,516 of CM024675.1, read as the reverse complement.
CCCGATGAAGCATTGGGTTTGTTGACGAGACAAAAGGTAAAACCTTCCATACAATTCATCTCCAAGTTTCTTATGGACATTTTCTTTTCAAAGGAAGGTAGTTATTTTTGGTATTCTCTAGCACCATTGTGACGTGCTCAACCAATATTTTTGCTCTTTTAAAATTAAAGGAACGATACCACTCTACTCAATCCCTTGAGATAGTGAATTTGGATAAATGTGTTTTCCTTAAATTCTTTTGTTTTTAAAAATTTTTCCTTTGGGCAGAAGATGAAAAAACTTGAAGCTCTTCGTCTCCACTTGGACCATCAGTGCCGTTTTGCCTATGAAGACTTTAAAAGACTACCAAATCTAAGTTTCCTTGAAGTTTGTGGTTCAAAGGGAACTTTACGTGCAGAAGAGAGGCTTCTTTGGCATGCATCGCCGTCAAATGTTTTTCCAACTAATGAGGACTCGCATCTCCTTCCAAAATTGCGGTGGCTTTCATGGCATAATATTCCCTCAACATTTAACATTACAAATTTTTCCGTGGCCAATGTGGTTATTCTTAATCTATCTCAAAGTAATATTACAGATGGTTGGAAGGGGTGGAGCCACGTGAAGGTGTGTTATATGTTAAACAATACTTATTATTCCATCTTATTAAATTCTAAGTAATCTTTGCATGATTTTTCTTTTCACAGGTGATGAAGAATTTGAAGGTTATGGATCTAAGCCATCGCGATTACTTAACAAGAACCCCCGACTTTTCTGCACATCCAAAATTAGAACGTTTGATCCTAAAGGTTTGTTGGGGATTAGTTGAAATTGACAAGTCAATTTGTCAATTGGGAAGCTTAGTTTTCTTAGATGTAAGCTATTGTAGGAAGCTTTAGAGGCTTCCGAATACAATTGGAAAATTGGAATCACTGATAGAATTGGATATACTTGATACGGGGATCAAAAAGCTACCTCATTCCATCAGAAATTTAAAATTGCTAAATAAGTTGAATATATCTAGAATGGGGATAAAAAAACTACCTCATTCCATCGGAAATTTAAAATCGCTGATTGAGTTGGATATATCTAGAAGTAAGATCAAAGAACTCCCTAATTCCATTGAAAGTTTGGGATCGCTGATTAAGTTGGATATAACTGGTACGAAGATCAAAGAACTACCTGATTCCATTGAAAAGTTGACAAATTTGAAAGTAGTGAAGATGAATGGTTGTTCCACAAGCAAAATACCCAATGCCCTCTGGAGGATGGAGAAGCTCGAAGTAATAGAAGTCATAGCTCGTTGTCATTTCAATGTGAAAATTGGCAATGACATGTGGAAATCGAGCCTTGAGGATCTTGGAATTGAATGAGGTAAGAATATACAAAGTATTGAGGCTTCCTGAAAGTCTTACCATTCTAAAGTTGTCTAACTTGTACATGAATACGTTTCTAGATCTCTCAAACTTGACTAATTTAGAAAAATTAGAGCTTTAGTTTGCGCGACGTGATTTTGATGGAGAATCTGATGGGCCTGTGGAGGAAGATCCAATGCCACTGCGGATTGGGAATTTAAGCAAGCTAAAGTCTCTATTCCTGAAGTCTCCATACGTGACCGCCTTGCCAGATATAAGTCTCCTCCTCCAACTCAAGCATCTTTCACTCAAGTGCCCTACTCTCGATTGCCTCCCAAGCCTTCCCTCCACTTCATCCTTGTTTTTGGAGTGTAGATCCATTACCACCTTACCCACGGATATGAGTAGTCTCCTTCCTCGACTCGAGACACTTCTGCTCAGGTGCCCTAATTTGCATTGCCTCCGGAGCCTTCCCTCCGATTTATCATCATTGTGGTTAGAATCCAAATGCGTGACTGCCTTACCCAAGGATATGAGTACTCTCCTTCCTCAACTTGAGTTACTTAAACTCTGCCGGTGCCCTAATTTGCTTGACCTCCCGAGCCTTCCCTCCAGTTCATGTTGCTTACGTTTGGACGATTGCAAGTCATGTCGTTCCATGGGGGATCTATCAAATTTGAAGACACTAGCATATCTTCAAATCTTTGAGTGCGCAATCTCAAAGATTCAAAGGCCTTGATAGTTTGGAGAACCTACAAACATTGGAGCTTGGGAAACTTCAATGGGTGAGGAAATTACCTGATCTAAGGAAACTCAACAAACTATGGCGTCTTAAAGTATCCATGTGACATCCCAGATTTTCAGTCATGTTTTTTATTTAATAAATCGGGCATTTCATTGACGCGTCTATAAAAATGTTTCGAATTCGATCATTCTAAAGATAACTAGACTATCTGGGGAAACCATTAAGAATTTTAAGGCAAATAGACTTGAGCATTCGATCAGGAATCAGCTACTTGACCGTGTTCATCTTTAGAGGTCATTATGGCACAGATATAAGTCCATTCGAGATCAGAGATAGGTTGGTTCGACGGAGATGTGTGGCTAATCGTGGGTGACACCACTAAATTGGAAAATTCTCGTCGACCAACACTAAACTGATTTTCTTATCGTTTTGGTACTCTGTGTCCGTATTTGAATCATCAAGATTTTCACAACAATCGAGAGTCATCATTGAGTCGAGTGGGTTCATTGTGGCTTGAAGAAAATCGACCACGGGTCATTTGTACTAAAAAGTTCTGAAAGTTACTTGGTAGTCTAGGTCACGCTAAAAACGCGTCGAATGGAAATTAACCGTGAATTTGAACCCGATTTCAGAAATTGAAAGTTCTGTAGTGTCATGAGCTATTTTAGGAACGTTGACTCAGTCTCAGAAGATTTTTCGGAGATTCCAGGATTTTTTACGGAAATTCATTTCGGACAATTCAAAAAATTAACGAAAATTCGTACGGGCTAAATTAAAGGAAATTTGGATTTCCAAGCCGAGCCTTTGAGTGTCAGATACTTACAGAAAATTGTTGGGGATTTTTCTTCGTCAAAATTGGACCTCAATTTGGGAAATTAAGCGATGGAATTGAAATTAAAGTTGTGAAATTTGGTTTTGAATAAGGGGCTGGCATTTTGGGCATTTAATTGGATAGTGTATGGATTTATCAAATGGAAAGAATTAGGGAACATGCAATCAATGTATTGGATTGAGTTGCTTGACTTTGGGGCCCTCCACCAGTTGCTTCTCCCGCACGCCAAGACCATCGCCTCATCCTCCTTCGAACACCTTCTCTCTCTCGATCCCTCATCTATCCTGCCTTGTTTTTGTTTTTGCTCTCTCAATTTCCTTCCGTGTTCTTCTGCTTGGATGACCATCTTCGGATGTTCCCTTCGGTCTTCGCATTTGCAGCTCTCTCCCTCAACGCCTCTCTCCGCTCGCCAATCAACCGCACGCTCGCACACCACCAGCGCCCCCACCTTCATTTGTCTCTCTTGCCACACGTCCGAGCCTCCACTTTACTCAGTCAACAACTGCACAGGTTGGTTGACTCCAGCCGTCGCCAACAGCTTCATCGACCGCCACGATTGCTGCTCCTCTTCATCCGTGTCCCACGAAGCCGTTCTACCGAAGCCTCACCTGCAGCAACCCATTGAAGACGCCAGCAAGTCAGTCGGCCAGTCCACACGTCTTCTCCTCTCCACGCAGCCGTGACCAGACTCTACCGCTCTAGTGCTATTTGTCTCCTTCCACCGAGGAGTTCTTTCGGTGTCCATCTCCCCCAGCTCGACGCCAGCTGCTAGTGTCCACGATCTTCTCTCGCCTGGCCCAGCTTGCACGCCAGCCCTCAATCCAACGCCTGCAGCTTCAGCGACTCCTTTGCTGTTTCCTCTCAGTTGGTCGCGTGAAGTTGGTCAAAGCAGATCGACAGCTCTAGCGTCTTCGGCCCAATTGAAATCAAGCCCAGCCGGGGCTTTAGCTGCAACAGTCCACGAAAGTTTCTGGTTCAGCCCGCACAAATTTGTTGAGCCCATCTTCAATTTCTAGCAGCTTTCGGCCCAACAATTGGGCCATTTGAAGCCCAAGAAAAATTTCAGCAGCCAAAGTCTTTGGCCCAAAAATCCAACAGCTCCATTGAGCCTAATTCAGCAAGTTTGGCCCAAGTCCAGCCCGCGAAGAAGGCCCAATTGCGGCCAAGCCCAAGCCTGAGAGTGAGCCCAGTCTAGTACAAGAACAAATCTCGGTTGGGCTGAGATTTGTTGGGCCCAAGTTCAAGGCCCAGTCTAAGCCTGCCGGTGTTGTCGAAAGTCCGATTTTAGCTGCCGTCGTGGTGTCCCGGTCCCCGCTTTTAATCAAGTGAGTAATCTCACTAATCCTTGCTTAGTAGACTAATGATGCTTAAGTGTTGATTAGATTTAATTAAGTGCAATTAGGTGGTTAGATTAGAGTAAATGAGTGATTATTAGATAATTGTGATGCATGCTAGGCAATTGAATTGTGCAATTAGCAAGTAGAGACGTACTATTATTTATTGAATGCATCTCGGGATTTTTCCCGACCCTTATCGGGCTTCAATTAGGCATTACGGGCCTAAATTGGATTTTTAGTATTTATTTATTAATTTTCGAAATTAATTATTTAATTATTTACTTTTCGGAAATTAGGTAAGGATAGCGGACGACTGAAATTTCGTGCTGATCGTTGTGGTGTAGTCCGTTTATTTATTTGAGCTCTATGTTGTGCTGAATCGAATTAATTGTGCAATTTGAGGAATTATTCCTTAATTGACTGAAATTGAGTGAAATTGAATGATTGATTGGTGGATGACCAAGTATGGTTAGTTAGCGTTGACAATGCTTTGATGAGTTGTAAAGTAGAGAAAATCGTGAGGCTGAACTGAGAATAATTTTGGTTGAGATCGATTAGGTACGAGGTATAGACATACGTGGTTCGGTGATAAGGAAATCACTGGTGAAAACGGCGCCTTAAAGAACGCACGGGTGCTGTCTATTATCTTCATCAGTATAGACATACGTGGTTCGGTGATAAAGAAATCAATGGTGAAAACGGTGCCTTAAAGAACGCACGACTGCTGTCTACTGCATGTCTCATTACGGACATACGTGGTTTGGTGATTAAGAATATCACTGGTGAAAACGGCGCCTTAAAGAACGCACGAGTGCTGTCAGTACATATGTCACCTTGGCGAAAACGACGCCCGAGAGCATTATTGTAGCTTTGTGACTGAGAGTGCAAATGGGAGGTTTTATATTGAGAAGTGATTTGACCTGGAAATGATCCGATTGACATATAATCGACTAGGTCGATTAATCAATGATTGATCTGTTGTCATGAATTGATTGATTGAGTGGAAGTAGACATGTAATTAACTAGGTCGATTGATCGAGATATTGATCTATGATGTGATTGCTAGGGTGCCTATTGAATTGTGCTAATATGCAGGTGGAATCTGAGGCCAATGTAAGTCTTTTGACCCGTGCGTGTATAGGCAGCCCGGTTAGCGTATTGGTTTCCTAATCGAGTCTTAGTGGGGTAGAACTTGCTGAGACATAGTCTCATCCCAGTTGTGGGACAACATTTCAGGACCCTGATGAGGAGCCTGAGGAGAAAGAAACCGAAGAGGAGTACTTGGAGGAGAACCCCGATGATGATCTTGAGTACAAACCGGATGAGGACTGAGATCCCATCCTCTTTCGTGAATCCTATCTAAATGTGAATAGTGTGAGACCAGAAAGTTATGAATAGTTGTGTGAAGTACTTTGAGTTATGCTCTGTATAAAAGCATGGTTGTGAATTTCAATATGAAAATTATAGCCTTGCTTTTCTATCCCATCGTTTTATTGTCTGGGGAGTTATAACTGCTTCCGCATGTGCTATTAAAAATGAAAGGGTCGGCGATACGTAGTCCTGGGATATCGCATAATAAAATCGACCAAAGGTAAGGGGTGTGTGCGTGCCTGAGGATTGGGGCATGACAATCCAATTGTGGTAAGTTGGTCAAGATTCAGGGCGAACTCCCATCATCTTTGGAAGCATTGGAGATTTTGGATTGTGGATCTTTACGGGAGTTGCCTGATTTGTCAAGCTTGAAGGGACCAGGGAAGGTTATAAAGCATTGCGAGAAACTAGATGTGGTCGAATCTGAGGGAGACGATAGTGAATTTGGATGCGAATTTGACTATGAATCAGAGGGAGAAGATGAGGAATTTGGATGCGAATCTGAATATGGATCTAAGGGAGAAGACTGACGGATAAGTGCACGTCGCTCTTGAAAGCTTCTTGATCCCCGACTACAGATCGCTCTCTTGTGTGCAAACTTCAAACGAATTGAGGTAAGTCATTTCATCTAACGACTGATATTTTCCCTTTGCTACAATCAATCTCTTTCACGGATATGAATAGAGAAGCCTCACATGCACTTTTTAATGACCTTTTCGTGAGCCCACGTCTGTAAATCTGATGGAGGCATTGAAATTATGGTACCTCCATTTTGGTCTGGTTTTTTTCAGCTATATTCTCGAGGGATGGTTTCTCCTTGGTTTTATGTTTCCCAGCTGGACATATGCTTCTCGATTGCATTGTTTTTACTGGATATCTAACAAGTTATCAGAGTTCCTTGTTGATTTGCTGTTTCACATATATCGAAGTTGATAACCTCGCTTCACATTTGAGATGACTTCGTTATGTTGTAAACAATTAGATCGAATGTGTGCTGGAATGTCATATAAGTATGATTCTCATCCTGTAAATTTACAGTATAACCAACTTATTGCAACTGTGAAGTAGACAGACCCTCTGTGTTGATATGCTTATGTTTAATATATTTTCTTGGAAAGGTATGCTTCTTACTGGGATTTGCAAATGCTAGGAAGAAGTTATAAAATGAAGAAAGATGAATTTTACTTGGGTAGCGGCATTAATAGTTGGTGCAGCACAACTTCCATCTGTGACAGGAGAGAACTATTTAGCTTCCCCAGGGTATCATAGATCATCTTGTAGTTAAGGCTAAATTTCAGTAATATCAATGCCTACTGCCGAGGACAAATGATAAGTCTCGCTGGGGTCAGGAATCATGTAAATGGACTTTTGTGTGATCTCCATTATTGCCTATATTTTCTAGAAACGGTTATGCTTAGGTGATTATCTGTAATAGAAGCCCTTCCATTCACCTCAGGTTACACTAGAGGATTCTTTTAGGTTTTAAGATAAACAAGAAGTGCTAAGGGAGATATCTCAAATGACTGCTTTATTGCTAGTTTCTAATGTTGCCGAGAGGAATTAAAGCTTGAAAAACTTATAAAAACCTTTCTGTGCAGGGAATTGTGGCTAATAGGGCAGCTATGCAAATGAATACTAGATAGAGGAAAATGAAGATGACATTCAAAATGAAGTTTTTCGTCCACTTTACAGTTACTTTGGGAGTTGATGCTTGGAAATCTGAAGAAGGTATTGAAATAAATGTACCTCCGTACGGCCAGAGGGTTCTTAATTATGTACAAATGTATGTTTTCTTTTCCCAGTTTGGTTTGGCTTTTTTAGCGAAATTCTCTTTGGATGGTTTCTCCTTGCTTTTATGTTTCCCAGCTGGAGGTATGCATGTCGATTGCATTGTTATTATTTGATTTATGACAATGCATTAGAGATCCTCATCGATTTGCTGCTTCACATATTTCGAAGTTGATACCTTTTGCTTTGCATTAGAGATAGCTTTGCGATACTGTAGACAATGAGATGGAATGTGTGTTGGAAGGTCATAGCATTATAGTTCTCATCCTGGAATTTTGCAGCATAATCAACTCATTGTTGCAATTGTGAAGAAGATAGACTTTTGTATTGAGATGCTTATGATCAATTTATTTTCCTGGAAAGGGTGTGCTTCTTAGTGGGATTTCCAAATGCTATGGAGATGCTATAAAATGAAGAATGAGGAATTTGCGCTTGGGCAACAAAGCTTCCATTTGTGACAGGGGAGAACTATCCAACTTCTCCAAGGTATTATAAATCATCTTATAGTTGAGGCTAAATTTCGGTACTATTGGTGCATAGGACATGTGATAAGTCTCACTTGGGGTCTGAAATCATGTAAATCGACCCTTGTGTCTCTATAATTGCCTCCATTTACTTGAAATGGTTATGCCTAGGTGGTTATCTGTAATCGAAACCCTCCCATTCACCTCAAGCTATACTAGATGACTCTTTTAGGTTTCAAGATTGACAAGAAGTGCTAAGGGAGACATCTTGAACAACCAACTTTTTGCTGGTTTCTAAGTTGCTGAGGGACTTAAATGTTTGAGAAACTTGCAAAAATCTTTCCGTGCAGGGAGCTATGGCTAATTGGGCTGTTGTATAGATGGAGACTGAAGAAAGGCAGATGATGGATGAAATTTGATGTTGACCGCGTTCCCTCTCACAATCTTGGGGTGGTAAACCCTGTTTTCATTTATTTTGGGGGGTAAAAGGGCTATTTAGGCAACCTGATTGTATTTTTTTCCTTTATTGTGGTCCCACAAAAATGCTTATTACATTTCATCTGAATGTGTGTTCTCTTCATTGTTATGCAATAGAACTTGCTCATCAGTGCCCAAATCTTCTTTTACAAGGAAACACTTGAAGGGCTTGTCTGGACCGAGAGAAACATTGTGTGTGTTTAGAATGGTGCTCAAGGTAGTCTTAGTTGCTCCTGCCAAAACTTGTTCATGGACCTCTTGATGTGAAAATGGTGTTCAAAGTAGTATTTATCATGTGTATGATAGGCACTCACAACACAAGAACTACGAATTGCTGGTATTTGTGGAATGGGCTGTTGGAGAGACGACTCTCGCCAAACTTATCTAAAATGAGCTTTCACGTGGCTTTGAGCACTGTTGCTTTTTTTCTAACATCCATGAAACTTCAGAGCTAAAGGGTATTCAATTCTTTCATAATAATTCATCTCCAATGTCCTCAAAAGGGAATTGACATAAATAAATAATGTTGATGAAGGGATCGAGACAATTAAAGGTAGGCTTTTTAGTAAAGGAGTTCTCATCCTTTTTGATGATGTTGACCCGAAGAATTAATTGAATGCACTCATAGGTAACATCAGTGATATTCGAGCATTACTGAATTCTTCAATGCTGAATAGCCAGTGCTGAAGGATCTCGAAATTCTCAGTGCTTTTTGTTTGTCATTGAATATCAGTGCTTTTTGTTGATAGAAGGCATTGCCATCCTTAATGTGAGTTGATCGGGTTGAAATAGTTCGCAGAAAGGGACATGTGTGAGCCCTCTCATATGGTCCAAATGACACAATGTTTGGCATTGCTTAGAAGATTCAACCAGTTTTTGAAAAATTTAGAAGACATGCTCTGCAGAGGAGTTCATTTTCCGATAAGAAGCGCATGTGGTACTTGAAAGGTCCTGCATCCACTACCAAGTCTATTGTGAAGGAAGATTTGAAACTTAGACAAATTTCTCATTGCCCTATGTCATCTCACCAGATATTGATTGTTGTCTTTCTTGGGATCGTTATCTATTATACATAAATTACAATTACAATATGGCAAGTGGACTTGAAATCTATTGTTCTTGTACCTAGAGTTATCAGTAGCTGTTTTCGTAACCATTTCCTATTCTTAAGATGGATTGCTGTAAACTGCTCATGAAAAGGGACCATGGTTTCTTTTGATCTATTTCATGACTTTGATTTGGTTTAGATATATTACTTTGCGACGATTCTGGTTGGCTAATTGAGTTACTAGTAAAAGACAAGTGAAATCGATGCTAGTGTTACTCCACTCAAGTGCATTATAGTGTTACTACATTCAAGTGCATTACTTTTGTCAATTTACACGTTTGTCTTTTATGTGAGATCCTTGGAGCTTGCTGATTTGTACTTTAAATTTGAACCTTATAACCGTGCCTTGTAAAACTTAATTTTGTTATTCCTTAAACAACGAAGAATCTAGTCAAACGTGTAGGTTTTAATCTGTGACAAAAGCTCTTTCATTCACTTTTTGGTTACCTAGGAATGGAATAAACAACAAAAGAGTCTTATATGACCGCCTGAGCTCTTCCTCTCGGTAATAAGAAAAACTTAATGGGTCTTTCTGTAAAGGTAAGCTACCCCTAGTACAATAACTAGTAGATTTGACGACCGTGTATCTTTCCTAACATTTTGGTGCTATACTTCGGCTTCTACTGTACTGTGCAATCTCCAACTTATTGGAGTGTCAAGGACTTGACTGGTCTCTTGCACAATGCACTTTGAATGGTCGCAATTGGCAATTTATGCTTTGAAATGACGAAGGAATTTCAGTTTTGCTAGTTTCTACTAATGTTAATTCCAGCATATCAGAAATAGAAGGTAAAAGCTTATAGCTCTCGTTCCAAAGGCTGATCAGATCATTCTCACATATCTAAGCCAAGATGACATAAATTGTTTACCTCCTAAAAGTTGAAATTCAGTAGGGGTTGCCAATTAAAATGACACAAACTTAAGATGAGAGCATCATTTGTTTCCAAGATGGCTTGATTTAACTGTTAATTTGCATAATTTATTGCCATGGAATAGTTGAAGTACTTGGTTTCGCCAATAAATCTTTTATGTGCCAATGAGCCAGTGGTAGAAGGTAAGGTCATTGATTGAAAAGTGTTCTCCCTAAACAATCTTTGTTTCACCTTATTAAACCCGATTGATTGCCAAACCGTGCAAGTCTTACAATTCCAAAAGTCACATCTGACTATTTTGTGAAGTTCAAGATGAGTTCAACCCCCAAAAAAGAAAGAAAAAAAAAGGAAGATGGAAAAGAGCAGAGTGATTCAACTATGGATGGCTCGGCTCAACATCCACACATCATCATTAGGTTTTATCGAGTCAGGTAAATTAGATTAACAAGTAAACTTGCGATCACATTCATTCAATAGGCATGACAGAGTTGTATTTACAAGGATGATGCATTCAATTACATGCTATTTACATTCCGAGTAAATTTCAGTAGAGATCCTGTGCATCTTGTGATGGACATGGAAACAGATTGATGGAATGCATTACATGAACAAACTTCATCTAGAGCTACCTAGTGATCTTCAAGAAATTAGGTGCTGACTTAGGAGCATTTTTACTTCAATTGACTCGTGGCATCGGAGTCTTAACGCAGCCTCAATGCGGAAGCAGAAGTATTCCTGGAAAGCATAAGGTTTCGTTTGTCTTCGCTCCCATATTCCTTCAATCGTGGGTCCATGAGGATTTTGCATATTCCTTCAATCATGGGTCCATGACGATTTTGCCGATCCCCATGTCTCCGCCATTAATTCCACACCGTAGTAGACTAAATGGTCCACAAGGCTGCTATTAGTTACCAATATGTAGAAACACACTTTGATACGTCGTCCGTAAATATTTCTGGTGATAAAGGACTAGCATTCTCTGAAACAAGCTGTTTTGTCACATGACTTATTGCACCTAGCGTGACAAATCCGCAAAATTGTAATACGTAGCTATGACTGAGACTACCTCCTTACCTGCTGCACATTGGATCTTCTCCAGAGCCATCAGAAACTTTCTTGACCAGATAAACCAGACTACCAAATCCAATATCATACAGCCATACCTACAAAAAAAAGTAGGATTCCAATTACATGTGAACACTGACATAGAAAAGAGTAAGATTATCTTACATCAATATGCTTATCTGTGGCTGTCATTGAGCTAGTTGCCAATAATATAGGCATTAGTAGACATACATTATTTAAATGAGTAATACCTTAAAATTGCACAAAGCGTAAGACTAGGTCATCGGCTGTCATACCGAGAGAGAGAGAGAGAGAGAGAGAGAGAGAGAGAGAGAGAGAGAGAGAGAGAGAGAGAGATATATTATTATGCATCTTAAATTTTGGAATTGGTATGGGAAACTCATGATAGCTTTATAGGAATGAGAAGGGCTCCTTATATATTGTCAAAAAGGTCAATGAACTGCCCTGCTTTGTTAAGAAGATAAAACAGACAAGACTATTAAAATTTATAAGCTAAATAAAGTGAGTACGAACATTGTTGGAATAAAAAAAAAGACTTCTCCAATTTTTTTTTTTTGGTCAGTCCTACTCTATGCCTACTCTACACTCACTCTCAGACTTTTGCCCTGCCTCTTGTAGGGCGTGGGAGTCGAAACCCACTCCTGGAACTTACATGTCCCCATCCCATCCTCTCCTGAGAAGGTGGGGATTTGAATCCCTCACCTCCCCCTTCCTCACTCTCCAATTAGATAGCTTGAAATAAATGCAAAGCAAACATCAAATGCAGTCAACGACAATTCCCCAAAATTATTTGATATTCTATGGGAACTGAGAATAGTACAAAGGCAAATGAGGCACAATATCGTGTCCATTAGCTACATGTTATTGTATTTGGCATGATGTAGTAAGACACAAACATTGCATTGCCAATACGAGGTCATCCAAATGTCAAGTAAATCAAGCGAGTGCTGGTCTGGAAAAAAACAGCTTCAGCACACACACAATTAGACAGCCAAATAACTTGAATGTTAACACTTTCGCGAGGGGAAAAACTACTATGCATCAATAACCATATATTGCATTTCACATATGAAGGTGAACAATAGAACAACCCTTATCTCCATGATGGTTGGAGGTCTTGCGTTACTCTGCCTAGACCCCATCCATAATTTTCCCAAAACCAAACCCAACAGCCACAACAAAACCAACCCCCCTCCCTCCCTTTTTTTCACCCCCAAGAAAAGGTGTCCATAATATGGAATAGTGGGTTGGGGGCATTTAATTGCTCCTACAAGAAGCACTTGGATGCTGGCGGGGTCAGTCACATCTTGCTAATGACACAAACAAAACATTCCAGGTTCATAGTGAAATTGCCCCTTGAACCCCAAAACTTACGGTCATTAATAGCAAAGGAGAACTAAATCTTTAAAAGGGCCACAATGTAAGGAAAGGGCCACGACGTAAACAAAACATTCCAGGCTCATGGTGAAATTGCCCCTTGAACCCCAAAACTTACAATCATTAATAGCAAAGGAGAAACTAGATCTTAAAAAGGGCCACGACGCATGGGCATGATGGCTCGGAACAATTTTCCACTAGAAATTGGCAAATAAAAATGACATTTTAAATCATCCAAGTATTCGGACAAGATGTTACCATTGCCACTAATAATTTAAGAAAATGTTTAGTCTAAAGTTCACACAACCTATGATCATATTGTAGGCCACGTGAACGTCTGTATAATTTTTGAAGATGTAGTTTGACCCTCAAAAATCACAACTTGTCATGGAGAAGAGAATTAATGGGACATGACTTTGGGGTGGATACCATTTCGGTACCGCCCGCAACAGGTGCCTAGAAAACTCTGGACCACTCTGCCCAATAAAGCTGAGACAAAAAGCAAAATTTAGATAGAATTGGCTCCAGCCTATAACATATCTGGTCCTGTAGTCTGACTGAAAAGGAGCTGCTTCTTTTGGTTAGAGAGAGACAGATAGAAACAGCGCACAGAACACAGGTTTAGGATCAAAGTGTTCAAATTTAAAATGCATTAGTACTTCAATATTACATGACATAGAATTTGAGCTTCGAGTGCTTGCAAAAGTTATATGTTGAACATATCAATAATGCCGTTAAGTTTCCATCAAGTAAACTTTGTAATGATTAGTTGGAAGTCTTTATCCACTATATTTAGGTATTCCACCAACTTGAAGCTCCATGGCTTAACAGGTAAGACTCAATTCACACAACTAAATACATCAACCATAGGTGGTTCAGGTAAAGGTTTGCAACCCATTCCGCTTGTGTTTTGTCCATTGGTTGATTTGCCAAAAAAGAAGAAAAAGAGAAAAAAACAAGATGCTGACCAATTGCAAATATAAATATGAAGCCATAGAATGTTCAAGATATCCAGAGTCTAGACTCTTCAAGGCAGAGTTGGTAGAAATTGCCAAGTAACTCTTAACAGACCAAAACTGAAATAAATAGAAGAACACAATTGCAAATTGTGTTCAAGGTAAAGGTTTGCAACCCATTCTGCTTGTGTTTTGTCCATTGGTTGATTTGCCAAAAAAGAAGAAAAAGAGAAAAAAAAACAAGATGCTGACCAATTGCAAATATAAATATGAAGCCATAGAATGTTCAAGATATCCAAAGTCTAGACTCTTCAAGGCAGAGTTGGTAGAAATTGCCAGGTAACTCTTAACAGACCAAAACTAAAATAAATAGAAGAACACAATAGAGAAGAACCAATATTTGAACCATAACAATCTTTTAACTATCTTACCAAAAGATCAAGTCCCCAAAAGGATGCCATAGCCCCTCCCATAGAATGCCTTGTCACCATGACATTGATGTCTCCATATAGATCCTTGGCTCTTTTAACAGCATCCGTAGTACCAGGTTGCATTGTCGTAATGTGATAAGCATAATAAATCCATGATGAACCTAATCAAAGATGATAGAATAAGACTGTAACTCATTCCAAATCAGAAGTGTCCACAAGTTGCAAGAGGCTTATTGTCTCTAGAACTCACCATGGCACCAGACATGCCAGGGTAATTTATGTCGAGCTGTTTCTGGTAGAGACCTTCAACTTAATTCTATATGCTATAGAAATAAATAGAAGTAATCACTAACTAAGAAGCTCAAACAACTTTTTCAAGAACAAAATTAGTGAAGTACGTGATCTCCTCATGACTCTGTGTAAAATTACAAGCACATAACCTTTGTGTCTCAATGAAAATGATTCATCGTTTTCCCTTCTTATGGACAGGAGACCCATGTTCTTTGCGCACGAAGTCACTGTAGGCTACTCTTCTTACCTTAAATTTTCAGCAAATCCTTCACATGTCAAATGTGAGAGGAAGAATTGCTAAAGTTAACATGCATACCCTTGTACTTGAGAAGCTTTCAAAGCTATAACCGCATCATTAAGGTCTGGGCCTCTCCAATATATGCCTACAGGTAATATATATTGATTATAAATAGAGACAAACAATTAGATGCAATCCGAACATAGAGGCATCACAAGCATTGCAAATTGGTAGGCCACTAAAACGCAAATTATATACCTATAAGCAGGCAGGACATCAATGTGACTTCAAACCCCTGCTTTCAAATAAAAGGGCATTAATAACCAATTAGAAGCTAAAAATAGAAGGTAGCGTATGCCCAGAAAATCTCATCTCGAGAATTGGCCATTTAGTACTGTACTGAGGATCCATTCTTTAAGTTTACGCAACCTTAGCAACAATGTCATATTAAAGTGAAGTCAAATTACCTTGGTCTCTCCCTCTCAACTACGACATGTCCAACTAGAAAGTTCTGTCAAATCTGACATGTAAACCTGCAAAATAATAAGCTTTGCATCTAATTACAAATATATTGTGTTGACACCTTTGGCGACTCAGTCATTTGCTTATTACATAAAAATTAGGGATTAATTTTTTTTTTAATTTGCATAACATATAGTTTTAGGAGCATTTCTTTTTATTACATTTGCAATTGATCGGCCACAGGGGATTTGAAAGTCACGAGGGAGCTTCTAATAGTAGGCCATGATCTTTGCATGATCGAGAACAAAAGTGGCTGGGCACCGTTCCACTACGCGGCCATCAGGCGTAGGATCAAGTGGAGAACGATCAGTCCGATGTGCTCAAGAAGTTGTTGAAGATGGAGATGCAGATGACCTTGTACAATGACGATGGGAACACAATCTCACAGCTGACTGCGGCTTCGAAACATCTCCAGTCCACTAGACGGCAAAACGGGGTCAAGCTCATTGAAAGGTTATGATGACCGCACCCTTTTAATGCCAGAATTTTAATTCTGTCAAGAGAAAGTTTTGACCCATTGACCCGTGCAAAAATTCTTTCAATTTTGTGTGAGCACGCGACTTTTAGTAATTAAGGAAAGGAAGGATGCGGTGGAGACGTCTTTGAGGAAACGAAAGCTGGTAGAGAATAGGAAACAAAAGGGATACGGGCGAGAAAGTTGAAAGAATCAATATAGTGGTATTTATGCTACATTATTTCTTGTTTTAAAACAAGAAAGAGTGCACCATCAAAGAAATCGCACGCATCCATAAGGAAAACGAATTCTCTGCATCAACTCAAGAACAAAGAAAGAAATAACGTTGGATATACCCATGGATCTATTCACGGCAAAAAAGGGTAGTAATCGACAAAACTTGCAAGCTGATATTCAATTTCAAGAAATAAAATGAAAAAGGGAATATTCAGCACGTATTCAATGGACTTGGAGCTGCCATATTATAAATAGAGCAGTAAATTGAGAGAGATGGGGGGATTCCGAATTATACAGAGAACACACGTGAGAGAGAGCAGAGAGAGGGAAACCTCGACCAGCTCTTGGCCGAGGTGATCGTCCAAACCGGTGCCCACTTCACGGCCAGACCTGTGGCCGTGCCTCTGTCATCAACATCGCCGTATCGTGTTGCTGCCCTACTGAGCCGTCAACGACAACCAAGCTGTTCCTTGCACGCGTGCCACCTGAAAAGTCGATCGTGTTTGAGCTGCTGTGCTTGACTACGCTGCTGCTTTGGTTTCGTTGTTGCTGTGCGCTGGCACCGTTGCTCCCTAACTCGTCGATTCTCCACCGTTGAACGCTACCCCACCGAGTTGGCGATCTTTTGTGCTTTATTTTCAGGTTCCCGCGAGTCCCAGTGTTACTTGCGTACATCTGAGTTACATTGGTGACCAGCCCTAGACGTTCAAATCTTCACGCCAACGACCCTCCTTTTTGCTGTTCAAGTCTTCTGGTGGACGTCCCCTGCTGTGCTGGTCATCCTCGTTGACTTTGCTAAGCTGAATCAGCGAAGCATCAGTCACCACTCGAAATTTGCTATTGCTTACTGAGCGAGGCAGCATCTTTGAGCAGCACGTCATCTTGAACTGCCGCCCGTGAGTCATCCCGCCATCCGTCGTTGGACCGAACTTGATAACGTGGTTCACGTGACGCCGAATATTAGGTAAGAATCTCTTTTAATTTGATTTTCATATATCCTTATTGCCTAATTTGTGGGATTATCTCGTTTGAATATTTGAATGATACCGTTATATCCACAAAATATCGATTAGCCTTTTAAATTGGGAAATCTTCCTAATTTCACAATGTACATATGATTGACGGTCCGATTTCACGCTCGAAATACAACTTGCAATCGTATGGAAAAATCACCAATCCAATCTCACACTCGAGATACGATTCGTGATTTTTTTAAAAAATTGGCCAATCCGATCTCATGCGTGAGATACGATTCATCAATTTATTTCCCAAAATTAAATGGATGTGGAGGATGTCTTGCTTGATTTGGTGCCATGTTGTTCTTGATGCCATGTTGTTCTTGATGCCTTATTTGTTTGCCCCTGTAAAAGAAAAAATATTTGAGTTAGATTAGATGCATGTTAGGATATTACTTGTTTTAGGGCTATTTTGCATGTCTAGAATAGGAAATTTATTTTTTTCGAATTTTCAAAAAAAAAAAAAATCAAATCAATTAATTTAGGTTGCTAGTTTTTTTTAACTTGGATCGCATGTTTAATTATTTGGCAATTATTAATTTCGAAATTTAAAGAAAAGGGAAAAAGGAAAAACACAAAAAAGTCATTATGCATATGTCATGTAAAATTAGGGCATCTTTTGCACGTCATTGCATATTATGATAAAAATTGCACTTAGTTTAATTTAGATAATTTTTTAATTTATTATAAGTTTAGGTATATTTTTTTTAGATATATTGCATTTTAGGATTATTTTGGTTAAGATAATATTTTAGTTTAAATTAGGATATGGCTCAACCTAATTCCTAATATAAATTAAATAGGATCTTAATCTAATTAGGTAATTTTCACATTTCACCAAAATTTGAATTTCATGAAAAAATACAAAAAAATGTCATAGGTTAAATTAGTTTTATTATTTAGGATAAAATGCATTATTTTAGGAAAAAAAAAACGCCATATGCACGTCATTAGGATTAGATTCATTGAGATGCATGTCATTTAGTATTTTTGCTAGGCCCATTTAATTAGAAATTACATGTCATTAAGATTAGGTCATTTAGTTAATATTGCATTGCATATTGCATGATTTCATTAATTAAGAAAAAACAAAAAAAGAAATTGCGTGTTAATTAGAAATCATATCTAGGGTTATTGATGTGGATTTTAATTTAACATTGCAGATGCTTTCGTTGCTTTGAGGTACGTTTTTGCAATTTATTTATCATTTATCTGGGTGTTAAATTGGTGGATTGCGCACCCGCATGATCACCTAACATGTTAGGGAAAAAGATTTAAAATCAATCTAAGCTGCTTGCAAAACATTTTTTTTGAAATAAAAGAGAAAGGTACCGAAAGGGCGTTAGAAAAGTCTAGCGTAACCAAGTCCCTGAACTCATAATCTCTGGACCAAGCTCATGGGTCCGGATACAAACAGAGGCACCGGAAATTTCCGGGAGGGAATTATTCGCACACTATGAACAAGAATCGTATGTGCGTGAAGCAGTACCTTCCCTAGCCTAGTGCTACAGTAAAAGTGAACAGTGACTTGCTACAGTGAAATTGTACGGACTTAGCGGTCTCGTTCGTCACAAGCATTGTAGCTACAGACCGAGTCATCTGAGCTGTCTTCTAGGAGATGTGCCTCGTATTTTTGTTCAAGGGCTTCAAGGTCTTCAGGTGAGAGGATTTGATTTAGCCTTCTTGATGAGGATGCTTGTACATGAGCCCAATGGGATGCTTCTTCTTCTGCCCAGTTTGTATTTTCACTTGTAGTGTTGGCGGGAATCTTTGGCTGAGGCCAATTGGATGGCTGTGCATAAAAGGATGTGTCCATGTTTTGGAATGAGGACGAAGATCCCTGTTTGTAGAGATTCTGGGACAGAGGACCTCCAAAGCGTTCATAGGGGTCTTGAGTAGACTGGACAATGTCATCTTCGCTTGTCATTTCATGCTCTTGGGACGATGCAGCTTGTCTGTATTGCCTGAGTGCTTCCTTAGCTTCTGGTGCTAGGTCATGATGATCCCATGTAGTAGGTACATTATTCCAAACATCTTCAGGAATTGTCTTGCTTTCTTGGCATAAGATTCTTTGGAGTTCTCGGTACTCGTGTTCACAAAATCTAACGGATCTTGGATAAGATTTGTGAATCCGAGCTTCTCGGCTGTTTAAGTGAGGTTTATAGAATGTTGTTCCTATTTCCAATGGGGCATCGAGAATATTGCCATTATTTCTGAAAAAATGCCATGGACGTCTGAAAAATAGGATGGTATGGACTTCAGGATTTGGTGTCATGGTTCTCAGTTCTTTTTCTAAGTCTTGTTTCCAACATGTAGGATGATAGAACCAATTAAGAAAGTCTAAGAGATTCTTATCGCTTTATTTTTCCACATTTCTTTTGAGTAAGAATATCCCGGTGAGATTGGCAATGAATCTTCTGGTGGGGATTTCAATGGCTATTAAGTACTTATTCGTTAAGTACCATAACAGCGTCTTGAGCTGGTCAGGGAAGTCATCTTCCTTCTAGATAAGAGCATGAATGAAAGGATAATTCAAATTTAACCCGAAAGGATAAAGAATCGAACCTCCATTGAATCTGAATAAATCTGAGTGACATTGCCACATGAGGTTCTCCAGGTTCTCGAGTAAGGCGTCGTTCGGATTTGCTTTGAATAATCTCTGGGATATTTCCAACTTGGCAAATCTTTGATTTTCTCGATCTTGTATTTGACACCATAATTGAGCATATAAAAAGCAGGTCTCTTGATGTACATGTTGATTTAGCTGGAGCCTTTGATCTTGAAAGGAAATCAGCAAGCACATTCTTTTTTCCAGGAATGTGTTTGGTTTCAAAAGAGTATTTTGAAAACCATTCAGCCCATCGAAGCAATTGAGAGTTTGGAATCTGCTTCTGTTTAAACTTGGTCATTTGAGGGAAAGATGCCATGTCTAATTCTACCAGGAAGTGATGGCCGATGAGATGAAACTCAAATTTTTTGATTCCATTTTTTACCGCTAGAATTTCTTTGAAAGTGGAATGGTAATGCATTTCAGTTTGAGAAAACTTTCCACTTTTGTGAGCACAGAGGTGTCTCTTACCATCAATTTCTTCAAAGAGGACGGCTGCCCAGTATTCATCACTCACATCAGTTTGAAGGATTCTTTTCCCTGTTGATGGTATTTGCAGTGGTGGGAGATTCTGCATAATCTCCTTAAGCTCAGCAACTGCTTTGGTCTGAGTTTTTCCCCAAGGTGGGGGATTCTTCTTCAGCATAGATTGCAAAGGAATCAGGAGCTTTGCAATGTTTGGGACAAAATCCTTGAGATAATTGATTATCCCAAGAAATTGCTGAACTTGTTTGGTTGGGCGAACAGGATTGATGAGCTATCGACATGTTCCTTTAATAGCTCGAATGATCTTCCTAATTGATTCTGTCCAACGAGTAGATTGGAGGAATTCCTTTGGTAAGTGCCAACGGGTACAATGGCATAAAGGAGTATATAAGGAAGACGTTCTAAGTTGTTCGAGAAGTGCGCGATAGAAGAATTCCAAAGTCTGAAACTCCTTATTGTTTAGTCAATTCATTCGAGCGAAATCTTGTACGCAAAAGAGAGTTTATATTTGTGAGAAACCTTGAGGAAGTGTGATAGAACATCTACACTGTGGAATCAAGGAAAAGCTGTGCTGTAACATCTCTTTTGTTCATAGTGGAATCCAGCCGATAGGCTGTCAGTGCGGAAGAGTGGACGTAGGCTTGGAAAACGGGACAAATCAAAAGTCCATAAGCCTATTGGACACTTGCAAAATACTAGATCAATTCAAACAATTCCTGATGTACAAGACAGTGGAATCAGTACAATCGATCCTATAGTTATACCACAAATGAATACAGTACCTGATGATGAGATGCAGACTGCTCCTGATAATGCATCAAGTAATATTGAACTTCCACAAATATCTACAAGTATCGAGGAACAAGTATCTCTGAGTCAAGAATCTGTCCTAATACCACAGAGTAATACAGATCAAGCTCAACTTAGTTCTGTATCAGGAAATACACAAGGTACTCTTCCTATCCATCCTATGCAAACTAGACTAAGATCTAGAATTGTTAAACCAAATCCAAAATATGCATGCCTAGCTGAGTACCAAGTTCCTATTGAACCGAAATCAGTAAAATCTACTTTGTCAGACAGGGGATGGTATCAAGCAATGCAAGATGAAATGGATGTTCTGTACCAGAATAAAACTTGGGAATTAGTTCTTAGAACTGATCAAATGAATGTAATTGGCTGTAAATGGGTGTTTAAAACAAAACTTGCACCTGATGGGAGTCTTGATAGGTTGAAAGCTCGACTTGTAGCTAAAGGTTTTCATCAAGAAGAAGGCATTGATTTCACAGAAACCTTCAGCCTTGTGGTGAAGCATGCTACAATTCGAATAGTTCTGTCTGTAGCAATGATGAAACAATGGCAAATTCATCAACTTGATGTTAAAAATGCCTTCTTACATGGTACACTAAGTGAAACAGTTTATATGGAACAGCCTCCTGGGTTTCAAGAATCACAGAGACCTCATCATGTATGTCTTCTCAAGAAATCCCTCTATGGACTTCGACAAGCCCCTCGAGCCTGGTTTGATAAATTTAGCAATTTCTTACTAGAGTATGGATTCTTCTATAGCTCAATTGATCCATCATTATTCATCTTACATACTGGTATAGACACAATCCTCTTAACTGGAAGCTCATCTCAAATGCTCTCTAATCTCATTAATTCTCTAAGTCTCCAGTTCCATATGAAAGATCTGAGTTCACTTCACTATTTTCTTGGCATTGAAGTCAAGCGTACTCCTGAACATTTGTTTCTTTGCCAAACTAAGTATGCTATTGATCTTCTCACTCAAGCTTATATGCTGGAGTGTAAACCAATCTCAGCTCCTCTTTCATTGAGACCAAATATTTTGATCAATGATCCTATACTTCTATCCAATCCAACTGAGTATCGAAGTCTAGTTGGTGGTCTCCAATACCTCACATTAACTCGTCCAGACATTGCCTATGCTACAAATGTGCTATGCCGGAAAATGCAGCAACCTACTATTGCAGACTTTCATAGATTAAAGAGGGTTCTGAGATATGTTAAAGGTACTGTCAGCCTTGGAATATTCATCCATTCTCGAAGCACTATGCATCTTTATGGTTTCTTAGATGCAGACTGGGCTGGATGTGCTGAAACCAGAAGATCAACAACTGGTTTCTGCACATACCTTGGTTCCAATCTTATCTGCTGGGCAGCAAAGAAACGACCAACAGTAAGTCGATCCTCTATAGAAGCTGAGTATCGTGCCCTTGCATCCACTACAGCTGACCTCACTTGGATCAATTTTGTACTACGAGACATAGGTTGCTCTCTTACTCCTCCCATTCATCTATACTGTCACAATAAATCAGCCATCTCTCTCACTGCTAATCCTGTCTTACATGCTCGAACAAGACATATTGAAGTAGACTTCCACTTCGTTCAAGAAAAAGTATCCTCATGATCATTACATGTGAGATATATTCCAAGTCATTGCCAACTTGCTGATATTTTTACAAAACCTCTGTCACGACGAGCACATCTTCATCTGTGCATCAAATTGGGAATTTGTTCTCTATCCATTCCCAATTTGAGGGGGGATGCTAAAGAACAAAGATCAAATACACAGATTATAGATGCTGATGGAAGTAGAGAAGTAGAGTCAGAAGCTGAACAAGCTGAAGCAAAAGCAGAGCAAGCTCGAAATAAAGAAAAGCTGAGCTGGCAATCTATGAAGAAGTCGAAGAAAAGAAACAGAGGCTGAGCTGGTGATCCGTGAAGAAGCTGAGTTGGCAATCCACGAAGAAGCTAGCTATATAGAAGATTAAAACCAGAAACAGAAGTTGAATAAGCTGTACAAGGAGCTGTACACGTGTCAATGTAACAGTGTAGTCATTCTGTTGTTCAGTCTTGTAACTGAAACTGTTAAGTCAGTTTTGGAAGATCGTTTAACTCGATGAAAAGCTTCATTAATGGTGATGAAGGAAGATAGATAAACACTTGATTCTCTCCATTCTCTCTGGTTTTTTTTTTTTTTTTCTTTCTGAGTAGTAGAACTTCGTAAGATTGTATAGATTGAGAGAAGAAGAGAAATGTTCTTGACTGATGTATTGATCATTCAATAATCACAATATACAGAGTTCTTTCTTTCATATACATCTCATCTTTGGTCTCTGTTTCTTCACAATCATGAGGGTTAGCACCGAGGGGACTACACACACGAAATGAAAAAAAGAAAGCGTTTTTATATCATACCTTCATTGAACTCCATCCCCGCCAGTGATCTGAAATCAAGCTTCCAGACAAATCAAGTATGACCAATTTTTTGGGATGAAAGTTATCTGCTTCAAACGTTGGGGAACGATTCCCCCATTTGAGCCATAATAACTGAGAGAATGTGTTCTTAAAATCTCCAATAAGATTCACATCACTCACATGAGGGAACCTCAAGTTCTGTAAGTTTCTAAATTGTTCATCTGTAAATGTGTAAATCCCTTGATCTTTTACATAACCAGAGCCGTCCTCATCAGCAATATTCGTTGAGTAGCCTCTCTCTAGATAAATGGCTTCAATGTGTAGAGTTCCCTACGAGCAAAAACCCAAGGATCACATATATTGTATCTAGCCAACTCAGCGAATTAATATCAATTATATGGTAACTCGATATAAAATTTCAGTTTCAAAATTATACCCAAAAAAATTTCCATAAAATTCATGCAATTTATTAATTTCTTCATTAAACTATAGATAAAACCCCAATTAAAAGTTATCGAGATAAACAATGTGCGTGCTCTCTAACTAGTCGCAAAGAAAAAAGAGCGCACACATCTATACTGACATAAAGGAAGAGGAGTTTTTATGTTTTAGGAACTTTCCCCTTTTTGCTTCCCTGAATACCCAAATCAAAGTCTTTAAGACGATACATAAATGAGCATGAACAAGTGACTTAAGAATACTATAAAACAAATGACATACAATTTATGAAATCAATCAGGATGATTAGAATTCTATTTCAGTTGCATTAACTAAATCTCAAAATAAATGAGGATGACTATATTGGATCTAGTTAACAAGATCATATATGTTTCCCGACAACTATACAGGACAAGAGTCACCTCAGTCACATTAGGCTTAATCATAAAACAGGCTTTCCTGACTCAGTTATTTTGTTTCTCTCAAAACAGAAACTGGAAAAATCTACATTTAAGTATTCGCTGGTCAATTTTCTACATTATGTTCATAAATGGGTTCGCTGTTCATGGTAATGACTTCCTAAACTTTAAAGGGCAGAAACTTGAGGAGAAACTGCGACACTTACTGAGACAGAGCAACCTCCTTGATCGTAATCACGTCAACAAAATAATACCAGCACAATGATAAAATTGGAAGCACATTTTTTCACTAGAACTCAACTGAAACTAATTAGAGGACTAACATAATCTAAAACAAGGAAACATATATTACGGGAGCAAAGGAAAATATAAACTTACCTCCTTTACTTGTAGCACTTCCAAGGCTTCCTCATAATCCCACAATCTACTACGTTGGCGAGGTTCACTGTAGTTTTCTTGACGCACAAGGTCCCTACCAAGATCTCTCATTTGATTTTGCATTATGAGCTCATGATTATCTCCAATATTTATTAACAACAAAGATCTCAGTACTTCAATTCCTTCCATCGGATGATAACAACAAGCATCCCACATATAGGATGCAACTCTTGCATCACTCCCAATTAAAAAGCAAGCAATATCCAGGTATATTTGTTTTTGAGTGATTTCCAATTCTTCATAACTCATCCTCAACTTTTTTCGCACTGCCCTACGAGGAGCCTTTTGCATCTTCTGTATTACATCTCTCCATATTGATTGTCCTTTTTCACACAAAAGTGAACCCATGACCGTGAGAGCTAAGGGAAGCCTTCCCGTTACAGATACCGCAAGATGAGAGAGAGTTAAAAAGAGTCTTTTCGAAATGCATGTCTAGAAAATAGGACTAGAGATTGCTCGTTATCCATTTCCACAACCTGGTACCTGATGTACACTCCAATCCAATTATTTCTAGTGGTAATGAGGATCCTACTTCCAGGTCCAAACTAGTTAAAACTTCCAGTCAAAGCCTTTATCTCATCAGACATAGCCACATCATCCAGGATAAGGACTTTTTTATGTGCAAAGCTGGATGAGATGATCGGATTCCTTGGTGGTAATCATACAATTGAATTTTTTTCTTTAGTAGATCAAAGATTAACTTATTTTGTAAGTACAAAATGCCATTGCGCTTACATGATTCATTGATGTCCACAATTAAGGTACAACTTTCAAATTGATGGGAAAGCATGTTGTAGATGACTTTCACAAGAGTAGTCTTACCAATGCCACCCGGTCCGTAAATTCCCACGGATCGGGTAGCACCAGAAGAATAATTTACCAATTTCATAACGTTCTCCACATGGATATCAATTCCAACCAGGTGATCACTGACAACCAAATGCTCTTTCTCCAACTCTTTCAAAACATTTCTCACAATCATTGTTACCAATTCCCCTCCTTCATACCTGTCAAATAAGATGAGTTTAATGTGAAAATAAAAAAGTTAAGTAATTGCGTGTTAATTAGAAATCATATCTAGGATTATTGATGTGAATTTTGAGCTAACATTGCAGATACTTTCGTTGCTATGAGGTAAGTCTCGTAATTTATTTATTGTTTTTTTGGGTGTTAAATTAGTGGTTTGCGCACCTGCATGATTACTTCACATGTTAGGGAAGTAAATTAAAATCAATTTGAGCTGCTTGCAAAACATTTTTTTCGAAATAAAAGAAAAAGGTATTGAAAGGGCGTTAGAGAAATCTAGCGTAATCAAGTCTCCGAATTCATAATCTCTGGTTCGCAGGATCAAAGTAAATATTCCGTTACTTTACTTAGGTTTCTAATCAACCCACAAAAAATAGATTAATATCGACTCCTAATTAAAAAATCATTTGCATGTTAAGAACTTGAACCTAAATCGTGAATTGGTATAGGCTTGGGAGAGCCTGACCTAAGTTTAGGCTTAGTAATTCATTAGCTAAACCCTAGGTGGTGCACCTGAGGTTAGGTCGCAACAACTTGGCCACTCTATTATGGACTTGAGTTAAAACTCTTAGTGGACTTAGGCCAATTTTCTCTTCTATTTAAAAATATATATATATTTGTTTGGTAGCGAGAATCCAAGGTACGTCCCTAACGTTTAGGGTGTTAAATGTTCTTGCAGGATGGGAGGTATAAGGTGAAGTATTTGCTAACCTTTGTTTTGCAGGGAAGTATAGGAATATATGGTTTATTTTCATGTATGAAGTGTTGCTTGATATAAACTGTTGTACATGCCTATGCATTTACACTATACTTTTGCACACACAATCTACCGCCAGACCTGGGCTACGTAAGATCATCTAGGATGGTATTGAGATGAATACCAGTTCAACTGCATGCTCGTGGTACGAGTTGCAGATCTCAATCCCTAAACTTCTTTTTTGGTGTCAAGAGTACCCACCTCGGTCTGCATGCCTACAACCTGAGTTGGCTCTTTGACCAAGCTGGAGTCATGAGGACCCGACTTAGTCCGCACGCCCGCGGCTTGTCCGTTCATTCTCGTGGCTCCACTTTGTTAAGCCTTATAGAGTAAAAATCGAGCCATGTACCATGCGCATGTCTATGTGATTGCCACTCATTTATCGGTAAAGTAAGTTCTCTAAACTCTCGCAATTTACTATTGTATTATTTTGTCAGTCCATGGCATTAGGACTGTCCCGAGTCTTGGTCAATATATAATGGAAATACCAGACATTCGAATTATTCTCCCTCCAAAGGAAGAGCTTAGCACATGGTGGGACAAGTTAGACCAAACTGGCCGTGAGTTTGTAGAATTACACATTAGTTGACTACTTTCACTACTGCATATCGACATTCATGCTGGCCTCATCCAAGCACTTGCTCATTCTTGGTGCCTAAAGACTTCTACTTTCATCTTTGGCGGTAAGCATGAGCTCACTCCCACCTTGGAAGAATATAGTATTACCATGGAAAAATCTTTGAAAGGTGAATTAATTAGTCCACCTATCGGAATAGATCCCATCGTGGCCTTATTTGATTTTTTTTAGAATTAAGGATGATAAAATAAGAAAGGTTTTAAAGGCTTATCGCAATACATGTCCATTCTCTTTTCTAAATGAATGTTTTGAAAATGACACTCCATTTCAAATGCATAGGGTTTTCCTATTAGCTTTCTTTGGTTTCGTAGTTTTTCCTCACTGCAAGAAAGCTATTAATCCTTTAATTGCTGAATTAGTTAAACAAGTGTTGGAAGGAAAAAATTTCGTTAACACTATTCTAACTGAAATTTTTCTTTTTCTCACTCGGTTTAAAAGAGATGGTAATAAGACTTTCCATTCATCTCCTGAGCTTTTGCAAATTTGGTTCCTTTCTCATATAAAAGAGTTTGGTAGTTTAATGACTATACATGATGTTAATAACTCATGTGAAGGTGTTGGCCCGATCATTTTACTAGGATTCACTGGAGCAACGGAATACACCCAACTAGAGTGACTCGTTAGTATCAAGTTGTGCAAGAGCTTCCCCCAGCTTTGCAAGCAGATTCACTCTAGATCAACTTCACTAACGGAGACCAAGAACATGAGGATTCCATTCTCACAGTCAAATCAATGTGGGATATGTGTCACCCACAAAAAATCATATGGCCTAAAGAGGAGCTAAAAGCTAAAGAAAGGAGATACTATGCTTCAATTAAATATATTCAACAACACAAGATTCCAAAGAAGTTACTTCTAAAGATACCAGAGGTGCCAATGAAGATCACCAATCGCGCTGAGAATAGATGTCTCAAAAGAGTCATTGAAAAAGCTCGAGAGGAGAATAAGCGATTGCGCCTAGTAGTTGCCCAATTGTATATTGATCAAGCCAAATAAAGTGGCTTGAATCTATCTAGTTATTTTCATTTCTAGGCTAATGTTTAGAAAGTCGAGTCATTTACTTTCCTAGTTTATTTGTTTAGGGCATTTCGGGTTTCTACTTTGTTAGGTTGTGTCAAACAACTCCATTAATGAATAAAAGCTTTTAGACCTTTGCCATGGATTGGCATGTTTTATGTGAGATGCTTATGTTGTTCATTTCTTCGGATTAGGTGATAACTGATCATCTACCTTCACCCATTATTACACGATCAAGAGCTAACTGATCATCTACCTTCACCCATTATTACACGATCAAGAGCTAAAATGGCTGACCAAATTGAGATATGTGAGCGTATTGCTAATGTGGAAGATCAACTCAAACAATTGCTCACCTCTATGCAACTTATGACGGCCCAAATCGAATCCCTTCGAGTGAAATCAATTCCTGCATCCACTTGCCTCGAGTTAGTAATCCCGAAGTAGACAAACATAGCCCAAATAATTGATGGTAACATGCATGAACTAGAGGATGACCCATTGCCAGTCACTGTTGAAAAGGCCAAGTTTGACAGTGCTCCTAAGACGAAGCAAGATGAGCACTTTGTAAAGCTTAAGGAGAAAGTAAAGTAATTGCAGGAGTCATAGAGCTCACTCCCGTTCGACCTGTCGATTTATGAGAAGGTCAAGATGCCGAACAAGTTCAAAATGCCGAAGTTCGAGAAATATGATGGTACTTCTTGCCTAAAAGCTCACTTGCAGATATACCACGTACGGATGACCTAACATGTAAAAAATGAGCCCTTCATGATAAAAATGAGCCCCTCATGATCCAATCATTCCTTGCAAGTTTGGCCTGACCCGCACTAAACTGGTACATCATGAACAATGCAAACCTCCTCAGCACTTGGAATGAAGTGGCCGAAGCATTTCTCAAGTAGTATAAGTTCAATATGGAAATCGCACCTTCCCAGGAAGATCTTAAGCGAATGGAGAAGGAGAGAAGCGAGTCATTTAAGGAGTATGCTGTGAGATGGCGAAATTTGGCGGCTCAAATCACTCTTGAGCCTATTGACAAAGAGTTGATGAAGTTGTTCGTCGAGACCCTCCCATTTAATTCCGCAACCGGATGGCTAGCACCTATGTCGAGAACTTCAACCAATTTGTCCTAATGGGTGAACAAATCGAGATTGAGCTAAGGGATGGATGGTTCAATAAATCGACCCATCTAGGAAAAAGGTTCACTGTAAAGAAAGACAAAGAACCAAGCACGGAAGTTAATGTTGCATTTGCACAATCAACCTCTCGCAAGGCTCCAATTGTTCATTTCCCTAAGAATCACCAAGGCAGAGGCTGATCGACCGCACCCCGGCAGCTTGCTAAAAGGCATTTCTCTCCTCTCCCTAGCCCTTTGTCCCAAGTCTTAAAGGTCCTTCAAAAGAAGGGGTTGCTGTCCCATGAGCCAAAGCGACCCAATGCTGAGAAATTTTGTTATGACCCCTCCAAGAAATGCGAATACCATATGGGGGAAGTAGGACATTCAACTGATGAATGCATGACCTTGAAGCATAAAGTCTAAAACTTATTAGACACCAAGGCGTTTACTTTTCATATTGTTCAACCGAATGTCAAGAAGAATCCTCTACCTGATTATGAGGATAGGGTGAATGCCATATTTGGGTTTGATGCTGGTCAAACGAAGAACCTGAAGGTGCATGTTGCGGATGCCTACAATGGACTGGTGAGAGCTAGATATTATCCAAATGATGAGGTCATTCCCCTATCACTGATGAAATAAAGAGTTACCAAAATGGTGGATGATCGTATGATTGTATATGCTGCCACAATTGTATAGTCTCCACTATATCCCATGTCCTTTTCGATTAGAAGGAGGAGCAGGCTGCGCTCAATGCTGATAAGGATGAAATGGATCCTTTGCTCATGGATATGCCTCCACTAGAAGATACAGAATTGTCTATTGAGATTCCTGCACCCGACGAAGGAATAGTGATCGAGATACCTTAACCTTATGAGTATATATTGACAACAAGGTAGTGCCTTGGTCCTATGACCTAGATGTTGACATGGTTACAAGGTTTGGTCGAACTTATGCTCAAGCTAACGCCCAACCTGCAAAGCCTATCACTGATGAAGAGGCTAAAGAATTTTTGGTTTGATCAAAGCAAGTGAGTATAATGTGGTCGACTAGTTGCAAAAAATGCCCGCTCAGATCTCTTTGCTCAAACTCTTGCTAACATCCCCTATACATCAAAAGTCTTTGATGAAGGTGTTGAGTGAAGTTCGTGTACTAGAAATGATTAAGACAGACAAGTTAGAGGAATTCGTGGGATCGATTATTCTCAAAGACTTGATTGCCTTTTCTGATGAAGAATTCCCTATTGAAGGTAGGGGACATAATAAAGTACTCTATGTATCCGTCAAACACAAGTCTTCTCATGTCTCGTGCACTCATTGACAATAGGTCCACTCGGAATATATGTCTGTTAGCCATTCTTCATTGGCTCAAGATAGACCCATTCAAGATACATGTTGCGAAGACTTTCGTGTGAGCTTTTGATGGGACAAAGAAGGATGTGATTGGGGAAATCCATCTTGATGTGCAAATAGGGCCAGTCATTTTCGACATTCCCTTCAAGTGATGGACATCCCTCATTTAATTTTCTACTAGGTCATCCTTAGATATATACTACTAGAGTGGTACCATCAAAGTTTATATTGAAGTGTGAAGTTTGTGATTAAAAGGAAGCTAGTCACTGTTTATGGCGAAGAAGACCATTGAATTTATCATGAGACGGCTATCCCCTATGTCGAACTAGATTTCGAGTTTGAATCAAGTTACCACTCATTTGAGTTGGTGTCCACATACATGCTTCTCGAGGTTCGTCGCCACGCACTCCTGAAGTTTCAAATGCTGCCTTTATGGTAGGATTGGTGATGGTTGGAAATGGTTTTGTTCCTAGCCGTGGTCTTGGAAGAAGGGATCAAGGCATTTGAAACCTTATTGAAGCCCATCGGAGGTCCTGTTCTGCTAGATTATGGTACTATGGAAGATGTGGAGAAAGTTTTGAAGGGCAGAGGCAAGAAAGGCAAAACTTGCCACCTGAGCAAGGGCGAGAGAGGCAAAACTTGCTACCTTCCAACATTTGCGAGACGTTTCCTGGCCCTCCTAAAATAATATAAGATGGAGTGGAAGTGATAGACACCCTGGGATAGCTAAGCGGCAAATTCAACTATTATATGAAGTATTCGGCTCCTCCCAACTTTTACATTGACTCTCGTGACATAGTCCTAGATAGATGGGGTGGCATGGATGATTCGGCACCTCTAAACATAGAGAATCCCGATGATGCATTGGAAAGAATCACAAATTTGTTCGATGACCTCCTTACAGGGGCCATTGACAAAGGACTGCCAGAAGGAATGGGCCTTAGCCCACAGAGTAACTCATTCATTACTTTTGCACATTCCCTTACGTGGGAATCTTTATTGCTTTCTAGGAATTGTTTTGATTTCTTCTTTTTTGCTTTCTTTTCAGGGCTTATATATTGCATTTTTCATTCAATAACTGTAATAAAATTACAAGTTTTATTTTGAGGGCATGATGAGGCACACCAAACCAGTTCGGTGATGATATCCAATTGATAAAAGAAAAGAAAAATCCAAGGAGAATTCTAAGGCCCGGGCTTCATCATGCTTTTCCGTGTCAAAATGTTTCAAAAAATGTTTTTACAAAAGAATTTCAAAAAAAGAAAAAGAAAAATATAGTTTACCCTATTTGTCTTTTTGATTCATCTACTTCATGTAGTCCAATCCAATGAGTTTAGAACTAAGAAGTTCATTTGAAACTAATGATTTGGGTCATTTTTTTCTTATTTTGCTCGACATTAGCTCCCAAAATCTGACTCGCAATCGCATGGAAAATCACCAATCCAATTTCACGCTTGAAATTTGATTTGCGATTTTATTTAAAATTGACCAATCCGATTCTATACGCGAGATATGAGTCGTCAATTTATTAATATCGATCTTATTTTGTCGAATGTGCTATTGTGTCATTTGAGGCGATTTTGTTTTTGTAAAAAAAATCAAAAAAATCGGAGTTAGATTAGTAAAAATCCAAAAAAATGTATTCATTTAGGATGTTAGTTTTTTTAAAAAAAATTAAATTGCACATTTAATTATGTGTCAATTTTAATTTCGAATTTCATAAAAAGAAAAAGAAAAAATTAGATTTATGGCATTTTTGCATGTCATTGAATATTACAATGAGATTGCATGTTTTTTTTAATTAATTATAGGTTTAGATAATTTCTCTTAGATAGATGCATTTTAGGATTACTTGGTTAAGATAATATTCTAGTTTAACTTAGGATTTGGCTTAACCTAATTCCTAATACAAATTGGATGATATCTTAATCTAGATAGATAATTTTCGCATTTTTCTAATTTCGAATTTCATGGAAAATACAAAAAAAATTGTCTTAGAATAAATCAATTTCATTCTTTAGGATAGACTACATGCTTATATTTCACTTTTTTTTTTTTTTTTTTTTTTGTAAGGTAAGTGGTATTATAGCTTTGAACAAATATACAAGAAAACTCGACCGGCTCCTAATCTTGCACTCTCGATACAATGTAGGGAGAGTGGAAGGGAGCACAATCAAGAAACAGGAAAAGAAGAACAACACGGACTAAACAGAGCAAGGACCGAAGGTCCAGGTTAGACAACAAAGAGTTAAGATTAGCAAAGACCCTCCGCTGCCAGAAGAGAAGCCAACGCCCGGATACCGAAGAGGCAGGATGTTGAAGGACGCCAATCTAAGCATGTTCCTGTCGATCGCTGAAGATAGCTGGGTGGAAGCCCAAACTCCGCTGGAGACGTCTATTCCTCGAGATATCAGGGATATTAGAAAAACTTGCAGCTTTGTCCTTCACACTTTTGATAATGTGATTTTTGATTGAAGTAAGGACGACCGACTCTCCACGAAAGATAATGGCATTCCTTTTCTTCCAAATGATATAGCACATAGCAGCAAAAGAATGTCGTGCTATAATGTGAAAAAAATCTTTGCCTTTGAGGAACCGCATAGCCCAGAGGAGGTTATCCTTCCAAGGCCTAGGACGCCAGGGAAGATTGCAGCGAGTGGCCCAAAAATAAGCAACAGAAGCCGTTAGATGGCAATCAAAAAATAAGTGGTCAGTGGAATCAGGGACCGCATTGCAAAAAGCACAGGTGGTGTAGTCAATTCTACCATATGATAGAAGGAGTTGCTGCGTGGGTAGACGATTTTTAGCAATCAACCAGAGAATGAATTGGAACCTGGGAGTAATGTCGCCTGCCCAAATATATTTCACTTACGTCATACAGTTTAGGTTATATTGCCTTGTCATATCATTTCATGTTAAATTAGTAGCATGTATTGCATAAAGCATGATTTTCATTAAATAAGTTAAAGCAAAAATCAAGTAACTATGACCACCGCCTTGGCGGCCGCGATAGTTTGGGCTCTTTCCCCCTCATGAAAAGGAGGAGTTCAAATCCCCTCACGATTGTTTGGGATCTTAAGTGGGATGTCGGGGGTGGCGGGTCTTCCCGCTTACATGTCCCCCAAGTTTACTCGCCGGTTGCTAGCTGTATGGAGTTCCTGGATCACCAAAAAAAAAAATCAAGTGACTACGTGTTAATTAGAAATCATATCTAGAACTGTCGATGTGAATTATAATCTAACATTATAGATGCTTTCGTTACTATGAAGTAAGTCTTACAATTTATTCATTGCTTTTCTTGGATGTTAAATTGGTGGTTTGCATACCCGCATGATAACTTCACATGTTAGGAAAATAAATTGAAATCAATTCAAACTGCCTTTTTCAAAATAAAAGAGAAATGTACCAAAAAAGTATTAGAAAAATCTAGCATAATCAAGTCTCTGAACTCACAATCTCTGGTTCGCAGGAGTAAAGTAAATCTCCCGTTACTTTATTTGGTTTCTAATCGACCTACCAAACTTCCGGGAGGGAATTATTCGCACACTATAAACAGTGATAGTACTGTGAACAGTACTTTCCCTAACCTAGTGCTACAGTAAAAGTGAACAATGACTTGCTATAGTGAAAATGTACGAACTACGAGCATTGTAGCTACAGATTGAGTCATCTAAACTGTATTCTAGAAGATGTTTCTCATATTTCTGTTCAAGAGCTTCAAGGTCTTCTAGTGAGAGGATTTGGTTCAGCCGTCGTGATGAGGATGCTTCTACATGAGCCTAATGGGATGCTTCTTCTTCAACCCAGTTTGTATTGTCACTTGTAGTGTTGACAAGAATGATTGGTTGAAGCCAATTGGATGGCTGTGCATAGAAGGATGTGTCCATGTTTTGTGATAAGGACAAAGGTCCTGGATTATAAGGATCTTGGGAAAGAGGACCTCCAAAGCATGCATAGGAGTCTTAAGTAGACTGGACAATATCATCTTCACTTGTCACTTCATGATCTTGGGATGATGCAGCTTGTCTGTATTGTCTGAGTGCTTCATTAGCTTCTGGTGCTAGGTCATAATGATCCCACGTAGTGGGTACATTATTCCATATATCTTCGGGAATGGTTTTGTTTTATTGGCACAAGATTCTTTGGAGTTCTCGGTACTGGTGTGCACAAGATTTAACAGATCTTGGATAAGATTTATGAATCCGAGTTTCTCGGCTGTCTAAGTAAGGTCTATAGGATGTGGTTCCTATTTCTTGTGGAGTGTTGAGGATGTTGCTATTGTTTCTGAAAAAATGCCATGGACGTCGGAAAAACAGGATGGTATGGACTTCAGGATTTGGGATCATGGTTCTCAGTTCTTTTTCCAAGAGATGTTTCCAGTGAGTAGGATGATAGAACCAATTAAGAAAATCTAAGAGATTCTTATCACTTTCTTTTTCAACCTTTCTTCCAAGTACGAATATCCTAGTGAGGTTGACAATGAATCTTCTGGTTGGAATTTCAATAGCTATTAAATACTTATTGGTTAAGTACCATAATAACGTCTTAAGTTGATCAGGGAAATCATCTTCCTTCTAAATAAGGGGATGAATGAATTAATAATTCAAATTTAACCCGAAAGGATAAAGAATCGAACCTCCATTGAATCTGAATAGATCTGTGTGGCATTGCCACATGAGGTTTTTCAGATTCTCAGCAAGACTATCATTCTAGATCTGTTGGATAATCTCCTGGGGGTATTTTCAACTTGGCAAATGTTTTATCTTCTGAATCTTATATTTCACGACATGATTGAACATATGAAAAGCAGGCCTCTTGATGTACATGTTGATTTCTGCTAGTGCTTTTGGTCTTGACAAGAAGTCAGCAAGCACATTCTTCTTCCCAGGAATATGTTTGGTTTCAAAAGAGTATTTTGAAAACTATTCAGCCCATCGAAGCAGTTTCAAATTTGGAATCTGCTTTTGTTTAAACTTAGTCATCTGAGGAAAGGATGCCATGTCTAATTCTACTAGGAAGTGATGACCGATGAGATGGAATTCAAACTTTTTTATTCCATTTTTCACTGCTAGAATTTCTTTGAAAGTGAAATGGTAATGCATTTCAACTTGAGAAAACTTTCTACTTTTGTGAGCACAAAGGTGTCTCTTACCATCAATTTCTTCAAACAGGATGACTGCCAAGTATTCATCACTGGCGTCAGTTTGAAGGATTCTTTCTCCTGTTGATGGTATTTGTAGTGTGGAAGATTTTGCATAATCTCCTTAAGCTCAGCAACTGCTTTAGTCTGAGGTTTTCCCCATGGTGGGGGATTCTTCTTCAGCATTGATTGCAAAGAAATCAGGAGCTTTACAATGCTTGGGACAAAATCCCTAAGATAATTGATTATCCGAAGAAATTGCTGAACTTATTTTGTTGTGAAGTTATCTTCAGGAAACTTCAATAATTCTTGAGCGATATGTGACCCTAGATAGTATGTACCTTTGTTGAGGTGCATTTCTGTCTGGGCAATATTCATTTTCCTTTGAGAAAGCATAATACCATGCTTTTTTACAATTTCTGCGAACTGCTCAAGAAGTTGACAATGTGACTGCTCATCAGGACTGTAAAGCAAAATATCATCAATATATACAGCTGCACTTGACAAGATTGGTTGGAAAATACGACACATGGCCTTTTGGAAAAGGGATGGTGCTACCTGTAAGCCAAAAAGAAGAACTTTCCATTGGAAGTGCTGGTTAGGGATACAGAAACCTGTTTTGGATCTATCTTCAGGATGGATGCCCAATTGCCAAAATCCAGCTTTGAGGTTGAATTTGGAATAAATGTAGGCCTTGGTTAGACCAGTAAAGAGGGAATCTCTGGATGGTAAAGGGAATTTACCATATTGGAAAAAAATGTTGAGGGTTTGATAATTGATCACCAGCTTCATTTTTCCTCTGTCCTGCTCAGCACGCTTATTGACATAAAAGGCTTCACAAGCCCATTGAGAATTGGAGATTTCAATAAGGCCTTACTGCAATAATTCTGAGCATTCCCTTTGGGCTAAAGCCAAGTGTTCTGGCTTCATTCCCATATGACTCGCCTTTGTTGGAGTGATGTCTTCATTCTTTTTTAATGGAAGGCGGACAAAAAACTCTGGATTTTCCCATAAAAGATGAGAACATTTCTGGGCAAATTCAGAATGGGATTCTGAACAAGATTCTAATAATTTTTGCATGATTGGATCTAATAAACTCATTTGAATGGAAAATAGTCTCTGAATATTGACGAACTTAGGGAATTGGTCTTTATACCTAAGACCTTTTACAGGAATAATTCGAAGCTGAGAAATTTAAGTCATGATGTCCCATCCAATGATTAAGTCTTTGTTGGGAAGATTGGATCCAAAGATCTTTGTAGATATTGAACACTGGGGGAAGAACTGGACAGTTATGGGGGGTGGTTCTGACATTCGTGGAGAAAGTATCTCTGAGGCAGAATTGAAATATCGGATATAAGGAGTCCAGAATTCTTCAGGAAGAACTTTGGTGTCCAGTATTGAACAACTTGCTCCAGTATCAATGAGGGCAATGATAGTAATTGCTTTGGCAAACTTTGAGGTGATGATTTTTACAGGGAAATTGTGGCATCCTAGAATTCCTTGCCAGTCATTAGGGGTGCTCAAATTAATGTCTTGTATTAAGGACTATGGCCGAATTTAATGGATAAATTTTGGAAAAGGATGATCTATCTTTGGCCATATGCATTGTGAATTAGAATTTATGGATTTGTGATTTCAAGTGTATAGTTATTTAATTTTTTCATTATAGTACTTTGGTTCAATAAGGATTTAATTAGTATTAGAAAGGGGTTAAAATTTGATTTAATTAGGCTTGGGTCTTAGGCCCAAGAGTGTGCCTTTGATGGGCCAAAAGGCCAGCCTGTGAAGCCCATGGAGAGGGCTGCCGTCGACCAAGGAGAGAGGGGGAGAGGCCGGCCCAATCCTTCAAGCCCATTGTGCATGGGTTTTGCCAAGTGGCAAAAAGGAAAGTCACACCATTGGCCACTTTGGGTGGCTCTTAATCATTGCAAATGATTGTGATTAAGGGGGATAAAAGGAGAGAGTGGCCGGTTTAGGGGGCTGTCGCCCAAGCCAAGTGAGAGAGAGAGAGAGAGAGTGCCGAGCGAGAGAGGAACCGAGAGAGAAAGGGAGAAGCCGCGCGAAGGAGGAGGTCCGCTCGTCCGTCGCCGTCCGTCCGCTCGTCCGTCGCCGTCCGTGTGCCGTTGTTTGCTCGATTTGAAGGCAAGTTGGGATCCATATTCTACTCTTGCATGTCGTATTTTGTATGTGTCTTTGTATGGTGATGAATCTCGGACGTTTAGGGTATGAGAAACCAAAGCTTGAGTGTGTTGTTTTTGAAATAGTATTCTGTTTTCGAGTGTACCGCCTGACCCAGAATGTTGTAGAGGCTTACATGTGGGTTTTGAGTTGGATTTTGACTCCGACTTCCTCACGAAAGTTGTAGACAACATCTCAAAGTATAACATACTAAAATTTGAGACAAAATGGCTGAGTTTTAAGGGGTGAACCCTTCCTCTATGAAAACGCTAGATCTGGAACTGTTTTGTTGACCTCTTGGTGGTTTTGTGTGTTGCATGTCACTTTTTACCGAGAATTTCACTTCAACTTCTTCACAAAAGTTATAGAGAACATCCTGAAGACTAACATATTCAAATTTTAGGTAAAACGAACGAGTGTAGCCTAGTGAAACGATTTTCCTTTGAAGACGGTAGATCTGGAAGTATTGTACTGGACTCCAGCAACTTCGTGGACTATAAAGTGACTATCCTTTGAGAATATCACCTAGATCCCTTAATGAAAGTTGTAGTGGATCTCTTGAGGCAAAACATATCAAAAATTCAGAGGAAATGAAGGAAGATAAGTAGGTGAAACCTCGATTTTTCGGAGACAGCTAAACTGGACTGTTCGGTACTAGAGACAGGGGCTTCGACCGTCTATAGTTAATTATCTAGGACGAATATGGCCTTTATGTCTTCATGAAAAATATACCTTAGGGTCTCGACTATCACCTGGTAAAATTTCATAATTTTTTAAGGTCATTCTGGTATTTAAACTGAAATATTTCAAGAACCGCACAATCTGATTGTATCCGAATTTTTCAAGCTGTAATGTGTGGGCTATATCTTTTTGTGTGAAGTTCTTTTGGGCATGTGTTCTTCATGGAGTTGCTACCTTTATGTCTTGTCTATCACATGTTCTGATTTTATGATTTTTGAAGATCATATGGATGTTCAATTTATATGCTTTCCAAAATTGTGCAAGCTGGAATTCGGTAAATCTCAAAAGTCATGATGTATAGATTATTCTAAGTTGTATGGACCCCATGAATTGTATTGTCATAAGTGATTGTATCTTGTTGCATGTATGATGATGATTGGAAATGCATATAAGAATCAAATGATGAAAATGATCTTGTTTGCCATCACATCATATGCCATGCTGAATTGAGCCATAATTGTAAATGTGAACTATGATAAGTGAGAAGGCCGTCGGAGGTGTGAGCTGACGATGCCCCGGGAGTGTCGGGATGCCTGGCCAGGGAGTGTAAATGCCGGATGCCCGGTGGCCTTAAATGGTTGAATGCCGGAGGGTCCTCGGGAGTTTCGAGATGCCCGGAGAGTGGGCGAGCCGGAAGCCCGAAGGTTTGTGCCGGGGGATGCCTCGTGATGCCAGTTGGGGTACGAGATGCCCGGAGGTTTGTGCCGGAGGTTCCTCGCGATGCCAGGTGGGGTGCAAGCGATAAATGTGGGATGCAAATATTGGTCCCGAGAAAGAGAAATGTGGCAGCCCAAAATAAAAGAATACAATTAGGAAATTGAAATTGAATTGTGCATGATATGGTGACATGTATGCATGAATCCATTATGGTGAGTGCATGGATGTATGTGCACCTATGGCATGATGGTACATGTATGACATGATGATGGTGAGTGCATGGACGTGCACCTATGGCATGAGGGTATATGTGACATGATGATGGTGAGTGCATAGATGCATGTGCACCTATGGCATGATGGTACATGTATGACATGATGATGGTGAGTGCATGGATGTATGTACACCTAAGGCATGATGGTAAATGTATGACATGATGGTAATGATTACATGAGGATGTATGTACATGGGGTATGATGACATGTGCATGGCTTCAAGGTAAGTTATGCTTGGATGCATGAATGACATGTACTATGCTATGAATGTTATGGTTGTATTGTGTGATGCATTGAGTGGTTTATTGGATCCTTTACCTGCTGAGTGGTTGTACTCACCCCTTTGGGGACCAACATTTCAGATTAGAAAGATGCCGCTCCCTGCTGTCACGCGGGACATCTTTTACGACCTTCCTTCGGATGTGGAGTTCGAGTGTGTGGAGATTGACTATCCCACCATCCCCGGTCTGACATTCATTCGAGTTCGTGC
Source organism: Eucalyptus brandiana (assembly GCA_014182725.1). Taxonomy (NCBI): domain Eukaryota; kingdom Viridiplantae; phylum Streptophyta; class Magnoliopsida; order Myrtales; family Myrtaceae; genus Eucalyptus; species Eucalyptus brandiana. The sequence goes on along the minus strand of CM024675.1, from coordinate 47,914,582 downwards.
ATTAGTGATGTATGACGTGGGCCTAGCTGAGGGCCCTGTCATTCAGGAGTTCATATCTGTTCACGTTCGTCGAGACGGAGTGATGCGAGAGATGTTGCCGCCGCCACCGCCTGACGCACCGAGATGGGTGTGACAGCCCGTGCATGAGGAGTAGGAGATGCAACTTTTTGGACTATAGCCGACACTAGTGGATGGAGGATTTTGCATGATCGACATAGAGGGTCGAGTTGTCTCTTTTTAGGGTTATGGCCGAGTGTAGTCAAAAGTCTTGGCCTTTCTTTTGTTGTACCGACCCGAGAAAATCCATCATGAAAATATGTAAATAAAAGTGTCTTGGTTTTATCTTTTCTTATGATGTTTAGTGGTGTGCATTGTATCATGATTGTTGCAAGGGAGAATTGGTAGGACTTGATTATGCTTCCGCAAATAAGATGCGCTGGGACCGTTATAAAATAAAAAAAATGCTTAGGAACTAAGGTTTTTCCTTGGAAATCTGTGGTGACCTCAGGAGCTTCGGGGTGCCACAGAAATGGGGACAATGAGTCTGGCTCGAAAATATGTCAAAGCTTGGTTCTGGAGATGTAGATGATATATGAAAAATATCTTCAAACTTAGAATCTAACTCAGTTTCACTAGAAGTGGGGTAACATGGAATGACACAAAGAGTTTGTTCGCCTGGTTCTTCATCAGTAGAGAATAGCGATTCGATATCATCATTTTCAAGAGAAATACCTATTTCATTCTCAATTTGATGTATCAAATGATGCTGACCTTTTCTAGCTTGGGAGCAATTTTTGGCAAAGTGCCCTTTCTGGTTGCGGATGAAGCAGCGATTTGATTTTTTGTGGCATGTGCGATCTTTCCTTTTGCGAAGATATCGTCATTTCTTCTTTCTTCGGAAGTGCTTGTGGCCATGTTTGGATTTCTTTAACTAGTACTTCTTGAAATGTTTCTTCTTTCTTGAAGACTTTCCACAAGTACCATCACAGTCTTTCTTGGAACATTTGATTTTTAACTTTTAGCGAGAGCAAGCTATCTTAAGTTCTCTGTCATCTGTGATGTAGGTACGGACCATCTGGCACTTCAGGCACAATTCTTCAAGGCATAGATGGATTTCTTGCTGTATTTCTCCCAAGGGAATGTCTTGTACTCTCCTCTGTCTTCCAAAATAGGATCTTTCAACCACCTGAGATAGTTCTTTAGGGATAGAAGTTAGGAAGACATGTTTCAGATTTGGATCAGCTCCAATCTAATAAAAAAGTTGAAGTATTTCTCGATAATGCTTATCAAGATATTTCTTTTGGAGGGAGCAGCATTTTCTTTCGAAAAATTCTCTTCTTTTCATTTCTATGAGATCAGTGGGTTTTCCCACAAAGAAATGATATAAGAGAGTGATGGCATGGCTAAAATCAGGTGACATCAGAAAATGAATTTGGTCTTGTTCCAAAATTGATTTCCACCAAAGTTTGAGGCTTTCTGTGAACCTCGTGACAAAATTGTAGAGGACATCATTCATATCATGGTTGATAATGAATTGAGTATTCAACCAAGTATGAAACTCTTCGAGTCTTTCTGGCCATTTGTGGTAGGGGATGTCATCTATGGTGAAAAACTGTTTTGAAGTCATGGACACATGATGTGCTGGATTGTTCTGAACAATCTCTGGCTCGGAGTAATTTGATTTCAAATCCTGATATGGAGGATCAGTCATGAATATTGATGAATTTACTAGTGTCACAGGAAGGGATTCAACATTAGGAATTGAAAAGGACAAGGATGAGGAAAAGGATAATGATTCTGATTCAGTATCAGAAGTGGTAGGAATAGTTTGTTCAACTGGGAGCAGAATCTGATCATTTGAAACGGTAGGATTAGGCTATTTATGAGTACCCAAATCCTTTAGAAAAGATTTTAGCGGATTGGATAACATCATCTGATCTTGCCTTTCTTTTATAATGATCGTACTTGATTCTGTAGGCATTTTCTCTTTTCATTTGTTTCTGCAGGTTTTTGAGACGATTTCGCAATTCTATCATATCTGGTTCTTTTCTGAAAGAATCTTCTGGGATGGCAGCAAAAATGGACGGCTAGGGTTTTGGAGGCAAATACCCAGTTCTGACAGGAGGTGCTAGTGGATCGAAAGGTCAAAACCTTCCTTCTTCAAGGAGTTGGATTTGTCTCTTGAGTTTTTCTATCTCCGACTTGGGGCTCTCAAGATGATGATACCTTAGATGTTGTCCTGATTCCAAGGCATTTAGCCTCTTTTGGAATTCAGAAATCATTTTCTTGGTGGTTTCATCATACTTTCGAAGATCTTGTTGCACATTTCCAATCTTGGAATCAATTGCTTTGAAGGCATTGTTTTGTGCTAACAGAGTCTCCGATTGCCAATTTAGAACGGCTTCAGCAGCAGGAGTTCTTCTCTGTCTTTCATGTTCATCCACATCAGTAAGGGCAGCTATCTTAGGAGTATGACGGTATCTGCCTTGTGATCAATAAATTCCTCTAGAGCAGGAAACGAGAGTTTGGAACTTTCTTTGACAAGAGGGGGAAAGTTTGTATCATGGAACATAGCAATGGAAGAAATGGGTGGTGTTTCTACTGGAACCTCAATTGGGTAAGAATGCTTCTTAACCCATTTTAAGATTGGCTTGTAAAACGGAGAGAGAGCTTGTTTTTTCTGAGGAGGAGATGGTGGGAGTGATTTTGGTGGATCTGGTGGAACTTGGGACGTAGTACTGAACTCTAGTGGTGGAGGTGGTGCATATGAAACCATGAACTGGTATTTATCACACTCACCAAGAGTATCAACGGAGGGATCTCCGTTTAAGTACCTTTGGTGTATGGGATCTTTTGATTTTTTCCGTCGAGGTGGAGGTCTTGCAAGAGGATCTACCTCGTCGGGGGAGTTTGTACAATAGGAACATTGGCAAAAAGGATCCCAAAAACAATGACCATAATTGTCTTTGTAGTGATCGACAGGATGTCCATCACTGTTGAAGTGTCAAATAAGTTTTTTTGGATCTGGCTCGAAAATTGATTCTAGAACGCATGGTTCAATCATGAAGAGTATTTGGAAGATAGAAGGACTTTCTTCCTTTTCCTTGCCAAATTTGATGGAAACAGTTCCATCTTTTTTCCGGACGAACTCAGAGTTCGTAGACTGGAAAGGCTTGTTATGCTAGTGCAACTTTTCGTAGTTGGTAATCCAAGTCTCTGGAAGGAGTTTGGCCAACGTATCTTTTGGGATCTGTCTAGGAACATGGATGCATGATGCTTGATCATTCTGCATGGAGATGAACAAAGCATCTTCATTGCCATTGTTGAAATTCAGATCAAGAGCATGGTTTTGCACTCGATAAACCATCTGGTAATGAAGTGTTGCAGCTACAGAGTCAGCAGTTTGAAGTGCTCCAGTGAGTTGAAATTGAACTTTTAAGAAAGAGAGTAGTTGAGGGTCTGAAAGAGCGATGTTGAAGTTTGGATACAAAGTCACAAAGACTGTTCCAGCATTCAAAGTAGCTTAGACAGTACCAATGCAAGCATACTAGTATTGCAAAAACCTAGTATCCAACAAAGCAATTCTTGCCACAACTGGCAAGCCTTTACGACCATTAAAGGTAAGAGCAAGACGAACAGCGCCATAATGGACATAAGAATATCCTTGCTGAACCCATTGTCTAGGAAATTTAGGAGGAATCTGGAGAGTAACAAAGTACTCTTTTTCAATAGCAGGTATGGGGTGCTGGTCAAATTTGGAAGACTAGACGTACTCCTTTACTTGCTTTGGAGTCTGATGAATTAGTTGTCGAATGGAGCGGATGGGTGAAAATGACGAGTTGGGTTTGGCAAAAGCGGAGTAAGGATTCATGAGTGGAAGTTGGGTTTCAGAAATCTTGGTTTCATCACTAAGAGAGACTTCATAGAGATAATCTATCTTAGAAGTATTGGAGACACGAAATTCTGGAGGGGTGGAGGATGAAGAAGATGGAGCAAGAGAAACAAGTGCTTCGAGGATTTCTGGTTCTATAGACATGATGGAAAAAGATCTTCTCAGCACTGGATTCACCTACCAAGCGCATGGAATGGATAACCTTAAAAACGAAACCAAGCTCTGATACCATGAATGGACCTAGACTTAGAACCAGGGAAGGAGAGTAAATTTCCTGCATTAGTGGCAACTCTTATTCTTGCATGTTAAGAACTTGAAATTAAATTGCGAATTGGTATGGGCTTAAAAGAGCCCAATCTAAGTTTAAGCTTAGTAATTTATTAGCCTAATTCTAAGTGGTGCACCCAGAATTTTAGGTCGCGACAGTAATCCTTCAATTGTTGCTTCATCCAAAGATTTGGGTGCAACTGCTACTCGGCGATTAATAAGACTACCGATGATTTCTTTTTGGAAAACCTAGATACAAGCTTGTTGGCAAACAATTGACAAGTCACAGACATGCTTTTCCCGTCAATCTTACATACTACAAAATTAGTATTGAAATACCCATATGACACAAATTTTGATATCTTAGGATACCAAAGTCATAAAGACGGGTAAGTATTAATGTACTTGATAATCCTTTTAACTACTGAAAGATGAGACTCCCTAGGGTTTAATTGAAATCTTATGCACATACATACACTAAAAAGGATATTGAGTCTTAATGCAGCAAGATACAGTAGGGAGCCAATTTTGCTCATGTACATCTTCTGATTAACTTTTTTGCTATTCTCATCTCTATCAAGCTTTGAAGAAGAAGACATGGGAGTTTCTATTTTCTTAGAATTTTCCATATGAAATTTCTTCACAAGCTCTTTGGCATATTTTTCTTTGAGAACAAAGGTTCCTTCTTCCGTTTGCTTGATTTGTAGTTCGAGAAAAAAATTTAATTTTACCATCATGCTCATCTCAATTTTGCCTTGCATTAACTTAGCAAAATTCTTGCATAGATTTTCATTTGGAGATCCAAATATAATGTCATCGACATAAATTTGAACTAAAAAATTTCCTTACCTTCTTTCCTAAAAAATAAGATAGTATCAACATTACTTTTTTCAAAACTATTTTGAGTGAAAAAATTTGTCTACCTTTCATACCAGGCATGAGGGGCTTGCTTCAATCCGTACATGATCAGGTTTTCTTAATTCCTCAAAACCTGGTGATTGTTTTACGAACACTTTTTTTTTTATATATTCATTCAAGAATGCACTCTTTATGTCCATTTGGAAAAGTCTGAAACCATGAAAACACGCGTAAACTAGTAAAAGTCTTATCACTTCTAACTTTGCTACTGGCGCATAAATTTCATTGTAGTCAATTCCTTCTTCTTGCGAGTAACCCTTGGCAACCAATCTTACTTTGTTTCTTATGACTTTTTCTTGATCATTAAGCTTGTTCCTATAGGCCCATATTGTTCCTATTACAGTATTGTCTTTGGGTCTAGGAACCAATTCCCATACTTTATTTATCTAGAATTGTTGAAGTTCCTCTTGCATTACTTGGATCCAGTTTTCACTCGATAAAGTTTCCTCAGTATTTTTTATTCAATCTGTAAAATAAGCACCAAAGTACTGATGGTATCTTTTAGTGTTGATCTTGTTCTAATCTTGTCGTCTTTGTTTCCACTAATCAAATCCTTTGGATAACTTGACTTGTGCTTTCAATTTCTATTGAATCTGTCATCAAATGTTGTGTGCTTCTCACTATCATGCTTATCAAAACTTTCTTGTTGCTATGGCTGTTAATCTGATTTTTATTCTTTAATTTCTTCTTATGCTTGAATTTTGTCAGATGATGGCCTTACTTGATCAAAATCTTCTTGAGGATGAATATTTTCATCAAATTTTACGTTGATAGACTCCTCCACTATGCAAGATCTTTTATTGAAGACTCTGAAAGCCTCGTTCATAGTTGAGTATCCCATAAATATGCCTTCATCTAATCTTTCATTAAACTCACCAAGTTGATCATTAGCATTTCTTAAGATAAAACATTTATAGCCAAAAACTCTGAAATATGAAATGATTGGTTTCCTACCTTTGAAAATCTCATAGGGGTTTTTTTCAAAGAGGGTTTGAGAAAAACTTGATTTATGATATAACATGCTATAGAAACGATTTCAGCCTAAAAATGTGATGCAATTTTAGTTTCTATAAGAAGAGTTCTTGCCATTTCTTGCAAGAATCTATTTTTCCTCTCTACTACACCATTTTGTTAAGGTGTATAAGGAGTTGAAAGCTAATGCTCAAAACCGCTTTCTTCATGAAAGTTTCAAAAACTTTGATTTTCAAACTCACCCCCATGATCAATTTTAATGGAAGAAATGGAATAACCTTTTTTTCATTCTGAATTTTTTTCACAAATTTTGAAAAATAAGAAAATGCTTCGTGTTTGTATGTAAGAAAGAAAACCCATGTGTACCTTGTATAATCATCAACTATCACTAAGCAATACTTTTTAACTCACAACTTTCCATTCTTATAGGATTGAAACTGTCCATATGAAGAAGTTACAAAGCTCTGTTGTGCTAACATAATTAATAGGTTCGAAAGAACTTCTTACCTGTATACCTAGGGCACAGATTGAGCAAACTTCAGATTTTCAAACTTAAGATCTGGTAATCCTTGAATCAATTTCGTTGATGAAAGCTTTGAAATTTGCTTGGTGCTTATGTGTCCAAGCTTCCTGTGCCAGAGGTCCGTTTCGTCCTTGATAGAGATCAGACACTGAACGTCGTCAGTTGTTATATCTAATAGGTAGATATTTTTGTGTCTTCTTCCATTAAATAACTGCTTCAAATCTTTGTTTGTACCTAAGCATTTGTTTTCTTGAAAACAGATCTTGTACCCAGCATCACATAACCGGCTAATGCTAATAGGATTGTAGTTCAGGCATTTGACAAGAGAAACGTCTCTTATAGTCGGATTACCAATCTCAACTATTCATTTGCCGATGATCTTTCCTTTGTTGTTCCCTCCAAAGGAAATGCTTCCACTATTGAATTTTGTGAGTTTAACGAACTTGCTCGGATCATTGGTCATGTGTCTTGAACAACCACTGTCAAGGTACCATTTGTTTTTCTTTTTCTTTGGTACCTACAAAAATTAAGACAAGCTCAAGTCTTCTTTGGTAGCCATATTTGTTTGGGTTCTCTTTGGTTCTAAGGATCGGCCATGCTTAGAAAGTTTTTCCAAATCAACTTCCAACCTTTGGAACAGTCATTTTCATAATGATCATGGCTACCGCAGATTGAACATTTAAAAAGGTTTTGATCAATAGGTTTTACAAATTGTTTTCTAAAATGATTTTCATAGAAAACTCTTGGGTACTTTTGCTTCTTCCTCTCTTTGTGAGTAGGAAAACCTTTCTAAAACCTTTTTGTTTTTGCATCCAAGTCCTAATTTGTTGTAATATGGGATTTGGATGGACAAAATATGCTCCAAAGTTTTCGAGCTAACTGAAAACCTTTTTAAAATTTCATTTTTCAAAAATCTTTTTCTTTCAAAACGGAATCATAATTTTCTTTTGTTTGAAGAAGATCCTTTTCAAGATATTCAATTTTTTTTCTTTTTGGAAAGAATCATGCTGTCTCAATCTTGAGCTTTCCTTCTTCACTTTTGAGAACTTTCTAAGCACAAACTTGTAATCAATAAGTAATTCTTCTATATAATTAGATACTTCAATTGGAATATCAAAGTTACTTACCCCAAATTCTTCTTCCGAATCAGATTTTTCCATAAGATAGATATCGGCATATTCTTCATCACTTTTTTCGCACTCAATATCATTCCACGTTTTGCCTTTCAGTGCTTTCTTCGTTTCTCATACTTATTCTTTCTTTTCTTTAGAAGTGGACAGTTTGGCTTGATATGTCCTTGCTTTTTGTATTTAAAATAGATTACATCTTTGCTTTTCTCTTTGTTGTTGAAGCTTATCTTATGTTCAAATGCTTTAAATGGCTTCTTTCCTTTAAACTTCCTTCTTTTTCACCGTGAGTGCAGTCTCCTTGTCGTCCTCGTCATCTTCGTCTGAATCTAAATCATCATAGTCAAAGCTAGATTTTAAAGCAATTGCTTTCTTACCTCTTGTGTCTTCCTCATTCAGATGTTCTTCTTCATAGAGTTGGAGTGTCCTCACAAGTTCATCCATAGAAAGAGGCGATATCCTTTAACTCTTTCGAATGGATATTAATGTTGTTCCACTCCTTTGACAGTCCTCAAAGGATTTTGTTCACTTTCATTGGGTCTAAAATAGGTTTCATTTTGAAAGATTCATATTGCTGGAGAAGGATGTTGATCTTCGTCTCCTTAACCAAATCAGTTCCTTCATACGTCACCTACAGTTATCCCAAATTTCTTTTATTGATTCACAAGAGGAAATTCAATTATATTTAGATGAAGATAATGCGCGTTATACGAATAGACAACTTTAGCATCTAGTGCTTCTCTTTTGGTAATGTCCACATCCGATAGGGTTGAGGTTTATGGCTTTTTGCTCTCTTCCTTAGACGAAGAAGCTATAGGTTCTATGCCTTTCAAAACAACGTCCCATTCCGAGGGATCCTTGGATATGATGAACACTTTCATCTTATTCTTCCAAATGTTGTAGTCTTTTTCGTCGAACTAGAGAGGCCTTGTATCACTCTAACCTTCTATTAGACCTGGCGCAATATTACTAGCCATTGAAAGATCATTAACTCAAAAGTAATAAAACATTTCAGTTAAGAGTAACTGTGCTCCGATACCAATAGTTATGGCTAAAATATCACCTAAGGAAGAGTGAATAGGTGATTTTGTGGAAATGAAAGAATTTAAATAAATATTGCAACAAGAAAACTTCTAATAAAGTAGTTAGATCTCACCGGTGTGCAATTTTATCACAATAATTAAAAAGGAGTAAAGGATAAAGAATTGCACACAATGGTTTATAATGATTTGGCTTTTGCAAGCCTACGTCCACTCTCCCGCACTATAGCCAATTAGCTAGAATCCACTAATAAAAACCATTAGAGGTTATAAGATCTAAGCTATCTAGACTCAAGCTCGTGTGTATCTCTCCTCACACATTCTTGACCTCTAAATGGTTACACAATGATGCTCACAAGATGAATGTATAAGATCACAAAACACTTTTCAGACTTTGGAATAAAAGTTTCAATCCTCGTGAATGCGAATTATTTGTCCTTCATCTTCAAAACCTCCTCTTATACTCCTCCTTGTCCAAGCTGACCATTGGATATATCTTCAAGAGGACTATCCAGCCAATCTACTTGGTCCTGGATCTGGTTGAGAAGATCTGATTGCTTCAAGATCGCCGAGGGTGAAGCTTTCCATGTATTGTGCTGCCCATACAACAGTTTAGGTTTTCAAAAGTTGAGTGTTTATGAATAGGAAGAATGTTTTGCCTCTAGAAAGAAGTTCCAAGAAGGTTGAATCTCCGATAGATATCAGGAAGACTTTCCTTTTAAAACTTTTTATAAATATGATAGAGAATCCAACCAATCGCCACTAGCCATTGCACGAGTGTATATAACTCCTTCCCAGCCATTTGACATAAGATGTAAGGAAGAAAATAATAGATCACGATTCTGATTCTAATTGACATCATCTGATCATATCCCATCAAACTTTCCACTTGAAAATAGTTTATATCATAATCAACGTCTCTAAGTTTTCTCATTCATCAAAGCAACTTAGAAAATATTTTCTCAACACGGAGAACCTCAAATCCTCTTTGAGGGGAGTCATGTGCTGAGTAGAATCAAAGATATAATCACTTCCACATTCTTTGAGTTTGTGTTTGCAGTCCACACCAGCCTCATCAAGAACATCCTTCTTTCTAGTGCTAATAAGGATCCTACTTCCCAAATTGAGCCCATTATAATATCATTCCAAAGCCTTCAAGTGCTCATCATCATGCACATCATCAAGAAAATCGAGGACTTTATTACCTTTAAATCTAGATCTGATGAGTTTGTTTTATCATATTATCAATCAACTCGTTCTCAAACGAACAAAATTATTATAAGGTTTTCAATTGATAGTTGGTCTTGATTCAACATTTTCATAAGATTTTCAATGAAAATATGACAAAGTATTTAAATTTCATTAGAAAAGTAATTTAGGGGCCTGTTTTGTAATTAAGACAAAGTACAAAGTTCTAAAATTGATTGTTGTTAAAAGTACGGGACAAAATTATAATTCATTTTATAGGCTCGTAATGTAGGCATCACATTCGCCAATTGCAATCAAAATTTAAAGGGAAAAAACCACCAAAAACCCTAAATTTTGCCCAAAGTGACAAATTTACCCTAAAGTTTTTTTGTGACATGAAAAATCCCGAAATTTGCTAATCGTGACACATTTTCCCCAAACTTTTTTTGTGACAAAAAAAAAACCCCGAACTTTCGTTTGAGTGACACATTTACCCTAAATTATAGGGCATTTTAGTCTTTTTAATTTTTAATTTTTTTTTCTTTTTTCTCCCTCCTCCGGCCATGGCAGAAGGAAGCCAGCAGCTGGCGAGGGCTGCCCTCGCTGGCATCAGGCGAGGGGCATCCTCGCCAACGTTGGGCGAGCAGTGCCCAATGCCAAGGCAGGCGAGGGGTGCCCTCACTGACACCCCTCGCCTAACGCCGGCGAGGGCACCCCTTGCCAGACGCCGACTTCCCTCCGCCATGGTCAGCGGAGGGAAGAAAAAAGAAAAAAAAAAAAAGAACAAGGAAAATTAGAAAGAATAAGACAAAATGTCCTTAATGGAGTAAATGTGTCACAGTTTGCAAAATTGAGGGTTTTTCATGTCACAAAAAAAAGTTTTGAGTAAATTTGTCACTTTGTGCAAAGTTTAAGGTTTTTGATGGTCTTTTCCCAAATTTAAATTGAAATCCGACGGAAGGACTTACATTGTCGCCAAACAATAGTATTTGCACTAATTTTATAAAGAAATTGGTCTAAGTACAAAAAGTGAACTCCCTCAAAACTATAAGGATCAAATATAGTATTTGTGTCAAAGAGGAGACCAAAACAACTTTCTACGAACAAAAACACTTTAATGTGAGCTCAAAGACCAATAATTGCCACCTATTTACTAAGTCATTAATAAAGTTGTAATGTAATATATTGGATCACCATTATATTCTGGACTCCAAGTTTGAGCTAAATTTTTTTAGGATAAAAACCAACCAAAACCATAAATTATGCTTATTATGATACATTTATACAATTTTTTTGTGACACTAAAAATCCCAAACTTATATTTATATGACACATTTACCCTAAACTTGTATAGCGTAACACATTTACCCCAAAAGCACATTGATTGTTCAAAAGTACAAAACCAAAAAGTATAATTCGTTCTAGCGGTACATTTAGCAGTTTCTATGAAAACTCAAGTTCGACAAAAGGATTTAAATTGTGGTTGGAGAATATTATAATGACTCATTTTATAACCAATTAAAGTATAATTATTAAAATGTAGTTCCTCAAACAATAGGCCAGCTATAAATTTATCTTAATTTTATCTATATCAAAGAACACATCAAATAACTTTCTACCAATAAAGCACTATCATGTGAGCTCAAAAATGAATGATAACCATCTATTTACAAAATATTTAATAATATAGTGATGAAACAAAGGAATAAGTGCAAATAAAATCCTAAAACTTATTATGATTAAGTCTTAAAACTTCAAAAAAGTCAAGTCAAGTCCTAAAACTTATTAAATCAATGCAATCTAGTTTTTCCATTTACTCCATTTAATTTGGCTAACAAAAAATACCGATATCTCTTTTTATTGTTTCATGAAGACGTAACGCGCTAACGTGACGCCCCCAAGCACTACATTAGGAATAAAAAACTTTAAAATTTAAGAAGAATAAAGAAAAATTATTAATAAAAAAAAAAAAAGAGAGCTAGATAAGAGAGGTAATGTCATCAATTTTTCTGGACTCCAATTTTGAATTAATTCTTTTATCCTCCACCATTCTACTTCTTTTTCTAATTGAAATTTTTAGAATAACACGTTCTCTTCTTTTTATGATTTTCTTGGTCAAGCTATTATAAGTATTATTCAAGATATACTATATGTAGCACGGACACTCTCCGGAAGCCTTCGTGTCGTGTCCGACACTCCGACACGTTCCGACACGTCCTGACACGCAGTCAACGAGTGTCGAAAAATCCAACACGTGGTCAACTTTAAAAATTTCTAATATTTGATGGGTCAAAATATAAATATACACAAAAGAAGTAATAAAAGAAGTAATAAAATTGCTATAAATATACACGCACGGGTCAATTTTTTTATTTCAGTTTTGTTTTTTAAAAAAAATTTTAGTTTTTTTAAAAGTCTTTTACAATGAAAGAAGTAATAAAAAAAATGCTATATATGATAAATAAATAAATTTAAAAATATCATTTCAGCATTTTTCTTTAAACAATGTTTTTTTCCTCTAAGTTTTATGTATTATTGTAACAAATTAAAATAATGAATGATATTATTTAATATTTTTCGTGTAAATTAATTCTAGGCTAATTTTTATTATTATTTATTTATGTATTTATATATAAAAATATATTTAATATATAACGTGTCGGAATGTGTCGAAATTCTCTATTTTTAATAAATAACGTGTTGGCGTGTCGTGTCGTGTCGTGTCGCGTGTCTCGTGTCTGTATCGGTGCTACATAGGATATACTATGCGGAAAAGATCGGTGTACTGAAAATTATAAATAAATTTTAGATATTGTTCAAAAACTATCATCTAGGGGTGAGAAAAGTACAAAAAAAGTCATAAATCTATTGCATTTGTACCAATTCAATTATAAACCTTTTAATTTGACAAATTTAGTCATAAACATTTTCGTATTTGTACCAATTCAGTCCATCTAGAATTGCTAATATGGACACTAGCATGGCCGGTACTAACGTGGACATTTTTAATAATATTTTAATATTTTTGAATTTTTAAAATAATTTTAATTTTTTTCTTTTTTCCCCATTCCCTTTTCTTTGCCTTTTATTTTTGCTAGCGGCTGGCTTGATGTGGACATTTTAGTAATATTTTGATTTTTTAATTTTTCTTATTTTCTTTTTTTCCTCTTTCCCTTTTCTTTGCCTTTTTTTTTTTTTTTTTGCTAGTCGCCAACCATCGGCCACGGTCATGGCCGCATGAAGGCCGGCCTAGCTTGGGTCACCCTCACCAAGTTGTGCCTAGACGAGGAAAAGCACCAGCTGTCCAGGCGAGGTTAACTCTCGCTTAGGCCTGCAGCCTCGCCACACCTCACCGAAGTGAGGGTTGGCCTCGCCGAGCCTCACCTGGGCAAGGGCAATGGCAAGGCTTGGCATGTTAACACCAAAATTTTACCATTTTATTTAGGACTTAATCGCATACAAAATTAGGAATTAGTCACTAGAAAAAAACGAAATAAAGAGTAAACTAAATAATTTACATTAAAATACATCGTGTATTTTTTTCATTAAAATCCATTACACGTAGACATTATGAGCATTTACATAACTGTTACTAATTATTAAAATTAAAAGCAAAAAATTTTTAAAAAATTTTTAAAAAATCGAAAATTAAAAAAAAAAGAGTAAAAAATTTCATTAAGAGGTATCTTGTTTTCATTATTGCACGGCATATTGAATGATCATTTTTAAATTTTTCAAAAAAATCGTCATAAAAAAATAAAAAAAAAAATTATTTAAAGAAATTAATTACAAAAAAGAGAAAAATGAAAATGGGAAAAGTGAGACCAGGCCGGGGCAAGTCAGCCCAGCCTCTTCCTTTCCCTTTTCTTTCTCTTCGCCTGGCCAACCCATTTTCTTTTATTTTGCCCAAGATTAGCCTAGCCTTCTTTATTTTGCCCAGGTCAGCCCATGCTGTAGAAAGGAGGAGGACGTACCCAAGCAAGAGGAGGGACAGAGGCAAAAGGTAGGGGTGAGCAGTGGTCTAGGGTTGACCCTGGACCGACCCTGGACCGGCCCAACCCTGCCGGTCCTGGGCCGGTTCCCAAGGGGACTGGGTTGGTCCTTGGTCCTGAAATTCCAGGACCAACACTATGCGGGTTGGTCCTCGGTCCTAAGAGTTTTGGGTTGGTCCAACCCTGGACCAATTTTACCGTATATTATATTATATTATTTATAATTCTTTTATATATTTAAATCTAAGTAAAATGTATGTTATATTATATTATATTGAGATATTCTATCAATAGCACTAATAGTAATTTAAATCTAAAACTTTTGTTGAGTATTAATTATGTGTCGTTTGTTTTGTTTTCAGGTGTTTAGAAATTCAGGTGAACTAACAAGATGTGAAGTTATATATTCATGGTTTATATTAAGTATTTTGAATTTTTTATGATTTAATTGTATTTTACTAATAAATTTCAGCTGCACTTTGCTTTTCAATTTGTGTCAAATGGTAGAAGTTTTTGAAGAGTAGAGTAGTACTGCAGTTCTACGGTGATTTGCTAGTCAAGTGGTGTGAAGCTCATTTTTTGGTTGAGTGGATTCTACATGATCAAATGCAGGAAAACGCTTTTGCATATGGTGTTATGAATATTAAAGATAGATAATTACAAAAACTTTCCATCTTGTCCCATATCTCGATGAGCGGTTAGCAGGTACGAAATTTTTATTATTATGTCATCTTAAATTTGCTAAATATGTATTGGTATTTATAGTTTAGTTGCACAATGTTGCGTTGTCGATAGATGTGTAATTTGAATTTGTAGGTTTGCTTTTTTATGGAGTATAAAAAATAAGACAAAAAAAATTATCGATTGGTCCCGGATTGACCCTGGAATCGGACCGAACCCATTGGGTTGGTCCGGTCCTTGGTCCTAGGCTCAATAGGGTCGGTCCTCGGTCCTAAAAATTGAGGACCGACACTGTATGGGTTGGTCCTAGGGTTAGGGGGTGGCCCGGACCAACCCGGACCATGCTCACCCCTAGCAGAAGGGACAAGCACGAGCCTCGCACCGAAGTTGGTGGTCAAGGGGCAGACTGGCAGCAACAGCTGGCTTGGCGGAAGGCCATGCACGTCCAAGCGCGTCGATGCTTAAAAGCAAGAGAGGAGCAAGGGAAGGTGGGGGGTTCTCAGCAGGTTTTATTTGGTCGACAGATAGCAAGAGAGAAAAAGAGAGGACGAGCCGAAGGGAGAGAGGGAGCTCGAAGGAAAGCTTCGCCGTCACCAGTCGTCCGCCTGAGAGCCGTCGTTCGCCATAGCCCTTTCCCATTAAGCCAAGTAGGAGCGCCCCTCCCGTTGGAACTTGCTTGAACCGCTAGAACTTTTTAACCAAAATCTCGACAAACCAAAGCGAGCTTAGGACGATTCATGATGTTTTGAGGCTAATGCATCATGCTTAGGTTAAGGAATGCTTCCGGTTTGAACCCAAAACTCCAATTCATGAACCCATACCAACTGCTCGACATTTTGCATGAATGAAGCTTGAAACATTTAGGAACACCGAACTTGAGTAGGGGATTTTTAAGTGAATCGTTGCAAAATAAGACAGATCCACATGAAACACGTCTATTTAAGCTTGTATGCATCATCTCTGGCTCGAAGATTGCAATAAATTTTGCTCTGGAATACGTTTGTTAAATCGCGTATTAACCGTTCGATAGAATGCCTAAGAGAAGGCCGAAATATCTATGCATGTTAGAGCCCAAGATCAATTCATATTTTGTCCTGTATATGTTCGATTTGGTTTAATATTAGTATTTTCTCTATGTTTCCACGCAACTTGATGGAAAAATCCCGCTTGAGTCGGTTGCATATGCATTTTTCATGTCGAAAAGCTCCCTGTCGGAAACCCATCCCTCACAGCATGGCAACGCTTTGAGGCCGCATTAGTTAGGCTGTTCTTACCTATTGTTATGCATTCGTGCTTGTCGTTCACTAGGTTGCTTGTTTTAAAAAAAAAAAAAAAAGTATCATTTCGGTATGGGTTGTCGTGAAATTTTGGGGGGCCACCGGAATAGGTGGCCGGCGGGGGTCGGTGATGGTTGAAATGGGCGACCGGCAGGTGGACGTGTTTTTGTGGCGGCGATGGATAGCGGCTGAAGAGACGTTGTGTCGAGTTTCCCTTATTCTGGAAAAAGTTGCCAACGTGGCTTTGGGAGGAAGAGTGTTGCGAGGAAGGAGAAGACCTATGTAGCACGGACACTCTCCGGAAGCCTTCATGTCGTGTCCGACACTCCGACACGTCCCAACACGCGGTCAACGAATGTCGAAAAATCCGACACGTGGTCAACTCTCTCCGACACGAGAGTCCAGAATTCCGACACGCAATTCCGACACGCATGGGATCAATTTTAAAAATTTCTAATATTTGATGGGTCAAAATATAAATATACATAAAAGAAGTAATAAAAAAAAAGTAATAAAATTGCTATAAATATACACGCACGGGTCAATTTTTTTATTTCAGTTTTGTTTTTTTTAAATTGTTTTATTTTTTTTAAAAAGTTTTTTACTATGAAAGAAGTAATAAAAAAATGCTATATATGATAAATAAATAAATTTAAAAATATCATTTCAGCATTTTTCTTTAAATAATGTTTTTTCCTCTAACTTTTATGTATTATTGTAACAAATTAAAATAATGAATTATATTATTTAATATTTTTCGTGTAAATTAATTCTATGCTATTTTTATTATTATTTATTTATGTATTTATATATAAAAATATATTTAATATATAACGTGTTGGAACGTGTCGAAATTCTCTATTTTTAATAAATAACGTCTCGGCGTGTCGTGTCGTGTCGTGTCACGTGTCTGTGTCGGTGCTACATAAGAGAAGACAACCTTCGGGAGGAGAGAGAACAAAATGAAAAAGGGATAATGAAAAGAAATAAAAAGGACAAAACGGAGGAAAAGACGTTGGAGGGACGTTCTGCGAAGAATGCATGAAGCAGAAGATGGAGCAGCAGAAAAAGACAAAATGGGAAAAAGACAAAAATAGAAAAAAAGAAAGAAAAATGTTAAATTAAAAAACCTAAAAAAAATTAGAAAAAATGTCCTTTTTATCCGACTAGGTCGGATCCCGGTTTAGGTCGGGTCATCATCGAGTTGGATCAGATTTATCTGGTCCGAACCCACTTCCTCGAATATAATGATATTAAAAATATATATATATAATTTTTAAAAAATCAATCAAAAGTGTTCAAAAAAATTTAAAATTTTCAAAAAATAATAAAATTCAAAAAGATTTCCAAAAATTCAAGAACTTTAAGAGAACATTGAAAAATTCCAAAAAGATTCAGAAAATATTAAAAAATAATCATAATTAAAAAATTAGAAAAATTAGAAAATTCTAATAAAAGTCAGAAAATTCAAATTTTCATTTGAAAAATTTTTAAAAACAAACTTTCCAAGCAATTTTCTTAAAATTGGAAGTTTCCTCAATTCTAAAGTGTGCTAAAAAATTAGTTAAGCCCTTAGGGCTCTACCTTGGGGTTTCAATCATTTTCAAAGACAATTACCCTTGTTTCCATGCTTTTGCTGTATTGATCCCTTTAGTCCAGTTAAGATTAGCATTTATCTTTTCCTTAATGTTAAATATTTGTTCTCCCATGTAATTTATTAAAACATTTTCCTCGGCCGCTAATTGTTATTTTAATTATAGCATTATCTCACGTGTTAGTGGATTGGTCTAAAATTAATCCAAACTACTTGACAAAATTTCTTCCTAAAATGAACGAGATTAGATACCGAAATGGCACTAATTAGTTAATTAGTATAATCAAGTCCCCGACTCTAGATTCTCTGATTGCGTAGAAAGTAAGGTACACTCTCATACCTCCCTTGAATTTTAACTGACCCCAATAGGATAATGGCAACTCCTTATTATAAATTTCTTATGAATATCCCAATGTCGTGTGAGATATGAACTTGGAAGAGCTCGTGCCTGATCATGGACCGTAGGCCCGCCTTTTAGGTAATACCCCTAAATTTATATTTCCTCACCCCAAGGGATAGGTCGCGACTAGCCATCCTCGCCTTGGCCTTGGCAAGAGTCCACCTAGGTGAGGCCAACCCTCGTCGACCATGGTCGTGGCCAATGGCCAGCGATAGCCACTAGTAAAAGGAAAAGGAAAGAAAAGGGAAAGGGAAAAAATAAATAAAAAATATTTAAAATTAAAAAATATTAAAATATTATTTAAAAAGTCTACATAAGCACCGGCGGTATCACATAAGATGGCCGACGTTCATGTCAACAATTTCCAGTCTAAATTTGCTAGATAGATTAAATTGGTACAAATATGAAATGATTTAAGACTAAATTGGTACCAATGCAATAGATTATGGACTTTTTTGATACTTTTCCCATCAAGGAGCTCATCAATAAATCTTGCTTTTTAATGAACATTTTTATGTCTTGATTATAGGGGTGTACAACCGGACCGGGTAAACCCGATTCCCGTACCAGCACACCCGAAAAATAGGGTCGAGAACTGGTTCCAGTTGAAACCAGTCCAGGAACCGGTTCCCAAAAGTCAGAACCGGTTCCAAGGGATTACCCACCCGGGAACCGGATCGACTGGACCGGTTCGAGAACCGGTTTGTAAGCCAACCCAAAAAACCCTAATTCGTTCCCTGTTTCTATATATTCCTTCATTGCGCCATCACCAGCTCCTCGTCACTCTATTTCATCCATCGCTGGCTTCCTCTCGCAAATTTCCTCGGTTTTTCTAAAATTTTCTTTCAGATTGAAGCTAGGTTCTTCTCGTTTTCTTTGGGGGTGCTTTCCTACGCTGGATTTCTTGTCAGATTGGTGGAAAAGTTTGCGTTTTTTTGTTCATATTGGAACTCATTGTGAATGGGTGGGGTAAGCTAGGGGAGAGAGGAAAGAAATCGTAGAACTCAGGTAAGCTGGGTTCATACTTATCCTTCTGCCCTTCAACTGTGATGCTAAAGGACAGAAAGCTGAATTATTTCGAAGTCTGCATTATGTTATTGTGTCTTCATACTTTATTTGAAGACATACTTAGTTGCCAGGTTCTCCTTGAAGGCGGGCGTGAAGCCGCACGAGCTGGTCTTCTAGACAGCATGAATTGTTTTTGGTTTCCCAACTTTCTATATATTTCTCTCCAAATTTTGAGTTGGCTTGGAAGACGAGACTGCTTTAATATATTGATTTTAGTAGGAATCTCAATGCTTGTTACGTAGTTGAATTTGGTTGGATGGATTCCTGTTTTAATAATTTACCACATATATCGCCATACAGTTTGGGATTATAACTATTCTAATTGGGGAAGGTAGTGGGATTATAAATAGTCTATGTAGATCAGCTCAATGATAGCCTTTGATGTGTAGATATCAAGCTAGGTTTTAAGATTTCAATTTGCTTATGTAGGTTTCAAGCACCTTTGAGCTGCTCTCTCTGGTTTTTCTTATAAGCTAAAAAAACTTCTGTACCAGACCAAATTTTCCAGATGGGTCTGTCTAATTGTTTTTGATTTATTGACGCATTTGAAGTGAAAATTATTAAACTGCTGTTCACTTTGGTTCTTTTTGTACTTGAATTGAAAATGATTTTTGTTTTGTACAAGAGAGTTGAATTGAAACTGTTAGCCAACATTTTTATTCATCCACATGCTGTTGCCAACCATTTCCTTGTTAATGCTTGTCTTGCAATCAATGCTTGTCTCGATGCAACTCCCAGTTCTAAAGTATGAACGATAAATATTGCACTTTGGATTCATTGGAAGGATCATTGTCTGCTGTGTCGTGAACTTTTGAGTGGGCGTCTACTAATAGCTTTAATGGTTCGGTCCCGCCTTCCAAGCATTATTAATTTTTCATTTAGTTAATCAACGTAGCAGATTTGGGTTTTCATGGTGAAGTGTTTGGTTCTCCATTGAAGCAGGCTGAAAAGAAAACTTAAAATCATTCAGGGTAGTAGTCACCGTAGATTGTCTCATGTAAACTATGCTACATCTTCTGCCAATAGAAAACTCTTGATCAATGTTTTCGAAAAAGCAGTCAAGTAAACTGTTTGAGGTATAGGTTTTCAGGGATTGTAGTGATATTCTTTCATGGAATCGGGAGATGGATCTTGAAAACAATGCTAATGAGACTGATGGTAATGAGACTGATGGTGTAGGATCTGGTTTTTAGGCCCTTGAAATCTCTTATTTGGCTTCAGTTGCACTGGATTTTCTTCCTTGTCTTATATAAGTGATGTCCAATCGATGGGTTTCAAGACATTTTGTTTAAATTAAACATGCAGCTTCGGCAAGTGACTTCTTGGGATGAATGAATTATTCTCTGTCTCCAAAGCTATGTTGAGAGATTTGATTTACTATGAAAATTAATCTGTTTTTGTAGAATCCTAATATTATATAATTTGTTTTTAGTTTTCAGTCAATGGACCAAAACAAAAACATATCAATGGAAGTGGAGGGACATAATGAAATGAGTCCGCTCATGAAATTGCCATTCCATGAAGCTAATGAAGTGGAATCTACGACCATGAGCACGACAAGTAAGGTGATGGTACCTAACTTTCATCCTCCTTCAGGTAAAAAGCGAGCTAATCAATCAAAGACTTGGGATAATTTTTCGAGAATTATAGATAAGAAAACACAGAAAATAGTTAAGGTGAAGTGCATTCATTGCGGGATGGATTATACGTATAATGTTGATCATGGAACCTTTACTATGCGGAAGCACTTGAGAAAGTGCAAAAAGTATCCTCATGCAAATAAAAAGCAAATATTATTTGCATTACGTGACAAAGATGTGGTTGGTGAAGTAATGGAAAATACTACTAGTGATGGTAGTGTCTTAACAACATGAAAGTTTGATCAAAAACGTTGTAGACATATACTTGCTCGAATGATTATTATTGATGAACAACCATTTTCCATGGTTAAGCGTGTTGGTTTTCGTGATTTTGTTATTGAATTGCAATCTCTTTTTCATCATCTTTCACAATTTATGGTGACAAGAGATTGTATGAAGTTATATCTAAATGAAATAACTTGTTTGAAAGCTTACTTTGGTAAGCTTAAATCTAGAATTGCACTCACAACAGATATATGGAGTTCCATTCAAAACTTGAACTATTTGTGTCTTACTGCACATTATATTGATAAAAATTGGCAGTTACAAAAAAGAATAATCAATTTTGTGGCGATACATAGTCACAAGGGTAGGAAGATTGGGAAAATTGTGGAGAAATGCATTTATGACTGGGGATTAGAAAAAAAAAATGTGTCCACAATAACAATGGATAATGCTAATTCAAATGATGTAGCCGTTGGTTATTTGAAAGAAAAATTTTCAGAAGAATGATTTTTTATTTTGAATGGTAATGCTTTACATATGAGATGCAATGCTCATATACTTAACTTGATAGTAAGAGACGAATTGAATGAGGTGCGTGATTCTATTGCACGCATCCGAAACGTAGTTAGGTATGTGAGAAATTCTTCGGTGAGAGCTAAGACATTTAAAGCTTGCATTGAGAGTGAGAGGATTGCATACAAGGGTTCAGTCTAGCTTGATATTGCCACTAAATGGAACTCCACTTACATGATGTTAGACACCACCATAAAGTTCAAGAAAACTTTTTAAAAAATGGAATAAAAAGATTTATTTTTCTTAAGGGAAATTGACAATGATCCTCCTCAAGATAAAAATTGAGAAAATGCCATCATTCTTTCTAAATTTCTGAGACGGTTTTATGATGCAACCAAAAGGATGTCGAATAGTTCATATATTACTTCTAATGATTATTTTGAGGGGATAGCTATGTTGTATAAGTATTTGAATAATGCGGCAAATTCTTTAAACCCAAAACTTCAAGCTATGGGTTTAAAAATGAAAGAAAAGTTTGACAAATATTATAGGAGTTTGGATAAAGTTAATATGATGGCATTGATTGCGGTTGCATTAGATCCTACAAAGAAGTTGAATTATGTAAAGTTTTATTTTGAACAAATTTATAATGATTAAGCAAAAATTGATGAGATGCATGATAAAGTGAAGCTCGCCTTGGAGAATTTGTATAAATCTTATGAGTGATCTTTTGGTGGCTCTTTTAGTAAAGAAAAATTTGGTGGTTCAAGTGTGAGTAACAGTAGTAGTACTTTCAATACCGATATTGATGACAATGAGTGTGAAATCCATACTTAGCACAAAAGCTTTATCCACACAAAGAAAAAAGTGTTGGATGAAAACAAATCTGAGCTTGATCGGTATCTTGAAGCTGAAAGTGAAGATATCCTTAATATCGATCTTTTGATGTGATGGAAGAGTGCTGGGTCAAAATATGAAATCTTATCTTTGATAGCTCAAAATGTTTTGTCTATTCCCGTAACTACCGTTGTTTTAAAGTCGGTTTTTAGTACATCGGGACGTGTAATTGATGACTTTCGAAGTTCTTTAACTCCTAGCATGATGGAAAGTTTAATTTGTACTCAAAATTTGTTGAGAGCTGTTCGCGTGCCAATTAATGTTGAAGAGTGCATCGAGAATGTAGAAAAGTTTGAGACGGGTAAGTCATATATATTTCTTTCTATCTTATAATTCATTCGCATAACTATCTATTAAGTGAATACCTTATTTAATCTTCTTTTTTTAAATTTGGATTGTCTTACCAAGTACATTATCATTGGAAAATAAATTTCATTTTGTGGAAAATCCGATTTTGTGGTAAGTAAATAGAATTTATTAAACCATAACTTTTGCATATGTATCGAGAGCATGGTTTCTTGTTGATTTTTCTTTATATATGAATTTTAGGCTTTTGTTAGAGATTTTGTACCACGTGGAATGCGAGGCCGAAGAAGGAGAAGAAGATCAAGCGCATCAAGGACAAGGTTGAGGTCCCTAGGAACTTCTAATTTACCGATTAGCAATGGAATATGGAAGTTGTTAATGTAAATTATCGGCGGATTTTCGGTTGGGATTCACTTTGTATTTCGATTTTGAGATTAAAGAAATTCTATTTTCTTTGAGATCGATTGTTTTGCTGGTTTGAAAGCGTGCATGGTGATACCTAGGAACTTTTGGATAAGAATGAGAGTTATTAGCATTTCGATTGATAATGTTTTTAATTGCTAGTCCTCGCGGTTTTTATGCAAAACAGGTTGTTAAGTTGTTCCACAGCAAATTTTATGCAAAACAGGTTCCAATATAAACAGGGTTAACCTGGTTCCTGGACCGGAAAAATAGGATGGGTTCGGTACAGGGTCCAATGCAAACAAGGTCGGGTACAGGATCCAAAAAAATGGAACTGGTTATAACAGGGTTGGGTATAAGGTCCACGTCTGGACCTTACCCACCCCAGACTCGATCACCCCTACTTGGTTATGCTAGTAAATGAATAAGAGGATCAAGTGGACTGATTCCTCGAACACTATAATATTGTACCATTGAAAAAAAAAAAGAACTAAAAATCCTATGCACATAACAACGTTCAATGCACCCGGGGACATGAAACGTAACTTTTCATAGCCGAGCTTTGTCTTACTTCTACGTGGTTCCTTTCCCATGGATTTGCATATTTATAATTGCATAGTAGGCCAATACCATCAAAAATCATATCAATATATTTGTATCATATTTTTTTTAAATTAATTTTTTAGCCATAAAAAAATCTCAAACTATTATATACATGTTACATTTATCCAAAACAATTTTTTTTTTTTGTGACCCAGGAACTCCATACAACCAAGCGGCCGACGAAAGAAACTGGGGAGGACAGGTAAGCGGGAGGATTCACCACCCCCGGCATCCCACTTAAGACCTCAAGCGACCGTGAGGAGATTCGAACTCCTCCCCTTCTTGAGGGGAAGAAAACCCAAACCATCACGACCACCAATGTGGTGGTTATCCAAAACTAATTTTCGTATAACAAAAGGCCACAAATTCATACATCCGTGCTACGTTTACCCAAAAAAATCTTGGGATACATATGGTAAGAGATTGAGATTTTTTTTACAGGAAAATTAATTTGAAATAAATATAGAACGAATGTATTGATTTGATATTTTCTATGGTATTGATTATTGTATAAGTATGTCGGATTAATGTCATGAAAAACTTCAAATTAATACACATGTAATAAAAAATCCAAATTAATTTTTTAATCATCAAAAAAATTATTTTTATTAAATTTTATTATAAAAGTATTAAGTTGAATGACGCATGATATCTAACGAGTGTACTAATTTGATATTCTACTCTTTATTTGTTATAATTATATATAGATATGTAATTTTTGGTAACTTTTGTGGATGGGCCAGTGAAAGGAGGAGGCACGCTCTGGGCCACCACCGATGACCTTTTTCCTTTGAAGCAGAAAGTCCTCTGGCACAAACACCTCAATGGTCCACCGGCTCTTTTTTGGATTTACTTGAAGGTAAGTGAAATGCAAATGAAATCCGAAATGAAATTCTACTTTGACTTAAACAGAAGGGAAAAAGAAAAAACGAAAAAAAACCAGAAAACAGAAAATCGCTTTCATATTGACGTATCATTGATTAAAATAGCATACTCACGCTGGCGTTTATTGACTGACAGCTGTAAGCACCTGCCTGACACGTGGGCCGCCCCACCCACGAAATTCGAATGCTTGGTACATTATAATTGTAAGTTCCTATTCCAAGAAAATATTCCTGATTATTGTATATTTATAGGGTTAAAATCTCCAAAAAAAAATTATATTGATATGTTTATAATAAATTTACATTAAATTAATTTTTTGATCAAAAAATTTCAAACTAGTAAATTTATAACAAATTTATCTTTTGTTAATTTCTATGAATTATATTAATATTATGAAAAATCACAAACTGATATACTTGCAACGAGTGGAAAGAGTATATTCCAATTCGATCAAATGCTCTAAACAAAGCTCCTCTGGAAGGCGTAAAAAATCCGATAGGTGCTATATTTGCAATAAGAAAGGTTGTTCTACCAAAAAATTTTCCGAATGCCCTTCTTGTGGAGATCGATGCAAAAAATAAAGGCACTTCAAAAGATTCTCCTTAGGACATATGAAGAAAAGGCGCAAATGACGATTGTCATCCAACTAAGCAATTAACAATAAAATTTAACGGAAACTAACATAAAGTAAATTTATCACAAATGTACCAATTTAGGATTTTTCGTGGTATTAATCCATATTTATATATATTCAACTTGCAACAACGTTTCCAACACACTAGCATTACCAACCTTTTCATGATACCTACTATATAGCCTTCTTCTTTTTCAAATTGGAAAGATAGGATTGCAATGAATTTAAAAAAACAAAAAAAAAAGATGTGGATTAAAATAATATAAATTATAAAACGATAGCAGCGAGATATCTTATTCTAATATAACTTAGTGTTATTTTTTTCTCTATTTATCCATGCATTTGACAATGAAAATTCTGGATAAAAGTTTAACATCTTTAAAACTTAATCATAATGGATATGTTCTCGAGCATCGTGGACTAGAAAAACATAAAATCGACCGTGCAAATCCTCTTTAGTTAAAATTGTGTTTACATTACTTAAATAGTAGAGTGACATCGACATTGAAATCTTCGATAAAACTTACATTCACTTAATTTGAATCATACAATCAAATTAACAACAAAGAGATTAGATTCATATATTTTAATGCACTTCTATTAGGTTTTCACTGGTGTCAAAAATAACTTACACGCTCAATGTTGAATTATTTTTAAATAATCCTATCTCAATTTCCTATGCCTTTTTATATTGATATGTTGCCTTATTTCTACTTGTGACTTTGCTTACTATAAGATTGTATTTGGCAGTCAAAATAAAATTCATGATATGATAAAATTTATTATATTATGTGTTTAGTACCTACTCAAGATATGATAAAGTCAAATATAAATGGAATATAGGCCGAATAAAATTATCTCATGGGAGAAGTAGGATAAAGCCATATAAGTTTTCTAATATCCATAATATGAAAGATTTTTTTCTCAAATAACAAATTTCTTATATTAACTAATTAAAATTATATTTCAATATAAATAATATTTGAATTCTAATATAAGAAAACTAAAAATAACAAAATTTTATTTTATTTTTTTGTAACTTAATCTTATTTTTATTTATATGTTCGAATTTAATTCTATCTAATAATATAAATTAAATATATAAATATATATTTATTATATATCTTAGGTGTTTTAGTAATTTAGGTATATTAGTACAATTTTCTATTTAATAAAATTTTATTAGAGAATGAAGGAAGGGGAAGAAAGTAATAAAAAAAACAAATTAATCTAAAAAAACAGAGGAAAATAAAATAAAGACAAGAGTGTCACGAAAGACTTTTACCATCTCCATTTATAAAATTTGTTATTCATATATACGTTTATACGAAACAACATATATAATATGATGTGAATATATCCAACTTTATTATTGCAATCATCAA
Source organism: Eucalyptus brandiana (assembly GCA_014182725.1). NCBI lineage: Eukaryota > Viridiplantae > Streptophyta > Magnoliopsida > Myrtales > Myrtaceae > Eucalyptus > Eucalyptus brandiana. The sequence continues at coordinate 47,888,153 of CM024675.1, read as the reverse complement.
ATAATTGATAGGATATAACAAAATCCCCTAGATTTCATATCCTACCATATCCAGTCTTATCCCGATTAGAAATCTAGATAACCAAATGTATAAAGAGATCGAAAAGATCAAGAATCTAACTTTAAAAAAAAAATCAAAAAATAGTTGTATTTTTTTTACATATTTCATTTCTTAAATATAATTTCTCTTAATTATAAGCTCATTTTATCCAAGGAAATCTATTTGATTAGGAAATAATGAAATGAATCAGTATGCCAATAAAGATTTTGGTAAAGGGGCAAGCTAAAAATGCATATGATTTGTGATAACTGACTATACATCACCCTTTGCTCGAGCAATTTATGTAATATCTCATTCATTAGTATATAACAACTTATCATCTTAATAACTTCTACTTTTAATAGCAATCACCAAAATTTATTTGATAAAAATTATTATATCAACAAATCTATTGAGGAAGGCTAGTAGCCAGTTTATAAATGTGAGGAAAAACATCACCGTTTAAGATAGTTTTTGGGATAAGAGAAGCCAAAGAAGTGTTATCAAAGCCTAACTTGCCAACAAGTCTAGACCCAACTCATGGTTGGTGCATTGTGGAGGGGGCTGGTATGAGGGAAAGTCCCATCATTTGAGTTAGTTTTTAGGACAAGAAAGGCTCAAAACCACTCAACAAAATCATATTTTGGATGTAAATTCGTTTTAGTCATATTGTCTTTTAACATCTTTTTATACATGCTTATGTAAAAACATAAGAAGATTAAAGCGTCGGCATATAAAATCATTAAAATAAATAAATTTAAGTCTAATATATTTAGATATATGTTTGGGAGTTTCATTTAATTTTAATTTAAGGTTATTTTATACAAATAAATCTATTTTAATGAAAATTGATAACAAAATAATCTATTTGATATAAGGTAAATATAAAACTCGAAGGTCGAAAATAAAATTATCAAGACCTTTTTCTTGAGGAATTTTTTATGTAGTGATGCGAAACAATGTTAAACCATTTTAAAACTGGGAAAGATGATTGCATATTCTGAAAATGTAGCTTTTTTCTTTTCCATAGGTAGCATCATTTTGTATTTTTCACTTGATAGCCCATATGCCGCTTCTCTATTGCAAATATACCATTTAAAATAGAAATCACTTACAAAAGGTATGGTATGAATTAAATACATGAGATCAGATGTGATGTGGATCAATCTAGCATGTATTCTTTGTTAGTTGGGCTCTTTGGAAACAAAATTCTATGGGTGATAGCCGCACATGCTATCATATGGAACTTCAATGACTACATTAAATTTAGCAACTTCCTACCATTAAGGAATAAAACATAAAGGTATACAAGTGAAAATGCATTTCTTTATAATTATTGCTTTATGCAAAATGGTAATAAAACGTCCACCAGCATTTTTATAATTATTGCTATTTTGCTTATGCAAAGAATTTTTCTAATAATTTATGCAAGAATATTTTCTCTATTGCTACTTTCAAAAAAAAAAATTCTAATTTGTATTAATGCACTTCTTCCCTCTTCTTTTTTTCACAACGTGGTTGTCTATTAAATAGCAATGCAGAAAAATAAAACGTTGGCATAAAATGAGAATGCTTTTATTTGTATTGCTATCTTTAAAAAAAAAAAAAAGGGGAAAAAAAGCATCACCACCTAGCCACTCTATGCACGAGGTCCGACTCTAGTATGAGTAAAAGGGTACTGCCAAATGATGAATCTTGCTGATAATATGTTAAAGCCTGCCCCATATAGTAAGAAGAAAATGGGGAAAATCATAACACAAATCCCAAATTTTATTTACAAAATGCAATAGAATCCTAATTTATTCAACTGGTTTAATGAAGTCTTATACCTTTATCAAAAAGTGCAATTGAGTTTAAATCTTTCAATTGGTTCAACAAACTCCCATACATTTACTGAAAAATGTAACTAAATCTTTAACATTTGTTAAAATTTGCAATTTAAGAATGCTGCATAAACAATATAAAATGTCGTGTAGGTTATTGATAGTTATTCTAAACACATGGTGTGGAATTTTGACACACTTTTCTCCATAATGAATACGACTGCCATACACGAGTTAAGGTCTAAAAAATACTAGATAGTTAATTTACCGAATTAAAGTAAATATGATTTGAGCTCATTATTGGTATGCTTCTTTCAAACCCAATGCCTTGTTATTAATAGAACGAGTACGCAAATCTCTTCTTTTAAGCCCTCCAGAGTGTTTATAATTAACATAAAATTTCATTTCCATCCAGACTGCATCCCCATTTAAGAAAATGCACCCTTAAAATCTCTCGTGACGGGAGATTTTAAAATTATCCACAGGGGTACACAAAAAGCTGATATAGACACCGTGTAACTACTAAATAAAAGTCCGTCCCCAAAAAAAAACTACTAAATAAAAGAAATTATTTTTTCGAACAAAAAAATTTATTTTAATATCTTTATATGGTTGTTTAAAATAATTTTGGGAAAGGGACGGCTCCCTTAGTAGCCCCCACCCCCATTCGTCTTCATAATTAGATCTTCGTTCTCCGTTGACCCAAAAAACAAAAGTTACGCATCTGCATACAGCAGAGATCTCGGGAACCATTTTCTCTCGTAGAATGAGAATCTATCAGTAGGAATCAAATCGGGATCGAACCACCTCAAACGCAGTAGAGAATCGCTCATTCTTGATCTCCTATATTCGGTGCTTCCAATGGCCTCTCCTTCCCAACCCAAGTATACTTATGACGTCTTCCTGAGTTTTCGAGGCCCAGACAGTCGCCTTGGCTTTGTCAGTCATCTCCACGAAGCTCTAGAGAGAAGCAAAATACGCCCATACATCGATAGCGTGAACCTCGAGAAAGGAGAGCGGATATCGGATGGGCTTCCGAAGGCGATCGAAGAATCACGCTTCGCAGTCATCATTTTCTCTAAGGACTACGCCACTTCGGCGTGGTGTCTGGATGAAGTGGTCAAGATCGTGGAGCGCCACAATAGCAACAGCCTCATTGTTCTGCCTGTGTTTTACAAAGTTCAACCCGGAGAAGTAAGAAATTCAGAACAAAGTTGCAAGGAAGCCTTCGATATGAAAAAAGAAAAGTACGAAAATAATCCGAAGATTGTGGATGAATGGAAGAATGCTCTTCAGCGGGTTGCAGAATTTTCAGGATGGGTTTTCAGTGATGGGTAAGCGGACTGCTAGTCCACTTCAGTTCGTCTTGTGTTTGCTAACGCCAGCGCCAGGTCGCCAGAGCGCACTTCAGGGGCTGCACAGGCGCCGGCAATTGGCCGTGGGCACGCGGCCCAGCTCACCATGGAGTTCTCAAATGATTTTCACTTTTTATTTAGGATTTCTCTCGTTGAGAATTATTACTAACTCGCGATATTAATTTCAGGGTCATTGCGGAGTCCGCGCAGGGGAAATCCATCAAATCAGTTAACAGGGAGTTCAAGTAGGTTTTCTAAAAGTTATCTTTTAGATAAATTTGCATCATTATGTTTTTTAAGTAAAAAATAGAATATTTTGGAAATTAATTAGGTTGTGAAATCAGAAAAATCAAATCTGAAATTCTAGGACTGCTAAAAAAGCGTTTCAACTTCTTTCTCTTCTATCAGAGATGAAGCAGACCTCAAGAACAGCATTGTACATGAAATCTGGAAAAAGCTAAGACGGGTGCCCTTAGATGTTGCTATGCATCCAGTTGGCATAGAATCCCAACTGGACAAGCTGAAGTCCGAGTTGAATATGAAGTCTGAGGATGGAGTTCAGGATAAAAGTCTCGTAATTGGATTATGGGCAATGGGAGGAATGGGGAAAACCACGTTAGCTAAAGCACTTTACAACTCTATATTTGAAGAGTTTGATGGTTACTCTTTTCTTGAAAGCATGGATCAAACTCGGAAAGATCCAAGCTCAACTGTTTCTTGGCAAAATCATATGCTATCCCAGATATTATATAGGGAAGCAGCCGTGAAAAATAGATCTGAAGGAAGAAGTTTAATAAAAGCTACACTTGGGCAGACAAAAGTTCTCCTTATCCTTGACGGTGTGGAGACCCAAAACCAAATAATGGATTTAGCTGGACGTGGAAATTGGTTTGGCAATGGAAGTAGAATCATCATTACAACAAGAAATAAGATTTTGCTAGAAGAAATAGGAGCTCATACCTATGAAGTTAGGGCTCTAGAGGATCATGACGCGGTTGAACTTTTTAAAAAGTGCGTTTCTGAAGACAGAAGCGAAGGTATAACGCGCGATCAGGTGGATAAAGTTCTGAAATATACTCAATGCCTCCCTTTGGCACTGGAGAAGTTGGGTTATGCCTTCCGTGCTAATAGTGATTGGGAAGGGGAATTAAACGCATTCGCCAGAAACTGTCGCCAAGAAATCAGAGTCGAGCTTGAAAAAAGCTATAATGAATTGGATAGTGCTCGTAAAGACATTTTTCTCCACATTGCTTGCTTTTTCAATGGGTGGATCAGAAACTACGTTGTAGATGTTCTTGGCAGTTGTTATCAACATCTAGATGCAGCTAATAAAATGGTCAAAGATCTCATTCAGAAATCCTTGATAATGGATAAGAATGGGACACTTCAAGTGCATGTCTTGGTTGAGTTGATGGCTAGGGACATTGTTGACGATGATTGTCGCAAAAATCCCGTGAAACGAAGCAGAATATGGCGCCGTAAGGACCTCGAAGACACTCTATTAAGAGATAAGGTAAGAGTATTTGATATGAACATCAAGATTTTTGTTCGTCCTCACCCAATCAAAAAAATTGTGAGTATAGATTCGAGTAGGATTTCATTTACTAGTTATAACAGAAGCGCTGGATTTTAATATGTGTGCAGGGGAGAAATGCTGAAGTAAAAGCCATAGTAGTGGACCTGAAAGAACCGGAAAAGATAAATATCGATCCTGATGATGGTTTTGCAAACTTGAAAATGTTGGAATTCCTCATACTGATTAATGTCGATACTAATTTTCAAGGTTCTATCGGTCTCCCTAACGAGCTCAGATGGTTTCAATGGCATGGGTGTCGTGCCTCCGGTGTAAAATTTACCTCTACTCCGAGGAATCTGGCGATACTTTCCGTGCGGCAAAAGGATTGTAAAGAACTGGGGATACCATGATCTGAGGTGCGCATGGTTTTTGGCAGCATTCCCAGGAACATGGATTAGAAAAGTGAACCCCAATTACCCCAATTCCAAAGGCAATGAAGGCAAAGCTCATCCAATGGGTATCGTATCTGTCATGATTTTGGCTAGGAGAAGAGAAGATGAAGTTGAGCTTTTGTTGTTTCTTCAACAATTCTGGCCGCGCATGTTTTTCATTGAGCCGAATTTGGCGCAATGCTAGCCCTTTTAGAGCAGTAACTTTCACAGCATGCAAGGAACATTTGAAGTGAGCCAGAGAGATTCTCCAGAGGAGAGAACGGGCTTCGTACAAGTAAGAGGGGGATAAAGAGCATGCGTTCATTTGAGCAAAATTTTCGCATGTATTTAGTATGCGGTGAGAGCGAACGAATTGCAATCGGTCAGTGGGGTCTTACATTGTTCCCAGATGATGTGTGCTAGGAGTTGTATGAGACTAATTTAGTCAAGTGCTATATCATATGTGGACACTCCAGCTTAAATCACTCGAAAAAGAAATCGAGAGATATGTGGATGGTCATGCGAAAATGAGAAGAGCTGAGAGAAGCACAAACGAGGTTGAATTTAGGGATTTCTTACGGTTGTTGTAACCGAGAAACAAACGCTAGGAGGAAAAGTATCTGAGCGAATGAGGAAAAATATGCGAAACTGTTTGAACCAGAAGGAAGATGTGTCTGGAGGACAGAAAATCAAGAAGGATTTGACGAAGTAGAAAACAAAATATGAAAGGTAGACCGCATGAAAGACGTAGAAAGCTCGCCGAGGACGAGGGAGAGAGAAACATGCAGAAGAGAGTTTGTCAACCCTTCCGATCCAGCTTTTCGGACAGGGCAAATGGTCAGGAATTCTTATTTCTTGCATCGAATCTGATAATCTCCGACGCTAGACTTTCTGTGCAATTCGTGCTCTGCGCGAGAATTAAATATAATATGCAATAACTGCACCACGACTCTCTAATGAGACCTGTGGTGGAGATGAACATGGTGTAATTATTCAGGACCTTTTGCCCTTCTAACTTATTCAAACATCGTATTGTTTTTCATGATTTTCAACCGCCAATAACAAAAATCAATAAATGAAGCGAATTTACATACTTCGTCGTGGCAAACAATATGGGCCGGATGTCCACGAGAATTGCCCTAGAGACTTCATCATAGAGACTGGGCCTTCAGTCTTACTGGATCGGTTCGCAAACTGAGCTTCCGAACCAAGTTGGTCAACGATGTTTTTGTTCCTTGACGTGGATGGTTGTCTATTTCAGGTAGGTGGTGAATCAGAGAACGAGAATGACGTTTTTCCCCTGCGCATACTCGTGTAATTGTACTTATGTACAAGCGAAAGCGGCAGGTGTTGGACGGTACAATATAGCTAAGGAAGGAATTGAAACTTAGACAATAATGTATTAGAATTTCTAATGGGTTGTCTGATTAAGTTATCCGAAAATCACACATGTGCAGTTCATGTATCATTCACTAGAGAGATCTCTAAGACCCTCTTCCGATGTCATGATATTATCTTGCTTTTGAATGAGGGAGAGAAAAAATTGATCACCATCATTATATCTAGTCGTGAGCTTTAGAAAATCAAATGTCGATATTATTGGTATCACCTTAGTATTTTCAACGTCTTATATGGATTCACTCCTTTTATTTTTTCCTATGTTAAGATGACCAGAGAAGCCTCCTAACATTAAGGGAAATTGAAAAGGATGGAGTCGAATCAAGAACGATGCCAAAAAGGGAGCGAGTCAACTTTTGGAGTAAGCAAAGAAATTGGCTGACACTCTTGACTCTTCCAAGGCAACCCAAAAGGGACAATTGGACTTATGGGAAGAAGAACCTTGCCAAGGACTCTTCCATGAGGGTCTAGAACACAAGAGGTGACCCCAAAATAGAATAAGACCAAATAAAAAGAAGAAAAACCCACATCTCACTTTCACTGAACTTTAATACTATCGAACCCTCCAAACCCATAAAACTCGAAAAGGGAAAAAGGAGGAGAGAAAGAGGCTTGCGGTACAAGTGAAGGGTCGATAGCGAAAGAAGAGGAGCCAAGGTCTTATTTTCGAAGGGTGGAGAGTAAATGTTTGGGATTGGTGGGGGGGTGGGGATCCTTGTGAAGCAAGAGATAAAGGTTTGACAATGACAAGGCAACAAGAGTTAAAAAAAACTATTGTGATGTCTGCATGATTGGACTGCAAGGGAATGTGAAAAAGGCGTCCTGGACACGCCCCGGGTGATGATCTAAGAGCTCACCCTTCGTCGAAGCAAAAAACCCACGTCTTGTATTTATTTTTCCCTTTGCTCTCTCTCCCTTTCTCTCTATCCCACCTCTTTTCTCTATACGCTTGGAGTCTCATGCTTTCTTCTTCCCACACATGAGCCACGCCCCTCACTGTTCCTCCTCATGGGGTGGCTTCAGTCCCTCCTCTCTCCGTTGAAGAAGCTGTGGTTACGTCTCCACTCGCCTCCGAACAAGAGTACGTTCTCATCGCAGGCTGCCAGCTAAATTCATGTTTCTTACCTTGTACATCTCTGCAGCCCATTGCCATTGATTGGCTAAGATGGCAGTCGAATTCCGTGGCATTTTTCAGTCTTTTCAATTGTGTCCAGTTGCTTCGATTCTCTAGTTTCCATGCTCTGAACTTTCACATTGTTTAGACTCTCTCTCTCTCTCTCTCTCTCTCTCTCTCTCTCTCTCTCTCTCTCTGTGAACATAAATTGACAGCATTATTCTGTAACAGGAAGAGGGATATACATTCTGTACGAGGATGTCAAATCATGCCCGTGTGAGGACGTTCATGTGCTGTGGTCGATTCTGGTGGAGGCGAACGCGCCATCCTTGCCGTCCCCCGCCAAACAATGAAGGCTCCAGGCCACAGGGGGTTCTTCTACTTCTCAGGATACGCTAGAAACCCCCGGTCATGTACATAGTAATATATTATAATGTCGTCTTCGACTCTACACCTTCTATAGTTTTGCCCCATCTTTCTTCCGTCCTCTGTTTTCGATTCTTCAAGCTTGAGATTGTTGACTTATGTTAACTTAAATTTCAAGAATCCCGTGAGGGGTACTTCTTCTTCTTCATGAGCTTGAGGGAAAGCTTCATGATCATTTTGAGTAAGTGAGAGCTTGAAAGGCACTAAGCAGTAGGATATGAGAGGTAGTTGGATGGAGAGTATATATTTTGGCTTCTTATTGTTGGCTTGTCGGTTTCAACCGTTGAGGTGGCAGTTAGTTCCCCACCTTTCATCTTGTTTACGAAACTCCCTGAAGTTGACTTCCAAGGAAGCTACAAAAATGGATGGGACACCACACGAGATTTTCATGTCCTGCCCTTTAACAAAATGATTATCGCCTTGAAATGATCTTCCATGAGTCATCGTGGTTTTTTTACAACTAAAATCGAGCAAGGAGCAAGTAAAGCCTGCAAAGACTTCCCAGATATTAGAAGGTCATGACGTGCATTGTATTGCAATATATGGAAATCGCCCAAAAGAAATCTCGCTGAGTCTCCCATCAAGCTTCACAGCGGAGACTAGAGCCAGGAGAGAAACAGGCAAATGATGGAAAAGCACAAGATATATCCAGAGAAGAAAGTTCTGTTTCCATAAGCGTAATAGAGATAGCAGCTGACTAGATGAAACTCCATTCACAGACCCAAAAGGGGTTAATCCATCATGCGATCAATCTGAGATAACCATGAAACAGCAATTTGAAAAGAGAGGAAGAAAGATGAAAATAAGAAAGAAAATACTCGTCAGTTTACGTTGGTTCATTTTGTATGGCTGCATGTAGACTTCCCCCATCAAACGTAGAACAGTTTAAGAAGCATTTACACATACTCATTGTATGCGTAAGGTGATGGAGGCATTTCTTTCAACATCTTTCGAGCAGGTATATCGCACAAGCTTTTCTAATTATCGGCACTAAGCACGTGCGTGTAAGTTAGGTACAGGCTAGCATTTCGACATCACTATAAATCATTTGATTGCCAAAAATGTTCTAGGCCTACAGCAACTCAACACATAAGACAACACTCGAGTAGATGAAAAGCTCTATAAAGTCATTTTTTAATGATTATATAACTACATCTACAGAAACTTGTAATTCCAAAGGAAAGATAAAAAAAATTGACCAACTAGATTTTCAGTTTTTCCCAAATTTTGATTGCAGCATCTTTTCCAATTAAACAAACACGAAATGCTTCCACAGATACAAGCCATATGGCACACACGCGACGTTTTTGAAAGATTTCTCCTTTTTGCTAACTATTTTATGAATAAGGATGAAGATCTGATTAGGCTAATACAGAAGGGAAGGAAAAACAAGTTCACAATAGCGCAGTCCTCCTTATGTTACTATAAGTGAACCTTAACTACAGAAAACAGGGTAATGAACTTTAACAGGACAACATTAAGATCAATCCTGCACATAAATTGCATTGGGAAGATGCCATTATTTTCAGTAGTCAAATGTGAACGGACCCCGTTTGTATTAACTGGGAAAATTGAAATCTCGTACAATTCTTACTTGACATTGACACCATTTACCGAAGTTTAAGATTCCCAGGCAAAGAGATGGCACAAGACATGGCTTAAAAAATGAATGACCTTGACAATAACTTGAGTTTGAAGTATATAATTTCCACATAGAGAAGCAATCCTGCATAAATGAGCAAATTTCATGTTAAAAAGAGACTACAGAAAATAGCAAACAGTTGTTTTTTTCCTTAACCGTTAGAGCAAACTGTTAGATATATATATAGTGTTCAATTTTAAGTTTCATTAAACATCTTCACCTCAGCCAAAAAATATAAAGGGAATGTCTCTGTATTTGGTCATGGAAGAAAGTGGACCCAAGAATTAAAGTTTTTCTTTTTCTGGGTGTTTTGCCCGTGTTTTCAAAAGGAAAAGGTTGATTTTCACTAGAGTGAAGAAGGAAAACAAAAACTATCCACGATATGAGATTGATACCTCCACCATTGACATAATCATTAAGATGGTAACTGAATGCACCGAACCCAGTACACTAATTTTAGGGGTTTGCGGGTGATAATGTGGTGGTAAGATATTTTGCCACATTATGAGTTTTTTTGTTGATGAGATATTTTGACATATCTCAGTCAATCGATATTAAGGTACATAGATTTGTACGAGATATTACTAGTCTTCTTGTGAGACACTATATAGTTTTACAGCTATTTCTATGCAGATTTATAAATTTCAAGGATTAAATGTTGCTTAAGATATTATTATAATTCCCGATGCTGTTACATTAAAAACTAATGCTTCCACAGACTACCATAATGTTTGGATCAAGTTGGATCTTTGTACTAGTTAGCCTTCCCAAGCCTCTCCATCCAGAACATTATGCCCATAATCACTTTATTACTTCCCAAGAGCAAAGTCATGCAGGTGTGCTTCTCGTTCGAGAACTGATTCTCAAGAAACAGGTCTCCTCAATTAAATTTCTGACAATTTTCCCTATCGCAAACAGTTGGATAAGAACCGCAGTTTCCCAGCCTAATCATTCTCTAATTTAATCTCCATATTTTCTGAAATTCCACTTAGTCCTGAAATCATAGAAGCTTATGCTATATGAGCGAGCATGAGAACTCCTATCTCCATGTTGTATTTATGTATGAATGCCCATGAATATCCAAACGTTCAAGTCCTCTATCTGCTTCGGATTAACAACAAATGCAAGAAGTCAAGAACCTTCATCACTCTTCTAATCAAACCAAATTTGTGCACAAAGCAATTTTTGTCCTGATAGCATTTATTATTGAGATTCAAATAGCCTATCCCGCTGAGGGCAAAAATGACAGACATAAAAGAAATACAAGTGCTTCAGATATTCTTTTATACAAATATGCACTCTCTATATACTCTTCATGCATACTTTTCATATTGACAGTGGATCAGTACACAGGCTGCAGAAGACGGGAAATCAGGACAATGTTTTCCTTCTACATCATAAGTATGGGCTAAGTGTTCCCTTGCTAACTCTGGTGAGTGATTCACAAAAGAAAATTGCAAGTCCACAAAATAAGAACAATTACCACAAGAGTTATAAGTTCTGACAGCAAAAATAGAACAGCTAATGTTTTGTAAATCTAAATGGTCAAAGTTCATGCAAGCATAAATCTTAAATCAAAGATGTCCACAAAGGAGGTGCATTCATGAATTTTTTCCTTCTCTAAGTCTGACAGTGCTAACACCTGGTGGGGCATTGTTCGTATTGCAACTTCAAATTACGACTCTTAAGATGTTTTAAATGAGTGTTCAGAACTGTTTGGAATTAATACGACAGATATTCATGAAATTTGTATAAGAATGGTTGTCATGATGATTTCCCTTCCACATTTCATCAAGCCACAAATTGAAAAGCTTCCACCTTTGACCAAAAATCCTGTTACTACATAAGAAAACTCTTTGACAAAAGGAAACAGTTATATACAGATATACTGATAAATCAGTTTGTCCTCACTACTTTTTTTTCTCTGCTTTTAACTTTTCAATGTTCTTTAAAATTATTTACAGTCATTTACATTATCAAAACTTAGATAATATAAAGTACCAAAGATATTATTCACTGGAACCAAGCAAAGTAAATTCATCAAGCTAAAAAAAAGGATAAGAAACGAGAATGCTTGGGAACTATCTCCATCCATGCCTAATTCCTTCTAATATGATGCCACAGATGCACTTCATGGAAAATATGATCATAAAAATAAATAAAATTCTTAATAGACTTCATAACAAATGGAAAGGTACAAACCTCAACTCATATTTATTAGTCACAAAAGGCATCTAACAGCGTTAGGAAGCCAGTGAAGGGCATTAAGCCACATTTGGCAGCCAATCCTTAAAAAATGCCTCACATTCCACATTCGCTGGGGAAAGAGCACCAAGGGGTGTAACAGTGATCTGGCAAAATCATGCATTAGTTATGTCCTATGATCGATGAATATGATCCATTAGATAGAGCAGACAACGTACAAATCCTTCCTTCAGAAATCGATGATCTGTAGCATCATCATCAACTTGGGCTCCTCTTACCTAAAAATTTCAAACAGAAAAATTAATAAATTAAGCCTTACAAAATCAATAAACTTCAAGTGTAAGAAGACTTTAGAAAGCATCTTTAGAACATAAGATAGATTTTATTGTAAAAACATTATTTTCAACCAGCCAAAACATTATAAATTTTAGTCATAAACCAATAAACTAAAAGTGTAAGAATACTTCAGAAAGCATCTTTATAATAAAAGCTAGATTTTATTTGAAAAAAAAATTCTTCTCAACTGATACATAACAAAAGCAAAATATACAAACACAACAGAATTCATGCAAGTGTTATTTGTTTTCATAGCCTGATATCAAAATTAAGTTGTGATAATTTATCAGAGATTCTGGTAGAATAAATTTTAAGACATTATTAAAGGAAAAACCAAGCATATTCATAAGGTTCCTGGTTCAGAACATTGAACCAATCAAAAAACCATAATGTACAGCTAACACAAAAGTACAAGGAGTCAAATTTAAGATTCTCACTTCTCTCTTAAACAGAAGATGTTCCTGAGACATAGATGATACATCTGCTTCTGTCGACACCAGTGAATCCATATCCATTGTCATTGTCGATAACATCTTCCCTCCATGCATGTCCGAAGTCACTTGTCTCCATCCCATCTGGATCATGCTTCTCCCCTGCTTAGTGAGCTTATAGCCCTTTTATGGGTACATGAAATGGAGAACATTACCACCTTGCGATGCTAACCAGGCAATGACTTTTATAGTTATCCAAAGGATAAATTAAAGAGAGACAAAAGCTCTAGAGAGCAGAATAATACGCATCCAAACAGCTAAGGCATTTCATGTTTCCCCATTAAGCAGCAGTCGCTTTACCTTATGATTTGCAACATCTGTTGGCAGATCTATATTCAAGAAACAATCTCTGGGATAACTGCTCTTCTTGATCTCAGACAAAATCGAACCAATAATAGGTAAGCAAGCCTCAGCAGCAAGTGTGAAGTCTTGCTCGCTGTGTATACCTCCAAACACCCTGGATTTCCAATACAAAATATTACTATGCAAAAGCACGCCCACCAATCATATGATAATGAAAGGATTTTTACCAAAGGATGAATAGGCACTAATTGAGAGATGGCCTTGATATAAACAATTAGTGCAATAGTATGCCCACCAATCATATGATAATGAAATAGAGGGCACCCCATGGAAGAACGCCTCGCGAGCACCAGCAACTGTGCCAGAATATACACTGCAATATCATGCAGCTAAAATCGTAAGAAACAGCAAGGACTTTAATGGATATAATGGACACCTATTGACTGCCAGGCATCAATCTATTCGGTAGTTCTTGTTTAGACAAATGCATTATTTTCAATTTTTCAAATCCTAATTCAAGAAAACAAATACTTATACAATTATTTGAAAGGCTAAGCTGCCAAGAAAAGTAAAATAATGACCGCATATATTGACGTTAAACATGGCTTGAAGGATGAAAAACCTAAGATTTTCTAATTAAAACTGTGCAATAATTTAATACAGAAAACTGCACTCTGCTTCCTATTATGCACAGAATCAGATACTTACAGCATCCTGTCTTTTCAGAAACTTCAAGTTGCATATTGTGAGGCACAACTCATCATGCTCTTTCTATTACTTAGCAGAAATAGTTGTGCTAGTCTGTAATAATATTTCAGACAACTATCTAACACAAGTATTTAAGTAACAGTCTTGATATGAATGTCTTGTTTAGTGGCTTTGACATGCAATTCATCTTTCGATGATAGTAAAGTTTTCTAACATTTCTTCCTAATCTTAAAATTAAGCAGTGATCTAATTCCCAAGCATTTTTCTTTTTTCTTTCGCAACTTTTTTGTTATTTTATACAACAACAAAGGTCCACGAGACTCTGCTTGATTGTTATCTTCCTAACTTAGGGGTGAATGATAAGCTGGAGCAAGATGAGTAACTCAGAAGAGAAAATCTAGAATAAAATTGCAATGAGTAAAAAAAAATTGGAAGACAGAGAAGGCAAAATTCCACTAACGTGTGATATCCACAGTTGCTACCCATGTTAATACCACTGATTACCTGCCAGAGATAAGAGGAATGCATGAAACAGACAAAATCAAGTCGTGCAGCACAGAAAGAACAACAACAGGGCTCAGTCAAACAAAGAGAGACTGCAACTTCCTCACGACGCAAAAACACTTCAACACAAATAGTATAAATGACAGAACGGTAAGAGGCTCTGTGTGTGGTGCTCGTTGCCATATTGTTAGTGCTTCTTGCCCCAAATTCAGTCTGTTCGTTCAACAGAATGACTGAATCTGCAACTCAGAATATCAAAATTTGTGACAAACTCTCTTGACAGGAGGCAAAGCGTTTCTTTCAGAAAAAGTTTGGACAGAAAAACTAGCCAAACTAAACTTTCGTCCTATAATTTGCTCATGCTCATTGATGCAGTCATGACTACCCGGTAAAGACTGAAAAGTACCAGATCAGCGACTGATGGGAAAAGTGCCTTAGAGATTCCCAATGAAGCAGAATCTGCTGGTGTACCTGCAAAATGCGAAGCCATTACTAGGAGAACATAGAATCAACCATAGGGCCTCTCCAACCTTGTTGGGAGTGTTTGTTGAAGATTAAAAGCTATTGAGTAGTTCTCTTTAATGCTGAAAAAATTCTAAACAGGAGGTTCAGCAGGAAGAGCATCATCTAATATCATCTGAACTATGTAAATTGCAAAAGTGCTAGTTTATTCACAAATAAAATGTCTTACCTCGAGATAAAAACAATACATATATATGAAGTTAAGAAAAAGAAAAGTATGCCAGACTTGCCATGCAACATCAGCAATTCATCTAGGTGCTAACCCCAGAAGCATAACTCTCCATCCTTTGTCAGAAACGAATAAACTAGCACTTTTGCAATATATAGTAAAAAATTACTTCTTCTGTATTGAGACACAAAGCTTCCTACAAGCTTCAAAGATCAACTACATGAACTAGTAATAGTTAATTTGGAAAAGTAGGAATAAGGTTCAAGTCCTCCAATTTGGAAAGAATAGTACCCTTCAGAAAACAAACTCTCTTGCTCCTTCTAAACTAATTATCCTCACTTTCTACAAATATACGATCTCTGCCAGGACTATGTGCATGTACATCATTCTTATTCCCTTTTATTACAATGTTACATATTTAGGCCTCTCACGGCAAATTGCCTCTTCCATGTACACGTGCATTGCCTAAAAAGCCACACGCATTTCAAATCCTAAAGTAAGACTAAGGCACAGAAACAAACAAAGCAACAATCTTAATCTTGTAACAACATATTGCAAACCAAACATGATCACGAAATAGGAACGAACAAGAAGTATAAACAAACCTGCAACTGCAAATGCAGTTGCTCCTTCAATGTCCACTCGCCTAGCCGCAAGAGGGTGCTGCCATGTGATACTATGGCTAACAGCCGATTTTTCCCTGTCGATTACGCAAATCAGAACGAGGAAAAGAAAAGCAGCGACAAAAATCGACAGCTCCACGAGCGATAGAACAGGAATTCCAGCATCAAATCAAAATCATCAAATTCCAGAACAACTAACACGGCGATCACAACAACGTTCATCGAATAACACCGAGAAGCGAGCACGGAGATGAATTCCACATGAGCACAGCACGCTATAACACCAGCCGCAGAGCCTACTCAATCAAACACCGCACCAACATTGCCGCGAAACAGAATTCTCGATCGTCAGCTCGCGACTCGTCCGATCAGAAGGCAAAACCCAAGCCTCCACGAAGACGATCGAGCTCTACCGCGCTGACGTAGGCAAGCATGCGACGGCGAAAAATAGAATGAAAAATTGAGCGAGCGACGTACGAATCAGGAGCGCAGACTTGGACGTTGTAGCGGCCGGAGGAGACGAGGACGCGGACGAGGGACCGCAGGCCGGGGGCGTCGATGCCGTCGTCGTTGGTGACCATGACGGTCGGCCGGTCGGCGGCGATCGCACCGGGGACGTCCATTTTCGCCGTCGTCGTCGTCGTCGTCGTCCTCTTCTTCGCGCTCGAATGAGTAAAGCAAGCGGAAGACGTGACGGGGTAAAATTCCGTTTGCTCTGCTCTTCGTCCGTGGTGGTTTGAACTTTGATTGGCGTTTTGTGAAGGACTCCATAACGGAAAGAACGACGGGTCGTACCGTGGTGCGCTCGGGTCGGGTCGGGGCGGGGCGGTCCCCCATCGTGGGGGGACCACGGAAAGCGACTGGTCGAGCAGTGCGTATTAACTTCGTATTCGGATTCGGCGTTGCCTCTTGCACGGAATGGGAATTTTTTTTTTGGTAAGGACAGAGAATGGGAATTTCGTTTCCGCAACCTTCTAATTTTTTTACTTTAATATGCCACCAATATGTTACATGAATAGTCCATAAACTTTAATCTAATACACAATATGCAATGTTCTATATGCTTTTAATTTGTTTAGTATGGTACTTAAATTTTATCTTAATATGCAATATTCTTGAGCTTTTAATTTGTTTGATGTGGTCTCTAGACTTTTGATAGATATTCAATTTAGTCTTGGACTATATAAAAATATTTAATGACATCCCTCAACTTGAATTAATGAAAAAATAACATTGAAGATTAAACTAAATTGAACATATATCAAAATTCTAAGGACCACATTGCACATTGAGACAAAATTCAAGGATCATATTCAATAAATTAAAATTTTAAGTATTATATCGTATATTGAATTAAAGTTTAAGTGTCATTACGAATATTCCGACAAAATTGGAAGTGAACTCTATCGAAGGAACTCGATTGATAATAATGAGAATATGATTCAGATTATTAGATCGACTAAGGTTTGGTGAACTGCGATGTTTTGATATCAATCCTTGTGTTTTGTCGCATTTCTCGATGTTAATCGTTGTTAATGAATAAGTTCTTAAGGTGGATTAGATGTGCTAATTACTTTCTGGAACTATTCTCGAGAGCTTGAGGGATGGAAGGTGCCTTTACAACTTCTCCGAATGGAGCGATTCGAGCAAGACAAATTCAGTTCCTCTTTGGACCTGAACTCGCTTAATTTACGTAACGATTTGTTTCAATCCGACATTTAGGAGTTAGCAATTGACTAAACGTTAGGAGAAACAACAGCACTTTCGTCTTCCCTACGGATTCCTCGCGTGACTATTCTCTACGTCTTGCCAATGCCGTCGTTGATCTCCTCAGACTCCTCGACAAAAGACAAATGATGTTGCCATGCATCCTCCTTCTGTCGGAGGCACTCGAAAGTTTCGTATCGTTATGGCATCAATGCACTTGCGAAATTCCAACGTACGCCATGTCGTATAACGTATCTCCTAGATGTGCGAGTCATGGTACAGAATGTGTATAAGTCTAGTCTATCGAATAAAAGTCCGGTGCGAAACTACAAAGTATCATTTGTATTTTACTATTTCGTGTTACAAAACTTATGTACAAAACAACCAACGCATTCTTTTCGTTGCGATATGTAGTCGATGTATTTCATACCATACAACTTAAGTCCAAAGCGGCTGCAAATATTTTTTTCTCTTAAAATGGAATCAACGTGACCCAAACAAAATGCGATTGTATCAAATGCAAGAGTTATGCTATTAATATACGCACTTTTGTAAAGTCCTATGTAACAAATTTTTTATACTCCAAAGGTGAAGTAAATATAGTTGAGGAATGTAAAAGAATAATTAGATGTAAAAGATAATTTACTTCTTTGGTTATGAGAATCTTATTCTTATAAATCATTATACACTCTCAATTTTCAAGGAGCTTGTTACGTCGTCGCAATTTTTTAAGGAGCATAACAAAATAGCATATTTACTAATCAATAGTTAAGTGAATCAGATCAATAAAATGTTAAAAAAAAAAAATTGAAGTCATTGATCATTGATGTATGGTAAAATTCATTGATACATAGTCATAAGATAAGCTTTTTATAAAAAAAATCGCCAATTTTTATATAATGAATCATTTATTGTAATTTTCTTACAATTAGGTATGTTAGTATTTAGGTTATTCTTTTATTAGTTTACATTGTCATAGGTGTCTTTAGGATAAAAACGAAAAATTCAAAACCTAATGATTAGGCAAGGCTCGCCCTTGCCCGATCTAGTGAGGTTGTGCCTTACCAAAGGTCGCGACCTTGCATGGCCTCTAGTGATGGCTACTAGTGGTTGGGCAAGGCTTGCCCTCGCTAGATCCGATGAGGTTGTGCCTTGCCAAAGGCCACGAGGTTGAAGGGCCAACCTCACACGGCCTCTAGCCTGGGCAAGCCTCACTGGCCATGGGTAGGTCGCGACCTCACCAAATTTGGTAGGGCCTCACTCAATTATGGTGAAGGCAACCTCACTATTGCTGGGCAAGGCTCACCCTCGCCATTGGCTAAAAAGGCTAACCTTGCTGGCACTTGGCCGGCCAAAGGAATGAGGAAGGAAGAGGAAAAAAAAAAAAAGAGAGAGAGAAAGAAAAGGAAAAGGAAAAAAATAAAAAATAAATTATTATCAAAAAATTGTCCACATCAATGTTGATTAGATGGCTAGTGCTGACTAACGTCCACATCAGCACCAGCTAACCAAAATTAATCAGATGGACTGAATTGGCACAATTGCAAAAGGTTTAGAATTGAATTAGTAAAAAAAAAAAAAGTTTAGGATTGAATTGAAAATGTTACAATAGGTTTAGGACAGTTTTGATAATTTTACCGATGGAGTGGTAGTTCTACTACAATATTCGACAATCCTAGTGGGAAGTCCCAACTCTGGCAATTTGACTTAAATCACATTGATGTTTTATAACTGGTCTCAGGCGTTGGAATTCACAAAAAAAAGGGACTAGAGAATATCAAAACAGTTAATTATATTTAGAGAGGCATCAGAAATTGATGGACACTGTTGCATCTTCTCATCAGCCTCAAATTAAACCGAAGAAAATCTCGTGTAACCTAAAGGTGGTTGCACAAAAGCCAACTGGATTTTGAAAACTATAATTGCTAAGCTTGATGCGCCTAAGTAAAGATATTGGCGACCTTATCAATGCAGGTGTTGTAGAAAAATGGGTTACGCTGAGGCGATCCGACCTTTAAATCAGAATGAGAGCAACCAAGATTGCACATTGGCTTCGCACCTGCACGTCGAGTGCATTGAACGAGCGAGCGATAGAGTGAAATTATGTGAACCCGTGCGCGAAGTAAAGTAAAAGAGCATATGAGGAATCTGAAGTATGTCGGAATCTTGATTGCAGAAATAGTATTGGAAATGCAATAATAAATCGCATGTTAGGTTATTATATCAGACCTTTGGTTGCTTTTTTAACTTGCCTAAAATAGGTTTTAGCCATTCGTCACGGTCAGGCAAGCTGCCCTCATTTGAGGACTGTGCGATGTGTACTATTCTCGATGATGAGGAATCTATTGGACTACTTAAAGTGTGCAATGCTTCGACTCTAAAAGGCACACATACATCTCGCACAATCATTTGTAACTGTGAAAGAAAGCGAGTCGTGCGAAATTTTCTGGTCAATTGTATTGATCATCAGCTGTACATGTGCAAGAAGGGGACCATCGGAATAGAAGAATTTTCCGATAAAGAAGAGCTTCACAAGAATTACCTGTCCTGCCGGAGTAAATGTAACTAATGCTGGGGATTACACCACCTAAAATTCATGAAAGGAAAATATATACATATATATATATATATATATGAAAAGTCGAAAATACCCCTAGCATACATGACCCAGTCGGTCCAAAATGACGTGCGCTAGATAAATCCGGATCTAGGTAGTGAATAAATTGATAAACGACTCTGAAATGGAAACTCAAGTGGCGATTAATAAAGCTTAGGAGAGCTAGCGCAAGAAATAAGCACCTCCTTGAAAAGGCATAACCATCACCATGCAGTCCACCCACTTCCTCGAGACTGCCTCGGCAGTTTGCGATAATCAAGCTGATTGATTAGTCCGATAAGAGATAATTTTTTTTAAAGATGAAAAGTCGCTGTTTTTCTTGTCTATAACTTGTCACAAGATCACTCAAAAACTGCTCTAAGCTTCATCTATAAAAGCATACACATAACGTCAATAGTAAAGCAAATTCTCCTATGACCAAATAGTAAGAAGAAAATGGGGAAAATAATACCACAAATCTCAAATTTTATGTACGAAATCAAATCAAATCTAAATTTCCTAGTTGAAATTCAATCAAGTCCAACACCTTTATTAAAAAGTGCAATTGAGCTTGGTTCAATTAAGTCTTGAGCATTTTATTAAAAATACAATTAAATCATAACATTTATATCGAAATTTGCAATTTACGGATGACATGTAAGCAATATTGAAAGGCATGGAGGCAACTTTAGGTATTGTTGATTGTGTGAACGAGGAAAAATATGTAAAAGAGTTTGAAACAGAAGGAGAATGTGTATGGAGGACAGAAAATCAAGGAGGATTTGACGAACGTGGAAGAAAACAAAATATGGAAGATAAACACCATGAGAGATTTAGGGCCCGTTTGGTTCAACTTTTGGGAAATGCAAAGCCATTTCCCCAAATATCTTTGAGTGAAGGGGTATTTTGTGAAGGAAAGTATGTTTGGAATGTGTATATTTTGCAAAGTAACTTTAAGGTGAAAAAAAAAAAAAAAAAAAAAAAAGGGAGGAGGAGATGCAGCTGGAGGGGGAAAATCGTGGGAGAGCGACTGGTGACGGTGGCGGTGGCGGTGGCGCTGGTGGTTGTGAAGAGGGCAAAAGGGGAAAACATAATTATCAATAAGGGCAATATTTGAAAGAAAAAAATTCATTAAACCTCATATTAGCATTCAAAATGCTAGCATTTGACAAATGGAGACTCAAATATGTGAACCAAACTCAAAATATTTTCCCCAAGGGGCTTTGGGGGCTTAAAACCCCTTGGGAAAACCTAACCAAACGGGGCCTTAGACAGTCCGTCAACCCTTCTGGTCCAGCTTTTCGGACAGGGCAAATGGTTAAGCAAGGCAATATAGCAGTGAATTTCTCTATATTCCAAGAGCAATCAGAAATTGTATTGAAAGCAAAAGACAATACTGAAAATTGCAAGGAAGCTACAAAAATGGATGGGACACCACACGAGATTTTCATGTCCTGCCCTTTAACAAAATGATTATCGCCTTGAAATGATCTTCCATGTGTCATCGTGGTCTTTTTTACAACTAAAATCGAGCAAGGAGCAAGTAAAGCCTGCAAAGACTTCCCAGATATTAGAAGGTCATGACGTGCATTGTATTGCAATATATGGAATCGCCCAAAAGAAATCTCGCTGAGTCTCCCATCAAGCTTCACAGCGGAGATTAGAGCCAGGAGAGAAACAGGCAAATGATGGAAAAGCACAAGATATATCCAGAGAAGAAAGTTCTGTTTCCGTAAGAGTAATAGAGATAGCAGCTGACTAGATGAAACTCCATTCACAGACCCAAAAGGGGTTAATCCATCATGCGATCAATCTGAGATAACTATGAAACAGCAATTTGAAAAGAGAGGAAAAAAGATGAAAATAAGAAAGAAAATACTCGTCAGTTTACGTTGGTTCATTTTGTATGGCTGCATGTAGACTTCCCCCATCAAACGTAGAACAGTTTAAGAAGCATTTACGCATACTCATTGTATGAGTAAGGTGATGGAGGCCTTTCTTTCAACATCTTTCGAGCAGGTATATCGCACAAGCTTTTCTAATTATCGGCACTAAGCACGTGCGTGTAAGTTAGGTACAGGCTAGCATTTCGACATCACTATAAATCATTTGATTGCCAAAAATGTTCTAGGCCTACAGCAACTCAACACATAAGACAACACTCGAGTAGATGAAAAGCTCTATAAAGTCATTTTTTAATGATTATATAACTACATCTACAGAAACTAGTAATTCCAAAGGAAAGATAAAAAAAATCGACCGACTAGATTTTCAGTTTTTCTCAATTTTTTTTTTGGTAAAAAGTTTTTCTCAAATTTTGATTGCAGCATCTTTTCCATTTGAACAAACGTGAAATGCTTCCACAGATACAAGCCACATGGCACATATGCGACATCTTTGAAAGATTTCTCCTCCTTGCTAACTATTTTACGAATAAGGAGGAAGATCTGATTAGGCTAATACAGAACGGAAGGAAAACAAGTTCACAATAGCACAGTCCCAACGTGACCATAAGTGAACCTTAACTACAGAGAACAGGGTAATGAATTTAAACAGGGCAACATTAAGATCAATCCTGCACATAAATTGCATTGGGAAGATGCCATTATTTTCAGTAGTCAAATGTGAACATACCCAGTTCGTATTAACTGGGAAAATTGAAATCTCGTACAATTCTTACTTGACATTGACACCATTTACCGAAGTTTAAGATTCCCAGGCAAAGAGGTGGCACAAGACATGGCTTAAAAAATGAATGACCTTGACAATAACTTGAGTTTGAAGCATATAATCTCCACATACAGAAGCAATCCTGCATAAATGATCAAATTTCATGTTAAAAAGAGACTATAGAAAATAGCAAACAGTTGTTTTCTCAACCGTTAGAGCGAACTGTTAGATTGACACGGTATATATATATTTCAAGTGTTCAATTTTAAGTTTCATTGAACATCTTCACCTCAGCCAAAATATATAAATGGAATGTCTATTTGGTCATGGAGGAAAGTGGGCCCAAGAATTAAAGTTTTTTTTTTTTTTCCTGGGTGTTTTGACCCTGCGTTTTCAAAAGGAAAAGGTTGATTTTCACTAGAGTGAAGAAGGAAAAGAAAAACTATCCACAATATGAGATCGATACCTCCACCATTGACATAATCATTTAGATGGAAACTGAAAGCACCGAACCAAGTACACTAATTTTAGGGGTTTGCGGGTGATTACGTGATGCTAAGATATTTTACTACATTATGAAGAAGGAAAAGGTTGATTTTCACTAGAGTGAAGAAGGAAAACAAAAACTATCCACAATATGAGATCGATACCTCCACTATTGATATAATCATTTAGATGGTAACTGAAAGCACCGAACCAAGTACAATAATTTTAGGGGTTTGCAGGTGATTACATGATGGTAAGATATTTTACTACATTATGAGTTTTTTTGTTATAAATATGATGAGATATTTTGACATATCTCAGTTAATCGATATTAGGTTACATAGATTTGTACAAGATTACTTACTAGTCTTCTTGCGAGACACTACAGAGTTTTACAGCTATTTCTATGCAGATTTTTAAATTTCAAGGATTAAATGCTGCTTAAGATATTACGATAATTCCCAACGCTGTTACATTAAACATTAATGCTTCCGCAGACTACCACAATGTTTGGATCAAGTTGGATCTTTGTACTAGTTAGCCTTCCCAAGCCTCTCCATCCAAAGCAACATTATGCCCAAAATCACTCTATTACTTCCCAAGAGCAGAGTCATGCAGGTGTGCTTCTCGTTCAAGAACTGATTCTCAAGAAACAGGTCTCCTCATCATTTAAATTTCCGACAATTTTCCCTGTTGCAAACAGTTGGGTAAGGACCACAGTTTCCAGCCTAATCATTCTCTAATTTAGTCTCCATATTTTCTGAAATTCCACTTCGTCCTGGAATCATAGAAGCTATGCTATATGAGCGAGCACAAGAACTCCTATATCTATGTTGTATTTATGTATGTATGCCCATGAATATCCAAACATTCACGTCCTCTATCTGCTTCGGAGTAAGGTCTAACAACAAATGCAATAAGTCCAAAACCTTCATCACTCTTCTAATCAAACCAAATTTGTGCACAAAGCAATTTTTGTACTGATAGCATTTATTATTGAGATTCAAATAGCCGACCCTGTTGAGGGCCAAAATGACAGACACAAAAGAAATAAAAGTGCTTCAGCTATTTGTTTATACAAATATGCGTTCTCTATATACTTTTTGTATCGACAGTGGATCAGTGCACAGGCAGCAGATGATTAGAAATCAGGACAATGTTTTCCTTCTACATCATAAGTATGGGCTAAATGTTCTCTTGCTAATTCTGGTGAGTGATTCACAATTGAAAATTGCAAGTCCACAAAATAAGAACAATCATCACAAGAACTATAAGTTCTGACATCAAAAAGAAAAAGAGCTAAGTTTTGTGAACCTAAATGGTCAAAGTTCAAGCGAGCATAAATCTTAAGTCAAATATGTCCACAAAGGAAGTGCATTCATGAATTTTTTCCTTCTCTAAGTCTGACAGTGCTAAAACCTGGCGGAGCGTTGTTCGCATTACAACTTCAAATTACAACTCTTAAAATGTTTTAAATGAGTGTCCAGATCTGTTTGGAATTAATATGACAGATATTCACGAACTTTGTATAAGAATCGCTGTCATGATGATTTCCCTTCCACATTTCATCAAGCCACAAATTGAAAAGCTTCCACCTTTGACCAAAAATCCTGTTACTACATAAGAGAACTCTTTGACAAAAGAAGACAGTTTAATACAGATATACTGAGAAATCAGTTCGTCCTCACTACTTTTTTCTTTTTCTCTGCTTTTAACTTTTCAATGTTCTTTAAAATTATTTACAGTCATTTACATTATCAAAACTTAGAAATATAAAGTACTAAAGATATTATTCACTGGAACCAAGCAAGGTAAATTCATCAAGCTAAAAAAAAGGATAGAAGAAATGAGAATGCTTGGGAACCATCTCCATCCATGCCTTATTCCTTCTAATATGATGCCATAGATGCACTTCATGGAAAATATGATCATTAAAATAAATAAATAAAATTCTTAATAGACTTCATAACAAATGGAAAGGTACAAACCTCAACTCATACGTATTAGTCACAAAAGGCATCTAACAGCGTTAGGAAGCCGGTGAAGGGCATTAAGCCACATTTGGCAGCCAATCCTCAAAAAAAGCCTCACATTCCACATTTGCTGGCGAAAGAGCACCAAGGGGCGTAACAGTGATCTGGCAAAATCATGCATTAGTTATGTCCTATGATCAATGAATATGATCCATTAGATAGAGCAGACTACATACAAATCCTTCCTTCAGAAATCGATGATCTGTACAATCATCATCAACTTGGGCTCTTCTTACCTAAAAATTTCAAACAGAAACATTATTGATTTAAGCCCTACAAAATCAATAAACTTCAAGTGTAAGAAGACTTTAGAAAACATCTTTAGAGCAAAAGATAGATTTTATTGTAAAAACATTATTTTCAACCAATCCAAAACATTAATTTTAGTCATATAACCAATAAACTTAAAGTGTAAGAATACTTTCGAAAGCATCTTTATAATAAAAGCTAGATTTTATTTGAAAAAATTTATTTTCAATTGATACATAAAAAAAGCAAAATACAATAAACACAACAGAATGCATGCAAGTGTTATTTGTTTTCATAGCCTCATATCAAAATGAAGTAGTGATAATTTATCAGAGATTCTGGTAGAATGGTAGATTTTAAGTCATTATTAAAGGGAAAACCACACATTCATAAGTTTCCCGGTTCAGAACATTGAACCAATCAAAAAAGCATTATATACGGCTAATACAAAAGTACAAGGAATCAAATTTAAGATTCTTACTTACAAGGAATCAAATTTAAGATTCTTACTTGTTTCTTAAATAGAAGATGTTCCTGAGACATAGTTGATGCATCTGCTTCTGCAGACACTGATGAATCCATATCCATTGTCATTGTCGATAACATCTTCCCTCCATGCATGTCCGAGGTCACTGGTGTCCATCCCATCTGGATTATACTTCTACCCTGCTTAGTGAGCTTATAGCCCTTTTATGGGTACATGAAATGGAGAATGTTACCACCTTAAAATGCTAACCAGGCAATGACTGTTATATTTATCCAAAGGATAAATTAAAGAGAGACAAAAGCTCTAGAGAGCAGAACAAGACACATCCAAACGGCTAAGGCATTTCATGTTTCCCCATTTATGCAGCAGTCGCTTTACCTTATGATTTGCAACATCTGTTGGCAGATCTATATTCAAGAAACAATTTCTGGGATAACTGCTCTTATTGATCTCAGACAAAATCGAACCAATAATAGGTAAGCAAGCCTCAGCAGCAAGTGTGAAGTCTTGCACGCTGCTTATACCTCCAACCCTGGATTTCCAATACAAAATATTACTATGCAAGAGAAATGAGGATTTTTGCCAAAGGATGAATAGGAACTAAATGAGAGATGGCCTTGATATAAACAATCGGTGCAACAGTATGCCCACCAATCATATGATAATGAAATAGAGGGCACCCCATGGAAGAATGCCTCACGAGCACCAGCAACTGTGCCAGAATAAACACTGCAATATCATGCAGCCAAAATCATAAGAAACAGCAAGGACTTTAATGGATATAATGGACACCTATTGACTGCCAGGCATCATTCTATTTGATAGTTCTTGTTTAGACAAATGCATTATTTTCAATTTTTCAAATCCTAATTCAAGACAACAAAATACTTAATACAATTATTTGAGAGGCTAAGCTGCCAAGCAAAGTAAAATAATCACAACATTTCTTCTTCAACTCAACCAATGACCACATATATTGACCTTAAACATGGCTGAAGGATGAAAAACCTAAGTTTTTCTAATTAAAACTGCGCATTAATTTAATACAGAGAACTGCACTCTGCTTCCTATGATGCACAGAATCAGATACTTATAGCATCCTATCTTTTCAGAAACTTCAAGTTGCATATTGTGAGTTTTTACATTGGATACAACTCGTCATGCTCTTTCTATTACTTAGTAGAAAAAGTTGTGCTGATCTGTAATAATATATCAGACAACTGTCTTACATGGGTATCTAAGTAACGGTCATGATATGAATGCCCTGTTTAGTGGCTTTGACATGCAATTCATCTTTTGATGATAGTAAAGTTTTTTACCATTTCTTCCCAATCTTAAAATTAAGCAGTGATCTAATTCCCAAGAATTTTTCATTTTCCTTTTGCAACTTTTTTGTTATTTTATACAACAACAACAACAAAGGTCCATGAGACTCTGCTTGATTGTTATCTTCCTAACT
This sequence comes from Eucalyptus brandiana, assembly GCA_014182725.1. Classification (NCBI taxonomy): domain Eukaryota; kingdom Viridiplantae; phylum Streptophyta; class Magnoliopsida; order Myrtales; family Myrtaceae; genus Eucalyptus; species Eucalyptus brandiana. Next base: position 47,860,861 of record CM024675.1, on the reverse strand, counting down.
TAGGGATGAATGATAAGCTGGAGCAAGATGAGTAACTCAGAAGAGAATATCTAGAAAAAAATTGCAACGAGTAAAGAAATTGGAAGACAGAGAAGGCAAAATTCCACTAACATGTGATATCCACAGTTGCTACCCATGTTTATACCACTGATCACCTGCCAGAGATAAGAGGATGCATGAAACAGACAAAATCAAGTTGTGCAACACAGAAAGAACAACAACAGGGCTCAGTCAAACAAAGAGCAAATGCAACTTCCTCATGACGCAAAAACACTTCAACACAGATAGTATAAATGACAAAATGGTAAGGGGCTCTGTGTGTGGTGCTCGTTGCCATATCATTAGTGCTTCTCACCCCAAATTCAGTCTGTTCATACAACAGAATGACTGAATCTGCAATTCAGAATCTCAAAATTTGTGACAAACTCTCTTGACAGGAGGCAAAGCATTTCTTTCAGAAAAAGTTGATGGACAGAAAAACTAGCCCAACTAAATTTTGTCCTATAATTTGCTCATGCTCATTGATGCAGTCATGACTATCCAGTGAAGACTGAAAAGTACCAGATCAGCGACCGAGGGGAAAAGTGCCTTAGAGATTCCCAATGAAGCAGAATCTGCTGGTGTACCTGCAAAATGCGAAGCCATTACTAGGAGAACATAGAATCCACCATAGGGCCTCTCCAACCTTTTTGGGAGTGTTTGTTGAAGATTAAAGGCTATTGAGTAGTTATCTTTAATGCTGAGAAAATTCTAAACAAGAGGTTCAGCAGCAAGAACATCATATAATATCGTCTGAACTATGTAAATTGCAAAAGTGCTAGTTTATTCACAAATAGAATGTCTTACCTCGAGATAAAAACAATACATATATATGAAGTTAAGAAAAATAAAAGTATGCCAGACTTGCCATGCAACAGCAGCAATTCATCTAGGTGCTAATCTCAGAAGCATCACTCTCCATCCTTTGTCAGAAACGAATAAACTAGCACTTTTGCAATATATAGTAAAAAATTACTGCTTATGTAATGAGACACAAAGCTTCCTACAAGCTTCAAAGATCAACTACACCAATTAGTAATAGTTAATGTAGAAAAGTAGGAATAAGGTTCAAGTCCTCCAATTTGGAAAGAATAGTACCCTCCAGAAATCAAACTCTCTTGCTCCTTCCAAACTAATTATACTCACTTTCTACAAATATACGATCTCTGCCAGGACTATGTACACGTACATCATTCTTCTTCCTTTTTATTACAACGTTACGTATCCAGGCCTCTCACGGGAAATTGCCTCTTCCATGTACACATACATTGCCTAAAAAGCCACAAGCATTTCAAATCCTAAAGTAAGATAAGGCACAGAAACAAACAAAGGAACAATCTTAATCTTGTAATAACATATTGCGAACCAAAAATGATCACGAAATAGGATCAAACAGGAAGTATAAACAAACCTGCGACTGCATATGCAGTTGCTCCTTCGATGTTCACTTGCTTAGCCGCAAGAGGGCGACGCCACGTGATACTATGGCTAACAGCCGATTTTTCCCTGTCGCTTACACAAATCAGAACGAGGAATAGACAAGCAGCGACAAAAATCGACAGCTCTAGGAGTGATAGAACGGGAATTCCAGCATCACATCAAAATCATCAAATTCCAGAACAACTAACACGGCGATCTCAACAACGTTCATCGAATAACACCGAGAAGCGAGCACGGAGATGAATTCCACATGAGCACAGCACGCTATAACACCAGCCGCAGAGCCTACTCAATCAAACACCGCACCAACATTGCCGCGAAACAGAATTTTCGATCGTCAGCTCGTGACTCGTCCTATCAGAAGGCAAAACTCAAGCCTCCACGAAGACGATCGAGCTCTACAGCGCTGACGTAGGCAAGCATGCGACGGCGAAAAATAGAATGAAAAATTGAGCGAACGACGTACGAATCAGGAGCGCAGACTTGGACGTTGTAGCGGCCGGAGGAGACGAGGACGCGGACGAGGGACCGCAGGCCGGGGGCGTCGATGCCGTCGTCGTTGGTGACCATGACGGCCGGCCGGTCGGCGGCGTTCGCGCCGGGGACGTCCATTTTCGCCGCCGCCGTCGTCGTCGTCCTCTTCTTCGCGCTCGAATGAGTAAAGCAAGCGGAAGACGTGACGGGGTAGAATTTCCGTTTGCTCTGCTCTTCGTCCGTGGTGGTTTGACTGGCGGCGTTTCGTGAAGGACTGCCATAACGGAAAGAACGACGGGTCGTACGGTGGTGCGTTCGGGTCGGGTCGGGGCGGGCCCCATTGTAGGGTGGCGGCGGGAGGGGGGTGGGACCGCGGAAAGCGACTGGTCGAGCAGTGCGTATTAGCTTCATATTTGGATTCCGCGTTGCCTCTCGCAGGGAATGGGAATTCCGTTTCCGCAACCTTCACTTTAATATGCCGCCAATATGTTATATTTTGCCAAGAAGAATAACATAAATAAAGCATTTAACTTTAATCCAATATACAATGTGATCTATATGTTTTTAATTTGTTCAATATAGTGTTTGAATTTTATCTCAATGTGCAATAGCTCTTAAACTTCTCATTCATTTAATCTTTGTTTAAACTTGCTTTTGACAAATATTCAATTTAGTCTTGAATTATATAAAAATATTCAATGTTATCCCTCAACTTGAATTAATGAAAGAATAACATTGAAAATTAAACTAAATTGAATATGTACAAAAAGTTTAGGGACCATATTGTACATTAGGATGAAGTTCAATGATCATATTAAATAAATTAAAAATTTAAGTATTATATCACACGTTAGGGGTGTGCAAAAGAACCGGGACCCGCCCGAATCACCCGGAATCAGAATGGAACCATCCGGAACCGGTGGTTCTTAAAGAAACCTGTCTAATTCTCAATTCCAATTTATAAGAACCGGTGGATAACGGTCCAGTTCTCGGTTCCATGAGCAAATCCGTCCACCCAAACCGGACCGATTATATTATAATAATATATTAATTTTTAATATTAAAAAATTCGAAATTTGTAAATCTAAAATTTAGGGCTTCAATCACCATCTTGTCTCAATTCACTACTCTTCTACTTCATCTTGTCTCTCTTAGTTCAAAATCTCCCGGAGCTCTCTCTTTCTCTCCAATTCACCTTCGGATCTACTCATCTCCCTTCGAGTCCTAGTCCAAATTTGACGAAATAGTGAGTTGATTCTCTTTTCCCCTCTCAAACTTGAACTCTATCTCCACGTTGCGCCACCTCCGCATTCACCATCATTATTGTCCTCTTCGTTGTTAGGCTCATCCTGCTTCTACCTCCCCTCTCCCTCCTCCCCCTCCTCAAGCCTCCCCTCATCGTCCTCATTTTCGAGGACAAGGGCGAACTCCACATCTAAGAATGGCTCATCATCCCCATTGTCCTCCTCATTGTCAGTCTTAAGGGAGGAGCGGGAAACAACAGAGGTAGTGGTGAAGATGGTGGCGGTGGTTGGGACGGAAGCGGCGCGAGGGTCTCGACCACCGCCACCGCAGCGCTAGTACTTGAAGAGAATAAAGCTATCATGGTCGAAAGAACCAGAATAAGTAGATGCGGGGAGGGCGAAACGAAGAAGGCATGGAGGTTGGATCAATTCTATGGATCCACTTGGGAGCTAGACCGGACCGATGGTCTAGTTCCCAAGTGGATCCATGCAACTAGCGGGCGTTCCTGATTCCAATTTTTTGGAACCGGTTCTTAACAGGCGGTTCCCAGTTCTAGGTCAAGAACCACCCACTCGGACCATGCACACCCCTATACACATTGAGTTAAAGTTTATGTATCATTATTTTTCAATTCAACATACGAATCTTCCGACAAAATTGGAAGTGAACTATGTCGGAGGAACTCAATTGACCATAACAAGAATATGATTCAGATTATTAGATCAACTAAGGTTTGGTGAACTACAATGTTTTGACGTCAATCCTTGTGTTTTGTGGCATTTCTAGCTGTTAGTCGTTGTTAATTAATAAGTTCTTATGGTGGATTAGATGTGCTAATTACTTTCTGGAACTATTCTCAAGAGCTTGAGGGATGGAAGGTGCCTTTACAACTTCTCCGAATGGAGCGATTCGAGCGAGACAAATTGAGTTTCTCTTTGGACCTGAACTTGCTTAATTTACATAACGATTTGTTTCAATCCGACATTTTGGAGTTAGCAATTGACTAAACGTTAGGAGAAACAACAGCACTTTCGTCTTCCCTACGAATTCCTCGCGCGACTATTCTCTACGTCTTGCAAATGTCGTCGTTGATCTCCTCAAATTCCGGTTGATCTCCTCAGATTCCGCGACAAAAGACGAATGATGTTGCCATGCATCCTCCTTCTGCGAAAGCACTCGAAAGTTTCGTGTCGTTATGGCATCAATGCACTTGCGAAACTCCAACATACGCCATGTCTTATAACGTATCTCCTAGATGTGCGAGTCATGGCACAGAATGTGTATAAGTCTAGTCTATCGAATAAAAGTCCGCTGCTAAACTGCAAAGTATCATTTGTATTCTATTACTTGGTGTTACAAAACTTATGTACAAAACAACCAACGCATTCTTTTCGTCGCGATATGTACGCGCGCGCACCCCCGGCCGAGTTTCCCCAGCCGGGGCTCTTCATTTGGTTGTACCTTGCCGGGAATTTATACCTGGGATCGGCATCGCGATCATCCGAGGGGGTCCCCAGGCTCCCCAAGGGGGAGCCTGTGTAGCGGGACCCTGTGGGCTGATATCTTTTTCAAGGCCCGGATCCCAGCCTCTATCCGAACTTTCCCGGTGGTCAAAACCTTTTAAGATCTTGCTTAGGACCAATCAATGTATTTCATACCGCACACCACACAACTAAAGTGTTTTTTCCCTTAAAATAGAATCAACGTGACCCGAACAAAATGCGATTGTATCAAACACAAGAGTTATGCTATTAATATACGCACTTTTGTAAAGTATTGCGCAACAAATTTTTGATACTCCAAAGGTGAAGTAAATATAGTTGAGGAATGTAAAAGAATAATTAGATGTAAAAGATAATTTACTTCTTTGGTTATGAGAATCTTATTCTTATAAATCATTATACACTCTCAATTTTCAAGGAGCTTGTTACGTTGTCGCAATTTTTTAAGGAGCATAACAAAATAGCATATTTACTAATCAACAGTTAAGTGAATCATATCGATAAAATGTTAAAAAAAAAAAAATTTGAAGTCGTCGATCATTGATGTATGGTAAAATTCATTGATACATAGTCATAAGATAAGCTTTTTTCAAAAAAAATTGCCAATTTTTATATAATGAATCATTTATTGTAATTTTCTTACAATTAGGTATGTTAGTATTTAGGTTATTCTTTTATTAGTTTACATTGTCATAGGTGTCTTTAGGATAAAAACGAAAATTCAAAACCTAATGATTCTTCGATGTCTTGAGGGTAAAATCGAAAGTCGAAATGCGTCAAATTAGATGTATTTAGGATAAAATTGGATACTTAAAATGTCTGGAAACAGACTTGCTTTTCCATATATTTTATATGTGGTATAGATAAATTATAGGCGACGACCGGTTTCTCTACGCAAGGAGAAGGAAATCGAGCTCAATGTATATAATTCAACTTGATTAGTATTGGAGCACCAATTTAGGATCATTTAATACTGGAGACGACGGGTCGGATTTTGCTTCCGAAACGAAGGATCTAGATGTGCATGTTGGTCTTCTTTCAAGAAAACGAGGAGATGATGTCCGAGATATTCCAATCCCAGTCTCTTTTAAGGGTCCCGAGGAAGAATCCAAGTTGAGATGAGACTGGTCTTTTTCTTTTATTTTAATTTGAGTCTACTAAATATCTCAAAACTGGACTTGAGCATGTCCTTAAAAAGCTCACAGAGAAAACAGGCAAGAAAACTACCCTGGGTGAGAGACCCCGCGCTATCCTCATATTCTCTCTCTGTCAAGAAGACAAAAATAGACAGGGAATTAGGGGGCCTTACGGTGGTGAAGGTAGACACTATGTCAGAACTTCTATTCTGGCTATTACCGGATAGACAGGTATAGTAGCTTCCCGTGCCTGAAGTGAGTGAAGGTGAGTTAAATGTCCACAAGCCTTACGGCACTGTCCTCAACCACAGGTTGACCCAGTTCCCTGAGGAAGAATCCAAGTTGAGATGAGATTGGTCTTTTTTCTTTTATTTTAATTTGAGTCCATTAAATATCTCAAATTGGTACTTCCACAACATATTCACCTCCTAATTAATTTTCATGTTATAAAAATTTCTAATCTTATGTGTCCGTGTCACATTTGCTCAAACTAATTTTTAGGATAATTATGATGTCGGTATTTTTTTTTTTTTATTACACATTTAGAGTAAACATGGCATGAGGGCATCAATTTGAGATCTTATAATGACACAAAAATTAATTTAGGATAAATATAACATAGATGTACCGATCTAAGATCTCTTGTGGCATTAATAATTTCTTTTTGATAAGTAAAAGGGTAATGCACATAAAAGTCTCACATATTTTACAGAAATCTAATATGGATAAGTAAAAAGGCGGAGAATATGAAATTTTCAATTTGAGCATAGTTACTCAATCAATAGGGAAAAGTGCCAAAAAAGTCATAAATATTTTGCCTTTATGCCAATTTACTCATAAACCTTTTTTTGGTGCCAATTCAGTCCTAAACATTTTTACATTATGTCAATTCAGTCCTTTCCGGCCAATTTTGGCTAGATTTTGCTGACTAGATACCGACAGGCTGACGTGGCCTCATCGGCGCTAACGTGGACAACTTTTAGTTAATTTTTTAATTTTTTAATTTTAATTTTAATTTTTTAATTTTTATTTTTAATTTTTGTCTTTTTCCTCTAGCCGATCGCCGAGGTCCGAAAACCGGCCAGAGGCGATGGCCGGCAAGGTCGGCCTCGACCTCGCCGGATATGGCGAGGTTGAGCCTCACCGGCCATGGGCGAGGTTCGCCTTGCCAAATCCAGTCAAGGGCGAGGCTCGCCCATGGCTAACGAGGGCGGTGAGGCTCGACCTCGCCAAATCCGATGAAGGCGAGCCTCGCCCACGAGGTGGCCGATGAGGTTGGCCTTGCCCTCGTCGACCATCACCTCTGGCCGGCCGCCAAGGTCCGGCGACTGGCTGGAGGAAAAATACAAAAATATAAAATATTAAAATATTAAAATATTAAAATATTAAAAATTATTTACATCAGCGTCAATGAGGTCACATCAACCAACTGGCATCCAATCAGCAAAATCCGGCCAAAATTGACCGGAAATGACTAAATTGACACAACGTAAAAAGGTTTAGGATTGAATCAGCACTAAAAAAAGGTTTAGAACTAAATTGGTACAATGGCAAAAGGTTTATGACTTTTTTAGCACTTTTCCCCTCAATCAATATATAGGTATATTAGCTAGCCATCACAAGTCCATTAAAGTGTAAGAAAAAAGGAAGCCTCTTCGCATGAGATAGCAAAAGTTCGAGACAAAAGTCAGTCATATATTTGGTCACATAATATATTTGAACTTGTGATCTCGTAAAAGACTATGTAAACCATTTATATACGGTGTATCTCGGTGGGTGGCGAATTTGATTTTTCTTTATTTGGCTGTTTATTAGTCTATATGCGGGTGGCGACTTTGATTTTTCTTTATTTGGCTGTTTCTTAGTGTATTGGCGGAGCACCCGGACACCGGACAGCTTTCCTAGTCCATGCTTTAATTGGTCCGTCGAAATTTCCAAAGGGAATCCACTCTCGTCTCTCCGCCTTAAGAATGGCGTGACAGCTGCTCATCCACTGCAATTGTGGATACACCTTTATCTATCCAACGAAGCCTAGGAGAATTAAGATGCATTGGAAATTTACTCGAAAAAAATCACCAGATGTACAATATCGTCTCTGAACTTCTGGTTTATTTAATGTAATCTTTGAATTTTTGTCCGATTTATAATGCTCAAGAATCACATTGAACAAATTAGAAAGTCGAAAATAACATTCCATATTAGGCCAAAAATTAAGAGCTACATTTCACAAATTAAAAAGTTCAAAGATGATTTTTTATATTGAATTAAAGTCTCGAAACTATCATCCCTTTCTACTTTTTGTCAATGGAGCTTACGTGCCCTGTCTTGTGCATCTTTGATCGAATGAAGCATTTGCTTCACACTTTACTTTAAGGCCGTGAAGATGGCAAAGGATACGCAGCCAACGATTACGTGAGACCCACCTACACAAGCTTTAGCTTCTTTATCTAACTCTTGCTTTAAGATTAACGTTTCTAATTGTGGAATTTACCACCGTGATTTTATCCATGAACAATTTTCCACAAAAGAATAAAATCTTAAGCAGCAAAGTGTACAATAAATAGTGTTTTCTTCATTAATCTTGGTACATGTTTTCAATTATTAACTTTATAACATTTGGTTTGGGTGACTTTCGGCTTTAACCTTATATTTGTTTACAAGAAGACTTCATCTACTACTGAATGCATCAATTTTCCTTCTTCTTCTTTTTATGTCCGAAAGCACCTCGACTAGGTATTATTAGGCAATTTGAATTATCGACCATAGTTGCTGGAAATAGATGTACACTTTACCTCCTTACATTATCTAATATATAATGTGGATTTATGGCAATATCAACGTGAGGGACACAAAGTTGTTATCAAAATGAAATTGAATTTTGATCTATATTGATCGCAATCGTGTTTAAATTCAAGTAAACTCACTTCGTGTTATTGGTAATTAGTTGAAATTTGAGTTTTGCATCTAACATCCAAAATTGACCTATGTAACCTTTTTAACTAGCAAAAGAATAGATGGATTTTTAGTCATATATGATACAACCCCTTTTACTTTGGGAGTGCATTTTAAATTTGTCGATTATGTTATGGTAGAAGTTCTACTCATGGCAACATAATTGAAGTGGGGGAAGTTGTAGGTGTTATTGCATGTCGATCTGTTGGAGAATTAGGGACTCAACTAACATTAAGAACTTTTCATGTTGGGCGGAGTATCACGGGTTACGCAAAGGGAATGCCAAGAAAGAAAATCAAACTTGACAAAAGTTAAGGAAAAAGGTAGTTGACTATGAATAATGCAAATGACTGTAAAACTAAGGAGATTAAAGTGCAAGTAATGGTAATTAAAGGTAATGAGAATGATAAAAGGTGCGTTAATTTGAAAGCGCCGGAAGGGTAAATTCGGAAGGAAAGTAAATTCAAAAGGAAATTTGCATAAGAACAAAGTGTTTAGGTGTTGATTGGTCATACTCAATAATTACAAGATAGACCATTATGGCTGCGTTTGGATTTGGCTTTTCCAATCCATTTTAGGCTTCCAAAGCCCTTTGGGCTAAAAATGGGTGTTTGGCAAAAACATTTGCAAGTATCTTTAGCTCAAAACTTGCCTTTCGAAGGCTGAAAGCCCAAGGCAGGGGTACCCCTGCCTTGGGCATTTTAGCTTTCTCGGTAAGCCGGTGGGGTACTGTTCATATTTTTTTTTTCCAAAATTATCCTTACGAACATTTTGTTTTTCCGTTTTTTGCCCTTGTGAGGAGCACTGTTCATCTTCTCCGTCGAGGGTGGCTTCGGCCGCAGCTACTCAGGTCAGTGTTCATCTTCTCCGTCAAGGGTGGCCCCAGCGGTAGCTACTCGGGTCGCGCGACCACCGGTGAGGTCGCGCGACTGCCGGCGAGGTCGCACGACCCGGCGCAACCCTCGCCGAGCTCGCGCGACCCAGGCGCGACCCTCGCCGAGCTCGCGTGACCTCAGGCGAGGGTTGCAGAGCCTCGGCGACAGCCGATCAGGGTCGCGCGACCCTCGCCGAGGTCGCGCGACAGGTGCGGGCCTCGCCAAGGTCGCGCGACGGGCGCGGGCCTCGCCGAGGTCCCCGACCTCGGGCGGGTTGCGCGGCCTCGCGACGGCCAATCGGGGTTCTCGGAGGTCCGGGCGACGTCGTGCGACGCGCGCGACCTCGCCCCCCCATCCGGGTCGCCGGAGGTCGCGACGGCGTCGCGCGACCTCACCGCCCCCCAGATCCGGGTCGCCGGAGGTCGCGACGGCGTCGCGCGACCTCGCCGCCCCAGATCCGAGGTCGCGGCGGTCGCGACGGCGTCGCAAGACCTCGCCGGCCCAAATCCCGGGGTTCTTTGGAGTTCGCAACGGCGTCGCGCGACTCCCGCGACCTTGCCGGCCCAGATCAGGGGTCGCCGGAGGTCGCCGCCGGCCGCCAGATGCAGCCTGCCCTTGCCGGTTTTCATTTTTTTATTTTTTTATTTTTCTTTTGATAATTTTTTTTTTTCATAAAAGTCCTTTGTCTCCCAAACACCATTTTCTTTCAAAGGTACTTCACAAAGGACTTTTAAATTACAATTTACCAAACACAGTTTGCATTTTGAAAAACACATTCAACTCAAAAGTCTTTGCATTTTCCTAAAAACTTTCCCCAAAAGTCTTCACAAACGCACCCTATATTCCACCATCAACAGTTATTTAAAAAACAGGTTTGGATTTTGAACCAACCTAAGACTAACCTCGTAGCTCCATGTTATAATTATTGATAAACAGTTATCTTTTATGAATTTTTAGACATAATCCTTTGTCAACTTACCGTGATTTTCTGCAACAAGTAACAAAACCCGAAATTATAGGCATAACCACTTGACAATCATGCGTCCGTGTCAATCCAACATTTTTGGCTTCGTATGATGTGTTGGCAAATCTCTGTTTTGTTCATCAATTACACAACTTCAACGCTTAGCAAAACCTAAAATTATTTGCCGTCAATGATTTTTTCAATGGATTTCCTTCAAGTTTGTTGATTCGTGCCTATGCACTAATCTGACCATCTCATTGTATCAACATCCTAGATTATCAATGAGCTCTCATTTTGTTCATCAATGAATTCTGCTTTAGCCAAACTTTGCTTACCTCGACATATGTATAAACTTTTCATTTCTCATGCTTTTTAAGATGCCATCTTTTTATTCAAACAAATAATATGTTAGATATTAAATATTTTCTTTTTTTCAAAAGTAGAAAAGAACATGGTAACATGATTTATACACATATACTCAGCATACTATATAGATATTTTCACTGAAACTAACATAGACAAAAATGCATATCCCAATACATTGTTTATTCATCTTTCTTTCTTTCTTTCTTTTTTTCCGTTTTTGGTTGGCCAATCAGATATTTATATTGATGCAAATCAATTTACAAACAAAAGAAGTTTAGTTGAAACAGTTGCACGTGGCATGTCATCATTAGTTTGACATGAAACCTAGAAGCCCAACCCAGATAGAATCCTATCCCTCACCAAGCGATCCAAGTTTTTTTAAGTACATAAAACTCCTAAAAATTTCAGTAGCCTCGTATGCATCCATGAACAAGAATATAAAAGTCGAATTGAAAATTTAGACCTCCCTGTCGTCTCACCTTTAAAATTTCTTTCGTCACTTTTGCCAAGCCCCTTTTTATTTATAATTCTATTCACGAGATTCCACCAAATCCACCATATTCAACACATTTATAAAAAAAAAATCCCACCATTCTATTTTTCTTGATTTTAATAAAAGAAATCCATCTCCCCCCAAAAGATCAACACGCACGCATCCCTCATCTCCAAGAAAGCCACTCGCTCAATATTATCCAAAATAGCAATAATTTAAATTTGGTTGGTCCTTTGCTAGAGAGAGAGGGAGGGAGGGAGGAGCTTCCGTCTTTGCATGTTTCGTGATTTTCGAGATTTTAATATTTACATACGGCTCGTGATGAGATAGAAAGCACGGCAAAGCACAGAGCAGACAAGCGAAAGAGAGAGCTGTTTTGTCGGGTTCCGTTCCTTAGTGGTGTTGGGGCACTCTGCAGTGCAGGCCTTACAAAATTTCTTGCCCGTATGTTTATTTTCCTCATTTGTTTTCTTGATTTTTCTCTCTTTTTTTGGTTTCTTAAAATTCGTGAAATCTTCCGCCTCGTTGTCTTTAGGTAGTTGGCAAGTAGCCTTGTCCTCTGTAGATGAACTAACCGAGGTCTCTCTCTCTCTCTCTCTCTCTCTCTCTCTCTTCCCCTTCACAAATTTATGAAAAAATCATATTTTTTTCGTTTTCAGCTTTCTGGGTACTATTAATATCGTCCCCGACCCATATTGGTGCTCTCTTTTCGCTCTCATTCTCTCCTCATCTCCAGTTTTTGCATCAAAGAAGAAGACGGTGTCCATCTCAGTGCCAAGAACTCTTAAGAGCAGAAGTGAAGGAGGAATGAACGGAGTTTCAGATGTTGAGCCGGACTTGTCTGAGTTCGTGGAGGTCGATCCTACCGGAAGATATGGAAGAGTAATCTCCATGCCCTCATGCCTCAATCTCTTTACATTATATATTCTTCTCTAATTTATTGTTAAAAATATGACCTTGTCCGGTACATGTTTAATTCATGGTTGCTTTTCTTTCTGTTGCAGTACAATGAAATTCTTGGTAAAGGAGCTTCCAAGACAGTGTATGAGATTTTCTTCTTCAATTCGAGTCTTTTTGTGCCCTTCGTTTTGGAAATGATTGCGAGATTATTCCAGATTCTCCTTTATGATTTTTTGTGTTGTTATAGTTACAGAGCATTTGATGAGTATGAAGGGATTGAAGTGGCATGGAATCAAGTGAAGCTCTATGATTTCCTGCAGAGACCCGAAGATCTTGAGAGGCTGTACCGCGAAATCCACCTGCTCAAGACATTGAAGCATGAGAACATAATGAAGTTCTACACTTCCTGGGTGGATACCACCAACAGGAACATCAATTTTGTCACTGAAATGTTCACCTCTGGCACTCTCAGACAGTAAGCATCACTGAAATCCACTTAATTTTCTTTCCTTATCTCATTGATTGATGCATTTTTACATGGCCTTTTGAGTAGAATGATTGCTAATTAGCTGATTAGCACTCTTTTCTTTTAATTTCACGTTCTTCTTGTTTCTTTGTAGATATAGGCTGAAACATAAAAGGGTCAACATTAGAGCGGTGAAGCATTGGTGTAGGCAGATTTTGAAAGGGTTGCTGTACCTCCATTGCCATGACCCGCCTGTGATCCATAGGGATCTCAAGTGCGACAACATCTTCATCAATGGGAACCAAGGAGAGGTCAAGATTGGCGATCTCGGGCTCGCTGCGATTCTGAGGAAATCCCACGCTGCTCGCTGTGTTGGTAAATTCGCAACCTCTAGAAGTTCAACATACAGTCAGTCTCTTGTTTGATGTTAGATTTTGATAGTCGCAAAGTGACATGTGATGTAACGAGTTCCAAATTTTTTTCTTTCGATGATATGGATCAGGAACACCGGAGTTCATGGCTCCAGAGGTTTATGAGGAGGAATATAATGAGTTAGTCGACATTTACTCCTTCGGGATGTGCATATTAGAGATGGTGACTTTTGACTACCCATACAGCGAGTGCACGCATCCTGCTCAGATCTACAAGAAAGTTATTTCTGTATGAATTTTGCTCTTTTCTTTTAGAGCATATGAAAGTTAATTTCTGCACTTCTTCTCATGACTGTATCCTTGTTATAGGGCAAAAAGCCCGAGGCTTTGTACAAAGTTAAAGATCCTGAGGTGCGAGAATTTGTGGAGAAATGCTTGGCTACTGTGTCTCGTAGGCTACCTGCTAAGGAGCTATTAAAGGACCCATTTCTTCAAATTGACGATTACGGTTATGATTTGAGGCCATTGAATTACCATGGCGACTGTGATGAAGCAGGTCCTCTCGTAAGACAACCGCTTTATAGCAATTGTCAGAGTACCAGTTCACTTATCGATGCATGCTCTAATTATCTCGGTTATGAACACGAACACAAGTCGGAGTATCATGAGTTCGAGTTTGAATCTAGCGAGATCAATCTATTCACCTGTCAAGAGGACGAGTATCCAGCTGACATCGACATTACCATCAAAGGAAGGAGACAAGAAGATGAAGGAATTTTCTTGAGGCTTCGAATTGCAGATAAAGAAGGTGAGCGGTTTCACATAAGTCTTGCTTTTACTCGATTTGTCCTAAGATCAAAACTGGTTCCTGAGTCTGAACTTTGAGTGCCAAATTCTCCCGTACAGGACGCATTCGAAACATATACTTTCCATTCGATCTGGAGAATGACACTGCATTGAGTGTGGCGAGTGAAATGGTTGCTGAACTCGACATTACTGACCAAGATGTCAATAGAATAGCCGACATGATTGATGGGGAAATCGCAACATTAGTCCCAGAATGGAAAAGGGAAATTGCGGTGGAGGAAAGTTCTCAACACCAAAGTACAAGCATATGTCAAACTTGTGCTTCAAGTGGCTCGATGTTGGATTATGCGTCTTCGACCCATAACTTGCAAGTTCTTCAGTGTTCCAAGCACGAAGGTGCCGCTGTGCACGGTCGTTTTGAAGAAATCACATACCAAGTTGAAGGTTCCAAAGCCGGGCCTGACCCATTGAGCCAGTGCTATGGAGTCCCCCACACTGACATTTGGGCTCAGCGCGAAGTTCCAGAGTCAAATTCGCAAGAATCGAGGGATATCCATTGTGACAAAGCACATGAGGCATTTACTGGATCCGAATCTCCAAATGAAGAGAAGATCATCACTATGGACAATGAGAGTAAGTTGAATGAAAGGAGCTCGTATTCAGGAAATCCTTTAGAAGCTCTTGCAGACGATTATGAGAATGAGATAAGGCAAGAACTGAGATGGCTCAAGGCCAAGTACCAAATGCAGTTGAGGGAGCTTAAAGACAAACAGTTAGGGATCAAATCTAAGTGCTTGAGTCCTAGAGCAAGTTACAGTTGCACAGTACCGAGGAAAGATAGACTTGATTGGGTTCTTCCACCGTTTCCATCACCCGAATCTGATATCGAAACAAATGGATATCTCCTCAAGGAATTTTCATCTGGAAACCGTCTTCCTCGTCTTGCTCCAGTTAATTCTGAGAAGAGATGTGCCGATGTAGCTGACAAGTGCCGTGAGGCTGCAAGTGGGTCATACAGCCCTGAGCAGATGACCACTGCCAAGACTTTCTATTCAGGCGCATTGCTTCCACAACCACTTCACAGGGCGACATCTCTTCCAGTTGACGCAATAGATTTCTGAGAATTCTGCAGATTATATCTACAAATACAGAGTCGACGGTAGAATGGGCATTAGATGTGTATCTTTATTAGGAGCGCAACGCTAGTTCTATTTATCTCGATCCCAGATGTATATTACAAAGTTTTTTTCCTCTCCAAGTGGGATATCTAACTTGGATAAATGCTAAGCCCTGAGTTAATCCACATTACCCACTAATGTTACCCAAAGGACATTTTGCAAATTTTCCCTCCGACCTAATCCCCTAAAAGAGTGCTGAAGCAGCATTTGCCAAACTCCTGCCTATGGACTGTATTACTGTTCTCTTGCTTTGCTTGGTCAATTTCTTTTTTCCTAGCCAATGAGAATCAAGACAGCACACATGAATACCAACCAAATCGTCACAGAAAAGCAAATGGGAGTCACAGCTTGAACAGAAATGTCCCATTCCTCCTAACCTTTCCTCAAAGCCCTCACAGTAGGTTGACATTTTGTGTGCCCTGTCCCTCATGCTTTTCCCCAGGGACCACACACCTTCTCCTTCATTCCATCTCTCCTCTCCTCTCTTCTCTTCTCTTCTCCGTGCTTTTAAAAGGTGAAATCAATATTGCAAATACCAGTTAGGCCAGTCAGGCCTGAGGGTGGTCCAAAAAAGCCAGTAGCAAGGGGGGAAAAAACAATGACGATTCAGTGGGTTTATTGTGGTCATAACCAATCAACAAAAGCGTGTGACTTTCTGCTCCCCCAAGTTGCCAACTTGATCTAGATACTAAAATGGGGTACAGGATATGCATTAGTAGTTTCAATAAAGAGAAGGGTCTTTTCTTTATTCACGCTTTCACTTGTGCGCCTGACCTCAGCCCTAGACTCCTGCTCATTGAAATAGTGTTGGTTGCTTGCTCAAAATGAAAGAAAATGAATGCAGAGCTGGTGTATAAATCTTTCATGAATACCGCCATGACACTAGTCTATGGTGGGATGTGGTTTATGCTTCCTATCCATAAGAAGCCACAAGGTCCCGCTTCTCGATTAGCGAGCAGAGTCCAGTAATCACCTAGCAGGATCACAGGGGTAGCACCCCCTAGCCACTAGAGGGCTTATGTAGTTTGAACTCTTATAATTTTAGACTCATGAATAGTTATTGGATATATATAATCTCTTTCTCTATGAAATAGAGAGGTGGAAAGTGCTATTTTTAATAGAATTATTTGTTGAACGTAGCCTTAGTTTAAGGATGAATCAAGATAAAACATTATATTTCGAATTTTATTTTTTACTTTTCCTATCTATTCCTTGTAATTGTATGCCGAATCTTAACAGTTTAGCAAAGAACCAATATGCATGGTGTGATTGGCTTATGGCTCCTCAAGCTCTTTCAGCATTTGGAGTTCTCTAATTTACTTGGTCTTGCATCGAGTCATGGTAATGTGGACATCAAATAATTTATCGCTAAAAAATAGAGAGCAGCAAAAACCTGCACAGGTCAAGAGAAACTTGTTAAAATTCTAGACCAGAGTGGCAAATTCCCGACACCAAACAAGAGCACTTCATTCGAAGTCCGAGCAAAACAAGCATTGCAAGAGAAACTCAACATCTTTCTCCGACACGTTCCTCTTTACAAAACCCAAGATTCCCTCGTATCAAAATCGAATTCAAGCTATCTCAACGACGATAAGAATGGTCCTGCGAGGCCTCAAAAATGGTCCTGGGGAGCGAGCCTGTCAAAAGCTCTTTTGCCTCTTCGAGGAAATCGAGGGGGGCCACAGTGCGTAACTTTCACTGACAGCAGCAACTCACGTTCGCCTCGGAGCTGCGTACGGGACATGGAAGTGGTGGGTCGCCGCAATCGAACGACTCCACGACATGACCAGAACCACGCGTTAGGAACAGGCGGTAGGGCCATGCCTCTATTGCGCGATGACATATCGATCGTCGACCTTTCTTCTTTTGCTTTTGTGGGGTCGTCTTTTGTTGCATAAATCTTTGACGGAATCCGACCTACCCCACGTTGAATTTAAAACACTGGGCATCGAGAAAAAAGGGAGGGCAGGGATGGTTCCGTACAAAGTACAGAAGGCATAGCTAAAGTAGGGCGAGGCAGATGATTTCTTAGACGTGTCATTTAGTTCGTGGACTGCCTTAAATTATTAATGGTGTGGGACGACATGATATATATATATATAGACAAAAACTTCACACAGTAGGACTCTCGGTATGTTAGAGTTAGGTCAGTTCGGTTGACGGAAATCATTTCTGAAAAAATTGTTTTCAGGCTTTTCAATTTATAAATGACGAAACATTAGTCGATCAACGAAGAGAATAAATTCATTTATTGAAAATAATAAGTTTGGATTAGGAAAAATGATTAGTACAAAAAGGAAATCATTTTTCATAATTTCTTGCCATGTGTCCAAGTGAAAAGAATAAGTCCCCTTACTTTTTTATTTACCATCTCCCATCAAATTTTTTAAAAGATTTTTAGTCAATAAGTCTCATCTTTTTTGTTTCATTAATCTTGTCTATTATCTCCTGAATATGTTTCATTAATGTTCATATTCTTTTACATTCCCAAAATATATATATATCATATTTATCATATATGATATTTTACAAATGTGGTTACATAAGTCTTGTTATTTTGGTGGATTGCTGACTAATCAAAGACGTTAATTCTAATTTGTTAGTCGTTACTAGTAATTTTTAACTATACGAACTGTCTTTAGTAGATTCATTATTTATTGAATGCTATACAACCAATTTTTAAAACTTGTTTTTACTTAAACAGACACGAGAAAATATTTTATTTTCTTTTTAGCAACAAGAAGTTAGTGAAACCAATGAACCCTAAGAAAATATCTCAATTGCGGTTACTTTATTTCACTATACCTTTCGGAGTTTTGTACTCTTCGATGTTTAATCACCTTTAGATATGCCTAATCTATATACCGTATACTTAATTATAAAATTGAAATATATGAATGAATATTGCATCGATCACCATTTTTTCTTTAGTGGAATTTACTGATTTGATAAGTCATTGACTTATTATTTTGGCTAATCACTTTATTAAACTCCACCTACCCCCCCGGGGGCCCCACACACACACACTCTTTTTTTCACTACATTCATCTTTCTGCTAGATTACTCAACATGATGAAGATTGAAGACTTCCAACCACCATGAGCCTTGAGAGGTTTAGGCTAAATTGGTATTTCAATATTCTCTACAATTCTATCCAAGTCACATTTAGATATTCTCTACAATTTTATCCGAGTCACGACAACATAAAATAGTCCTATTGATATATTAGCAAGAAATGGACAATCTTGGAGTGGCCTTCTACATTGCCATAGCAAGGGTTGGTGTGGGTTTTTTTTTCCCTTTTTGCACTAATTTTTACCTACTTGGGTAGTAAAAATATTACGTTGTAGACAAGATCAATTATACATAAATGAATCCTAATGCCCAAAGCAATACCATCACGACTCAAGCAAATTAAGGATTGCTCACAACAAGATGATGGATTGTGTTGTGACACAACCAATTCTATCAAAATTTCAAGAAATGCATTTCAGCTTTTCTACCAAATTTTAAAATATTAGAGTACCAGTGTCCCTATGCCGTTAGAGTTTTAGATTTTTCCAGTTGAAAACAATATAAAATCTGTTTATCGCAAAGTTTAAAGTAAATAAGAATTAAAAATTAATCCCATATCAAATTGGGTTTGACTACCGTCTAATCTGCCGAGGAACCGCTCCCAAATTAACAGACGACACGTCACCCAATCTTTGCTTTTAATAAATGCGATTAATAGTTTTATGTTACTTTATTAAAGCAATATTTAATAAGTTTTTATCAAAACCCACGATAGCAACGACCCGTGTGGGACGGGCATACGATGAATTGGGGGCAAAAGGGACAAAAGTTTCCTGCGATCGATGCCATCGTGTTGCGGACCCTCACGTACGGAAAGTTGCATGTGATTGATAGGAACCGCACTTTCCCCCGTTCTCATTTCGAACCAAAACGAATCTTTCCTGCTTCTAAAAGTAACATGATCGAGCCAAGATCACGATGAAGGCGCCCACCAGACTGTAGATGCAGTGCATTCGAGCAAATGTTTTCAATTATAACCAAAAAGCTAAAAGAAAAAAGGAACAAGAGAATAGCCTATGAAATTGAAATTCGTTATTGATTCATTAAAAAGGACTAACTAGAAACAGGACTAGAGCGTGTTTGGTTAGTCTTATAGCTAATCGAAATAGCATTAAAATCTCGTGATTGAGTTTCTTATAAAAGTAAAATGCTTTTTTAGAAAATTAAATAATGCTTTTTTTTAAATCATGAAAAATGTTTGATGCTTTTAAATGCTAATATTTGTATATTTTTTAAGATTTGGGTGGTTGATATTATAAAGGTATATGACTTGATATTCTCACAGCTAAGAGACAAGTTTGGAAGTTAAAGATGAAAGATGTATCAAACACTCTAAAAGACCCGATTTCATCGAAGATGATAATCCTTCGGAATTCTGCCAATTATGATATTTTTGACTTTATAGTTGTCTACTTTTCATGGGAATATATAGCAAGACGATAATGGGAAACATGTGAGATGGCCATTTGAGACGTGGTTCATGTTATATATATAGTTATAGAGAAATCATGAGAAAACAAGCTTTTGAATAGATGCATCCTACTGCAGACCCAAAAAAAAAGAAGATATATCCTATCCAAATCGCACTATGTAAACATTAGGGTGAATGATTCCCTTACGTTTGATTCATGTTTAGTGCGATTGTAATCAAGTGACAGCTAGTTAATAACAAACTCTTCTATCGCCCACATGAGTTGCATAAATGTGGAAAATCAAGGAAAAATTATCAAAAATATATCTCACATTTTATCCATTGATCATTTAGATATCTCTTGCTTTGAAAGCACCAAATACATGCTTCAATTTTACCTTTTGGGATTACTTTGCACACCCACTTCAATTATTCTCGTATAATATACTTAAAAAATTATCTTTATTTTTCAGAAAATACCTATCCTCTATCCTTAATTCTCACATCAACTAATAATCCAAACTTTAGGAAGGATGCTAAAAGAAGCGATTTAGTCTTTTCAATATGAGTTTTGTTTAGATATATGTGAATGGTATATACAAAGCTAGAGGTATGTAAGTGGTTAGTGTGCCGAAAGCGAGGTGTGCTTTTGATATTTACCTTTAAAATAATGACACTTACATGAAATAAGTTTATTTTTGAAAAACAAATAAAGGAAGAGCCCTACACAAGTCGAAAGAAATCGATCAAACGGAGTCGAGTTCCTCCACACTAAACAAGAGGTTTATCATGTGGAGCTAGGGCAAAATAAGCGTAGCAAGAGAGAGAAACCTAAATCTATCATGATGATGATTATCTCTAAGTGCAACTTTTAGTTACAAAAATCCAAAATTCCCTCATATCATAATCAAATTAAGCTATCTCAACAACAATCGGAAATGACATAGACATAACCCACGCAATGTACTCCGAGGGCTCGAAAATTGTCATACGGAGTGGAATTATCAAAGCTCCTTTGCCCTTGAGGAAATCGAAGTGCTACGAGGTGTAACTTTCACTAGTTGTAGCAACGCATGTTCGCCTCGTAGCTGCGTAGAGGAATCGCGCAACTCCTCCCACGACATGACCAAAACCACACGTTAGGCGGTGCCACGGTGGGGCCATACATGCCTTATTGCGCGATGACATATCAGTCATCTTTCTTTTTTTGCTTTTGGGCCTTTTATTGCATAATCTTTGACAAAAATCCAACCTCCCCACGTTAAATTCAACACTAGGCATCAAGAAGAAAAAGGCAATAATGTTCCGTACAAAGTACAAGCACCCCAAGCTAAGTAGGGCAGAGCAGATACTTGTTCAAAACGTGTCATTGGACGACTTAAATTTTTAATGGTGTGGGACAACATGAATTATTTAAGGGAAATAAAATACTTTGAACAGTGGTACTCCCTATATTTTCGAGTTAAGTCAGTTTGTTTGATGAAAATTATTCCTGAAAAATTGCTTTCAGGCTTTCCGACATATAAAGGACTAAAAGCTAGTCGATAGATGGAAATTGTTTTTTGTGGATTGAAAACAAGAAGTATGTATTAAAAAAAAATAATTGCACCTCCTAACAAGAATGAAATCATTTTTCTTACTCTGTTGCCATGTGTTCAAGTGAGAAAAGTAAGTCACTTCATTGTTTATTGACTATCTCCCATCAAATTTTGCCAATAAGTCTCATATGTTCTTTTCATAAATCTTGTCTACCACATCGTAAATATATTTCATTAATGCTTAACTCTTTTCTAATTTCTTTGTAATTCTTGTTATTTTGATGAATTACAGAACAACCAAAGAAGAAGTTGTTTCTAATTGGTTAGTAATTACATGTCATTTTTAACTATACAAGCTGTCCTTAGTGGATTCATTTATTATTCAATGCCATTAAATCAAAATTTTCAACTTGTTTTCACCGTAAACGAACAAAGGAAAATAATTTATTTTCTCTAAAATTGAATTTCCTGAAAAAAAAATTTCTAGCAATAAGAAGTTTCGGTGAAAAATACATGAATGAATATTACATCGTTCACTAATTTCTCTTCAATGGAATGTACTGATTTGATAAAGCATCATCTTGTTGTTTTATTTTCTCATTTGGCTAATCAATTTGATTAAAATTGAAGGAGAAGATTGATGTCCCCCCCACCCCCCCCAAAAAAAAAAAAAAAAAGAAACATCATTTTGCCTTTTTTAACCTCTGGCCAAGCAAAATTCATCCTTCTGCTGGATTACTCAACATGACAAAGATTGAAGACTTCCAACCACCATGAGTCTAAAGAGGTTTAAGAGAAATTGGTATTTAGATATTCTCTAAAATTCTATCCGAGTCACAACAACATAAATAGTCTTACCGAGAAATTAGCAAGAAATTGACAATCTTAGAGAGGCATATTACATTGCCATAGTAAGGGTAGTGCTGGTTTTTCCTTTTTGTGGGCTAATTTTTCCTTACTTGGGTAGTAAAAATTTATAATTTGCAAAAATATTACATTGCAGAGAAGGTCAAACCTAGTGATGAGGGCAGTGTTGATTGAGCAAATAGCAATACCATCCCAACTCAAGCAAATGAATGATTATTGATAGGCTGTTCCGTAATGCTACCAACTCTATTAAAAAAAATTTAAAAAATGTGTTTTCACTCTTCTACTAGATTTTAAAATATCATGTAAATTCTGTAAAATTACAATAAGAAAAAATTATTGGTATCCATGCGCTGTTAAAGTTTTAGATCTTTCGAGATAAAAATAATGTAAAATCTATGTATTGCAAAGCTTAAATTAAATAAAAACAAAAATTTAATCTCACACCATGTTTGGGTTGACCACCGTCTACTCCGTCGACAAGCCGCCCCACATTAACAGAGGACACGTAAACCAACCTTTGCTTTTAATAAATGCAATTAATAATTACTTTACTTTATCAAAGCAATCTTTAATAGCTTTTAACTAACCCAATGGTAGCCACCACACGTGTGGGACGGGCATACGATGAATTGGGGGAAGAAAAGGACAAAAGTTTGCTGCGATCGATGTCATCGTGGGAGGGCTGCTGATTGCCGACCCTCACGTACGGGAAGTTGCATGTGAATGATACGAATCCCACTTTTCCCTAGTTTTCCAATTCGAACCAAAGACGAATCTTTCCTGCTTCTAAAAGTAAACCACGATTGAGCTAAGATCATGATGAAGACGCCCACCAAATTATAGATGCAATGCATCCGTGCAAATGGTTTCAATTATAACCAAAAAGATTAAAAGATTAAAAAAAGAAGAAGAAGAAGAAGAATTAGAGAAAAGTCATTAGAATCGAGACCTGATATCAATTCAATAAGAAGGGGTGAGCATAGATAAGACCATAGTTTGTTTGGTTGGTCTTATAGCTAATCAAAAAAGCATCCAAATCTCGTGATTGAATTTCCCGTATAAAGTAAAAGGTACTTTTGAGGAAATTATATAATTCTTGTTTTTTTTTTTTTTTAAGTATGGAAAATGTTTCATGCTTTTAAATGCTAATATATTAATATTTTTAAAGATATGGGGTGTTCGATATTCTAAAGTTTTATGGCTTGATATCCCCACAGCTAAGAAACAAATTTGGAAGTTAAAGGTCAAAAACACATCAAACACTCTAAAGGACCCAATTTTACGGAAGATGACAATCTTTTGAAATCTGCCAATTATGATGCTTTAGACTTCTGTAGTTGTCTACTTTTCGTGGGAATATATAGCAAAATGATTATGAGAAATATGCGAGATGGCTATCAAAGACGTGATTCGTGTTATTTGTATAGATTTAGTTATAGAGAAAGCAAGAAATAAAGGTTCTGGACAAGCTTTTGACTAGGTGTATCCTATGCAAATCACACTCGTCTAAACTAAAGGGTGAATGACAATGATGACACAGACAAACGCAAAACTTCGAATACAGAGCACTAAGACTAATGAAACCCTCACGTTTGATTCATGTTTAGTGCAATTGTAATCAAGTGATAGCTAGCTACATATGAAATCCACTAGCGCCCGCATGAGTTACATTAATGTAGAAATTGAGGGAAAATTATCAAAAATATATCTCACATTTCATCCAATGATCATTTATATACATCGCTTACTTTTGAAAACATAGAATACATACCCGAGTTTACCTTTTAAGGCCACTTTGATTATCCTTCTATGATATACTTACAGAAATGTCACTATCTTTCTGAAAATACCCATCCGCAATCTAGAATTCTCACGTCATCCAAACAATCCAAATTTTAAGAAGGGTGCTAAAATGAGTTTGCAAGAAGAAACTATTTGGTCTTTTCAATTTTGTTTCAATATAGGTGCATGGTATTTACGAAAATATACATATACAAGTGGTTATTGCGTCATAAATGAGGCATGCTTTTGATATTTTCCTTAAAAGTAATGACGTTATCATAAAATAATTTCATTTTTGAAAATTAGAAAATAGGAAAAACCTACACAGGTTGACAGAGACCTATCAAACTCTATATTAGAGAGCGAAGTTCCCCTACGCTAAACAAGAGACTTATCACCTAGAGTTAGGGCAAAATGAGTCTAATGAAAGAAACTCAAATTTACCACGGTGATCATTACCTCTGAGTATAACATTTTTTTTAACGTATCTTTACTTATGAAAATCCAAAATTCATTCATATAATAATCGTCAAATTAAGCAATCTCGACAGCGACAAGGCATGGCACGAACATAACCGGTCTGATGTACTAATAGGGCTCGAAAATTGTCATATGGAGTGAGAGAGTCAAACTTCTTGCCCTCGAGGAAATTGAAGTGCTGCCACTTGCCCTAGTCGTGGCAACTCATGTTCGGCTCGTAGCTGCGTACGGGACATGGAATTGGTGGCACGACCAAAACCACACGTTAGACGGTAGGCCGTCCATGCCTTTATTGCATGATAATGTCGATCATCTTTTCTTTCGTTTTCTTTGGCCGTTCATTGCACGACACTGCCAAGTCCAACCGTCCCACGTTGAATTCAACACTAGGCATCAACAAAAGGCAGGTTCCGTACAAAGTACACACGGCAAAGCAAGATAATCATATCTGGTGGTGCGTGCGTGACGGCATGAATATGAAATATTTCTTCTTCTTTTTTTTTGTCAAATGAATATGAAATATTTCGAACAGTCGGACATGACCATGAAGATTTGAACGAATTTCGGATTGAAACCCTTTTAAAATTAGAAAATGTCTCGATCCCGCAGCATGATCTCGAAGATCGAAGACTCTCGACCACCAGGAGAGTTGAGAGGTTTAGGGTTTACAGAATTAAACGGTTCCAATTATGCCCTACAATTTTGTCAAAATAGTCTCGCTAGAATTAGCAAAAAATGGACAATCTTGGAGTGGCATATACCATATCGCCAAAGTAAGGGTTGGTGCGGATTTTTTCTTTTTTGTGCTAATTCTCATTTACGCAAGTAGTAAAAATTTATAATATAGAAGATCAATCCTACATGAACGAATCCTAGTGGCCAAGGCAACGCCTGCTAAGCAAATAGCAAAATACTATAACGGTTCGAGCAAATGAAGGGATCATTGTTGACAAGAAAATGCGCTTTGTTGTGACGCAATTAGCTCTATTTGAAGAATTTTAAGAAATATGTTTTTGCCTTCTATCATGGTCCATGAATCCTCTTGTAGTCATGACACTAATAAGTTATGCTTGAGGTTATCAAGTAAAAAGTGAGGATGCAAAGGGGATGAAAATAATTGATCCACAAATATGACGTAAGGATGGTTGGTACTAAGAATTTTAGGATCTAAAGATTACATTATTATTTAAAAGTTCTGAAGGTGGGGTTGATCTCTTATGTGCAAACTGGTTGGGAGTTGATACCGTTTTTCTAATGACCACCTAAAATAGTTGCTGGTGATTTTCAATATTCCACTACTTGTACCATTTGGATTGGATTCTCTTGACGGAAGCATCATTTACTAATGTGTAATTTTCACTTATAGCGTTAGGACTTCTGATGATTACTTTCTTCAGAAATCTGCTACATTGTCAAGCAAAAGAGCCTACAATCAGGTTTGCCGATCTCAAGAGGAAGAGATATTGGTTTCTTCTACTGGTATATTACTCATTGATTTTGAAAAACGGCATTGATTTTGCGTATTATCTCTAAAGCTTTATTCATAAGATATTGAATCACTGTGCTCGGTCATGGCCGACCGAAACCTGTTGTTGAACTTAAAGAAATTTATTGTCTCACACGATGGACTAAACGTCCGAGTTAAGTTGGGCGTGGTACGATTTCGGTTAAGGAAGTTGATCATCATTTATTCTTTGGACCAATTATGGAATGAAGGCTGGCAGTTCCTTCGCCGTAGAACAACTCGTGCATTGCCTAGCGAGCAGAATTCACTAGGCCATCTTTCGTTTCATAGTTGTTCTAGAGAACAAATGGCAAATAGCTTCCTTAGCCGAGATCGTATCACACCCAGCTTAACTCGAACATCTAGACATGAGATCTTTTTAGGCTAAAAAACTGATTTCACCCTACCACAACCTTATTAGAAGAGTAGCATCAGTTCCCGACCAGTTTGTACACAGGAGGTCAACTCTATTTATTCCTAAGTAATATAATTCTTCGATCCTAGATTTTTTAGTGTCAATTGTTCTGACGCCATTCTCATGGACCAATTTTATTCATCATTTCTATATTCTCACTCTTCATTTGATAACTTCAAGCACCATTCAAAAGTGTCACAAGTATGAGAAGATTCATGAATTGTGACACCTTCCTACTAAGATTTTAAAAAAATTATAGAAAAGGTATTGATATTCATACATTAAAGTTTTAGATATTTCGAGTTGAAAATAACATTAAATCTATGCATGGCAAAGTTTAGATTAGAAAAACTTTAAAAAATTCATCTCATGTCGTGTCCGGCTTGAGTACTGTCTAATCAACCGACCGGCCGCCTTAAATTAACAGACGATGCATAACCAAATCTTTGCTTTTAATAAAGGCAATTAATAATTACATTACTTTTTTCGGTCGAATATAATTACATTACTTTACAAAAGCAATCTTCTAAGTTTTTAACTAACCCCACGGGAGCCACCACACGTGCGGGACAGCTATGAATGGGAAAAAGGCGAACAATGCGATTGATGTCATTATAAAATAAATTCGGGCAAAAGTTTCAATTATTACGAAAAAGGCAAAAAATCCGACCTTAAAAAAAAAAAAAAACCAATGGGCAAAAAAATAAATAAAAATAAAGGAGCTAACCGAAAAGGCATCAAAATCTCATAGTGGAATTTCCTGTAAAAGTAAAAATACTTTTTTCAGGAAAAATAAAGACTACTTTAATTTTTTTTTAGTTGTGAAATCTTTTTTATGCTTCTGAATATTAGTATCTCTATATTTTTAAAGATTTGGGATGTTTAATGTGATAAAAAGTTATGACTTGATATTCTTGGAGTTCGGAAAAAGTTGAAAGTTAAAAGTGAAAGGCATATCAAACGCTATCCCATCTCATAAAAGATTGACAATTCTTCATTTTTGTCGAGTGTGATGCTTTTAACTTCATAATTGTCTACTTTTCATAGAAATATATAATACCTGTGATAGATATTTAGAGAGAAAAATTTTGTTCGACAATTTTGAATGTGACCATGCAAAATATGTGATGTGGCTATCGCAGATGTGGTTCATGTTATTTATGTAGATTTGAATATAGATGGATAAAGATGTTGTAAACAAGCTTTTGACTAGATGTTTTCTATCCAAACCCGCATATCCATGCACTAATCTAAAAACTAAGGTGACTGACAATGATGACGCTACGAGCACAGAACTTCAAACGCGGAAGCACTAAAATGAACGAACATTCACGTTTGATTCGTGTTTTGTGCAATCGGGATCAAATGATAGCTAGCTAGTTACAAACTCCTTTAGGGCCCACGGGAGTTGCATAAATGTAGACTATCAAGGGAAAATATTAAAAATATGTTTTATCTTTCATCCAATGGCCCTCTATATACCTCATGCTTTTGAAAATACAAAATACACATTTGAGTTTTACATTTTGAGACGACTTTGCACATTCACTTCAATTACCCTTGTATAATTTAGGCACAACAATGTCATTATCTTTCCAAAAAAATCCGTCCTCAATCCTGAATTCTCACATCACCCGAAAATTCAAAACCGAACCATCTAAACTTTTAAGCAGGATGCTAAAATGAGTTGCCAAGGAGATGTGATTTTGTCTTTTTCGATGTGGGTTTTGCTTATATCATGCATGTGAATGGTGTTTGAAAGAATAAACGCAACGACATCCAACAAGTACAGAAAATAAATGGTACGGGCAAGATAGCCTGATGGACTTGCATTTTGGATGACTATTTTCATCTTCGATGGGCCGAGTCGGCCCATATTCTGCCGACACTCGGCTCATACATTTCCCTTCTCATCTGGCCCGCAATTCCACTCCCTCGGATCAGCTGTCGAAGACCGTCACCAGGGTTTCTCCGGTGAACCCCTCCCGCAGTGCCTCTTGGATCCGTCTCTTCTCCACTGGCAAGAGCCACCGCAGCTTCATGGAAGACTCTCCCGCTCGGACACTCGAAAATCTTAATGAGACATATGGCATGAATGAAATCAGTAGGTCCAGTAATTGGATGGGCGAGGCATTCCCTCATACCACGGAAACAATCTTACACGACCATTTCTTTCACTTCCATCCAGCATCATCTTCTTCTCGCCCCTCTATCGGCCCGAAAAAAGTCCTTTCTGGAAGGGACCAGAAAATTTTCATTAGGTCGTAATGGAAGTTTAATTTTAGCAACATGTGTGATGTTCTATCTTGCAGCTCAAAGGGGATGCTGTCACGTACTTGATGATGTTCAGTACTTTCCGTGAACCGAAGCTGGATTTAGGTAACCCTTAAAGAAGCAAGTATTGTTTTGATGGATTGGCATTGTCGAGAGTTCTTAATGTACTACAGAAGCAACAGAAAGACATTACTTTTGCGTCTGAACTTTGGCAATAAAATTTTAAAAAAAATCAGCATAACCTTCGTTGGATGTAAAAAGCGCAGGTAGACAAAGGATTCTCATTTAGGGCATGATATGGGGAGGCAACTTGAAAGCAAAGACAAAAGATGGATCTTAATATCGGATCAACAGAAGTTATCTTTTCATTTCTTTTATTTTTTGCCTCCTTTATGGATTTATTCTTGTGTCTTGCCTCGTAAATGCTTTTTTACATATTTAGATTCACTTTTAAATTAGATATATGTCTTGCAGAGATTAGTTTTAGCTATTTGAGAACTCTCACCATCGGGAGAACATAGAATGTACACTTGAAATATTTACGCAAATTGGAGGAAGAACGACAAAGGCAAGGCTCGACAAAATCTTTTGGAGGTGATCCAAATCGCTGAAGTCAATTCAAGGTCGTTGGTGTTCGCGTGGAAGTTAGGATCCAGCTACTGCGTTTTTCTGTAGAATTCCATCGGACGAGAAGATCGATATTTCTTTTGGAAAATATTGATTCGCCGAAGGATAGTCCTCTCAGAGTTCATATGCTTTCGTCTCCTTTATCGTATGGAAATGAACTTGAGTTCCTTTAGTTATTTTTTGTGTTAAGTTTTGAAGTAAATAAAAAGGATAAGTGGTTGCGAGGGGCGGTGCCAGTTGTAGTCTTCATGTGCTCTAAAGGTGGTTTTTGACATTTTTGTATGATCCTTTCGAAAGATGGGTGGGGGGTGTTGTCTCACTACAAGCAGGCTTATGGGTGGAGGTTTTGTAGGATTTGGATAACTTTTGATGTCCGTGAGATGTTCTTTCCATCTTTCTTCCTGTTAGTAGAGGGTATAGGCTATAAGCTTATGTTTTTGTTACAGTTCTGAACCCCCACTCCACTCCACTCCACTCCACCCCACCCCACCCCTCTGCCGGGAAATAATATTACTGAAAGCATGAATGTTATGTTCTCTTTAATTCAAGTACTTCCGAAATTATGGGGATTTGGAAGAAAATAAGTCGAAACATTAGATCGATTTTAATTCAAGTACTTTCAAAATTTATATTCTAAAGTATTCTCGATTATTTGGAAGATAAATCACAGAAGTCTAAACAAAAATAATGGGGATTTGATGACAATAATAAGATTAGATGTTCAATCATGGAACATTAGTTGTTTAGAAATCAAACATGAATGAATTGTTCATGAAAGACATTACCTTCGTGTTTGAACTTTAGCGATAATAATTTTTTTTTTTTTTTTTAAATTAGCATAACCTTCATTGGATGTAAAAAGTGCAGATTCTCAGTCATTGTCTTTGTTAATCTAGGGCATGGGGAGGCAACTTGAAAGCAAAGACAAAAGATGGATCTTAATATCCGATAACAGAAGTTATCTATTCATTTCTTTTATTTTTTGCCTCTGCTATGTATTTATTCTTATGTCTTGTCTCCTAAAT
Source organism: Eucalyptus brandiana (assembly GCA_014182725.1). Lineage (NCBI taxonomy): Eukaryota > Viridiplantae > Streptophyta > Magnoliopsida > Myrtales > Myrtaceae > Eucalyptus > Eucalyptus brandiana. The sequence continues at coordinate 47,830,652 of CM024675.1, read as the reverse complement.
GCTTTTTACATATTTAGATTCACTTTTAAATTAGATATATGTTTTGTAGGGATTAGTTTTAGCTATTTAAAGAAATCTTGTTTCAAATAAGGAGAAAAGCCTAGTTATGTTACAGACTATTTCAAAATAAAGTTAAATTAATTAGCAAGAAAAACTATCCTAATGGTTTACACACTGAGCATGATAGTTTAGTCTCTCAAAATATAATCTACTTCAAATTTAGACTTCAATTTAATCAAAATGAAATTAAATTAATTAGCAAGAAAAATTATCCCAATGATCTACTTGGGCATATTAGTTTAGTCTCTAAAGGTCTCTCCCAAAATATAATTTTCTCGTTGTTTTTTATAAAATACAGTTTAGTTATTGTGCATTCATCAAACAAAATTCAATTTAATCAAAATAAATTCATAAAAAAATTAATCTAGAGAGAGAAACTATCCAACGATCTACTTAGGGCGCGTTTGTTTGTGTTTCTGTTTAAAAAGTGTTCTAGGAAACAGAAATAGAAAAAACTATTTCGTTCTAGGGAATAATTTTTTATCGAAAGACACGTTTGGTAAACTTGTTTCGGAAATAAAAAATTAATAGAAACATGTTTGGTAAATTTATATTCTTTTTTTTTTTTAATTTTTTAATTTTTAATTTAATTTTTCCTTTTTCCTTTCTTTTTTTTCTTTTTTTTTTTTTTCTTCTTTTGGCCGGTAGCCTCACCTAGATTCGGCGAGGCCGAGCGTCGCCGGCCCCAAGCGAGGCTCAACCTCACCTTGATTGGGCGAGCTCTCAGCCTTGGCTTGGCTGGGTGAGCTTGGCCTCACCCGGATCCGGCGAGGCCGAGCTTCACCAAGGGCTGACGACGCTTGGCTTCGCCGGGGGCTGGCAACGCTTGGCCTCGCCGGGGGCCGGCGACGCTCGGCCTTGCCTTGGCTAGGAGAGCTTGGCCTCACTCAGATCCGGCGAGGCCGAGCCTCGCTAGGGGTCAACGATGCTCCGGCGAGATCGCCGGCCCTCGATGACCAATCGCCAGCCGTGGCCAAGGCCGGCGACGCTCTAGTGAGGTTGCCGGCCCTCAACGGCTGGTCGCCAGTCATGGTCGAGGCCGCGCGACCGGCCAAAGAAAAAAGAAGAAGAAAAAAAAGAGAAGAAAAGAAATAAGAAAGAATTTTTGTTTCTTCAAAATTGTTTCTGGAACAAAAAATAACTTTTCTTTGTTTCTTATTTCCGTTCCAATTTTGTTCTGAAAACAAAAAATCAGATTTTGAACAAAAATGCAAATAAACGCATTTCTGTTCTTTTTTTGTTTCCGAGAACAAAAAAACAAAAATTTTGTTCATAAACAAGAAAAAAAGAACATAAACATGCACGTCTTTAGTCCCAAAATATAGTTTACTTCTTGTGTGTCTACCAAAAAAACTTCACTTTAATCAGAATAAAAGTTACTTCTTACGTGTCTATTAAAGAAACTTAAATTTCAGTTTGAGTTTAATCAAAATAAAGTTATTAAATAAAGTAGATTAATTAAAGAGAAAAACTAATCCCAGTCAATGCATCGTGCAGCCTGACGAGTTTGAATTATTGGTGCCATTATGGTCGGCAACTGGTTGCAATTAGATGAGGTGAAAAACCAAACCGATAAAGATAGAATTGCCCTTCTGAGTTCTGACCTAGTGACCTCTTCTGATTCCCGCTCAGCACTCGTTTCTGACCGTTGAAGTGACGGGACTGCCATCATTTGCAGGGGTGAGCAGCCGGACTGATGGATTTACGCGATTTTCCAAGGGCGTCCGTCTGAATCCTGATCTCGTCGTATCGAAATCGGAGACTTTCGATTTGATTCTCGACGAGATTGGATCAGACCGATGATCTTTTGTTTTTTCATATATCACGTAAATTTCTTTTCCTTCCCGTTCTCCTCTCTCCTCTTTCACTCTCCTCCACCTTACCTCTCGAGCCCTCTCTCGTCTTTCCCTTCAGAAGCCCTAGAGCTATCGCCTCGCTCGACCTCTCGCCTCTCAGCTCGGCAGAAGACGACTTGCAAGAGCCGTGCCTCTCAGGCGTCTCGACACCTCGCTGAGTTTCGTGGCTTCAAGGTTACCCCCATGCGTCTCCACATCTCGTCGTCGTTTCTTTCTTTTTAGACTGATTATGTTGTGGGTCCTTCTTCTTTTCTGAGAAGTCGTTGGGCATTGCATCTCTTCTTTGTTCTTACATGCCAACATTTTCAAGGACTGGATGCGTTTCTCCTTTTGCTTTGCTTTAACTTCTCTTGGGTTCGCGACATTTTCACAAAGCTCCTGGTCTAGTCCCGGTTCCTGGGTGGGAATAGACCAGAAGCTTTATGAGTTATTTAGGATCTAGCGAGATTCTATTTTTCCCCGGCGATCACACCATGTGCTTCCTCCATGTTGTCCATCCTTATAAAGTATTTATAGGTTCCGACATCTTTATCGATGGAAATCTAAAGGTCCCGCTGGTGTTGGCTCATTCTTAGCTATGCACTCGCCAGCGACTTTGAGGAGGTCAGCTTATCAACCACTGGAAATGACCGTGGGCACGGGGTTAGGATTTTGGAGTCGTGTGAGAGCAGTAGCGACCACGAGGGGAGATCAACGAAATGTCGTGGAATTAAAGAAGTTTAGCTATAAAAGAAACAGAATAACAGGAGAGAAAAAAATTGTAAATAATAAGCAATGTTTATGACATGAGTTCGCCTTTACTTTATGAACTTGCACTATTAACACGGTTAGGTATTTCGTTTTGGGCCACTGATTTTAACTTCATGATTTGATCTTTCTACTTCACAGGATACACTTTGACAAGAATTGTTGTAATTAATTACCCAAATTGAAAGTCCAAGTCTTATCGATATGTATGGTCAAAGGAGTATATGGATAGAGAAGTGGAGTAGGAGGCAATAATGCTGCTTGAAAAAATTCTTCCTTGGATGGACCAATAAGAGGAGGAGGAAGTGAGGAGTTGGAAAATAGTGAGAGTTTTGGGTCCAAGGATAATGGAAGTTCCCTTGATAATTGAGACCAATAGAAGCAGAGTGAAAAGATAAAATATGATGTAGCCTGAAAAGTAATATCTTGTTCTTCCAGGACTACATCATATTTTACCTTTTCAAGCTGCTCTTATTGGTCTCAATTATTAGCAGAATTTTCATTATTCTTTACATGTAAAGATTTGGAACTCTCACCACTTTCCGACTCCCTCACTTCCTCCTCCCCTTATTGGTCAATCTAAGGGAGAATTTTTTCAAGTAGCACTACTACCTCTTCCACTTCTCTATCCATATACTCACACATCGTTATTGGCGCCCCACCCCCGCCACAGCCACCACCACCTCCCCCTTCCGACCTCACTTTCACTTGCAATGAGAAAGGAGTGGAAAATGCAGAAAAAGAGGAACAAAAGAGAAGCAAAAGCTAAGGGGAGATACTGTCGGCAAAAGCAAAAGGCGACAGAGAAGCTGGGGGATGAGGAATAGGAAGAAAAGAACGGCAAAAGCTCAAAAAAAATTATCCTCAACCTGTGGTAAGCATACTGACTTCGATAAAAATATTTGTTATGTGCAAATTAGGGAAATATCGTCAAAGGGGACTAGTGTCAAACCTTCCCAAGACTTATGCAACGGGCCATTTGACTCCATGCGCTTCAATATTAGTCAAATTGCATCATGTGCATTGGCTGCTCAATATGAAACTTATGCAACGGCATGTCATGCAGATGAGCTTGCAATGCATGTGACCTGAACTTGCCACCCTCATTGGCTGAAGATACAATGTCGAAAGGTTCTCTTGATTTCGCTCCAATTACCTTAGAAAAGGTTCTCAAGACAGAAAAGAAAACTGCTTTTCAAATTCGCAACACGTGCTTATGAAAGGCTTGAGCATAACCTGACCTAGGTGGACAGAGATGCCACCAAGAGGCTCCGACTTGAGATTGGTCAACAAGATAAATAGCTCCAAGAGCCTGTGATGGGGTTGCCATCTTCAGTTGTTTCCACATTGATGGAGAATCACGACCCTCAGAAGGGAGACCCCTTGATCATGGGCTTGAACAAAAGACACAGGATAAAGGTGGTGAAAGAGGGAAAGTTGAAAAGGACTTCAAGGTCTACAGCTTGAGAGCATTTGGTTAAGAAAAAATATGTGAGGAGAAAAGAGTTGAGATACCACAACTTTACCTAGAGAAGGGGCTGAGGACTCCTCCATTGATGTAAGAGTACGCCAACTGCCCAAAAAGTCCTGCAAGAAGACCTTAAACTTCGAAATCAAAGAACAACCGAGAGAGAAACAGACTAAGAAGAGACTTTCTCTTGTTACTTTGGCCTATGGCGGTGTATTGCAGTTGCATGGACCACCTATCCTGCCCAATAACCAAAGCACTTTCGATAGATTATCAAGTACCTAAGCGAAAAGTGACCGATCCTTCGGGTTTTGCTGGTCCAGCCGTGGTCGAGAGACCCTAATGTATAAACTAATTGAATTCTTCTTTTCTCACAGCAACTCAAATAGAGTTATTGTGGAGACAGATGACCTCTGTAGATGCTATTGTCAAACAATTGGAGTACCTAGATATGAACAGAAAGACTGATGTGATTCAATGCATAAGCATATTATAAAATGACAAATCATGAGCACAATGCACTTGTTCTCTATTAGAGGGACAAAAGCATTGTGCCTTTCGACAATTCATTTGGTCTAATGAAGAAGTCATGCCCATGACAAAAGTTGACCTTGATGAAGAAACCAGCGGAGTGTGGAAGCTTCTTTCGAAAAATATAAGTAGCGAAGGTATTGATGGAACATAAGAAGAAAATGCAAGATGGTGGGAGGAAGAACAGAGTCTTCCAGGGGCATGTAGACTTATTTGTTGCCCTTATGCATCTTGTACAAGTTATATTATTTATATTCGAAGGCTCTGTGCGACTCCTAAAATCAATCTGCCCACTAGGTGGATAATGATCCAGTCCACCTCTTACCAAATTAAGAGAAGCTGATTAAGTTTTTCCTCATCACGGCCCAATCAATTTACCTCCCTACCTGCTCATGTGAATTCATCTCTGTGCTCGCTTGTCTTTTTCTTTTTTTCCAATGAATGTAGTTAAGATCACTTTCTTAGGTGTTCTAGAATTTGATGAGTTCGATTTGCTGCTGGAATTCCTTCTCCATCTCACTCGTGGAGCTGTCGGTTTTCTCGCTGAGTTTCTTTTCCTCGTTCTAATCTGTGTGATCGACAGGAAAAGATCGACTGTTAGCCACAGCATCACGTGGCGTCACCCTCTTGTGGCTAGGCGAGTGAACGTCGAAGGAGCAATTGCATTTGCAGTCGTGGGTTGGTTTACACTTACTATTTGTTTGTAAATTTGTTTATAATTTTTTTTTTTTTTATAATTGATGAGGGCCATCGAGCCATCGGTGGTTGGCCCTCACTTAGGCCATTGCCATACTGCAAGTTAGGGCCACCAAAGCCCTCACCAAAGGCTGTGAGGGTGCGCCTCTCCAAGGGTGTGAGGGCTCGACCCTCACTAGCTATAGCTTAAGCTTGTTAAGCGATTCAACAAAGTCCACCGTTGATGCACTTCAAAAGTTTACAGGATAAGTCGAGTGGTGTGGTTAGTTGTTGACAAAAACCGGTTAGAAGACTCAAAAATGAATGTACAGAGACCGATGCAACATAAACGAGTGCTTCATCTAGAGGAGCTGAAAAGTCACCGAGCCGGTGTATCCCTTTTCTGTCGCCAAGTGCTTGCAGGCTTCAGCAAAGCCTACAGACCAGAGTCACTGGAAACATGGGAATAGTTGGATTTTGCACTAAAAACGATATTCCAGTTTTTACAAGTCAATACCTTCGTAAAAAAGGATCGGATAGTCAGAGGAGAACATCTCACAATCACATTCTCTAATATATTTATTAAGTACCACCTCCATTAGACATTCTTCTTCAATAACAATAGAGCTAAGCATGGAATGAAAGTTTGAGAAGGAGCAAATACTCACTGTTCCAATGGCAAGAGCAACATCTTCATTAGTGTGATGATCGTCGATGTGAATGTCCCCAGTTGCCCTTACATGTACATCAAAGAGGCCATGCGAAGCAAGTTGCTGAAATGAATAGACATGCACATTTTCAGTATAAATAAGTTTTAGCAATAGACACAAAGCATTTCAGGACTCAAAACTATGACTAAAATCAACTATAAAACTTAGCTTCACCAATCTAACTCAGAAGGCTAACACAGTTATGAGCAATAACACTATAGTTCCAGCTTGTGCATGACTAACGCTCTCACACCAATCCGAAGTATTGAAATGAGCAATCAAAAGATAACAAATTTAAGTTCTCTCCTCCATCTCTTGCCATGAACAACATAAATTGCATATAGCACACAAGAACTGACCTATCCCAAAAGTAGAACAAACGACCGCATATTCCATTCACATCCAACATGTGATCGAGAAAGGGAACGCCGGTATTGCTATTGGCGACCCCCATGCCGTCCAAGTTGATTTTCACAGCCACACTCATCTCCTTCGTAACCCTTTTCACCTCCCCAATCTGACCAGTGACCACCTGAGCACAAGCCCATCAAAAACCCAAGCACTCAATCGAGCTGGGAGAGGTGATGGGCTTGTGCTTAGGTGATCACTGGTCGGATTTGGGAGGTGAAAAGGGTTACGAAGGAGATGAATGTGGCTGTGAAGATCAACTTGGACGGCATGAGGGTCGCCGATGCGTATCGGCGTTCCCTTCTCGATCACATGTTAGATGTGAGTAGAGGTGTGCAAAAGAACCGGGATCTGCCCGGAACCGTCCGGAACCGGTGGTTCTTAAGAGAACCGGTCCGATTCCCGATTCCGATTTATGGGAAGCGGTGGGTATCGATCCGGTTCTCGGTTCCATGGGTAGATCCGCCCACCCGCCCACCCGGACCGGACCGATTAATATTTAATATTAAAAAAAATACTAAAACAAACCTTAGTGAAACCGGACCATTTTCCTACTTTTCCCATCTTTTCTTCTTTTCCCTCATGCGGGCTGGGCCCAATCCATTTTTCATCTTTTTCGCGGTCCGGCCCTCTCCTCTTCTTCTTCCTCCTTCCTTCCTCGTGCTGGACAGTGGACACCATGCTCGGTGAAGACTAAAGGCATGTAGGACGACCTAGGGCAGAGAGAGAGGAGGGTAGACCGGCAACGGAGGGGACGTCTCGCAGGAGCCATCAATGTCGCCGAATGGAGCAGCGCGAGATCCAGCGAGAAACCCGGACAGAGGGGACTTCTTGGCGGACACCTTTGATGCCTAGTAGGCCTACGCGGAGAAGACGGGCTGATGTGGCATCCCAAAATTCAAGACATCCTCTAGAGGAATTAAAGCCCATAATTAGGTAATGAAATTACCTATGGTTTATGTTTTAGCCATTAGTTTTCTTTTAAGGCTGAGTGATATATGCTTGTGTTCATGAATTTTGAAATTAGAACTATAGGATAAATTAATGAGAATAATCTATGCTTAGCTATGCACCTCATTAAATTAAAATCCTATAAATAAAATGTTACGAGATTTTGGCCATGTGGAATTTAAAATTTAAAATTTATAGAAAAAAGTATAAAAAGGAAAAAAAAATAATTTAATTTAGGTTTGGGCCTTAGGCCCAAAGGAGGGATTTTTGGTGGGCCGAATGGAGGCCCACGGATGGGGCTTTCGCCGGCCCAAGGGAGGCCCAAGAAGAAAGGGAGCGGCCAGCCCATGCATGAGCCTTGCCAAGTGGCAAGAAGAACTTCCATGCATTGGCCATTGGAGTGGCAAGCAATCATTGCAAATGATGAGGGATTTGGGGGAATAAAAGGAAGAGGAGAGAGAGAGGTGGCCGGTTGTTTGGCCAAGTGAGAAAGGGAGAGAGAGAGAATTGTGCAAGAGAGGGAGAGAGTGAGGCCTAGAGAGGAGAAGCCGAGAGGGAGAGGAAGGAGCTCGCCGTCCGTTTGCCCGTCGCCGCCCGTGTGCCGCTCGTTCGCCGCCGTGTGCGCGTTGCTAGCTCGGTCTAGAGGCAAGTTGGGAGTCCATTTTCTACTCTTGCACCAATTTCTTGCATGTATGGTCGGAATCTAGGATGTTTGGAGGCATGGGAGTGAAGCTAATGTGGTTTGTTCTTGAGTTGCATGCTGTTTTCGCAAGAACCGCTTGAGCCAGAACTTTGTGAGAGCTTGCATGCATGTTTTGAGTTCGATTTTGACTTTGATTTCTTCATGAAAGTTGTAGCCAACATCTTAAACTACAACATACTAAAATTTGGTATAAAATGATGGAGATTTAAGGGGTCAAACTCTCATCTTACGGAGACACTAGATCTGGAACGATTTCACTGACCTTTCGGTGGATTTGTGGTTGCATGTTGATTTTTACTAAGAATCTCTCTTCGACTTCTTCATGAAAATTGTAGCGAACATCTTAAACTACAACATACTCAAATTTGAAGTAAAATGAACAAGTATAACCTAGTAAATCGACTTACTTTTGAAGACGGTAAATCTGGAGACGTGGTACAGGACACCCGAGACTTCATGGACCTATATGGTGACTATTCTTTGGACATTTGACTTAGATCCCTTCATGAAAGTTGTAGGGGACCTCTTGAAGTAAAACATATCCAAATTTCAGAGGAAACGAAGGAGAATAAGTGGGTAAAAACTCGGTATTTCGGAGATGACTATACTGGACGTTTCGGTATGAGGATCAGAAGCTTCGGACGACTATAGAAAATTATCTAAAACGAATTTGGCCTAGAAGTCTTCATGAAAAATCTACTTTAGCGTCTTATCTAGAACCTGGTGAAGTTTTATAATTTTCTGAGGTCGTTCGGGTATTTTAATCAAATTAGTTCAAAAACTACACATTCTGTTTTATCCGAAATTTCATGCTGTAATTGTGTGAATGATATCTTTTGTGTGGAACTTTATTGGCCATGTGTTTTTCATGAAATCAATGTCTTATTGTCTTGTCTATTACATGTCTTAATTTCGTGAATTTTGAGAATCACATGGATATTTAATTTAAATATTTTTGAAAAATGACTACAAGCTGGAATTTAAATAAATTTAAAAAAAAAAGGTATGATGAATGGACTATGCTAAAATATGCGAATGCCATAAATTGTATGTTTATGATTGATTTCATATTGCTGCATGTATGATGATGACTGATGATACATGTATAGATCAAAGCATGAAAGTGGTTTTGTTTGTCATTACATCTTGTGACATGCTGAGTTGAGACCTAAATTGGTAAGCATGAATAATGATAAGGAAACTGTTTGTGGCGGATGATAATGCCCTGGGAGTATCAGGATGCCCGGGATGGGGGGTGCCGGATGCCCGGAATGTATAGAGATACATGGCCGGATGGCCCTGGGAGTATCAGGATGCCCGGAATGGTTGGGTGCCGGAAGCCTCGGAGGTCTTTGCCCGAGGGGATGCCTTGTGATGCCTGTTGGGATGCGAGATGCCCGGAATGTGGGGGTGCTGGATGCCCGGTGGCCTTAAATGGCTGAATGCCGGAGGTTTTTCTCGCGATGCCAAGATGGGGTGCGAGTGTAAAGTATGGGATGAAACTGATGATCCGAGGAAGAGTGATGTGGTGATCGAATTGAAAGTTAAAAGTGGAAATTGAATCATGCATATATGATATGATATGATGATGATCACCTATGGCAAGATGATATGCATATATGATATGATATGATGATGATCACCCATGGTATGACGACATGTGTATGATATGATCATCCATGGTGTGATGACATGAATAATGATAAATGAGGAAACTGTTTGTGGCGGATGATAATGCCTTGGGAGTATCAGGATACCCGGGATGGGGGGTGCCGGATGCTCGGAATGTATAGAGATACATGGCCGGATGGCCCTGGGAGTATCAGGATGCCCGGAATGGTTGGGTGTCGGAAGCCTCGGAGGTTTTTGCCCGAGGGGATGCCTCATGATGCCTGTTGGGATGCGAGATGCCTGGAATGTGGGGGTGCCGGATGTCCGGTGGCCTTAAATGGCTGAATGTCGGAGGTTTTTCTCGCGATGCCAGGATGGGGTGCGAGTGTAAAGTATGGGATGAAATTGATGATCCGAGGAAGAGTGATGTGGTGATCGAATTGAAAGTTAAAAGTGGAAATTGAATCATGCATATATGATATGATATGATGATGATCACCTATGGCAAGATGATATGCATATATGATATGATATGATGATGATCACCCATGGTGTGATGACATGTGTATGATATGATGATGATCACCCATGGTGTGATGACGTGTGTATGATACGAGGATGATCACCTATGGTATGATGACATGTGTATGATATGAGGATGATCACCTATGATATGATGACATGCATGTGATATGATTGTGATGATGATGTATGATGGTATATGCATGGCTTCAAGGTAAGTATGCATGGATGCATTAATGGCATGTATGATGTTGTGATTGTATTGTACGATGCATTGAGTGGTTATTGGATTCTTTTACCTGCTGAGTGGTTGTACTCACCCTTTTGGGGACCAACATTTCAGATTAGCAGCATGCCGATCCCTACTGTCACGCGGGGTGTGTTTTACGGCCTACCTTCCGATGTAGAGGTCGAGTGCGAGGAGTTTGGCTATCCCTCTGTTCCTGGACTGACGTATATTCGAGTGCGTTGTTTAGTTATGTACGATGTAGGCCTGGTTGGGGGCCCCGTTGTCCAGGAGTTTATATCCGTCCACATTCGTCGCGACGGAGTGATGCGTGGGATGTTGCCGCCGCCACCGCCTGATGCACCGGGATGGGTGTGAGGGCCCGTGCGTGACGAGTAGGAGCTGAAACTTTTTGGGATGGTTAGCCGACACTAGTGATAGGGGATCTTGCACATGAGTCGTAGTGGGTCGAGTGTTTCTTTTTGGGGTTTTAGGCCGAGTGTGGCTTAATGTCCTGGCCTTTCTTTTGATGTACCGACCCAAAGAAACCCATCTTGAAAATATGTAAATAAAGTGTCATGGCTTGTCTTTTAATTATGATGATTAGTGGTGTGCAAATTGTATCATGGTTGATGGAGGGTGAGATGGCGATGTTTTATTTTGCTTCCGCTAATGAGTCACGCTGGGACCGTTTTAGAAAAAAAAATGTCTATGAATTACGACGCTTCTTCTAAGAGATGTAATAAGGTGTAACGTTGGTGTTTGTGGTGACCTGTGAAGGGTTCGGGGTGCCACAGCTGAGATGCTGGTTTGGGCAAGAGGGAGGCCGGTTGGCACACCTAGGATCGGCAGCGGAAATGCCCCTGTTGATCGGACCCTCTAGCCTATAAATAGGGCCTCCTGGAGCTCGATGAAGGGGGGTCGAGTAGAGATGATGTGTGTGAGAGAGAGAGAGAGAGAGAGAGAGAGAGAGAGAGAGAGAGAGAGATTTGTGAGACGTTGAAAAGAGAGGGAGAGATCGAGTGAGATCTGAGAGTTGCAAGTAAGGGTAGAGTGTGAGGGAGAGAGCCGCCGTTGACCACCACGCTTGAACCGTAGCCGACGACCCACCTCGACTTCTCTTTCACGTCAAAATCACGGTAGATTTCGTCCCCCTTTGTTCTTGACTTTTCCGATATGGGGTCGGTTTCCCAAGGATCTCGGCTTGGAGTTGCGTGAGGCGGACGGACGTAGCCCGATCTATCGAGCTCGTCCACCGCCCGACATCAAAACCCTAGTGACCCGCGATGCCACAGCTCGCCTCCGCGCCGACCACCACGCCAGCAGCCGCGAGCGCCCTTTGCCTGTTCGCCCGTCACCGTGACGCCACAGCTCGCCTTCGCGTCAAGATTGGTTCCATGGATCCACCTGGGAACCGGACTTGACCGGTGGTCTGATTCCCGGATAGATCTCAGTTCCAATTTTTCGGAACCGGTCCTTAGTGGGCGGTTCCCAGTTCTAGGTCGGGAACTGCTCGCCCGAACCATGCACACCCTTAGATGTTAGTGGAATATGTAATCGGCTTTAGCTTTGTTCTGCTTTTGGGATTGGTCAGTTCTTGTGTGCTTATTTATGTTGTTCATGGCAAGAGATGGAGGAGAGACAACTTAAATTTGTTATCTTTTGATTGCTCATTTCAATACTTCGGGTTGGTGTGAGAGCGTTAGTCATGCATTGGCTGGAACTATAGTGCTATTGCTCATAGCTGTGTTAGCCTTCTGAGTTAGATCGGTGAAACTAAGTTTTGCAGTCGATTTCAGTCATAGTTTTAAGTCCTGAAATGCTTTGTGTCTGTTGCTAGAATTTATTTATATTGGAAATGTGCATGTCTATTCGTATCAGCAACTTGTCGCATGGCCTCTTCAATGTACATGTAAGGGCAACTGGCGACATTTACATTGACGATCATCACACTAATGAAAATGTTGCTCTTGCCATTGGAACAATGAGTATTTGCTCTTCTCAGACTTTCATTCCATGCTCAGCTCTATTGTTACTAAAGAAGAATCGTCTAATGGAGGTGGTACTTAGTAAATATATTAGAGAATGCGGTTGTGAGATGTTCTCCTCTGACTATCCCCTTTTGTCCAGCTATAGTGGTGACCGATCCTTTTTTATATGAATGTATTGACTTGTAAAAACTGGAATATCGTTTTTAGTGCAAAATCCAACTATTCCCATGTTTCCACTGATCCTGCTAAAGCTCTTTTTTCTCTGGTCTGTAGGCCTTGCTGCAAGCACTTGGTGACAGAAAAGGGGGGCTAAGTACACTAATGGTGTTATAAGTTGTGTACGGCGCTCACTTTGGTGCCAAAAGTTTCCATCGGATCACTTAAGTGCCAAATCGGAGGAAAAATGCTCACTTTGGTGCCACTGGCGAAAGATTCCGGCCACCGGCGAAAGATTCCGGCCAAAATGATTTTTTTTAAAAAAAAAAATCGATAAGCCTTTAAATGACGTCGTTTTCGGTCCTCCTTAAGAAAACGACGTCGTTTTGCCGTCCTACATGGATGGCTTCATGGAAACGACGCCATTTAGCTCACATGGGGAAAAATTAGCGTTTCCGCCGCTCGGCCACCGTTGCTGCTCGGCCATCGTTGCTGCTCGGCCACCGTCGCTCAGCCACCATTGTAGTTGCTCGACCAGGTGAGCGAGGAGAGACTGAAATTGTTGCAGGAAAAATCGAAGGTGAGGGCGGAGGAGGAGGAGGAAGAAGATGGGTCGAAGGGGGGCCGGTGGTGTCTGCTTTGCTACTAGTGCGTTCCGGTGTCGTTCTTTGTGTTTGCCGTCTTTATTCTTCGGTGTCGTGCCGGTGCCATTGTTGGTGTGGGTCTTCGAGGAAGAAGAAGACAAAAAGATGAGTCAAACGGTGTCAAAAATTTGGGGATTAGGGTTTCAAAGTTGGGGGAAAGATGCCAAACGGCGTCGTTTTGGTGTTTGGATGTTGACTCAACTCTCCGACGAGCCACGTCGGCGTCAAAAATTAATAAAAAAAGGCCACGTCGGATTTCTGGCCAATTTCGTCGGCGTTGGCACCAAAGTGAGTGTTTTTCAAATTTTTTGGCACTTAAGTGATCCGACGGAAACTTTTGGCACCAAAGTGAGCGACGTACACAACTTATGGCACCATTAGTGTACTTATCCCCAGAAAAGGGATACACCGGTTTGGTGACTTTTCAGCTCCTCGAAATGAAGCGCTCGTTCATGTTGCACTGGTATCTGTACAATCACTTTTGAGTCTTCTAACTGGTTTTTGTCAACAACTAACCACACCACTTGACTTAGGAAAGAAATTCGCTGGTGAAGCTACTCATTATCAACTGACAGTTAGGCCATTAAGTTATTTTGGTAGATGTAGCTAAAATGTTTCTTTTAGTAATGCATTACTGAGAATGAGATGAAGAAAAAATGGATGTCGAATCAGATGAAGCAAGGACGGGTTTGAAATTTGAAGCTGCACTAATCAGTCCTAAGCACCGCAGGCTTTTCTTTTCAGAAGAATTATAACTACAGAAATTTCATGTTCAAGCCACCTACACTGAAATTGCTTCTCAATTAAGTAGTTTGTATAATCATTTGCTGATCACCCCATAAAACCTTTTCACGGGGCGTTGTAGTTGTGCCTCTTTATCAGTTGGGTCAAAGGAAGGGGAAATGGACATAACATAAAAGTAATATGAGTCAAGTTGACAAAGTTTGTGTCTTGAACTCAACTGAATTAACAAATACTTTACATCAGTTTGATTGAGCTTGCTTTTGAGCTCAGTCTACACGTGATAAAAGTGATTTTTGTGGCTAAGCTAGATCATCTTGGCTCGATAATCAAAAGAGTCAAATATGATAAGCTTAACTTAAGACTAAACTCGATCTTTTAAGGAATGATAAATTGAAAACTATATTGCTCTTAGTTTGGAGTATAATATATAATAGAAACACATAGAAATTTCGAATGCTTGATTTAATTCATGAGGAGCTTGAGTATATTTCTCTTACAAATTTATCAATTCAAAAACCTCTAAAGATCCCAACCAATGATGCTACTCAAGATTCAATTCTTTCTTAGGTTTTAGATTCTGGGAGATTACAGATCTAAGATATGGGACTGGTCTGAATTCAACAATGGATTCCCTACACTACACTAATTCATATGCTAATAGCTTGCTTGTTATCTCTGAAACTTTCGTGGATAATATAGCTTGGCTGACTATAAGGTTGTGCCTAGAATCTCACATCTCTAGATGTTTATCCATTCAATTCCCTTTTTCTGAGTTTAGTGATGTACTTCATCTTTCACATACAAGATTTATCTAGCCGACCACATTTAAGTTTTGATTTGCCAATACCAACATAGAGGGTTGGAACATATGACACTCAGGTATTCTAGTATCTTACTTGTTGGAATTGTGTATGCATTATGCATGTATCTCCAATTTTACTTTCTAGGATTCCAGATATATGAATTCGTGCAGCATCTAATAGAATTTCTAATTCTTACTATGTTCCTTATGCTTATAGGATGTTTAGTGCAATGTTAATGAGTTCTAATCAAATTATCTTTTGTATCAGTTGATGCATCACTTTTTCCAGTCTTTGGTGAATACTTCTGGCATGACACTTCACATAAGGCAAGTAAATATTATTTGTCCTCATTGTGATCCTTTATTTACTGTACTAGTGTGTAAAACAGAGTTGAAGTTATGTCTACTTTTTGACGATACTCAAGACGGTTGTATTATTATTATTATTATTTTTTTGCTTGCTCATTCTAAAATATTATTTCAATGTTTGAGGGCAGCTAGCTGGAAAAAACTCACACCATATTATTGGGGCACCATTTAAAGCCTTCGCAAGAGCTCTTAGACAAGTGTCACGGGCCAATCGATTGGGATCGTGACCTCGCAATGATTCAAGCTATTTTGGATCACCTAAGCCTTGCTCGATCGAACGCTCACTCGCTCGCTCACCCAGATCGTAGAGAGAGGAAGTTTCTAGAGAGAGGAGCTTTGAAAAGAAAGGAGTTTTGTATTACTGAAATGTTGGATGATTACAAATAAGGGGGAGGGTACCCCTTTTTATACTTGAGGCGCTCGGATTACATCCATTGATCTCGAATTTATTTGGTGGATGAGATCGCACCGTCCCAACTACCGACATTAATGTCAATTACCATCTACCAACATAAATAAAGTTAGAGACTTCTAGAATACGGCTCAATGACGGTTTCGCCCGCCCTTGGAAAATTCTGGAAGGAGACTTGTTGGGAATCCCATCGAGCGCATGAGGTCCCCCTCATCACGGCACGGTTCTTCATCTTCGGAAACCTCTTGACTGTGACACAAGCTACAGAATATGACTTGCAGCGCCAAGGGACCATTTCGAGGTATCATGTTTTCGTGCCCATATCATTGTGCCTTTCCAAATGCTTTATGTTACTCAACGCAAGTTTCATTTGTGGAATTCTTGAAGTGCATCAATGGCGGACTTTGTCGTGCTTGACAAGCTCAAGCCCTCGCCGAATTGCTTAGGCGATGTTCCAATGTTTTAGATATGTTGTAAGGTCCTTTGCATTTCAACGCCTTATTGTCCATCAACTTGGCGATGTTACTATGTTTTAGATATGTTGTAAGGTCCTTTGCATTTCAAGGCCTTATTGTCCATCAACTTGTCCAGTAATTTCTTGAAGCGGATCAATGGTGGACTCTGTCAAATCACTTGACAAGATCAAGCCCTCGCTAGTGAGGGTTGAGCCCTTGTGGCCTTTGGCTAGGGCTTAGTAGCCCTCGACTTGCAGTTGGTGATGACTTGGGTGAGAGTTCTAGTGGTTGGTACTTTTTCACATTGGAGTGTTCGCTTTTGAAAGTCATAAAGAAAGGCAATTGGTCTTTTTAAGTTAGAAATGAGCTTTTTAAAATGCAAATTATCCGTATTATTATAATTTAAAGTTTCATTATAAAGTAAATTTGGATAAAAATAGTGTTTGGAAATATTATGCTTGTAAATGACTTTTCTTATTTTCTAATTGACAAAAAGGAAAAAATTCAAACCCCTCGCTAGAGACCTACAAAGGGCTCAGGTCTCTACCGACGTAAATCTGGTGCCGACAACGGTTGTTTGAGGTCACACCCCCGTAGGTGGCCTTCGGTCGAAGGGGGCCGATTAGGGTGGCGTGATCTCACCGGCCTCTCACAACCAAATTTGGTCACGCCGGCCGTCCTCACGCAGAGAAGACGAACACCAAACAGTTATAACAAGGGCAAAACCTGGAAAATCAAAAAAATGGTGAGGGTAACTTTGGAAAAAAATTACTAACCTAGGACTTGCATGCTGAAAAAGCTGAAAGGCCAAGGTGCCCCCAAAGACTTGCTCGGGCTTTTGGCCTTGCCAAAAACCCAAAAGTTGGCCAATGGGCTTTGGACAAGCCTTGCCCGAACGGGCCCAATAAGCCCGCCCGACCCGAACGCACCGGACGACTCGTCGTCGTATCCCGTGAAAGCACTTCCCCGAAAACGCCACCCAAACCCAACCACCGTCGGACGAATCTTTTGACCACAAAACATAAAAAATAAAGACCGCCATTGACGAATCTTTTGACCCATGAAAAAAAGAAAAGAAAAGAAAACCACCATGGACGAAAAGCAGAGCAATCAGAGTCCGACTCAGCCGGCGTCACGTCCTCTGCTTTACTCACTCGAACGCGAAGAAGAGGATGACTTCCGTCGACCG
The DNA here is from genome assembly GCA_014182725.1 of Eucalyptus brandiana. Taxonomy (NCBI): domain Eukaryota; kingdom Viridiplantae; phylum Streptophyta; class Magnoliopsida; order Myrtales; family Myrtaceae; genus Eucalyptus; species Eucalyptus brandiana. The sequence goes on along the minus strand of CM024675.1, from coordinate 47,813,422 downwards.
GCCGACCGTCATGGTCACCAACGACGACGGCATCGACGCCGCCGGCCTGCTGTCCCTCGTCCGCGTCCTCGTCTCCTCCGGCCGCTACAACGTCCAAGTCTGCGCTCCCGACTCGTACGTCGTTTGCTTAACTTTATTTCACTTTCTGTTGTGCCGCAATGTCGATGCGTCATTTGATTAAGTAGGCTCTGCACCTCAAGTTATACCCTGCAATGCTCATGTGAATTCATCTCCGTGCTCGCTTGTCTTTTCTTTTTTTTGATGAATGTTTTTAAGATCACCGTGTTAGTTGTTCTAGAATTTGATGATTTCGATTCGCTGCTGGAATTCCTTCTCCATCTCACTCGTGGAGCTGTCGGTTTTTTCTCGCTGAGTTTCTTTTCCTCGTTCTAATTTGCGAGATCGACAGGGAAAGATCGGCTGTTAGCCACAGCATCACGTGGCGTCACCCTCTTGCAGCTAGGCGAGTGAACGTCGAAGGAGCAATTGCATTCGCAGTCGCAGGTTGGTTTACACTTCCTATTTGTTTGTAATTTTTGTGATCATTTTCAGCTTGTAATGCGTTGTTACAAGATTAAGATTTGTCCCTTTCTTTGTTTCTGTGCCTTAATCTTACTTTAGGATTTGAAATGCTCGCGGCTTCTTAGGCTATACGTGTACAGGGAAGAGGCAATTTGCCGTGAGAGGCCTGGATATGTAACGTTGTTAGAAAAAAGGAAGAAGAATGATGTACATGTACATAGTCCTGGTAGAGATTGAATATTTGCGGAAAGTGAGGATAATTAGTTTGGAAGAAGCAAGAGAAGAGTTTTATTCCTTTCCAAATTGGAAGGCCTGAACCTTATTCCTACTTTTCTCAATTTAATATAATTGTTGTAATTGAGCTAAGAAGCTCCTAGGAAGCTTTGTGTCTCATTACAGAAACCAAAACTTTTGCTAATTATTGCGAAAGTGCTAGTTTATTTATTCAAGATCAGAGGATGGAGAGTGATGCATCCGGGATTAGCACCTAGATGAATTGCTGATGTTGCAGAGGAGTCTGGCATACTTTTGTTTTTCTTAACTTCATATAGATATTGTTTTCTATCTCGGGGTAACGACATTTTACATGTTAATAAATTATCACTTTTGCAAATACCATAGCTCACTTGACATTGTATGATGTTCTTCTTGCCGAACCTCTTTTGAAAATTTTTATCACCATTAATCAGCTTTAAAGAGAACTGCACAATAATAGCCTTGATCCTTCAACAAGTACTCCCAACAAGGTTGGAGAGGCCCTATGTCGGATTCCATGTTCTCCCAGTAATGGCTTTGCATTTTGCAGGGACACCAGCAGATTGTACTTCATTGGGAATCTCTAAGGTGCTTTTCCCCTCGGTTGCTGATCTGGTACTTTTCAGGCTTTAACCGGGTAGTCATAACTGCATCAATGAGCATGAGCAAATTATAGTACAAAAATCTAGTTTTGGCTAGTTTTTCTGCCCATCAACTCTTTTTAATAGAAATGCTATGCCTCCTCTCAACAGAGTTTGTCACAAATTTTGAGATTCTGAATTGCAGATTCAGTCATTCTGTTGTATGAACAGATGGAATGTGGGTAAAAAGCAATAACAATATGGCAATAAGCACCACATGCAGAGCCCCTTACCGTTTGTCATTTATACCTCTTGTGTTGAAGTGCTTTCACGTCATGAGAAAGTTGCAGTTGCTCTTTGTTTGATTGAGCCCTGTTGTTGTTCTTTCTGTGCTACATGACTTGATTTTGATGTCTTCTGTCTCATGCATTCCTCTTATCTCTGTGCAGGTAATCAGTGGTATTAACATGGGTAGCAACTGCGGATATGATATGTTAGTGCAATTTTGCCTTCTTTGTCTCCACAGTTTTGTACTTAATGCAATTTTATTCTAGATATTCCCTTCTAAGTTACTCATCTTGCTCCTGTTTATCGTTCATCCCTAAGTTAGGAAGATAATACTGAAGCAGAGTCACATGGACTCTCCTTGTTTTATAAATAACAAAAAAGTTGGAAAAGAAAAATGAGATCACTGCTTAATCTTAAAATTGGGAAGAAATGGTTAAAATTCTTCAACTATGAATTGTGTGTCAGAGCCAATAAACAAGACATTCATATCGTGACCATTACTTGAACAGTTGTATTAGACAGTTGTCTGAAATATTTTTATAGATTAACGCAACTATTTATACTAAGTAAGAGAAAGAGCATGATGAGTTGCATCCAATGTACAAACTCACAATATGCAACATGAAGTTTCTGAAAAGACAGGATGCATAAGTATCTCATTCTTTACGTAATAGGATGCAGAGTGCAGCTTTCTGTAATATTTCTACGAAGTTTTAAAATCTTAGGTTTTTTGTTCTTCAGGCCACGTTTAAGGTCCATATATGTGGTCATTGGTTGAGTGGAAAAAGAAACGTTGTGATTATTTTACATTGCTCGGGCAGCCTAGCCTCTCAAAGGATACATAATTGTATAAGTATCTCGTTTTCTTGAATTAGGATTTTAAAAATTGAAACTAGGCATTCGTCTAAACAAGAACTATCAAATAGAATGACGCCTGGCAGTATTATATCCACTGAAGTCCTTGCCCTTTCTTACAATTTTGGCAGCATGATTTTGCAGTGTCTATTCTGGCACGGTTGCTGGTGCTCGTGAGGCGTTCTTCAAGGGGGTGCCATCGATTTCAATATCATATGATTGGTGGGCATACTGTTACACTAATTGTTTCTATCAAGGCCATCTATCATTTAGTTCCTATTCATCCTTTGGCAAACAATTTCATTTCTCTTGCATAGTAATATTTTGTATTGGAATTCCAGGGTTGGAGGTATAAGCAGCGTGCAAGACTACACACTTGCTGCTGGGGCTTGCTTACCTATCATTGGTTCCATTTTGTCTGAGATCAAGAAGAGCAGTTATCCCAGGAACTGTTTCTTGAATATAGATCTGCCGACAGATGTTGCAAATCACAAGGTAAAGGGGTTGCTGCATTTTTGGGAAAACATGAAACGCCTTAGCTGTTCGGATGCATCTTGTGCTTCTCTCTAGAGCTTCTGTGTCTTTTTATTTATCCTCTGGATAACTAAAACAGTCATTGCCTGGTTAGCATTGTCTCAAAGTGGTAACATTCTCCATTTCATGTGCCACAAAAGGGCTATAAGCTCACCAAGCAGGGTAGAAGCACAAATCAGGTGGGATGGGAACCAATGACCTCAGACATGCATGGAGGGCAGATGTTATCAACAATGGCGACAACTATGTCTCAGGAACATCTTCTATTTAAGAGAGTGAGAATCTTAACTTTGATTCCTCGTATTTTTGTGTTCGCCATATTTATGCTTTTTGGATTGGTTCAATGATCTCAATGGGGTAACTCATGAATATGCTTGGTTTTTTCCTTCAATAACATCTTAAGATTTACTATTCTTGCCAGAATCTCTGATAAATTATCACAGCTTAATTTTGATATCAGGCTATGAAAACAATTAACACTTGCATGAATTCTGTTGTGTTTGTCATCTTATGGTTTTGTTATGTATCAGTTGAAAAGAATTTTTTTTCAAATAAAATCTACCTTTTATTATAAAGATGCTTTCTGAAGTATTCTCACACTTTAAGTTTGTTGGTTTTGTTTGTCTAAAATTAAAAATGTTTTGGGTTGGTTGAAAATAGTGTTTTTCCAAATAAAACCTACCTTATGCTCTAAGGATGCTTTCTAAAGTCTTCTTACACTTGAAGTTTGTTGATCTTTTAAGGCTTAAATTAATAGTGTTTCTGTTTGAAATTTCTAGGTGAGAGGAGCCCAAGTTGATGATGCAGATCGTCGATCTCTGAAGGAAGGATTTGTATGTAGTCTGCTCTATCTAATGAAATCGTTTGGTTTTAGCATAGGGCATAACTGATGCATGATTTTGCCAGATCACTGTTATGCCTCTTGATGCTCTTTCCCCAGCGAATGTGGAATGCGAGACTTTTTTCAAGGATTGGCTGCCAAAAGTGGTCTAATGCCCTTCACTGGCTTCCTAGTGCTGTCTGCCTTTTGTGACCAATACAGATGAGTCTAGGTGTGTACCTTTCCATTTGTTACGCAGTCTATCAAGATTTTTTATTTTTATTTTTATTTTTATTATTATTGTGATGATCATGTTTTCCGTGAATTGCATCTATGGCATCATGTTAGACGGAATTAGGCTAGGATGTAGATAGTTCCGAAGCATTCTCCTTCTTTAGCTTGATAAATTTACTTTGGTCGGTTCCAGTGAATAATCTTTTTGGTACTTCGTATTATCCAAGTTCTGATAATGTAAATGACCGTAAGTAAGTTAAAAAAGTGGAGTTTTTCTTTAATTTTATTTCTGAAAAATAAAAAAAGTAGTGAGGACAAACCGATTTATCAGTATATCTATGTTCAACTATCTTCTTTTGTACGAGAGTTTTCTTACTGCGTACTGGGTTCAGTGCTTTCAGTTACCATCTAAATAACTATGTCAAATGGTACAGGCATCAATCTCATATTTTGGACAGTTTTGGTTTTCCTTCTTCACTCTAGTGAAAAATTAACTTTTTCCTTTCGAAAACGCTGGGGCAAAACACCAAGGAGAGAACAAAGAAGAAAAACTTTAATTCCTAGGTTCACTCTCTTCCATGACCAAATTAAAGAGACATTCCCCTTATATTCTTAGGCTGAGGTGAAGATGTTTAGTGAAACTTAAGATCGAACACTTGAAATAGTAAATCTCTATATAAATAGTGTATCTATATAAATAGCGTGTCGATTTAACAATTGGCTTTAATAGATAAAACAATGCAAAGAGTTATTTGCTATTTTTGTGGTCTAACATAAAAATTGCCCACTTATGCAGGATTGCTTCTCTATGTAGAGGGTGTATGCTTCCAACTCAAGTTATTGTCAAGGTCATTCTTTTTTTAAGCCATGTCTTGTGCCATCTCTTTGCCTGGGGATCTTAAGCTCAGGTGCAAGTTGTCAATATCAAGTAAGAATTGTACAAGCTTTCAATTTCCCCAATTAATGCAAACGGGGGTATGTTCACATTTGACTATTTAAAATAACGGCATCTTCCCAATGCAATTTATGTGTAGTATTGATCTAAATGTTGCCCTGTTAAAATTCATTATCCTGCTCTCTCTGTCGGGAAGGTTCACTTACAGTAACATTAGGACTGTGCTATTATGTTATGTGTGCCTTTTGCTTTTGGAAATACCAAAGACATGCTTAAGTTTTACCTTTTAAGGTCACTTTACACGTTCACCTCAAGGATAAAGCATCATTATCCTTGTATAGTTTACTTTAAAAAAATGTTATTAGTTTTCCGAAAATACCCATCCTCTTGAATTCTACATCCATTCGAACATTCAAAACCAAACCATTCAAAACTTTAAGTAAGACAGTAATTTGAGTTTGCAAGGAGAGGTGAATTTTGTCTTTTTTGATATGGGTTTTGGTTAGATGAATTTGAACGGTTTTCGCAAAATTAAACGTATGTAAGTAGTCATTGCACCGATAGTGACGTGCGCTTTTTATAATTTCCTTACAGATAGCGAGGCCTGGGAAATTGCTTGCTCCAAACAACAAAAGAAAATAGAAATTAAAAATAGCCAATAGCCCAACCGCTGCACAAAAAAGAAAAAAAAAAAAGCCCAACAGCATTTACACTATGTATGTTAAGGCGTTAAAAAGCCACCACATCAACACAACGGCGTCTAAGAACTATAGAAATTAAATGGTACAAACTGAATTCTCTTTCTTAAAACTTTATGATTTTAGGATCTATTTATTTTACGAAAAATGAATAATTTCGAAAATATTTTTTTGAAAATGATAGTTCGCATTTCTAATAAAAACAAATAAACAAAAAATATCTTTTATTATTTATGAAAATATTTTAATATAAATTATTATTGATAATGAAAATATTTTTCTTAATTAATTATTTCAAACGATCACTTTGAGAAAAATAAGTTTTTGGATGAGTTTTGAACTGGATGGACAATGATCGATCATGGACTAGCATTTGGGATGACCACTTTGATCTTTGATGGGCCGAGTGGGCCCATATTCAGCCGACACCCGGCCCACACATTTCCGCGGTGCCAACCGCCAAGCGTTTGTCGTGTCAAACTTCCAAGTCAACGCCGAGGCCCAAAATATCTTTTCTCCATCGCAAATTGAGGCGAATCTGTTCCTACCTAAAAAAGGGCGCCGTTTGGCTCCTTCATCCCGTCGTTTCGCCCTTCTGGCCATCGTTTCTTCCAGCTCTCGCCCGCGAACCGCAGCGCGAATGGAGCTCTCCCTCCCTTCTCATCTCGCCTCCTGCAATCCCACTCCCTCGGCTCAGCTACCGAAGACCGCCGCTAGGGTTTCTCCGGCGAGCCTCTCCGGCGGCGCCTCTCGTATCCGCCTCTTCTCCGGTAAGGGCCGCCGCTCCATGGAAGACGCTGCCGCCCGGAGTCCCGTTGTCTCGTGCTCCTCCTCTCTCCAGAACAACGGAGCTCCTGTCCCGGCAGCGCCTGCGATCGGCACCGGTATGTTTGTGCGAAGTTCTTCGATTGTCGGATTCGCACTCGAGTGCTTTGGTTTTGATGGCGCGTGCGGTTACACTGTTTGTGCTCAGGTAGTCGGATTGGGGAGGTGAAAAGGGTTACGAAGGAGACGAATGTGGCTGTGAAGATCAACTTGGACGGGACGGGGGTCGCCGATAGCAGCACCAGCATTCCCTTTCTCGATCACATGTTGGATGTGAGTAGTATTTCCCTTTCTCGATCACATGTTGGATGTGAGTAGTATATGGGGTTGGCTTTCGCTTTGTTCTGCTTTTGGGATCGATCAGTTCTTGTGTGCTATATGCAATTTATACTGTTAATTGCAAGAGATGAAAGAGATGAAGAGTGACGACTTTGTTATCTTTTGATTTGTGTGGTGCTCATTTCAATACTTCTGGTTGGTGTAATAGAGTTAGTCATGCACTGGCTGCTCATAGCTGTGTTACCTTCTGAGTTGATCCTACGGTTGATTTCAGTCATAGTCATGATCAGTTGATTTCAGTCATAGTCATGATTCTTAAAATGCTTCGTGTCTCTTGCTGGAACTTATTTATACTGAAAATGTGCATGTTTGTATCAGCAACTTGCTTCGCATGGGCTGTTCGATGTTCATGTAAGGGCAACTGGTGACATTCACATTGACGATCATCACACGAATGAAGATGTTGCTCTTGCCATTGGAACAGTGAGTATTTGCTCCTTCTCAGACTTCTATTCCACGGTTAGCTCTATTCTTGCTGAAGAAGAATCGTCTAATGGAGGTGGTACTTAATAAATATATTAGAGAATGTGATTGTGAGATGTTCCCCTCTGACTATCCCTTTTGTCTACCTATACTGGTGACTGATCCTTTTTTATGAATGTATTGACTTGTAAAAACTGGAATATCATTTTTAGTGCAAAATCCAACTATTCCCATGTTTCCACTGATCCTGATAAAGCTCTTTTTTCTCTGGTCTGTAGGCCTTGCTGCAAGCACTTGGTGACAGAAAAGGGATACACCGGTTCGGTGACTTTTCAGCTCCTCTAGATGAAGCACTCATTCATGTTGCACTGGTATCCGTACAATCACTTTTGAGTCTTCTAACTGGTTTTTGTCGACAACTAACCACACCACTTGACTTAGGAAAGAAATTCGCTGGTGAAGCTACTTCATTATTAACTGACAGTTAGGCCACTAAGTTATTTTGGTAGATGCAGCTAAAAAGTTTCTTTTAGTAACTCATTACTCAGAGTGAGATGAGGAAAAAATGGATGTCGAATCAGATGAAGCAAGGACGGGTTTGAAATTTGAAGCTGCACTAATCAGTCCTAAGCACTGCAGGCTTTTCTTTTCAGAAGAATTATGACCTACAGAAACTTCATGTTCAAGCCACCTACACTGAAATTGCTTCTCAATTAAGTAGTTTGTATAATCATTTGCTGATCACCCCATAAAACCTTTTCATGGGGCCTTGTAGTTGTGCCTCTCTATGAGTTGTGTCAAAGGAAGGGGAAATGGACATAACATAAAAGTATATGAGTCAAGTTGACAAAGTTTGTGTCTGGAACTCAACTGAATTAACAAGTACTTTATGTCAGTTTGATTGAGCTTGCTTTAGAGCTCAGTCTACACGTGATAAAATGTTCTTTGTGGCTGAGCTAGATCATCTTGGCTTGATAATCAAAAGAGTCAAATATGATAAGCTTAACTTAAGACTAAACTTGATCTTTTAAGGAATGATAAATTGAAAACTATATTGCTCTTAGATTTGGAGTATAATATATGATCGAAACACATAGAAGTTTTGACTGCTTGATTTAATTCATGAGGAGCTTGAGTATATTTCTCTTACAAATTAATCGGGTCAAAATCCTCTAAAGATCCTAACCAATGATGCTGCTCAAGATTCAATATTACAGATCTAAGATATTGGACTGGGGTCTGAATTCAGCAACAATGGATTCCCTACACTACACTACACTAATTCATATGCTAACAGCTTGCTTGTGATCTCTGAAACTTTTTTGGATAATATAGCTTGGCTGACTTGGATTTCCTATATTGCTTGTTATCTCTGAAACTTTTTTGGATAATATAGCTTGGCTGACTGTAAGGTCGTGCCTAGAATGCCTAGAATCTCACATCTCTAGATGTTTATCCATTCAATTCCCTCTTTCTGAGTTTAGTGATGCACTCCATCTTTCACGTACAGGATTTATCTGGCCGACCACATTTAAGTTTTGATTTGCAAATACCAACACAGAGGGTTGGAACATATGACACTCAGGTATTCTAGTATCTTAGTTGTTGGAATTGTGTATGCATTATGCATGTATCTCCAATTTTACTTGCCAGGATTCTAGATATATGAATTCATGCAGCATCTAATAGAATTTCTGCTTCTTACTCTATTCCTTATGCTTATAGGATGTTTAGTGCAATGTTAATGAGTTCTGATCGAAATATCTTTTGTATCAGTTGGTGGAGCACTTTTTCCAGTCTTTGGTGAATACTTCTGGCATGACACTTCACATAAGGCAGGTAAATATTATTTGTCCTCATTGTGATCCTTTATTTACTGTACTAGTGTGTGAAACAGAGTTGAAGTTATGTCTACTTTCTCATGATACTCAAGACGGTTGTATTATTATTATTTTTTATTTTTTGCTTGCTCATTCTAAAATATTATTTCAATGTTTGAGGGCAGCTAGCTGGAAAAAACTCACACCATATTATTGAGGCAACATTTAAAGCCTTCGCAAGAGCTCTTAGACAAGCTACAGAATATGACTTACGGCGCCAAGGGACCATTCCGAGGTATCATGTTTTGGTGCCCATATCATTGTGCCTTTCCAAATGCTTTATGTTATTCAATGCAAGTTTCGTTTGTAGGAATTTTTTTGAAGCTATCGTAGAAAAGGAGCTGTTTGAGTGTTTTGTAGAAATTCTCTCTTTTATAAGAATCAGTTTATCACTTCTGCAGCCTGTTCAAAATGACTTCTTTGAGCACTTTTTGTGGTCCCACCCACTCAGCCCTTTCGATGAATCAATCAAGTAGACTCCAGCATACTGTAGACTTATGTGGCCTTATGATTGAGATTGGTATTGAATGTTTATGATATTAGCATTTAGCAGATAGTTTCTCAGTAACATTACCTGTGAATTCTGGAAATGCATATAATATAAATTTGCTTGAGTTTTAACCCCTTTGACTTTCTGCTAGATGTTGGCTTCTCCCTATAAAACTTGTAATTCCAGTAGCTTTTCCATGAACCTTAGTTGTTCTTTCCAATATTAAATGACTAGCCTGACATTTCTCTATTATATTTAGTCCTGTTGAACATTTTGAGATGCTTCTGTATTTTAGGGAGTTTGTATGTTTTGTCAATAATAGCTTGTATTACCTGCTTTTCACCCAAAGTGACTTCTAGCTTTGCGAAGCGCGAACTCTGTCTGTACATATGACGTAAGCATCATTTATCACATCAGGCTTAAGTTGCTCTCTGAAATGCACACAATCTTAATGTATGTAAAGAACATCCTTGAAAATTATGAAAGTCACAGATGCATATTGGGTGGTTTTGGAAGTCTGGAAGATCTTCCTGGGACATGTGACATGAATGAAATCGGTAGATTCAGTAGTTATATGGGTGAGGCATCCCCACCTACCACAGAAACAATCTTACACGACCATTTCTTTCACTTTCATCCAGCATCATCTTCTTTTGGCCCCTTTTTTGCCCCAAAATATCCTTTCTGGATGGGACCAGAATTTTTTGTTAGGTTGTCATGAGAGTTTAATTTAATTGCTAATCAGCAAGCTAGGTAATGTATGATTGACTTGAATGCTTGACCAGTCTCCATACCCTTGTCTCCTCTTCAGCTGAGTCCTCATATCCCAGATTTTGAGGTTAGACAAGTCAGACACTCAGATGCGTGTCCATATTTGATGCTGGTGTGAGTTCAGGCAGCATAGGCTAGTTGTGCAGCCCAGGGAGATTTGATCATCTGTACGATGAGTTGCCTTTCGTGCATATGCTGCATAGAGATGGTTTGATTATATAATCTGGTGATTGACTGGTGCCATAGCTTGAGCAATGCTTATAACTACATGCAATTCAATTTTTCAGCTCAAAAGGGGTGCTATCACGTACTTGATGAGGACAATCCTTTCACTGAACTGAAGCTGGATTTGGGTAGCCCTTAAAGAAGCAAGCATTGTTTGATCGATTGGCATTGTCAAGATTTCTCAATGTACTGCTGAAGCAACAGAAGCAAGAAACAAGAACCAGACTGTATGGTCGTTTTTGTTGGCTTTTGAGTTTACTCCATTTAAAGCCACGTAGAAACGCAATTGGTCTTTTTCACAAAACAATCCATCCTTTTCCGGTTTATACATCACACATTCTGGATCAAGATCAAGTAAAGCTCTGTTCGTTCCGTTTGAAGAAAGGAAGGATCCCAAAGAGTTGCTAGAGAGGTTTCCTAATTAATAATCAGGAATATCGGTAGAAAAAAAAAAAAAGTCTCTGATGCCAATTGCATGAGTCGTGGATGATCTTATTCGCAAAGTGTACACTATTTATGAGGTAAATTATTCACTGATGTTGTATTTCTGAAATTGGTCATTCCACTGAATTTGCCGTCGGAACCTGCTCTGTTTTGACATGGGAAGAACACTTCGAAGTTCCCCTTAAATTCGCTCTTTCAAAAATTTTCAGACTTCCCGCCCGTTCACCTCTCCCACTTGCCCCCTCCCCCACTCCCCCACTCCCCACCTCCCAAACGAAGCCGATCGTAGTGGGGAACTTTACCTTTCGGAAAGAAGCTCTGCAGGGGTTTCTTGAAATCAACGAAAAAAAGAAATCAATTCTATTTGATCCGCTTTGTGCTCCAGATGAGGTCATCTTGTTCCTCCTTAGATCAATGATCGGGTTCGTTCGCCAAACCATTCGACATACAGAGAGCGTCTTTTGCAGAAGTCTCGTTCAAGCCCTTCGTCTCTTTGGATCTTCTTTCACGAAAGAAATACCATATTGTGGATACAACCCCCGGCTAGTTTCGTAGCTTTACGAAACTCGATGGGACCTTGACATTCTAAATCTTAATGACCCAACATGTGGATACAATAATATTTCAGAGTCAATGGTCATCAAATTTTTTATTTATGGATTTGCAGTGCGGCAAAAACGATCTATAAAAAAATAACGAATCAAAAAGATTCGTCCTGAGGGCAACTAGAGCACCGCTTTAGCTTAGGAATTCCGTCGAATTCCCGAAACGTTCGACGCGTGGGACGATGAAATTCGATTTTTCATAACTATGGTCACCCACATATTAAACATGCTTTACGGAGGAAGTCTTTTTGTCACTGAAATTGTAATATTCGGCTATTCAATTAATTAAAATTTAATCTCGACCAAAGAAATTAATTAATTTTTTAATAAAAATCCTCGTCTTCTCCCCCCACTGAAGACGCCTCGGGACCCAGCTGCTGCTACTCGTTCTCCAACCGTCGCCCTCTCTCTCTCTCTCTCTCTCTCTAAATTCGAGCTCCGATGGCCGGCGGTGGCCGGAACCACCACCCGAAATATCACCACAAGCACTCCAACGCCACCTCCTCCACCGCGTCGTCGCACCGCTCGAACCCCGCCGCCGCCGCCGCCGCCGCCGCCGCCGCTAACAAGGCTAGGTTCGAAGCCGCCTCCGCCCCTCCCCGCCCCTCCAACCCCACCAAGCCCAGCCCCAAGACGACCGCCGCCGCCGCCAAGCCCTCCCCCAGCCCCGCCCGCCCGCGTCCCCCGCCGCCGGCCCCTACGCCAACAGCCCCGCCCATCCTCCCCGGGGCACCCCGTCCCACGATCCCGCGGCCCTCGGCCCGCCCCCTCCCCGTCCTACGGCTTCCACATGCTGGATCGCCGCACCGTCGTGCTCGCCGACGGCAGCGTCCGGTCCTACTTCGCGCTCCCGCCGGATTACCAGGACTTCGCGCCGCCCCTGCCGCCGCGGCCGATGGACCCCGCGGCCGCCGCCGCCGCCGCGGGGCGGTTCTTGCCGGGAGCGCCGAGGCCGGAGTTCGGCGGGCTCCCGGGCCCCGATGCGTTCCGGGGCGGCAGGGAGGAGTTGTTCGCTCGTGGGAGGCAGCCGCAGGATTACTGGAACTCGCTCGGGCTGGACTCGGTCCGGCCAGGCCCCGCGGAGGGACCGTCAAAGAGGAAGTTTGGGGGAGAAGCAGAGGAGAGGAACCGGGTAGATGATGAGCTAGACAAGGCGAGAAAGAGGCAGCAAGTTTTGCAATATGGGAACCCGGACAGGCTTCCGGGTCCGGGTCTAGGTGGGTCCTTCGCTGGTCCGAGCGGAGAGTTATTCAGGGGTTCAAAGTATGGGAGTGCTCTCGAGAGTGTGCGCTTGAAGCATCTAGAGGTCGATCAGGCCAAGCTAAAGAAGGCGTTTTTGCATTTTGTGAAGGTTACTAATGAGAATGGCTATCACAGAAGGAACTATCTCGAGAATGGGAAGAGTGGCTCCCTTAAATGTGTTGCTTGTGGCAGGTTTGCTATACTCGTGCTATATGGCTTTCTTTTGTTTGTTCTGTATTATTTGAAGTTGATTGCCTTAAGGATTCTGTGGTTCTTTTAAGTACTGTTATGGATTGTTCATGGTGATTTTTGAAGGTGCCATGTTGTGTGGGTTTAGAACGTAGTCTGCGGTCTTGTCAGCGGATGGCTGTTCTTAGTTTTGATGTGGTAGTTCCTTTCGCAGAGGATTGGAAGAACTAGCCTTCTTGACATTTGTAGTTTAGAGAGCATAAACCAATTATAGATGGTTAAACTGTTTTTTCCCTCTTAATGGATTATAGATGTGAGAATCTCTTTTGTAGCAATAATCGCAGTGCATGCTTTCGCCATTCAATAATGCTGCTTCTAATTGTCACTACATTGGTCCTGCTTTGAATTTTTGGGTCAGATCACATATGTTACTTACACAAATATATGAGGGACATAGATTGAGAAGTGAAGCTGGCCTGAATTGCATGCATTGGGTCATATAGCTGAATGTATATGTATTTGACTCATGAATCGCTATGTGAAGAGGTTTATTGAGAGGCAAACCAACCGGATCTGAACTTTATGTGTTTGGGTGGCCGAATGCGGGTCTTGTGATCATGGTTGGATTACCTAATTGAAGAGTCTGATAATGGTTTACTTCTTTGCGTCTTTTGAGCAAAAGTTCTACTTTGATCAATTTTTTCCATAGTTGAGTGCTGACCTTTTCGCTAGACATCCTAGTATCTGTTCTTTGTCTTTAGTTATTGAATCACTTTTCATGGACAGTGGAGCATAGTTTGCCTTTGATTTGATGAAACCTCTTTGCAGTCTGTGATGTCTCTAATATTGATTTCTTTGATCACTCGTGGTATGCAAAGTGAGCTCTGTGATGCTTTCAAAGCAATTTGAAATGATCTACCAAGTTTTTGTTGGAGGAAATAGCAAGTAGCTCAATTGCTTTATGCTCCATGTTGTGCATTTCAATGTGATGGACCATGTGATGCCATTTGACTTTTGCTATGCTGAATGAAGAACGTTGGAGCATTGATAGGTCGACTAAGACTAGATTACAAAATTGTTATACCAAGTGATGTGATTGGATTGCAAATGAGAATTTGAACAAGTGAGCCTTATTGGATACCAAATTAGCATCACAACATCACATAATACCAATTCTATAGTCTAGTCTCGGTATACCTAGCATTGTTCACTTATATGTTAGGATTATGTTTTCAAGTTTGTCTGGATACCTTTGGAAGTATACTATGCTCCCCTACATAGTAAATCTTGAGGATAACAAATAAAAAACCCAATAAACGTCGGGAGCATATCAGTATTGTACTGTACTACTTTCTAGTTTGTTGTCACTGCTCACTGTGGTTGAATGTGCTTGCTGAGTTAGAAATATTTACCTAGAAAAGTGGATTGGGTCATGAGTCAAGCTAATTTTTACGAATAGTTTCATTATTGAGTACATGGATGTGATGGTTTTGGGGAAGAAGATAATATTAGCATTATTGAGTACATGGATGTGATGGTTTTGGGGAAGAAGATAATATTTGCTACCTTTTCATTTGTTGATTTGCCTCATTGTTAATTTATGGAAATTTTCATAATTTCATCTTTTTATCTCGATTAAGTGAATATTGAAATTATTCAAATTGGATATCAAATATTTTTCATATCCCTAGTTCCTCAAAATATGGCACATGCAAGACCCACCTGTGTTAAATAAAAATTTCTATTCGTTTTTCATTTCGGGGTTACGAGCAAGTCAAGTTACTTATTGAAACTTGACTAATTGACTTCCTGAGTAGCTTGAGCATCAGGCTTAAAAATACATCGAGGCCTGATACTTGCATGAAAAGGTGGATAAAATTATGTTTAATAAGCACGAGAAGAAGGAACAGGATATCATGTAATCATTTTTCCATATCAGAACTCTACTTTGAGTTTGAGAGTGAGCTAGCTTACTGCTTTAGGTGGAGATGAGCTCAACCATACAGAATATTTTATCAATTAGAGATTACAGTTGAGCTAGGAATCTTGACTGACTTCAAGCAGTGTATCAAGTATTGAATTAATGTGTCAGCTTGACCTATGATGATATTCTCTGATGACTCAACAGGGGCCTGTTTTGCTCATGTTGCTACATATTTATTGGCTAAAGTAAGGACAGTTCAGAAATTTGACTGTTCTCATTGTGATGCAGAAGCTTGATGCAGTCTTTTCTCTGCTAGTAATACAGGGAAAAGTACTTTGAATGTGTGGAGTGAGATTAGGGCACAGCCCCAGACTAATTAGGTTCAGTAGTTGCCTTCAGAATAACATTAGCTTCTCGAATTCTGAACTCAAAACATTTTTTCAGCAATCTACTTCTGGAGCAACGTTTGATTGGCATTGTCATGTCTATGCCATGAGGATTTGACTATGTCAGTAGCTTTGTTCTTGGATGCTGATGTGCCATTATAGTTTTCATTTGTTAACATGATGATTCTTGTTTGTTTAAGTCTATTGTTTGGTGCTTTTTAGTTTTGGCATATTGTCCAAATGGATAGATGCACGAATTGGCTGCACTGAAATCATAGTCATGAAAAGGGGGCAAAAGGCAGAATTACAAGATATAGATCGCTAAAACCATCAGCTGCCTTTAGAAGTGCCTCTTTAATTATAGAACTGGGACTAGGAACTGTTTTAGTAAATTTCTAGACTTTCTGGAGATGGATTGTTAATGGAACCTTGGAAGATCCTGATTTTTGGTTGGCCTTAGCATTTTCTTCACCTTTTCAGTTGCTAGGAACATTCACAAGTAGAGTGCTTTCATGAAGAGAAATGATTATATAGCCCAGAAGGGTGGAGGGATGCTAAAAAGGATGAAATTATTAATCTTATCCAGTATTTGGTACTATATGGGATACTGTAGGGAATATTATGAGAGGATCCATCTAAGCATGTGATTGATTGTTTCTGGTTGACAGGCTGATTGGTGTCCAAAACATCTGACACAACTGAAAAGTTGATCAAAGTGATCAAAACTGATGATTTCTAGGCTTAAAGAGGATTTGTTCTATATCTACATTAGGCAGTGCTTAAGCATACAACAGCCTGAAGACCTTTTATGGTATACAAAAAGTGCATTGGTACCATAAATATTTCTGACTGGTTTCCTTATGAAGGTACTGAGGGGGGTACTTACCACCCCTACATGATGGCTTCATAATGAAAGACACTTCTATACAAAATTATGCACAAAAAATTGCGTCTGTCATTTCAAACAAACTAGAAATATGGAATTGTACTGCCTACAATAAACAATGTGAAGGGAATATGACCAAGCATTGCTAAAGATATCCCAAGCTGATTCAACCCGTCTTTCTAATGAGCCAAAAGAGAAATAGAGAAATCATTGCACTATCTTTCTTCTTTCCAACCCATGAACTACTGGCCCCTCTCCAAGCTCAAAGTTTGTGTAGCATTGTGCCAGAAGTCACACTCTTTACTTTCAAAATTGCAAAAACGTAGTCCAAAGTTGTCTAAGCTGATTACAGTGTAAAGTGATTCACATTCTCCCTCTCATTCTTACACAAAATTACTATTGTTTTTATTTCTTTTGATTGATTGTCCGAAGTTACTACGATGTGATCATACAATTGTAATAAAAAAATGTATCTAAGACATTCTTCAACTAATTAATTTGCAGAAAGTAACTTTTCTCTTAATTATTAGAAACCTCAAAACCAAATTGGAGTGGGACTGGATTTCCGTCCAGTTCTTGTTTTAACTTCAATTTCAGATCAGTTTACTTCTGGTTGCCCACGAGAATTTTATGTGATTTTAGTCTGGATTTTAGCGCATGACCTAACTGGCCTGGCCTATTTGCACTCGTATTGCAGGGTTTGCATTTGTTAGATGTATGCTAGAGCTAAAAAAAAGGGCCTTTTGAGAAATTCTTCTTTGATCCTGTCATTACTGATGTGCCCTACAGTAGATTATATTTACCTATGTTAATAATAAAAAAATAAAAAATAAAAAGAGCGCTCCCATGATCTATTAAATCTTCTTGATATGATTTTGTGGTCAACAAATAATTGTCATCATCTGCTTTTCAACTTCGGTGAGGCATGGCAGTTCTTCGGATTGCCAAATTATTTTAGTTAATTAGTTTGCAAAACGGCTGGTTAATTGCCTTCGATGCGTTAGATTTCCTCTTCATATCATAATTCATTGCCTAATCCCTCTGCATTCATAGCTTGTGGGTGCCCCAACAATATTAGGGTATAGTCGAGAAGTTCTTCATTTCGTTTGATATCCAAATACAGGTCATCTAAAGAGTTTCAAGATGTGCATGGTATCATCATGCATACTTACTACTGGGATAACACTGACTTGCATGTGGAACACTTGGGCTTGCACAAAGCTCTATGTGCTTTAATGGGTTGGAACTATGCAAAGCCTCCTGATAATTCGAAGGCTTACCAATCCTTACCCGCTGAAGAAGCAGCGGCTAACCTGGAGGATCTGATCATGTGGCCGCCGATGGTTATCATTCATAACACAATTACTGGAAAGAGTAAAGAAGGGCGCATGGAGGGGTTGGGAATCAAAGCCATGGATAATTATGTCAGAGGTATAATCCACCACCATGCTTTATTGTTCTTCAAGGTTCTTGCATCTGGTGTGATCTGTTTATGGTCTATGCTACTCCATCTACCAGACTTTTGTCTGCAGCCTGACCTTTTAAACCCCATTATACTACACGAAGATAGATGTGATTTGAATGTTAGGGTCTGATCTGGTACGGTGATTCCTCCATGTGTCCTGACCAATTTACTGGTGAGGTCTTGCTTAATTAATAGCTACATCTTTGAGGTTCAGTCAGTAAAGTGAGATTCTTCTAATTGATCTTTACTGTGCTGTTAGTCCTACCTTAGAATTTCCATCCTGAAGCAAAGAAATTGTTGGACTAGTTCTAAAAACTTCCACTGGACAGAGCTGATAGGTTCCAGGAATACCATGCTATTTATAGTTGAAGCCTAGTAGATTGGGATTGTAATTGAAAAAAATACACTGTTGAGTTCGTATTTTATCGAGCTTGTGAAAGTACTATATTGTAGCGTTTTGTTTTTTGAGAACCACAATACCACTTGTTCTGATACGAAGACATGAAAACTATCAGTTAAATTATCATTAAAACCCAATGGCGTATTCCTGACTAGAGAAAACAATTTGAAATTCCGCTAATCATTTGAAAATAAGAGAGAATTCCAATTGTACTATAAGGAATGAACCATGCTGTCCTTTTTTTATAGGGTTGAAGCTTACCAAAATAAGTGATAAGTTTTGAATTTTGTTATGCTTCGCTCTGATATATGTTGTTCAACACTCACAGTAGGTCAGCTGAGTAAGTCTTTGTTAATTGGGATTACATCAAGGCGAATGATGTATCCTAGATCTAATTACGGAAAATTTTGTAGGCACCAGGTTCGTAAATGTTTCTGAATCTTTTAACATCCAATAGCTTTGGTCTGTGTGTGACTAGGGTGGGTAAGGTACCAATGACCAAGAGATTTTAACCAATATCAAGTGGGTATATTACAACCAAATTGTGTGATGAGTTATTTTATGACATTATCAATATGTTAGTGCTAGCTGTTCGGAATTAATTTTTATATTTTTTTTACTAAGTATGGGAAGGGCCTTATATGACAATTGGGCTTAGCTGCAGGTTTAAAGCCCAGGGGCCTCAGATTTTGCTTTGATTCTGATTTTTTAATTTAATTTATTGATCGGCATCAAAAGTTGGTCAAAAGTCAATCTGAAAAAGTTAGAAGCAGGAGCTAGAAGTACATGTTACTCCTCTAGCTTTTGGGCATGAGTGAAGGTGAATAAATTCCTCATAAAATGCATCTCATTTGAAGGCTCAACTTCTAGTCTCTCTGTAGCAAAAGTGAAATGGTAGAAATATTATGAGTTACTCTTCCGAAGTACTAAATCCAATAATAGTCTCAGCTAGATCTGAAATACCAAAACTGAAAAGCATAAGCTTCTGGAGGCATGCTTTTAAGCAGCATAACTTGGAGTTCCATCTGTTTGATCTTGCAAAGGATCAGATAGTGTTTCATCTGTTTAACAGCCTGATAGATGTACTTGAAGTCATGTAGCACTGAATCTCAATGTGTTGACTAAGTGTTGGACTCAAGCTAATGTTGGTCTGCCAGTTGTTGGTTTCACCTTAACTTCTACTTTGCACAAGTTCATTAGAATTTTTGTTGAGCATCTTTCAATATATTTGTTGTAATTGTTGAAGGCACTACTGTCAATGCTTTCCTCTCCTCCCAGAGCTGCAGCAGATAGTATGTAGTGACAACAATTTAGGAACTCATTCACTCTATATGATTGAGTATATACTAAAGCTGATCAGGGAAGCAAAGTAGCATCTTCTTTTCTCTGCGATGCTGCTGAGTTGATGTTTAGTCTTTCAGCAGGAAATAGATATTTTTTGTACTTTGCCTTTTAAGTTTCTCTTCTTGTAAATGACGTGTTTAGTGTTTAGTGCTGGTATCCAGCTTTGCTCGACATCTTTGCTGATCGCAATCCCATTTTTTGGGCTTGGGACTGTCTGCAGAATACATGAAACTAGCTGCTTTACATGAAAATTACTCTGGTTGGCTAGTTGGCTAGTTTAGACCACTGAATTGTTTGAGAAATCAATAAGTCAGATTGGTTCAATGTCCTTTTGAATGATTGATTCATAAATTTAGGTAATCATGGCCATTGGGTCATGATAAATTATTGATTTGGAAATGATGCAAGGCTATATTTTCGTCTCCTTTTTTTTTTTTTTTTTTTTTTTTTTTTTTTTTTTTTGGGGGGTTTGGTGTTGTGTGTGGGGCATATGGTAGATTCTGTAAGCGGTTGAACTTCAGTATAAATTAACCTTTGTTAGGGCGAAGATATTTGTACACTTGTAGCTTGATTGACATCATCGGATGAAAAAAACTCTGGTGTCTATTCTGCAGTCTAATTTTCTTAAAACAAAAGTAACCAAGTGGAATAGATACTGACCTAAATAGACCCTTTGCTAATGATATCCGTTTGGGTTTATTGCTGCTCAGTATATGAGATAGCGTAGTTCTTTTTGACTTGTTGTGTTCTCTTATTCTTTTGTGGTTTTCAGAGCTTGGATTTTTGGGTGGCAAGTCAAAGTCCCTATATGGCAGAGATGGTCATCTAGGGATAACCCTGATTAAGTTTGCTCCAAACCAATCAGGCCTAAAAGAGGCCTTGCAGCTAGCTGAACACTTTGAGAAGGACAATCATGGACGGAAGAGTTGGGCTCGTTTACAGCCCTTGACATTGGGGAAGGATGATGAAAACAATCCAAACCTTGTCAGGGTGGACGGGCCGACAGGGGAGAAAAGGAGGATTTTCTATGGTTATCTTGGAACAGCCTCAGATATGGATAGGTTGGACTTCGACACGCGGAAGAAGGTGGTATTTGAGAGTAGGAGGGAATGCTTATCATCCAGTTAGAATTTGGCTGATTACAACTCAGTGTGCTTATGTCACATAGATCTTATTACCCAAAGTATCTGGAGTGTGAATATCACCTTTAGTGGCTGTGAGAAATGATGAATACCTATGTGTTCAATTGCTGACAATTCCAGATTATCAAGAGGTGAACAGCCACTGAGCATGGTTTTTTATACTTTGATATAGTAACGATGATTTTTTTAAGCATAATATTTTTCCAGCTTTAAGTTGGATGTGCTAATATATCCTTAAAGGTGTGTTATTTGGAGTCTATATGAAGTGTGGAAAGCTGCGTGAAATCCACACTTATGTATGCTGATTTTCTCATACATTGAGAGATGTGCATGTTCTTATGGTAAAACAGATGTAAAACGAGATTGATCGTATAGTAGTTAAGTTTCTTCTTTGTTCTCTTGTGCTCTGTTCATCATTTTCTTTTGGGCCCTTTTTCTCCTTTGTGTTGTAGGTAAGTGTTTGTTGGTTCTGTTGGTCAATTGACTGTTTAGTTTGCAGTCCCTTCTTTATTTTAAGGAGCACTAAAATGCAGCAGCTAGTTAGAAAATGTGACATCTGAAGAGTTGCTCCTAAGGACCGAAGACTAGGAGTAGACAGTCCAGGGACAGGTTCTATAAATTGTAACCTAGGTCAGTGTACTCAATTTAAGGGGCTGCATCTTCTGTTCCCAGCCATTGGAATTTAAAATAGTCTGAGGCTTGTGCTTAACTTGAGTGCTAGATGCTTTTATTATTAAGCGCCCATGCCATCTCCTCTGCCTGAAATCCCACTGGTTCCTATTGTTATTCATGTTATTCATGGTATTGGTTGGTGCTGGTTCCATGTACTCCTACAAGAACCATGAAACCAATCATTTGATTTTTACGATGCTGGATTTGTGGCTGCCTGCAGAAAATCGACTATCATTGCTTTGCCTAGCTCTTCTTTTTCAAGTTTGATATTTGAGGACATTTTGATTTGTGCTGCTGCAGAAATAAATAAACAGTGCTCTCTCTCTCTCTCTCTCTCTCTCTCTCTCTCTGTGGAGAGTTCTCTGGACAGTTTATCTAAATTCTTGTTGGTAAAGTTTGAAAATCACAGTAGAGGCTGCAAACAACTGCTTTAAGTAGTGTGATTGGAAAATTCTACTTCATCAGGTAGAATTAATCTTTTTGCTTCACTGGAGGCAGCATTTTCTTCTTACATGTGAAGTGAAAAGGAAGTGAATGGAGGTGGGTTAAGTAGTCACGAAGGGTTGAAAGGCAGGGGAAAGAGGGAAAAAGGTGGGTTCATGCGGGCGGGGGGTGGGGGGTGGGGGGTGTGGTGGATTGGGGGGTGGTGTGGTTTGGGGGTGAAAAGTGGAACAAGGTATATGGTTAGATATTTCCTTATCATGTGCTCAGTGATGTGTGTTGACGGTGCTGTTCATGTAAGCATGCACCCATAGAGCGCTTCATGCTTTACTGTTCCCGCTTTTATCTAGCACAGTCGTGCCAGCGATTGATAATTTACCCCTTCTAAGTTCTGGGATGCATCTCAGGTTGTGCTTCTGTATGATATCTATGTTTTGAACAACCTTAAACCCATGAACTGTGTACATAAGTAGGGTTAATCCCTAATAAAGGGCAGTTCAATGCTAGTCCAGCAACATAATGATGGACTGAGGTTTTTTCAGACCTTTCCTGAGCAGTGGAGTTCGTGATTGAATCTTTCATAGCTATGCACATAGTGAAATATTTCAGGATAGCTCTTGAACAGAAGGCATTCTCCAGGTTGTCATGAGATGCCTTTGGTGATGGCACCGTAGAAAGGTGAGGGGCTTAGAGTAGTCAAATGGGTGCCTAATTTCTCAACCACTGGGTTTGGTAGGCAACCGCCTTTTTATTTAGCGGTGTGCATTTTATATTACTGGGTGATTATGATCAGGTGCAAGATTCCCAGGCCCTTCAGATTTCTAAAAAGACTGAAGTAGAGTGATTCCATGGTCCTTATCTGTACTGACTTGGCACTTCTTGATTAGAGACCAACTCACTCGGCAACTTTAGTCAACTGCTCGAGTTCTTTACAGGGGTCACTTGCATTTCAGAGTTCAGTGTCGTCATCAGAGGAGAACTCGGAACTAATGTTGTTTCAAGTGGTCAGGTAAAGCATGCCCGTGCACACTTTCAGTAAGTTACTTCTTCTTTCCCTCCCGTCGGCGGAGTTGTGTTCGTAATCTCTTTATCTCTGGAAAGTGAAAAGGAAAAATGTGATTGTGCCATGTGCTAACGTTGGTTTCAGCCTATTGGCCTTTGCTTGATCATTGGTTAAACCCCCTGTTTCGAACCATCGGTTATAATCATTCCTTACATTGTACTACCCCCTCCCCTCCCAACCGAAACCCAACGTGGACCCATCATGATTCTTGGTTTCCAAGTGACGAACATGATAAAAGCGGATTCAGAAGATAAGAAACCCAGCACGGATTAAGACACGTTAGCTACTCTCCTAACCACGAATCTCTCTGTTAAATATTTTCTCGTCCGCCTTCTTTTGAAAACGAAAGCAGAGAGACAGACGCACGGCGAATGCATGACATGCATGGGCGGACTCCGACCCATCATCATCATCATCATCACTAATTGCTCTCGAAATCTCGTTTATGGTCCGATGAGTTGAATCAAATTGAATTGAATCTTTTTGACGTTTGTTTTATTTTTCTTTTTTCTGGGGTCCTTGGTGGTGTGGTGGGGACGATGTGGAATTCGCGTCTCGAGAATGAATTTCGGCTTTCCCCATCCATTCTCCATTATTGAGCTCCTCCTCCCTCGCCCACCAAATTGGACCCACGATCTCGTGTGCCTAACTGTTTCTGGTTTGTCATTTCAAAAGCATATTCGTCGATTAGCATCTCTACGAATTCTGTTTTATATATTATTCTTGGGGAAATTGTTTTGTTTCTAGCATGATGTCACGCCTGGTTTAGTGGGCAACTTTGAAAAATCTCCATTTGATGGGGTAAGTTTAAAACCACGTTGCGCAACGCCCCTAAATTTAGGATCCACCTAATGGTTAAATGAAGTATAAACAAGGGGAGAAGGATAAAAAAAGTCTGGAAACCTATTGAATTGGTACCAATTGAGTTCTAAATTTTTTAATTGCACCAATTTAGTCATAAATATTTTTACAATGATATTAAGGTTGCATTTGGTTTAATTTAAAATTGGGCTTTGGTGAAATGCAAATATCTTTATTTGAAAGGGCTTTGGGGAAATGCAAATTGGGCGTTTGGTAAAAAATTCTTTGGAAAGTTATTTTGATATAAAGAGTGTTTGGCAAATCTTTTTTTATAAAAGGGTTTTTGGATTTTATTTCTCTTTTATTAAATTAAATTCTTTGCCGATTTTAATAAAGGTAAAAGTGGTTTTGGAACAATGAAAGGTAAAATTGAAAAACGAAAAAATATATGATAATAGTTTTGAAAAAAAAAGTAGCTTAAGCATTTGGCCAAATGTTAAAAGCCCAAAATTGGTCCCTATCAGTATTAGGCTTTTAGCTTTCTTAAGATCAGTATTTAACTGAAAACTCATTGGAGAGGCTTGCCAAACACAGTAGCATTTCCTTTAAGAGCTTTGGAGGCTGAAAGTAGTAGTTCTGCTAAATGGTGATTCAACATAGATTCTACATCTTGGAACTCGACCAAATTTGGAGCAACTTTGTGATAATGGAACCAACCAGCAAAAATCCTTGTTAGATCGTCAATATTGTACCAAGGGTGTTTTTCGAGTATACCAAATCAGTATAGCTATCCTTATTCTGACACAGCAACGCAATTTTAATCAGTATGAAAATGAAGTACTCGATAATTTCTTTATTCTTTTCTTGTTGCTTGTCGATGTAGAATCATGCATGTATTATTCAATATTGAATTTCTCCAATTTCTATAAGGTTTCTTTCTCTCCATTTTTAACCAAAAAAGACTTTTTGTTTGTATCACAACCAATTGAACGAACCCATATATAGATAGATATTTTTTGTTGAATGAAGTAAAGTAAAAAAACGAAATCTAATTTCATTCTTGAATCGATTGTAGTGGAATAAGAAATCGATTTCTTCGCCTTTTTGCCAATAAATCAGAATTCTCGTGGAAAGTAGTAGGATATTTGAGATTACAATGAACAATAGAATTTTGAATCAAGTGATTCATTAGATAATTCTTGAGTAGACTAATATTAAAATAATAAAATAGTAAGAAATTTGAATCCATATAGAACAAAATTTGATGCTCCTATCACACTTGTAGTCTCTAAAGGATGATAACCAACTATGTAGCATCTACGTCGAGAATTCAATTATTGTATATGTCATTAGTCCGATCATTTGTAGGAACTACCCGTAATAATGAAGAAACCCCCCTTTTTCAGAAAGAAGAATAGGAACGAAAAAAAAAAAGCCATTTGGAAAAGTTGAAGCAAACGCATCATAATTGAGTCTATTCGATCAATTTTGATTGGATAATGCTAACATGAACATCATTTGTTCTATGTGGCATAATCAACATTGATGTAGACAAAATTTATTATTTTTTAATTTTTTTATAATTCTTTTTATTATAGTATGTGACGGCCATCGAGCCATCGTTGGTTGCTAGTGAGGATTGTGGCCCTTGCTCAGGCCTGGCTTACCGCAAGTTAGGGCCACCAAAGCCCTCACCAAAGTTTGTGAGGATGCCCCTCTCCAAGGTTGTGAGGGCTCGACCCTCATTAGCGAGAGCTTAAGCTTGTCAAGTGATTCAACAAAGTCTACCATTGATGCACTTCAAAAATTTACAGGATAAGCCTATAAAAATTTGATAGTGAAAATCAAATGGTTTTCTTAGGTCCTCTACATCTCAAAACTGTAATAAAACCATTTTCGATTCTCATTGTCTCTTGGTTTGTCTTGTAAATTCTTGCATGAATTCTTGAAGTGCATCAGTCGTGGATTCCATTGCATTGCTCGACAAGCTCAAGCCCTCATCAAATTGCCTAGGTGATGTTATGATGTTCTAGATATGTTGTAAGGTCCTTTGCATTTCAACGCCTTACTGTCCATCAACTTGTCCAATAATTTCTTGAAGTAGATCAATGGTGGACTCTATCAAATTGCTTGACAAGATCGAGCCCTCACTAGTGAGAGTTGAGCCCTCGTGGCCTTAGAGGGGTGCTCTTGTGGCCTTTGGCTAGGGCTTGGCAACCCTCGCACTGATGACATGGGTGAGAGTTATGACCCTTGTCAGCAGTTGGTACTTTCTCGATAAGCAAGTAACCATGTTGTTTGCACAATTTGCCTTTTATGCACCTCAATTAATTTTTAGCATATAAATATAATTTCGTCATTTATTTTCGAACCATCCCTCCACACGTCATCATTACGTATGCAACTATTAAATGAACTTCCTTTAGCCTCTCTCCATCCAATCTAAAACCCTTAAGGTGAATAGGGACCACATGTTTATGAAGAAAACCATGTAACATCCGCAGCCAAATTTAGATACTTTAACTCGGTCGATTTCTTCTTCTTTTTAAATAAATTAATTAGTTCCGTTCGCCTCCATCCATCTGACTGACTATTGGCCCCCCCGGCTTTTCGAGCAGAGAAATTTTTTTTTTTATTCCTGTCGGAACACATCATCAAATGATGGTATGGACAGCGCGCAGTGCGCACTGGTTATACGAAGCATCCATCGATTACGAGAATCGACCGTAATTGATTTTGTTTAAAAATTAAATACCCATTTTGAAAAATTTGTCAGTCTATCTCTATGTACTTTTAAATTGTTCGGTTTTCCATGGCTGCTCTGCTCATGCTCATTCCCTTCGCTTTCTCTATTGAGAGAGCAGAGTATGATCACTTTTCTGCTACGGGAGGAAGCGCATGCCTGAGAATTTGGCAGAGGGAATATGCACCAGGAGGCCACATGCTGCGTCATCTGACTGTCTGCTTGTCCAAAAAAAAATTTATATATATATATATATATATATATATATATATATATATAAAACTTAAAAAAATGGATAAAATAATGAATGAATAAATTAAAGAATAATTAGGGAGAAAAAAAAAAAAAACAAAAGGAGGAGGAGGAGCAGAGAGGGAGGAGGAGAAGGAGTGTCCGGCAATGGCTTTACTTTATCTGACTCTACCCATGTGGTGGTCAGTGGCCCTGCCCCACCACCCCCACCCACTCCTTCTCCCCTCTCTCTCTCTCTCTCTCCCTTCCATCTCTTCGGTTTCTGGGAAAGTTGCCTCTCTCTCTCTCTCTCTCCCCCTTTCTCTCTCTACGCCTTCTTCTGCTACTGTTTCCCTCTCTACCCAAACAGGGGCCTTCAAAATCCCAAAAAAAGCTTTACCCAAGTTCAGACAGGTCCTTATCCTACGCACCGCCCCCTATTTCAAAGTGGGAATTGCGTATGGATGTGTGGTATTCTTTGAAGGATTTGAT
Source organism: Eucalyptus brandiana (assembly GCA_014182725.1). Lineage (NCBI taxonomy): Eukaryota > Viridiplantae > Streptophyta > Magnoliopsida > Myrtales > Myrtaceae > Eucalyptus > Eucalyptus brandiana. The sequence continues at coordinate 47,786,317 of CM024675.1, read as the reverse complement.
TTGAATCATGCATCTTAGGGTTGACGTTATTAGCATGTCTAGCGAATTGCAATAATGGCACGCTGCAGCAGTCCGATGAAATTTACATAGGGTGGCTACTGGGTGGCTACTAGAAATGCGCATATTTAGGATTAAATTTTAGCAATGAAGGATAGAGAGGTAAATTCAAAATATAACTTGAAGAATTATTGTAGGAATGATCCTGAAAATATATAGTTGATAAAAGATGATATTGCAAATAAAAAGCAGTTACTAACAGATGTGCTGGACATATTGATTTGTGTCACTAGACGACACTGCTATATGTAGTGTAATGGTGAACGTTGGCTTATGATCAACTTTGGAATTTGATTGAATCGGCCCTACACAGTTGATTATGGTTTAGTTCTATCGATCCAATATTCCAAAAATTTGAAACTGACTATTACAAGTCTAGTTCTATATTTGAGTTGTTGAATCGAATTGTATGGGAAACTGGTCTTGTTTAATAAAGAAGAATAGCCTAGATTAAGAGGGTTTCTTCTTCATACGAAAGAAAAGAAGTGAGCTTTGTTGTCTTCTTAGTGAGCCAAGTCCTGCTCGCCTTGTCACTTGAGGCATGCCTCTCTCACTTGTCTCTAGCCAGTCCTCCTTGTTCATTCCACCGCTTGCCTCACCGATCACAACTCCTGTTTCGGTCGTTAAAACTCAAATCTAGCCTCTCTGTGGTCGAACTGGCCATGTGAGGATAGTTACCAAGTTTCAGATTTTGAATTTACCCATCTTAAAACAAAGCCTACCAATAATTCAATATCATAGCATAGCCTTTTTTTTTTTTTTTAAACTTGGGTATTGTAACTGAGCCTCAACAATATACCTCAGTTTATCTATTCATGTTGCGTTTAGTATAAACTAATAAACTAATTATTAATTAAAAAGGAGTAATTACGTAAGCATATCGTGCACTTCATAATGAATCAAGCATTACAAATATCGTAAACTCTTGCTAAGAGATTATCAATTTACAAATGATTTGCACGAAAAAAAAAAAAAAAAAACTATCCATACACATGTACCAATATACTTAAATTTATTTAGGAAAATCAATCCCCAAAACAATCATTTTTAGAAAATATCTTTTATTTTTTCGAAATAAATGGAGCCAAAATTTTGTCCAATCTTCCTCTCCATTTTTGCGTCATTCGTTCTCTCCACTATAAACTCTTTCTTGTTTTTTTTTGGGCGTCATCTTTCTAAGTTTCTCTAACCTACTTGTCGAGTGTCTACCTTTCATTAAAATGCAATGATGAAAAGTCTAATTCTAGGTTTTAGACTACAATCAAAGCACCAGTGTGCGTCTCGGATGCAAAGTGCTTTTTAAAGCAAGAAAAATTGCATATATAGTCACGTGATGCCAAGTGGAGTGGTCTAGAAAAGGGTAGAGGGGAATTTATCTATATATATATATATTTCAATCAAGGTCACTGCGCATTTCACTTTACAATTTTTTGTTCAATAGTCAAAGTGAATTGCAACTGCTGTTTTACCTACCGTTTGATTTTACATGGGGAAAAAAACAAAACGTCAGAAGATGCAATTGTCACACCAGTGAAGCAGATAGTCTTACTGGCATGTTTGCCTCATGGTTATAAAATTAAAGGCCTTTTTTTTTTTTTTTTTTTTTTTCGCTTATTGATTATTTAAATTTCAAAAATCCTGAAAAAATTCCAGGTGGTTTGTTTTCCTCGACAATTTCAAGGAAAAAAGTGACAAAAAACTCTAAACTATATCAATTGTGACACATTTGTTATAAACTCATATAAGTATTTACCCTAGACTCATATCGATGTAATGACATCAAAAGCCTTAAATTTGTATCCGTGTAATTCATTTACCTTAAAATTTCGAGTAAATAAGTCATCTGAGTATAACTTTAGGATTTTTGATGTTCGAAATAAATATTTTACACAAGTATAAATTTAGGGATAAAATTTAGAATAAATATATTACACAAGTATAAATATATGATTTTTTGTGTCACGAAAAAGGTTTGAATAAACATGTCATAGTTGATATAATTTATGGTTTTTAGTGGTTTTTTCCAAAAAATATCTTGAATTATAGGGAAAACAATGCAAATAAATTATAAACTTTAGCTTAATGTCTAATGTAATATTTCTACTTTCAAATTACTTAATGTGATCTTTAAATTTTAACTTAATGTGTAATGTCGTCCATTTGTCTAATATGATTTTTGAATTTTCCGTATATGTTTGGTTCAGTCTCTGAGTTATATTATGAAATAATTTTAAAAAAAAACTAAAAAAGTTGGGAAAAATTTGTGCTCCTCTTTCTCAAGCCTGAAACCTGCTGCTCCTCCAGCCGTCGGTTAGCCACAGCACCTTCTCGAAACCTAAGCTGCGCACCCCCGGCGCACCCTAGCCCCGCTCCGCAACCGACCTCTCTTTTTTCCTCCCCCTCGGGACAGCGGCTACACGTGTCGCCGTCGCAACCCGCCACGTCATCCCCGTCCTCTCTTCCCTCCTCCCCCCCTTGCCTGCTCCGATCTTTTTTATCTCCCTCTCTTTCTACGTTTCTAGGGTTCCTTCCACCCTCCCCCCATCTTTCTCTCTCTAGCTTTTCTCTCTCCTCCCTCCCCACACAGCACACACGCACACGCCTCGTTCCTTCCTTCCTTGTCGCCTACTCACTCCCCGCCGAGTCGCCCAACAGCGACGACTCACCCGACTCGGCCATGGGGTCGATCCCCGATCCGGGCGGCGAGCCGGCCGGCCACCAGCTGCAGCCGCCGGCGGCGAGCTTCGAGGACTTCCAGAAGCAGACCTCGCTGATGACCAGCTGCACCCTCCTCTGGAAGGAGCTCTCCGACCACTTCTCCTCCCTGGAGCAGAACCTCATGAAGAAGTCGGAGGCCCTGAAGCAGAAGCTCCGGGCGCTGGACGACCAGACGAAGAAAACCCTGACCGGCCTCGACGAGCGCGAGACGACGATCGACGGCAGCGTCGAGATCGTCCTCGAGAAGGTCGAGAAGAGCAAGGAGGCCGCTCTCGGGGCCCTCGAGCGGGGCGGCCGCGACGTCGAGCCGGGCTCGCCGGGGGGCGAGGTCGACGACGGCGAGGGGCTGCTGATGAAGTTGAGGTCCTTCTGCCTGAGGATGGACTCCAAGGAGTTCTGGAGGTTCGTGACCGGGAAGAAGAAGGAGCTTGACCTCATGAGGGAGAAAATGCATCTCGCCCTGGTCGACTGCGTTGATCCGGCGAAGTTCGTGCTGGAGGCGATATCCGAGGTCTTCCCGGTGGACAAGCGGGGAGGGGACAGGGGGAATGACCTGGGCTGGGCTTGCGTCCTGATCCTGGAGTCGCTGATTCCAGTCGTGGTCGATCCGGTGATAGGGAAGTCGAGGGTGCTGGTGACGCCGAGCGTGAAGGAGAGGGCCAAGGACATCGCCGAGACGTGGAAGGCGAGCCTGGAGGAGAGGGGCGGCATCGAGAACGTGAAGACCCCCGACGTGCATACTTTCTTGCAGCATTTGGTGACGTTCGGGATTGTGAAGAAGGCGGATGTGGATTTCTACCGGAAGCTCGTGGTCGGGTCCGCGTGGCGCAAGCAGATGCCCAAGCTTGCGGTTTCGCTCGGTCTGGGAGACAAAATGCCCGGTATGTTACTGACTTTACTGTGCTTCTTTGTGTCGTTAGCGTGTGGGAATCGTTTGTTTGATACAAGAGTTGGGTTCTTCTGTGCTGCCGCTAATTGTGTCATTTTACTTCTCGATGGTGTTCACCTGTGCTGATTATTGTTCTTGAATTTGGAAATGAATCTAAGTTTCGCGAACTTCGGTTGTAATTGGCTGAAATCTCCAGGAAAATTCTGCGTAGAACGGAAAGAACTGCAGTGTATGGGTTGTGCAATATGCGAGGCTAGGATTTTTCGTTCACTTTCGATGGATATTGCGAGTTCAGAGTGTTGGGGAAGGGAAGATGGGTTCACATCTTACTATGGGACTTTCCATAGGGATCTGGGTTTTTTCTGGGGAAATGCTGTGGTGATCATGTCTTTTTGAGAGATCTTGTGGTGGTGTAGGACAGTAGTCTAATTTAGTTCCATTACCAGAAGAACTTGGGAGAGGATTTGTTGTGCATTAGGTTTGGAAACTAGAATAGAAAGATAAGGTTGAAGTTCTACCTAGCCAGTCAAACTAGCTTTTGACAAGATATGGGGCTTCTTCTAAGAAGACCAATGAAGTGTGTATCTTCTGTCGATAGAAGACTCCGGCGGTGGATAAATAATGTTTCCCTTGTGCTGGGCTTAGTGTAGATGAAGAAGGTCAATGGTGTTATCTTGTCCCAGAATTTACTTCTTCTGACAGTTTAGCAACATTCATTTTTGGAGAAGCCACTAGTACTTGTTGGATTTCTGGTGAGCGTATGCTATTGAATTGACAGTGGGGCAATTAAGCATCTAGTCGCTTATCTTCTGGTTTATTTCTGCTGGCGATATGTTTTTTGATCACTTTTTGATGATTTCTTCCCCCAATGAGATGTTCTTTTGACAAGCTGGCTTTCCTAATGATGGGTGATGATGCATTGTCTGAAGATAGCAATGCCTCTCTTTGACCATGATATTTGAATCTCTCCCTCATCTGTCATTATTTATCGGGGATAAAAATATTAGTCGTAAGCCTATCCTGATGTGGAATATGTAGCATCTCAGCTGTTACCTGTGAGATATTTGGGTAATCAAGTGATTAGGTTTTTTCTGATGGATGCCTAGTGATTAGAACTTACTTTTAGCTTTGATGGACTTGTGAGAGTCCTGCAGAGATGTAGGATGTGTTGAAGAGTTATGTAATATGCATAGTCCTGAACTTGTCAGTTTTTTCCTTCTCTAAAGCAGGTGAATGCTAAGTTGTTTTGTTTCTGGGCTGTTTTAATCTGCAGATATTATCAAGGAACTAATCAGCAGGGGACAGCAGCTAGATGCTGTGCATTTTACTTATGAAGTTGGTCTTGTAGACATGTTCCCCCCTGTACCTCTGTTGAAGGCTTTTCTGAAAGATGCGCGCAAAGCTGCAGCTACTATGTTGGAGGACCCTAACAATGGTGGCCGAGCTGCGGTATTCTTCGTCTTTTGCCTTTTCTCTGCATACTGAAAGGAATTTAACCACAAGAGGCACCACCAAGTGCATAACTGCTAGAGAAATCATTATGTCTTATGTGTTGTAATCCTTTGTCTTAAATATAGTCTTGCAAGAGTTTCTATCATTTGATGGATTTCCTAGGTATCTCCATCTACTGTACGGATTTGTTTCTTTCACCTTCCGGCTTTCAGTTCAGTAACTAGAATGACAAAGTGGGTTGTCATTGAATTTACATCATGGTAATATTGATCTGAAGCATGTTTAGCTTAATACCATGCCGTGTTCAACACAAGTTATGCATGTGACTCGGCAGTAAAAAAGGTGTCCTCATGCATGCAAGCTCTTTGTCTTGCTTAAGGTTTTTGTCTTTGATTCATTTGGAACCACCTTGTTGCTGAGTTTTCTGCCTGATACACCATTACAATCTATATTAAGATGTACTTACTGTAGATGGAATTCGACAGTCACCTGTGGAATGTTGTTTTATTGCAGAACCTGGCTTCACGCAAAGAGCAGTCAGCATTGCGGGCTGTTCTAAAGTGCATTGAGGAGTACAAGCTTGAAGCTCAGTTCCCCCCAGAAAATCTCAAGAAGCGCCTTGAGCAGCTAGAGAAGGTCAAGATCGATAAGAAAAGGCAACCAGCTGCTGCTCCAGCCAACAAAAGAACACGCGCCAACAATGGTGGACCTATGCCTCCCGCCAAAGCTGGTCGTCTGGCCAATGCATACGTCTCCTCTTTCCCTGCAGCTCCTGCATATGTGCGGTCGCCCTCACATGGTCAATACCCAGCTGGAGTCCCCACATACCATTCACCACAGCCCATGTATGGTGGCTTGAGTCCGCCGACAAACCCCTATGCCTACTCACCCGAAGCAGCTCCACCACCTCTCTCTGGATCATACCCCGCTCCTCCCATGAACTATCCTCCCTATGGTGGCTATGGAAATGGCGTGGCACCAGCTTATCAGCAGGCTTACTACCGATAGAGAATTGACAAACCCGAAGTTGGTAACCACTGATATGATGACCATAATCTGTTTCAATTCCCACTTGCCTTGTTATTGTAATCACTAACCTTCTCAACGGTAGCAGTATGTGTGTTAATTTCCTTTTCCCATGCTCTTGCCAAAGTCATTGGCAAGAATCTGTATTTCTGATGTTGATCAAAACCGGTAGCCCTAGGTGATTGTGGAAAAGTAATTATGATGGCATCGTGACAGACTTTGGGACTCTTTGAAGGAACTCTATTGATGGTCATAGATAGTAGAAAAAGACTTATTAACATACCCTGCCGCTTGGGTCATCTTCCCCTTCCCTGCTTATGCACTTTCTGGTGGGTTTTCCTATGAGGTTTGAACTTGATTTCTTTAATTTGATGTGTGGAGATGGTCCATGTTTTTCTTTATTAGAGTGAGTGATTCTCGCTGGCACTTGGGTAGATTATGGTTTCTTGAAACTCGTGGGTCAGAACTGTCTTTGTTTTTCCCCACCAGTGGTGGGTGTTTGGTCGGTGAACACTGAACAGAGAAACTTAAATCATGTGTCGTCTAATCGCGTCCTCTGTTAGACAATTCCGTCATTATTGGTGTCGACCTTCTCTCGACCGGATTGGATTTCGATTGAGCCTATCGGGAGCCAGGCATTATTGGTGCGCCTCTCATCACGTCCCATGCTTGATTTTGTTTGCTGCTTCCTCGCAACTGCATGCTTTCCATTACGTGTTCGACGCTGGCATTAAAATATGTAGTGTGGACACTCTGGAAGGGGAACATAATGCGACTTAGAAAGGACGTCGAGACGATGACACGAGTGGCTCAGGATAAAGAGAAAAACACGAGGAGGATACAGACAGCGTGGGGACAGATTTTGAGCTGTTCGTGTGGTGGATTCTACAGAAACATCGCTATTTGACACCGGGGTGGGGGCTCCAGTTAGGTCAAGTGTGCTACCTCGGATGTGTCAAAAAGTCCGGACTCCTTAACCATGGCAGTTCAAGAATCTAATTATGAGACAGAGGAAGCTGAAGCGAGAAGGCGTTTGGTTCGAGGTTTCTTCTGCGGATTTCGTTCGGCAGGGATAACCTTTCGACTCCAGAATTTCTAGGAACGATGGTGAGACAAGTTTGGGCTGACCAAATCCGATCCTCTGTCGGGTTCGATTAATCGTGGATGCAACCAAATGCTGCTTCAAACCCGAGATGGATTCTCCTATCTATTGGGACCACACATTTGAAATGCTAAATAAGTGGATGTCATTGGAAAAATGGTTAGAGGACTTAGTCATTCCGTGCTAATGTATTTAGAAGAAGCCAAAGTAGGTGGGCTCAGCTGGTGTGGTTCAAACTCTCCTAATATCATATCGTATCTGTTAATTTCGTTTTCCCATGTTCTTAACAAGTTCGTTGGTAAGCTTATTTTGGCCGGTAGGGTTCAAACTCTCCTAACAACGGAACAATTTTTTTTTTTTTTTAATTTTCTTTATTCCGCCTCGGCTAACATGTCAATTTTTATTGGGTATGAATGCAAAACGCGCCCCACATCAGCTATTGACGTTGAGCTTTGCAATCACTTGAATATTTTCTCCCGAAACATCATGGGTCTCTTTCGGATCGAAGAAAGAGTTGGGCCTCCTTCAAGACTTGCAGAGAGTAAGTTATCGAGAGCGCACTGCCATGAAATCCAGTTTACGTTGACACCGTATAATCCCCGTACACTTCCAATTTTGATAAATCTTCGAATCTTGTTTTGCTAACAAGGCGCTTCCAAGAACGCTAGAGGGTCTCTCCACCTTATCCATTAACCCCCGCGACAATCGAGTCATTCGATCGATCCACGAATCAGGAGATAAGGGGGTCGACGCCTCTTGCACTTGTAAAGCCCCGGCAGTCAGCAGACTCGGCCCGTCGAGCTGAGCCCACTAACTTCCGTCGCTCTCTACTGGCGAGGAAACGAACGAGATAAGAGTGACCTGCACATGAGGTGTTCGATGAATTGCTCCACTGGAGATTTTTTTCAGTTCGTGCGCCGCAGTTAATGGGTGCTTACGCAAAGCTCCTTGTGTAATCATCTTGCTCTTGCGGCTTCAGCGTTTTGTCGGGGCGGTTCTATTTCCACGATCCCGCGACATCTCTCGAGGTACAGGATGGCATCTGCTCTCTTGAGAAGAGGCGTCGCGGTAACGTCGGTGGTCAGCTCTCGTTTTCTTCCGAGGTTGGTCAGTATTTGGTCGAGTGCATCTGAAGTTGCTGACAAGGGAATCGAAAAGGGTCGGTCCGAGTTGGTTGATAGTGGGCCTACAACAAATGCTTGCGGTTTGGAGAGAATGCAGCTTTCTCCATTGTTTGCTGATAGCAGGCCTTCTTTAGATGGTTGTGCCATTGAAGTTGTGGATGACGACCAGTGGCGGGTCTCGGCTGGGTTGGCACAGGCGTGGCAGGGACCGAGGGGGTCGTTGGGAACAGACAGTTTGACTGAAACGACAGATGAGCATGAGGATCATTCTTCATCTGTTGAGGAAGAGGCCGACTTTGATGAGATTGATAACATGCGAATAAGGGGCAATCTCTTTTACAAAATTGACAAGGCATCCAAGGAGTTTGAAGAGTACAGTTTCGAATTCCATAGGAAGAAATCCCCAAAGCGGCGAGAAGATCCAAAGGAAACCAAGAAGAAGGAAGACCGAGGTTTAGTCCCCAGAAATGAAAAACTTCCCAAAGCTGCAAAGAAGAAGAATGTGCCTTCTCTGCTGGATGGAGCCGAAGTCGATTGCACCTCAAACAAAAAGAAGCTGAGGACTCCGACATTTAATCAACTCACAGGTCCTTACCATGAACCGTTTTGCCTGGATATTTACATTTCGAAGGCCTCTGTTCGTGCATGTATAATTCACAGGGCGACGAGCAAGGTCGTCGCTGTGGCACATTCTATTTCGAAAGACATGAAGTTCGATCTGGCTTCAACTAGAAATGCAGCTGCTTGTGCTGCTGTTGGCGAAATTCTGGCTCAGCGAGCGCTGGCTGATGACATTCATGACATAATTTATACGCCAAGGAAAGGGGAGAAATTAGAGGGAAAGCTTATGATTGTGCTTCAGGCCGTTATTGATAATGGGGTTAACGTGAAGGTGAAACTTAAGCAACGAAAAACGAAGAAAGCCAGCCATCACGCCACAAATTTAGAAGTGAAGTCATCAGCTCTCTAATTGCGTGCACATCAGAATGGAATTCTGCTGTGCTGGTGGTGACTGTTTATGGATAGATGCAACTTTTGCTTATATGATCTAGAGAATGTTGCCTGGCATTTTAAGGCATCACTTTTCTCCTGGAGATGAGTTTTTGCACAGAAAGCGAGAGTAATATCTGCTCATTTTTGGCGGATGGACCATTGAACAAGAATATCCTGTGCAAGCTGTAACAGAAAGAAGTAGAACAAACCTCTTGTACAAGGTTTCTAGTCCTTATGTTGATAGACAAGTTCGTTTCATTAATGACGGATTTTGTCCATAAGCCAAGAAAATTTTTGAGATAAATTCTTGTCGATCATAACTTGTCTGCCAAATCAATGTATCTATCTCATGACATTTTTATTTTTTTGCAGAGAAGATATCAATTATCTCACGATTCCTGCAAACCCCATTCCAGATAAGCAAGAAATCTCCTCCCTTCTGAATGATTTCATCCCAAAACTCCAACTTTGACTTCCTAAACAAATTCATGTAACTAAGATAAGTACATTCCCTCCACCACCAAGAAGGCAAGGCAACCACATCCCATTTGCAACTACAGGCCGAATGCAAGCATTTCAATGCGCAGGTTAACTTAATCCACTTAAAATTACCTTCCCTGTGTTTACCTAGTGTCACATTAACAATGAGAAAATTCAAACTTGCGTCTCTGCTTGAAAACCCTAGTCCTCAGAGCTCAAATGCTAAGGGAGCCACGATTGCACATTCAATGTACAATAAAATTTCTTACATTCCAGGATTTAACTAAAACGCTCTCCTGTCATCTCCTCGAATCAGCCACAGCCACATCATGACTACACTCCTTTTTAAGCTATCTTCATCCCTTAACAGTAGTAGAATACCCAACTTCCAGAATTGATTTGCGAAATGATGCCTACTCTTGAATCAATTTATCAATTAGCATCGAAATAACAACATCACTCTTTAGCCACCAATACAGCTATGCAGTCCAAGAATGTCGACCCATGAATATTCTCAGAACAAGAAGAGTGAAGAACCCTCTATTCGTAATCCCTCGCCATAAAAATTTACCAACACCCCTAATTTCATCATAAGAAAAAGAAACATGTTGACACCTTCAGGCACCCAAAAAAAAATAAAAATTAAAAAACGATTTTCAGTCGTTAGCAGTCGCGAGCTGCAGAGACAAGAGCTCCTCCTCGGGGATAGTCTTGATCGTGCAATCCGACGTCGGGTACGACACGCAGAGGAGAGCGTAGCCGCGCTCCACGACGTCGTCGCTGAGCATGCCTTCGCTCTGGTCGACGGAGCCGCTGACGAGCCGGGCCGGGCAGGTCATGCACACGCCGAGCTTGCAGTCGTGGGGGACGGCCAGGCCCGAGTCGATGGCCTTGGAAAGGATGGTCTCGTCCGGCTCCACCTCCAGCTCCGTGGCCCGGCCCTCGTGCTCGATCACCACCTTGTGGGCTCTGATGGGGCCGCCCCCGGCGCCGGCGGCTGAGGAGGAGGAGCCACGGCGGCGAGCCGGGAGGAGGGCGGGGCGGGGAGGGGAGAGGAGGGAGGAGGCGGGTGGCGGGCGTTTGAGGAGAGAGAAGGGAGGAGCGAAGTGGAGGAGAGTGGACATGGTCGAGTGCGGCGAGCAAGCGAGAGCTAGTGTCCGCGCGGTTCTTGAGAGTGGGGACAGGCAATGTGTGGTTCTTGTGAGCTTTGAGAACATAACAAGCCGAAGAGTTTTCTTCTCTCTCTATTGGCTAAATTTACTATAAGGATAAGGGAAAAAACCACCAAAAACCCTAAATTTTATCAAAAGCGACAAATTTACCCTAAACTTTTTCGTGACGTAAAACCCCGAAGTTTCGCTTAATCGCGACACATTTACCCCAAACTTTCATTTGTGACAAAAAAAACCTTAAACTTTCATTTTTCATGACACATTTACCATAAATCATGAGATATTTTTGTCTTTTTACTTTTAAAAACTTTTTTTTTTTTTTCTTCTTTCTTCCCTCCGCCGGCTCCGACGGAGGGAGGCCCGGCGTCCGGCGAGGGTGGCCCTTGGCCGGCGTCGGGCGTCTGGGCCGCCCGCCGGTGTCGGGCGAGGTCGGCCCTTCCGGCGTCGGGCGAGGGCCTCCTCGCTCGCACCCTCGCCAGATCCGGCGAGGGCACCCTTGCCCGACACCGGCGAGGGCACCCTTGCCCGTCGCCGGCGAGGGTCTAGCGAGGGAGGCCCTTGCTGCGTCGGGCGAGGGCACCCTCACGAGATGTGCCCTCGCCGGATCCGGCGAGGGAGGCCCTCGCCCGACGCCGATGAGGGCTGCGTCGAGCGAGGGCACCCTCGCGCGGCGTCGGCCCGGCGAGGGCGACCCTCGCTGAGGGAGGCCCTCGCCCGACGCCGACGAGGGCCGCCCTTGCTCGCGTCGGGCGAGGTCACCCCTCATCGGCGTCGGCCCGGGCGAGGGGCGACCCTCGCCGTGGAGGCCCTCGCCCGACGCCGACGAGGGCCGCCTCGCCTACGTCGGGCGAGGGCACCCTCGCCGGGCGTCGGCCTAGGCGAGGGTGACCCTCGCCGGCGTCCGGCGAGGGTCGCCCTCGCCGGTGCCGGCTTCCCTTCGCCGGGGTGGCGGAGAGAAGAAGAAAAAAAATAAAAAAAGAAATAAAAGAAAAAACAGAAAGAATAAGACGAAAATGCCCTTAATGGGTAAATGTGTCACAGTTTAGTAAAGTTTGGGGTTTTCGTGTCACAAAAAAAAGTTTTGGGTAAATTTGTCACTTTATGCAAAGTTTGGGGTTTTTGGTGGTCTTTTCCCTAAGGATAATTGTACCGAAGTTCCCACACTTATCATGAGTCCTAAAACCTTCAAATTATTCAATAACAAAAGTATAATTGAATTCTAAAATTTTCAAAAAATATAATCAAGGAAATGATTTAATTGAATTAATTTGATAAGTTTTAGGATTTGATGTACTTTTTGAAAGTTTTAAGACTTAGTTATACTTTCGTAATAAATTTTAAGACTCAATTGCATTTTCTTGATAAATTTTAAAACTTTCAATATATTTGTCCTTTTACAATAATATAGGGGACAAAACCCTTATCAAACACAAAGGTTCAAGACAAAGTTCACATATAAATATGTATGACGCTGCACATCTTATGTTCTGCCTAAGGGTAGCAGCTCTTGAATAGAAACATTACAAAGAGGGTAAAAAGAGATAACACCTTTGGTTTATCGGAGTTTAGAGTCTATCCATTGTCTTGGCTTTCAATTTTAATTTTAATCCCCAATGTCATGCATTAGAATTTAGATTATGCCGAAACCATGACCAAGAATTTCAAAATGCAAATTGTGTTTGGTAACGTATTTGTGAAAGTCCATTGCGAAGTGCCTTTGAACAAAATAGTGTTTGGACAAATTAAATTTGCCAAAGATTTATTATTAAAAAAAAGAAAAAAAAAGGAGAGTTGGCCGGCGAAGAGCTAATAGTTGCCGGCGAAGGGTAGGTAGTGCGGCGAGGGGTAGGCGGTGCGGCAAAGGAGAGGCGGTTCTGCTAGGGTTGTCGTGCGGAGGACGTGGTGTGGCGAGGGTTGCCGCGATTAGATTGAGCGGCCTCGGCGACCTCCGTGCGGAAGTCACATCACGAGATTTGGATCACGGCAACCTAGATTGCAAGATCCGAGTTGTGGCGACCCTCGCTGGATGGTCACGTGACCTGCTGCGTTGCGACCTCCGTGCGGAGGTCACCGGGGTTGTGTGATTTGGTCACTGAGACCCTCGCCGCATCACGTCCTCCGCGTGGCGACCCTTGTCGGAGGGTTGCGGGATCCCAGCCGGACCACTTGCCCTTCACCGCACCTCCTACCCTTCGCCGGTGACCACACGGAGATGCTGGTCTTGTTCAATAGAGAGAGGGAAGAAGTTGGGGTAAACTCGGAAAAATAAAAGATTAACGAGGACAATTTTGGGAGAATTTTTCACTGGCCTGGGAGGCCAGCGTGTTGAGAAAGCCCAAGGCAGCAGCTCCTAACCTGCCTTGGGCTTTTTGCCTTTTGCAGGCTTGCATTTGGTAAATGCAGCTAAAAAAAAATTTGTCAAACACCAAGTATTTGGCCCAAAGGGCTTTGCATGCCCAAACGCATGTTTTTTGGTCTACCTGCAGCACTTCTTAACAGCGACGATCATTGCTGGGTTTCTTTTTCTTTCGTTGCCAAAGTGCCGACATAGAGATAATGTCTTACATGAACAATTCGTTCATGTTTGATTGCTAAAGAAGTGGGGTGGATTGATGCGGCGCTAAGTATGACGCCGCATTAAACAAAAAACAGGCCCAATATTTTTAGAGAACAAGCGGCGCTGATGTGGTGCTGCATTAGAAAAAAAACCCAATAATTAAAGAAGAAGAGCTACAGATATCTTTCTTGCGCGCTTGAATGAGGAGGATTGCAAGTAAAGACCCAAAGATTGACGGACAATAAGACGTATAGAAAGTCGTGAGCAGTGAAGATCGAGATGGAGTCAAGAAAACAACTATTGAGGACGTGAAGAAATTAACGGGAAAAAGAGAAAAAAGTCACAGAGCTTCAATATTTATAAGGAAAAATAATGCAAATGATTTCTGAATTTTAGTCAAATATTTAATATAGTTCTTAAATTTTTAATTTGTTCAATGGTCCCTGAACTGTAACCCAATGTATAATACAGTTCTTGAATTTTTGGTACATAGTCAATTTAGTTTATAAACTATATAGAAATATTTAATTTAGTAGTTTAGGAATTAAATTGAATATGTGCCAAAAATTAAAAGTTTAGAGGTTATATTGTGCATTGGGTTAAAGTTCATGGACGATATTGAAAAAATTAAAAGTTAAGAGACTACATTGTATATTAGACTAAAGCTTAAGGACCATTTGTGTCATCATCCATATTTATAAATACTTGAAATAGACAAAGAGGACGACGCACTCAACCATCCACTTTTGGACGATGATTTTATGATGGTCGTCTCCACCTCTTATAAACCAAGACAATTGAGTAATTTCTTTGGCTATGTTTGGTTAGTTTTTTGGGGAAAACCTTTAGGAAAATGCAAATGATGTTAGATTAGAGGAGTTTCTCAAAATGAAAATTGTGTTTGGAATTGTACTTTAAAAGTGCATTGGAAAGCAACTTTATTTAAATAGTGTTTGGAAAAATCACATTTGCAAATGACTCTTACAAGCCAAATCTAGCTTTGCAACCGTCGCCTAAGGTCACCGAACCCTGGGTGAGGCTTGTCGGCGACAAATCTAGCTTGCCGACAGTCAAAACTAGCATTACCGATGATGGAGCGTGACGTTGTTGGGGGTGAATGCATTTTCAGAATTTTGAAAATCTACCTAGGGAACAACTTAAAGGAAAAAAAATATTTTAGCATTCCAAAAATGCTAATGCCAAAGTTCCTACGAATATGCCTTGGTCCAAGGGACTTTAGAAGATTTTAAAAATGCAATGCATTTCTAGAGTTCCAAATAAAAATCTACAAGACGTCCTAGTATTTGGGCAAGGGCCTTCATAGGCCCAAAAGCCTTTGGATTAGCTAGTCCCAAATGCAGTTTATCCCGTTTCCTTGAAAATTCTTGCTTAGTGCCCGATGTGATTTGCCGGCAGAAAGCACATATACCTAAATGAAATTAAAAATCAAAATACAGCCAACCTCAGTATGGAAAAGTTATTACTAAATAAAACGTATTAGTATCATTAGAAAGATGTATTAAATTTCAAAAAAGAAAAAAAAAAAACACTTAAATGTCGTTTCCAAGATTAATGGAAATATCGTTATGCATGTAAATTTGACTCTTCGCATTTAAGTCAAGTTGCGCTTGAAAAGACTGCATTCAGGGTATTGGAAAATTTTCAAAGCTTACAACATAATGGCAAGAACAACTATGCATATAACAATACACAAAATACAGAATCAAATCATGGATAAGATAATATTGCTAGATAAGATTATGATCTATGCAATTTCATATGATTAAGAAGGTAGAATTATTAAAACAGTCATAAACTTTTTGTAATTGTGTCAATTCAGTCATAAGCCTTTTATAATCATGCTAATTTAATTCATTTGGCCAATTTTGGCTAGCCGGTACTAGCCATTCGACCAATATTGATATGGATAACTTTTAATAATATTTTATTTTATTTTCCTTTTCTTTGTTCTTTTCCTTTTTTCCCCATACTGGCTGGCGAGGCTTTAACGAGGGTTGTGGCCCTTGCTAGATCTTGCCCAGATCTAGGTGAGGCTTGGGGCTTGTGAGCTATGTAGCATCGACACAGACACGCGACACACGACACGACACACCGACATGTCATTTCTCAAAAAATAGAGAATTTTGATACATTGTGATACATTATATTATAAATACATATTTTTATATATACATATGATTATTTCAAAAATAAAGAGTAGAGTCAATTTATTTAAATAATTTTATGATTTTTCATGGTGATCATAATTTATTATTATTCAACATTATTCATCCTTTTTTCTTTCTTGAAATCACCCTCCACCCTCTCCCTCCAAAAAAGAAAAGAAAAAAAAGCCAAATCCCGCCCAATTGGACGAGCATCCCATTTTTTTTTTTTTGCTCTTCATGGCACCATCATTTTTTTTTTTTTTTACCTGCTCTTCCTTGAAAATCCAAACACTAGCTGCCTAATATTCCTCCTAGGCACCTCCTCCTTGCACGGCACCTCATTTTTAATTTTTTTTTTGCCCTCTTTGGAAACCCAAACCTAGCTGCCTCCTCCTCCTTAGACTCCTCCTCCACGGCACCCCCCATTTTTTATTTATTTTTTCTGCCCTTCCTTGGAAACTTAAACCGTAGCCTCCTCCTCCTCCTTCTATGCTCCTCCTCCTTGCACGACATCCCCATTCTTTATCTTTTAGAAATTCTTCTTCCTAAAATAAAAAGAGCAACCTTAAAAACTCTTGAAAAACGCTGGCCGCTCCCTCCTTCTTCATTGCACGATCCTCTTCCTCTCAATCTGTACTCTCTCTTGGTCGCCTCATTGCAGTCACTTGCTGCGTTGCCTCTAGTCCTCCCTCTTTTGCCGTCGTAACCTTGTCTCCGGTCCTCTATCGCGGCCATCTTGGTTGCCTGGTTCTCTCTTCCTCCAGCTCTCTCTCACCGTCGCGGCCTCGCCTCCGCAGCCTCGCTTCCTCTCCCTCACCCTTGTCTCCACCCTCCATCGCCTTCTACAACAATTCACTCTCCCTTCATGCTTGTAGACTCGCTCCAAAAACCCAGCCTCTTGCGATTTCGGACACACTCCGACTCGCATGTCGAGAAGAGTTGATCGCATGTCCGAGCATGTCCGAGCGTGTCGGACATGCCGACATGTGTCTGACATGACATGGAAGGTTCTCGAATGTGTCCGTGCTTCATAGGTTGTGAGCGAGGCAGCTTCACCTAGGTCTGAGCAAGGCCGAGCAAGGGCTATGACCCTTGCTGGCCATTATAGGGAAAAAAAAGAGAGGAAATGAATGAAGAAAAGAAAAGAAAATTAATAAAAATTCAAAATAATATATATTATTAAAAATTGTCCACATGAGTGTCAATCGAACGGCTAATGTTGATTGACATCTACATAAGTCCAGCCGGCCAAAATTGATAAATTGAGAAATGTTTAAGACTGAATTGGCAAAAAAATAAAATAAAATTACTTAGAGCCGAATTGACACAATTGTATATAGGTTTATAACCTTTTTGATAATTTTTTCGATTAAGAAGTAAATATTTAATTAAGCATTTTTTCTTGAAAATAAAATGTTTATCAGCACCACTTACAACCGAAAAGATGAATTAAGAAAGTTTGTCGATGCAGGAGATAATGAATTACATTCCGTATCTTTTTCCTTCTATTTTGGGGCTATGTCCATTTCAAAATGGCATCTTATGAATATCTTATTGCTTAATGGTATCATCTTATAAATTTTTTAAAATAAAACAAATGTGGTTTAATTTTTCGTTACTTGCTCAAGAACCATGATTCTTATGCTCTTCCGGCGGCGTATCTCTTGCAATTTGAAATGTGTCGATAAAATGACACCATTATAAAATTGAGAGAACGGTGTCATTACGCTATCACGAATCTTTCATACATAATGTATATTTTACCACATTATGTAATGAATAACTGAAGAGCAAGCACATAGGTACCCTTGATAATTTCATCTAGCAAAATTACAATGTTCATGCTTTGATCACTTCTAGATTGCACACGCTTTGCACACACTGTTATGAAACAGTAACCATTTAAATACATAATGATATTTTCAATAATATGGAAAACAACACTAAAATGTATTTTCCCCATTTTCGAAATTTATTGGATCTTTCTAATGATACTAATGAGTTTTGTTTAGTAGTGTAATTTTTTCCAAACGGTGACTAGCTATATTTGGCTATTGAATTTCTTGTGCATATTTCATTGCTAAAAAAAATACATAAGAAGTACTAGGAGTGCACAATTTCAGGTTCTGTACAAGTTCTATTTGGAATATAGAACTTACCCGTTAGAACATGTTCCTCATTTTTTGGAACTTGAAACCTAACCTTTATACCCTAGAACCTCGAATTTATCTTGTCACAGGTTCTAGGGTTGGTTCTAGGATCAATCCAAGTTCCAACTATATTATAATTTGAACGATTGCAGTGAATTAAAACCTTTAATGATCATCACTTGCCACTATAATTCACTGACCATAAAGACATGAAAAGTATGACCATTAATAAAGTAAAAGTCTTAGTCATAAAATGGAAGCTCAAACTAGTACAACGGCATGGAATATTGTAAGATCGCACGAAAACATGAACCGAGAAAAACATTAAAACTTGTTTCAGGTACTAGGTTATAGGTTAGAGGTTATAGGTTCCAGTTTCCAAGTTCCTCCAACTATGAACTTAAAACCTACCTGTCAAAATAAGTTTCTCATTTTTGGGAACCTGAAACTTACCTTACATACCTTGGAAATGGAATCTACAAGTTCCCACTGGTCTAGTTCTCAGGTTTCAGATTCTACCCTAGAAGCTAGAGCCATGCTCACTCTTAGGAAGTACATAGATTTCATGACAAAACAAATTGAAATAGAGGAAAGTCCAAAATATTGCAAAACAAGCCAAATCCAGAAAATAAGGAGGATTAAGGAGAGTACCAATAGGTTTAAACATACATTTGTTTCACAAATATGGATCTATCAAGCAAAATAATTGGTGAATGATCATTGGATCTCATATTTTTGTCAATGATGACCGCACATTAAAAATTCTTTCTTTGATAATTGCAATGTTGCCAGTTGGTAGTTTGTGCCTAGATTCGGTTTCCTCTAGATTATCATTATATAGAAACTGTTAGGGAAATCTCTTATGATGTTTTGAAGATGACAAAATATATCGAAGGCTACTAATGTGTTTAATGGTTAAGTAATAGACTATGCAGATGATAGAATGTGTAAATGATATTGTTGAAGTCTATATTTGAAAGAACCATAAAATAGATTCTATGTTGAAGCTGAACTTATTTAAACCGTGTCCATACCTTAAGGCTAAATATGTTCAGAAGAAGAATATATTCAGACTTACGTCCATATTATAAAGTCTATTTTAGATGGAAGACACTCGGACTCTATTTCAGACGGAAGATATTCGGACTCTATTTCAAACGGAAGACACTTAAACTCTACATGCAGAATGAGACACAAGTCTAAAATGTGATAAGGTCCAAAACGAGACACATGTTGAGAACGTGACAAGGTCCAGAATGAGATACACATCCAGAATGTGAAAGTTCAGAACGAAATATGTTCAGAACAAGACAACTTGACAGAACATAACAAAAGCCCTAAACATATAATGGCTAATGATCTGGTTTGGATTCTACATCAAGATAGATTTGATTGACTCAATCTAATTGATTGACAATTGGATCTTTAAGATAAGAACTTGTTAAACAAAGAAATTCTACTTACGGAAATCAAGATTCTATTTATATGAGCGATCAGAATCTATTTGAGATTTTACTTCTATCACTCAATGGCTACTAAATTTTTTTGATACAGATCTGTTCAACGGGTAGATTGGAAGACAATCTTCTAGATACTGTCCAATGGCTAGTTTGGAAGTGGAGGAGTACTTAAGGAGAATAAGGACCGATGAGCAAATAAGAGACGGAACGTAAAATCTATAATTCCAAAGTCTGAGCGAACTTCGATTATACACTTGTCTTTTGTGAGCTTAAACGTTTGTGATCGTGAAAGAAATACCAAAAGAGTGACTTAGTAAGATAGTGTGATCTACTACTGAGTGTTTGCACTCAAAGTTGTAATCTCTTGTTGATCACATAGTGGAATCCAGCCAGAAGGCTGTTAACGTGGGAGATTGGACGTAGGCTTGATCTAAGCCGAACCATTATAAATTTTGTGTGCAACCTTCTCTTCCCTTAACTCTTCTTATAGGTTAATTTAGAAGTCTGTTCCATCGCATAACAGATTCTAAACATCTACTAGAAGTTTGGTGGTTCGTTTATCAGACTCTAATCCTTATTCAAACTTTGCTCGCAACTTATTTTATTCCATATTTATTTGTCAAGACTTCTTTTAAACACCTATTCATCCCCTCTAGGTGTTTGTATTAGCATAATCAGAAACAACCAAAATAAGTTTAATAAACATAGATTTAACTTGTGAAAGCAAATCTTCGTGATTTAGAAAGACACCAAAGCTTCTATAATCACCATTAAAGTTTGAGGTAGAGAACTTGTGCACCAATAGAGTAGAAGGGTACCTTTAACATCTTGATTTTCGACCTATAGGAGATGGCTATGAGTTTGGGGTGCTAGTGGTAAGGATCGGTCATGGATTGATCAAGAGATCGGCCATGAACCAATTTAATGATCACACAAGTGGACTCGAGTCGTTCCGTTGATGGATGATTGCCCGACCATAAGGGTTAATCGAAGAATGGTCACGTTCCACCACGGATCGATGGATGATCATGGATTGATCTTGAACGGTCATGTTCCAATTGCAGGTGATTCCCCTTGGTCATGTACTAACCGTGGATGACCATGATTCGACTCGATATGACCATGTGTCGGTTACAAATTGACCGATCTCAAACAGCCACACGACAATCTGGAGTTGGCCTGGACTAGGCTTGGAGCCAATCCAGGAGCCAGTCCGCTCAACTAGAGTCGGTCCAAGAGTAAATCATTGAGTCTATGCCTTGGGCCATCGATCTAGCCAAGAAGGCAAACTTTGCTTATGACAACCACACCGAAGGTGGCTTCACCATGAACCTCAAATGTGTCAAAATGGTTGTTAGGGGATGTACACAAAAAGTCCTTGCCCGGTCCTCGTTGCACTTCCAATGGCCTATTTCCCATGTTTGTCATATTCTTTGGAAATGAACAAAAGAGAACATTCTAGAACACCTTAGATCTTTCATGAAGAAGAAGACTCATCACTTTAGATGGGCATTTCTAGATTTGATAATGATTACCAAAGCTTCGCCTTGAGAATTCAGTAAGGGACTCTTGGACAAATATGCTAATCAAGAGAAGACATAATAGAATATTTTAGAATACCTCATTAAATGCAATGATGAGTCATCTTACTTAGGTGTCCTTTAAAGATTTGGTGATGATGGCTCAAGATTTTCCTTGCGGAAGAAGCAAAGGACTTAAGGGCTTAAGTTGACCAATTAGAAAAGAACTTGATGGAATATTCTAGAGGGCCAAAACTTAGAAATCAAGTTCTTTAATTCAGGCATGTGCTAAATATCCAAATTTCATGATTAATCAAATCTAGGCATTTAATCAGAATGACTTGTCATGGGCTTATGTGGCCTTTAAAGATTTGGTCATCATTACACCTAAGATCTCATTTGAAGAGCAAGTTGGCCAAGTAATGATAATAATGGTGACACATATGCTTAGATATCCATGGAAGATATGGTCATTATTACCATAAGATCCTCCTTGGAGAACAACTAGGTAAAGCCATTATGATATGGTATAAGTGGTCCAATGGGAGAGAAATAAGTAGGTCTCCAATCATTATATTAGGCCATTAGATATGCCACCTTTTGTAATAGGCATGGCACATTGCAACTTAAGCTTGCCACGCTTGCCACCTTAATATCATAACCGTGCCCTTCCAAGAAATATGATTGAGTTATTTGGATGAGTAATAATGAAGTTGGTGTCTATAAATAGGAGGAGTCTCCATTCATTTCTATCATTGTAGCCCTTTTGCCATTCACACACCGGTCTTCCATTTATTTCCTTTCTCTCGGCCTCGCACTATCACCCTCATTGAGTCATTCAAGTGAATTCTCAAAGTTTACCTAGGTAAATAGGATCCTTAATTCTTCTCTAAGGTGGCAGGCTCCATTGTTGAGTCTAGTTATGTGCTCACCTATTCAAGCCATGGGTAGATGTAAAATCCTTAGTATAGTTTGCTCATGTTTGTGCTTGAACATGTGCTTGAGTTGTGCACACTCGGAATAAGACCGAGGTTCGTTCAGGTTAAGTTCAACACAAAGTAAGGTCGCCCAAGGTCACAAGGCCTTGGATCGCCATTAAAGTGTGCCAATTCCAAGTCTCATTTGATGCGGGGATCGCCCAAAGTCGCGAGGTCTTGGAATGACATTGAGGCGTGCTGGTTCCAAGTCTTGATCAGTATAGGGATTGCTCAAGCCCACGAGGTCTTGGTAAGGCATTAAAGCATGCCGATTCTATGTTTTGATTGGTGTGGGGACTTTGTGTTTGGTGTTTGAATTAAGCCATGAACCAAGGGTCATTCTTGACATGAAGTATGTTCATGCTAGGTTGAAGCCGAGGTTTGTCGAGCTTAGGATCTTCACAAAAGCGAGGTGAACCCAAGCTTCAAGGTCTTGGATCGGCATTGAGGCGTGCCGTTTTCGAGCCTTGTTCGGTTCGGGGATTGACGTTAAGTGATCGGTTCAAGTTACGGACCAATGGTCATTCCCGGCATGTTGGTTAGTGTAGTACAAGAATTCATGTCATACACGCATGAATGAGCACGCCTTCGAGTCATGTATAAGTCGGTTAATACAAAAGGCAAGAACCGGCATATGTAATACACTTGTGTGTGCACTTGAACAAGAAAAAAGAGCTTGTTGCCATCCAAGTTGGTGACAATATCTCGTTCATGAGAATTGGATGCCTTACTTGAATCAGGAAGCTCCTGAAAGTATGGATGCCTAACTTGATGGCCGGATGCTCTGGTTGAGTCTGGAAACCCCTGAAAGTATGGGATGCCTAACCTGAGGTCAGATGCCCAGCCTGACGCTAGAAGCCCTTGAAAGTATGAGAATAATTGTTTGATATGGTTAATGAATTTATTGTGCATGTTACTAAGTGCTGTTTGATAAACTTATTTGGTGAAATAACTTATTTGGTAAGTTGAAAGTGGATCGCATGTAGATAGTTGAGAGATAGCAATGGGTTTGCTATTGATTTGTCATCGATATTGTATTGCGAGTTTTGTACTTGCTAGGCTTTGGTGATGAGATACTTTCTTAGTAGAGAATTAGGAATTTTACTTACTGAGTCTTCCGACTTACTATCTTATTTTTCAGACTTGCAGACATGGATGTCTCACGTCAGTGTTGAAAGCTGCAGTCACACTAGAGGAGATAGGAATTCTCCTATCCGTCTTGTGGTGTGATATAGAAAGGAAAGAGGGCCCTTAGAGAAAGGGCTTGTAAATGTACAGTTATGGTAGAAACTAATGTGTTTTGTGTGATGTATGACCTAGTCTTTTAACTATTGTTTGTTTGGGGATTTTGTTTGTTCATGCTTCCGCATATGTTTATAACAAGATAGAAAGAATCGGGACGGCGACAAGCTTGAGATGTCATGAAATAACCCATGCTGCTCAAGATCCTAGAGATGGAGTTAGAGTCGTTATAGTATCGACTCCCCTAAAGCATATTTATTGAACTCCCATGTCTAGATTGAGAGATGATAACTCTCATATTAAGAGTTAGATTAGGAGAGTTCAAACTCTTATTTAGAATTAAATCAGAGAAAATAGCTCCCAAATCTAAATTAGGAGTGAAGAAAATGTAAAAAAGAGAGCAATAAAGTAGAAACAAAATCAATAAGAGAAGGAGGAGAGGGTAAGATTAGCTCAAATCCTCTTTCATGGCCGAAGGTTGAAGAAGATGACGGAGAGAGAAGAGAGAGAATGAAGAGAATTGTGAGAGAAAAAAATAAAGACCAAAAAAAGAGAAAATAAGAGAGAAATTAATTTTTAAGAAGTCCAACTTTGAGGAATTTGCTTTCTGTGTACAAATCCCGCAACCGAACACTAAGCAAGTCCGAATGTCTTGAAGTCAATAATAAATAAGAGCAATACTCCTTTTTAAATTGGCTTTGAGCGACTCATATAAATAATGTAATTGAATTGCGTGATCTAGTTCAATCACGTGTATAGTTATAACTTGAATTATTTTGCAAAATTTTGTTTAGTAACACTTTTGTGAATATAATTTGCTGTCACTTCTTTTAATTGTGGTGGTGCAATTAGAGAAAATACTAGATACCTTGACTGCCGCAAGAGATTTTCGCAAATTCACTCATTGATTGCGAGGTGTGCAAACATAAGCCGATTCAATTCATTTTTTTATTTAAGATGTAAATATTAAGTGAGACCCAATTTACATACTAAAGTCACGTGAACTGAACCCAGCACAGTACACGGATGGTTCTCACTTTTTGCTGAAGAAGAAAAAAAGGAGCGAGTTTCTTTTTCTCTTTACTGTCAGTCTGTCTTTACTCTCCATCTTTGCTCCCTTTATAATCTTTTTCTGTCCTTTTACTTTCTCTCTTTCTCTCACCTTTCTTTTCTCCATTTGTGGGGTCGGTCCAAATAACTTTGTGCAAAGTAGCTCGAGACTAAAAGTAGGATATGTATCGTGCAGAGAGAGAGAGAGAGAGAGAGAGAGAAGAAACGAAAAAGAAATTCAAAATCTTGTTCGTGGTTTATGATTGAAGTTAGACGGTGGGCATAATCGCGTACCGTGTTGGTCCGGACCAATCAATTTTGGGCAGAGGGGATCTCATTCGATAATAACGTCTTAACTAAGAAAATGAAATGATATGGCCTGCACCAGCGCATGGCAATCGATGATTGATACGTGTGATCCCCATGAGACACTCAAGGAGAGCAGAATCGTGCATTTAATCATGGGGAAGAGACACCGCAGAAGAGTTCGACAGACCATGGTCTAACTTTGGAGAGGACGATATTCAAGTTTCCGAGTTCTAAGATGGATGGCGATGGCGAGAGCATAAAAATTGGTGATCATAAAATATGGGAGCAGAGAAGGGCCAGATTGAATTTACTGGAGTCGGTATTTAATAGAACACAACTTCAACCCGAATTTCAATACCGCGTGCATCTGCGGCTATGCGCCGCCGCGAAGGAAGCTGACGTCGACGAGTTCATGGAGACCCTCGAAAAGCATTCTGTCGGAGAGAGAGAGGGTCACTTTGTCTGACATTATTGACATACGGGGTCCTTCTGGGAACTCGTTGCTCCACATCGTAGCGGGCATCTGGAAACCGGACATTCTCCAAGCCCTCCTTGAGGTCAAACCCGGCAAGAAGCTTGCTGCCAAGGCGAACTACTGAGGAAACACTGCACTACATATCGCCGCAAGAGCCGGCAGGATCTGCACGTATGAGCTCCTCCTCGGCTGCGGTGGTATTGTGGACAAGGCGAACGATATGGGGAACACGGCATTGCATGAGGCCGTGAAGAGGCCGTGAAGAATCGTCACTACGAGTTGACCCGTCTGCTCTTGAGTCGAGGCTCAAGATCGCTGTATCAGGAGAGCAAGGAGGGCACGTGCCCGCTGTACTTGGCAGTCGAGATGGGGGACATGAAGAATCTCTTGCTTTTGATGGAAGCAAAAGGATGGGCATGCTCAAGGCATGTCCCCGGTTCACGGAGCCGTGATTCACCAGAGGATAGGTCAGTGATTGTGCTTACGGTTCTCACTTTGGTAAATTTATTAGCCTGACCACATACATTTTTGGATCCTTACTAGCCGTTCAAACTGTTAGTCTCATTCACATTTTTTGGTTCTTCTGCTGGAATGGTTTAACTTTATCTAGAGCCTCCATCGATCATTGAAAAATTCTTATAAAGTTTGGCCCAGAAGAAGGCAGTTAAGATATGTTTGGATTTGGGTCTCGAAAAATGTCATCAATCGAATACTTCAATAGTAGATACTCATAGTATAAGTAAGCCTTTGGAGATACTATACTACTTGTATTATTTGCCAAGGAAGAGACTAATGTCATAGCTGCCTTTGGTTACTCCGACGTGGTAAACTGCTTCTTGGAAATGTACATCTCTATGCTTGGAAGCATGCTCTCGCGTGTATACTGAAAATTTCCCCCAAAAGTTTAGATTTCGATACGTAGCCAATGTAATGTTGCATTTTTGTTAAATTGAAAGAGAAATTTAATCGTTAGAGGGCAAGTTTCTGGATGCTTGGCTATGAGCGTTACACAAATTCATTCATTTCCTGCTCTCTACTGATGTAGAAATGCTGAAAGAAATGTCGGAGCAGAAGAAATAACTACTTTATTTACAAGATGGAAGAGGTGCTACTCCTCTTCATCTAGCAGCATCCGTGAATTACGTTGATGGAGTTGAATTCTTGGTCAACAACTTCCCATTGAGCGCCTTTTAGGGTGACCGAAATGGCTATCTTCCGATTCACATTGCAAGATGGGTCATCTGGAAATTATCAAGAAGCTGCTACGGCTTTGGCTGATTCCGGATGAGTTGCTAGATCTTCAGGAAGGCCAAAAGCATGGGAAGGACTCGGTAGTTGATTACATGTTCCGTGATTCCAAGCTTAAGAATCTTATAAATGCAAGAGACAAGAAAGGAAATACGCCTCTACATCTGGCCGCATCGCACCTGCAATTCAAGGTTCTTCTGTCTTTCATAGAAGAGGACGTAGTTGATCTTGAACTCGTAAACAACCACAACTTGACGGCTTTTGACATTGCAGATGAGCGACAGAAACACACAGATGCATGTCGCACGGCAATGATATCTACAAAATGGATTAACAAATTTATGTACTTTTTTTTTGCTATTAGTGGCTACTTCCTTTCGGGAGGGAGCAATGAGAGGAATTAAAGTTTATTTTTGACCCCTTGAACTCCCCTCGGAAGTTACCGAGATCAAGTTTCTACAGTAAGCTCAGAAAAGATAGCGGTGGCAAGTCTCTGTATTCCTTGAAAGGTTTCATTCCTTTCACATCTATATTTTTGATTGTTAGTCCATCTTCATATATAATAACGGTCTTTTTTCTATTAGGCTTTCCAGCTATTAGCAGTACCTTTATTAAACGCTGCTAAAGCATCCAGAAGCAAAGACAGAGTAATTTGCCGGCCAGAAGGCTTTGACCCGGGGAGAGATGTGGGGACTCTGCAGTCGAGGAGACTAAAGGACTCGGAGAATACCTGTATGGTCATGACAACACTCGTTGCCGCTATGACATTGGCCGCCGGCTTTTCTGTTCGCGGGGATATAATGGCTTTGAACCAGATACTGGAATCACTATGCTGTTGATCAAACCCATGTGTGATGTCTTCATGATCTGCAACGCCGTCGTCATGTACAGCTCGATAATTGCAGCTGTGATCCTTCTTAAGATGCAGTCCATTGAATTTCGGCCGGTGCATTATTTCCTTAGAAAGGGAAGGCCACTGCTCATAGCGATTGCCATAATATCCGTGGGCCTTCTCGACGGGGCTCTACGTGACCGTAAACAAACGTCATTGGGTCGCTGTTGTTGCCTTGATCAGCGGAATCATTGCGCTCTTCCATATCTTTAGATTTTACGGTTATTTGTTCCTTTGGCCTCTCTTCTATTTCCCGAAACATACGGGACGACTTACAAGACTTTTGCCCTCTTGAAATTCTTGAAGGTCTCAACCATTGCCAGATTTCGGTAAGGAAAATTATATCTTAATTAGCTCTTTGTCAAAAATATATACATGTTTCGCCTGATAGGGCTGTAATTTCACTGTAATAATTATTCTCGTGTCAGTATCGGATTGCACATCCTTTGTTAGTAAATATTAATGTTAATATAATTTTCTTGATATCACATGCTACTATGCTATACTGTAAAAACATGAGTGCTGTGAATAGTATTAGGTGCAGTAACACATTCCAAATCCCCCTTTTGGCATGCGATAAATTACCTTAAGAAGATGAACTTCAATAAAAACATGTTGTTTTCCTTTATGTTCCCTTCATTTTAATTAATTACGTGCCTTGTCCTTTTTTGTTGAATTATGTCTCAAGTATGAGAACGTGTACAAAACCCGACCTTGATTGAAAAATGTAGATTAATTTATCAAACCAAGTTTGTTAGGATCGAAATCCAGTCTCCTATTTACGCATCAATGTAATATATACGAGAATCTGTTTTTGTGGTCTCGTCCAAGATTGCTGCCCGGCAGGCGGATTCCTTTGAGCCACACAAAAAGGAGATCTTTGTGTCTGAAGTTTTCTTCAAGCCGCAAGTGGAATTATAGCACATGGAAGTAAGTCTTCGAGTGGTGCAGTGCCCTTTCTTAGATTTTGCTAGAGCACTTCCTATCTTTAATTCTCACGTTACTTTCAGACTTTTAGGGGTTGTTTGGCAACGTGCCAAACAGTGCCTGATTCTGATTTTTTGTTCATAGAATTAGTTTGAGACGAGAATTGCGTTTGGTAAAATTTTTATTTCCAGGAACAAATTGTTCCTAGGAACAGATTAGGAAGAGAATTGAGAATAAAAAAAAAAAATGTGATTCTCCGTCTGAGAATAAAAAAAAGAATCAAAACAGTGAAAGTCTTGTTCTTCCCTTTCGTCATCTCGCGATTGCCGTCCACCACCGCCCACCACTGTTCGCCGCCGCTTGCCGCCGCCATCCACCGGTCTGGCGAGCTCGCCAGGCCAGGGCGAGGTCTAGTGAGCTTGTCGGAGGCAAGCCCAGCCACCGGCGGAGCTGGGTGAGCCTTGCCAGTGGCTAGGCGAGCCTCGCTGGCAGCTGGGCGAGGCTCGCCCAGCCCCGCCGGTGGCCAGGCTCAGCCGATGAGGGCCGGCGTTGCCGAAGGCCAGCGACCGGCCACATGAAGAAGAAGAAGAATAGGAGAAAAGGGAAAAAAAAAGAAAAAAAAAAAAAGAAAAAAAGGAAAAAGGAAAAAGAAAAAAAGAAAAAAAAAAAAAAAAGTAAAAAAATTATTTAAAAATTAAAAGAAATTGATTTGGAACAGAATCAATTAGCATTGTATCAAACACAATTCTATTTTAGAATAAATTTTTTTTGACAGTTACCAAACGCGTTTTTTTACTCAGAATCAGTTCCTAGGAACAGAATAAAAAATAATAATTTCTGGTCAGAATTAGTTTTCGGGAACGTAATCATTACCAAACGTGTCCTTACTCTACTTTTTGCAGAGTGGAGTCCAATCCTACACCTATGATGCTAGTATCCCCAACCCCCAATTCCCTTATCACTAGGCTGGGTGCTAAATGGCTTAGAGCTGTTAAAATGGATTATAAATCTATTTCCTTAATTTATATATGATGGGCTTCTAACAAAAAATCCATAAATGAGGTGGCGTTAGGCCTGCCAAATAGTTGGGTTGGGTCAGGTCGAGAATGGTCCAACCTACGTGGATGTTTTTAACTTGTTTCAACCTATTTATATAAATACAAATTTAAAGTGTGTTTGTTTCACGGAAAACGTAAGGTTTTTGGAAAATATTTTCCGAGAAACCATTTTTCAAGAAAACGGTTAGTTTTCCTTTATTTGGTAATACTGTGACTGAAAATATTTTCTGGTGTTTGGATTACATTTGAAAAATGATTGAAGGTATAGAAGACGCCGACGAAGAGGAAGAGGAGGGAGCGAAGCCAATGGGAGCGCAGGAGGGGCTAGGGTTGGAGGAGGGGGTGGTGATGAAAAGGAGGGGGCGAAGGAGGAGGAGAGAGGGGAGGAGGAGTTAGGGTTTATGTTTGTAGGCAAAAAAAGAAAGGAGAAAATAAGAAAAAAAAAAAGAAAGAAGAAAGAAAAGAAAAGATATAATAATAACAAATTCAAAATTTTTAATTAGAAATTCTTTTTAATAATAAACTTTTCATCAGGACCTCAAAATATTTTGGAAAATGTTTTCCGGTTTTTCAAAAGGGAAATCGTTTTCCGAATTTAAAGCTTTGGAAGGAAAATATTTTCCGTCGACTCATTTTCTTAAATGAACCAAACGCTTATTTGGAAAATGAGGAAAACGTTTTTCCGGAAATTGTTTTTCGCAAAACAAACACACCCTTAGTGATTTATATCCGATTTGTCTAGGGATTCATTTTTAGTGATTTTTCTCTTGCATTTAAAGAATGGGCAGCTCCATGGACCGGCTTGTTGTGAAGGAGTTCGGATTCATATTATGAACAGGAGTGTGAAGGTCAAAAAGAGATATTATAGAGGAAAATACTATTTGTACGATTTGTAGCTAAGTTAGTATTTTTGACCAAAAAAAAAAAAAAAAAAAAAACTAGTGTAGACGGTTCCAAAAAAAAAAAAAAGAGAATAAAAAAACTATGTGGACGATATAAAAGAACATTTTTTTTCCAGAAGGAAGATAATGAATAAAATAGATCTCCATGTATAGGTGATCTAAAATCACTAAGGATGAAAAAGGCTTTGACTGGCTCAACTTGGCCCATCACATCCAAATCATAATATGAAAAGCCTCTAAAACCCACTAAAATCCATTTAATAAAAGAAAATTTCCCCTTTATTTGCTTACGACAGACCATACAATGTTGGCAAGCACAACGAAAAGGACAAAATCCGCAAACAGTGGCTCCATTTTCCAGCAACAAAGCTTCGAGCGCATTTAGGTCGCAAATAACAAGGGGAAACGCGGGGAACATCAAAGAATTCTGAAACGGCTTCACCACTGGCTTTGGAATCAGATAAGGGCAAGCAGCGGCAGCCATAAACAAAGCCGCCGAGCAACAGCACACCTGCAGATTATCCCTCAACAAATTCGCCATGTTCACCCATCTTATAGCTCCCGCGAACTTGCTAATGCCCTCCGTGGTTCACTCAACTTTGTGTCACCTCCGTTGTTGTTGTGGTGGCGGCGGCGGCAGCGGTTGTGGTTGTCGTCATGGTGGTGGTGATGGTCAGGGTCGTGATCGCTAGCTTTGGTAACGGAATGAGATCACAAATTGTGAGGAGAAGCTAAGACTTGGATTTTCAACAATGAAACGTGGAAGTTGGAGTCGTTGGAAATGCGAAACAGCGATCGAGAAGGGTTAATTCAGGTTTGCCTAATGAACGCCGTGAGAGGTCGGGGAATGGAATTTGCGCAGATTGATCCCGCGAGGGAGGGCTTCCATTGGCGAAGTGTTGAGCAGGGCTCAGGCCATGAACCGTAGAAGATGAGACTAGGCGGAGTAGAAGATGTAGGTTGAGTTTGACCCATTTGTTAAATGGGTTAAAAGTGAGTTTATAATAGACTCACTAAAACCCATTTGTTTTGGACTCTTTTACTTTAAAACCCATTAAGATCTGTATTTAAATTTTAAGATGATTTATTTGCAATCCACTTAACCAAATAGGGTTTAATATATGGGTTTATGACCCATTTTAACAGCATTATCAGTTTTGATGGGTTATTAGAACCTGGATATTCAGGAACTGCTCACCCTACTTAGTGATATTAAGTAAATAAGTTATAAATATATTTTAAAATGGTAAAGCCCAAGTAAATATGAGCCTTAAATGGATCGAGAGATCGTGTAGGCTTAACCAACTATTAGACTCTCCCTCTATAATTCAATGACCTACCACGACTTTTTTGTACCTCTCTTTTGTTTTTCATGATTTGTTTGTTGGCAGTTGCCCTCAATATTCACAAATGACCGGCAGGTGTAATGATTCCCTTTTCTTTGCTAAAATTTTTAAAAATCTTGAATCCATTAAAAATCTTGAATCCATTGAATAATTACTTACATAACGTTTAATTTTGATTTCTTAGGCCCGACGTTTTATTATTTGGCCTACTAAGCTCCCCGTCTCTCTCCCTCTCTCTCTAAAAAATTTTAATCATTCAAGTCCAACAATCAACTTTTTGATCGGGAGAAGCGACTTGGAATGTCATAAAGTAAATTACGTAGGGCTTTCCAAGCTTGATTATGACAATCCTTAACATTAATAAATTGAAAGTTACAGAATTTAGATAAGTTTAAACCCGTTTTTTTTTTTTAAATAATAAAAAGACTCTCCTCTCATTAGACCATGTTTATATGATTTTGATGATATCTTGTTCACCCACAGATTAACAAGTTGCTATGCATCTTCCGCTTATTAAATTTTTTAGTGATAAATTGGATTTGGCGATGAGAAAAAGGATTAATTTGACTTGGATCAATAAAGCATGCATTTAAGGTATGAGCTATCGCGGCACAGCACCCTTTTCTAGTTCTTTATAAGAATTTCAATTTACATATATTTTTTACTGTTTTACTTTATATACTGATTTTTTGTGCTAATATATTTATTAATTTTGATATGAAGCATCTATCCAAGTAAGGTACAGGTTTTCATTGGATGAATTAAATATGGATATTTTGGAAAAATAGGTTGGATTGATCAGGTATAAGTTACTAAATTTGTATTGCTCGAATCAATTTGGATTTAACTTTTTTTCGACCTGACCCATCTATCCATTTAACAGCTTGAGACTTTGGCCAAACAAGGGACTCTCTCTATGGCCGTACAAAAGAGTCCTGAACAAGTGATAATTTTTGTGGAGAGAGTTTACATATAGTCGAGACATTTCTCCATGGAGACGTGATTGTTATGAGCCGGGAGGTGATTATCATTGATTGTTTTATTGAGCAATTACGTGAGGCTATAACCACTATAGGTTTGGAGAGTGATCTAGGACTAAGAAACTTTCGAGTGTGTTAGCGATTGTAATTTGTGAATCCTCTAGTTGATTATTAGATTAAATGCGGCTGACTCTAGTGAAACCAATATGCTGATCAAACCACCTAAATCTTTGGGGTTCTTTATTATTCATTGTTTTATTTCTCTGGCAATTTTGCTCTGATTTAATTACAAGATCCGGTAGCTTCAGCAATATTTTACAACACTTTCATAGGCATGAAATTTGACCCTTTGATTTTCTTCGATTATGTATTTTCAAGTATACGCCATAGTACAAAATTAATTGCCAACTATGATTATTTTTCCTTTAATCTTGAAAATTAAGTTATACTATGCTGTATATACAATAGATCTAAAGACAATTTTAGCCCTACAACATTTAGCAAAAAAAAAAAAAAAAGAACTTATTACGACACATGCCAATTAAAGGTGACATCCTAATAAACTTTTTTCTTTATGGTAGAAAAAATTGCATCATAAAATGGTTCAAAATAACTGTTAGCCACCGTAAATATAATAGATCTCTCGAACATTACAAAAAATTGGAACGTTCCTCATCCTATTGCCCTTTACATCTATCTCTTAAGATTATTAAAATCTTCAAATGGTCCAATTAACGGGGCCTTTCTTTTGGCCCCCGTTCATTACCAAAAAATAAAAATAGTCAAATAGTCCGATTAGAATGGTTCATAATGATTATGCAACAGCTCATCTGAGAAATCGTATAAAAATTTCAAAATTTACTGGCCTTAGTCCTACTTGTTTGAGAAACTGAATAATTGATATCAACTTTGAGTACACCATATGGTCCGATTAGAATGATTCATAATGATTATGCAACAACTCATCTGAGAAATCGTATAAAAATTTCAGAATTTACTGACCTTAGTCCCTACTTGTTTGAGAAACCGAATGATTGATATTGACTTTGAGTACACTACATAGCTCAAATGACATCTTAGGCATCTTGTGGCAATTTCAAATATATATCTAAAAACTTAGAGAATAACCTAATTATTATTTTTGCAATTAAATTTAAATAAAAATTTGGCTTTAAAAAGTCGGATTTGGATCAAAATAGCGTCGTTTTAACCATGTTAACATCATGTAGGAGAGAGAAAGTAATTAAAAAATCATTTCAGTATTTTTCATCAACTAAGTTAGATGGAATTAATGAAATGATTGGATTGCATCAATTTAATAAGTTTTAAGATTTAATTATATATTTTTTAAAAATTTTATAACTCAATTGCATTGCATTTTCGAGATAAGTTTTAACTTTAGGTGTACTTTATCCCTCTACGAAATAAAGAAATGATCAAAGCATGGGTTATATAATATTGCTATATAAGATCATTACCTATGCAGTTTTATGACTAAGAAGTCAATGTATAATTAAGCATTTTTCTTGAAAATAAATTGTCAACTAGCACTAGTTATGACGGAAGATGAATTAGAGGAAGTTTGTGAACGCAGAAGATAATGAACTACATTAAGTATCTTTTTCCTTCTATTTTGGGGCTATGTCCACAATTTAAAAACGGAATCTAATGAATGGCATCTAATGATTATCTTATTGCTTAATGATATCATCTTGTAAGTTTGTTTTTTTAAATGAAAAAAATTGCAGTTCAATTATTCGTTACTTGCTCAAAGACCATAGCTCTTTTGCTCTTCCGGTGGCCCTATCTCTCGCAATTTGAAATGCGTCGCCGAGACAGACACCAATATAAAATTGAGACAACGGTGTCGTTGTGCTAGTGGGACCCTTTTATATTTGACCACGTCATGTCATGAATAACCGTAGAGTCTTGGGAGCATGTAGGCACCCTTAAAAATCTCATCTAGCAATATTCACGCTTTTATCGTCTCTGAATCTTGCTATGAATCAGTAACCATTTAAATGCATGATCAATATTTCTTCTTTTTTATTAGATATTTAAGGAGCCCCACTTTGGGAAATTCGCTTTCTTCAAGCAAATCCCTCCGAGGTTTTGGGAATGCATGACATAAGTCTAACACCTTCATTTGGGGAGATCACCAATAGAGAGCCAAGAACAAGCCCGTCCATGTGTCCAGTTAGATCTACTTTCACTAAAAAGTAAGCCAATGAGCTATGGGTCATTATAGATATATTAACTATTTTGCACCACATCAATTATTCAATGTGAGATTTCTCTAATACAACTCATTCACACATGCATCCTAACAATCTTCCCCTCGCGTGTGATAAACTCCATGTTAGGTCTACTCCTTATTTCATGTATCTTTTTGGCCCAACTGCATTCTTATGGGCCCACGTTGCTATACCATAATGCCTACTTGCCTAGAAATTGCAACCATCGGCTTTGATACAATTTATTGGTAGTGTGCGACAGAAACCCGATACCTTCATTCGGGGAGATTACCAAGAGGGAGCCCAAGCCTGAGCCCATCAATGTGTTTAGTTGGATCCATCTTCACTCAAAATGCTAAATTAATGAGTTATGGGCTGACTATGATATATTAACTGTTTTACACCACATTAATTTTCCGATGTGAGATTTCTCTAACATAATTCACTCACATGTGCATTTTAAGATGAGCACTAAGCAAATCCCAATCTCTTGAAGTCGCTAGTTAATAAAGAGCAATACTCCTTTTTTAGTTAGCTTTGGGCAACTGATCTTAATATCGTAATCGAGTTGCGTGATCTAGTTCAATCACATGCAAAGGTATGACTTGAACTGTTTTGCAAAATTTTGTTTAGTGACACGTATGTGCATACTCAAGAGAATTTTATTGCAAATCCATTCGTTAGTTGTGAGATGTGCAGACTCAAGCTGATTCATTTTATTTTTGTTTAAGATATAGATGTTAATTAGAACCCACTCTGCACAAAATTACTTGAACCGAACCTTGCATAAAGTACGGATGATTCTTATTTTTGGCTTAAAAAAATCTGCAACTTGTTCCTCTCCCTCGGCACAGAATATCTACTCCCTTTACTCTCTTTCTTCTGTCATCTTAAATAAGAAAATGAAATGATTAGGCTTGTGCAAATCCCATGAGGCACTCAAGGAATACCGAATATTTTATCGGGTATGTAATCTTGGAGAAGAGACACCGCAGTAAGAGTTCTAACAGGCTATCGTCTTACTTTGGAGAAGGCGACATTCACATTTCAGAGTTGTAAGATGGATAGCGATAGCGCGAGCCTAGATATTGATGATTATGAAATCTGGGAGCGGAGAATGGACAGATTGAGAGCACTAGAGTCGGTCAACGGAACCCCCCCTCAAGAAAAATTCAAATTTCGTATGATTCAGCAGCTACAGGCGGCCGTGGAAAAAGGTGAAGTGGACAAGTTCATCGAATCCCTCGAAAAATGTTCTCCTGCCAAAGCCAAAGAGGGTGTCTCATTGTCCAACATTTTGGACATGCGTGGCCCTTCTGGGAACTCGTTGCTCCACGTCGCAGCGGGTATCACGGAGGCTGACATCCTCCGAGCCCTCCTCGGGGTCATCCATGACGAGCAGCTCGTCGTCGAGGTGAACTTCCGAAAGGACACCGCGCTTCATGTCGCGGCAAGAGCTGGCAGTATCCGCACGACCGAGCTCCTCCTCGGCTACAGCAGTATTCTGGACATGGCGAACGACGCAGGAAACACGGCATTGCATGAGGCTGTGAAGAACGGTAACTACGAGTCGACAGATCTTCTCCTACGTAAAGGCTCGAAATCGGTGAATAAGCAGAACAAGGAGAGCAAGTGCCCGCTTTACTTGGCAGTGGAGATGGGGAACTTGAGGATTCTCAAACTTTTGATGGAAGCGATGGGAGGGCATGAGGATCTTCCCTCCCAGATTGAGGGCATGCCGCCGGTCCACGGAGCCGTGATTCACAAAAGGATAGGTCAGTGATTATACTTACGGTTCTCACTTGGGTGAATTTATTAGTCGGACCATTTGCATTTTTCGTGTATGCGTGTCTACTTTGGATCCGTACTAGCTGTTCAACCTGTAACTCTCATTCACATTTTTTGATCTTCTGCTAGACTTGGTTTGACCTTATCTAGAGCCTCCATCAATTATTGAGAACTTATAAATTTTGGCCCAGAAGAAGGCAGTTACGATATGTTTGGACTTGGGTCCTGGCAAGACTTACCCCCTGAAGAATGTGAATACTTCAGTAGTCGATACCATGGTATAGGCCTTTGTAGATACTATACTACTTGTATTATTTGCCAAGGGCCTTTTCTAAAACAGGAAGAGACTCATGCCCTGCCTGCCTTTGACTACTCCCGGTGTGGTAAACTACTTCTTGGAAATGAATGTCTTTATGCTTTGAAGCATATTCCTGTCTATACTGATTTATCCCCCCTAAGTAAGGATTTCGATTGTGTAGTCCGTGTAATATCGCATATTTGTTTTCTCTTAAGAAAATTATAATAATCAAAAGGCAAAGTCACCAGACCCTTGGTCATGAGCATGATACAAATTCATTCTTTTCCTAATGTAGACATGCTGAAAAAGATGTCAGCGTGGAATGAAGGTCTATTTAATTTAAGAGATGCTGAAGGTCGTACTCCCCTTCATCTGGCAGCATCAATGGATTACGTTGAGGTAGTCAATTTCTTGGTCGACGAGTTTGCTTGGAGTGCCTTTGAGTTTGACAAAGAGGGCTATCTTCCGATCCACGTCGCATGTAAGATGAATAGTCTTGAAACAATCATGAAGCTGCTTCAACTTTGGCCAAATCCGGAAGAGTTGCTAGATTGCAAAAATGGACGAAATATACTTCACGTTGCAGCAAAGTATGGAACGTTCAAGGTAGTGGCCTACATACTCTGCAAGCCCGAGCTTGAGAAGCTTATAAAGGCAAAAGACAATGAAGGAAATACGCCTCTCCACCTGGCTGCATTGGAGTTGCAATCACCTGCTCTTTTGCGCCTCGTCTCAGAGGATTTAGTTGATCTTGAACTTGTGAACGACAAGAACTTGACGGCTATTGACATTGCAGATAAGCAACTGAAAAAAATCGATGCACCTCACGAGGTAATGATATCTACAATATGGATTAACAATTTATCTACAAAATCCTTTATTGTTAGTCCATCTTCATATATAATAACGGTCTTTATTCTATTAGTTTTACCAGCTGTCAGCAGTACATGTATTAGAAGCTGTTAAAGCACCCAGAAGCAAAGAGAAAGCAATTTGTGGGTTAGAAGGAGACCGGGGGATGGAAGGGGAGCATCCCTATATAAAGAAACTAAAGAACCTGGCCAATCACCGTATGGTCGTGGCAACGCTTGTTGCCACTATGACATTTGCCGCTGGCTTTTCAGTTCCTGGAGGATATAATGACTCTGAACCAAATGTTGGAATTGCTACGCTGTTGAACAAACCCATGTATGACGTCTTTGTGATCTGCAATACCTTTGCCATGTACAACTCAATAATGGTTGTTGTGATACTTCTTTCGGGACAGGTCGCTGATAATTTGCATACGGTGCGTGATGCCATTCACCACTCAAGGCTACCGCTGCTTATCACTCTTGCCACAATGTCCATGGCCTTCATGGCAGGGGTCTATGTGACCACAAACAAACTCACTTGGGTCGCCAATGTTGCCTTGATTATCGGAATCGCTGGCCTCTTCCTTACCGTTAAAGTTCACAGTTATTTCTTCAAATGGATTCTCTTCGATTTCCATATATTTATAGTACCACTTAAAAGACGTTGGCTCTCTCGAAGACGTTGGCTGTCTTGAAATCCTAGAAGTTCTTGAGGAACCATTACCAAATGTAGGTAATGAAAAAGGGACAGTGTGG
Source organism: Eucalyptus brandiana (assembly GCA_014182725.1). Classification (NCBI taxonomy): domain Eukaryota; kingdom Viridiplantae; phylum Streptophyta; class Magnoliopsida; order Myrtales; family Myrtaceae; genus Eucalyptus; species Eucalyptus brandiana. The sequence continues at coordinate 47,748,113 of CM024675.1, read as the reverse complement.
ATTGGAACCTAAGTTTTATTTAAATTAGCTCTTTGCCAAAAAATATACATATCTTTTGTCTGATAGGGATGTCATCTAACCTTATTAATTAATCTCGTGTTAGTATCGGATTGCACATCCTTTGTCAGCAAACATTAATGCTAATATATATCTCTCTCTATATATATCTCTGCGTGTATTCTTTCCTAATATAATTTTCTTGATATCACATGCTACTATGCTATACTGTAAAAACATGAGTGCTGTGAATATTATTAGTTGTAATAACAAATGTCACTTCGTCCTTTTGCATGCGATAAATTATCTTAAGAAGAAGAACTTCAATAAAAACATGTCATTTTCGTTTATGCTCCCTTCATTTTAATTAATTTGGTACCTCATGCTCTTTGTTGAATTATTTCTTGAGTTCGAGACCATACACGAAATCCGCGATTGAAGAATTTAGATTGATTAATTACACTGAGTCTGTTAGAAACGAAATCCTCTCCAATTTACGCATCAATGTTATTATATGAGAGTCTGTTTTTGTGGTCTTATCCAAGATTGCTGCACGATAAGCGGACTCCCTAAAGCCACACAAAAAGGAGATCGTACAGTCTTGGGGTCTTTGTGCGTGAAGTTGATTTTTTTCAAGCCGCAAAGTGGAATTATGGCACAGAGAAGCAAGTCTTCAAGTCAGAGGACTTTCTTACATTTTGCTAGAGCTTTCACAAGGAGTTATAAATATACTTTTTAACTAATATATATATATATATATATATATATATATATATATATATATTGGACTGAGTACTTAGATAGATTAGTGATATTTAGTAAATAAATTGTAAATGATTTTCAAAATAGTGAAGCCCGAATAAATATGGGTGTTAAATAGTAAAGCCCGAACGAAAGTAAAGCCCAACTCACTTTTAGACTTCCTCTGCACCCTCTCACTCTCCTTAATTCAATGACCTGCCGTGACCTTTTTGTACCTCTTTCATTTTTCATGGTTTGTCTGTTGGTCGTTGCCTCAACATTCACAAATGGTTGGCAGGTTAAACGATAACCTTTTCTTTGCTAAAAAAATTAAAAATCTTCAATGCGTCGAATAATTACTTACATAATGTTTTATTTTGGTTTATTAGGCCCAATGATTATTTTTTGGCATACTTATTCTCAATTTTTTTAGTTTTAATCATTTAAGTCCAACGGTCAAATTTTTGATCGGAACAAGTGACATAAAATGTCATCAACAAGTTGATTATGACGCTCATGAACCTTGATAGAAAGCAACACAATTTATATTTTGACCATGTTTGTAAAATTTTGATGATATCTTGTCATCCGCAGGTTGAATTAACAAGTTGCTATGCATATTCCACTTATTAATGTTTGTGATAAATTGGATTTGGCGACCAAAAAAAAAAAAGGATTCAATTTCCCTGGATCGACAAAGCATGCATTCACAATACAAGTCATCGCAACACATCACATTTTTCTAGTTCTTTCTAAGTATTTCAATCTATAATTTTTTTTACTTTGTTCCTTTATACAATGAATTTTTTATTGTGCTTTTTAAAATTTTTTTTGGGTACAGTATATTTATTCAAGTAATATATACATATGAAAAGCTTAAAATGGGTTACATGAAGGTATAGGTTTTCATTGGATGAATTAAATATAGATGTATTTTTAAAATATGGGTATGGTCGGGTCGCAAATGTCCTGGTGTCACCGCTCATCTTGCATGCAAACAGAATACTAAAGATAGGGACCCACAAACTAATTAACTTTGAAGGCATGACCCACTATACTCTTGCACCGAGTGAGAATTTAAATTTGTTTCACCGAAAACATAACGTTTTTGAAAAATATTTTTCGGGAAGCCATTTTCAAGAAAAAATGGTTAGTTTTTCTTTGTTTGGTGATGTGTGATCGAAAATGTTTTCTTGTGTTTGGATCTCATTTGGAAAATATTTTCAATTTCATCACTTAATCTTCAGCACAAAAAAATTCAATTTTAAAAATAAATGTTTTATTTTATTTTTTATTTTCTTTCCCTTTCCTTTTTATTTTCTTTTTCCTTATTCCTCCCTCCGCCAGTTGCCGAGTTTCACTGATGGCCGAGTTACCATGGCAAGGCTAGCAAGGCCCTAGCTTGTTGCCATGAGGTTGAGCTTGGTACAGTCTGACCTGTACTTGTGGCTAGTAGGGTCTTGTTTGGTAACTGACCAAACAATGCCAGATTCTATTCTTTTGTTCTTGAGAATAATTTTTGAACAGAATTGTGTTTGGTAAAATTTTGTTCCTGAGAACAAATTTTTATTTTTTTGTTCTTGGAAGTAGATTTGGAACAAAATCAAGAATAAAACAAAAAAAAAAGAGTTGATTCTTGTTTTTGAGAATAAATCTAAGAATCAAGCTCATAATTTTCTTTTCTTCTTCTTTATCTACCGCCGTTGTCGTGGTTGCCGTCCGTCACCCATTAACCATCGGCGAGGCCCACCTGGCCACCGGCAAGGCTCGGCCGACGAAGGCCGGCGACCTCTTGCTGAGGGTTGGCAATGCTCTGGTGAGGTCGCTGGCCCTCGTTGGGCGACTGACCACTTGAAGAAGAAGAATAGGAGAGAGAAAGGAAAAAAACGAAAAGAAAGAAAAAGGAAAAAATTAATAAAATTATTTAAAAATTAAAAGAAAATGATTTGGAGTAGAAATTTTGAGCACGGTACTAAACGCAATTCTATTCCGGGAATTAAAATTTTGGACAGTTATCAAACGGCTTAGCCGCGCATGACAACGCTTCTATTCTCGGGAAGAGTTTTTTTTTTTTTTTTTTTTTTTTTTCAGAAATAGTTCTTTTCTATTTCGCTATGGGGAACAATTTCGAGTAAAAGAACCCGTTTGGTAACGATACAAAATTTCTACTCTTGGAATAGAAAAAGAATAGAAATGCGTTTGGTAACGCAACAATTTCTTTTTGTATTTATTCATTTTTTATTATTGCCGACGGATCGCGCAGCTGCCGCTCGCCGCCCCGCCGGCCCGCTAGCTGCCGTCGGCTGCCGACCATCACCGCCGACCGCCGCCGGAAGCCCATCAGCCGCCCCCTCCCGCGGCCGCTCGGCTGCCGGAAGCCCATCAACCGCCGACAACCGCCGGGTGCCGGCCGCGGGGGGGGCGGGCGATGGGCTTCCGGCGGCGGTCGGCGGTGGTGGTTGGCGGCGGCGATCGTCGTCGCGGCAGCAGTGGGTACGGTGGGCCGGCGGCGCGGGCGGCGGGCGGCGATGGGGCGGTGGCGGCGCGGCGTGTGGCCCGGCGGCGGCGGCGACAGCGACAACGTGCGACCGGTGGCGGCGGGCGACTGGCGACGGCGGTAGGCGGTGGCTCCGGACGGTTGACGGTGGTCGTGGCAAGAAAAGGAAATAAAAGAAAAAAAATCAGTTTATTTCTAGAAATTGTTCCTGGGAATAAGAAGTAACTTTTTTTTGCTTCTCAAAACTGTTCCCGGGAACAATTTGGGAACAAAAAATTAGAGAAATTGTTTCCAGGAACAAATGTTTTATCAAACATGTTTCTGTTCTTTTTTTGTTCCGGAGAACAAAAGAACAGAAATTGAGAGAAACATGAGTGTTACCATGCGCTACCTTAAAATGCTTAGAAATTGTTCTTGGGAACAGAATAAAAAAGAATAATTTCTGATAAAAAATTGCTCCAAGGAACAGAAGCGTTACCAAACGTGCCTTAGTCAACAATCACCAAGGTAAGCAACCAGTGGAGGGAGGAAAAAGAATAAAAGAGAAATAAAAAGAAAATAAAGAAAATAAAAAAAATTCTAGATGAGCAATTCTGGAAAGTGTTTTCACTTTCTTAGATTAGGAAATTTACTTTCCTAATTTTATACATGAATGTTTTAATTGATTGGAAAGTCTTTTAGATTGACTAATCATTTTTGGCGAACTAAACATATGAAAGTCTAGAAATTGAATACCTAAAAAATACTTTCTCTCAAACAAATTTACCCTTAAGCCATTATATAAATAAAGATTATTCGCATCATGGAAACTCAATATTCGTATAACGGGGGACAAAAAATTCTATGGTCATTGATAAATGTAAAGTAGAGGCTGGCACTGGAGCTTAGCGCCAGCACGTGGCCGAACCGTGATGGTGGTAATGTCCTCTAACAGTCTTCTACTTCTTAGACATGCATAAACAATCAAAGGAAGCTAGATAGGGCAATCTCTCATAGCTTAAAAATGGTGACAAAAAATCCTACTGAAACATGCGTCCAATTAATTGATCATTTGATCATGAATTAACATGTAAAAGCAATGTAAAAAAGGGAATAAATAAGATATTATTAAATTCAAAACGAAAAGAATAGAATACTAAGAGTTACACGGTGCTGATGATTCTTTAAAACCCTAGATTTTCAAAACCTAGCTATTTGTTTCGAAAATACAAATATTACCACTAATTTTTACTAAAAAAGAATGTGCAAAATGAAAATGCTAGAATGAACACTTAGAAATGGGTGAATAGGTGTTTAAAAGAAGTCTTAACAAATAAATGCGGAATAAAATAAGTAGTGAGCAAAGTTTGAATAATGATCAAAGTCTAATAAATGAGCCACCGAACTTCTGGTAGATGTTCAGAATCTGTTATGTGATAGAATATACTTCTAAAATGATTTGTAAGTGTGCAACAGACTTAAATAAGGAGAGTTGGTTCGGCTTAGATCGAGCCTACGTTCATTCTTTCACGCTGATAGCCTTCTGGCTGAAATGTACTAAAGTATCAATAGAGAAGTACATTGTTTTGAGTGCAAACACTCAGTGGAATATTTCTTTTTCCCTCATTAAGTCATTTTTCCTGTGATTTTCTCTCTTGAATACAATCTGTAAGCATTGTCGTTAAAGAACAAGTGATTGTCAAACTTTGGAATTTCAATTTTTATGCACTATCTCAAATAGACTGAATGACTTCCTTAAATACTCCTTTACGCCTTACTAGCCATTAGCATTCTCTAGAAGAATTTCTTCCAATCAATTTGTTAGATATAATCGATTAAGGAAATCTTGTAGCCGTTTGAAGATTGAGATAAAAATCCGTTGATTCTAGTCGTCCATATAATCAGAATCTAGGTTTCCATAAGTAGATGTTTCAAAAAAAAAAAAAAACTTGTCTTTAAGATTAATTTCATCAATTCATGATTGATTCCATCAATGTATTTATAAAGAGTAAGTGAGATTCTTCGCCAGAAAACCAGATATTAAAGATAAATCTCTATAACTTTCATACTGAATCCTTGTTGTAAGATCAATAATCCTGAGTCTGATTATATATTCGTTCTGAACTTGATTTCAATTTGGATTATGTTAGAGTGGGAAAGACTTTTGGAATGAATAGATTTTGATAAGAGTATGCAATATGACTTCATAAGTCTACTATTCTTCAGAATATAAATAAGACAAAGAAAGTTTTGCCAACTTCAAAACTTGGTAGGAGTTTTTTCAACAAAAATCAGGAAAAATACCAAAAAAGTTATAAACCTATTGCATTTGTACCAATTCACTTATAAACTTTTCAATTTGACCAATTCAATCCTAAACCTTTTAATATTGATACCAATTTAGTCCATCCAGTTAATTTTGGCCGGCCGATGCTGACGTGGACGTTAGCCAGTGGCTGGACGTTGACGTGTTTTTTATTATTTTTTCGAACTTTTTATTAATTTTTTATCAATTTTTTTCTTCCTCACGGTGGCCCAGATCTATAGCGAGTGGCAAGGGTTGGTAGCCATCGCTCGGTCGGGCCAAGGGCTGCCGCCCGTTGGGGGTCGCCTTGGCGGGCGGCGGCCCTTGGCTCGGCTGGGCGAGGGCTGCTGACCCTCGCTAGATCTAGGCGAGGGCTGCAACCCTCGCCCTCACCGCCGGTTGGCTGGGGTCGCCGACCCTTGGCCAGGTTCCGGTGACCTTGGTTGACCCTCTCCCCTCCGTCGTCGGCCCTTCTCAGCAATGGCGGGAGGCGGCGGTTGCGGCTGAGGGCACCCCTCCTCTTTCTTCTTCTTTTTTTTTTTTTTTTTTTTTTTTTTTAAAATTATTTTTTTAAATATTTTTAACTAAATTTAATTTTATATTATTTTATTATTATGCCAACCCAAAACGACGCTGTTTTTGTATTATTTGGCCACGTCAACGTGTAGAACGGCATCGTTTTAGGCTCGCTTCGCTGGAAAAATGTCATGTATGTAATTTGGTTGGATTTTGGCTAGATTGGCACTTAAGTGATCAATTTTGTTCTGATTTTGACACTTAAGTGTACCTTTCGTAAGTTATGGCACTTAAGTGTCTCTTTTTGCTAAATTATGGCACTTTAGGGGTTCGCGTCTCGATGTCGAGATGATGACACGAGTGGCTTAGGATAAAGAGAAAAACATGACAAGGATGTAGACAGCGTGGGGACGGATTTTGAGCTGTTTCTGTGGTGGATTCTACAGAAACATTGCTATTTGACACCGGGGTGGGGGCTCCATTGAGGTCAAGTGTGCTACCTCGGACGTGTCAAAAAGTCTGGATTCCTTCACCATGGCAGTTCAAGAATCTAATTAAGAGACAGAGGAAGCTGAAGCGAGAAAGCGTTCGGTTCGAGGTTTCTTCTGCGGATTTCGTTCGGCAGGGATAACCTTGCGACTCCAGAATTTCTAGGAACGATGGTGAGACAAGTTTGGGCTGACTAAATCCTATCCTCTGTCGGGTTCGATCAATCGTGCATGCAACCAAATGCTGCTTCAACCCCGAGATGGATTCTCCTATCTATTGGGACCACACATTTGAAATGCCAAATAAGTGGATGTCATTGGAAAAATGGTTAAAGGACATAGTTATTCCGTGCTAATGTATTTAGAAGAAGCTAATGTAGGTTGGCTCACCCGGTGACGTTCAAACTCTCCTAATATCATGTCCAGGTGAGGACACGTGTCAATCTGTGAATTTCGTTTTCCCATGTACTTACCAAGTTCGCGGGTAAGGTTATTTTAGCCGGTAAGGTTCAAACTCTCCTTTATTTTCTTTATTTCACCTCAGCTGACATGTCAATTTTTATTGGTTATGAATGCAAAACGCGCGCCACAGCAGCGATTGAGGTTGAGCTTTGCAATCACTTGAATATTTTCTCCCGAAACATCATGGGCCTCTTTCGGATCGAAGAAAGAGTTGGGCCTCCTTCAAGACTTGCAGAGAGTAGGCTATCCAGAGCGCACTGCCATGAAAACCAGTTTACGTTGACACCGTATAATCCCCGTACACTTCCAATTTTGATAAATCTTCGAATCTTGTTTTGCTAACAAGGCGCTCCCAAGAACGCTAGAGGGTCTCTCCACCTTATCCATTGACCCCCGCGACAATCGAGTCATTCGATCGATCCACGAATCAGGAGATAAGGGGATCAACGCCTCTTGCACTTGTAAAGCCTCGGCAGTCAGCAGAGTCGGCCCGTCGAGCTGAGCCCACTAACTTCTGTCACTCTCTACTGGCGAGGAAACGAACGAGATAGAGTGACCTGCACATGAGGTGTTCGATGAATTGCTCCACTGAATATTTACTTCAGCTCGTGCGCCGCGGCTAATGGGTGTTTAGGCAGAGCTCCTTGTGTAATCATCTTGCTCTTGCGGCTTTAGCGTTTTCTCGGGGCGGTTCTATTTCCACGATCCCGCGACATCTCTCGAGGTACAGGATGGCATCTGCTCTCTTGAGAAGAGGCGTCGCGGTAACGTCGGTGGTCAGCTCTCGTTTTCTTCCGAGGTTGGTCAGTATTTGGTCGAGTGCATCTGAAGTTGCTGACAAGGGAATCGAAAAGGGTCGGTCCGAGTTGGTTGATAGTGGGCCTACAACAACTGCTTGCGGTTTGGAGAGACTGCAGCTTTCTCCATTGTTTGCTGATAGCAGGCCTTCTTTAGATGGTTGTGCCATTGAAGTTGTGGATGACGACCAGTGGCGGGTCTCGGCTGGGTTGGCACAGGCGTGGCAGAGATCGAGGAGGTCGTTGGGAACAGAAAATATGATCGAAACGACAGATGAGCATGAGGATCATTCTTCATCTGTTGAGGAAGAGGCCTACTTCGATGAAATTGATAACATGCGGATAAGGGGCAATCTCTTTTACAAAATTGACAAGGCATCCAAGGAGTTCGAAGAGTACAGTTTCGAATTCCATAGGAAGAAATCCCCAAAGCGGCGAGAAGATCCAAAGGAAACCAAGAAGAAGGAAGACCGAGGTTTAGTCACCAGAGATGAAAAACTTCGCAAAGCTGCAAAGAAGAAGAACGTGCCTTCTCTGCTGGATGGAGCCGAAGTCGATTGCACTTCAAACAAAAAGAAGCTGAGGACTCCGACATTTAATCAACTCACAGGTCCTTACCATGAACCGTTTTGCCTGGATATTTACATTTCGAAGGCCTCCGTTCGTGCATGTATAATTCACAGGGCAACGAGCAAGGTCGTCGCTGTGGCACATTCTATTTCGAAAGACATGAAGTTCGACCTGGCTTCGACTAGAAATGCAGCTGCTTGTGCTGCTGTTGGCGAAATTCTGGCTCATTGAGCGCTGGCTGATGACATTCATGACATAATTTATACGCCAAGGAAAGGGGAGAAATTAGAGGGAAAGCTTATGATTGTGCTTCAGGCTGTTATTGATAATGGGGTTAACGTGAAGGTGAAACTTAAGCAACGAAAAACAAAGAAAGCCGGCCATCACGCCACAAATTTAGAAGTGAAGTCATCAGCTCTCTAATTGCGTGCACATCAGAATGGAATTCTGCTGTGCTGGTGGTGACTGCTTATGGATAGATGCAACTTTTGCTTATATGATCTAGAGAATGTTGCCTGGCATTTAAGCATCACTTTTCTCCTGGAGATGAGTTTTTGCAGAGAAAGCAAGAGTAATATCTGCTCATTTTTGGCGGATGGACCATTGAACAAGAATATCCTGTGCAAGCTGTAACAGACAGAAGTAGAACAAACCTCTTGTACAAGGTTTCTAGTCCTTATGTTGATAGACAAGTTTGTTTCATTAATGACAGATTTTGTCCATAAGCCAAGAAAATTTTTGAGAGAAATTCTTGTCGATCATAACTTGTCTGCCAAATCAATGTATCTATCTCATGACATTTTCATGTTTTTGCAGCGAAGATATCAATTATCTCACGATTCCTGCAAACCCCATTCCAGATAAGCAAGAAATCTCCTCCCTTTTGAATGATTTCATCCCAAAACTCCAACTTTGACTTCCTAAACAAATTCATGTAACTAAGAAAAGTACATTCCCTCCACCACCAAGAAGGCAAGGCAACCATATCCCATTTGCAACCCCAGACCGAATTCAAGCATTTCAATGCGCAGGTTAACTTAATCCACTTAAAATTACCTTCCCTGTGTTTACCTAGTGTCACATTAACAATAAGAAGATTCCAACTTGCGTCTCCGCTTGAAACCCCTACTCCTCAGAGTTCAAATGCTAAGGGAGCCACGATTCCACATTCAATGTACAATAAAATTTCTTACATTCCAGGATTGAACTAAGACGCTCTCCTGTCATCTCCTCGAATCAGCCACAGCGACATCATGACTACACTCCTTTTTAGCTATCTTCATCCCTTAACAGTAGTAGAATACCCAACTTCCAGAATTGATTTGTGAAATGATACGGCGGACTGTTGAATTTGATTCATTTATCAAATGCCTATTCTGGAATCAATCTATCAATTAGCATCAAAATAGTAACATCACTCTTTAGCCACCAATACAGCTATGCAGTTCAAGAACGTCGACCCATGAATATTCTCAGAACAAGAAGAGTGAAGAACTCTCTATTCGTAATCCCTCGCCATAAAAATTTACCAACACCCCTAATTTCATCATGAGAAAAAGAAACACGTTGACACTTTCGGGCACAAAAAAAAAAAAAAAAAAAAAAAAAAAACCAATTTTTAGTCGTTAGCAGTCGCGAGCTGCAGAGACAAGAGCTCCTCCTCGGGTATAGTCTTGATCTTGCAATCCGACGTGGGGTACGACACGCAGAGGAGAGCGTAGCCGCGCTCCACGACGTCGTCGCTGAGCATGCCCTCGCTCTGGTCGACGGAGCCGCTGACGAGCCGGGCCGGGCAGGTCATGCACACGCCGAGCTTGCAGTCGTGGGGGACGGCCAGGCCCGAGTCGATGGCCTTGGACAGGATGGTCTCGTCCGGCTCCACCTCCAGCTCCGTGGCCCGGCCCTCGTGCTCGACCACCACCTTGTGGGCTCTAATGGGGCCGCCCCCGGCGCCGGCGGCTGAGGAGGAGGAGCCACGGCGGCGAGCCGGGAGGAGGGCGGGGCGGGGAGGGGAGAGGAGGGAGGAGGCTGGCGGCGGGCGTTTGAGGAGAGAGAAGGGAGGAGCGAAGTGGAGGAGAGTGGACATGGTTGAGTGCGGTGAGCAAGCGAGAGCGAGTGTCCGCGTGGTTCTTGGGAGGGGGGCAGGCAATGTGTGGTGCTCGGGAACTTTGAGAAGATAACGAGCGGGAGAGTTTTCTTTTCTCTTTATTGGCTAATTTTACGATTAGGATAAGTATAGTGGAAGTTAAGTAATTGAGTCCTAAAACTCTTAAATTATGCAATCAAGTTATAAAATTTGTAATAAAAGTATAATCGAGTTTTAGAACTTTCAAAAAGTATAAATAAGAGAAGATTTGATTCATCAATTTGATAAATCTTAGAATTTGATTGTACTTTTTGAAATTTTTAGAATTTAGTTGTATTTTTATAACAAATTCTAAGATTTAATTGTACTTTCTTGATAAGTTTTAGATTTTCAATGCATTTGCCCCTTTACAATAATATAAGTGACAAAATCCTTGTCAAACATAAAGGTTCAAGACAAAGTTCACATATAAATACGTTTGGCGCCGCACATCCTATGTTCTGCCCAAGGATAGCAGCTCTTGAATATATACATTCCAAAGAGGGGAAAAAGAGATTAACACCTTTGGTTTGTCGGATTTTAGAGTCCATCCGTTGTCTTGGCTTTCAATTTTAATTTCAATCCCAATAACGTGCATTAGAATTTAGATTACGCCGAAACCATGACCAAGAATCCTTTGTCTACCTGCAGCACTTCTTAACAGCGACGATCATTGCTGGATTTCTTTTTTTTCCGTTGCCAAAGTGCCGACATAGAGATAATGTCTTACATGAACAATTCGTTCATGTTTGGTTGCTAAAGAAGTGGTGCGGATTGATGAGGCGCTAAGTGTGATGCCGCATTAAACAAAAAACAAGCCCAATATTTTCAGAGAACAAGCGGTGCTGATGTGGTGCTGCATTAGAAAAAAGACCCAATATTTAAAGAAAAAAAGCTACAGATATCTTTCTCGCGCGCTTGAATGAGTAGAAGGATTACAAGTAAACAACCAAGGATTGACGGACAATAAGACATAAGAAAGTCGTGAGCAGTGAAGATCGAGATGGAGTCAAGAAAACAACTATTGAGGACGTGCAGAAATTAATGGGAAAAGGAGAAAATAGTCACAAAGCTTCAATATTTATAAGGGAAACGGACAGAAATGATTCCTGAATTTTAGTCAAATATGCATTTTAATTCTTAAACTTTTAATTTATTCAATGGTCCCTAAACCTTAACTCAATATACAATGTAGTTCTTGGAGATTTTGTACATATTCAATTTATTCTATAAATTATATGAAAATATTCAATTTAATAGTTCATGGACTAAGTTAAAGATGTACCAAAAGTCCATATATTATATTGAATAAATTAAAAGTTCAGGTATCATATTGCGCATTGGGTTAAAGTTTAGGGATGGCATTAAACAAATTAAAAGTAGAGAGATTGCATTGTATATTAGGCTGAAGTTCATGGATCATTTGTGTCATTATCCCTATACTTGAAATAGAAGAGGACGACACACTCAACCATCCACTTTTAGACAATGATTTTGTGACAACCATCTCCACTTCTTATAAGCCAAGACAATTTCTTTGGTTGTATTTGGCTAGATTTTTGGGGAAAACATTTAGGAAAATACAAATGACTATAGATTAGAGGAGTTTCTCAAAATGAAAATTGTGTTTGGAATTGTACTTTAAAAGTGCATTGGAAAGCAACCTTCTTTAAAAAGTGTTTGGAAAAATCACACTTTTAAATGACTTTTACAATCTTTTTTTTTTCTTTTTTAATAAAAAGAACTCAAACCCTTTGTTGATGTTTGATGAAGGGCTTAGGTCATCAACAAGCCAGATCTGACTCTGCAACTGTCACCTAAGGTCATGGAACCTTGAGTGAGGCTTGTTGGTGACAAATCTAGCTTGCCGACAGTCAAAACTAGCATCGCCAATGATGGAGCGCGACGTTGTTGGGGTGAATGCATTTTCAGAATTTCGAAAATCTATCTAGGGAACAGTTTAAAGGAAAAAAAATGTTTTAGCATTCTAGAAATGCTAAAAGTCAAAGTTCTTGCAAATATGCCTTGGTCTAAGGGACTTTAGAAGATTTTCAAAATGCAATGCATTTCCTAGAGCTCCAAATAAAAAACTACCTGACGTCCTAGTATTTGGTCAAGGGCCTTTATAGGGGAAAGTACCAAAAAATTCCTAAACCTTTTGCATTGGTATAAATTCAATCCTAAACATTTTCAATTGGATCAATTTAGTTCTAAACCTCTTGTATTTAGTACCGATTTAGTTCATCTGGCCATTCTTTACCCAAAAAGGCTGATGTGGACTCCAAGTCAGCGTTGACTGGCATTGTTGGTGTTGACATGGACGCCGGAGTGCGAAACTACGTTGTTTTGCTTTAAATAAAAAAAGAAGAAGGCTTTTTTGCTCCCAAAACGCAGCATTTTGTTTGCCCCAAAACTGAAGATGCTTTGCCATTGATCTTTGCCCAAAGCATGCCCAAACCTTATTATGATCTCCCCCCAAAATTCTTAGCAACTTGTTCAATCTCGTCTTTCCAATTTCTTGAAGCCAAGTCCTTCTTCCACCAATCGCCTTCATTAATCAAGCCCCTTTCGGCTAAGGGCTTCATCCGTCATAATCCTAGACTCGCCCATCTTTATGGGCGAAGACTCGATTCACCCACAACCTAGTTGAGACCTGACTCGTCCATCACAATCTGAAGCGAACATGAGTAGGCGTTGTGGTCTCGATTTGATTGTTCTATTAGCAGCATTGAGTGACAACTCGATGTGATGTCCTGAAGTTAGCAGAGAACGTGAAAAGTATGTTGTCATGCTCCCAAACTGAGTGTGTTGTCCTCTTTTTATTTTATATAATCAATTTGCCTTGATTTCTCCACGTGCATCGTCGTTGGTTAGAAGAGAGAAATTGTTCGCATTTACTGTCAGTACCTGGGTGTAGTAGGGAATATAACACTAAAGTCTGGCCAAATCAATTTCTAATAAAACACGATATGAAGAGAAAGCTTTTGTATCCTCGCGTTTGGCCAAATTCTTCGTGTGTACAATCATATGGGTGCTGGATTCCTATGTGACGATGCACAATATGAAGAGAAAAGCCTCTGTTTCCTTGCACTTTTTCCAATTATTGTATGAGCTTTTTATTACTTGAGGCATGCACAATCATAATTGAGTAATTGACTTGAGTGTACATGTATTCAGTTTCTCGATTCATTGATGGTCTCTTTTGTGGAGTAGCCATAGATTTATTAGTTGGGGCACTTGCAAACCCTATTGTCAATTGTGTCCTAATGATGATTATTTTACCAAATGAGTAAAGGTTCATGGTGGTTGTCAACAAAAGAAAAATAAAGAAAAAGGAGTTCATGGCGGTGGCTTTAAGTTATAATGTTTGATATTAAAGAGAGAGACTACAATTCTACATATTGTAAAAGTTAGTTTTATTGATCAAGTCCACATTGTCGATTGTACTCTAATTTTTTGGAATCCATTAACACTTTTGCTTTGAAAGTTTTGGTTTTGAATCTTTGAATGTTGATAGAAGTTTTTGATTTTGAATTTTTGGATGTTGATCACCTCTGAATTCTAGTAGGTGATCACTGGTTTTTCTTCTAGAAACATGACGTATAGAGTGCTACACTATGTGTTGCCTTGCTTATAACATACATTACTTTTTTTTTGTGTGTGTGTAGGGTCGAGATGAGCGAAAAATCAGCATGCATCTACTTTTTCCATGGTGGACCTTTATCTTGTCGCCCAATGCTTGAATACGTTGGAGGCAAGTTTGACTTGGTAAAAGTTGATATTAGTTCAACAAGCTACGAAAGCTTCATTAGAGACATTGAGAATGGGGTAAATAGTACATTTGAAAAGCTTTATTTTAAGATTCTTGGAAAGTCACTAGAAGAGGGGTTGACATACATATGGAATGAGAATAGAGCAGTCAATTTAGTTTTTAGTTATTTGCATCGGGGGTTAATTGAGGTATATGGAGAAAATTTTACAACCAATGAGGCGGTTGAGGGTGATGGTCAAGGTGCCGATATGGGTGTGGATGAGGTTGCTGATCAGAGGGTTGGTGAGGATGCTGGTCAAAGGGTTGGTGAGGGCACTCGTACTAGTGTTGATTTAAGTAATGAGATCATGATTGAGCATGAGAGTGGTTTAGATCCTGATGATTTAGTTGATAAAGATAATTATATCGTGGATGATGATGATGATGATGAGTCAGACTTCCTTGTCGATGTAAGATTCTTGATTGATGATGATGATTATGATAATGAGGAGCTTCTAGAAGCAATGAGGAACATGACAAAGTTCCATGGGAGGGCCATAAATAATCTCATCACGGGGGAATCATCGATGGGATTGGTGCCATCTCAAGGATTGGATGTGAATAATGTTATTGATGCCAAAGCTCGTTATGAAATAGAGTACTATGAAATGGATGGAAATGAGAGTTTGGAGTCTAATGAAGGAGAAGAAGATGATGATTTTACTAGGAGGAGAAGTAGGTTTCCAAAGCATGATCCTAATTGTGTTGTGCCCGTGTTTATTGTGTCTATGGCATTTGAAAGTAGTAGACAATTCAAAGATGCTTTGATAAAGTATTCAATTGCTAAGCATAGAGAGATGCAATTTGTAAAGAATGACAATAAATTCGACAGAGTAAAATGTGCACATGAAAACTGTCCTTGGAAGATTCCTGTATCTATCGATAGTCGTATTGGATCATTTCATGTAAAGACTTTTCATTCAGAACATACCTATAGTATAAGTTTCAAGAATAGATGGGTGATAGGTTCTTGGTTGGTCAAACATTATCTTCCTACAATAAGAGTAATGCCAACTATTAAGACTACTGCTTTCAAGGAGCTTATCAAGGAGCAATTGGGCTTAGAAGTGAGTATAATACAATGCAAGAAGGCTAAGTTGTTGGCTTATCAAGTATTGATGGGAAACTATAAGGAGGAATATGCAAAGTTGTGCGATTATGCAAAGGAGCTTAAGGAGAGAAATGTTGAGAGTACTATTACATTGAAGGTTGAAAAGTTTGTATGCAATTTAAGGTGTTATTTGAGAGAACGTACATATATTTTGCTACTTGTAAGAAAGGATTCACTGATGGATGTAGGAAGTTGTGGGATTAGATGGTTGCTTCTTGAAAGGAATTTGTCAAGGCCAAATCTTATGTGCTGTTGGAAGATATGCAAACAATTAGATATTCTCAACTGTTAGGGCGGTTATCTGAGTCGAGAGTAGTGACACTTGGACGTGGTTTTTAACAAATTTGATGTATGACCTCAACATTTCATCCTTACATGGACAAGGTTGGGTCATAATTAATGATAAACAAAAGGTAAGTTTCTTATTTAATTTTTTTTTTTTTGGTTATGCCACTATAGTCACACTTGTAGTATATGTTTCACATTACAATCGTCTTTTGCAGGGCCTTGTACCTATTGTGGCTCATTTGTTGCCCACGACTGAGCATAAAATGTGTGCGTGACACATCTATCTCAATTGGGGCAATAAGTATAAGGGAATACATATGCAAAGATTGTTTAAAAGTAGTGCAATGATAAAGTTTGGTGAAGAATCTCAAGCATTGAAGAAAATTAGTCATATTGCATATCATGACTTAGTTCAAATAGAGCCAAAGCATTGGTCTAGGGCTTTTTTCATCACTGATGTAAAATGTAACATCGCTGACAACAATTTGTGTGAAGTGAAAATGCTAGTACTACCACTTAGATGGGGTAAATAGGTGTTAAAAAAATTAACAATTAAATGCAAAATATATATTAAGTTAAGAGCAAAGTCTATGAATAAGTTAGAGTCTGACTAAAAATGCTACCAGACTTCTAAAGAAAATTTAGATTCAAATAGAGATGGTTTAGAATTTTGAGAAGTTTAAAAGAAGATTGCAACAAAGAAAGCTGAAAATTGTTAAGGGAAGAGAAAATTGCACACGAGATTTATAGCGGTTCGGCTTAAATCAAGCCTACGTCCACTCTCCTACGCTGACAGCCTTTTGGCTGAAATTCACTAAAGTATCAACAGAGAAGTACAAAGTTTCGAGTGCAAACACTTAGTGGAATATTCTTTTTCTCTCACTAAGTCACTCTTCTTGTGATTTTCTCTATTGAATACAATCTATAAGCGTTGTCGTTGAATAACAAGTGGTTTGGAATGTTTCAAACTTAGAAATTTCAATTTTCACGCACTATCTTAAATGGACTGAATGACCTCATTAAATACTCCTCTATGCCTTACTAGCCGTTGGCATTCTCTAGAGGAATTTCTTCTAATCAATTCATTGGACAAAACCGATTAAGGAAATCTTGTACTTGTTTGAAGATTGAGATGAAAATCTGATGATTCTGGTTGCTCATATAATTAGAATCTAAGTTTCCATAAGTAGATGCTTCTCAAAAAGAAACTTGTTTTCAAGATTGATTTAATCAATTTGTGATTGATTCTATCAATGTATTTGTAAATGGTAAGTGAGATTCTTCACCAGAAAGCTAGATATTAAAGATAAATCTTTATAACATTCATACTAAATTCTCATAGTAAGATCAATAATCCTGAGTCTAATTATGTCTTCATTTTGGACTTGGTCTTAGTCTAAATTACATCAGAGTGGGAAAGACTTTTGGAATGAATAGATTTTGACAAGAGTCTGCGATATGACTTTAGAAGTTTACTACTCTTTAGAATAAGAAAAAGAAAGTTTTATTAACTTCAAAACCTATTAGGAGTTTTCTCAACACGAAGCATTCAATGGAAGAATTATACATGCTAGGTGTAAGTCCATTTACAATATGTTGGAGAAAATTTGGATAATGATAATGACAAGGATGTATACACAAAGGGATGTATGTGCTAGATGGAGAAAGGATTGTGGTCTAAGAATTGTAAGAAAGTTAGAAGTAAATAGAGCTGGTGCAACATATTACCAAGTGATCTAAAATGCTGAGACTGAATATGAGGTAACGGATAAATGTGAGAAATATGTGGTGGGTGTGTTTAAGAGAGATTGTTCTTGTCAAAGATGGTAGCTTACTAGTATCCTTTGTCCCCATGCCATTTCGGTTTTAAATCATAGGCAAGATGATGCATATGATTATGTTGATGAATGTTATAAGAAGGCTAAGTTTTTAGCTGCATATAAAAACATGATGATGCTAATTTGAGGGCATAAATTTTGGAAACAAACTCATAGGGAGCCACCTGAACCACTTCTAGCCAAGGTGAAACCCAGTAGATGTAAAATGAAAAGATCGAGGGAGAAAGGTGAGATGGCAATTGGAACTAGAATGTCGAAAATCAGAATGAAAATGACATGTCGAACTTGCTTGAAAATGAGACACAACAGTTTGACATTCCAGCTAAGAAGACTGGATCTACATCATCATAAACACAATTTTCAAGGCAAAAAATTTCAGTTAATACTTCCATTTTCATCGTGTTATGCTTGTTTCATCCATAAAACCATAAACGAATTTACTTTTTATAGGTACAGAGACGTATAGGTAAGGTGACAAGTGGTAGTCGTGTGTGGCCCTACTGGTGTGAATCCTATTGTCAAGGTGCAAAAGCCAAAAGTTGCTCAAAGAGGCAGAAGTAACAAGATGTGGGGGTGGATCTAATAGTGATATGTTCTAACTATAACTTTTTGTGAAGATAGATTAAGTGAAGTTTTTTTTTTCTCTTAATGTAACTTTTTGATCTGCACACTCTCGGTTCTTGCTTTCAGCCTATTGAAGACAAAAGACGCCCATGTTGCACTATCTTCTAGACTTTACTGAGTTCAACTAAGACAGTAATACTTCAAAGTAGCAAATATTCGCATGTTGATGCCATGAATTGTTAATGAATATCATGTTTGTAATGTTAGTTGCTACAGAGGCATATCTCGTAGATAATCATGTAGTGCTTATTATTAATAAAGTTGGGATGCTTTTAGACAACCCTAAGCATTGAGTCATTTTTTTCTCTTGTTGTTTTATGTTTCCCATTAACAAATTGTTCTTCTGTCCATCTCGTATTTGGCTACCGACCTATCCCCAATTATATGCTCTCCATGTACTGAAGGCCTTTGTAGTTTATATGATAGGGTCAAATTGCATCTTTTCATACCAAAACTAAGCTTAAGCAAGCTTATTAAGTTGGTTTAAGCTTAGTTTCACTGTCTGGTATGAGTCATAAGCAACCTATTTGGTGGTTGCAATGTCTATTTCTTTAGAAGTGCATCTCTTCAGGTTTGTTTCAATTTTAGTGTCTTGTTGTTTGACGCATGGTTCATATATTTATCCAATTGTCTTGTTTCAATATACTTGTTGTAAGTTATGGGCATGAGTTTTACATAGGTTTTTTTCTTTTCCTTTGTACCTCCTTAATAACCATACAATAACCTGGATAATGATGTCCCACACATAACAGGTTGTTTGAACCTTTAATAAGAAATTGTCTTCTTTTTACTCTTTGATAGCCATTTGGACATAAGATTGTGCATATTTTGTTTGCTTGTTTATTGTGTTGTGGTTATTTGTTCATGAAATAGTGAGATTGTATTGCTTTTTTCTTCATATTGTACTTCATTAGTCATAAAGTAGGTTGTGAGATCAAGAACAATATGTCTTTGGTCTTGAGATTGAGAAACAAATTGCATATGACACAAGAGGTTTTAAACAACTTTCACTTTGTTCATATTCATACTCCAACATGTGGACAAATACAAAATATATTGCAAAAATGTACTAAAATATATTATATAACAAGATCAGCATTAATACACCCTACGGCAAGCTCAGTAGTCATTCATCTTCGAATTTCCAAATAATATGTTTCCTAATTACTATAAAGACCCACGGCACAATCAACATGGTCTTCAATGTCGAATTTTGTTTTTTTAACTTTGCTATATCTTGTTTGACACGTTTTAGTTGTGCTTTGAGAGCTCTAATTTTTAGCATCCATTGAATTGCCATCATCCTCATTAGGGGTTGATACTTGTTTTTCTTCGATATTGCCCTAGTGAAATTTTGTTAACACACTTCTTGTTAAACATTTCTGCATCAACCCAAATAAAAAAACCGCAACTTTTCCCGATTTTGTATTTCAGGCAGTCGTGATATCTTCTTCCTCGATTCTCCTTTGTCTTTGTTGTTTGTAAAGGACATTTGAGGCCACAATAGCAAAACATGAATGTATCATTGTTGATTAGAGGGACCGATGTCCTCGATTGTGACAAATTCATCGATGTCTTCATCAATTGTGATGATTGTAGAGTAATTGTTGTTTATGCTTTTAGAATCAACACTAGAGCATTTCTAACTTATAAAGATGTTGAACAACAGCACATCAGCATATGTCTACATGGCCTAACCTCAATAGCAACAACAGAACTCATTCCATCTTGAAATCAGTCTCAACAGCAGGAAATCAGGTCCTAAATGCACCTCATAATACCGACCTACAATTCTTGTCCCTACTACGACGCAACAAGCTTACCAAAAGAAAACGCAAATAAGAACTCCAAAAATTTGTTTCATGCTTCTAAGACAAATGCTGAACATACTACATCAGAGTCTATATATTCATGCTTGGCCAAAGCCAACATCGGAGTAATTTTCCTTTCAAATTGTACACATGATATGGATCTCGATTTCCCAAAAACTAAGCAAACATCAGCATTGACCACAAAGTTTAGGCAAATGGGATTTCGACTCCAATTAAGCCAACAGCTCTTTATGAGCACATACATACATAGATAAGATAAATTTTTTATAAAGCAGGAATCAAATGGTAAATCTACTCAAGTTTTAGCATTTAGTACCCTCCCTCCCCCCAAACAAGCTTTCTCTATTCAAGATAAACCAATTATCTCATATGCTACTGATGAACACCATGGGAAGACCATATGAGAGTAAAAAAATTTCATTGCACTGCACGCACTCCCCAACGTCAACAACAGAATATCTTAACAAGCAAAAAGAGCAGTAGTAGCCAAAAACAATATTCCGAGCACCACACGATGTTGTCCGCAAAACATCAAACGAAATCGAAAACTAACCCACATTTAGAAGAGTTCGTTAAACCAAATGAGCAAAAACTCAATGCATTGAACACACTCCCCAACATCAACAACAACATATCTTAAAAAGCAAAACAAGCATAAACAATAGTAAAAAATAAATAAATTCTAGAAACCATGCGATGTTGTCCACAAAACATCAAAGAAATTGAAAACTAACTCACATATAGACGAGTTGGTTAAACCAAACAAGTCAATGCACTGAACACACTCCCCAACATCAACAACAGCGTATCTTTATAAGCAAAACAAACATAAAATAGTAGCCAAAAACGAAAGACAAAAAATCTGGGCATCACACGACATTGTCTGCAGAACATCAAATGACATTGAGAAATAACCCACATTTAGACAAGTTGGTTAAACCAAACGAATATAAGAAAGAGCATAGATAGAGAGAACTAACAATTTTTGGCCATTGTCAATCTCAAGCTTCTTTTGGTGGCTAGTGGTAGGGTTGGCAATTTAGAACTGCAAAAGCACACAAGCAAACCACAAACGATTGAGTAAAATTCTCAGGTATTCGTTGATTATAGAGCGTGGCCATAGAGAAAAGATCGAATCTTTGTTTTGGCTCAGAGGCAAAGGCACAGAGGCGGAGGGAGGTGAGGTGAAGGAGCGACCGTTGTTGAGGGAGGGAGGGATGATTGATTTGGGGCAAACGAAACGAGGCATTTTAGGAGCAAAAAGTCTTTTTTTTTCTTTTTATTTAAAGCGAAATGACATAGTTTCGCACTTTGGCATCCATGTCAGTGTCGGCATGCGTTGACTTGGAGTCCACATCAGCCTTTTTCTGTAAAGAATGGCCATATGAACTAAATCAGTACCAAATGCAAAAGGTTTAGGACTAAATTGGTTTAGTTGAAAAGTTTAATACTAAATTGGTACTTTTCCCCCTTTATAGGCCCAAAAGCCTTTGGATTAGCTAGTCCCAAACGTAGTTTATCCTGTTTCCTTGAAAATTCTTGCTTAGTGCCTAATGTGATTTGTTGGCAGAAAAGCACATATACCTAAATGAAATTAAATATCAAAATATAGCCAACCCCGGTATGGAAAAATTATTACTAAATAAAACATACTAGTATCATTAGAAAGATCTATTAATTTCAAAAAAAGGAAAAAAAAAAACTTAAATGTCGTTTCCAAGTGTAATGGAAATATCACTATGCATGTAAATTTGATTCTTCGCCTTTAAGTCAAGTTGTGCTCGAAAAGACCTCATTCAAGGTACTGGAAATTTTCAAAGCTTACGACATAATGACAAGAACAACTATGCATATAACAATACACGAAATACGGAAATGATCAAAGCATGGATAAGATAATATTGCTAGATAAGATTATAATCTATTTAGTTTCATATGATTAAGAAGGGGGAATTACTAAGAAAAGCCTAAACTTATTGTAATTGTGCCAATTTAATCATAAATCTTTTAAATTGTGCTAATTCAGTTCATTCGGTTAATTTTGACTAGCTGGTGCTGGCCATTCGACCAATACTGACATGGATAACTTTTACTAATATTTTATTTTATTTTTTCAATTTTTCTTATTTTCTTTTTCTTTGTTCTTTTCCTTTTTTTCTCGATAGTTGCCGGCGCCCTTGCTTGACCTTGCCCAGATCTGGGTGAGGCTTAGGTGTTGTGAGCGAAGCTGCTTCGCCTAGATCTGAGCAAGGCTAGACAAGGGCCACGATCCTCGCTAACCATTATGGGGAAAAAAGGAAGAGAACAAAGAAAAGAAAAAAAAAATAAACATATGAAATATATATATTATTAAAAATTGTCCACATGAGCGTCAATCGGATGGCTAGTGTCAATTGACGTCCACATCAGTCCCAGCCAACCAAAATTGGTAAATTGCGAAATGTTTATGATTGAATTGGCCAAAAAAATATTTAGAACCAAATTGATACAATTGCAATAGGTTTAGAACCTCTTTGATAATTTTTCTAGTTAAGAAGTCAATTTTTAATTAAGCATTTTTTCTTGAAAATAAAATGTTTGCTACAACCGAAGATGAATTAAAGAAAGTTTGTCGATGCAGGAGATAATGAATTACATTCCGTATCTTTTTCCTTCTACTTTGGGGCTATGTCCACCATTTAAGCATGGCATCTTATGAATATCTTATTGCTTAATGGTATCATCTCGTAATTTTTTTTAAATAAAAAAAATTGCAGTTCAATTTTTCGTTACTTGCTCAAGAACCATGATTCTTTTGCTCTTCCAGCGGCCTATCTCTTGCAATTTGAAATGTATCGATAAAATACACCATTATAAAATTGAGAGAACGGTATCGTTATGCTATCACGAATCTTTCATACATAATGTATATTTGACCACATTATGTCATGAATAACTGAAGGACAAGCACATAGGCACCCTTGATAATTTCATCTAGCAAAATTACAATACTCATGCTTTGATCATTTCTAGATTGCACATACCGTTATGAAACAGTAACCATTTAAATAAATATTGATATTTTCAATAATCTGGAAAACAACACTGAAGTGTATTTTCCCCATTTTCGAAATTTATTTGATCTTTCTAATGATACTAATGAGTTTTGTTTAGTGGTAATATTTTTTCCAAACGGTGACTAGCTATATTTGGCTATCCAATTTCTTGTGCATATTTCATTGCTCAAAAAATACATGAGAAGTATTAGGATGAACAGTTCCAGATTTTGTACAGGTTTTACTTGGAACCTAAAACCTACCTATTGGAACAGGTTCCGCATATTTTGAAACCTGAAACCCAGAATTCATACCCTATAACCTTGAACTTACCTCGTCATAGGTTTCGGGATCAGTTTTAGTATTTACTCAGGTTCCACTTATATTATTAATTGAATGATTCTAATAAATTAAAACTTTTAATGACCATTGCTTTGCACTACAATTCACTAACCATAAAGACACATGAAAAATATGAACATTAATAAAGTAAAAGTCTTAGTAATAAAATGGAAGCTTAGACCATTGCTTCTAGATTATACATTCATCATCAAATGGTATAGAATATCGCAAGATCGCACGAATACATGAACTAAGAAAAACATTAAAACTTGTTCCAAGTTATAGGTTATAGGTTATAGGTTATAGGTTCTTCCAACTAAGAACTTAAAACCTACTTTTCAAAATAAGTTCATCATTTTTTGGAACATGAAACTTACCTTACATATCTTAGAATCTAGAATCTACAATTTCCCACCGGTCCAAAGGTTCTACCCTAGAACCATGCTCATCTCTAAGAAGTACATAGATTCATGACAAAGTATATTCAAAATGGAGTAAAGTCTAAAATATTGCAAAACGAGCCAAATCCAGAAAATAAGGAGGATTAAGGAGCACCAATAGGTTTAAACATACATTCGTTTCACAAATATGGATTCGTCAAGTAAAATAATTAGCAAACAATTATTGGATCTCATATCTTTGTCAATGATGACCACATGTTGAAAATTCCTTCTTTGATAATTGCAACATTGCCAGTTGACGGTTTGTGCTTAGATTCGGTTTCTTTTAGACCATCACTGTATCGAAACAACCAAAATAGGTTGAATAAACATAGATTTAACTTGTGGAAGAGCAAATCTTTGTGATTCAGTAAGACACCGAAGATTCCACAATCACCATTAAAGTTAGACGTAGAGAACCTATTGTTTCTACTCCCCTAAAGCATATTTATTGAACTCCCATGACTAGATCGAGAGATGATAACTCTCATATTAAGAGTTAGATTAGGAGAGTTCAAACTCTCATTTAAATTAAATCGGAGAAAATAGCGCCCAAATCTAAATTAGGAGCGAAGAAAATATAAAAAAGAGAGCAATAAAGTAGAAACAAAATCAACAAGAGAGGGAGGGGAGGGTGAGATTAGCTCAAATCCTCTTTCATGGCTAAAGATTGAAGAAGCTGATGGAGAGAGAATGAAGATAATTGAGAGAGAAAAAGAGAAGGACAGAAAAAAAAGAAAGAAAAGAAGGGAAAGAAATTGATTTTTAAGGAGTCCAACTTTGAAGAATTTGCTTTCTGTGAGCAAATCCCGCAACCGAACACTAAGCAAGTCTCAATGTATTGAAGTCAATAATTAATAAAGAGCAAACTCCTTTGTTAGTTGGCTTTGAGCGACTCATATCAATAATGTAATTGAGTTGCGTGATCTAGTTCAATCACGTGTAGAGTTATAAGTTGAATTGTTTTGCAAAATTTTGTTTGGTAACACTTCTGTGAATATAATTTGCTGTCACTACTTTTAATTGTGGTGGTGCAATTAGAGAAAATACCAGATACCTTGACTGCCACAAGAGATTTTCGCAAATCCACTCACTGATTGCGAGGTGTACAAGCTTAAGCCGATTCAATCCATTTTTTATTTAAGATGTAAATATTAAGTGAGACCCAATTTACATGATAAAGTCACGTGAACTGAACCCAGCACAGTCCACGGATGGTTCTCACTTTTTGCTAAAGAAAAAAGAAAACGAAAGAGCGAGTTTCTTTTTCTCTTTCCTGTCTGTCTGCTTTTCCTCTCCATCTTTGCTTCCCTTTATTCTCTCTCTCCTTTTAGTTTCTCTCTCCTCTCACCTTTCTTATCTCCGTTTGTGGGGTCGGTCTATATAACTTCGTGCAAAGTAGGTCAAGACCAAAAGTAGGATATGCATCGTGCAGAGAGAGAGAGAGAGAGAAGAAACGAAAAAGATATTTAAAATCTTGTTCTTGGTTTACGATTGAAGTTAGACGGTGGTTATAATCGTGTACTGTGTTGGTCCGGTCCAATCAATTTTGAGCAGAATGGATCTCATTCGATAACGTCTTAAATGAGAAAATGAAATGAATTGGCCTGCACCAACGCACGGCAATCGATGATTGATATGTGTGATCCCCACGAGGCACTCAAGGAGAACAGAATCGTGCATTTAATCAGGGGGAAGAGACGCCGCAGAAGAGTTCGACAGGCCATTGTCTAACTTTGGAGAGGACGATATTCAAGTTTCCGAGTTCTAAGATGGATGGTGATCAAATCTGGGAGCAGAGAAGGGCCAGATTGAGTGCACCGGAGTCGGTATTTAAAAGAACACAACTTCAACCCGAATCCAAATACCGCGTGCATCTGCTGCTATGCGCTGCCGTGAAGGAAGGCGACGTCGACGAGTTCATGGAGGCCCTCGAAAAGAATTCTGTCGAAGAGAGGGTCACTTTGTCTGACATTATTGACATACGGGGTCCTTCTGGGAACTCGTTGCTCCACGTCGCAGCGGGTATCTGGAAACCGGACATTCTCCAAGCCCTCATCGAGGTCCGACCCGGCAAGAAGCTTGCTGCCAATGCGAACTACCGAGGGGACACTGTGCTACACATCGCCGCAAGGGCTGGCAGGATCCGCACGGCTGAGCTCCTCCTCGGCTGCGGTGGTGTTGTGGACAAGGCGAACAACATGGGGAACACGGTGTTACATGAGGCCGTGAAGAGTCGTCACTACGAGGTGACCCATCTGCTCGAGTCGAGGCTCAAGATCGGTGTATCAGGAGAACAAGGAGGGCAAGTGCCCGCTGTAGTTGGCAGTCGAGATGGGGGACATGAAGAATCTCTTGCTTTTGATGGAAGCAAAGGATGGGCATGTTCAAGGCATGTCCCCGGTTTTGTTTTTTGTTCGAAGGCATGTCCCCGGTTCACGGAGCCGTGATTCACCAGAGGATAGGTCAGTGATTGTACTTACGGTTCTCACTTTGGTAAATTTATTAGCCTGACCATATACATTTTTTATGCTTACCAGCTGTTCAAACTGTAAGTCTCATTCACATTATTTGGTTCTTCTGCTGGAATGGTTCTTGTGCAGGGCAGTTCCAATTGATCAGGTCAGTCCTTCACTCGATCCAAGCTTATTGAGCTAGTGTTTTTATTTTACCTAGAGCTGTGCTAGATTGGATTGAACAAATTCTGAGACAGTTCCTCTGGAAGGGCCTGGGCCTGGGTATTGGAGGTGCTAAAGTTTCCTGGAAGCAAGTTTGCCTTCCAAAAGAGGAAGGAGGCCTTGGTATTCGTAGGTTGCGGGACTGTAACACTGTAGCCATGCTCAAACCTTCAATGGGCCTTGGATGATGTCTTTTGGGCCGCGAGGTGCAACCTCCCTTGGTGGAACAGGTCTTGGTTGGAGAACTTTCAATGGGCTTTAAAGTATCTCTTGGGCAAGGACTTCCATCAATGCATTGTCCGGTTCTCCTTTAGAGCCCTTTGCCACTTGATTTGGAAAAGAGGAACATCATTCTCTTCAGGGAAGAAACTTTAGCGGTCTCGGCTTTGAAAAACCACCTCATCAAAGTTGTCAAGGGCAAGGTCTTGATGTTTGCCAATGTTGCCGACACTGCTAGAAACAGAAGATTTCAGCGTAATTGGGGCATTGACCCTTCTATTTTTGCTCCTAGGTCGTCGGATCCTTCCTCTTGACCGCCTTGCGTCTCTGTTCGCTGTTGTTTTTCCGTTCTATTTAGGTGGTGGGCCTGCCATAGCTTCTCGTTCGTGGTCACTGGTGCTGGTTGTTGCTGTTAAGGCGGACTTTTCCAATCTGCTCTTCTCTGGTTGCTATTCCGTGCCGCTTCTTGTTGTTGCTTTGGCTGATGTGTGCTACCGTTGGGTGGGCGACATACCGGTTGGGTCTGCTTTTGCCTTGTTGTTTCTTGTTGCCTCTGTTTGGCTGTTTCTTTTGTCTCGGCACCTTTCCACTCATTTTGACTAGTTTGTCTTTTGAGTGTAAGTTTTGGTTCTGGGATCACTTTTTTTTGTATAGTTGGTTTTAGTTCAATATATTCTTACCTTACCGAAAAAAAAAAATACATTAGTGATCTTATGTATGCCTTGAGTACCACTATGATAGGTACCAACAGATCCCGAGCTAGGATTTCCATTAGGGGAAATCACCCCAAAACAATAGACGGAGAGTTTGCTGGATTAGTAAACATATCCACAAACTAATAATAGAACACCACACATTACCAAAACACCACCACACGATACCAAGATTCAAATTAGCTAACTAATTGAAACCTAGTTAACTAGTCGGGAACCACAACAACAAAACCACGAACCTAAAGTCATCTTAGTGGGAGAAGGAATAGTGGAACCAAATATTGATGGATATCTCGGTAAAAGAAAAAATGACATCTCAATAAAAGGAAGGAAGGTGGCTCCAAGACATCTTGGTGGGACCTCCTCGGAACCTAAAGTCAGCAAAGAAACAATGGCAATGAACTAAATATTAGTCCACTCCACAAAACCTAAAGTCAACAAAATCAACGGCCCCACATCTCCTGTATCTAAGATTTTGTAGTCTTGAGTATTTCCTCACTTCTTGAATCAAGACAAAAATAAATAACCACAAAACCTAAGTGAGTGCAATGCATGCCTGGAATCCCAAGGAGGTGCAAATGCAACACCATCCTATTCTAACTTCTAATCATGCGATTGTGGGTTGGGGTCCCATTAGATGTGCCATTCTATCCTCAAGCATTGAATCGCCGATTCGCAAGAAGAAGTAGGGGACACTTCACCGAATGGCAAAGATTTCTTGATGAGTGACTAACAATGTTACCTTGGTTAAGAGCTTGCGGTGAATCTTAGTTGGCTCAACCGTAGGCTAGGGTTCCGCCATGGCGGCGACAATGGCAATGGCACCAGAACCAGTAGAGGCAACGATTATTGTTTTGGTGATCTCAAGGAATTAGGATTTTTTTTTACTAGTTTTGATACCATGTTATTGGTAAAAGAGAGAATTGTGTTTATTGAGAGTAAAAGAAGTATTTATAAAGCTTGCCATTTCGTCCCTCTCGTGGGTACTGTTCATGCGGGTCCTCTCTGTTGGTTCCCATGGGTACTGTTCATCCATTCGCTTTGCAGGTCATCCTAGAGTTCTAGCCATCTAATTTGGCTGAAATTTGGAGGGTAAGTTCCTCTCACCTACCTCTTCGTCTCCACTGAACGGATTTGTCTAGTTTGGTCTACAACTCCAGATCTTGCAAACCCCAGGAGTTGTGCGTGAGCAACTCGTTCGGACTGAGTTTTGCTTGGTGCAGGGGTCTCAGCTGGTCCTTGGGCCCATACGTTTGAGGGTAGGGTCGCCTACATCACCTCTTTTGTCCCTCCAAGCCATTCCTCCTACCTTAGCCCACAATCTCAGGGTCGGTAGCTCAGGGGCTTGTAGATTGCTTGGTCTTGCTTCCTGTTGTTTCGATCGTGGACTTTGGTTCTTGGGGTATACAAGCTGGGAAGTTTGGCGTCTGTTGGGCCTTCTCCTTGGTGCCGCTGAAGCCTCCTCGGTACACACTTCTTCTCTGAATGGCATTCCCATTGTAGACTTTGGACTGCATTTAAGGTGTTTGTGAAATGGCCTCAACCACGGTTGGCTTGGTTGGTACATCCCGCGAGGCTTTGTCTTATGCGGCAACATCTCAGGGGCCGAACCCCTTTGTCCTTGCTCAGTTCGGCCCTTCCAAGGCCGACCAAGCTGATCAAATGGGCAAGCGCCAAGTGCCCGCTACGACTCTTCCCCGTGCTACTCCATCCAGGGGGCGAAGCCGCGTGTGGTCCTCCTCCAGGAGACCGAATGGACTAGTCCGTGATTTAGGAACGATAAGGTTTCCCCTTCTCGCACTTGGGCAAGTGTGGCCAAGCTTGCTTCCAAAGGTTATGACCTTGCCTACTCTCTCCTCTCATTTGTGGAAAATAAGCCTGTTGTTCACCTTTCAGAGGAAGTGTTGGAGGCCTATGATCCGAAGTGGCATGAATGCCTTATTGGCTATTATGTTGGGAAGAAACTTCCCTTCAAACTCACGGAACAAGCCTTGATGCAGACATGAGGCTTGAAACTTGTGGAGGTCATGGCGGATAATCAAGGTTTTTTTTTTTTTTTTTCCACATCCAGGACCCGGCATTTCGAAGGAAGTTCCTTGAAGATGGACCCCTCACGGTTGTGAGGGTTTCGCTCATTTTGCAACATTAGCAACCCCTTTTGGACTTAAAGAAGGCTAACTAAACCGCTGTTCCGGTATGGATTAGGTTGAAAAACCTTCCGTTTGATCTATGGTCGGCTCCAGCTATTGGTGGAATTGCTAGTGCGGTTGGTAAACCTCTCTACGTTGACCAACGCACAGAGCAAGGGAAGATGCTTGCCTTTGCGAGAGTTTGTGTTAAGATCTACGCTAATCAACTGAGGTGTTCCTCCGTGGATGTGGTCTTGAATGGGGTTACGCAATTGATCACGATTGAATTTGAATGGAAACGTGCTGAATGCCCTTCTTGTGGTACCTTCGGTCATAGGTGTGAAACTCTTGCTGTTGCTGCAATCGCGAAAGAAGTGAGGGGCCCGGTTCAGCCCTTTACTGAACCTGCTGCACCTATTCCGATGTCCAAACCTGCTGCACCTATTCCCATGTCCGAACCTGCACTGGTTGGTGTAGGCAACCCTAAGGAGCTGCATCTTGGCTGGAATGAGGTCAAGGGGAAGAAGAAAAAGGCCTCACTCTTGAAGGAAGGCCCCTCGGCCCATTTGCCCTCCTCATCTGAAATGGGCAACTTGCCCATTCTCAAGGAGTCCACCACGGAAAAGGATATTTCCCCTTCTATAGCACGCAAGGCATTGAGGAGCGTTAGGGGGTCGAAGATTGCTTCCCACCCCCTAGCCCCATTGAGGAGAACCCCAATTCAGTTCAGGAGACTCCCACCCCTTCTGGTGAGGTGAACAATCTAGCTAAAGCCCCTGTTTTCGGTTTGCTTGGGGCTAGCAGAGAGTTGGAACTCTCGGATAGCTACTTCGAGAATGACTTGCTCTCGCTTCTGCCATCCCCGAGACCCCCTCCCTCTTCAAGTAAGGTGGAGACTATCCAGGAGAAACTTGTTGCTCTTGATCCAGCTCCCCCTATGTCAGAGGCTCTGGTAACCAACCGGTGGAAGATGCCAATTAAGCGGAGGTAGGCCTCCTCTTTCACTTGCGCTGTTTCTTAATATATATAATTTTTGGAATGTGAGGGGTCTTATGGACCCTCTTAGGCAAGTGGAGGTTAGGAACCTGGTGTCTACTAATGGGCTTTGTCTGGTTGGTGTGAGGAAACGTACCTCGTATTATTCAATAAAGTTTTATATATATATCAAAATAAACCCTAAAAGTGGTAAAGACCCATTTATCCTTTTTTACTTCTAACACTCCCCTTCAAGTTGGAGCATAAATATTAATCATGCCTAACTTATTACAAATATGTTCTATCCTCCCATTACCCAAGGATTTAGTGAAAATGTTTGCAAGTTGTTCATTGGTTCGAATATGACTAGGAAGAATTACTCCACTTTGCAACTTCTCTCGGATAAAATGACAATCAATCTCAATGTGTTTTGTTCTCTCATGAAACACGGGGTTGGAAGTTATATGCACTGCAGCTTTATTATTGCACCATAGAGTTATGGGTACTAAATCTTTAAAGTCTAACTCAATCAATAACTGTTGAATTCACACTAATTCATATGTTACTTGTGCCATGACTCTATATTCTGACTTAGCACTGGAGCGAGCAACAACACTTTTTTTCTTACTTTTCCATGATACCGGATTTCCTCCGACTAAGGTACAATACCTAGTAGTTGATCTTCTATCATCTGGAGACCCAGCCCAATCAACATCAGAAAAACCTTCAACCTTGATATGACCATGGTTTTGGTAGACAATTCCTTTCCCCGGAGCTTTCTTCAAATACCTCAATATTTGAATAACTGCATCCTAGTGAGATGTATGAGGGGAAGACAAAAACTGGCTTACTACACTAATAGGAAAAGCAATATTTGGTTGAGTAACTGTAAGATAATTTAGCTTACCTACCAGTCTTCTATATCTCTTGGGATTATTAAGAATTTCTCCTCCATCAGCAACTAATTTAACCCCTTGTTCTATAGGTGAATTAAGAGGCTTTGATCCCAACATACCTGTCTCAGTGAGCAAATCCAAGACATATTTTCGCTATGATAGAACAATACTTTTCTGTGACTACGCCACTTCAATTCCTAGGAAATATTTCAATTTTCCTAAATCCTTAGTTTGAAACTGTTGCTGAAGATAGGATTTTAGCTTAGCTATACCAACCAAGTCATCTCCCGTGATGATAACATCATCAACATACATAATCAAGAATAGTTTGCCCCCCCTGATTATTTATAAAAGAAAGAATGATCATTTCCACATCTTGATAGCTCAAAAGATAATACAACCTCAGAAAATCTTCCAAACCATGCCCGTGGAGATTGTTTCAAACGATATAAAGACTTTTTTAATTTGCAAACTCGTCTAGACTCCCCCTGAGCAACAAACCCCGGGGGTTGCTTCATATAAACTTCTTCATGAAGAGAGCCATGCAAGAAAGCATTCTTAAAATCAAGTTGAAATAAATGCTAGTTATATGATGCAGCAAGGGAGATCAAAATACGAATAGAAGTAAGTTTGGCAACAGGAGAAAATGTATCTAGATAATCAACCCCACACACTTGTGCATACCCTCTGACAACAAGTCTTGCTTTTAAATGAGTAAGGGAATCATCGGAGTTGACTTTTACAGCATATATCCATCGACAACCAATAGCAGTTTTGCCTAGAGAAAGTGGTACTAAGTCCCAATTTGATTAATCTCGAGAGTCTTTAATTCTTCTTCCATTGCTGTTCTTGAGCCAGAACTTTGTAATACCTTAGTGACAGACTTGGGGATAGGATATTGTTCAACAGTAGTTAAAAAAGCTCGAAAAGTAGAAGACACAGAAGAGTGTGAAATAAAATTTGCAATAGAATGTTGAGTACAAGTACGTGTACCTTTGCAATGAGCAATAAGAACATCAAGATGAGATACAAAAGCAAGGTCGACTAATGGCGGATTTGGAGCAGAAGATGACGGAGTAGTGACGGGAGGAGCGGGGGGAGCAGTAGCGACACAAGGACGTCGAGTATAAACCTGGAGAGGATGTGGTTTCCCTGTAGATACTGGTGATACAATTGGAATAGTAGATTGAATGGTGGTTACATACAAGTCTTCATTCAATTTAGACACATCAATTGGAATATTATGATAATGAGTAGATTCAAAAAATGAAACATCAGCTGTTATAAAATATTTTCTCAGTAATGGAGAATAATAGCGATATCCCTTTTGAGTGTGGGAATAACTTATAAACATACACTTGATTGCTTTGGGATCAAGTTTTGATACTCAGGTCGATGATCACGAACAAAACAGACAACCAAAGATATGGGGTGGTAGGACAAATAGTGGTTCATTAGGAAATAAAGTGGAAAAAGAAATACCACCTCGCAGAACAGAAGAATGCATGTGATTAATGAGATAACGTGTAGTTAGAATAGCATCAGACCAAAAGGTTTTGGGGACCTTCATTTCAAATAACATGGATCTAGTAACTTCCAATAAATGCCTATTCTTCCTTTTAGCAGTATCATTCTATTGTGGAGTATCAGGATAGCAAGATTCATGAATCATACCATGTTGAGTCATAAAATCATAAAAAGATGTGGAAAAGTACTCCTTAGCATTATCAGAACGTAGAACTTTAACATGCATGCCAAATTGAGTATAAATTTCAGATATAAATGCACGAAAAATAGAAAATAATTCTGAACGATTTTTCATTAAATATAACCAAGTAACTCTGGAATAGTCATCGACAAAAAAAACAAAATATCTGAAACCCGAATTATAAACCACATGACATTGACCCCAAATATCCGAGTGAACTAATAAAAAAGGAGATGTTGCTCGTTTAATGACTTGAGGTGTGTAACTAACACGATGTAATTTGCTAAGTTGGCATGACTTGCACTCTAGACTAGAAAGAGATTGAAAACTAGAATCCAATTTTTGAAGACTACGTAGAGAAGGACGACTAAGACGACAATGGATTTGATGTGGGGACGCGACACTTGCGCAAGCAATTGAAGAATCATCTTCAAGTACATACAACCTCCTTCCTTACGTCCTTTACCAATCGTCTTCTTCGTAGCCAGATCCTAGAAAATACAAGAATCGGGATAAAAGGTTACTGAACACTGAAAGTTTTGGTTAACTTACTAACATACATGAGGTTAAATGAAAATTGCGGAAGATAAAGCACTGAGGATGACGGCAATGAAGGAATTGAGTTAACTGTGCCAATTCCCTTAACATGTGTAGGTGATCCATTGGCTAGAGTAACTATGGACGAAGACAGAGAAAGAGAGGAAAATACATTTGAAAGACCTAACATGTGATCAGAAGCCCCTGAATCAATGATCCAAGGACGAGAAGTAGCCGAAAGGCATGCAATAACATTACTTGTCTGTGCCAAAGTAGTAGTGAAAGAAATAGGTTGTGAGATTTGAGATTGTTTGTACCGAGCATATTCTTCACTATACATAATCACTACCTTATCTTTAGATGATTATGGAGTAGAGTCAATATTAGACGCCGTATTAGAGAATTGATGCTACTGCCCTAGTCTCCCATGTAGCTTGTAACAGAATTTTTGAATAGCCACAGTAATGACAAACTCTTGTAGTCTCCGAATTATCAGTAGATATGTGAAATTGTCCATAAGGATGCTGATGACCTTGACCTCTCCCTATTCCTATGCCTTGGCTTCCTCCTTGAACACCACGTCCACTATATCCGCCACGGTTTCTTCCATCACTCCTATTACCACTACTAGTTCGAGTCTGGAACACAAGAGCTAAACTCCCCACCATTGATATAGTATCCTGAGAAGACTCATGAGATACTCGAAGAACTCGAGCTAACGTATCTGTGAGTGACGCTATATTCTCTCCTCCAAGAATCTGAGATCTAACGGTTTCATATTTAGAACCAAAACTTCCTAATAATCCCATTACAGTCGATTGTTCCCTCTGACGTTGCATTTGTTGAACATTAACTGAAATAGGGAGAACATCATTCAACTTCTCATACAATCTCTTAAAGTCTACAAAGCACTAGGTGATAGAGCGTCCATTCTTTTCAAATCAATAAAACTCTTGCGATAGCTCATAAATCCGTGATAAATTATCTTAGCCAGAATACAACACATTCAAATACTCCCATAATTTTCTAATTGTATCAATATGAGTTACCATGTCAACTACATTACTCTCTATAGAATTCAGCATTTGGCCAAGAATTGTGTATCAACACCATCCCAAGTTATATCATCTCTGGGCTTAAACTTAGTTATGTGTCTATGTTGATTCCTGCATGTCAAAGTAAGCTTCACGATTTTCTTCCATTGGTGGAAGTTAGCACTACCTGCGAGCTTCTTATCAGTAATTCGATTAGATGAAAAGGAAATCACCTCAGTCATCACAGTATTATTCTTCCTGGGATCTACTTCAATTGTACTCTTAGAGTGATCACCCATTTTCCAAATAATAATAAGCAAACTCTGACCTTAGCTTCCGTCAAACAACTTCGCCGCAATAATTTAACATCCCGTCAGCCACATCACTTTTAGATCACCAATGTACCCAAGTAGCAACTATTTTGCTTCATCACAAGTCTCGAATAAATTAATCAGCCAAAACAGTAAGATCTCTTTCTTAGCAACTTAAAAAAAAAAGTTCTAACCCACAAAATCATCTTCTCCCATAAAAAAATAGTGTTGCTTGCTTCCCAGTGTTCCTTGGCTACTGTTGTCACCCCTTCCCTCAGTAGAATTATGGGCAGGATTCGGTCCCTAGTGGTGTTGTTGATCCTCTACAAATTCAGTGAGTCAGTAACCAAAGAACAGAGACCCATCAAGTCGCCTGAGCGCGAGCGAGCCGTGCGAGCAAGCTGCACGAAGAGGCGAGAGAAAGGGAGAGGGGTGCTCGAGAGGCGGGGGGTTCGACGATGAGCAGCGGCAACAACCAACTATTCCGGCGAGTCAATGGCGGTGAGTGGTTGCTCCGTTGTCTAGGGTTAAGCCCTAGGCTCTGATACCATGTGAGGAAAACGTACCTCGTATATATATACATATAAAAAGAAACCCTAAAAGTGGTAAAGACTCATTTACCCTTCTTACTTCTAATTACCCTTCTTACTTCTAACAGTTGGTTTATTGGAAACCAAGGTTCCTGAAGCTCTCTTCGGTTTCATTTATGATAGACTGGTCTCTGGATTGAATTGGGTGGCTAATTATGAATTCTCTCATAGGGTAGGATTTGGATTGGTTGGAACCCTTCTTTGGCGACTTTTGAAGTGAGTTCTTCCAATAGCCAGGTCATTCATGGCAGGTTGAGATTTATTATGACTGGTAGATGCTGCCGTGTCTCTGTGGTATATGCTGAGCATTACTTTCGTAGCCTGTAGGCCTTTGTGGGCAGACCTAGTACAGATGAGTACGTTGTTCTAGGGATCCGCTTGGCTAGTGACAGGAGATTTCAATGCTATCAGGGACCTTTCTGATCGAATTGGGAGTTTTGACATTTGGATTCCTAGTTTTGATGACTTTAATCAATGTTTGATTTAGGTTGAGTTAGAGGATCTTCGGAATGTTGGCTTTTGCTTTACTTGGTCTATTTCATCTGGGGCTAGCCGTAAGGCTAGGAAAATCGATTGAGTGTTGGTCAATGCCAAATGGAGCTAGGAGTTCTGTTATTCATAATCTTCTTTTCTTGCGCCTGGCATTTTTGATCACACGCCTATGGTGGTTAGAGTGATGCAGCCGGTATTCTCGAGAAGACCTTTTAAGTTCTTTGATTTCTGGACTACGCACTCATCTTACCACAGCATTGTCTCACAAGTTTGGGAGACCCCAAGTGTTGGGGTCCCTATGTTTAGGCTTGTGAGAAAGTTGAAGGCTCTTAAAGGCTGTTTGAAGCAGCTCAACAGAGAGTCTTTCTCTAATATTTCTGAGAGGTTGTCTGCAGCAAGAAGAGCTCTTAGGCTAGCACAGGTTGGCCTGTAGCAAGATCCATCTAGCGAACTTCTCGCTGATTTGGAAAAGACTCACTGGAAGGCCTTTTTGGAGTTAAGGAACCAGGAGGAGTCCTTTTTTAGACAGAAATTTAGGATCAGGTGGCACAGGGAAGGTGGCCGGAATACCAAATTCTTTCACCATTCCGTTAATAGGAGACAATTGAGAAACAAGATTATTTTTGTTATGGACACTTCTGGTAATATTATCTCCGAGCTGAGTTTGGTGTAGCAGACTTTTGTCTCGCATTTTTGGGAGCTCTTAGGACCGAGTCCCCTATCTTCTAGCCCCACTTTGTAGGATGTTCGGGATGTCATACGATGCCCTCTTAGGGATGATAAGATTAGCTTACTCTCCCGTTCGTTCTATGATGTGGAGATTCATGATACTTTATTCTCCCTATCTCGCGGGAAGGCTCTAGGGTCGGATGGTTTTGGTGTCGAGTTCTTTAAACATAACTGGGAGATAGTTGGACCTTTGGTCACTGAAGCAGTTAAGGATTTCCTTACCACGGGGAGACTTCTCAAGGAAATTAACAATACTATTCTGGTGTTGATCTTGAAAGTTCCTAATGTAACGTCTGTCAATGGTTATAGGTTTATTGCATGTTGCAACACTATATACAAGTACATTACCAAGGTTTTAGTTAACCGGGTTGCCGCGATCCTTAATGATATTATCAGTTCGAATCAGAATGCTTTCGTTAAAGGCTGATGTATTAG
Source organism: Eucalyptus brandiana (assembly GCA_014182725.1). Lineage (NCBI taxonomy): Eukaryota > Viridiplantae > Streptophyta > Magnoliopsida > Myrtales > Myrtaceae > Eucalyptus > Eucalyptus brandiana. The sequence goes on along the minus strand of CM024675.1, from coordinate 47,710,869 downwards.
AGATAATATTCTTCTTGCCCAGGAGTTATTTGCTGGTTTGCATCTTAATCCATACAAGCCCAAGTGTGTGGTAAAGATGGATTTTCGGAAAGATTATGATACGGTAGACTGAGACTTTCTTGAGATGGTTCTCCATGCATTTTGTTTCCCAGATTATTTTATTCAGATTATCATGGTATGTGTTCGAACGCCCAAGTTTTCTATTTCCTTAAATGGAGGACTTCATGGGTTCTTTTCGAGTGGCCTGGGCCTTCGCCAAGGAGATCTGATTTCTCCTTATCTTTTCACCTTGGTTATGGAAGTTTCTCTAGGATTCTAAGTGCTTGGGCCAGACAACGGGGTTCAAATTTTTTTGAAGATGCAAGGCTTTGAGTCTTTCCCACTTCTTCTTTATGGATGATGTGTTCCTATTTTGCGGTGCTGACTTGCAATCCATCTCTTTCTTGAAGGATGGTTTGGATACCTCATTCACATGGAGCGGCCTCAGGCCCAATTCCAATAAGAGTGAGGTTTTTATTGCTGGAGGCTTCGCAGCTCTGCATAGTGAGATCCTTCTTACTCTTGGTTTTAGTTAAGGGACTCTGCTGGTGCGTTACCTAGGAGTTCCTATTATCTCCTCCTGGCTCGACAAGGCAGACTGTGTCTCCCTGGTTGATCGAATAACCAACAGGGTTCAATCGTGGACTCAGTGCTTCCTCTCCTTTACTGGTCATCTTTAGCTTATCAGGTCAGTCTTTCATGCAATGCAAGCCTATTGGGAGAGTGTTTTTACTATCCCTGTTTCTGTGTTGGATCGCATTGAGCAGATCTTCAGATAGTTTCTCTGGGAGGGCCCCGGCCTAAGGAGAGGAGGTGCTAAGGTCTCTTGGGATGATGTTTGCCTTCCAAAGGAGGAAGGAGGCTTAGGTATTCATTGGCTAAGGGATTGCAATAATGCAGCTATATTGAAACACATCTGGATCTTGTTCACGGATAATGAGTCCTTATGGTGTAGGTTAGAGCCGTTAAACGGGTGGGTCGGGTTAGGTTTGGGTCGGGTCATTAATGATCCGACCCAAATTGACCCATTAACCCATTTATGACCCATTTATGTTTAATGTAAATTTTTTGACCCAAACCCGACCCGACCCATATCCAACCCATACCCGACTCGACCCAACTCACATTAATAAAATATTTTCATATTTAACAAATTTAGAAAAACTTATTCCTATGTTTTTTTTAAAGATTATATTATTAAAATACTTCCAAGCTTTTATATATATTTTTTTTTTAAAATTGTATTGCTAAAACATTTTTATACAATATAAATTTAATGGACAATTTTTATAAATTTTAAAATAATTATTTAAAAAAATCGAAATGTAATTATTTTTCTTAAAAATTAAAATTTTAATTATTTTTATTTTATTTTTAAAATATAATTTTCTTTTTCTCTTTTTTCTTCTCCTTCTTCTTCTTCTTTGGTCCGCCGCCGGCCACACGACGACGGCCGGCAGCCCGGCCACGGGCGAGCCCTCGAGCTCGCCCGACGCCGGCGAGGCCTCCGCCTCGCCGGCCAAATCGGCGAGTCTCGAGCCTCGCCCGACGCCGGCTAGCTCGAGTCTCGCCAGATCTAGCGAGCCTCAAGCTCGCCAACGCCGGCAAGGCCTCCGCCTTGCCGGATCCGGCGAGCTCGAGCTCGCCCTCGCTCGACGCCGGCAAGCTCGAGGCTCGCCGGATTGGCGAGGCCTCCGCCTCGCCCGGCCAATCGCCGGCCGTCGCCGTGCCGGGCGACCGGAAGGAGGAAGGAGAAAAAAAAAAAAAAAGAAGAAAGATAAAAAAGGAAGAAAAAAAAAGAAAAAAAAAAAAAAATTATAATTTCGATTTTTATAAAGTTAAAGAGAGAATGGAGGAATTATAATGTTTTTGTTAAAGATGAGTTTTCAACCCAACCCATTTAAAAACCCACTTAAGACCCACCTATCTTAAACCTTTAATTGTGAAATCCATTTAACTATCTTTTGTTATAAACAAGTGACCCATTTTAACACCTCTAGTGTAGGTGGATCCATTCCACTTTCCTGAAAAGGGAGAGTTTCTGGATGGTCAAACAACCCACCTTTTGCTCTTGGACGTGGAAGAGAATCCTCCATCTTAAGACGGAATTTTGGCTTTCTTTTCACTAGAGGATAGGGGACAGTTGTTCTGTGTCATTCTAGTTCGACAATTGGCACCCAAGAGGCCCCCTCAACCTATTGTTATCGAACTCGTTGATCTACTGTTCGGGTTTATCTAGACTTGCTACGGTGGAGGATCTCTTCTCGTCGGCTGGTCAGTCCATTTGTGCACTGCTAGAGTCTTGGGAGCAGCTTCTTCCTCTATTATCACAAGTACCATATCGTTTTACTTGGGAAGGAAGTACTTCTGGTTTATTTTCGGTTGCTTCGGCATGGCACCTAATTAAAAGGAAGAAGCCGCGGGTCAACTAGGCTTCCTTGATCTGGAATAACGCTATAACCCCAAAATATCAGTTCAATCTCTAGCTTATCACTAAGAATCGTCTCCCTACCCAAACCTTGCTTTTATCTTATGCCATGATTGAGGATGCGGTTTGTGCTTTTTGCAATTCGACGTCGGATTTGATTGATCATCTATTTTTTGGTTGTAGCATTACAGCCAGTTTTGCATTTTTTTGGACTGCTCAATGCAACCTTCCTTGACGAAATAGCAATTGGACTGACAACCTTCGCTGGGCTATGAAATTCTTACTCGGTAAGGACTTTTACCACACCATTGCTTGGTTTTCCTTTGGAGCACAGTGCCATATTATTTGGAAGTATAGGAATGAGATCCTGTTCAGGAACATTACCTTCACAATTCCAGCCATGAAGAATCACCTCATTAAGGTGGTTAAGGACAAGGCATTAACCTTTACAAATGTGGAGGACAATCTAAGAAACAAAAGACTTCAACGTAGTTGGGGGATTGACCCTTTCATCTTTCATTCATCCTCGATGGTTCTTTAGGAGTTCTATTGGTGGAATGTCTGCTGGTTGGGCTTCTTCTTTCTTCTGTCTACGTTGTGGCCTTGTTATTGGTTGCCGCTTTTAGGCTCTTTTTGTGTTGGGTTTTGGGCTTGGGTTGCCATTGTTTGGCTGGCTGATTGTCTTCCTTTGTTTTTAGTCCTTCTTTAGGATGTGGCTGTTGTTGTGCCAATTGTGCCTTCTTGCTTTTGCCTTGTAGGCTTTTCTTTTATTTCAGCACCCTTTCACTCATTATGCCTTCTTCATTTTGAGTGTAAGTTTTGGTGCCGTCTGCATGTACATTTTGGTTAAGCTTAATACTATTACCATTCACCAAAAAAAAGAAAAGAAAAAAGAAGTATTTATAGGCTTAGAGTTAAGCCTTGTACAATTACATAAATAACCCCAACTTGCTAACACCAAAAAATAGTAGGTAATAAATCGACAACCTTCATATCTTCTTTCTTGGCAATCCCCCATTCCTCTTTTGACAATCCTTTAGGCACGGTGTTAGGAACAACAATAGTGTTTAAAATCATAATAAAGTTCCAATGATGATAATCTATTAAGGGACACATAATTTGATATTGGATATACTGGTTTCTTGGTGCACTTTCTAATCGTTTTTCTAATAGCAATAGGTAAATCAAGATCACTACTAGGTGCATCACTAAGCTGTTCATTCAAAGGAGATTCATGACTTATTATGCTCTCATTGGCATTATCTGGAGTAGCACTTTGGACTTGCTCTTGTGTTGGAACGGTTGTCCTCCTTGAATATATCTAAGAAAATCTCATAGAATCATAAATATGAGTTGGACTGGTGAGAATAGGAACACAAACAAGTTGTTGTGTGGGAGATTGTGCTGGACAAGAGATAGGATTCAAGATAAGTTTATGAGCAATAACTGATGAGTTTGGGTTGATTGGGATGTTGGATAATAAATCTAAATTATCAATAACACCAAGGCCCTTATTTTCCATGACTTAAAACTTCCCATGAAGATAATGTTGTAAAAATAAGATAATGTTGGCTTTTCCTTTATTTCGGCACCCTTCCACTCATTATGCCTTGTTCGTTTTTAGTGTAAGCTGGTGCCGTTGCTTGTACATATTGACTTAGCTTAATACGATTACCGTTCACCAAAAGTGACATCTATGGAGAGATGGAATCTTTTGGAAGGAGGATGGTAACATTTATAGGCCTTTTCTGTTAGTGAGTAACTAAGAACCACACATTTGATTGCACGAGTATCTAACTCTCCTTGTTGATGATAATGGATGTGGACAAAGGAAGTACAACTAAAGACTCGAGGTGTATGACCATTAAATGTACGAAAGTGAGGATAGAATCGAGAAAGAACTTTTGTAGGAGTCTTGTGGTCTAATATAAATGAGAGTAATTAATTTACAACTTCCCCCCAATATGTTTTAGGAACCTGCCCGTTAAACAATAAGGCACGAGTTGTGTTAAGGAAATGACCATTTTTTCTTTCAGCAACTCTATTTTGTTGTGTATATTCACACAAGATAACTCATGGATAATACATTCCTTTTGAAAATAAGGGGAAAATACTTGATTATAGTAATCTCTAGCCTTTAGATCGAAAGAACTTAATCTTGATCCTAAATTGAGTTTGAATCATGGAATGAAATGAAGGAATATAAAAAATGAGGGGCGATAACATACCAAAAATGACATTTGGAGGTGATAAAAGAATCTTGATTCACAATATAGACATTAGTTAAACTAAAGGCATTTGACCCATCGAAACTCCTTGGTGTACTGGAACAAGCTAGGATCCTATGTCAACCTAAGGCATTAGCATCAACTTAACTTAAGGCACTGCAATGTGACAATTGCATTATTTGTATCATAGGGAAAAACTAATTTCCATAAATATGTGTTGGAAAATCTCCTATAGTCTCTCCCAAATTATTCGAGATATTATGTGATATTATTTGATTTGATTTTGTTAGCTGTAAATTAACTATTAACAGAGATTAGGTCATCTACTATTTGATTTTCTTACCTAATTTAGGTATTATTTTCCTGTATATATACACCTTGTAATTACTTGATGATAATAAGAAAATACAGCTTCTTTTCTACATGTTACCATAGCCTAGTTTTTCGAACTGTATTTCCTGCTGCTTCATTACAGCCCTTTTTGTTCAACCTTATTGTTGTTGTTCTGTTTCAGCCTTATTGCTGACTTAACCAGCCTTATTGCCAGCCTTCGGTTGTGTGGTAACCACCCTTGTTTCTTGATCTCCTCTCGTAATCAGTCCTTTCAAGTTGCTAGAATGGAAGATTTAGGGAAGGCTATCTCCAAACTAGGTACTCTATTCAGGGTCAATCCAACTTATTTGGAGATTTTCCCAACATGAAGGAGCACCGATTGGATGGGAAAAATAATCTTCAGTAAGCACAGATTTTGAGAATGTTTCTTAAAGGAAAAAGGAAGCTTAGTCATCTAGAAGGCACTGGTCCCGGACAAGGTGATCCCGAGTTTCAAACACGGGATGAAGAAGATTCCTTAATTATGTCATGGTTGTGGAGCTCAATGCAACCTAAGATCAGCAAACATTATGAGTTTCTCCTTATTGTCAAGGACATATGGGAGGCTGTTCATCAATCTTATTCAAAAGTTCAAGATGCAGTAATAATATATGAACTCAAGATGAAGGCTTCGATGGAAAAACAAGATAATCATTCTATTACGAAATATTACAATCTCATGAAAGGTCTCTAGCTTGAAATAGATCACAATTTGAATATACAGATGATGTGTTCTTAGATACTAATACTCTCCAAAACCATATGGAGAGAGAGGATTTTTGAGTTTTTAGCAAGTCTGAATGCAAACTTCGATTAAATTCGAGTTGAGAATATTGGAAAGAAGCAGCTATCATCCTTAAATGAAGTTTTTTCTATAGTAGGAGAAGAAGAGAGCCGACGGACTATAATACTTGAAGACCAACACCTTGAAAGATCCGCCATGAAAGCAATTAAGGAGAAAACAAATCCTTACAAAAATAAGAGAACGGATTTGATTTAGATAACGAATGGTGAAGGTTTATGGTGTAGTTTCTACAAAAAGCCACGCCATACAAGAGAAATTGCTTCAAGCTTCATAGAAGAATGCGGGTGCTCAGTAGAGCTAAAAGATATTTAACAGAGAAGAAGTTGGTAAAATCAAGACTCTCCTTGACTTCCTATCTAAGTTTTTTAATATGTGTTTAACACTTCAGTTAGATGCGTGTCTAATTTCCGAAAACTCAACAGTTTCTCATTACCCTAATTCATGGATTCTTGATTCAGGTGCAACCAACTATACGAAACTTATAAACCATCACCAGGATATAGGAGTATTACCATAACAGATAGATCTCCTATTACTGTAGTTGGCCAATGAACCATAATTTTAAATCCCTCACTTAAATTTGACAATGTCCTTCATGTTCCTAAGTTGTCCACCAACCTTCTTTCCATTTATCAACTTACCAAAAATCTGAATTGTAAGGTGCTTTTCTCTATCGATCGTTGTATTTTGCAGGACTTGAATCAGGGAAGACGATTGGATTTGTTAAGGAACAGAATGGGCTCCACTACCTTGAAGATTCAAGCAGAATTGGTTGATCTCTTGTGGGATATAATACCTCTTACGACTCTTGTAATCTTATCCACTTATCTCAGATTTGGCTTCATCATTTTTGATTAGCACACCCACCGTCTTCTTAGTACTATGTTTACTTCCATTTTTAAAGATGTTGCTATCGAAAATCTTCATTGTGAAGTTTGTGAATTTGCAAAACATCATCATGTTTCATTTCCTTTGAATAATGATACTAGAGTTTCAACATCATTCTCTCTTATTCATATCGATGTGTGGGGTTCGTCTAGAATTGCTAACTTTACAGGAGCTAGATGGTTTGTCTCTTTTATCGATGATTATACTCGTACTACATAGCTATATCTTATGGACAAATATGATGCTTAATCTATCTTTCAAAACTTTTACAAAACGATAGTCAATCAATTTGGAGTGTTAATTAAGAGACTTAGGTTTGATAATGGGAAGGAATATTTCAATTAGTATCTTGATCATTTTTTTCCGAACTTAGAGAATTATTCATGAGTCTTCCTATGTTGATACCCCTCAACAAAATGGAGTAGCCGAAAGGAAAAATAGGCACATCTCGAGCTCTCCTCTTTCAAATGTCTATTCCAAAGCATGTTTGGGGGGAAATTGTTTTAACTTCAGCATATCTTATTAATTGGGTTTCTTCCAAAACCTTAAAAAATAAAAGTCCCTTACAGGTCTTGTTTACCTTTATTCCTGATGTTTCTCATAAATATCACCTTTCCCCTTGGATCTTTGGTTGTGTTGTATTTGTGCATATTCATTATCACAACCGAAACAAACTTGACCCACATTCTCTAAAGTGTGTCGTTATTGGGCACTCTAATACTCGAAAAGGTTATAAATGCCATGATCCTTTAACACGTCAAGTTTTTTATCTCTATGAATATCACTTTTAATGAAAACCAGTCGTTTTTTCCTTCCCACCACTATCTTCAGGGGGAGACTCCTAATGAAGATAGTGGCTTTGAACCACTACCTCCACTATCTAGTGTGTCGCCCAATCCTATTTTGTCCAATCCAACTTTGTCTCCTTTACCATCTTTGTCTAGTCCTAGCCCTCTTAGTCCACCTAGTCCTAGCCCTCTTAGTCCACCTAGTCCTTCATCTAGCCCATTGAGTCCTCTGCCTAGTTCATCATCATTTTCATCTAGTCCTCTTAAAAATTAACCAACCAAACTGCAAGTTTATTCAAGAAGGATGAAGCTCAATCCGAAATTGGATCAAGTCTTGTTAACCGAATTATTATTAAGTAATGAAATCACTCACTCTTCTTCTAATAAACCTAAGTGATTTGGATTTACCTATTGCCTTGAGAAAAGCTATTAGGAAATGTACCCAACATCCTATCTCCCAATTTGTGTCATACAAAGCCTTTATTATTGCTCTTGATTCAATTACAATTCCTAACTCTATACATGAAGCTTTTGAGGATAGGAATTGTATACAAGTTATGACATAGGCATTGTATACAAGTTATGACAGAAAAAATGAATGCATTGAAGAAGAATGATACATGGGAAGTCGTGACTTTACCCAAAGGCAAATAACCAATGGAATGTAAATGGGTTTATGCTCTTCAGTACAAAGTTGATGGGACCTTGGAGAGATATAAGGCAAGGCTAGTTGCAAAGAAGCACACCCAAACCTATGGGATAAATTTATTAGAACTTCGCACCAATAGCAAAAATGAACACAATATAAGTGGTACTTTCTCTTGCAACTATTTTTGGTTGGTCTTTGCAGCAATTTGATGTGAACAACACGTTTTTACGTGGAGATATGGAGGAGGAAGAAGTCTTTATGGAGCCTCCACTAGGTTTTGAAGAGGACTTTGGAAACAATCAAGTGTGTCAACTTACAAAGGCTCTATATGGTCTCAAACAATCCCCAAGAGCTTGGTTTGGAAGGTTCACGGAGGCAATGCTTAAGATGAGTCACAAGCAGAGTAGAGGGGATCACACCCTATTCATCAAAAAGGTATGGTCACAGCTTTACTTGTTTATGTAGATGATATAATTGTGATTAGTAATGATGAAGTTGAACAAAAGTCTCTTAAGAGCAATTTTGGTCAACAATTCGAGATCAAAGACCTTGGAAAGTTGAGATACTTCCTTAGTATAGAGATAGCCTACTATAAAAAAAGGTATTTTCATATCCTAAAGGAAATATGTACTTGATCTTCTAAAGGAAACAAGATGTCACAGTAGCAAGGTGGTGAGCACTCCTATTGATGCAAACCATAAAATGGATGGACATGTAGAGAGTGGCATAGTTGATAAAGAGATATATCAAAGGCTAGTAGGAAGGCTTATTTTAGGCCAAACATAGCCAATGTTGTGGGAGTTGTAAGTCAGTTCATACATCATCATAAAGAAGAACGCGCAAGCTGTGTCTACTGGGTTCTTCACTATCTCAAAACTACTCCTGGAAAAGGTATTTTGTTTAAAAAGGGTGACAAGCTGAATCTTGAAGCCTATTGAAGCCTATACTGTTGTAAATTATGCTGGGTCACCAATAGGTAGAAGGTCCACATTTGGCTATTGCACTTTTCTAGGGCGAAATCTTGTCACTTGGAGGAGTAAAAAACAAAATGTGGTTACTAAATCTAGTGCTGAAGCTGAATTCAGGGCAATAGCGAATGAGATATGTGAACTTTTGCGGCTTAGGATTGTCATTGAAGACCTCAAAGTGGAACGCAAAGGAATTATGAGACTATTGTGATAATAAACCAGCAATCAACATTGCTCACAATCCGGTTTGGCATGATCAAACCAAGCATATTGATATATACAAGCATTTTATAAAGGAGAAGCTTGAATCTAGTTTGATCAAAACTCCCTACACTCCTAGCAAAGATCAGCTAGCAGATGTACTAACCAAAGGCCTACTAACGTCGAGATTTTAGGAGATTACTAGCAAGTTAGGCATAGAAGATACACTCACCAAACTTGAGGGGGAGCATTGGAAAATTTCCTATAATCTCTCCCAAATTATTAGGGATATCACGTGATATTATTTGATTTGATTTTGTTAGCTGTAAATTAGCTATTGATAGGGATTAGGTCCTCTATTATTTGATTTTCTTACCTAATTTAGGTCTTCTATTTCTGTGTATATACACCTTGTAATTACTCGATGATAATAAGAAAATATAGATTCTTTTCTAGAATATCGATAACCTATTCTCTTGTTTGGAGACACCAAAGATGGCTTCTGCATGAAAGAAAAGGCAACAAATCCAATCTTCATTGGAGCAAAAAGTTATTGGACAGTAGGCATCGATGGCAGTAGCCTCAATAACCATACACAGAGAGCACGCACCCACCGAGAGAGACTAATTCTCATTGAAAGCCTTTTTTGCAGACATCAATAGAAGGAGAAGATATCCAATTCCAAGAGAAGAATACCCAGTAATACCACCATACTTCCATAGATACTACTTTTCCTAATAGAAACACAGAATGCTTTTCAGGGGAATCCATACTTACGAGAACTAAGGTGGAAGAATAACGACTGCTGGATAATGAAAATGCCTGAACAAACAATACACCAAATTTTAACAAAAAATAGTAAAGAAATGCAAGCAAAGTTATTAAGAAAAAAGAGGTTTCCTATTGTTAAAAATTGGTATAATCTGTTGATCTTAATTGAAAAACATACCAAAAGATTCAATAGGCAAAATGAAGCATGTAAATCAGAAAAAGACTTGGTAATGGGAAAATACCCGATGTCCATGTGGCCAAATTTGCTAACGTACTCATGCTTACAACAATAAGCCAGCCACACCTACGAATCCACAATCAGAAACTACCGATATAAGGGACAAGTGAAAGGGAAATTAATCCATACACAAAATGCTTATAGCAGCATTCCTCTCAATTAACTCAGAAGAAACTGCAAGGTGAAAAAAGTAATTGCATTAATCTGGCGGAAAGACATAGCTCTACATGAGGATATCCTTCTCATAGTGGGAGCACAAGGATCCTCCCTTCCTGATTTCTATGGCAAAGAAAGAGCTAGAGCTGGACAGCATATCAATAGTGCAACTTAGTTTTACTCACAAGCAGAATCATCTAAACTTGACATTACATATGAAAAGATGATTGAACTCCTTCATCTGTTTCTGAATACAGTATGAGAGGCAAATCATAACTGAGAATAATTATGTTAAAAAATTAAATTTTCAACTTAGTACCCGAGAATCATATCGAATTAAATATATGCAGCAACTCTATACGGTAATAATACTAGCAATTGAACTTCTCAACAGATTAATTAATGTTCTGTAGAAGGCAGTGGAATGGAGCTTTGCGGTGGCTTATCATAAAGCTCAATGTTATAGACTTTCCTGACTTTACATCAGAGACCATAGATTAATGCTATGGAGAAGTCAACACAAAAGGCGTGATATAGTGGAGCTTTTCTTTGAATAAACCCGACCGATCTTGGGAATAGTCAATTTTAGTGCCCGACTGAATCAAAGATCAACCAGCTGAAATTGAGTACATGTTAACCATAGATGTTGTTCAAGCAATAGGAGCATCTTGACATTGATAGAGAATCCAACACTTTGACCAGTATGAACATAATACTATCCTAGGAGGAGCTGTGAAGATGCTATCCAGGGTGAATATGATGAGACCTCAAATCTGTGTGGAAACATCCCTGCTGCCACAGGAATCCAAGTTTTATAAGACTCCATCCAATGGCCTCCACGAAACATTCATTTGGAAAAAAAGTGAAGACATTTACTTGCAAAAGTGCCCATGTCCCCTGGATAGTTTATAAAAGGAAAATTTCTAAAAGAGATAAGAAGAGATGCCAATTCCATAATGCCCATGATTACTGGTTTGCAAACACTCAAAATATCTACAGTTAAAAAACCCTATTGAGAACACCCACAATTAGATGCCAAAAATGAAATTCCAAGACTAGCTGCAAGAAGATGGCTGCCTCTCATTTGGCAGATCTAAAAAATTTTAAGTCTCCATAAAATACAGATCATGGGCCAAGGACCCCACTTCCAAGAGTTAGCACATCACAACCTGACCAAAATGATAACAAATGCTATCTGCACAATCATGCTTGATTTTTTGCCAACCACGACAGTCATACTTGTGCCAAGATGCAACGTAGCACAATATGCTCAACAAACTAAGCAAACTGACAATAGACAGAAATATGTTGAAGTCTCCAAAAATACATGCAGAATTATACAAGCTCCACACATCCTGCAGGAAGGCGCAATTTCTTTGCAAGGTCTTCAAAATAGTTAGTTTTTCTCCTGAAGGTCAACATCAGCAAACTTATGCACAGCTCAAACAACACACAAACCCTACCAAAAGCAACATGTCGAGCGCACCATCTCATTCAAAGAGCGAGCATGTAAAAGATGGCAAAAGAAATCCAAACCATCCACTCCACGCATCCCCACAAGCATTGATCCCAAGATCCTTGCAGATATAATTTTAATGGCACAAATTAGAGCCAACTTCCTCAGCAAACAACCCTTACCAAAAAAAAAAAAAAAAAAAAAAAACTTCCTCAGCAAACAATGATAATAGAATATGAGCTTCAAGAGAATGCGTTGCGAATCCATGTAGAGGGATTGAGTGAACTCCTGGCCAAGTAACTCTTAATTTCAATTCACAAGCAATATAGAACTAGTTTGTCAGGCAGATTTATATCAACTCGAGATTCAATATAAAGAGCATCCCGAAGAGAGCACTTCTACAGACTACACCAACCTTGAAAGTGGAAAAGTATAATCTGCCATGATGTTAAAGAATACATGCATTCAGTTTCTCATCTCACAAGTACAAGGTAAAAGCATCCAATAAGATAAAGAACAAACAGACAAACTATGTCTCTACTGCATAAGTCAAACTGCCATCAATGTGTGCATTCATGTAACCAAGCGAAGCAACTAGACTTAATCTTACAAACGGGGCTCAATTGTAGTTTTGTGCAGTAAAGTTCACAGAAAAAGATGAGACCACAACATCATCGAAGAGAAAGACTTAAACTGGCACTCAATATCATTTTTACCAAAAATACCCCCAGAAGAAGCAAAAGTAAAAGCCCCAAATGATCAAGCAAAGCAACAACTAGACTTAGCCTTGGACACAAGACTCCGTTGCAGTAATTGTAGTTTCATCCAGTGAAGTTCACAAACGAGTGAGAGCATGACATCATCAAAGAGAGACTTGCACTGGCACCCAAAATGAACCATTTACACTAAAAATACCCCTAGGTTGCTAAGTCGAGTGATTCCCCTGAAAGTTAGTTAAAATGGCCATACACTTCAAACATGAACCAGGTTGATTCATCACCGATGGAGCATTGTGATTAGAATTAGAAACTACATAATGGGAAAGTGAAAGGGAAATTGAGCTATACACAAAATGCTTGCAATGGCATTCCTCTTCATTAACCTGGAAAATTTTTAAGGTGAAAAAAGAAATACGGTTAATTTAGTTGGAAAAAAAATAGATTTACGTGAGGATTTTTTTCCCCTAGTGGAAGCACAAGGATCCTCCTTACTGATTTATATAGAAACAAAAATGCTAGATAGTTACTTGCAAAAGTGAAAATTGCGGCTGCCATAGGAATCGCCATTTTTATAAGGCTCCAAATGCCTTCACTAAACACATATGGGAAAAAGTGAAAAGACACTTGCAAAAGTGCCCATGTCACCTGGATAGTTAGTGAAAGCAAATTTCTAAAAGAGATAGTAAGAGATGCCAATTCCATAATGCCCATGATAACTGGTTAGCGAACGCTCAAAATATGTCCAATTAGGAAACTTCACTCAGAACACCCTCAATTAGATGCATGAATGAAAATCCAAGACTAGTTACAAGAATCGCCACTGCTCATCTGTCAAATCTCAAGAATTTGAAGTCTCCATAAAATACAGATCATGGGCCAAGCACATCACACCCTGACCAAAATGTTAACAAGTGCTATATGCACATTATGCTTGCTTTTTGACAACCACCACTGTCTTACTTGAGCTAAAATACAAAGGTGCACAATTTGCTCAACAAAGTGAACAATTGACCATACAAAGAAATATGTTCAAGAATCCAAAAATACAAGCGGATACAGGCACCATACATCTTCTCTTCCCCTTATTCTAGACCGCTTGGCTAGGTGTCTTGTTGGTAGCTAGGTCGTATTGCTTGGCGTTTTTTGCCGCTTGGCACCTAGTGCTCTATTTGGTTTGGTGCCTTTTGGTTTTTTCTACTCGGCTCCCTTCCACTCAGATTGAGCATGTTCATTTGAATGCAAGTTTTTGGAGCTGTTTGGGTATACATATTGACCTTCCCCATTATATTAATTGCTTACTTTCACCAAAAAAAAAAAAAAACATTGGTTGATAGTTCATAAAACATATGAACCCTACCTAAAGCAACATGTCCAGTGCACTATCTCATTGAAAGAGGGAGCTTATAAAAGAGTACAAAAACATCCAAACCATCCATGCCACGTGTCCCCACGAGCATATATTACCAAGCATCCTTGCAGTTATAGTTTTGAAGGTACAAACTAGAGCCACCTTCCACTGAAAATGATAATAATAGAATACGAGTTTTGGAGAGAATGAGGGGTGAATCCATGCAGAGGGATCGAGCCAACTTGTGGCCAAGTAACTCTCCATTTCAACACACAAGCAATATAGAACTAATTTGTCAGGCATTATATCAACTGAAGATTCGATATAATAAGCATCCCCAAGAGAGAGCTTCTACAAACGGGAAGAGAACTATATGTTCATCGCATCACCTCTAATCCTCGAAAATGAAATATCACAAACCACATCTTTGCAGAGTTCATGCAGTAACAAAAATCCCTATAGAAAGATCCAGACATCACTCATCACCCTAATCCACAAAGAAAAACAACAATTCAGTGGCTCAACTAAATAGAATTGCGTTAGATACTCTCCTTTTGCAAGTACGTCCAACAGAGAGGCCACAAAAGCATGGTCAAGCTAGTTCTTGCACACCCTATCATAAAAACACGGCCAAAATATAAATTGATTAGGGTTGACCCATATACATATAGAGTGAGGACATTAAAAGAACCCAAATCCAAGAATTGGGAGCTTATCCAATTTCAAACAAAGCCTGGACTTTGCAATTCATCAACTCAGCCACACAAAAAAGGCAATAGATCATCACTCATAAAATCTGGCAAAACTCCAACATTTAATAAGAACAAAGATAATTATCATCTTTCCACTCTAAGGGAATCAATTAAGGCATGATATTCAATAAAAACACAAGTGCCTACACAGCAGGAGTTTATCAAAATTTCAGTTTTTAACCCAGTCCTGAAGATCAATTAAAGATCTAAGCAATAATTGACCAACCTCATCATATGTACCATTCCATAGACAACACCCTCAATCAAAGAGATCGCTCCATGAGAAAAGAAGCTACTACCAATCCACTGGATTATAAATCCAAAAACAGCTCTAAAACAACAAAAGGATGGACATCCTCAATTAAAGAGATCGCTCTGCGAGAAAAGAAGCTACTACCAATTCACGGGATTATAAATACAGAAACATCTCTAAAACAACAAAAGAATGGATCATATCCATAATAAATGATCAAAGGAGGACCGTAAACACTAAGGATTCACATGACCACTCCTCAACAACCACCTAAAGCATAGATATCACCTGGTAAATGAAAAAGTTCCAACGAAGGTTCTGTACCAAAAGAAACACATCTATCATACAGAATGAAAGCCTAAGCTAACTAAATTGTGTGAAGCTAGTATTCGGGGAAAAAAAGAAGAAAAGAAAGGCCAGATGAATAAATTGCACATAATTTACCAACAATAGATTTAGTGATTGTAGCGTGCATTACAGGAACAAAGAGAAACAAGCCAGAACTTAGTGGATCTCAAGCTTTCCAGACTCAAACAATCCCTACAATGGAAGATAGTCAATGATAATTCATCTTCCAAAAACAACAAAAGCCAATAGAAGCTCAAAGAAAGAAGAGCTTGTTAAATGAAATCTAGGATGAACCATCACATATTGGAGAAGTCCACATTGAACCAGAAGAGGCTTGCATCGAAGGAAAGAGAACTTGGCCCTAATCACCTCACCATAAACGGAAAAAAGCAGAAGCAGGAAACAAACTTCATTGAAACCAATAACTGCCTGGAATCCACAAAGTGGCTGTTTGTCTAATTTCAAATGATTGTCAACTTAGCCCTACATGAGAACGCATAGAACACCACTTCTCAAACCCGGCAAAACTTCAACTTGTAGAGGAATTAGAACTTGATAATGATTAAGCTCACTGCACCCTGCAGATAATCAACTGAAGACAAACTCAAATCAAAACTACAAAATGCCTAGAAATCTTCAAAATTTCAGTCCATCACCTGTCATGAAGATGTGATCGAGACTACTACTTGAACTCAAGCAAACAGAGACTGCATGATAGATCACCACTCCTCCAAGAAGCCCAGGTGCCTTATTCTAAGTAAACCGACCAGCTTCTATCTATGTGTATATCATCATTAGACAACATGCTGAAGAGATCGCTCAAAGAGGAAAGATGCAACTGCCAAGTCACCAAAATGCATACTGATCTTGATAAACGATTAAATGGAAAGATCAATCTATTGATGAACCATCCAACAACATCGCTATACATACAATACCTTAGGGAAAGTTTTGGCAAAAGGTAAATGTTACCGCAAAAAACAGTGTGAAAGACATAATTTTTTTCAGGAAAAGAACATATCCTGCAAGGTTTCAGATAACATAGAGAAAAAAGAGGCAATAGGTCGCATGAATATAACATCTCAGCATAGGAAATTACCATCCAGACAACATCAATCTCATCAAATATTAACACAGAAAACTTGACAAAAACTTCTTTAGATAAACCAAATTTAACACCTATTGAGACAATATTCAAGCAGACATACACTCCAAGTAAAAAAAAAATGCATATGCAAGAGATTTATTTCCCAACGAATGTGTGACAACATACATTGAACCCGAAAAAGTCCATGATAAATAACATGCAGGATAGTTCCATCAAAGAAAAAGGTAAGACAGACAAATCAAAGGTTTCCAATCCAATCCCCAAGAGAAAGTAGGCTCTAATATGCCAAAGAAAAACTGGTATCGGCTATCATCATCCATTAGCAAATAGAAACAAAATAAGAAAGACTATGAATGCAAATTGTGATATATATATATGATGTACATCATTTCCAGATAAGATATTACCAGTATGCCCTGAAGTAAAACCGATTCTGTCAGCAATAAACCTTCAAAGTCCCAAGAACCAAAGAAAACCTACAATTTAGATATCTATATGGCCATTCACTAAGTCCAACAACTCAAAGAACCACCGGCATGGAAAGAACACAAAATGACCTCTTGCTCTGTACCAAAAGAAAACACAGAAGTTGTGTGAAAAGAAAGGCAAAGCAAACTAGGTAATGCCTGGAACCAGTTCCATTAGTCCTCCAAAAAGCCCAAATGTGGTATTCTATGCAACCAACTGACCACTTGCATTGTTTTTATTGCTCTACAACATCCTCAGACAAAATGATCACTCCAAGAAGAAAGAAGCCACTGCCAATTCACAGAATAGTGAATACCAGAATCAGCTCATAATACAATTAAACTTTGAAAAATCAATCGATCAAATGGGAGGAGCGCAAACCCTAACAATGCCCACAACATGGCAGAGTGCTGGAGGGGTGAGGAGTAACCTTCAGAAAATAACATTGCATAAACAGAACCGGACCAACTTAACACTCATAAACGCCTGATGAGACCGAAGTATGAGGACACAAGGGATGGACTACTTCTAGGAGGGAGAGACCAGTTTTTGAACTTCAATAAAATTAAGACAAAGCGGATCTGGATTAAATAATGATCAGTTGGGGCGTGTACACCATGCAAAGAAACAACCATCACAGATCATACATCGACCACACCAAAGGAATGGGAATTGATTTTTGCATTAATTCGAACATTATGGGACTGGAGAACAAATTTCATTCAAACTGACAACTGCCTCGTGAAACCATAGAACTTACCCAATTTCAGACAATCATCAGCTCGCAGCAGATCACCACATGTCAAGTCTGGCAAGACTCTGACCTGTGAGAGAACTCCCAAAGATAAAAACTGAAGAACAAATTCTCATCAAGACCAGTAAATTTGAGTCTATCCCCAAGTCTTAGATGTGACATCAAAGACTAATAATTGATTGTCTCAACCAAAGAAAAGACAGAAAAAGGATTATCAGTGCTCCAGAAAGCCCGAACATCTGCGTTTTATGAAACAAACTGACCAATGTCATAGTATTCGTTGTCCTTGACATCCCCTCAGATAAATAGTTCACTCCAAGGGGAAAGAAGCCACTGCGAATTCACCAAATAACTAAATCCATGAGGCGCTCATAAAACAATTGTACAGAAAGTCGGTCCATAGAGCGATTAAGGAACAGAGGAGGAGCTAAACCAAACACTTCCCATGATGACCATCCTCAGACAAAAGAGATATGATCCAAGAGGAAATAAGCCACAGTAAAGCACCGAATAACAAGAATCCAGAATAAGCTGGTAAAAACAATAATGCAAAGACCGATCGGTCAATCAATAAGATAATTTCAATAACATCAGGCATTGTCGCAAAGAAGCCAGGTGAAACCCTCAAGGATCTCAGCAACAGGGGGTTTCTGCAACCAGAAGAGGTTTGCATCATAGTCAAGCTACTTCTTGCACATCCTATCATTAAAGCATGGCCAAAATATCAATTGATTAGGGATTGATCCATATAAATACACACGGAGAGTGAGGACATCAAAAGAACCAAAATCCAAGAAGCGAGAGCAAAAAGCCTAGAAACCTGGTAAAACTTCAACCTTTAGAAGAATTAGAACTCGCCAATAATTATCTCACTGCTCCCTGAATATAATCAACTGAAGACAAACTTAAATCAAAACAACAAAAAGCCTAGAAATCTTCAAAATTTCAGTCCATTGCCCCTGCCGAAGATGTCAACAAAGATACTTCAGAATTCAAAACAAAGACTGCATAATAGATCACCACTCCTTCAAGAAGCCCAAACACCTTATATTATGTAAACTGACCAGCTTCTATGTATTTATCAACGTTAGACGACATGCTCCAACGAAGAGATCGCGCTCCATGAGGAAAGATGCAACTGCCAATCCACCGTGAAATCCAAAAAAATCTTGTTAAACAATTTAATGGAAAGATAAATCTATTGATGAGCCATCCACAACATCGCTTTATAAGTGAAAACACTACATATTATAACGTTTGGAAAAGTTTTGGCAAAAGGAAAATGTTACCACAAAAAAAAGAAAAAATGTGAAAAATAAATATGTGAGTACCAAATAACATAGAGAAAAAGAGCAATAAGTAACACCAAAATAATAACTCAGCATAAGAAATTACCATCTCGATGACATCAATCTATCTAATATAAACACAAAGTAAACCTGAGAGAAATTCTTCAAATAAACCAATTTAACATACACACAAACTTCAAGCAGACATACACACCAAGTCAACAGAAAATGCATATGCAAGAAACGTATTTCCAAGTGAGTGTGTAACAAAGTACATTGAAAAGGAAAGAGTGATAAATAACATGCAGAATAATTCCATTATGGAAAATGTCTTTGCTTTAACCAATTTCTGACCATAAAAGAAAGAGAATTTAATGGTGATCCCTTTGCTTTATTATTATTATTATTATAACTGGGTGAACACTAATGGAACCATGTACTGTCCAGAATGCAATAAATAAAAGATTATCCCATTTCAAACAAAACCTAGTCTCCACAATTCATCCTCTCAGCCTTCCAAAAAAGGCAAAGGATCGGCACTTCTCAAATTCAACAAACCTTCAACCTAAAGCAATTAGGAATAGACAATTATCATCTCAATTCTTGCTACTAACCAAAGATCAATAATGAAAGAATGAATTTTAAAAAAAGAAACATAAGTGTCAATGCAAGAAATTATTAGTAGTTTCAGTTCAACACCCAGTACTCCTAGTCCACCAACCCAACATTATTCTACCAAAGAATCATCAATCCCAAGAAAAGCTCGAATGTTTTATTCTATGGAACAATTAACCAAACTAATCATATTTACTGTTCCTTACATGACATCATCAGAGAAGAAGTTACTTCCAATCCACTGAAAAACAGATCCAGAATCTGCTCGTAAAACAACTAAATAGCCCGACCGACCAATCAATTAATAAATGGTCAAAGGAGGAAAGTAAACCCTAATGATGTCCACAACCATGGCAAAGTCCTAAACAGGCAACGGGAGCACAAGAAATTAAGCTTCTGCAACAAGCCAGATGCTTCAGAAATAAGACCAAGAAAGTAATTGGCTCAGCAACCATTGAAATATAGAAACAAACTAATAAAGATTAAGAATGCGAATCGTAATAGATATCTGAAGTATGCCATTCCAAATGTTTTGTACCAAAAGAAAACATAGAAGTTGTGTGAAAAGAAAGGCGAAGCAAACCAGGTAATGCCCGGAGCCAGTTCCATGATAGGGAAGAAGAGCATGACGCATACATCTTACATATGATATCTCCATGATTTACCAGAGATCCAATTAGTGATTGTAGCATACAGATAAGAACGAAGAGAAACGAGCTAAAAATTGTGTGGACCTTTCTAGACAAGAAAGAACTCTGACAGAAGAGCTTGTCCTATGAATTGATGCTTATGCAGCAAGAAAGAGCCATCATTGAGCAGACACTCCATCTCAAAATTGACAAGGTAAAGTATAGCCTCGAACAAATTATGACCTGTGAAGGAAAGAGAACATCTGATCATTCCACCTTGTAGAGAAAAGTTAATACGTATTATTCAATAAACATTAATATATATACATCAAAAATAAACCCTAAAAGTGGTAAAGACTAATTTACCCTTCTTACTCCTAACACTCCCCCTCAAGCTGGAGCATAAATATTAATCATGCCCAGCTTGTTACAAATATGTTCTATCCTCCCATTACCCAAGGACTTAGTAAAGATGTCGCAAGTTGTTCACGGTTCGAACATGACTGGGAAGAATTACTCCATTCTCGCAACTTCTCTCGGATAAAATGACAATCAACCTCAATGTGTTTTGTTCTCTCATGAAACACGGGGTTGGAAGCTATATGCACAGCTTTATTATCGCACCACGAGTCATGGGTACTAAATCTTTAAAGCCTAACTCAGTCAATAACCGTCGAATCCACACTAATTCACACGTCACTTGTGCCATGGCTCTATATTCGACTCGGCACTAGAGCGGGCAACAACACTTTGTTTCTTACTTTTCCATGATACCAGATTTCCTCCGACTAAGGTACAATATCCAGTAGTTGATCTTCTATCATCTGGAGACCCAGCCCAATCAGCATCAGAAAAACCTTCAACTTTGTTATGACCATGGTTTTGGTAGAGAATTCCTTTTCCCGGAGCTTTCTTCAAATACCTCAATATCCGAATAACTGCATCCCAGTGAGATGTACGAGGGGAAGACAAAAATTGGCTTACTACACTGACCGGAAAAGCAATGTCTGGTCGAGTAACTGTAAGATAATTCAGCTTACCTACCGAGTCTTCTATATCTCTCGGGATTATTAAGAATTTCTCCTCCATCGGCAACTAATTTAACCCCTTGTTCCATGGGTGAATCAAGAGGCTTTGATCCCAACATACTGTCTCGGTGAGCAAATCCAATACATATTTTATTTGTGAGAACAACACCTTTTTGTGATTGTGCCACTTCGATTCCTAGGAAATATTTCAATTTTCCTAAATCCTTAGTTTGAAACTCGTTGCTTTGAAGATAGGCTTTTAGCTCAGCTATACCAACCAAGTCATCTCCCGTGATGATAATATCATCAACATACACAATCAAGAATAATTTGCCTCCCCTCGATTGTTTATAAAAGAAAGAATGATCATTTCCACATCTTGATAACCCAAAAGACAATACAACCTCAGAAAATCTTCCAAACCATGCTCGTGGAGATTGTTTCAAACCATATAAAGATCCTTTTAATTTGCAAACTAGTCCAGACTCCCCGAGCAACAAACCCCGGAGGTTGCTCCATATAAACTTCCTCATGAAGAGTGCCATTCAAGAAAGCATTCTTAACATCAAGCTGAAATAAAGGCCAATTATACGTTGCAGCAAGAGAGATCGAATACGAATGAAGTAAGTTTGGCAACAGGAGAAAATGTGTCTAGATAGTCAACCCCATACACCTGAGCATACCCTTTTGCAACAAGTCTTGCTTTTAAACGAGCAAGAGAACCATCGGGGTTAACTTTTACAGCATACACCCATCGACAACCAATAGCAGTTTTGCCTAGAGGAAGTGGTACTAAGTCCCAAGTTTTATTAATCTCAAGAGCCTGTAATTCTTCTTCCATTGCTTTGTCCTCCAACCAGAATTTTGTAATGCCTCAAAGTGATGACTTGGGGATAGGATATTGTTCAACAGTAGTTAAAAAGGCTTGAAAAGTAGGAGACACAGAAGAGTGAGAAATAAAATTTGCAATAGAATGTTGAGTACAAGTACGTGTACCTTTGCGATGAGCAATAGGAAGATCAAGATCAGATACAAGAGGAGGGACAGCTAATGGCGGATCTGGAGCTGAAGTCGACGTAGTAGTGACATGAGGAGCAGGGGGAGCAGTAGTAACATCACGATGACGTCGTGTATAAACCTGGAGAGGAGGTGGTTTCTCTGTAGATACTAGGGAAACATTGGGAATAGTAGACCGAATGATGGTCACATACAAGTTTTCATCTAATTCAGACACATCAATTGGAACATTATGATAAGGAGTGGATTCAAAAAATGAAACATCAGCTGTTACAAAATATTTTTTCAGTAATGGAGAATAACAGCGATATCCCTTTTGAGTGCGGGAATAACCCATAAACATACACTTGAGTGCCTTGGGATCAAGTTTTGATACTCCGGGTAGATGATCACGAACAAAACAGACACAACCAAAGATACGGGGTGGTAAGACAAACAGTGGTTCACTAGGAAGCAAGGTGGAAAAAGGAATACCACCTTGCAGAATAGAAGAAGGCATGCGATTAATAAGATAACATGCGGTTAGAACAAAGATCGAGACCAAAAGGTTTTCGGTACCTTCATCTCAAATAACATGGATCTAGTTACTTCCAATAAATGCCTATTCTTCCGTTCAAAGCAATACCATTCTCATTGTGGGGTATCGGGACGGGGAAGATTCATGGATCATACCATATTGAGTCATAAAATCGAAAAGGATGTGGAAAAATACTCCTTAGCATTATCGGAACGCAGAACTTTAACACGAATGCCAAATTGAGTATAAATTTCAGATATAAATGCACGAAAAATAGAAAATAATTGAACGATCTTTCATTAAATATAACCAAGTAACTCTACGGAATAGTCATCGACAAAAGTAACAAAATATCTCGAAACCCGAATTGGAAACCACACGACATGGACCCCAAATATCCGAATGAACTAATAAAAAAGGAGATGCGATCGTTTAATAACTCGAGGTGTCTAACTAACACGATGTAATTTGCCAAGTTGGCATGACTCGCACTCTAGACTAGAAAGAGATTGAAAACTAGAATCTAACTTTTGAAGACTACGTAGAGAAGGATGACCAAGACGACAATGGATTTGATGTGGGGACGCAACACTTGTGCAAGCAAGCGAAGAAGCATCTTCAAGTACATACAGCCCCCCTTCCTCACGTCCTCTACTAATCGTCTTCTTCGTAGCCGGAGATCCGGAA
Organism: Eucalyptus brandiana; assembly: GCA_014182725.1. NCBI lineage: Eukaryota > Viridiplantae > Streptophyta > Magnoliopsida > Myrtales > Myrtaceae > Eucalyptus > Eucalyptus brandiana. Next base: position 47,687,350 of record CM024675.1, on the reverse strand, counting down.
GACACAAGAATCGGGATAAAAAGTTACCGAACACTGAAAGTTTTTGGTTAACTTACTAATGACATTAGGTTAAATGGAAATTGTGGAAGATAAAGCACCGAGGACAAAGGTAATGAAGGACTTGGGTTAACGTGCCAATTCCCTAACATGTGTAGGTGACCCATTGGCTAGAGTAACTATGGATGAAGATGGAGAAAAAGAGGAAAATATACCGAAAGACCCGACATGTGATCGAAGCCCCCGAATCAATGATCCAAGGACGAGAAGTAGCCGAAAGACATGCGGTAGCATTACTGTGCCCGAGCCAAAGTAGTAGTTAGAAGAAACAGTGTGAGATTTGAGACTGTGTGTACCGAGCATATTCCTCACTGACATAACCACCACCTTGTCTTCGATGACTGTGGAGTAGGGTCAATATTAGACGCCGTATTAGCAAACTGGTGCTGCTGCCCTGGTCTCCCATGTAGCTTGTAGCAAAATTTTTGAATATGACCAGGTTTGCCACAGTAATGACAAACTCGTGTATTTCCCGAATTATCGGTAGATATATGGAATTGTCCATAAGGATGCTGATTACCTTGACCTCTCCCTATTCCAATGCCTCGGCCTCCTCCTCGGACACCACGCCCACTATACCCGCCACGGGTTCCTCCATCACTCCTATTACCACTACCAGTTCGAGTCTGGGACACAAGGGCTGAACTCCCCACCATAGATGTAGTATCCTGAGAGGACTCACGAGATACTCGAAGAACTCGAGCAAATGTATCCGTGAGTGATGCTATATTCTCTCCTCCAAGAATCTGAGACCTAACATTTTCATATTCATAACCAAAACATCCTAAGAATCCCATTACAGCCAATTGTTCCCTTTGACGTTGCATTTGTTGAACATCAGCTGAAATAGGGAGAATGACATTTAACTCCTCATACAATCTCATAAAGTCTGCAAAGCACTAGGTAATAGAGCATCCCTTCCTTTCAAATCAATAAAACTCTTGCGATAGTTCATAAATCCGTGACAAATTATCTTGGCCAGAATATAGCACATTCAAATACTCCCATAGTTCTCTAACTGTATCAATATGAGTTACCATGTCAATTATATTACTCTCCATAGAATTCAGCATTTGACCAAGAATACGTGCATCAACACCATCCTAAGTTACATCATCTCTAGGCTTAAACTCAGTTAAGTGTCTATGTTGATTCCTGCCCGTCAAAGTAAGCTTCACAATTTTCTTCCATTGGTGGAAGTTAGCACTACTGCGAGCTTCTTATCGTAATTCGATTAGATGAAGAGGAAATCACCTCACTCATCACAGTATTATTCCTCTCATCGCCCATTTTCCAAATAAGAATAAATAAACTCTGACCTTAGCTTCCGTCAAACAACTCAGCCTCAACAATTCAATAACTCAATATTACCACTATCAAATATAGTGACAAAAGCTACCACACAACTTTCAAATCATCAAATAAATAACCGCACTATACCCCCAAAGCAACTTGCTTCATTAATCAGCCAAATCAAGCAACTAAATCAGCCAACCCAAGCAAAGCAACTTGCTTCATTAATCAGCCAAATCAGCCAAATCAACAACTTTAAAGCAAATTCTAACCCACAAAATCATCCTATTGCACTCGTCGCTACGCAACTTGTCTTCTTTCTCTCTCTAGGGTTTTCCCTCTTCTTCACCGACCCAGATCGAAAAAAGGAGGAAGTTCGTAGCCGATGGAGTGTTCTTCGCACTCACGTACAAGAAGCGGGACAGCTACAAGTCGCTCGAGCAAGCCGTGCGGGCAGCGTGAGCGCGCGAGCCGAGGGAGCCGCGCGCGCGAGCCCCGCGAGCGAGCCGCGCGAGCCACGCGGGCGAGCCGCGCGAGCGAGCTCCCGCGAGCAAGCCACGCAGCGAGCCGCGCGAGCGAGCCCCGTGAGCAAGCCGCGCGAGTGAGCCGGGCGAGCAACGCGAGTGAGCTTCGCGAGGGAGAAGCTCTCTTCCGGTGAACGGTGGTGGCGAGCCGACGGCGGTCCCGGCGAGGCGACGGCGGTCCGGCGAGTCGACGGCGGCGGGCGGCCTGCTCCGTCGTCTAGGGTTAAACCCTAAGCTCGATACCATGTAGAGAAAAGTTAATACGTATTATTCAATAAACATTAATATATATACATCAAAAATAAACCCTAAAAGTGGTAAAGACTAATTTACCCTTCTTACTCCTAACACACCTCAACTAGATGATAACAGCAGTGGAAGACAAATTAGAAATTGATGCTCATGTAGCAAGAAAGAACATCACTGATTGTAAACACTCCATATCGAACTTGGCTACGTAAGGTATTGCCTTGACCAAACTCTGATCTGCAAATGGAGGAGAAATAGATCTGAACTTTCAGATTAACTAAGAAATAACAGAAGTAAAGGACAAGATTCATTCAAACCAATAACTGCCCAAAATCTGAGAAGCAGGAGCTCATCCAATTTCAAAGAATTATCAACTCAGCCCCATAGAAAACACAATAGATCACCAGCTGTCAAATCCAGTAAAACTTTCAAGCTGTAATGGAAGCCTAGAAGGTTGTCAAAATTTCAGTCCATCATTTGTCTTTAAGACAAAGGCTTCTAGATCACCAACCCAAAAAGCCAAAATGTCATATTGTATGCCATTGCCAATTCACTGAATGAAAGAATCAGCTCAAAATACAATTGAACTTGGAAATATCAATCAATGATGAATCAATCACCAATCGGAGGAGCGCAAAACCTAATCATGCTGACAACATGGCAGAGTCCCGGAGAGGCGAGGCGTGACCTTTGGAAAATAACATAGCATAAACAGAATCAGACCAATTTAACAATCAGTGAAGAGACAAAAAGAAAGAAGAGGATCAAGAGCCTGCATTGGGAATGATGTCTCCTCTGAAGAGTACTTCGTAGAGGCTGACAAACTGAGAGAGGAACGCATGCACAATCATAGACACGAGATGAAACGGAAGGATGAGGACACGAGGGAGGGACTATTTCTAGGAAGGAGACACCGGCTTTTGAAATTTAATAAGAATAAGATGTGGATAAGGATTGGTTAGTGATCGGTTGGGACGTGTACACCTTGCAAAGAAAGAAACACCACAGATCATACATCAATCAAACAATGACCTCCCAACTAATGAGAATCAGTTTTCACATTAATCAGAAAATAATGGGACTGGAGAACAAATTCCATTTAAACCAATAAATGCCTCGAGTAACGATAGAGCTTATCCAATTTCAGATGATCATCAACTCCTGCAAGATCACCACTTGTCAAGTCTGGCAAGACTCCAACCTGTGAAAGAATCAGGACTTGAAGATAATCGACTCACAAAGATAATAAAAAGAAGAATAAATCCCAATCAAGACCAGTAAATTTCAGCCTGTCGCCTGGTCTAAGATGTGATTAAAGACCACTAGCTCATAATCTCAATTAAAAATAAGAAAGCAATGGATCATCAGTCCTCCCAAAAATCTAAGCATCCATGTTTTATCAAGAAGTCACTCCCTCTTCATTTATTATTAGATAAATGCTTTAAGAGCACTCTTTGATGTTTTTTCAACTTTAAAAAAATTACAATTTCGAGTCATTGACTATAATTGTGCACATAGTGAAATAAATGATATTCTTTATTTAATTGCTCAAACAGTATACTCATACCCATCAATGCGTGTGTGTGTATAGCTTTATTATTTTGTCTCTAAGAAGTATGCTTTTACTATGGTAAATTTAAGTATCTCATTTCTGGCCAAAAAAGGAATACATAAATAAAAAGTGGAAGGCAAATTAGAAACTGATGCTTCTGCAGCAAGAAAGAACATCACTGATAGTAGACACTGCATATCGAACTTGGCCAAGTAAAGTATTGCCTGGACCAAAATCTTGATCTGCGAAGGAAAGAGAACTAGATCGGACCTTTCCGATTACCTACCAATAACAGATGTAAAGGACAAGTTCCATTCAACCAATAACTGCCTAAAATCCAAGGAGCAACAGCTCATCCAATTTCAAACAATTATCAACTCAGCCCACAGAAAACGCAACAGATCACTCGCCATCAAATCCACTAAAACTTTCAAGCTGTAAAGGAAGACTAGAAGGTTGCCATAATGTCAGTCCGTCATTTTCCCTGAAGACAAAGGCTTCTAGATCAACCACCCAGTGCAAGGTAGATTACTAGTTCTCCAGAAAGCCCAAATGACATATTCAATTTGACCAACTGACCAGTAGCATTATACTCATTGTCCTCAAGACAACATCCTCAGACAAAATGATCGCTTCAAGAAGAAATAAGCCACTGCCAATTCATAGAATAGTGTACCAGAATCAGCCACTGTCAGTAGCATTATACTCATTGTCATCAGACAACATCCTCAGACAAAATGATTGCTTCAAGAAGAAATAAGCCACTGCCAATTCATGGAATAGTGTACCAGAATCAGCTCATTACACAATTGAACTTGGAAAGATCAATCAGTGATTTAATCAATCAATGACCAGAGGAGCGCAAACCCTAACAATGCCCATGACATGGCAGAGTCCCAGAGAGGCGAGGTGTGACCTTCAGAAAATAACATAGCATAAACCGAATCAGACCGATTTAACAATCAATGAAGAGAGAGAAAAGAAAATGATCAACAGCTCATTCGGGAATGATGTCTCCTCTGAAATGTACTTCGCAGAGGCTGCCAACTGAGAGAGGAATGCATGCATAATGATAGATGCACAATGAGACCGATGGTTGAGGACACGAGGGAGGGACTATTTCCAGGAAGGAGACACCCGCTTTTGAACTTCATTGAAAAGAAGATGAAGCAGAATTGGATTGATGGTGATCTGCCATGGCGCATACACCTTGCAAAGAAAGAACCATCACAGATTATACATCAACCAAACACTGACCTCCAAAGCAATGAGAATCAGCTTTCACATTAATCGGAAAATTATGGGACTCAAAGAACAAATTTCATTTAAACAGATAATTGCCTTGTGAAACCATAGAGCTTATCCAATGTCAAGAAATCATCAGCTCGCGGCAGATCACCACTTGTCAAGTCTGGCAAGACTCCAGCCCATGAGAGAATCATGACTAGATGATAAACATCTCCCAGAGATAAAAAAACTGAAGAACCAATTTCCATCAACACCAGTAATTTTCAGTCTATTGCCCAGTCTTAGATGTGACCAAACACTAGATCATCATCTCAACCCTAAAAAGACAGCAAAAGGATCATCGGTCCTTCAAAAAGCCCAAACACCTAGTTTTAGGGAACACACTGACTGGTGTCATTGTATTCATGGTCCTTGACATCCTCAGACGAACAGTTTGCTCTAAGGGGCAAGAAGCCGCTGCAAATTCACCAAATAACAAAATCCAGAAGCAGCTCCTAGATTGTATGGAAAGTCAGTCAATGGATCGATAAAGGATCGGAGGAGGAGCTAAACCAAGCACTTCCACAGCAACATCCTCAGACAATAGAGATATGATTCTAGAGGAAAGAAACCACACTGCCAATTCACCGAGTAACAAAAATCCAGAGTAAGCTGGCAAAACAATGAAGGAAAGATTGACTCGAGGACAAGGTCAGTAAACCAAAAGAATCGTAGGCCGGGCACCGGAAGCCATGGGGAGACAAAGGTGGGGGACTAGCAGAACCAGGAAAGCGTGAGAACACCTATCCTGCAAAGGGAAATATGCAGGCTTTAAAGGTAACAATTGAGTATAGCAGATTAAAGAACCTGGATAGCCAGCAACACTAATGCCAAAGTAAAATCCCCATATTCGGCTCTGATGTGTTTCACCTGCATTAATAACCAAGCAGATCCAGAACAAAAACAATAAGCACAGATAAAGAGCAAATACAGGGGCGCTTACCACTGCCAATCCGGTTTGTCAATGCACTTGCTTAAATGCTCACTTGCTATATGACTAGTCAATTTCTAAATCAAAGTTTGTAAAGAGCAATGCAGAACCACATACAAAACATGGTATGCAAAAGCATTAAGTGTTACATATGATTTGTTGCTTCTCCAATTCAAAAAGACCCTCTTTCATCATGAGAAATGGTTTATTTTGTACACCAAACTTGTGAATGATTAGGATATCTAGCATTTCTCTTTTCTAGGTTTTAAATGCCTAGGGGTGAAAATTTAGGGCCTTACATGGGTAAATGAAGCTATCAACCATTGAGACAGAATTCAAATCAAACTTTGAGTGAAAAACAATTAGTAAAGTTTGGCAAGAGATAAATGTTACTGCATACTGCAGTGAAAAACAAATCCTTTTTTTTTCAAAAAGAACCCATCCTGTAAGTTCAACATAACATAGAAAAACAAGGGCAATAGGTACTGTGAAAATAACAACTCAGCGTAAGAAAACCAATTTAACATATTGACAAAAAATTCAAGCAGACATACACACCACGCCAAAACAGATGCATATCCAAGAAATCTATTACCAAGTGATCATGCAACAAAGTACTTTGAAAGTAAAAAGTGTAACAAATAACATGCAGAATAGTTCCATCAAGGAAAAAAATCATTGCTTTAACCTATTTATGACTTATTATAGAAAGAGAACTGAACAGTGATCATCTTGCTTTAATGAAAAAATAGGAAAAAGAAAAGAAAATAGAGTCAATACTACTATAGTCATTTACTGTCAAGAATCCAATAAATGAGAGCCTGTACAATTTTAAACAAAACCCGGTCTCCACAATTCATCCCCTTAGCCTTGCCAAAAAGGCAAAGGATCAGCACTTCTCGAGTTCAGCAAACCTTCAACCTAAAGCAATTAGAACCAGACAATTATCATCTCGATTCTTGCCACTACCCAAACATAATTAATGAAAGAATGAATTTTGAAAAAGAAACATAAGTGTCCATGCAGGAAATTATTAAAAGTTGCAGTTCATCAGCCAGTACTCCTAGTCCATCAACTCAACATTACACCACAAAGGAATCGTCAGTCCCCAAGTCCCCAAAAATAGCTCAAACACTTTATTCTATGCAACAATTGACCAAACTCATCATATTTACTGTTCCTTACATAAGTCACTTCCAATGCATTAAATAACAGATCCAGAATCTGCTCTTAAAAAAAAAACTAAATAGAACAACCAACCAATAAATTAATACATGGTCAAAGGAGGACAGTAGACCCTAATGATGTCCCTGCCCATTGCAAATTCCCAAGGAGGCAACCGGAACACAAGAAATTAAGCTTCTGCAACAAACCACATGCTTCAGAAATTAGACTGAGAAAGTAATCGGCTCAACAAACGTCAAGAGATAAAAACAAGTTAAGAAAGATTAAGAACGTGTATCATAATAGATATCTGTATCATAATAGATATCTGAAGCACATCATTCCAAATAAGATGCAACCGATATGCACTGAAGTAAAACCAATTCTGTCAGCAGTAAGCCTTCAGTCCTAACAACCAAAGAAAACCTACAATGTTGACATTTATATGGCCATTGACAGAGTCCAACCAATTCAAACAACCTCTCATACGGAAAGAACACAAAATGACCTCTCGTTCTAGACCATAAGAAAACACAGAAGTTGTGTTTGAAGGTGAACCCAGCAAGGTAATGCACGGCGCCGGTTCCGGGATAGAAAACGAGACCATATCGTGTAAGCGTAACATATGCTATCTCCATGATTTAGAGAGATCCAATTAGTGATCATAGCACAGAGATAAGAATGAAGAGAAACAAGAAAGAACTTGTGTGGACCTTTCCAGAAAAAAAAAAAAGAAAAAAAAGAGCTCCGAAAGGAGAGCTTGTCGTATTAATTGATGCTTATGCAGCAAGAAAGAACCATCACCGATCACAGATGCTCCATATTGAAATTGATGAGGTAAAGTATTGCCTCGACAGAACTCTGACCTGCAAAGGAAAGAAAGCACCTGATTGTTCCACCTTAACTAGAAGATAACAGAAGTGGAAGACAAATTAGGTAGAAAATAACAGAAGTAAGGGACATCCCTGATACCAAACACTCCATCCCGAACTTGGCCATGTAAAGTATTTCCTTGACCAAACTCTGATCTGTGAAGGGTAGAGAACTAGATCTGATCTTTCAGATTAAGTAGAAAATAACAGAAGTAAGGGACAAGTTTCATTCAAACCAACAACTGCCTAAAATCCGAGAAGCAAGAGATCATCCAATTTCAAACAATTAGCAACTCAGCCCGACAGAAAACTCAATAGATCACCAGCTGTCAAAATCCAGTAAAACTATCAACTGGTAAAAGAAGCCTAAAAGTTTGTCAAAATTTCAGTCCATCATTTGTCCTGACAACAAAGACTTCTAGATCATCAGCTTAACCACAAACAATGCAAGATTGATCATTAGTTCTCCAAAAAGCCCACATGTCGTATTCGAGGTAACCAACTGACCAGTTGCATTGTTTTTATTGCCCTACAACATCCTCAGACAAAATGATCGCTCCAAGAAGAAAAAAGCCACTGCCAATTCACAGAATAGTGAATATCAAAATCAGCTCATAATACAATTAAACTTAGAACAATCAATCAACGACAAATCAATTAATCAATCAGAGGAGCACAAGCCTTAATGATGCCCACAACATGGCAAAGTCCTAGAGACAGCAAAAGGATCGTCAGTCCTCCAAAAAGCCTGAACATCCGTGTTTTATGAAACAAACTGACCAATGTCATAGAATTCATTATCCTTGACATCCTCACTCCAGAGGGAAAAAAACCACTGCCATTCACCATATAACAAAATCCAGAAGCAGCTTGTAAAACAATTGTAAAGAAAGTTGGTCCATGGAGCCCAAAAACTTCCCATAATGACCATCCTTAGACGAAAGAGATATGATTCAAGAGGAGATAAGCCACAAAACCAATTAACCAAATAACAAGAATCCAGAATAAGCTGGTAAAAACAATAATGCAAAGACCGATCGGCCGATCAATCACTGAGCATAAACAAGATAATTCCGATAACCACATGCATCATCCCAAAGTGGCCAGGTGAAACCCTCAAGGATCTCCGCAAGGGGGTTTCTGCAACCAGAAGAGGTTTGCATCATAGTCAAGCTACTTCTCGCACACCCTATCATTAAAGCATGGCCAAAATATCAATTGATTAGGGATTAATCCATATATATACACATGGAGAGTGAGGACATCAAAAGAACCAAAATCCAAGAAGTGGGAGCTTATCCAATTTCCAACAAAGCCGAGACACCGCAATTCATCAACTCAGCCACACAGAAGAGGCAATAGATCATCACCTCCAGTATTTGGAAAACACCTACGCAGCAGGAGTTTATCCAAATTTCAGTTCTTCACCCGGTCCTGAAGATGATCAAGGACACTGCCCATCAACCAACCCAACCAAAAATAGATGTGAAGAGAATGTTGAACTCAAGAAAAGCTCAGCTACTCTAAGTAATAATTGACCAACCTCATTATATGTACTTTTTCTTAGACAACATCCTCAATCAAAGAGATCACTCAGTGAGAAAATGAGCTACTGCCAATCCACTGGATTATAAAAATCTAGAAACAGCTCATTAAACAACATAATAGGAATCACCTGATAAATGAAAAAGTACACCAAAGGTTCTGCACCAAAAGAAAGCACATCAATCATGTGAATGCAATCCCTGTGTATTGTGTGAAGCTAGTATTCGGGGGGCAAAAAAAAAAAGCAAGACAAATAACATGCAATATCAGCATGATTTACCAGCAATTGATCTTGGGATTGCAGCATGCATTAAAAGAATGAAGAGAAGAAACAAGCCAGAACTTAATGGACCTCAAGCTTTTCCAGACTCACTAGCAATCCCTACAATGGAGGATAGTCAATGATTATTCATCTTCCAAATACAAGAAAAGCCATTAAAATCTCAAATGAAAGAAGATCTTGTTAAATGAAATAAAGATTATGGAGCTAGAAAGAACCATCACAGATTGAAGACAGGCCACATTGAACCAGAAGAGGTTTGCTTCAAAGGAAAGAGTGAGGACCTTAGACCTCGCTAGTTCTCGCACACCCTATCATTAAAGCATGGCCAAATTATCAATTGATTAGGGACCGATCCATATAAATATACAGGGAGGGTGAGGATATCAAAAGAACCAAAAATCCAAGAAGTGGGAGCTTATCCAATTTCCAACCAAGCCCACACACCGATATTCATCAAAACCAACACAGAAAAGGTGACAGATCATCACTTCTAAAATCTGGCAAAACACCAAGTGCCTACAAAACAGGAATTTATCAAAATTTCAGTTCTTCACCTAGTCCTGAAGCTGATTAAGTACTGTCACAAAACTGATTAGAGAACCCGCAGCAAATAGAAAGAGAGAAAGAAGGAAGAGAGGAGGAGAAAGAGAACGTAAAAGAAAGAAAGAGAGGGCTGTAGTTTTACGTAGTAACGTAAAACCCTACACCCATTGTATTTATATTAACTATAAACCGTATATGACAATAATATCCTTATGTAAGTAAAAAAGGAAATAAAACTTTGATAATAAAGGAAACTCAATTAAAGCAACTTAACACTCCCCCTCAAGCCGGAGCATATAGGTCACCCATGCCCACTTGGAGCAACCAAACAACAAAAGCGGGACGGAATAATGCTTTGGTAAACATATCGCAAATTGATCTCTAGAAGCAACGTAAGGAGTAGCAACCAACTTCGCTTCACAAAGCATCACGAACAAAGTGACAGTCAACTTCTATATGCTTAGTTCGTTCTTGAAAAACAGGATTCCCAAAGCAATATAAATAGCCGCTTGATTATCACACATCATATCAATAGGTTGATTAATTGAAAATCCAAGCTCCTGGAGAAGAGATTTCAACCACAACAATTCGGCCACAGTATGTGCCATAGCACGATATTCAGCCTCTTAGTTTGTTTCTTCCTATAGATAGTAGAGCCCAATCAGCAATCGTAGTAGTAGTAGCAGTAGTAGCAGTAGTAGCAGCAGCAACGATAGTAGTAGTAGCGATGCGCAATAGTAGCGGACAAACGTAGTAGTAGTAGCAACAATAGCAACCGCGATGGCAATGATAACGGTAGTAGTAGTAGCTTGATAGCAACGGCAACGATAGCGGCGTTGCAAAGAACGGTAGTAGTAGCGATAGCAATAGCGGCGAAGAAACAATAGTAGCGACAACGGTAGTAATAATAGCGATAGCAGACAATAATAGCAGCACTTGATAGTAGTAGCAACAATAGCAACCGAGCAAAGAGCTTGTGATAACGGTAGTAGTAGTAGCTTGAAGGAGCCGTAGCAACAGCGGCACCAGCGAAGCAAGCCGGTAGTAATGCTTGATAGCAATAGCGGCAATAGCAGAAGCAATAGCAAAGCAAGCAAAGAGCAATAGTAGCAACAACGGTAGTAGTGGTAGCGAAGCAAAGAATAAAGAACAACGGTAGTAGTGGTAGCAGCAGCGAAAGAGAAAGCAACAACGGTAGTAGTGGTAGGGCAAAGAAGATGCTTGCAGCAGCAACAACGGTAGTAGTAGTAGTAGCGGCCGCAATAGCAACTTGATAGTAGGAGCAACGGTAGTAGTAGGAGGGAGCAACGGTAGGAGTTGTAGTAGTATCACTCATGACGATAATCTCAACATAAATATATCTACCACGAAATCTCGATTCGAATAATTATATGCTTGACGGAAACCCAAAGCAAGACCAGTCAACCATAATCAATAAAGTACTCCGATTCTTGAATCCACCGATTAGTAAGTGTTGTAATCCATGTTCACAAACCAAACCCGATGAATTTGATATCTTCCAATCTCATATGTATCAAAACTTGAAGAGAAAACCGATAAAAATTACAACTTTAGGTGGCTGTGCACCAACCCTAGGGGACTCTCAAACCAGCAATAGGATCAAGTAATCGGGTAATTAGACCTCGCTCCGATACCATGTCACAAAACCGATTAGAGAACCCGCAAAGCAAATAGAAAGAGAGAAAGAAGGAAGAGAGGAGGAGAAAGAGAACGTAAAAGAAAGAAAGAGAGGGCTGTAGTTTTACGTAGTAACGTAAAACCCTACACCCATTGTATTTATATTAACTATAAACTGTATATGACAATAATATCCTTATGTAAGTAAAAAAGGAAATAAAACTTTGATAATAAAGGAAACTCAATTAAAGCAACTTAACAAGTACAATGCCCATCCACCAACCCAACCAAAGATAGATGTGAAGAGATCGTCGAACACAAGAAAAGCTCAGTTATTCTGACTAATAATTGACCAACCTCATCATATGTATCATTCCTTAAACAGCTGGTTTATAAAAGCTCAATCAAAGAGATTGCTCCATGAGAAAAAAAGCTACCATCAATCCACTGGTTTATAAAAATCCAAAACAGCTTGTAAAACAACAGAAGGATGGATCAATCCATCAATCGCATCAATCCATCAATCAGATCAAAGAAGTAGCATAAACACTAATAATGTCCATGACAACTCCTCAACAACCACCTAAAGCATAGAAAACACCCGATAAATGAAAAAGTTCCACCAAAGGTTTTGTACCAAAAGAAAACACATCAATCGTATAGAATGAAAGCCCTGGGTATTATCTGAAGCTAGCATTTGTGGGGAAAAAAGCAAGACGAATAGCATGCAATATCTGCATGATTCACCAGCAATCAATATCTGAATGATTCACCAACAATCAATTTTGTGATTGCAGCATGCACTACAAGAATGAAGAGAAACAAGCCAGAACTTAGTTGACCTCAAGCTTTCCAGACTCACAAATGATCCCTAAAATGGAGGATAGTCGATGATTACTTATCTTCCCCAATAGATTCTCTAAAGAAAGAAGATCTTGTTAAATGAGATAAAGATTAGGAGCTAGAAAGAACCATCATAGACTGAAGAAAGCCCACATCGAACCACAAGAGGTTTGCATCAAAGGAGAGAGAAGTAGGCCCTAATCATCTCACCAAAACCAAGAAAAAAGCGGAAGCAGAGAACAAACTTCATTCAGATCAGCCTCGAATCCACTAAGTGACTGCTAGTCCAATTTCAAACAATCATCAAGTCAGCCCCACAGAAGAACGCAATAGATAACCACTTCTCAAACTCGGCAAAACTTCAACCTATAGAATAATTAGAACTTGTCAATAATTATCTGACTGCTCCCTGAAGTGAATCAACTAAAGACAAACTTAAATCAGAACTACAAAAAGCCTATAATTCTTCAAAGTTTCAGCACTGCCTAGAATCCACGAAGCTGCTGCTCGTCTAATTTTAATTTTAAACAATCATGAACTCAGCCCCACAGAAGAAAGCACTTCTCAAACCCAGCAAAACTTAATCCTTTAAACGAATTAGAACTTGATGATACATCTCACTGCTTCCTGAATATAATCAACCGAAGACAAACTTAATTCAAAACTACAGAAAGCCTAGAAAGCCTCAAAATTAGTCCATCGCCTGCTGAAGATGTGAACAAAAATACTTCAGAACTCAAACAAAGACTGCATAATAGATCACCACTCCTCCAGGAAGCCCAAACACCTTATATTATGCAAACTGACCATCTTCTATGTATTTATCATCATCAGACGACATGCTCCAATGAAGAGATCGTGCTCCAAGAGGAAACATGTGACTGCCAATCCACCGCAAAATCTAGAATAATCTTGTTAAACAATTTAATGGAAAGACAAAGCTATTGATGAACCATCCACATCATTGCTTTATAAGTGAAAACACTACATAATATGACATTTGGTAAAGTATTGGCAAAAGGAAAATGTTACTGCATAAAAAAGTGTGAAAAACAAATATTTTTTTGGGAAAGAACCTATCCTGCAAGTTCCAAATAACATAGAGAAAAAGAGCAATAGATAACACCAAAATAATAACTCCGCAAAAGAAATTAACATCTAGACAATGACAATCTATCTAATATAAACACAAAGTAAACCTGACAGAAAATTCTTCAAATAAACCAATTTAACATGGACACTAACTTCAAGTAGACATATACACCAAGTCAACAGAAATGCATATGCAAGAAACGTATTTCTAAGGGAATGTGCAACAAAGTATGTTGAAAGGGAAAAAGTCAGTGATAAATAACATGTAGAATAATTCCATTAAGGAAAAGGTCTTTGCTTTAAACAATTCTGACCATAAAAGAAAGAGAACTTAATGGTGATACTCTTGCTTTAATTTAAAAAAGAAAAATTGAGTCAATACCATTGGAACCATTTACTGTCCAGAATGCAACAAATAAGAGCTTATCCTATTTCAAACAAAACCTGGTCTCCACAATTCATCCTCTCGGCCTCGCAAGAAAGACAAAGGATCAATACTTCTCAAATTCAGCGAACCTTCAACCTAAAGCAATTAGGAATAGACGATTATCATCTCGATTCTTGCTACTAACCAAAGATAATTAATGAAAGAATGCATTTTAAAAAACAAACATTAGTGTCCATGCAGGAAATTATTAGAAGTTTTACTTCAACACCCAGTACTCCTAGTTCCACCAACCCAACAATACACTGCCAAGGAATCGCCAGTCCCAAGAAAAGCTGGATGCTTTATTCTATGAAACAATTGACCAAACCAATCATATTTACAGTTCCTTACATGACATCCTCAGAGGTGGAGATCGGTCCATCAGAGAAAAAGTTCCGATCCACTAAATAACAGATCCAGAATCTGCTCGTAAAACATCTAAATAGACCAACTAACCAATCAATTAATAAATGGTCAAAGGAGGAGAGCAAACCCTAACGATGTCCATGACAATGGCAAAGTCCCAAAGAGGCAACGGGAGCAGAAGAAATTAAGCTTCTGCAACAAGCCAGATACTTCAGAAATTAGACCAAGAAAGTAATCTGCTTGGCAACCATTAAAATATAGAAAGAAAATAACAAAGATTAAGCATGCAAATCGTAATAGATATCTGAAGTTTGTCATTCCAAATAAGAAGATACCAGTATGCACCAAGTAAAAGCAATTCCGTCAGCAATAAGCATTCAATCCCAATAACCAGTGGCCATTGACAAAGTCCAACCAACTCAAACAACCTCTCACACATAAAGAGCACATTATGACCTCTTGTTCTAAACCAAAAGAAAACACAGAAGCCGTGTAAAAAGGAGATGAAGCTTAGTAGGTAATTCCTGGAGCCAATTCCATGATAGGGAAGAAGAGCATGACATATGCATCTTACATATGCTATCTCCATGATTTACCAGAGATCCAATTAGTGATCGCAGCACACAGATAAGTGAAGGGAGACGAGCTTAACTTGTGTGGACATTTCCAGACAAGAAAGAACTTTGAAAGAACAGCTTGTCCTTTGAATTGATGCTTATGCAACAAGAAAGAACCATTACTGATCCAAGACACTCCACATTGAACTTGAGGAGGTAAACTATTGCCTTGACCAAACTCTGACCTGCAAAGGAAAGAGAACATCTGATCGTTCCACCTTAACTAGAAGATGACGGAAGTGGAAGAAAAGTTAGGAATTGATGCTTATGCAGAAAGGAAGAATATCACTGATCACAGAGACTCCATATGGAACTTGGCCACGTGAAGTATTGCCCCAACCAAACGCTGATCTTCGGAAGGAAGAGAACTAGATCTGATCTTTCGCATTAAGTAGAAAATAGCAGAAGTGAAGGGAGACAAGCTTAACTTGCGTGGACTTTTCCAGACAAGAAAGAACTCTGAAAGAACAGCTTGTCCTTTGAATTGATGCTTATGCAACAAGAAAGAACCATTACTGATTCAAGACCCTCCGTATTGAACTCAATGAGGTAAACTATTGCCTTGACCAAACTCTGACCTGCAAAGGAAAGAGAACATCTCATCGTTTCACCTTAACTAGAAGAAGACGGAAGTGGAAGAAAAGTTAGGAATTGATGCTTATGCAGCAAGGAAGAATATCACTCATCACAGAGACTCCCTATGGAACTTGGCCATGTGAAGTATTGCCCCGACTAAACGCTGATCTTCGGAAGGAAGAGAACTAGATCTGATCTTTGGGATTAACTAGAAAATAGCAGAAATGAAGGACAAGTTCCATTCAATCCAATATCTGCCTAAAATCCAAGAAACAGAAGCTCATCCAATATCAAATAATTATCAACTCAGCCCCACAGAGAACGCAACAGATCACCAGCTGTCAAAATTTCTGTCCATCGCTCATCCTAAAGACAAAGACTACTACATCATCAGCTCAACTGAACAGTGCAAGATTAGATCATTGGTCCTCTAAAAAGCCCCAATGTCTTGTTCTATGTAACCAACTGACCAGTAGCAATGTGCTCATGGTCCTCAGACGAACGTGATCACTCCAGGAAGGAAGAAGCCACTGCCAATTCATGAAATAGTGAATACCAGAATCAGTTCATAATACGATTAAACGGAAAGATCGATAAATGATGAAACAATCACCAATCAGAGGAGTGCCCCAACGATACGCATAACATGGCAGACTCCCAGAGAGGCGAGAATAACCTTCAGAAAATTAGCATGCAAGTCAGACCAAATTAACAATTAATCAAGAAACAAAAAGAAAAGAAGAAGGATCAAGAGCATTTTGGGTATGATGTCTCCTCTGAAGAGTTCTTCACAAAGGCATCAAGCGAGAAAGGAATGCATGCACGATCATAGACGCAAGATGAGACTGGAGGATAAGGACACAATGGAGGGATATTTCCAGGAAGGGGACATGGGCAAGCGGATTTGGATTGGATAGTGATTTGTTGTGACGCGTACACCTTGCAAAGAAAAAACCATCACAGATCATATGTTGGCCAAACTCCACCCCTCCAAAGGAATGAGAATCGGTTTTCGCATCAATCGGAAAATTATGGGACTGGAGAACAAATTTCATTCAAACATAACTGCCTTGAGAGACAATTGAGCTTATCCACTCTGAGACAATCATCAGCTTGCAGCAGAGCACCCCTTGTCGAATCTGGCAAGACTCCAACCCGTGAGAGGATCAGGACTAGACGACAATCAAGTCCCAAAGATAAAAGACCAAAGAACAAATTTCAATCAAAACCAGTAAATTATAGCCTATCGCCTGAAAGACTAAGCATCATCTCAACCAAAAAAAGACAGCAAAAGGATCGTCAGTCCTCCAAAAAGCCCAAACACCTAGTTTTGTGAAACAAACTGACCGGTGTCGTACTTGACATCCTCAAACAAACAGTTTCGCTCCAAGGGGAAGATGCCACTGTGAATTCACTAAATAACAAAATCCAGAAGCCGCTTATAAAACAATAAAATGCAAAGACCAATCGGTGGATGGATCAATTAAGGATCATAGGAGGGGCTAACCCATAATGACATCCTCAGACATCAAGAGATATAAACCAAGAGGAAAGAAGCCACTGTGAATTCACCGAATAACAAAAATTCAGAATAAGTTGTAAAACAACAATGCAAAGATCAATAGATCAATAACTTCCAAGAGTCAGCAAATCACACCCTGACCAAAATGATAACAAGTGCTATCTGCACAATCATTCTTGATTTTTTGCCAGCCATAACGTATTTATGATATGATACAAAGTTACACAATTTGCTTAACAAAGTGAGCAACTGACAATAGACAAATATGTCCAAAAGTCCAAAAATACAAGCAGAATTATACAAGCTCCAAAAGGTATTCCACTAGCTCATATAGTGGCTAACGCTAGATGCCTCGTGAGTAAAATTTCATCCAGAGATCACAGCCTTCCTTCTCCTTTCAGGGCCTACATGACATATCCTGCAGAAAGGCTCAATTTCTTTGCAAGGTCTTCAACCCAGTTAGTTTTTCTTTGCAAGTTAAACATCAGGTTTAGCTCATACAACACATGAACAAAATGATAACAAGTGCTATCTGCACAATTCATGCTTGATTTTTTGCCAACCGCAACTTACTCGTGCTATGATACAAAGTTGCACAATTTGCTCAACAAAGTGAGCAACTGAAAATGGACAAATATGTCCAAAAGTCCAAAAATACAGGCAGAATTATACAAGCTCCATCAGGTATTCCGCTGGCTTATATACCCACTAACGCTAGATGCTTTGTTTGTAAGCAAAATTTTATCCAGAGATCACAGCCTTCCATCTCCTTTCGGGGCCTATACAATATATCCTGCAGGAAGGCTCAATTTCTTTGTGAAGTCAACAAACTAATTAGTTTTTCTTCTCGACTTCAACATGAGCTATAGCTCATACAACACATGAACCCTACCTGAAGCAACACGTCCAGTGCACCATCTCATTCAAAGAGAAAGCTTGTAAAAGTTGGCTAAAACATCCAATCCATCCACTCTATGCATGCCCACGAGCATCCTTGCAGATATAGCTTTGAAGGCACAAAATAGAGCCAACTTCCTCAGAAAACGAAGATAACAGAATAAGAGTTTTGGAGAAAATCAGGGGAGAATCAATGTAGAGGGATTGTGCAAGCTCATGGCGCAGTAACTTTTCAACACACACAAGCAATATAAAACTAATCTGTCAGGCAAATTTATATGAACTGGAACTTCAATATAAAGAGAATCCCGATAAGAACGCTTCTACAGACTGCACCAAACCAATTCAAAGTAGAAACAAGTAATCTGCCATGATATTAGTGAATATCGGCAATGATTTTCCATCTCACAATGTAGAAGCATCCAATAAGTCAAACTGCCATCAATGTGTGCCACCAAGTCACCAAGGAAAGCAACAACTAGACTTAAAAAACTGAAGAACAAATTTCCCATCAAACCCAGTAAATTTCATTCCATTGGCGGGTCCCAGACATGATCAAAGACTAATAATTCATCCTCTCAATTGAGAAAAAAAAGAAGACAGCAAAAGGATCACTACTCCTCCAAAAAGCCCAAACATCGCAGGCATAGTATTCATCATCCTTGACATCCTCAGACAAACAGTTTCACTCCGAGGGGAAAGAAACCACTGCAAATTCACCAAATAACAGAAAGATCAATCGGTCATTGTATCAATAAAGGATCGAGAAACAAAAAGAAAAGAACAAGGATCAATAGTGCATTTTGGTGATGTCTCCTCTGAAGAGTACTTTGCAAAGGCTATCAACTGAGAAAGGAACGCATGCACAATCATAGACACAAGATGAGACTGAAGGATGAGGACACAAGGGAGGGCTATTTCTGGGAAGGAGACACCGGGAAGCTGATCTGGATTGGATAGTGATCTGTTGTGGCACGTACATCTTGCAAAGAAAGAACCATCACGAGATCACACATCGCCCAAACTCGAACTCCAAAGGAATGAGAATCGGTTTTTGTATCAATTGGAAAATTATGGGACTCGGAGAA
Source organism: Eucalyptus brandiana (assembly GCA_014182725.1). NCBI lineage: Eukaryota > Viridiplantae > Streptophyta > Magnoliopsida > Myrtales > Myrtaceae > Eucalyptus > Eucalyptus brandiana. The sequence goes on along the minus strand of CM024675.1, from coordinate 47,667,984 downwards.
CAATTTTCATTCAAACCAATAACGCCTCGAAAGATGATAGAGATTATCCAATTTCGAGACAATCATCGCTTGCGACAGAGCACCCTTGTCAAGTCTGGCAAGACTCCAACCTGTGAGAGAACTCCCAAAGATAAAAAAACTGAATAACAAATTTCCCATCAAACCCAGTAAATTTCAGTCTTAAGACGTGATCAGAGACTACTGATTCATTGTCTCAACTGAGAAAAAAATAAGAAGACAGAAAAAGGGTCACCACTCCTCCAAAAAGCCCAAACATCCAAAACATGGTATTAACAGTCTTCATCATCCTTGACATCCTCAGGCAAACAGTTCACACGGGGAAAGAAACCACAGCGAAGTCACCAAATAACAGAAAGATTGATCTCTCACTGTATCAAGGGTCAAAGGAGGAGTTAAACCAAACGCTTTCTATAACGACCTCCTCCTACGTCAAGAGATCACAATCCAAGAGGAAAGAAAGAAGCCACACTGCCAATTCGCCAAACAATGAGAATCAAAGCATGACCGTGCAAGAGGGACAGATCTCTGCAACCAAACGACGCTTCACAAAATCAGACCAAGAATCAGACCAAGAAAATCAAATGGACACCATCAACAAAATCAATTAATCAAGAAAGGGAAAACAAAAAGGAACGATAGGGAGAGTTACCGATACAAAATCAGATGCAACTGCCAATCAACGGAAATGCATACTCATCTTGATAAACAATTAAATGGAAAGATCAATCTATTGATAAACCATCCAATGACATTGCTATAAAAGTGAAACATTACATACTATACTTTAGGGAAAGTTTTGGCAGAAGGTAAATGTTACCGCAAAAAACAGTGTGAAAAACAAATACTTTTTGGAAAAGAACATGTCCTGCAAGTTCCAGATAACATAGAGAAAAAAGAGGCAATAGGTTGCACGAAAATAACATCTCAAAGATAGGAAATTACCATCCAGACAAAGCATCAATCTCATCAAATATTAACACAGGAAACCTCACAAAAATTCTTCAGATAAACCAAATTTAACACCTATTGAGACAATATTCAAGCAGACATACACTCCAAGTAAAAAAGAAATGCATATGCAAGAGACGTATTTCCCAATGAATGTGCGACAAAGTACGTTGAACCCGAAAAATTCCATGATAAATAACATGCAGGATAGTTCCATCAAAGAAAAAGGTAAGACATACAAATCAAAAGTTTTCCAATCCAATCCCGAAGAGAAAGTAAGCTCTAATCTGCCAAAAGAACGAGTGTATCAGCTACCATCATCGGTTAAGAAATAGAAACAAAATGAGAATGATTAAGAATGCAAATTGTCATAGATATCTGATGTATGTCATTTCAAAATAAGAAACTACCAGTATGCCCTGAAGTAAAAACGATTCTGTCAGCAATAAACCTTCAAAGTCCCAATAACCAAAGAACACCTACAAATTAGACATTTATATGGCCATTGATTGAGTCCAAAACCTCAAATAACCTCTGGCACAAAAAGAACACAAAATGACCTCTTGTTTTGTACAAAAAGAAAACATAGAAGTCATATGAAAAGAAAGGCGAAGCAAACCAGGTAATGCCCAGAGCCAGTTCCATGATAGGGAAGGAGAGCATGACGCATACATCCTACATATGATATCTCCATGATTTACCAGAGATCCAATTAGTGATTGTAGCATACAGATAAGAATGAAGAGAAACGAGCTAGAACTTGTGTGGACCTTTCCAGACAAGAAAGAACTCTGACAGAAGAGCTTGTCCTATGAATTGATGCTTATGCAGCAAGAAAGAGCCATCACTGAGCAGACACTCCCTCTCGAAATTGACGAGGTAAAGTGTAGCCCCGAACAAATTATGACCTGTGAAGGAAAGAGAACATCTGATCATTCCACCTCTACTAGATGATAACAGCAGCAGAAGACAAATTAGAAATTGATGCTCATGTAGCGAGAATAAACATCACTGATCGTAGACACTCCATATTGAACTTGGCTATGTAAGGTATTGCCTTCACTGAACTCTGATCTGCAAAGGGAGGAGAAATAGATCTGAACTTTCAGGTTAACTAAGAAATAACAGAAGTAAAGGACAAGATTCATTCAAACCAATAACTGCCCCACAGAAAACGTAACAGATCACCAGCTGTCAAATCCAGTAAAACTTTCAAGCTGTAATGGAAGCCTAGAAGGTTGTCAAAATTTCAGTCCATCGAGTTTGTCTTTACGACAAAGGCTTCTAGATCACCAACCCAAAAAGCCCAAATGTCATATTGTATGTAACCAACTGAACAGTTGCATTGTATTCATTGTCCTCAGACAACATCCTCAGCCAAAAGGATTTCTCCAGGAAGAAAGGAGCCATTGCCAATTCAATGAATAGCAGAATCAGCTCAAAATACGATTGAACTTGAAAATATCAATCAACAATAAATCAATCACCAATCAGAGGAGCGCAAAACCTAGTCCTGCTGACAACATCGCAGAGTCCCGGAGAGGCAAGGCGTGACCTTCGGAAAATAACATAGCATAAACAGAATCAGACCAATTTAACAATCAATGAAGAGACAAAAAGAAAGAAAAGGATCAAGAGACTGCGTTGGGAATGATGTCTCCTCTGAAGAGTACTTCGTAGAGGCTGACAAGCTGAGAGAGGAACGCATGTACAATCATAGACACCAGATGAAACGGAAGGATGAGGACACGAGGAAGGGACTATTTCTAGGAAGGAGACACCGGCTTTCGAAATTTAATAAGAATAAGATGTGGATATGGATTGGATAGTGATCTGTTGGGACACGTACACCTTGCAAAGAAAGAACCACCACAGACCATACATCAATCAAACAATGACCTCCCAACTAATGAGAATCAGTTTTCACATTAATCAGAAAATAATGGGACTGGAGAACAAATTCCATTTAAACCAATAAATGCCTCAAGGAACGATAGAGCTTATCCAATTTCAGATGATCGTCAACTCGTGCAAGATCACCCCACTTGTCAGGTCTGGCAAGACTCCAACCTGTGAAAGAATCAGGACTAGAAGATAATCAACTCCCAAAGATAAAAAAAACGAAGAATAAATTCCAATCAAGACCAGTAAATTTCAGCCTGTCACCTGTCACCTGGTCTAAGATGTGATTAAAGACTACTAGCTCATCATCTCAACCAAAAACAAGAAAACAACGGATCATCAGTCCTCCCAAAAATCTAAACATCCGTGTTTTATCAATCAAACTGACCAATGTCATCCTATTGATCATCCTTGACATACTCAGACAAACAGTTTCACTCTGAGGTGAAAGAAGCCACTCCCTCTTCATTTATTATTTGATAAATGCTTTAAGAGCATTCTTCGATGCTTTTTCAACTTTAAAAAAATTACAATTTTGAGTCATTGACTATAATTGCGCATATAGTGTCAAATCCAGTAAAACTTTCAAGCTGTAAAAGAAGTCTAGAAGGTTGCCATAATGTCAGTCCGTCATTTGCCCTGAAGACAAAGGCTTCTAGATCAACCACACAGTGCAAGGTAGATTACTAGTCCTCCAAAAAGCCCAAATGACATATTCAATGTGACCAACTGACCAGTAGCATTATACTCATTGTCATCAGACAACATCCTCAGACAAAATGATCTCTTCAAGAAGAAATAGGACTCCATTGTAGTTTTATCTAGTGAAGTTCACAGAAAAAGATTAGAGGACAACATCATCGAAGAAAGAGACTTTGTGAACTGGCTCCCAAAATTAACCATTTACACCAAAAATACCTCCGTAAGAAGAAAAAGTAAAAACCCCAAATGACCAAGCTAAGCAACAACTAGACTTAGCCTTGGAAACAAGCCTCAATTGTAGTAATTGTAGTTTCATCCAGTAAAGTCTGCAGGCGAAGATAGAGAGCAGGACATCATCAAAGAAAGGGACTTGAACTGGCACCCAAAATAAACCATTTATGCCAAAAATCCCCTGGGAGAAGCAAAAAGCAAAAGCTTGCTAACTCAAATCATTCCTCTAAAAGTCAGTAAAATAGGTGAACATACTACAACACAAACCAGGTCAAATCCAGCGTGATTTGCAACAAAAGGACTCTAACCTACAACAGGAAGAGAACTAGATGTTCATGGCATCTCCCCAAAAATAAAATAAAAAATAAAAAAAAGACGATCCCTATGGAAAGATCCAGACATCACTCACTCATCACTCCAATCCACAAAGAAAAACAAAAATTCAGTATCTCAACTAAACATAATTGCATTAATTAATGACCTCCTGCCTTCCCCAACTAAAGAACTAGGATTCTCTAACAGTTTTGTTCAATTAGCATCCTCACACGGTCCTTAGTGGGATCGCTCTAAACTGGAACAAGCACTTGTCAACAACTGAATAAGTCCGTATAGCATGGAAGCCACATAATTAGTAGACATGATCAGCGTTTGAACCTTAATAGCTTTGATAGACCTTTCTGTATAAAATCGGAGCCGTCGCCAACATTGTCCTGAAAAAAGACCCAGCCAGATGCTTCAAAATTCATGCCTTCAAAGCAAACACCAAAGCAAATGAAACCAATCATAAGGCAACCATTTAGTATCTCCAATTACAAGAAAGATGACTTCGTAGAGCCAATGAGATACAGTAGAACCATGAATTAGAATTCCTGGTCAAAAGACCATCATTGGCAAATGATCACACTGCAATTTGGACATCTATGAATTCATAGCCCTAAGGAGTTTCAACAGCTATGCTTCATTAAATTTAGATCATATATAAGTAGTAGAAGTTCACCCATCGTACATTAGGTATCATAAGAGATCAGAAGGGGTCCATGCTTACCAGATATGTTAAGACCTCAAACCAAGGCTTATGCAGAATTGTCATCTGCCCCTTCAGTTTCACCCATCTAAAAATAACTACAAAATTTGACAAACATGCTGACCAAGCACCAAGTCTCTGCTTCTCCCAGCCAGACCAGCCACGTCTGCTGACAGCATACTAGGCACAACACAGCTTTGTGATGGATAAGAAACAAGAGAATCAGCAGAAAGGAGAGAACCGGTTAGAGTGCAAGCAATGCCAGGGGAGTTATGTCTAGATGGCTGTCCTGTCTACGTCCCCATGTGAGGCCTGATCACCTATACCAATCACAAAACACGAGAAGAAAGAGACCTTCTAGACGGCTGTCCTGTCAACATCCCCGTGTGAGGCCTAATCACATATGCCAAAAAGGAAACACGAGAAGAAAGAGACCTTCTAGTCATGAAAGGTACCTACGTGGAAGATGTTATTAAAAGATAAAAAGGCAAAAGCACAGCACCAGTTCATCTTTTCGAATGAGATGCTAACAGTTTGCAACGAAGTATAACTTAGGTCTGTCGAAATTAGGCCCGCCCTCAAGGTCGCACTACAAACTAAAAACAACCCATATCACCTACAAAACACGTCGTTGTAAAATGCCCCCGACAATCACCGTATCGAAGAAAGTATTACAGCAGTGGAAACCAGACTCTGATCTGCGAACGGAAGAGAACTATTCCTTCCTTCCTTCCAATTTCTGTTTCTCTTTCTGTGAACTTGCCATAACGACATCCTCAGACGTCAAGAGATAGAAGCCACACTACAATTCACCGAACAACGAGAATCCAGAATAAACTGGTCAAAACAACAACGCAAAGTTCAATCGATCGCCCGATGAATCACTAAGCAATCAAAGGAGGAGGCGTAAACCAAAGAAATCCGATAACCAAATAGGCATCGTAGGCCGAGCGAAACCCTCAAGGATCTCCGCAACCAGATGATGCTTCACAAAATCAGACAAGAAAGCAAAATGAGGACACCATCGACAAAATCAATCAATCAATCTAGAAGCGGAAAACGAAAAGAAGGAAGGGCCGATGAAGAACACGCCTAATCAACGAGGACGAAATCGCAGAAGAAGCCATGGGGTGAGAGAGGAGAACCAGGAACGCGGAACGAGAGCAACGGATACGAATGAGCACGAGAGGGGAAAAGGACTGTTGTTATTCATGGGGAAAGGATGCACCGACTTCGGCTCGACCGTTGATGTAAAACTAACTCCGAAGCAAGGATCGTGATTGGACGGCTGTGATCTGCTGACTGTTCAATTTAGGATAGTCGGTGGGCTTTCCAAAATTCCGACCGTTGCTTGACTCGCTCGCCGTGAGAGAATTAGGAAATACGCTCGCTACGAATCATCTTCGACCACGTGTCCTGAGTGGCTAAGGGTCGTTCCCTGAGTTCTTCTTGCGGCTTTCCCGCCAAAATTTAGAAGTTGAAAATAATATTATTTGCATTTAAAAAATTTAGGGGTTAACATTATTACCTACGGACCTATGTATTTTTATTCGAAAATTATTTTTGCACAGCTCCTTTCACTTAGCTGAAAACTACCGTTTAATTTTTAAAAGTGCCACCTATCGTCTTTGAAGCATTCCATTATATTTTCCTTGACTTTAGTCCATCAACAAAATTACTAAAACGAGCTGCCTTTTCAAAGGAATATATATATATGCCATCTACATACATCTCCCTCCAATCGCTACTCGGACTCGAGCTAGTAGCATTCATGGCAGCTCACTACTTAAACTCATGGTGGCCATGATCACCAAATTCGTCCAACTACTTTCACTTAGCTGAAAACTGCTATCTAATTTGTAAAGTGCCATCTATCGTTCTTGAGGCATTTCATTAGGCTTCCCATAACTTGAGTTCATTGAAGAAATTACTAAAATTGGCTACTTTTTTTAATGGAAAATATATATATGCCGTCTACATATATCTCTCTCCACTCGCTACTCAAACTTGAGCTAGTAGCATTCATGGCGGCTCACTACTTGAGCTCATGGTGGCCATGATTGCCAAATTCAAGCGGCACTACGGCGAGGGGTGGTTGATGATGGGGGTGGTCAAAGGGGACAAGGGCAGTGGCTAGTGGTAAGGTGGGCGATGAATGATGGGGAGAGTTCATACGTGCATGAATTTTTTTCATGTCACTGATTTGGCATATATCCCCACTTGAAAATAACAAGCGGGTCATGATGTAGCACATGCAATTTATTATTCATGTTAGCAATTTGATAGTCCATGTTTGAAAAAAAAAAAAGGTAATATGAGAAAAAAAATGTCTAATCAAGACTAACATTGACGTTATACAAAATACAAAATTGCTTTAAAAAAAAAGTAATGGGACAATTTATATTCTTGCGTAATTGTACAATAACTATCAATCGCATTTACTCAAGGAATTATGAAAATAACATGTCAAAGTTTCCCATCTAAACAAAAATGAAAATGTTTGTTTTGCAAAATGATTCAAATCAAAAGTAACACAATAAAAGCCATTTAGGGCGCGATAATAACCATTCTCTGTTCTTAGGAAATAGTTTTTGGAATGTAAATGATTTTTCTATTTCTATTTCTGAAGAGTTTTAAGTAAAAATAACCGTTTGATAACGACACAAAATTTTTTCCTTTCGGACGGCGGCGGCGGCGACGACCGACGACCTTTAATATAAAAAATAAAAATAAAAATGATTTAGTAACAAAAAAAAATAAAGAATAAAATAAAATAAAATAAATCATAAAAAAATAAAATAAAAATATGCTTTAAAATAAATTTATTTTATTTTATTTATTTTATTTTATGAATAAATTTATTTTAAAATGAATAAAAATAAAAAATAAAAATAAATTTATTTGGCAAAACACTCAAGGCAAATAAAAATAAATTATTAAATTTATTTTTATTTATCATAAATAAATTATTTTTAATAAACTAAAAATAAAATGATAAATAAAAATAATTTCTTTATTTTTAATAAATTTTTAATAAATTTATTTTATTTTTAAATGAATAAAATGAATATATTTATTTTTATTTATTTTTATTTTTAATAAAATGAGGAGAGGCGGATGAGGAGGAGGAGGCACCTAATACTGTCTTTACACAATCAACACAAAATCAAGTCTCTCGACCTGATCCTAGTCCCCATTTTCGAAAAAAAAAAAAAAAGAATAAGATAAAAAACTAAAAAAATAAAATTCATAAATTCATAAATTTAGAGAAAAATTAGAAATTAGATTTTTAGTAATTTTACTAAATTTAAGTGTTAATTCTAGTTTAAAATTAGTTTAGCATAAGAATTTATGAAAATATTTTGCAGAAAATTGGATTCAAAATTTAATAAAATCTTAGGGCTTCATCATATAGATTTTTGAATGCTGTTTTCTTTTAAAGATAATGTTTATATCTAAATAAAAACTGTTTCCGAAATAGAAATATTTCCAAACACACTCTTATTTCTAAGTGAAAAGAACAATGGGAACGCTCTTTCTTTGAAACTCGTTGCTAGTGCCACTCCCCTCTATCATGATCTCGAGTGACAATATTGACATTTTGGTACCAGCAATTGACAATGTGAATGAAAGAGGTACTTTTTTCACTTTAAATCTAGATTGGGTAGTTGTCATTAAATTTATTTTTTATTAAAGGCTTTAATAATTTCATGTACTCCCATGAAATGACCTAGCAATCTTGCACGTCGCAAATTACCTCTTGGTGCCACTTAGAAATTTTAACAACGATTTATTACTATTTTTTTCCTTAGTAGTACGTTCTACTTTCTTTTAAAAAAGTTAGGAAGATTGTCTTAAGAGTATCTTGAACGTCGGAGATTATGTATTTTTTTTTACATGTTTGAAAGATAATTTTTAATTGTCCTAGGTGTAAAACCTTGTACTTTTTATTAATTGTTTGAAAGGTTGCATTGAATTTATTCTAAGGCTGTGCCTTTTATTAGAATTTGTTCTTTTCTCAATATCCAAATTATAACTTTCTTTATCCGATGACTATCTAAAATCCAAAAACATTGCTGATTTAGAAATTGTAATGTGGCAGTCTTTCTTACATGGAACATAAGAACTTACTAAATTGGATGATGGTCCATATTTTCAAAGGGCTCCACAATATAAATAATCCTCATTTCAGTGAATTCGTGCTCGCCTCTCTTTTCCTCTTTCAATTTTATCCCTAACTTTCTAGGTTGTCAAATCCCCACCTTTCCAAATTATATCAAATCAATTCCAAAATTAGATTCCCTAAAATTAAATCATTCTAATTACCTTCGGCCCTTCCCAGCCTTTAAGTATTTATAGCATTGCAACTAAGATTATTTTCTAGAAGATCCAAACTTTTTATTTCTTTCTTCCTCCCAAAAATTTCGATTATATATTTAGTATAGCCTCAGAATTGTTGTCCTTTCAACTTGGATAGCTTTCTACTAACCTCATTTTTTCTCCCTGATCGGGTCCTCGTCCTTAAAATCCATCTCAATATTGAAGCCGATGAAAAGTGCCCGTTTATCTCGTCCCCGGATATTATCCCACCATCCGAATTATACAAAAACTATCAATTCATAACTACTAAGTTAATGAGTCCATAAACAAGTACTAAACAAGTACTAAACCGTGAGCTTATCTTTTAGTCAATCTAAGATAATTTCATTTATGTATCACTATGGAGTTCTACACATGACAATAGTTTCAATTGCAAATGAGATAGCATATGGTACTTTGTTATCCTTAATATTGTAATAGAAATACTGACTTGAAATAAAAATATCATCCATTTGCAAAACAGCAAAAATAATTCGACTCTTCCCTATGTATCAATTCATTCATCTCCTTCACCACCAAAGGCAGAACTTGGATTTTGCAAGTCAGTAATCATCAATTGTCTATCTGTGAGAAGATTTTTGAGCATTTAACATTAGACAAAAAAACCATTTTACTAGTTGAGACTTATCAGATCTTTAATTTGAGTGTTCACCAAGCCAATTGAAAGTTAAAAGAAATAATCCGCCATGATGTTGGAGAATAGATGCGTTCAGTTTCTCATCTCACAAGACAGAAGCATCTGATAAGATAAAGAACAAACAGTCAGACTCGGTTTCTACTCCATAAGTCAAATTGCCATCAATGTGCCATACATATGACCAAGTGAAGCAACAAGACTTAGTCTTAGAAACAAGACTCAATTGTAGTTTTATCCACTGAAGTTCACCGGAAAAGATGAGAGCACGACATCATAAAAAAGAGTCTTAAACTGGCACCCGATATCATTAATACCAAAAATACCCCCAAAAGAAGCAAAAGTAAAAGCCCCAAACGATCAAGCAAAGCAACAACTAGACTTAGCTTGGACACAATACTCCATTGTAGTAATTGTAGTTTCATCTAGTGAAGTTCACAAACAAGTGAGAGCACGACATCATCGAAGAGAGACTTGAACTGGCATCCAAAATGAACCATTTACACTAAAAATACCCCCAAGTGAAGCAAAAAGGTAAAAGCTTGCTAAGTCGACTCATTCCCTTGAAAGTTAGTTAAAATGGGCATACAATTTAGACACGAGCTAGGTTGATTCATCATCTACGGAGCATTGGGATTAGAATAAGAAACTACCGATATAACAGGAAAGTGAAAAGTGAAATTGAGCTATAAACAAAATACTTGCAATGGCGTTCCTCTCCATTAACTTGGAAAATTTCCAAGGTGAAAACACAAAATTACAGTTAATTTAGCCCAAAAAAAAGAAAAAAAAATGGATCTACATGAGAATTTCCTTCCCCTAGTGGGAGCACATGTATCCTCCTTAATGCTTTCCTTTAATGCTTATTGACTTGAGACAATTTGAGGCCGATAATGGTGTCTTGCAAGAACACCATGGACACCACTTTTGGCGAAGAATAGGAAGACCACCTCTTCAATTTAGGATCATCATTATAGGATGAGTCATGGCCTAAATGGACCAATTAGAAGCTTGACACATGGATTTCTAGAACATTTTAGGATGATCTCATCTTATAGCCTTGCCACCTTGCTCATTTAGGCTTGTCACCCAAGTTCTTGTCATTAAAACCCTTTAGCAAGACGATTATTGGAGAGAGCATTACAAATAGAGAGAGGACTCATTTTTACCCAAGGTTTAGAAAGCCATTCTCTCCCTCTCCATCACCGATCACCCCCCCCCCCCACAACTCTCTCTCCCTCTCAGTCTTTCTCTCTCTCGAGCATCTTTCTCGCTATCGTTTGCCGCCGCCATTTGGGCCGCTGTTAGGCTGCCGATTTATATAGTTGTAAGTGAACTTACTAATATTTGGTTAGGGCATTGTGATTCATTATTCAATCGATTGCCTGATGAATCACAAAGCAATCAAAGGACGAGGTGTAAACCAAAGAATTCCGATAACCAAATAGGCATCGTAGGCCAAGTGAAACCCTCAAGGATCTCCGCAACCAGATGATGCTTCACAAAATCAGACAAGAAAGCAAAATGAGGACACCATCGACAAAATCAATCTAGAAGCGGAAAACGAAGAAGAAGAAGAAGAAGAAGAAGAAGAAGAAGAAGAAGAAGAAGAAGAAGAAGAAGAAGAAGAAGAAGAAGAAGAAGAAGAAGGAAGGGCCGATGAAGAACGCCTAATCAACGAGGACGAAATCGCAGAAGAAGCCATGGGGGAGAGAGGAGAACCAGGAACGCGGAACGAGAGCACGAGAGGGGAAAAGGACTGTTATTCATGGGGAAAGGATACACCAACTTCGGCTCGACCGTTGATGTAAAAATATATCCGAAGCAAGGATCGTGATTGGACGGCTGTGATCTGCTGACTGTTCAATTTAGCAAAGTCGGTGGGCTTTCCAAAATTCCAACCGTTGCTTGACTCGCCGTGAGAGAACTAGGAAAGACGCTCGCTACGAATCATCTTCGACCACGTGTCCTCGGTTGCTAACGGTCGTGTCCTGGGTTCTACTTGCGGCTTTCCCGCCAAAATTTAGCAATTGAAAATAATATTATTTGCATTTAAAAATTTTAGGGGTTTACGTTACTACCTCCCGACCCATGTTATTTGAAGATTACTTTCGCGTAGCTACTTTCACTTAGCTGAAAACTGCCATCTAATTTGTAAAAGTGCCATCTATCGTTCTTGAGGCATTCCATTAGGCTTCCCTTAACTTGAGTTCATTGAAGAAATTACTAAAATTGGCTACTTTTTTAATGAAAAATATATAAATGTCGTCTACATATATCTCTCTCCACTCACTACTCAAACTTGAGCTAGTAGCATTCATGGCGGCTCACTACTCGAGCTCATGGATGATCGCCAAATTCGAGCGGCACTAATGTGAAGGGTGGTTGATGTTGATGAGGTGGTCAAAGGGGACAAGGGCAGTGGCTACTGGTGAGGTGGGCGATGAATGATGGGGGGAATTCATACGTGACATGAATTTTTTTCATGTCACTGATTTGGCATATATCCCCACTTAAAAAAAACAAGCGGGTCATGACATGGCACATGCAATTTATTATTCATGTTAGTAATCTGATAGTCCATGTTTGAAGAAAAAAGAAGAAGAGAGTCTAAACAAGACTAACATTGACATTATACAAAATACGAAATTGCTTTAAAAAAAAAAGTAATAGGACAATTTCGATTCTTGTGCAATTGTACAAGAACTATCGGTTGCATTTACTTAAGGATTATGAAAATATAATGTAAGAGTTTCTAGTTTTTTGGTCTAAACAAAAGTGAATGTTTGTTTTGCAAAATGATTCAAATCAAAAGTAGAACAATAAAAGCCATTTAGGCCATGTTTGAGAGTGTTTCTATCCCCCAATTTTTCGATTTCTCATTTCCTGAAATAAATAAATAAATAAATAAAAAATATATATATAAATCTGTTGGATAACATCAGTTAATTTTTCTATTTTCACGAATAAATTGGTGGCTAGTTACTAGATTTTTGTTATGGGAAACAAAAAAAGAAATGACGTCATTTAAAAAAAAAAAAAAAAAAAAGCCTAAAGTAACATGATGCTCATCTTTACACAATGACACAATGTCAAGTCTCTCGAGCCAATCTTAGTCCAAATTTTCGGAATAATAAATAAATAAATAAATAACTAAAAAAATAAAATTCATAGATTCATAAATTTAGAGAAAATTTAGAAATTAGATTTTGAGTAGTTTTATTAAATTTAAGTGTTAATTCTAGTTTAGAATTAATTTAGCATAAAAAATTATGAAAATCTTTTGCTGAAAATTGGATTCAAAATTAAATAAACTCTTCGGGCTTTACTATATTGATTTTTTAATGCTGTTTTCTTTTAAAAATAATGCTATTTCTATATAAAAACTGTTCCCATAATAGAAATATTTCCAAACACTCTTAATCCTCAGTGAAAAAAAAGAACAATGGGAATGCTCTTTCTTTAAAACTCGTTGCCACTCCCCTCTTTCATGATCTCGAGCAACAGTGCTGACATTTTGGTACTGACGATTGGCAATGTGAATGAAAGAGGTACTTTTTTCACTTAAAGTTTAAATTTAGATTGGTCAATTGTCATTAAATTTATTTTTGATTAAAGGCTTTAATAATTTCATGTACTCCCATGCAATGACCTGGCAACCTTGCACGTTGCAAATTGCCTCTTGGCTGCCACTTAGAAATTTTAACAATGATTTATTACTATTTTTTTCCATGATAGTACATTCTACTTTCTTTTAAAAAGTTAGGAAGATTGTCTTAAAAGTATCCTGACTGTTGGAGATTATGTATTTTTCTTTACATGTTTGAAATATAGTGTTTAATTGTCCTAGGTGTAAAACCTTGTTCTTTTTATTAATTGTTTGAAGGTTGCATTGAATTTATTTTAAGTATATATTAATATCCCAAGAACAACTTTCGTTATCTGATGACTATCTAAAATCCGAAAACATTGCTGATTTAGAAATTGTAATGTGGCGGTCTTTCTTACATGGAACATAAGAACTTATTAAATTGCATGATGGTCCATATTTTCAAAGGGAATTGTGACATCCATCGAATTTCAATGATATAAATAATCCTCATTTCGGCGAATTCGTGCTCGCCTTTTTTCCCCTTTCAATTTTCTCTCTACCTTTCTAGGTTGTCAAATCCCCACCTTTCCAAATTATATCAAATCAATTCCAAAACTAAATCCCCTAAAATTAAATCATTCTAATTACCTTCGGCCCTTCCCAGCCTTTAAATATTTATAGCATTGCAATTAAGATTATTTTCTAGAAGACCCAAATTTTTCAATTTTTCTCTTCATCCCAAAAATCTCGATTATACATTTAGTATAGCATGATAATTACTGTCCTTTCAACTTGGATGGCTTTCTAATAACCTCATTTTTTTCTTCCTAACCAGGTCCTCATCCTTAAAATCAATCTCAAAATTGAAGCCAATGAAAAGTCCGAGTGCCCGTTTCTCTCGTCTTTGGATATTATCCCACCATTCGGTTTATACAAAGTCTACCCATTCATAACTACTAAGTTAATGAGTCTATAAACAAGTTCTAAACAACCAAACCATGAGCTTGTCTTTTTGTGAATCTAAGATAATTTCACTTATGTATCACTATGGAGTTCTACTCATGACAATAGTTTCTATTGCAAATGATATAGTATATGGTAGTTTGTTATCCTTACTACTGTAATAGAAATATTGCTTGAAATAAAAATATCATCCATTTGCAAAACAGCAGAAATAATTCGACTCTTTCCTACGTATCAATTCATTCATCTCCTTCAACACCAAAGGCCTATTTACATGGTCCATACCAGCACTTGAAGGAAAAGGAAAAGTCCCAAACGATCAAGCAAAGCAACAACTAGACTTAGCCTTGGACACAATACTCCATTTTAGTAATTGTAGTTTCATCCGGTGAAGTTCACAAACAAGCGAGAGCACGACATCATCGAAGAGACTTGAACTGGCACCTAAAATGAACCATTTACACTAAAAATGCCCCCAGATGAAGCAAAAATGTAAAAGCTTGCTAAGTCTAGTCATTCCCTGAAAAGTTAGTTAAAATGGGCATACACTTCAAACACAAACCAAGTTGATTCATCACCGATGGAGCATTGTGATTAGAATCATAAACTACATAAGAGGAAAGTGAAAGGGAAATTGAGCTATACACAAAATGCTTGGAACAGCGTTCCTCTTCATTAACTTTGAAAATTTTTAAGGGGAAAAAAGTAATACGGTTAATTTAGCTGGAAAAAATAATAGTTCTACTTGAGAATTTTTTTCTCCTAGTGGGAGCACACGGATCGTCCTTGTTGATTTATATGGAAACGAAAATGCTAGATAGTTACTTGCAACAGGGAAAATTACAGCTGCCATAGGAGTCTTCATTTTCATAAGCCTCCAAATGCCTTCACTAAACATTCGTATGGGAAAAAGTGAAAAGACACTTGCAAAAGTGTCCATGTCAACCGAATAGCTCGTAAAAGCAAATTTCTAAGGGATACCAATTTCATAATGTCATGATAACCAGTTAGCGAGCACTCAAAATATGTCCAATTAGGAAACGTGACTTAGAACACCCACAATTAGATGCCATGAATGAAAATCCAAGACTAGTTACAAGAATCGCCACTACTCATCTGGCAAATCTCAAGAATTTAAGTCTTCATTAAATATAGATAATGGGCCAAGGACATCACTTCCAAGGTTAGCACATCACACCCTGACCAAAATGTTAATAAGTGCTATATGCATATTATGCTTGCTTTTTTGACAACCACAACTGTCTTACTTTGTGCTAACATACAAAGGTGCACAATTTGCTCAACAAAGTGAACAACTGACCATACAAAGAAGTATGTTCAAGAATCCAAAAATACAAGTGGCCATACATCCTGTAGGAAGGCACAATTCTTTGAGAATATTCAGAACAGATTTTTTTTTTTTTTTTTTTTTTTTTTTGGGTCAAGTTCAACATTGGGTGATAGTTCATACAACGTATGAACCCTACCTAAAGCAACATGTCCACACTATCTCATTGAAAGAGGGAGCTTAAAAAGAGTACAAAAACATTCAAACCATCCACTCCACGTGTCCCTGCGCGCATATATTACCAACCATCCTTGCAGTTATAGGTTTAAATGTACAAACTAGAGCCACATTCCGCCAAAAATGATGATAATAGAATACGAGTTTTGGAGAGAATGAGGGGTGAATCCATATAGAGGATTGAGCCAACTTGTGGCCAAGTAACTCTCCATTTCAACACACAAGCAATGTAGAAATAATTTGTCAGGCATTATATCAACTGGAGATTCGATATAAAGAGCATCCCCAAAAGAGAGCTTCTACAAATAGGAAGACAACTATATGTTCATCGCATCACCTCTAATCCTCAAAAATAAAATATGACAAACCACATCTTTGCAGAGTTTATGCATTAACAAACATCCCAATAGAAAGATCCAGGCATCACTCATCACCCGAATCCACAAATAAAAACAACAATTCAGTAGCTCGAAATAAGATTGCGTTAGATACTCCCCTTTTGCAAGTATGTCCAACGGAGGCCATCCAATGACAATCAAAGATCTTATGTCGAACTTCAAACCCTAAAAGCATAGTCAAGCTAGTTCTCGTACACCCCATCATAAAAGCACGGCCAAAATATAAATTGATTAGGGGTTGACCCATATACATACAGAGTGAAGACATTAAAAGAACCCCAAATCCAAGAATTGGGAGCTTATCCAATTTCAAAAAAAGTCTGGACTCCGCAATTCATCAACTCGGCCACACAAAAAAGGCAATAGGTCATCACTTATAAAATCTGGCAAAACTCCAACATATAATAAGAACAAAGACAATTATCTTTCCACTCCGAGGGAACCAATTAAGGAATATGATATTCAATAAAAACACAAGTGCCTACACAGTAGGAGTAGATGAAAATTTCAGTTCTTCACCCAGTCCTGAAGATGATCAACCAAAGATAGATCTGAATAGATCTTTGAACTCGAAAAAAGCTCAGTTATTCTAAGCAATAATCGACCAACCTCGTCATATGTACCATTCCTTAGACAACATCCTCAATCAAAGAGATTGCTCCATGCGAAAAGAAGTTACTACCAATCCACTGGATTATAAATTCAAAAACAGCTCTAAAACAACAAAAGGATGGATCAATCAACATCCTCAATTAAAGAGATCGGTCAGCAAGAAAAGAAGCTACTGCCAATCCACGGGATTATAAATACAGACACAGCTCTAAAACAACAAAAGAAAGGATCATATCCACAATAAATGATTAGAAGACAATATTCAAGCAGACATACACTCCAAGTAAAAAAAAATGCATATGCAAGAGACGTATTTCCCAACGAATGTGTGACAACATACGTTGAACCCGAAGAAGTCCATGATAAATAACATGCAGGATAGTTCCATCAAAGAAAAAGGTAAGACATACAAATCAAAAGTTTCCAATCCAATCCCAAAGAGAAAGTAGGCTCTAATATGCCAAAGAAAAACTGGTATCATCTATCATGATCCATTAGCAAATAGAAACAAAATAAGAAAGACTATGAATGCAAATTGTGATAGATATATGATGTACATCATTTCCAGATAAGATATTACCAGTATGCCCTGAACTAAAACCGATTCTGTCAGCAATAAACCTTCAAAGTCCCAAGAATCCAAGAAAACCTACAATTTAGATATCTATACGGCCATTCACTAAGTCCAACAACTCAAAGAACCACTGGCATGGAAAGGACACAAAATGACCTCTTGCTCTGTACCAAAAGAAAACACAGAAGTTGTGGGAAAAGAAAGGCGAAGCAAACTAGGTAATGCCTGGAACCAGTTCCATTAGTCCTCCAAAAAGCCCAAATGTGGTATTCTATGCAACCAACTGATTACTTGCATTGTTTTTATTGCCCTAAAACAACCTTAGACAAAATGATCACTCCAAGAAGAAAGAAGCCACTGCCAATTCACAGAATAGCAAATACCAGAATCAGCTCATAATACAATTAAACTTCGAAAAAATGGGAGGAGCGCAAACCCTAACGATGCCCAAGACATCGCAGAGTGCCAGAGTGGTGAGGAGTAACCTTCAGAAAATAACATTGCATAAACAGAACCAGACCGACTTAACACTCATAAACGCCTGATGAGACCAGCTTTTGAACTTGAATAAAATTAAGACAAAGCGGATCTGGATTAAATAATGATCAGTTGGGGAGTGTACACCATGCAAAGAAAGAACCATCACAGATCATACATCGACCACACCAAAGGAATGAGAATTGATTTTTGCATTAATTCGAACATTATGGGACTGGAGAACAAATTTCATTCAAATTGACAACTGCCTCGTGAAACCATAGAACTTACCCCATTTCAGACAATCATCAGCTTGCAGCAGATCACCACATGTCTAGACTCTGACCTGTGAGAGAACTCCCAAAGATAAAAGCTGAAGAACAATTTCCCATCAAAACCAGTAAATTTGAGTCTATCCCCCGGTCTTAGATGTGACATCAAAGACTAATAATTGATTGTCTCAACCAAAAAAAAGACAGAAAAAGGGTCATCAATCCTCCAAAAAGCCCAAAAATCCGTATTTTATGAAACAAACTGACAATGCCATATTAATCATCGTCCTTGACATCCCCTCAGACGAACAGTTCACTCCAAGGGGAAAGAAGCCACTGCGAATTCACCAAATAACTAAATGCATGAGGCGCTCATAAAACGATTGTACAGAAAGTCGGTCCATAGAGCGATTAAGGATCAGAGGAGGAGATAAACCAAACACTTCCCATGATGACCATCCTCAGACGAAGGAGATATGATCCAAGAGGAAATAAGCCACAGTAAAGCACCAAATAACAAGAATCCAGAATAAGCTGGTAAAAACAATAATGCAAAGACCGATCAGTCAATCAATAAGATAATTTCAACAACCACAGGCATTGTCCCAAAGAAGCTAGGTGAAACCCTCAAGGATCTCAGCAACAGGGGGTTTCTGCAACCAGAAGAGGTTTGCATCATAATCAAGCTACTTCTTGCACATCCTATCATTAAAGCATGGCCAAAATATCAATTGATTAGGGATTGATCCATATAAATACACATGGAGAGTGAGGACATCAAAAGAACCAAAATCCAAGAAGCGAGAGCAAAAAGCCTAGAAACCTGGTAAAACTTCAACCTTTAGAAGAATTAGAACTCGGCAATAATTATCTCACTGCTCCCTGAATATAATCAACTGAAGACAAACTTAAATCAAAACAACAAAAAGCCTAGAAATCTTCAAAATTTCAGTCCATTGCCCCTGCCGAAGATGTCAACAAAGATATTTCAGAATTCAAAACAAAGACTGCATAATAGATCACCACTCCTCCAAGAAGCCCAAACACCTTATATTATGTAACTGACCAGCTTCTATGTATTTATCATCATTAGACAACATGCTCCAATGAAGAGACCGCCCTCTGAGGAAAGATGCAACTGCCAATCCACTGTGAAATCCAGAATC
The DNA here is from genome assembly GCA_014182725.1 of Eucalyptus brandiana. NCBI lineage: Eukaryota > Viridiplantae > Streptophyta > Magnoliopsida > Myrtales > Myrtaceae > Eucalyptus > Eucalyptus brandiana. Next base: position 47,648,563 of record CM024675.1, on the reverse strand, counting down.
ATCTTGTTAAACAATTTAATGGAATGATAAATCTATTGATGAGCCATCCACAACATCGCTTTATAAGTGAAAACACTACATATTATAACGTTTGGAAAAGTTTTTGGCAAAAGGAAAATGTTACCACAAAAAAAAAGAAGTGTGAAAAACAAATATTTTTTTGGAAAAGAAGCTATCCTGCGAGTACCAAATAACATAGACAAAAAGAGCAATAAGTAACACCAAAATAATAACTCAGCATAAGAAATTACCAACTAGATGACATCAATCTATCTAATATAAACACAATGTAAACCTGATAGAAATTCTTCAAATAAACCAATTTAACATACACACAAACTTCAAGCAGACATACACACCGAGTCAGCAGAAATGCATATGCAAGAAATGTATTTCCAAGTGAGTGTGCAACAAAGTACATTGAGAAGGAAAGAGTGATAAACAACATGCAGAATAATTCCATTACGGAAATTGTCTTTGCTTTAACCAATTTCTGACCATAAAAAGAAAAGAGAATTTAATGGTGATCCCTTTGCTTTATTATTATTATTATTATTATTATTATAACTGGGTCAACACTAATGGAACCATGTACTGTCCAGAATGCAATAAATAAAACCTTATCCCATTTCAAACAAAACCTGGTCTCCACAATTCATCCTCTCAGCCCTGCAAAAAAGGCAAAGGATCAGCACTTCTCAAATTCAGCAAACCTTCCTAAAGCAATTCGGAATAGATGATTATCATCTCGATTCTTGCCACTAACCAAAGATAATTAATGAAAGAATGAGTTTTAAAAAAGAATCATAAGTGTCCATGCAGGAAATTATTAGAAGTTTCAGTTCAACACCCAGTACTCCTAGTCCACCAACCCAACATTATACTGCCAAAGAATCATCAATCCCGAGAAAAGCTCGAATGCTTTATTCTATGGAACAATTAACCAAACTAATCATATTTAATGTTCCTTACATGCAATCATCAGAGAAGAAGTTACTTCCAATCCACTAAAAAATAGATCCAGAATCTACTCGTAAAACAACTAAATAGCCCGACCGACCAATCAATTAATAAATGGTCAAAGGAGGAAAGTAAACCCTAATGATGTCCACAACCATGGCAAAGTCCTAAACAGGCAACGGGAGCACAAGAAATTAAGCTTCTGCAACAAGCCAGATGCTTCAGAAAGAAGACCAAGAAAGTAATTGGCTCAGCAACCATTGAAATATAGAAACAAACTAACAAAGACTAAGAATGTGAATCGTAATAGATATCTGAACTATGCCATTCCAAATAAGAAGACACCAGTATGCACCAAGTAGATGCAATTCCGTCAGCAGTAAGCATTCAGTCCTGATAACCAATGGCCATTGACAGAGTCCAACCAACTCAAAAAGCCTCTCGCACGTAAAGAGCAGAAAAAAACCTCTTGTTTTAAACTAAAAGAAAACACAGAAGTCATGTAAAAAGAAAGGTGAAGCTAGGTAGGCAGTTCCTGGAGCCAGTCCCATGATAGGGAAGAAGAGCATGACGTATACATCTTACATATGCTATCTCCACGATTTACCGGAGACCCAATTAGTGATCTCAGCACACAGATAAGGGATGGGAAACGAGCTTAATTTGTGTGGACCTTTCCAGACAAGAAAGAACTCTGAAATAACAGCTTGTCCTAATTGATGATGCTTATGTAAAAAGAAAGAACGATTACTGATCCAAGACACTCCATATTGAACTTGATGAGGCAAAGTATTGCCCTCACCAAACTCTGACCTGCAAAGGAAAGAGAACATCTTATCATTCCTCCTTAACTAGAAGATAGCAGAAATGGAAGAAAAATTAGGAATTGATGCTTATGCATAAAGGAAGAACACATCACCGATCACAGAGACTCCATATCGAACTTGGCCATGCAAAGTATTGCCTCGACCAAACTCTGATCTGTGGAAGGAAGAGAAACTAGATTTGATCTTTGAAATTAACTCAGAATAACAGAAGTGAAGGACAAGTTCCATTCAAACCAATGACTGCCTAAAGTCCAAGGGAGGAGGAGCTCCTCCAATTCCAAACAATTATAACCTCAGCCCCACAGAGAGCGCAACAGATCACCAACTGTCAAATCCTGTAAAATAAGCATAGAAGGTTGTCAAAATTTCAGTGCATCGCTTGTCCTATAGACTATACTACATCATCAACTCAACTAAACAGTGCAAGATTAGATCATTAGTCCTCCAAAAAGCCCAAATGTGTTGTTCTATGTAACCAACTGATCAGTAGTGTCACAAAGCTGATTAGAGAACCCGCAGCGAATAGTAAGAGAGAAAGAAGAAGAGAGAAGGAATAGAGAAGAAGAGAAAGAGAATGTAAAAGAAAGAAAGAGGGGCTGTAGATTTCGTAGTTAACGTAAAACCTTACATCCATTGTATTTATATTAACTATAAACCGTATATGACAATAATACCCTTATGTAAGTAAAAAAAAAAAAAGGAAATAAAACTTTGATAATAAAGGAAACTCAATTAAAGCAACTTAATACTCCCCCTCAAGCCGGAGCATATAGGTCACCCATGCCCGGCTTGGAGCAACCAAAGAACAAAAGCGGGACGGAATAATGCTTTGGTAAACATATCAGCAAATTGATCTGTAGAGGCAACGTAAGGAGTAGCAACCAACTTCTGCTTCACAGTATCACGAACAAAGTGAAAGTCAACTTCTATATGCTTAGTTCGCTCTTGAAAAACAGGATTCTCAGCAATATAAATAGCTGCTTGATTATCACACATCATGTAGACCATCGATCATATGTTGACCCAGCCCAATCAGCATCAGAATAGCCAACCAAAGTGAAAGAACCATTAGATTTATAAATTAGTCCCTTACCAGGAGAGCTTTTAAGATATCGAAGAATGCGACATACAAAGATCCCAATGAGCTTTCTTAGGTGACTCCATAAACCGACTCACCACACCAACAAAGAAAAGAAAAATCGGGACGTGTAACAATAAGATAAATTAGTTTTCCAACTAGACGCCGATATTGATGCTTGTCTTCAATTTCTTTTCCATCATCAACTCCAAACTTTTGATTTGGATCCATAGGAGTATCAACGGCTTGAAGCTAGTGTACCTGTCTCAGACAAAAGATCAAGAACATACTTTCGCTGAGACAAATTAATACCTTTTTTACTTCGTAAAACTTCAATGCCCAGAAAATACATAAGAGTTCCCAAGTCTTTAATCTGAAATTGTTGCTTGAAGAAAGGACTTAATCTCGAAATGCCAGTCATATCACTACGAGAGATAATTATATCATCCACATATACCACAAGAATGACTACCCCGATTCCTTCTTGCGAACAAAAATAGAATGATCGAATAACATTGGTGGAAACCACATCTTGAAATCACCGAACCGAACTTTTCAAACCATGCTCTTGGAGACTGTTTCAACCCATAAATGGCCTTATGTAGCCGACATACTTTACTACAATTCTCCCCCGAGCAACATACCCGGAGGTTGCTCCATATATACTTCTTCGAGACAAATCACCATAAAGAAAAGCATTTTTGACATCCAATTGATATAATGGCCAATCGAAATTCACAGCAAGAGAAATAATAACACGAACAGAGTTGAGACGTGCCACGGGAGAAAAAGTCTCAAAATAATCCACTCCGAAAGTTTGAGTAAAACCTTTAGCAACGAGTCGAGCTTTAAGACGCTCGATTGAGCCATCCGGATTGTACTTGATAGTGTACACCCAATGACACTTCACCACATCTTTCCCAAGGGGAAGATCAACCAATGACCACGTTTGGCGAGACACTAGAGCTTCCATTTCTACATCCATAGCTTTCTTCCACTCAAGGCGAGACAAAGCCTCAGTGGTAGAAGTAGGAATTGTGTGAGTTTGTAATGATAGAGCAAAGTCATGTAATGGAGAAGGAAGATGTGAAAGAGACACATAACGCTCAATAGGGTAAGCCAAAGAGGATTTTTGTGTGCAAGACCGAGTACCTTTGCGAAGGGCAATAGGAAGATCGTCTAGACCAGGAGACAAGGAGGAAGATTGATTGGAGGGCATTGAAGAGCTGGAAATTGGTGGTGCCGTAAACTGCTTTCGCCACTGATACACCTGCAAGGGAGGAGATACTAGAGACGGACTAATAGAATCTAGGGGGATTTGTTGTGGGATAGGAGGATCAGCTACAATGTCAGTTGAAAACTCTTTACCTTCAGTAGAATAGTATGGTGTGCCCTCGAAAAAAGTAACATCAGCACTAACGTATTGAGTATAAGTTGTAGGATCATAACACCGATATCCCTTTTGTGTACGTGAATACCCAAGAAAAATACATTTAGTAGCACGAGGAGATAATTTATCAGAATCGGAACGTAGGTTATGAACAAAACAAACACACCCAAAGACGCGCGGGGTAAGAGAGAATAACGGCTTGTCAGGAAATACAACACTGATTGGTGACTGATGATTGAGGACGGTGGAAGGCATACGATTTATGAGGTAACATGCGGTAAGGACAACATCACTCCAAAATGATTTTGGCACATTCATATGAAATAAGAGTGAACGAGCAACTTCTAGAAGGTGACGTATTTTCTCTCGGCCACACCATTCTGCTGAGGGGTATAAGTACAACTCGTTTGATGTATAATGCCAAGATTAGAACAAAACAAAGAAATTGATTTCTGTGTATATTCTAGAGCATTATCTGTTCGCAAAATTTTAAGGGATGTATTAAACTGATTAGTAATCTCACGATGAAATAATTGAAAAACATGTAAAAATTCAGAGCGGTCATGAAGCATATAGAGCCATGTTAAACGAGAATAATCATCCACAAAAGTAACAAAGTACTTAAAACCATTTCTACTAGCAATACGGGAAGGTCCCTAGATGTTCGAATGAACAAGTTCAAGTAAAGTAGATGCACGAGAATTATTACGACTAGGAAAAGAACTACGATGATGTTTCCCAAGTTCACAAGCCTCACACTCAAGAGTAGAAATTGATTTACACTCGGGAATTATTTGTTGTAACTTAAATAAAGATAAATGCCCTAAACGAGAATGCCATAATAAGGGGGTAATAGAACTAGCAGCTAGACCATTGGCGCGGCGATGGAGACACCATTGAGATAGTAGAGTCCATCACATTCATGCCCTCCACCAATCATCTTCTTTGTCTGAAGGTCCTGAAAAACGCAATGAGATGGATAAAATGTAACTGAACAACTAAAAGCTTTAGTTAACTGACTAATAGATAACAAATTTAAAGGAAGTTTGGGAACATGTAAAACAGAGGACATAGGTAAGGAAGATGTAAGTGAAACAGTCCCTGATCCAACCACTTGAATCGATGAACCATTAGCTAGAATAACTTCGGATGAAGGACTAGAGTTAGTGTGGGAAGAAAATAGTTCTTGCTTACCTGTCATATGACTAGAAGCCCCCGAGTCAATGACCCAAGAGGTGTTAGGAGACGAAGTAGAGAAAGTGGCCATGTTACCTGTACATGCAAGAGTAGCTTGATGGATGAGAAATTGGAAGCCTCTAGTTGTTGGACACGTTTGATGAGTTGTGCAACCATATCATCTCGACCCGTAGACTCGTAAGAACTACCCCAGTGTGGGAGAGATGGATTCATGTCGCCGTAAGACACATTTCGAGCAATCGCCTTCGACATAAAGTATTTGCAATAACTGATCGTTGAGCCCACTCAGGCTTGCCATGCTTGGCCCAACAAGTGTCAACAATATGACCGAATTTGCCGCAGTGTATACACTGACGATTATCTCGATCAGAATTTTGTCCACTATGTCCACCACCACGACTACGACCTCCTCCGAAACCACGACCTCTATTGGAAAATCCACCACGACCACGACCACCAGACACAAAAGCTGAATTGTCTTTAGATGAAGTAGAAGACGGAGGGACAATGCGCTGAATTCGACAAAATGCTTCATTCATAGAAGGAACTCTCTCTCCGAAGAAGAAGGCGACTCTTCACAGTCGTAAGTCGGCATTCAAGCCGAGATAAAAATTTGGCCACTTGAAATTCAGCTCGTTGTGTCTTTAGTCTCTCAAGATCAGTAATAATGGGCTGATAAAGATTGAGTTCTTCCCATATACCTTTCAAAGCACTATAATATTCTCCAAGAGACTTGTCTCCCTGTTTAAAATTAAAGATCTTCTCATATAGTTCATAAACTCTAGACATATTATTGTCTTGTGAGTAACTCTCCATAAGATCATCCCACACTCCCTTGGCAGTTGTGTGGAACATGACATTAGTAGCGATGGATGGTTTCATGCTATTTCATAACCACACAAGAAGTGTATCATTCTCTCTCATCCAACCATTATAGTTTCCAGAATTTTCAGCAGGAGGGTCTGTGGTAAGATAATGAAGTTTCCTGTCACAAAACTGATTAGAGAACCCGCAACAAGTAGAAAGAGAGAAAGAGAGGGCTGTAGTTTTTCTGTATCACAGAAACCCTACACCCATTGTATTTATATTGAATATAAATTGTATATGACAATAATATCCTTATGTAAGTAAAAAAGGAAATAAAACTCTGATAATAAAGGAAACTTAATAAAGTAACTTAACACTCCCCCTCAAGCCGGAGCATATAGGTCGCCCATGCTCGCCTTGGAACAACCAAAGAACAAAATAATGCTTTGGTAAACATATCAACAAACCGATCTCTAGAGGCAACATAAGGAGTAGCAACAACTCGCTTCATAGCATCCCGAACAAAGTGAGTCAACCTCTATATGCTTAGTTCACTCTTGAAAAAGAGGATTCTCAAGCAATATAAATAGCTGTTTGATAGTAGAGCCCAATCAAAGCAATCGTAGTAGTAGTAGCTTGAGAAAGGCGTAGTAGTAAGCTTGATAGTAGAAGTAGCAGCAGTAATAGCAGCAATAGTAACACTAACGGTAGTAGTAGCAGCAGTAGCAACCACAGTAGTAGTAGCAACCGCAGTAGCAACAACGGTAGTAGCAGTAGCAGCAGTAGCAACCGCAGTAGTAGCAGCAACGGTAGTAGTAGTAGAAACCGCAGTAGTAGCGGTAGTAGTAGCAACAGCAATTGCAGTAGCAACAACGGTAGTAGCATAATAACGGCAGTAATAGCGAAAAGAGTAGTAGCAGCAAAGCAATAGTAGCAAAGAACGTAGTAGTAGTAGCAAAGAAGCAATGGTAGTAGTAGCAAAGAAGCAATAGTAGCAACAACGGTAGTAGTGGTAGTAAAGAAGCAATAGTAGTAAAGAACGGTAGTAGTAGTAGCGGCGGCCGCAATAGCGGCCGTAGCAACAAGAATAGTAGCAAAGAACGGTAGTAGTAGCGACCGCCGCAATAGCAGCGATAGGAGGAGCGACAATAGTAGCAAGCAATGGTAGTAGCGGAGAAATAGCGGCGAGAGCGAAGGCTTGAAGAACGATAGTAGTAGCAAAGAACGGTAGTAGCAAGGTAGCAATAGCGGCGCAAAGAATAGCAATAGCCATAATAGTAGCAGTAGCAGCAACAATAGCAGGAGCAGCAGTAGTAGGAGTCGTAGGAGTCGTAGTAGTATCACTCATGACGATAATCTCAATATAAATATATCTACCACAGAAATCTCGATTCAAATAATTATATGCTTGACGGAAACCCAAGAAGACCAGTCAACCATAATCAATAAAGTACTCCGATTCTTGAATCTCGCCGATTAGTAAGTGTTGTAATCCATGTTCACAAACCGAACCCGACAAATCGATATCTTCCGATCTCATATGTATCAAGACTTGAAGAGAAAACAGATAAAAATTACAGCTTTAGGTGGTCGTGCACCAACCCTAGGGGACTCTCAAACCAAAGCAATAGGATCAAGTAATCGGGTAGTTAGACCCGCTCCGATATCATGTCACAAAACCGATTAGAGAACCCGCAACAAGTAGAAAGAGAGAAAGAAGGAAGAGAGAAGGAGGAGAAAGAGATCGTAAAAGAAAGAAAGAGAAATTTGTAGTTTTACGTATCACGAAACCCTACACCCATTGTATTTATATTGAATATAAATTGTATATAACAATAATATCCTTATGTAAGTAAAAAAGGAAATAAAACTCTAATAATAAAGGAAACTTAATAAAGTAACTTAACATTTGGCAAACACCTATGCAGCAGGAGTTTATCCAAATTACAGTTCTTCACCTGGTCCTGAAGATGATCAAGGACACTGCCCATCAACCAACCCAACCAAAAATAGATATGAAGAGAACGTTGAACTCAAGAAAAGCTCAGCTACTCTAAGTAATAATCGACCAACCTCATTATATGTACCTTTTCTTAGACAACATCCTCAATCAAAGACATCCTCAGAGAGAAAATAAGCCACTGCCAATCCACTGGATTATAAAAATCTAGAAACAGCTCATTAAACAACATAATAGGAATCACCTGATAAATGAAAATGTACACCAAAGGTTCTGCACCAAAAGAAAGCACATCAATCATGTGAATGCAATCCCTGTGTATTGTGTGAAGCTAGTATTCGGGGGGCCAAAAAAAAAAAAAAAAGCAAGACAAATAACATGCAATATCAGCATGATTTACCCGCAATTGATCTTGGGATTGCAGCATGCATTAAAAGAATGAAGAGAAGAAACAAGCCAGGACTTCATGAACCTCAAGCTTTTCCAGACTCACTAGCAATCCCTACAATGGAGGATAGTCAATGATTATTCATCTTCCAAATACAAGAAAAGCCAATAAAATCTCAAATGAAAGAAGATCTTGTTAAATGAAATAAAGATTATGGAGCTAGAAAGAACCATCACAGATTGAAGACAGGCCACATTGAACCAGAAGAGGTTTGCTTCAAAGGAAAGAGTGAGGACCTCAAACCTCGCTAGTTCTCACACACCCTATCATTAAAGCATGGCCAAAATATCAATTGATTAGGGACTGATCCATATAAATATACATGGAGAGTGAGGATATCAAAAGAACCAAAAATCCAAGAAGTGGGAGCTTATCCAATTTCCAACCAAGCCCAGACACCGATATTCATCAAAACCAACACAGAAAAGGTGACAGATCATCACTTCTAAAATCTAGCAAAACACCAAGTGCCTACACAGCAGGAATTTATCAAAATTTCAGTTCTTCACCTAGTCCTGAAGCTGATCAAGGACACTGCCCATCCACCAACGCAACCAAAGATAGATGTGAAGAGATCGTCGAACACAAGAAAAGCTCAGTTATGCTGAGTAATAATTGACCAACCTCATCATATGTACCAATCCTTAAACAACATCCTCAATCAAAGAGATTGCTCCATGAGAAAAAAAAGCTACCATCAATCCACTGGTTTATAAAAATCCAAAACATCTTGTAAAACAATTGACCAATCCATCAATCAGATCAAAGAAGTAGCGTAAACACTAATAATGTCCATGACAACTCCTCAACAACCACCTAAAGCATAGAAATCACCCCATAAATGAAAAAGTTCCACCAAAGGTTTTGTACCAAAAGAAAACACGTCAATCGTATAGAATGAAAGCCCTGGGTATTGTCTGAAGCTAGCATTTGCGGGGAAAAAAGCAAGACGAATAGCATGCAATATCTGCATGATTCACCAGCAATCAACATCTGAATGATTCACCAACAATCAATTTTGTGATTGCAGCATGCACTACAAGAATGAGGAGAAACAAGCCAGAACTTAGTGGACCTCAAGCTTTCCAGACTCACAAATGATCCCTAAAATGGAGGAAAGGCGATGATCATTCACCTTCCCCAATAGAATCTCTAAAGAAAGAAGATCTTGTTAAATGAAATAAAGATTATGGAGCTAGAAAGAACCATCACAGATTGAAGGAAGTCCACATTGAACCACAAGAGGTTTGCATCAAAGGAAAGAGAACTAGGCCCCAATCATCTCACCATAACCCAGAAAAGAGCAGAAGTGGAGAACAAACTTCATTCAAATCAATGACTGCCTAGAATCCACTAAGTGACTGCTTGTCCAATTTTGAACAATCATCAACTCAGCCCCACAGAAGAACGCAACAGATCAAAACTTCTCAAACCCGGCAAAACTTCAACCTGTAGAAGAATTATAACTTGACGATAATTATCTCACTGCTCCCGGAAGATAATCAACTAAAGACAAACTTAAATCAAACTACAAAAAGCCTATAATTCTTCAAAGTTTGACGCCTAGAATCCACGAAGCTGCTGCTCGTCTAATTTTAAACAATCATGAACTCAGCCCCACAGAAGAAAGCACTTCTCAAACCCAGCAAAACTTAATCCTTTAAACGAATTAGAACTCGATGATACATCTCACGCTTCCGAATATAATCAACCGAAGACAAACTTAATTCAAAACTACAGAAAGCCTAGAAAGCTTCAAAATTAGTCCATTGCCTGCTGAAGATGTGAACAAAAATACTTCAGAACTCAAACAAAGACTGCATAATAGATCACCACTCCTCCAGGAAACCCAAACATCTTATATTATGCAAACTGACCATCTTCTATGTATTTATCATCATCAGACGACATGCTCCAATGAAGAGATCGTGCTCCAAGAGGAAACATGTGACTGCCAATCCACCACAAAATCTAGAATAATCTTGTTAAACAATTTAATGGAAAGATAAAGCTCTTTCCATTGATGAACCATCCACATCATTGCTTTATTAGTGAAAACACTACATAATATGACATTTGGTAAAGTATTGGCAAAAGGAAAATGTTACAGCATAAAAAAGTGTGAAAAACAAATATTTTTTTGGGAAAGAACCTATCCTGCAAGTTCCAAATAACATAGAGAAAAAGAGCAATAGATAACACAAAAATAATAACTCAACAAAAGAAATTACCATCTAGACAACAACAATCTATCTAATATAAATACAAAGTAAACCTGACAGAAAATTCTTCAAATAAACCAATTTAACATGGACACTAACTTCAAGTAGACATACACACCAGGTCAACAGAAATGCATATGCAAGAAACGTATTTCTAAGGGAATGTGCAACAAAGTATGTTAAAGGGAAAAAGTCGGTGATAAATAACATGTAGAATAATGCCATTAAGGAAAAGGTCTTTGCTTTAAACAATTCTGACCATAAAAGAAAGAGAACTTAATGGTGATCCTCTTGCTTTAATTTAAAAAAGAAAAATTGAGTCAACACCATTGGAACCATTTACTGTCCAGAATGCAACAAATAAGAGCTTATCATATTTCAAACAAAACCTGGTCTCCACAATTCATCCTCTCGGCTGTGCAAGAAAGACAAAGCATCAATACTTCTCAAATATGACATAATATGACATAATATGACATTTGGTAAAGTATTGGCAAAAGGAAAATGTTACTGCATAAAAAAGTGTGAAAAACAAAATATTTTTTTGGGAAAGAACCTATCTTGCAAGTTCCAAATAACATAGAGAAAAAGAGCAATAGATAACACCAAAATAATAACCCAGCAAAAGAAATTAACATCTAGACAACGACAATCTATCTAATATAAACACAAAGTAAACCTGACAGAAAATTCTTCAAATAAACCAATTTAACATGGACACTAACTTCAAGCAGACATACAAACCAAGTCAACAGAAATGCATATGCAAGAAATGTATTTCTAAGGGAATGTGCAACAAAGTATGTTGGGAGAAAGTCAGTGATAAATAACATGTAGAATAATTCCATTAAGGAAAAGGTCTTTGCTTTAAACAATTCTGACCACAAAAGAAAGAGAACTTAATGGTGATCCTCTTGCTTTAATTTAAAAAAGAAAAATTGAGTCAACACCATTGGAACCATTTACTGTCCAGAATGCAACAAATAAGAGCTTATCCTATTTCAAACAAAACCTGGTCTCCACAATTCATCCTCTCGGCCTTGCAAGAAAGACAAAGGATCAATACTTCTCAAATTTACCTTCAACCTAAAGCAATTAGGAATAGACGATTATCATCTCGATTCTTGCTACTAACCAAAGATAATTAACGAAAGAATGAATTTTAAAAAACAAACATTAGTGTCCATGCAGGAAATTATTAGAAGTTTTAGTTCAACACCCAATACTCCTAGTTCCACCAACCCAACAATACACTGCCAAGGCCAGTCCCAAGAAAAGCTGGATGCTTTATTCTATGCAACGATTGACCAAACCAATCATATTTACAGTTCCTTACATGACATCCTCAGAGGTGGAGATCAGTCCATCAGAGAAAAAGTTCCAATCCACTAAATAACAGATCCAGAATCTGCTCGTAAAACATCTAAATAGACCAACTAACCAATAAATTAATAAATGGTCAAAGGAGGAGAGCAAACCCGAACGATGTCCATGACAATCGCAAAGTCCCAAAGAGGCAACGGGAGCAGAAGAAATTAAGCTTCTGCAACAAGCCAGATACTTCAGAAATTAGACCAAGAAAGTTGAAGTTTGTCATTCCAAATAAGAAGATACCAGTATGCACCAAGTAAAAGCAATTCCGTCAGCAATAAGCATTCAGTCCTGATAACCAGTGGCCATTGACAGAGTCCAACCAACTCAAACAGCCTCTCTCGCACATAAAGAGCACATAATGACCTCTTGTTCTAAACAAAAAGAAAGCACAGAAGTCGTGTAAAAAGGAGATGAAGCTTAGTAGGTAATTCCTGGAGCCAATTCCATGATAGGGAAGAAGAGCATGACATATACATCTTACATATGCTATCTCCATGATTTACCAGAGATCCAATTAGTGATCACAGCACACAGATAAGTGAAGGGAGACGAGCTTAACTTGTGTGGACATTTCCAGACAAGAAAGAACTTTGAAAGAACAGCTTGTTGTTTGAATTGATGCTTATGCAACAAGAAAGAACCATTACTGATCCAAGACACTCCACATTGAACTTGAGGAGGTAAACTATTGCCTTGACCAAACTCTGACCGCAAAGGAAAGAGAACATCGATCGTTCCACCTTAACTAGAAGTTGACGGAAGTGGAAGAAAAGTTAGGAATTGATGCTTATGCGAGAAAGGAAGAATATCACCGATCACAGACTCCATATGGAACTTGGCCACGTGAAGTATTGCCCCAACCAAACGCTGATCTTCGGAAGGAAGAGAACTAGATCTGATCTTTCGCATTAAGTAGAAAATAGCAGAAGTGAAGGGAGACGAGCTTAACTTGCTTGGACTTTTCCAGACAAGAAAGAACTCTGAAAGAACAGCTTGTCCTTTGAATTGATGCTTATGCAACAAGAAAGAACCATTACTGATTCAAGACCCTCCATAGAGAACTCAATGAGGTAAACTATTGCCTTGACCAAACTCTGACCTGCAAAGGAAAGAGCACATCTCATCGTTCCACCTTAACTAGAAGAAGACGGAAGTGGAAGAAAAGTTAGGAATTGATGCTTATGCAGCAAGGAAGAATATCACTCATCACAGAGACTCCATATGGAACTTGGCCATGTGAATTATTGCCCTGATTAAACGCTGATCTTCGGAAGGAGGAGAACTAGATCTGATCTTTGGGATTAACTAGAAAATAGCATAAATGAAGGACAAGTTCCATTCAATCCAATATCTGCCTAAAATCCAAGAAACAGAAGCTCATCCAATATCAAATAATTATCAACTCATTTAGAGAACGCACGAGATCACCGGTTTGTCAAAATTTCAGTCCATCGCTCATCCTAAAGACAAAGACTACTACATCATCAGCTCAGCGAAACAAGTGCAAGATTAGATCATTGGTCCTCTAAAAAGCCCCAATGTCTTGTTCTATGTAACCAACTGACCAGTAGCAATGTGCTCATGGTCCTCAGACGAACGTGATCACTCCAGGAAGGAATAAGCCACTGCCAATTCACGAAATAGTGAATACCAGAATCAGTTCATAATACGATTAAACTGAAAGATCAATAAATGATGAAACAATCACCAATCAGAGGAGTGCCCCAACGATACGCATAACATGGCAGACTCCCAGAGAGGCGAGAATAACCTTCAGAAAATTAGCATGCAAATCAGACCAAATTAACAATTAATCAAGAAACAAAAAGAAAAGAAGAAGGATCAAGAGCATTTTGGGTATGATGTCTCCTCCGAAGAGTTCTTCACATAGGCTGTCAACTGAGAAAGGAATGCATGCACGATCATAGACGCAAGATGAGACTGCAGGATAAGGACACAATGGAGGGATATTTCCAGGAAGGGGACATGGGCAAGCGGATTTGGATTGGATAGTGATTTGTTGTGACGCGTTCACCTTGCAAAGAAAAAATCATCACAGATCATATGTTGGCCAAACTCCACCCCTCCAAAGGAATGAGAATCGGTTTTCGCATCAAACGGAAAATTATGGGACTGGAGAACAAATTTCATTCAAACATAACTGCCTTGAGAGACAATAGAGCTTATCCACTCTCAGACAATCATCAGCTCGCAGCAGAGCACCCCTTGTTGAATCTGGCAAGACTCGAACCCGTGAGAGGATCAGGACTAGACAACAATCAAGTCCCAAAGATAAAAGACAGAAGAACAAATTTCAATCAAAACCAGTAAATTATAGCCTATCGCCTGAAAGACTAAGCATCATCTCAACCAAAAAAAGAAAGCAAAAGGATCGTCAGTCCTCCAAAAAGCCCAAACACCTAGTTTTGTGAAACAAACTGACCGGTGTTGTTCTTGACATCCTCAAACAAACAGTTTTGCTCCAAGGGGAAGATGCCACTGTGAATTCACCAAATAACAAAATCCAGAAGCCGGTCGTCAAAGAATAAAATGCAAAGACCAATCGGTGGATGGATCAATTAAGGATCATAGGAGGAGCTAACCCATAATGACATCCTCAGACAACAAGAGATATAAACCAAGAGGAAAGAAGCCACTGTGAATTCACCGAATAACGAAAATTCAGAATAAGCTGTAAAACAACAATGCAAAGATCAATAGATCAATAACTTCCAAGAGTCAGCATATCACACCCTGACCAAAATGATAACAAGTGCTATCTCCACAATCATTCTTGATTTTTTGCCAGCCATAACTTATTTATGATATGATACAAAGTTGCACAATTTGCTCAACAAAGTGAGCAACTGACAATAGACAAATATGTCCAAAAGTCCAAAAATACAAGCAGAATTATACAAGCTCCAAAATGTATTCCACTAGCTCATATACAGGCTAACGCTAGATGCTTCGTGAGTAAAATTTTATCCAGAGATCACAGCCTTCCTTCTCCTTTCAGGGCCTATATGACATATCCTGCAGAAAGGCTCAATTTCTTTGCAAGGTCTTCAACCCAATTAGTTTTTCTTCGCAAGTTAAACATCAGGTTTAGCTCATACAACACATGAACAAAATGATAACAAGTGCTATCTGCACAATTCATGCTTGATTTTTTGCCAACCACAACTTACTCGTGCTATGATACAAAGTTGCACAATTTGCTCAACAAAGTGAGCAACTGACAATGGACAAATATGTCCAAAAGTCCAAAAATACAGGCAGAATTATACAAGCTCCATCAGGTATCCTGCTGGCTTATATATCCACTAATGCTAGATGCTTCGTTTGTAAGCAAAATTTTATCCAGAGATCACAGCCTTCCATCTCCTTTCGGGGCCTAGACAATATATCCTGCAGGAAGGCTCAATTTCTTTGTGAAGTCAACAAACCAATTAGTTTTTCTTCTCGACTTCAACATGAGCTATAGCTCATACAACACATGAACCCTACCCGAAGCAACACGTCCAAAGTGCACCATCTCATTCAAAGAGAAAGCTTGTAAAAGTTGGCTAAAACATCCAATCCATCCACTCTATGCATGCCCACGAGCATCCTTGCAGATATAGCTTTGAAGGCACAAAATAGAGCCAACTTCCTCAGAAAACGAAGATAACAGAATAAGAGTTTTGGAGAAAATCAGGGGAGAATCCATGTAGAGGGATTGTGCAAGCTCATGGCCCAGTAACTTTTCAACACACAAGCAATATAAAACTAATCTGTCAGGCAAATTTATATGAACTGGAACTTCAATATAAAGAGAATCCCAATAAGAATGCTTCTACGGACTGCAACAAACCAATTCAAAGTAGAAACAAGTAATCTGCCATGATACTAGTGAATATCGGCAATGATTTTCCATCTCACAATGTAGAAGCATCTAATAAGTCAAACTGCCATCAATGTGTGCCACCAAGTCACCAAGGAAAGCAACAACTAGACTTAAAAAACTGAAGAACAAATTTCCCATCAAACCCAGTAAATTTCATTCCATCGGCGGGTCCCAGACGTGATCAAAGACTAATAATTCATCCTCTCAATCGAGAAAAAAAAGAAGACAGCAAAAGGATCACTAGTCCTCCAAAAAGCCCAAACATCCCAGGTATAGTATTCATAGTATTCATCATCCTTGACATCCCCAGACAAACAGTTTCAGTCCGAGGGGAAACAAACCACTGCGAATTCACCAAATAAAAGAAAGATCAATCGGTCATTGTATCAATAAAGGATCGAGAAACAAAAAGAAAAGAACAAGGATCAACAGTGCATTTTGGTGATGTCTCCTCTGAAGAGTACTTTGCAGAGGCTGTCAACTGAGAAAGGAACGCATGCACAATCATAGACACAAGATGAGACTGAAGGATGAGGACACAAGGGAGGGCTATTTCTGGGAAGGAGACACCGGGAAGCTGATCTGGATTGGATAGTGATCTGTTGTGGCACGTACACCTCGCAAAGAAAGAACCATCACAGATCACACATCAGCCAAACTCTGAACTACAAAGGAATGAGAATCGGTTTTTGTATCAATTGGAAAATTATGGGACTGGAGAACAATTTTCATTCAAACCAATAACTGCCTCGAAAGATGATAGAGATTATCCAATTTCAGACAATCATCAGATTGCGACAGAGCACCCTTGTCAAGTCTGGCAAGACTCCAACCTGTGACAGAACTCCCAAAGATAAAAAAACTGAATAACAAATTTCCCACCAAACCCAGTAAATTTCAGTCTTAAGACGTGATCAGAGACTACTGATTCATTGTCTCAACCGAGAAAAAAATAAGAAGACAGAAAAAGGGTCACCACTCCTCCAAAAAGCCCAAACATCCAAGACATGGTATTAAAAGTATTCATCATCCTTGACATCCTCAGGCAAACAGTTCACATGGGGAAAGAAACCACAGCGAAGTCACCAAATAACAGAAAGATTGATCGCTCACTGTATCAAGGGTCAAAGGAGGAGTTAAACCAAACGCTTTCCATAACGGCCTCCTCCTACGTCAAGAGATCACAATCCAAAAGGAAAGAAAGAAGCCACACTGCCAATTTGCCAAACAATGAGAATCAAAGCATGACCGTGCAAGAGGGACAGATCTCTGCAACCAAACGACGCTTCACAAAATCAGACCAAGAAAATCAAACGGATACCATCAACAAAATCAATTAATCAAGAAAGGGAAAACAAAAAGGAACGATAGGGAGAGTTACCGATACAAAATCAGATGCAACTGCCAATCAACGGAAATGCATACTCATCTTGATAAACAATTAAATGGAAAGCTCAATCTATTGATAAACCATCCAACGACATTGCTATACAAGTGAAACATTACATACTATACTTTAGGGAAAGTTTTGGCAGAAGGTAAATGTTACCGCAAAAAACAGTGTGAAAAACAAATATTTTTTGGAAAATAACATGTCCTGCAAGTTCCAGATAACATAGAGAAAAAAGAGGCAATAGGTCGCACGAAAATAACATCTCAGCATAGGAAATTACCATCCAGACAGCATCAATCTCATCAAATATTAACACAGGAAACATCACAAAAATTCTTCAGATAAACCAAATTTAACACCTATTGAGACAATATTCAAGCAGACATACACTCCAAGTAAAAAAAAATGCATATGCAAGAGACGTATTTCCCAATGAATGTGCGACAAAGTACGTTGAACCCGAAAAAGTCCATGATAAATAACATGCAGGATAGTTCCATCAAAGAAAAAGGTAAGACATACAAATCAGAAGTTTTCCAATCCAATCCCGAAGAGAAAGTAAGCTCTAATCTGCCAAAAGAACGTGTATCAGCTACCATCATCAGTTAAGAAATAGAAACAAAATAAGAATGATTAAGAATGCAAATTGTCATAGATATCTGATGTATGTCATTTCAAAATAAGAAACTACCAGTATGCCCTGAAGTAAAAACGATTCTGTCAGCAATAAACCTTCAAAGTCCCAATAACCAAAGAACACCTACAAATTAGACATTTATATGCCCATTCACTCAGTCCAACAACTCAAATAACCTCTGGCACAAAAAGAACACAAAATGACCTCTTGTTTTGCACAAAAAGAAAACATAGAAGTTGTGTGAAAAGAAAGGCGAAGCAAACCAGGTAATGCCCGGAGCCAGTTCCATGATAGGGAAGAAGAGCATGACGCATACATCTTACATATGATATCTCCATGATTTACCAGAGATCCAATTAGTGATTCTAGCATACAGATAAGAATGAAGAGAAATGAGCTAGAACTTGTGTGGACCTTTGCAGACAAGAAAGAACTCTGACAGAAGAGCTTGTCCTATGAATTGATGCTTATGCAACAAGAAAGAGCCATCACTGAGCAGACACTCCATCTCAAAATTGACAAGGTAAAGTATAGCCTCGAACAAATTATGACCTGTGAAGGAAAGAGAATATCTGATCATTCCACCTCAACTAGATGATAACAGCAGCAGAAGACAAATTAGAAATTGATGCTCATATAGCGAGAATAAACATCACTGATCGTAGACACTCCATATTGAACTTGGCTATGTAAGGTATTGCCTTGACCAAACTCTGATCTGCAAAGGGAGAAGAAATAGATCTGAACTTTCAGGTTAACTAAGAAATAACAGAAGTAAAGCACAAGATTCATTCAAACCAATAACTGCCCCACAGAAAACGTAACAGATCACCAGCTGTCAAATCCAGTAAAACTTTCAAGCTGTAATGGAAGCCTAGAAGGTTGTCAAAATTTCAGTCCATCGAGTTTGCCTTTAAGACAAAGGTTTCTAGATCACCAACCCAAAAAGCCCAAATGTCGTATTGTATGCAACCAACTGAACAGTTGCATTGTATTCATTGTCCTCAGACAACATCCTCAGCCAAAAGGATTTCTCCAGGAAGAAAGAAGCCATTGCCAATTCACTGAATAGCAGAATGAGATCAAAATATGATTGAACTTGAAATTATCAATCAACAATAAATCAATCACCAATCGGAGGAGCGCAAAAGCTAGTCCTGCTGACAACATCGCAGAGTCCCGGAGAGGCAAGGCGTGACCTTCAGAAAATAACATAGCATAAACAGAATCAGACCAATTTAACAATCAATGAAGAGACAAAAAGAAAGAAGAGGATCAAGAGAGTGCGTTGGGAATGATGTCTCCTCTGAAGAGTACTTCGTAGAGGCTGACAAACTGAGAGAGCAACGCATGCACAATCATAGACACCAGATGAAACGGAAGGATGAGGACACGGGGAAGGGACTATTTCTAGGAAGGAGACACCGGCTTTCGAAATTTAATACGAATAAGATGTGGATATGGATTGGATAGTGATCTGTTGGGACGCGTACACCTTGCAAAGAAAGAACCACCACAGATCATACATCAATCAAACAATGACCTCCCAACTAATGAGAATCAGTTTTCACATTAATCAGAATATAATGGGACTGGAGAACAAATTCCATTTAAACCAATAAATGCCTCGAGGAATGATAGAGTTTATCCAATTTCAGATGATCGTCAACTCATGCAAGATCACCCCACTTGTCAGGTCTGGCAAGACTCCAACCTGTGAAAGAATCAGGACTGGAAGATAATCAACTCCCCAAGATAAAAAAACGAAGAATAAATTCCAATCAAGATCAGTAAATTTCAGCCTGTCACCTGGTCAAAGATGTGATTAAAGACTACTAGCTCATCATCTCAACCAAAAATAAGAAAACAACGAATCATCAGTCCTCCCAAAAATCTAAACATTCGTGTTTTATCAATCAAAGTGACCAATGTCATCCTATTGATCGTCCTTGACATACTCAGACAAACAGTTTCACTCTGAGGTGAAAGAAGCCACCTTTAAGAGCATTCTTCGATGCTTTTTCAACTTTAAAAAAATTACAATTTTGAGTCATTGACTATAATTGTGCACATAGTGTCAAATCCAGTAAAACTTTCAAGCTGTAAAAGAAGTCTAGAAGGTTGCCATAATGTCAGTCCATCATTTGCCCTGAAGACAAAGGCTTCTAGATCTACCACACAGAGCAAGGTAGATTACTAGTCCTCCAAAAAGCCCAAATGACATATTCGATGTGACCAACTGACCAGTAGCATTATACTCATTGTCGTCAGACAACATCCTCAGACAAAATGATCTCTTCAAGAAGAAATAAGCCAATGTCAATTCATGGAATAGTGTACCAGAATCAGCTCATTGCACAATTGAAAAGATCAATCAGTAATTTATCAATCAATGACTAGAGGAGTGCAAACCCTAACAATGCCCACGACATGGCGGAGTCCCAGAGAGGCGAGGTGTGACCTTCAGAAAATAACATAGCATAAACCGAATCAGACCAATTTAACAATTAATGAAGAGAAAGAAAGAAAAAAAATGATCAACAACACATTCCGAAACGATGTCTCCTCTGAAATGTACTTCGCAGAGGCTGTCAACTGAGAGAGGAACGCATGCACAATCATAGATGCACAATGAGACCAATGGATGAGGACACGAGGGAGGGACTATTTCCAGGAAGGAGACCCCCGCTTTCGAACTTCAATGAAGCAGAATTGGATTGGATGGTGATCCGTCGTGGCGCATCTGACTTGCAAAGAAAGAACCGTCACAAATCATACATCAACCAAACACTGGAATGAGAATCCGCTTTCACATTAATCAGAAAATTATGGGACTGAAAGAACAAATTTCATTCAAATGGATAATTGCCTCGTGAAACCATAGAGCTTATCCAATTTCAAGCAATCATCAGCTCAGGGCAGATCACCACTTGTCAAGTCTGGCAAGACTCCAGCCTGTGAGAGAATCATGACTAGATGATAAACATCACACAGAGATAAAAAAAAACTGAAGAACCAATTTCCATCAACACCAGTAATTTTCAGTCTATTGCCCGGTCTTAGATGTGACCAAACACTAGATCATCATCTAAACCCTAAAAAGACAGCAAAAGGATCATCAGTCCTTCAAAAAGCCCAAACGCCTAGTTTTATGGAACACACTGACCAGTGTCATTGTATTCATGATCCTTGACATCCTCAGACAAACAGTTCTCTCCAAGGGGAAAAAAGCCACTGCAAATTCACCAAATAAGAAAATCCAGAAGCAGCTCGTAGATTGTATGGAAAGTCAGTCATGGATCGATAAAGGATCGGAGGAGGAGCTAAACCAAGCACTTCCCATAGCAACATCCTCAGACAATAGAGATATGATTCTATAGGAAGGAAGCCACACTGCCAATTCACCGACTAACAAAAATCCATAGTAAGCTGGTAAAACAATGAAGGAAAGATTGACTGAGGATGAGGCTGTAAACCAAATAATTCCGGTAACCACAGGAATTGTAGGCCAGGCAGCCGAAGCCATGGAGAGACAAAGGTGGGGGGTGAGCAGAACCATGAAAGCGTGAGAAGACCTATCCTGCAAAGGGAAATATGCAGGCTTTAAAGGTAACAATTGAGTAGAGCAGATTTAAGAACCTGGATAGCCAGCAACACTAATGCCAAAGCAATCCCCATATTCGGCTCTGATGTGTTTCACCTGCATTAATAACCAAGCAGATCCAGAACAAAAACAATAAGCACAAATAAAGAGCAAATACAGGGGCGCTTACCACTGCCAATTCGGTTTGTCATTGCACTTGCTTAAATGCTCACTTGCTAAATGACTAGTCAATTTCTAAATCAAAGTTTGTAAAGAGCAATGCAGAAACACATACAAAACATGGTATGCAAAAGCATTAATTGTTATTTATGATTTGTTGCTTCTCCAATTCAAAAAGCCCCTCTTTCATCATGACAAATGGTTTATTTTGTATACAGATATTGTACACCAAACTTGTGAATGATTAGGATATCTAGCATTTCTCTTTTCTAGGTTTTAAATTCCTAGGGGTGAAAATTTAGGGCCTTACATGGGTAAATGAAGCTATCAATCATTGAGACAGATTTCAAATCAAACTTTGAGTGAAAAACAATTAGTAAAGTTTTGGCAAGAGATAAATGTTACTGCATACTGCAGTGAAAAACAAATATTTTTTTGCAAAAGAACCCATCCTATAAGTTCGAAATAACATAGAAAAACAAGGGCAATAGGTACTGTCAGCATAAGAAAACCAATTTAACATATTGACACAGAATTCAAGCAGACATACACACCAAGCCAAAACAGATGCTATCCAAGAAATCTAATACCAAGTGATCATGGGACAAAGTACATTGAAAGGAAAAAGAGTAACAAATAACATGCAGAATAGTTCCATCAAGGAAAAAGTCATTGCTTTAACCTATTTATGACCTATTATAGAAAGAGAACTGAACGGTGATCATCTTGCTTTAATAAAAAAAAAAAAAATAGGAAAAGAAAAAAGAAAATAGAGTCAATACTATTATAGTCATTTACTGTCAAGAAACCAATAAATGAGAGCTTGTACAATTTTAAACAAAACCCGGTCTCCACAATTCATCCTCTTAGCCTCGCCAAAAAAGGCAAAGGATCAGCACTTCTCAAGTTCAGCAAACCTTCAACCTAAAGCAATTAGAACCAGACAATTATCATCTCGATTCTTGCCACTACCCAAACATAATTAATGAAAGAACGAAGTTTGAAAAAGAAACATAAGTGTCCATGCAGGAAATTATTAAAAGTTGCAGTTCATCACCCAGTACTCCTAGTCCATCAACTCAACATTACACCGCAAAAGAATCATCAGTCCCAAAAAATAGCTCAAACACTTTATTCTATGCAACAATTGACCAAACTCATCATATTTACTGTTCCTTACATGACATCCTCAGAAGTAGAGATCAGTCCAACAGAGAAGAAGTCACTTCCAATGCATTAAATAACAGATCCAGAATCTGCTCTTAAAAAAAAACTAAATAGAACAACCAACCAAACTTACCAAAAAAAAAAATTGAACAACCAACCATTAAATTAATAAATGGTCAAAGGAGGACAGTAGACCCTAATGATGTCCCTGACCATGGCAAAGTCCCAAGGAGGCAGCCGGAACACAAGAAATTAAGCACGCAACAAACCGGATGCTTGAGAAATTAGACCGAGAAAGTAATTGGCTCAACAAACGTCAAGAGATAAAAACAAGTTAAGAAAGATTAAGAATGCGTATCATAATAGATATCTGAAGCACATCATTCCAAATAAGATGCAACCAATATACACTGAAGTAAAACCAATTCTGTCAGCTGTAAGCCTTCAGTCCTAATAACCAAAGAAAACCTATAATGTTGACATTTATATGGCCATTGACAGAGTCCAACCAATTCAAACAATCTCTCATATGGAAAGAACACAAAATGACCTCTCATTCTAGACCATAAGAAAACACAAGTTATGTTTGAAGGTGAACCCAGCAAGGTAATGCCTGGCGCCAGTTCCAGGATAGAAAACAGACCATATCGTGTAACTGTAACATATGCTATCTCCATGATTTAGAGAGATCCAATTAGTGATCATAGCACAGAGATAAGAATGAAGAGAAACAAGATAGAACTTGTGTGGACCTTTCCAGAAAAAAAAAGAACTCTGAAAGGAGAGCTTGTCCTATTAATTGATGCTTATGCAGCAAGAAAGAACCATCACTGATCACAGACGCTCCATATTGAAATTGATGAGGTAAAGTATTGCCTCCACAGAACTCTAACCTGCAAAGGAAAGAAAACACCTGATCATTCCACCTTAACTAGAAGATAACAGAAGTGGAAGACAAGTTAGGAATTGATGCTTATGCAGCAAGGAAGAATA
Source organism: Eucalyptus brandiana (assembly GCA_014182725.1). NCBI lineage: Eukaryota > Viridiplantae > Streptophyta > Magnoliopsida > Myrtales > Myrtaceae > Eucalyptus > Eucalyptus brandiana. The sequence continues at coordinate 47,624,458 of CM024675.1, read as the reverse complement.
TCACTCATCACAGAGACTACATATGGAACTTGGCCACGTGAAGTATTGCCACGACCAAACGCTGATCTTCGGAAGGAAGAGAACTAGATCTGATCTTTGGGATTAACTAGAAAATAGCAGAAGAAGCTTGTCCAATATCAAATAATTATCAACTCAGCCCGACAGAGAATGCAATAGATCACCAGCTGTCTAATCCAGTAAAACTTTCAACCTGTAAAAGAAGCCTAGAAGGTTGTCAAAATTTCAGTCCATCACTCATCCTAAAGACAAAGACTACCACATCATCAGCTCAACTGAACAGTGCAAGATAAGATCATTGGTCCTCTAAAAAGCCCAAATGTCTTGTTCTATGTAACCAACTGACCAGTAACATTGTTGTGGACAATACAAATCTTACTTTACCAAAAAAATAAAAAAAATAAAAACTGACCAGTAGCATTGTGCTCATGGTCCTCAGACAAACATGATCACTCCAGGAAGAAAGAAACCACTGCCAATTCACGGAATAGTGAATACCAGAATCAGCTCAAGATACAATTGAACGGAAAGATCAATCAATGATGAATCCATCACCAATCAGAGGAGTGCAAACCCTAACGATTCGCATAACATGGCAGACTCCCAATCAGGCAAGAGTAACCTTCAGAAAATTAGCATACAAATCGGACCAAATTAACAATTAATCAAGAAACAAAAAGAAAAGAAGAAGGATCAAGAGCATTTTGGGTATGATGTCTCCTCTGAAGAGGCTTTGAATTGAGAAAGGAACGCATGCACAATCATAGATGCAAGATGAGACTGAAGGATAAGGACATGATGGATTGCATAGTGATCTGTTGTGGCACGTACACCTTGCAAAGAAAGAACCATCACAGATCATATGTTGGCCAAACTCCACCACTCCAAAGGAATGAGAATCGATTTTTGAATCAATGGGAAAATTATGGGACTGGAGAACAAATTTCATTCAAACCAATAACTGCCTCGAGAGACAATAGAGCTTATCCACTCTCAGACAATCATCGGCTTGCAAAAAAAGCACCCCTTGTTGATTCCGGCGAGACTCCAACCTTTGTGAGAGGATCGGGACTAGACAACAATCAAGTCCCAAAGATAAAAGACTCGAAGAACAAATTTCAATCAAAACCGTAAATTATAGCCTACCACCCGAAAGAATAATTTCATCATCTCAACCAAAAAAGACAGCAAAAGGATCATCAGTCCTCCAAAAGCCCAAACACCTAGTTTTGTGAAACAAACTAACCGGTGTCGTTCTTGACATCCTCAAACAAACAGTTTCGCTCCAAGGGGAAGATGCCACTGTGAATTCACCATATAACAAAATCCAGAAGCCGCTCGTAAAACAATAAAATGGAAAGACCGATCGGTGGATGGATCAATTAAGGATCATAGGAGGAGCTAAACCAAACACCCATAACGACATCCTCAGACATGAAGAGATATGATCCAAAAGGAAAGAAACCACTGCGAATTCAGCGAATAACAAAATCCAGAATAAGCTGGTAAAACAACAATGCAAAGATCAATAGATCAACTGATCAATAACTTCCAAGAGTTAGCAAATCACACCCTAACCAAAATGATAACAAGTTCTATCTGCACAATTCGTACTTGATTTTTCCCCAGCCACAACTTATTTATGCTATGATACAGAGTTGCACAATTTGCTCAACAAAGTGAGCAACTGACAATAGACATATATGTCCAAAAGCCCAAAAATACAAGCAGAATCATACAATCTCCATCAGGTATCCAGGCCTAGACGACATATCCTGCAGAAAGGCTCGATTTCTTTGTGAGGTCTACAAACCAATTAGTTTTTCTTCGCAAGTTCAACATCAGGTACAGCTCATACAACACATGAACGAAATAAGAACAAGTGCTATCTGCACAATTCATGCTTGATTTTTTGCCAACCACAACTTACTTGTGCTATGATACAAAGTTACACAATTTGCTCAACAAAGTGAGCAACTGACAAGATACAAATATGTCCAAAAGTCCAAAAATACAAGCAGAATTATACAAGCTCCATCAGGTATTCCACTAGCTTATATACTCGCTAACGCTAGATGCTTCGTTTGTAAGTACATTTTATCCAGAGATCACAGCCTTCCATCTCCTTTCAGGGCCTATATGATATATCCTGCAGGAAGGCTCAATTTCTTTGTGAAGTCATCGAACCAATTAGTTTTTCTTCTCAAGTTCAACATGAGGTATAGCTCATACAACACATGAACCCTACCTGAAGCAACGCATCCAGGGCACCATCTCATTCAAAGAGCAAGCTTATAAAAGTTGGCCAAAACATCCAATCCATCCACTCTAAAAATGCCCATGAGCATCCTTGCAGATATAGTTTTGAAAGCACAAAATAGAGCCAACTTCCTCAGAAAACAAGGATAACAGAATAGGAGTTTTGGAGAAAATCAGGGGTGAATCCATGTGGAGGGATCATGCAAGCTCGTGGCCCAGTAACTTTTCAATACACAAGCAATATAAACTAATTTGTCAGGCAAATTTATATCAACTGGAACTTCAACATAAGGAGAATCCCGATAAGAATGCTTTTACAGACTGCACCAAACCAATTCAAAGTAGAAACAAATAATCTGCCATGATATTAGTGAATATCGGCAATCAATTTCCGTCTCACAAGGTAGAAGCATCGAATAAGTCAAACTGCCATCAATGTGTGCCACCAAGTCACCAAGGAAAGAAACAACTAGACTTAGCCTTGAAATAGGACTCAATTGTAGTTTTATCCAGTGAAGTTCACAGAAAAAGATTAGAGGACAACATCATCGAAGAAAGAGACTTTGTGAACTGGTTCCCAAAATTAACCATTTACACCAAAAATACCTCCAGAAGAAGAAAAAGTAAAAACCCCAAATGACCAAGCTAAGCAACAACTAGACTTAGCCTGGGAAACAAGCCTCAATTGTAGTAATTGTAGTTTCATCCAGTAAAGTCTGCAGGCGAAGATAGAGAGCAGGACATCATCAAAGAAAGGGACTTGAACTGGCACCCAAAATAAACCATTTATGCCAAAAATCCCCTGGGAGAAGCAAAGAACAAAAGCTTGCTAACTCAAATCATTCCCCTAAAAGTTAGTGAAATGGGTGAACATACTACAACACAAACCAGGTCAAATTCAGCGTGATTTGCAACAAAAGGACTCTAACCTACAACAAGAAGAGAACTAGATGTTCATCACATCTCCCAAAAAAAAATAATAAATAAAAATAAATAAATAAATAAATAAATAAATAAATAAATAAAGATGATCCCTATGGAAAGATCCAGACATCACTCACTCATCACTCCAATCCACAAAGAAAAACAAAAATTCAGCATCTCTACTAAACATAATTGCATTAATTAATAACCTCCTGCCTTCCCCAACTAAAGAACTAGGATTCTCTAACAGTTTTGTTCAATTAGCATCCTCACATGGTCCTTAGTGGGATCGCTCTAAACTGGAACAAGCACCTGCCAACGACTGAATAAGTCCGTATAGCATGGAAGCCACATAATTAGTAGACATGATCAGCGTTTGAACCTTAATAGCTTTGATAGACCTTTCTGTATAAAATCAGAGCCGTCGCCAACATTGTCCTGAAAAAGGACCCAGCCAGATGCTTCAAAATTCATGCCTTCAAAGCAAACACCAAAGCAAATGAAACCAATCATAAGGCAACCATTTAGTATCTCCAATTACAAGGAAGATGACTTCGTAGAGCCAATGAGATACAGTAGAACCATGAATTAGAATTCCTGGTCAAAAGACCATCATTGGCAAATGATCACACTGCAATTTGGACATCTATGAATTCATAGCCCTAAAGAGTTTCAACAGCTATGCTTCATTAAATTTAGATCATATATAAGTAATAGAAGTTCACCCATCGTACATTAGGTATCATAAGAGATCAGAAGGGGTCCGTGCTTACCAGATATGTTAAGACCTCAAACCAAGGCTTATGCAGAATTGTCATCTGCCCCTTCAGTTTCACCCATCTAAAAATAACTACAAAATTTGACAAACATGCCGACCAAGCACCAAGTCTCTCGCTTCTCCCGGCCCGGACCAGCCACGTCTGGCGACAAAAACAGGGCACAAGACAGCTTTGTGATGGATAAGAAACAAGAGAATCAGCAGAAAGGAGAGAACCGATTAGAGTGCAAGCAATGCCAAGGGAGTTATGTCTAGATGGCTGTCCTGTCTACGTCCCCATGTGAGGCCTGATCACATATACCAATCACAAAACACGAGAAGAAAGAGACCTTCTAGACGGCTGTCCTGTCAACATCCCCGTGTGAGGCCTAATCACATATGCCAATCATGAAACACGAGAAGAAAGAGACCTTCTAGTCATGAAAGGTACCTACGTGGAATATGTTATTAAAAGATAAAAAGGCAAAAGCACAGTACCAGTTCATCTTTTCAGAATGAGATGCTAACAGTTTGCAACGAAGTATAACTTAGGTCCTGTCGAAATTAGGCCCGCCCTCAAGGTCGCACTACAAACTAAAAACAACCCATATCACCTACAAAACACGTCGGTGGTAAAATGCCCCGACAATCACCGTATCGAAGAAAGTATTACAAAAGTGGAAACCGGACTACGATCCGCGAACGGAAGAGAACTATTCCTTCCTTCCAATTTCTGTTTCTCTTTCTGTGAACTTGCCATAACGACATCCTCAGACGTCAAGAGATAGAAGCCACGCTACCAATTCACCGAACAACGAGAATCCAGAATAAGCTGGTCAAAACAACAACGCAAAGTTCAATCGATCGCCTGATGAATCACTAAGCAATCAAAGGACGAGGCGTAAACCAAAGAAATCCGATAACCAAATAGGCATCGTAGGCCGAGCGAAACCCTCAAGGATCTCCGCAACCAGATGATGCTTCAGAAAATCAGACAAGAAAGCAAAATGAGGACACCATCGACAAAATCAATCAATCAATCTAGAAGCGGAAAACGAAGAAGAAGGAAGGGCCGATGAAGAACACGCCTAATCAACGAGGACGAAATCGCAGAAGAAGCCATGGGGTGAGAGAGGAGAACCAGGAACGCGGAACGAGAGCAACGGATACGAATGAGCACGCGAGGGAAAAAGGACTGTTGTTATTCATGGGGAAAGGCTACACCGACTTCGGCTCGACCGTTGATGTAAAACTAACTCCGAAGCGAGGATCGTGATTGGACGGCTGTGATCTGCTGACTGTTCAATTTAGCAAAGTCGGTGGGCTTTCCAAAATTCCGACCGTTGCTTGACTCGCCGTGAGAGAATTAGGAAATACGCTCGCTACGAATCATCTTCGACCACGTGTCCTGGGTTGCTAACGGCCGTGTCCTGACTTCTTCGTGCGGCTTTCCCGCCAAAATTTAGAAATTGAAAATAATATTATTCACATTTAAAAAATTTAGGGGTTAACATTACTACCTACCGACCTATGTATTTTTATTCGAAAATTATTTTCGCCCAACTCCTTTCACTTAGCTGAAAACTATCGTCTAATTTTTAAAAGTGCCACCTATCGTCCTTGAGGCATTTCATTATACTTCCTTGATTTGAGTCCATCAACAAAATTACTAAAACGAGCTGCTTTTTCAATGGAAAATATATATATCTCCCTCTAGTCACTACCAAACTCAAGCTAGTAGCATTCATGGCGACTCACTACTTAAGCTCGTGGTGGCCATGATCGCCAAATTCGAGTGGCACTACAACGAGGGGTGGTTGATGTTGATGGGATGGTCAAAGGGGACAAGGGCAGTGGCTAGTGGTGAGGTGGGCAATGAATGATGGGGAGAATTCATATGTGCATGAATTTTTTTCATGTCACTGATTTGGCATATATCCTCACTTGAAAATAACAAGCGGGTCATGACGTGGCACATGCAATTTATTATTCATGTTAGCAATTTGATAGTCCATGTTTGAAAGAAAAAATGGTGATATGAGAAAAAAAAAAAACGTCTAATCAAGACTAACATTGACGTTATACAAAATACAAAATTGCTTTAAACAAAAAAAAGAAAAAGAAAGAAAGTAATGGGACAATTTATATTCTCGCGTAATTGTACAAGAACTATCAATCGCATTTACTCAAGGAATTATGAAAATATCATGTCAAAGTTTCCAGTATTTAGGTCTAAACAAAAGTGAAAATGTTTGTTTTGCAAAATGATTCAAATCAAAAGTACCATAATAAAAGCCATTTAGGCAATGTTCGGTAACGTTTCCATTCCTTTATTTTTCGATTTCTTGTTTTTTGAAATAGAAAATGAATAGAAATTCATTTGATAAAATTAGTTAATTTTTTTTTTTTTCACAAATAAATCGATAGCTAGCGAATGGATTTGAAATAAAAATAAGAAGTAGTTTGTTCATGGAAACAAAAAGAGAAACAATGTCATTTTTAAAAAATAAGCTTAACATAACCTAATACTGTCTTTACACAATCAACACAAAGTCAAGTCTCTCGACCCAATCCTAGTCCCATTTTCGAAATAGAAAAAATAAAAGAATAAGATAAAAAAACTAAAAAAATAAAATTCATAAATTTAGAGGAAATTTAGAAATTTGATTTTCAATAATTTTACTAAATTTAAGTGTTAATTCTAGTTTAGAATTAGTTTAGCATAAGAAATTATGAAAATATTTTGCAGAAAATTGGATTCAAAATTTAATAAAATCTTAGGGCTTTATCATATAGATTTTTGAATGTTGTTTTCTTTTAAAGATAATGTTTATTTCTAAATAAAAATTGTTTCCGAAATAGAAATATTTCCAAACACACTCTTATTTCTAAGTGAAAAGAAGAACAATGGGAACGCTCTTTCTTTGAAACTCGTCGCTAGTGCCACTCCCCTCTATCATGATCTCGAGTGACAACATTGACAATTTGGTACCAACAATTGGCAATGTGAATGAAAGAGGTACTTTTTTCACTTTAAATCTAGATTGGGCAGTTGTCATTAAATTTATTTTTGATCAAAGGCTTTAATAATTTCATGTACTCCCATGAAATGACCTAGCAACCTTGCACGTCGCAAATTGCCTCTTGGCTGCCACTTAGAAATTTTAACAGCGATTTATTACTATTTTTTTTCCTCAGTAGTACGTTCTACTTTCTTTTAAAAAGTTAGGAAGATTGTCTTAAGAGTATCTTGAATGTTGGAGATTATGTATTTTTTTTACATGTTTGAAAGATAATTTTTAATTGTCCTAGGTGTAAAACCTTGTACTTTTTATTAATTGTTTGAAAGGTTGCAATGAATTTATTCTAAGGCTGTGCCTTTTATTGGAATTTGTTCTTTTCTCAATATCCAAATTACAACTTTCTTTATCCGATGACTATCTAAAATCCAAAAACGTTGCTGATTTAGAAATTGTAATGTGGCGGTCTTTCTTACATGGAACATAAGAACTTATTAAATTGGACGATGGTCCATATTTGCAAAGGGCTCCGCGATATAAATAATCCTCATTTCGGTGAATCGCGCTCACCTCTCTTTTCCTCTTTCAATTTTATCCCTAACTTTCTAGGTTGTCAAATCCCCACCTTTCCAAATTATATCAAATCAATTCCAAAACTAGATTCCCTAAAATTAAATCATTCTAATTACCTTCGGCCCTTCCCAGCCTTTAAGTATTTATAGCATTGCAACTAAGATTATTCTAGAAGATCCAAACTTTTTATTTCTCTCTTCCTCCCAAAAATTTCAATTATATATTTAGTATAGCCTCAGAATTGTTGTCCTTTCAACTTGGATAGCTTTCTACTAACCTCATTTTTTCTCCCTGATCGGGTCCTTGTCCTTAAAATCCATCTCATTATTGAAGCCGATGAAAAGTGCCCGTTTCTCTCGTCCCTGGATATTATCCCACCATCCAAATTATACAAAAACTATCAATTCATAACTACTAAGTTAATGAGTCCATAAACAAGTACTAAACAAGTACTAAACAAGTACTAAACCGTGAGCTTATCTTTTAGTCAATCTAAGATAATTTCACTTATGTATCACTATGGAGTTCTACACATGACAATAGTTTCAATTGCAAATAAGATAGCATATGGCAGTTTGTTATCCTTAATATTGTAATAGAAATACTGACTTGAAATAAAAGTATCATCCATTTGCAAAACAGCAAAAATAATCGACTCTTCCCTATGTATCAATTCATTCATCTCCTTCACCACCAAAGGCAGAAATTGGATTTCGCAAGTCATTAATCATCAATTGTCTATTTGTGAGAAGATTTTTGAGCATTTAACATTAGACAAAAAAACCATTTTACTAGTTGAGACTTATCAGATCTTTAACTTGAGTGTTCACCAAGCCAATTGAAAGTTAAAAGAAATAATCCGCCATGATGTTGGAAAATAGATGCGTTCAGTTTCTCATCTCACAAGGTAGAAGCACCCGATAAGATAAAGAACAAACAGTCAGACTCGGTCTCTACTCCATAAGTCAAATTGCCATCAATGTGTGCATACATATGACCAAGTGAAGCAACAAGACTTAGTCTTAGAAACAAGACTCAATTGTAGTTTTATCCAGTGAAGTTCACAGGAAAAGATGAGAGCACGACATCATAAAAAAGAGAGTCTTAAACTGGCACCCAATATCATTAATACCAAAAATACCCCCAAAAGAAGCAAAAGTAAAAGCCCCAAACGATCAAGCAAAACAACAACTAGACTTAGCCTTGGACACAATACTCCATTGTAGTAATTGTAGTTTCATCTAGTGAAGTTCACAAACAAGCAAGAGCACGACATCATCGAAAAAAGACTTGAACCGGCACCCAAAATGAACCATTTACACTAAAAATACCCCCAGGTGAAGCAAAAAGGTAAAAGCTTGCTAAGTCGACTCATTCCCCTAAAAGTTAGTTAAAATGGCCATACACTTTAGACATGAACCGAGTTGATTCATCATCTATAGAGGATTGTGATTAGAATAAAAAACTACTGATATAACAGGAAAGTGAAAGTGAAATTGAGCTATAAACAAAATGCTTGCAACGGCGTTTCTCTCCATTAACTTGGAAAATTTCCAAGGTGAAAAAACAAACTTACAGTTAATTTAGCCAAAAAAAAAAGAAAAAAATGGATCTACATGAGAATTTCCTTCCCCTAGTGGGAGCACAAGTATCCTCCTTAATGCCTTCCTTTAATGCTTATTGACTCGAGACAATTTGAGGCCAATAATGGTGTCTTGCAAGAACACCATGGACACCACTTTTGGAGAAGAATAGGAAGACCACCTCTTCAATTTAGGATCATCATTATAGGATGAGTCATGGCCTAAATGGACCAATTAGAAGCTTGACACATGGATTTCTAGAACATTTTAGGATGATCTCATCTTATAGCCTTGCTACCTTGCTCATTTAGGCTTGTCACCTAAGTCCTTGTCATTAAAACCCTTTAGCAAGACAATTATTGCAGAGAGCATTACAAATAGAGAGAGGACTCATTTTTACCCAAGGTTTAGACACTCAAGCCATTCTCTCCTTCTCCATCACCGATCACCCCCCCCAAACTCTCTCTCCCTCTCAGTCTTTCTCTCTCTCAAGCATCTTTCTTGCTATCGTTTGCTGCTGCCATTTGGGCCACCGTTAGGCTGCCGATTTATATAGTTGTAAGTGAACTTACTAATATTTGGTTAGGGCGTTGTGATTCATTATTCAATCGATCTCCCGATGAATCACTAAGCAATCAAAAGATGAGGCGTAAACCAAAGAATTCCGAAAACCAAATAGGCATTGTAGGCCGAGCAAAACCCTCAAGGATCTCCGCAACCAGATGATGCTTCACTAAATCAGACAAGAAAGCAAAATGAGGACACCATCGACAAAATCAATCAATCAATCTAGAAGTGGAAAACGAAGAAGAAGAAGAAAGGGCCGATGAAGAACGCCTAATCAATGAGGACGAAATTTATTATTCATGTTAGCAATCTGATAGTCCATGTTTGAAAAAAAAAAAAAAAAAAAGAGCCTAATCAAGACTAACATTGACATTATACAAAAGACAAAATTACTTTAAAAAAAAAAAGTAATAGGACAATTTAGATTCTTGTGCAATTGTACGAGAACTATCAGTTGCATTTACTTAAGGGATTATGAAATTATCTTGTAAGAGTTTCCATTATTTTGATATGGACAAAAGCGAATGTTTGTTTTGCAGAATGGTTCAAATCAAAAGTAAAACAATAAAGGCAATTTAGGCCATGTTTGAGAGTGTTTCTATCCCCCTATTTTTCGATTTCTCATTTCCTGAAATAATATATATCACCGTTCAATAACATCAGTTAATTTTTTTATTTTTAGGAATAAATCGGTGCCTAGTTAATAGATTTGAAATAAAAATAAGAAGTAGAAAAAACTTACTTCTTTGTTCTTGGAAACAAAAAGAGAAATTATGTCATTTAAAAAAAAAAAGCCTAAAGTAACATGATGCTCATCTTTACACAATGATACAAAGTCAAGTCTCTCGAGCCAATCTTAGTCCAAATTTTCGGAATAATAAATAAATAAATAAATAAATAAATAACTAAAAAAATAAAATTCATAGATTCATAAATTTAGAGAAAATTTAGAAATTAGATTTTGAGTAGTTTTATTAAATTTAAGTGTTAATCCTAGTTTAGAATTAATTTAGCATAAAAAATTATGAAAACATTTTGCTGAAAATTGGATTCAAAATTAAATAAACTCTTAGGGCTTTATTATATGGATTTTTTAATGCTGTTTTCTTTTAAAGATAATGCTATTTCTAGATAAAAACTGTTCTCATAATAGAAATATTTCTAAACACATTCTTAATCCTAAGTGAAAAAAAAAGAACAGTGGGAATGCTCTTTCTTTGAAACTCGTTGCCACACCCCTCTTTCATGATCTCGAGTGACAGTGCTGACATTTTGGTACCGACAATTGGCAATGTGAATGAAAGAGGTACATTTTTCACTTAAAGTTTCAATCTAGATAGGTCAATCGTCACTAAATTTATTTTTGATTAGAGGCTTTAATAATTTCATGTACTCCCATGCAATGACCTGGCAACCTTGCACGTTGCAAATTGCCTCTTGACTGCCACTTAGAAATTTTAACAATGATTTATTACTATTTTTTTTCCATGGTAGTACGTTCTACTTTCTTTTAAAAAGTTAGGAAGATTGTCTTAAAAATATCCTGAACGTTGAAGATTATGTATTTTCTTTACATGTTTGAAAGATAGTGTTTAATTGTCCTAGGTGTAAAACCTTGTGCTTTTTATTAATTGTTTGAAAGGTTGCATTGAATTTATTTTAAGTAATATTAATATCCCAAGAACAACTTTCGTTATCCGATGACTATCTAAAATCCGAAAACATTGCTGATTTAGAAATTGTAATGTAGCAGTCTTTCTTACATGGAACATAAGAACTTATTAAATTGCATGATGGTCCATATTTTCAAAGGGGATTGTGATGTCCATCGAATTTCAACGATATAAATAATCCTCATTTCTGCGAATTCATGCTTGCCTTTTTTCCTCTTTCAATTTTCTTTCAATTTTCTCCCTACCTTTCTAGGCTATCAAATCCCCACCTTTGCAAATTATATCAAATCAATTCCAAAACTAAATTCCCTAAAATTAATTCATTCTAATTACCTTCAGCCCTTCCCAGCCTTTAAGTACTTTTAGCATTGCAATTAAGATTATTTTCTAGAAGACCCAAAATTTTCAATTTTTCTCTTCATCCCAAACATTTTGATTATACATTTAGTATAGCATGATAATTATTGTCCTTTCAACTTGGATGGCTTTCTACTAACCTCATTTTTTCTTCCTAACCAGATCCTCATCCTCAAAATCAATCTCAAAATTGAAGCCAATGAAAAGTCCGAGTGCCTGTTTCTCTCGTCTTTGGATATTATCCCACCATTCAATTTATACAAAGTCTACCAACTCATAACTACTAAGTTAATGAGTCTATAAACAAGTTCTAAACAAGTACCAAACCATGAGCTTGTCTTTTTGTGAATCTAAGATAATTTCACTTATGTATCACTATGGAGTTCTACGCATGACAAAAGTTTCAATTGCAAATGATAAAGTATATGGTAGTTTGTTATCCTTACTATTGTAATAGAAATACTGCTTGAAATAAAAATATCATCCATTTGCAAAACAGCAAAAATAATTCGACTCTTCCCTACGTATCAATTCATTCATCTCCTTCACCACCAGAGGCCTATTTACATGGTCCATCCCAGCAATTGAAGGAAAAGGAAAAGTCCCCAACGATCAAGCAAAGCAACTAGACTTAGCCTTGGACACAATACTCCATTTTAGTAATTGTAGTTTCATTCGGTGAAGTTCACAAACAAGCGAGAGCACGATATCATCGAAGAGAGACTTGAACTGGCACCTAAAATTAACCATTTACACTAAAAATGCCCCCAGGTGAAGCAAAAAGGTAAAAGCTTGCTAAGTCGAGTCATTCCCCTAAAAGTTAGTTAAAATGGGCATACACTTCAAACACTAACCAAGTTGATTCATCACCGATGGAGCATTGTGATTAGAATCAGAAACTACATAAGAGGAAAGTGAAAGGGAAATTGAGCTATACACAAAATGCTTGCAACAGCGTTCCTCTTCATTAACTTTGAAAATTTTTAAGGTGAAAAAATAAATACGGTTAATTTAGCTGGAAAATAATAGTTCTACTTGAGAATTTTTTTCTCTTAGTGGGAGCACAAGGATCGTCCTTGTTGATTTATATGGAAACGAAAATGCTAGATAGTTACTTGCAAAAGGGAAAATTACAGTTGCCATAGGAATCTTCATTTTCATAAGCCTCCAAATGCCTTCACTAAACATTCGTATGGGAAAAAGTGAAAAGACACTTGCAAAAGTGTCCATGTCACCCGAATAGTTCATAAAAGCAAATTTCTGAGAGATACCAATTCCATAATGTCATGATAACCAGTTAGTGAACACTCAAAATATGTCCAATTAGGAAATGTGACTTAGAACACCCACAATTAGATGCCATGAATGAAAATCCAAGACTAGTTATAAGAATCGCCACCACTCATCTGGCAAATCTCAAGAATTTAAGTCTCCATTAAATATAGATAATGGGCCAAGGACATCACTTCCAAGGGTTAGCACATCACACCTTGACCAAAATGTTAACAAGTGCTATATGCATATTATGCTTGCTTTTTTGACAACCACAACTATCTTACTTTGTGCTAATATACAAAGGTGCACAATTTGCTCAACAAAGTGAACAACTGACCATACAAAGAAATATGTTCAAGAATCCAAAAATACAAGCGGATACAAGCGCCATACATCCTGCAGGAAGGCACAATTCTTTGCGAATATTCAGAACAGATTTTTTTATTTTTTGGGTCAAGTTCAACATTGGGTGATAGTTCATACAACATATCAACCCTACCAAAAGTAACATGTCCACACTATCTCATTGAAAGAGGGAGCTTAAAAAGAGTACAAAAACATTCAAACCATCCACTCCACGTGTCCTCACAAGCATATATTACCAAGCATCCTTGTAGTTATAGGTTTAAAGGTACAAACTAGAGCCAGCTTCCGCCAAAAATGATGATAATAGAATACGATTTTTGGAGAGAATTAGGGGTGAATCCATCTAGAGGATCGAGCCAACTTGTGGCCAAGTAACTCTCCATTTCAACACACAAGCAATATAGAAATAATTTGTCAGGCATTATATCAGCTGGAGATTCGATATAAAGAGCATCCCCAAAAGAGAGCTTCTACAAATAGGAAGAGAACTATATGTTCATCGCATCACCTCTAATCCTCGAAATAAAATATCACAAACCACATCTTTGCAGAGTTCATGGATTAACAAACATCCCTATAGAAAGATCCATGCATCACTCATCACCCTAATCCACAAATAAAAACAACAATTCAGTAGCTCGACTAAATAGAATTGCATTAGATATTCTCCTTTTGCAAGTGCGTCCAAAAGAGGCCATCCAATGACAATCAAAGATCTTATGTCGAACTTCAAACCCTAAAAGCATAGTCAAGCTAGTTCTTGCACACCTTATCATAAAAGCACAGCCAAAATATAAATTGATTAGTGGCTGACCCATATTACATATAGAGTGAAGACATTAAAAGAACCCCAAATCCAAGAATTGGGACCTTATCCAATTTCAAACAAAGTCTGGACTCCGCAATTCATCAACTCGGCCACACAAAAAAGGCAATAGATCATCACTTATAAAATCTGGCAAAACTCCAACATATAATAAGAACAAAGACAATTATCTTTCCACTCCGAGGGAATCAATTAAGGAATATGATATTCAATAAAAACACAAGTGCCTACACAGCAGGAGTAGATGAAAATTTCAGTTCTTCACCCAGTCCTGAAGATGATCAACCAAAGATAGATCTGAATAGATCTTTGAACTCAAAAAAAGCTCAGTTATTCTAAGCAATAATCGACCAACCTCGTCATATGTACCATTCCTTAGAAAACATCCTCAATCAAAGAGATTCCTCCATGAGAAAAGAAGTTACTACCAATCCACTGGATTATAAATTCAAAAACAGCTCTAAAACAACAAAAGGATGGATCAATCAACATCCTCAATTAAAGAGATTGGTCAGTGAGAAAAGAAGCTACTATCAATCCACGGGATTATAAATACAGACACAGCTCTAAAACAACAAAAGAAAGGATCATATCCACAATAAATGATCAGAGGAGGACCGTAAACACTAAGGATTCACATGACCACTCCTCAACAACCACCTAAAGCATAGATATCACCTGGTAAATGAAAAAGTTCCACCGAAGGTTTTGTACCAAAAGAAACACATCTATCATACAGAATGAAAGCCTAAGATAACTAAATTGTGTGAAGCTAGTATTCGGGGAAAAAAAAAAGAAAAGAAAGAAAGCCAGACGAATATATTGCACATAATTTACCAGCAATAGATTTAGTGATTGTAGCGTGCATTACAGGAACAAAGAGAATTAAGCCAGAACTTAGTGGATCTCAAGCTTTCCAGACTCAAACAATCCCTACAATGGAAGATAATCAATGATAATTCATCTTCCAAAAACAACAAAAGCCAATAGAAGCTCAAAGAAAGAAGAGCTTGTTAAATGAAATCTAGGATGAACCATCACATATTGAAGACGGTCCACATCGAACCAGAAGAGGCTTGCATCGAAGGAAAGAGAACTCGGCCCTAATCACCTCACCATAAACGGAAAAAAGCAGAAGCAGGAAACAAACTTGATTGAAACCAATAACTGCCTGAAATCCACAAAGTGGCTGTTTGTCTAATTTCAAATGATTGTCAACTTAGCCCTACATAAGAACGCATAGAACACCACTTCTCAAACCCGGCAAAACTTCAACCTGTAGAGGAATTAGAACTTGATAATGATTAAGCTCACTGCACCCTGCAGATAATCAACTGAAGACAAACTCATATCAAAACTACAAAATGCCTAGAAATCTTCAAAATTTCAGTCCATCACCTGTCCTGAAGATGTGATCAGAGACTACTACTTCAGAACTCAAGCAAACAGAGACTGCATGACAGATCACCACTCCTCCAAGAAGCCCAAGTGCCTTATTCTAAGTAAACCGACCAGCTTCTATGTATGTATATATCATCATTAGACAACATGCTGAAGAGATCGCTCCAAGAGGAAAGATGCAACTGCCAAGTCACCGAAATGCATACTGATCTTGATAAACAATTAGATGGAAAGATCAATCTATTGATGAACCATCCAACAACATCGCTATACATACTATACCTTAGGGAAAGTTTTGGCAAAAGGTAAATGTTACCGCAAAAAACAGTGTGAAAAACATAAATTTTTTCAGGAAAAGAACATATCCTGCAAGGTTTCAGATAACATAGAGAAAAAAGAGGCAATAGGTCGCATGAATATAACATCTCAGCACAGAGAATTACCATCCAGACAACATCAATCTCATCAAATATTAACACAGAAAAATTGACAAAAACTTCTTCAGATAAACCAAATTTAACACCTATTGAGACAATATTCAAGCAGACATTCACTCCAAGTAAAAAAAAATGCAAATGCAAGAGATGTATTTCCCAACGAATGTGTGACAACATACGTTGAACCCGAAAAAGTCCATGATAAATAACATGCAGGATAGTTCCATCAAAGAAAAAGGTAAGACATACAAATCAAAAGTTTCCAATCCAATCCCAAAGAGAAAGTAGGCTCTAATATGCCAAAGAAAAACTGGTATCAGCTATCATCATCCATTAGCAAATAGAAACAAAATAAGAAAGACTATGAATGCAAATTGTGATAGATATATGATGTACATCATTTCCAGATAAGATATTACCAGTATGCTTTGAAGTAAAACCGATTCTGTCAGCAATAAACCTTCAAAGTCCCAAGAACCAAAGAAAACCTACAATTTAGATATCTATATGGCCATTCACTAAGTCCAACAACTCAAAGAACCACCGGCATGGAAAGAACACAAAATGACCTCTTGCTCTGTACCAAAAGAAAACACAGAAGTTGTGTGAAAAGAAAGGCGAAGCAAACTAGGTAATGCCTGGAACCAGTTCCATTAGTCCTCCAAAAAGCCCAAATGCGGTATTCTATGCAACCAACTGACCACTTGCATTGTTTTTATTGCCCTACAACATCCTCAGAAAAAATGATCAATCCAAGAAGAAAGAAGCCACTGCCAATTCACAGAATAGCAAATACCAGAATCAGCTCATAATACAACTAAACTTTCAAAAAATCAATCGATCAAATGGGAGGAGTGCAAACCCTAACAATGCCCACAACATGGCAGAGTGCTGGAGAGGTGAGGAGTAACCTTCAGAAAATAACATTGCATAAACAGAACCAGACCGACTTAACAATCATAAATGCCCAATGAGACCGAAGTATGAGGACACGAGGGATGGACTACTTCTAGGAGGGAGAGACCAGCTTTTGAACTTCAATAAAATTAAGACAAAGCAGATCTGGATTAAATAATGATCAGTTGGGGCGTGTACACCATGCAAAGAAAGAACCATCACAGATCATACATTGACCACACCAAAGGAATGAGAATTGATTTTTGCATTAATTCGAACATTATGGGACTGGAGAACAAATTTCATTCAAACTGACAACTGCCTCGTGAAACCATAGAACGTACCCAATTTGAGACAATCATCAGCTTGCAGCAGATCACCACATGTCAAGTCCGGCAAGACTCTGACCTGTGAGAGAACTCCCAAAGATAACAACGGAAGAACAAATTCCCATCAAAACCAGTAAATTTGAGTCTATCCCCCGGTCTTAGATGTGACATCAAAGACTAATAATTGATTGTCTCAACCAAAAAAAAGACAGAAAAAGGATCATCCATCCTCCAAAAAGCCCAAACATCCGTATTTTATGAAACAAACTGACAATGCCATATTAATCATCGTCCTTGACATCCCCTCAGACGAACAGTTCACTCCAAGGGGAAAGAAGCCACTGCTGATTCACCAAATAACTAAATCCATGAGGCGCTCATAAAACAATTGTGCAGAAAGTCGGTCCATAGAGCGATTAAGGATCAGAGGAGGAGCTAAACCAAACACTTCCCATGATGACCATCCTCAGACAAAAGAGATATGATCCAAGAGGAAATAAGCCACAGTAAAGCACCGAATAACAAGAATCCAGAATAAGCTGGTAAAAACAATAATGCAAAGACCGATCGATCAATCGATAAGATAATTTCAATAACCACAGGCATTGTCCCAAAGAAGCCAGGTGAAACCCTCAAGGATCTAAGCAACAGGGGGTTTCTGCAACCAGAAGAGGTTTGCATCATAGTCAAGCTACTTCTTGCACATCCTATCTTTAAAGCATGGCCAAAATATCAATTGATTAGGGATTGATCCATATAAATACACATGGAGAGTGAGGACATGAAAAGAACCAAAATCCAAGAAGCGAGAGCAAAAAGCCTAGAAACACGGTAAAACTTCAACCTTTAGAAGAATTAGAACTCGACAATAATTATCTCACTTTGCTCCCGAATATAATCAACTGAAGGCAAACTTAAATCAAAACAACAAAAAGCCTAGAAATCTTCAAAATTTCAGTCCATTGCCCCTGCCGAAGATGTCAACAAAGATACTTCAGAATTCAAAACAAAGACTGCCTAATAGATCACCACTCCTCCAAGAAGCCCAAACACCTTATATTATGTAACTGATCAGAGCTTCTATGTATTTATCATCATTAGACAACATTCTCCAACGAAGAGATCACGTTCTGAGGAAAGATGCAACTGCCAATCCACTGTGAAATCCAGAATAATCTTGTTAAACTATTTAATGGAATGATAAATCTATTGATGAGCCATCCACAACATCACTTTATAAGTGAAAAAACTACATATTATAATGTTTGGAAAAGTTTTGGCAAAAGGAAAATGTTACCACAAAAAAAAAAAAAAAACGTGTGAAAAACAAATATTTTTTTGGAAAAGAACCTATCCTGCGAGTACCAAATAACAGAGAGAAAAAGAGCGATAAGTAACACCAAAATAATAACTCAGCAGAAGAAATTACCATCCAGATGACATCAATCTATCTAATATAAACACAAAGTAAACCTAAAAGAAATTCTTCAAATAAACCAATTTAACATACACACAAACTTCAAGCAGACATACACACCGAGTCAACAGAAATGCATATGCAAGAAACGTATTTCCAAGTGAGTGTGCAACAAAGTACATTGAAAAGGAAAGAGTGATAAATAACATGCAGAATAATTCCATTACAGAAAAGGTCTTTGCTTTAACCAATTTCTAACCATAAAAGAAAGAGAACTTAATGGTGATCCTCTTGCTTTAATATTATTATGATGATGATGATGATTGGGTCAACACTAATGGAACCATTTACTGTCCAGAATGCAATAAATAAAAGCTTATCCCATTTCAAACAAAACCTGATCTACACAATTCATCCTCTCAGCCCTGCAAAAAAGGCAAAGGGTTAGCACTTCTCAAATTCAGCAAACCTTCAACCTAAAGCAATTAGGAATGGATGATTATCATCTCGATTCTTGCTACTAACCAAAGATAATTAGTGAAAGAATGAGTTTTAAAAAAGAAACATAAGTGTCCATGCAGGAAATTATTAGAAGTTTCAGTTCAACACCCAGTACTCCTAGTCCACCAACCCAACATTATACTGCCAAAGACTCATCAATCCCAAGAAAAGCTCGAATGCTTTATTATATGGAACAATTAACCAAACTAATCATATTTATTGTTCCTTACATGACATCACCAGAGAAGAAGTTACTTCCAATCCACTAAAAACCAGATCCAGAATCTGCTCGTAAAACAAGTAAATAGACTGACCGACCAATCAATTAATAAATGGTCAAAGGAGGAAAGTAAACCCTAATGATGTCCACAACCATGGCAAAGTCCTAAACAGGCAACGGGAGCACAAGAAATTAAGCTTCTGCAACAAGCCAGATGCTTCAGAAATAAGACCAAGAAAGTAATTGGCTCAGCAACCATTGAAATATAGAAGCAAACTAACAAAGATTAAGAATGCTAATCGTAATAGATATCTGAAGTATGCCATTCCAAATAAGAAGACATCAGTATGCACCAAGTAGAAGCAATTCCGTTAGCAGTAAGCATTCAGTCCTGATAACCAATGGCCATTGACAGAGTCCAACCAACTCAAACAGCCTCTCGCACCTAAAGAGCAGAAAAAAACCTCTTGTTCTAAACTAAAAGAAAACACAGAAGTCATGTAAAAAGAAAGGTGAAGCTAGGTAGGCAGTTCCTGGAGCCAGTCCCATGATAGGGAAGAAGAGCATGACGTATAAATCTTACTTATGCTATCTCCACGATTTACCAGAGACCCAATTAGTGATCTCAGCACACAGATAAGGGAAGGGAAACGAGCTTAATTTGTGTGGACCTTCCCAGACAAGAAAGAACTCTGAAATAACAGCTTGTCCTAATTGATGATGCTTATGTAAAAAGAAAGAACGATTACTGATCCAAGACACGCCACATTGAACTTGATGAGGCAAATTATTGCCCTGACCAAACTCTGACCTGCAAAAGGAAAGAGAACATCTTATCATTCCTCCTTAACTAGAAGATAGCAGAAATGGAAGAAAAATTAGGAATTGATGCTTATGCAGAAAGGAAGAACACATCACTGATCACAGAGACTCCATATCGAACTTGGCCATGCAAAGTATTGCCTCAACCAAACTCTGATCTGCGGAAGGAAGAGAAACTAGATCTGATCTTTGAAATTAACTCAGAATAACAGAAGTGAAGGACAAGTTCCATTCAAACCAATGACTGCCTAAAGTCCAAGGGAGGAGGAGCTCCTCCAATTCCAAACAATTATAACCTCAGCCCCACAGAGAGCGCAATAGATCACCAACTGTCAAATCCAGTAAAACTTTCAACCTGTAAAGGTAGAAGGTTGTCAAAATTTCAGTCCATTGCTCGTCCTAAAGTCAAAGACTTCTAGTCCTAAATACAAAGACTTTGGGATCATCAGCTCAACCAAACAGTGCAAGGTTAGCTCATTGGTCTTCCATAAAGCCCAAAGGTCTTATTCTATGTAACCAACTGACCAGCTGCATTGTGTTCATTGTCCTCAGACAAACATGATCGCTCCAAGAAGAAAGAAGCCACTGCCAATTCATGGAATAGTGAATACCAGAATCAGCTCATAATACAATTAAATGGAAAGATCAATCAATGATGAATCAATCACCAAATTGTTTCGAATTAAACTGACAAACAGTTTCCCTCCGAAGGGGAAGAAACACTGCAAAATCACCAAATAATGGAAAGATCAATCAGTCATTGTATCAATAAAGGGTCAAACAAAAAGAAATGAACAAGGATCAATAGTGCATTTTGGAAATGATGTCTCCTCTGAAGAACACTTCGCAGTGGCTGTCAACTGAGAAAGGAACGCATGCACAATCATAGACACAAGATGAGACTGAAGGATGAGGACACGAGGGAGGGCTATTTCTAGGAAGGAGACACCGGGAAGTGGATCTGGATTGGATAGTGATCTGTTGTGGCACGTACACCTTGCAAAGAAAGAACCATCACAGATCACACATCGGCCAAACTCCGGCCTCCAAAGGAATGAGAATTGTTTTTCGCATCAATTGGAAAATTATGGACTGAAGAACAAATTTCATTCAAACCAATAACTGCCTCGAGAGACGATAGAGCTTATCCAATTTCAGACAATGCCTGCGGAGAGCACCCCATGTCAAGTCTGGCAAGACTCCAACCTGTGAGAGAACTCGCAAAGATTAAAAAACTGAAGAACAAATTTCCCATCAAACCCAGTAAATTTCAGTCTTAAGACGTGATCAGAGACTAATTCATCATCTCAACCGAGAAAAAAATAAGAAGACAGCAAAAGGGCCACCACTCCTCCAAAAAGCCCAAACATCCAAGACATAGTATTAACGGCATTCATCATCCTTGACATCCTCAGGCAAACAGTTTGCACGGGCAAAGAAACCACAACGAACTCACCAAATAACAGAAAGATTGATCGGTCACTGTATCAAGGGTCAAAGCAGGGGTTAAACCAAACACTTCCCATAACGACCTCCTTCAACATCAAGAGATCACAATCCAAGGGGAAAGAAAGAAGCCACACTGCCAATTCGCCAAACAATGAGAATCAAAGGATCTCCGTGCAAGAGGGACAGATCTCTGCAACCAAATGACGCTTCACAAAATCAGACCGAGAAAATCAATCGGCCACCATCAACAAAATCAATCAATCAAGAAACGGAAAACAAAAAAGAACCATGGGGAGAGTTACCATCACAAAATCAGATGCAACTGCCAATCAACCAAAATGCATACTCATCTTGATAAACAATTAAATGGAAAGATAAATCTATTGATAAACCATCCAACGACATTGCTATACAAGTGAAACTTTACATACTATACTTTAGGGAAAGTTTTGGCGAAGGTAAATGTTACCGCAAAAAAAAAGTGTGAAAAACAAATATTTTTTTGGAAAAGAACATGTCCCGCAAGTTCCGGATAACATAGAGAAAAAAAGAGGCAATAGGTCGCACGAAAATAACATCTCAAAGATAGGAAATTACCATCCGGAAAGCATCAATCTAATCAAATATTAACACACGGGAAACCTCACAAAAATTCTTGAGATAAACCAAATTTAACACCTATTGAGACAATATTCAAGCGACATACACTCCAAGTAAAAAAAAAAAATGCATATGCAAATGACATATTTCCCAATGAATGTGCGACAAAGTACGTTGAACCCGAAAAAGTCCATGATAAATAACATGCAGGATAGTTCCATCAAAGAAAAAGGTAAGACATACAAATCAAAAGTTTTCCAATCCAATCCCGAAGAGAAAGTAGGCTCTAATCTGCCAAAAGAACGAGTGTATCAACTACCATCATCGGTTAAGAAATAGAAACAAAATAAGAAGGATTAAGAATGCAAATTTTCATAGATATCTGATGTATGTCATTTCAAAATAAGAAACTACCAGTATGCCCTGAAGTAAAAACGATTCTGTCAGCAATAAACCTTCAAAGTCCCAATAACCAAAGAACACCAACGACATTGCTATACAAGTGAAACTTTACATACTATACTTTAGGGCAAGTTTTGGCAGAAGGTAAATGTTACCGCAAAAAAAAAGTGTGAAAAACAAATATTTTTTTGGAAAAGAACATGTCCCGCAAGTTCCGATAACATAGAGAAAAAAAGAGGCAATAGGTCGCACGAAAATAACATCTCAGCATATGAAATTACCATCCAGACAGCATCAATCTCATCAAATATTAACACAGGAAACCTGACAAAAATTCTTCAGATAAACCAAATTTAATACCCATTGAGACAATATTCAAGCAGACATACACTCCAAGTAAACAAATATGCATATGCAAGAGACGTATTTCCCAATGAATGTGCGACAAAATACGTTGAACCCGAAAAAGTCCATGATAAATAACATGCAGGATAGTTCCATCAAAGAAAAAGGTAAGACATACAAATCAAAAGTTTTCCAATCCAATCCCGAAGAGAAAGGAGGCTCTAATCTGCCAAAAGAATGAGTGGTATCAGCTACCATCATTAATTAACAAATACAAACAAAATAAGAACGATTAAGAATGCAAATTGTCATAGATATCTGATGTATGTCATTTCAAAATAAGAAACTACCAGTATGCCCTGAAGTAAAAACGATTCTGTCAGCAATAAACCTCCAAAGTCCCAATAACCAAAGAACACCTACAAATTAGACATTTATATGCCCATTAACTGAGTCCAACAACTCAAATAGCCTCTGACACAAAAAGAACACAAAATCACCTCTTGTTTTGTACCAAAAGAAAACAAAGAAGTCGTGTGAAAGAAAGGCGAAGCAAACCAACCAGGTAATGCCCGGAGCCAGTCCCATGATAGGGAAGAAGAGCATGACACATACATCTTACATATGATATCTCCATGATTTACCAGAGATCCAATCAGTGATTGTAGCGCACAGATAAGAACGAAGAGAAACGAGCTAAAACTTGTGTGGACCTTTCCAAACAAGAAAGAACTCTGACAGAAGAGCTTGTCCTATGAATTGATGCTTATGCAGCAAGAAAGAGCCATCACTGATCAGACACTCCATCTCGAAATTGACGAGGTAAAGTATAGCCTCGAACAAATTATTACCTGTGAAGGAAAGAGAACATCTGATCATTCCACCTCAACTAGATGATAACAACAGTGGAAGACAAAATAGAAATTGATGCTCATGTAGCAAGAAAGAACATCACTGATCGTAGACACTCCATATCGAACTTGGCTACGTAAGGTATTGCCTTGACCAAACTCTGATCTGCAAAGGGAGGAGAAATAGATCTGAACTTTCAGATTAACTAAGAAATAACAGAAGTAAAGGACAAGATTCATTCAAACCAATAACTGCCCAAAATCTGAGAAGCAGGAGCTCATCCAATTTCATAGAATTATCAACTCAGCCCCACAGAAAATGCAACAGATCACCAGCTGTCAAATCCAGTAAAACTTTCAAGCTGTAATGGAAGCCTAGAAGGTTGTCAAAATTTCAGTCCATCGTTTGTCTTTAAGACAAAGGCTTCTAGATCACCAAACCAAAAAGCCCAAATGTCGTATTGTATGCCATTGCCAATTCACTGAATGCCAGAATCAGCTCAAAATACAATTGAACTTGGAAATATCAATCAATGATGAATCAATCACCAATCGGAGGAGCGCAAAACCTAATCATGCCGACAACATGGTAGAGTCTTGGAGAGGCGAGGCGTGACCTTTGGAAAATAACATAGCATAAACAGAATCAAACCAATTTAACAATCAATGAAGAGACAAAATGAAAGAAGAGGATCAAGAGACTGCATTGGGAATGATGTCTCCTCTGAAGAGTACTTTGTAGAGGCTGACAAACTGAGAGAGGAACGGATGCACAATCATAGACACCAGATGAAACGGAAGGATGAGGACAAGAGGGAGGGGCTATTTCTGGGAACGAGACACTGGCTTTTGAAATTTAATAAGAATAAGATGTGGATATGGATTGGTTAGTGATCGGTTGGGACGTGTACACCTTGCAAAGAAAGAAACACCGCAGATCATACATCAATCAAACAAGGACCTCCCAACTAATGAGAATCAGTTTTCACATTAATCGGAAAATAATGGGACTGGAGAACAAATTCCATTTAAACCAATAAATGCCTCGAGAAATGATAGAGCTTATCCAATTTCAGATGATCATCAACTCGTGCAAGATCACCACTTGTCAAGTCTGGCAAGACTCTGACCGGTGTCATTGTATTCATGGTCCTTGACAACCTCAGACAAACAGTTTGCTCTAAGGGGGAAAGAAGCCGCTGCAAATTCACCAAATAACAAAATCCAGAAGCAGCTTGTAGATTGTATGGAAAGTCAGTCAATGGATCGATAAAGGATCGGAGGAGGAGCTAAACCAAGCACTTCCCATAGCAACATCCTCAGATAATAGAGATATGATTCTAGAGGAAAGAAACCACACTGCCAATTCACCGACTAACAAAAATCCAGAGTAAGTTGGCAAAACAATGAAGGAAAGATTGACTGAGGACAAGGCTGTAAACCAAATAATTCCGGTAACCACAGGAATTGTAGGCCAGGGAGCAGAAGCCATGGGGAGACAAAGGTGGGGGGCGAGCAGAACCAGGAAAGCATGAGAACACCTATCCTGCAAAGGGAAATATGCAGGCTTTATAGGTAACAATTGAGTAGAGCAGATTAAAGAACCTGGATAGCCAGCAAAACTAATGCGAAAGTAAAATCCCCATATTTGGCTCTGATGTGTTTCACCTGCATTAATAACCAAGCAGATCCAGAACAAAAACAATCAGCACAAATAAAGAACAAATACAGGGGCGCTTACCACTGCCAATCCAGTTTCTCAATGCACTTGGTTAAATGCTCACCTGCTATATGACTAGTCAATTTCTAAATCAAAGTTTGTAAAGAGCAATGCAGAACCACATACAAAACACGGTATGCAAAAGCATTGATTGTTACATATGATTTATTTCTTCTCCAATTCAAAAAGACCCTCTTTCATCATGAGAAATGGTTTATTTTGTATACAGTGATTGTACACCAAACTTGTGAATGATTAGGATATCTAGCATTTCTCTTTTCTAGGTTTTAAATTCCTAGGGTTGAAAATTTAGGGCCTTACATGGGTAAATGAAGCTATCAATCATTGAGACAGAATTCAAATGAAACTTTGAGTGAAAAACAGTTAGTAAAGTTCTGGCAAGAGATAAACGTTACTGCATACTGCAGTGAAAACAAATACTTCTTTTTTTCAAAAAGAACCCATCCTGTAAGTTCAAAATAACATAGAAAAACAAGGGCAATAGGTACTGTCAAAATAACAACTCAGTGTAAGAAAACCAATTTATAATATTGACACAAAATTCAAACAGACATACTCACCACCCCAAAACAAATGCATATCCAAGAAATCTATTACCAAGTGATCATGCAACAAAGTACATTGAAAGTAAAAAGAGTAACAAATAACATGCAGAATACTTCCATCAAGGAAAAAGTCATTGCTTTAACCTATTTATCACTTATAGAAAGAGAACTGAATGATGATCATCTTGCTTTAATAAAAAAAAAAAAAAAAAAAAAAAAAGGAAAGAAAGAAAAGAAAATAGAGTCAATATTATTACAGTCATTTACTGTCAAGAATCCAACAAATGAGAGCGTGAACAATTTTAAACAAAACCCGGTCTCCACAATTCATCCTCTTAACCTTGCCAAAAAGGCAAAGGATTAGCACTTCTCAAGTTCAGCAAACCTTCAACCTAAAGCAATTAGAACTAGACAATGATCATCTCAATTCTTGCCACTACCCAAACATAATTAATGAAAGAATGAATTTTGAAAAAGAAACATAAGTATCCATGCAGGAAATTATTAAAAGTTGCAGTTCATCACCCAGTATTCCTAGTCCATCATCTCAACATTACACCACAAAGGAATTCTCAGTCCCAAAAAATAGCTCAAACACTTTATTCTATGCAACAACTGACCAAACTCATCATATTTACTGTTCCTTACATGACGTCCTCGGAAGTAGAGATCAGCCCAACGGAGAAGAAGTCACTTCCAATGCATTAAATAACAGATCCAGAATCTGCTCTTAAAAAAAAAACTAAATAGAACAACCAACCAATAAATTAATACATGGTCAAAGGAGGACAGTAGACCCTAATGATGTCCCTGACCATGGCAAAGACACAAGGAGGCAACCGGAACACAAGAAATTAAGCTTCTGCAACAAACCAGATGCTTCAGAAATTAGACCGAGAAAGTAATCGGCTCAACAAATGTCAAGAGATAAAAACAAGTTAAGAAAGATTAAGAACGCGTATCATAATAGATATCTGTATCATAATAGATATCTGAAGCACATCATTCCAAGTAAGATGCAACCAATATGCACTAAAGTAAAACTATCAACTGGTAAAAGAAGCCTAAAAGTTTGTCAAAATTTCAGTCCATCATTTGTCCTGACAACAAAGACTTCTAGATCATCAGCTTAACCACAAACAATGCAAGATTGATCATTAGTTCTCCAAAAAGCCCACATGTCGTATTCGAGGTAACCAACTGACCAGTTGCATTGTTTTTATTGCCCTACACCATCCTCAGACAAAATGATCGCTCCAAGAAGAAAAAAGCCACTGCCAATTCACAGAATTCTGAATATCAAAATCACTCATAATACAATTAAACTTACAAAGATCATAATCAATCAGAGGAGCACAAGCCTTAACGATGCCCACAACATGGCAAAGTCCTAGAGACAGCAAAAGGATCGTCAGTCCTCCAAAAAGCCTGAACATCCGTGTTTTATGAAACAAACTGACCAATGTCATAGAATTCAGTATCCTTGACATCCTCAGACAAGCAGTTCACTCCAAGGGGAAAAAAACCACTGCCAATTCACCATATAACAAAATCCAGAAGCAGCTCGTAAAACAATTGTAAAGAAAGTTGGTCCATGGAGCAATTAAGGATTGAAGGAGGAGCTCAACCAAAAACTTCCCATAATGACCATCCTTAGACGAAAGAGATATGATTCAAGAG
The DNA here is from genome assembly GCA_014182725.1 of Eucalyptus brandiana. Classification (NCBI taxonomy): domain Eukaryota; kingdom Viridiplantae; phylum Streptophyta; class Magnoliopsida; order Myrtales; family Myrtaceae; genus Eucalyptus; species Eucalyptus brandiana. The sequence continues at coordinate 47,596,623 of CM024675.1, read as the reverse complement.
GAGATAAGCCACAAAACCAATTCACCAAATAACAAGAATCCAGAATAAGCTGGTAAAAACAATAACGGAAAGACCGATCGGCCGATCAATCACTGAGCATAAACAAGATAATTCCGATAACCACAGGCATCATCCCAAAGAGGCCAGGTGACACCCTCAAGGATCTCCGCAAGGGGGTTTCTGCAACCAGAAGAGGTTTGCAACATAGTCAAGCTACTTCTGGCACACCCTATCATTAAAGCATGGCCAAAATATCAATTGATTAGGATTAATCCATATATATACACATGGAGAGTGAGGACATCAAAAGAACCAAAATCCAAGAAGTGGGAGCTTATCCAATTTCCAACAACGCCGAGACACCGCAATTCATCAACTCAGCCACACAGAAAAGGCAATAGATCATCACCTCCAGTATTTGGCAAAACACCTACACAGCAGGAGTTTATCCAAATTTCAGTTCTTCACCCGGTCTTGAAGATGATCAAGGACACTGCCCATCAACCAACCCAACCAAAAATAGATGTGAAGAGAATGTTGAACTCAAGAAAAGCTCAGCTACTCTAAGTAATAATTGACCAACCTCATTATATGTACTTTTTCTTAGACAACATCCTCAATCAAAGAGATCCCTCAGTTAGAAAATTAGCTACTGCCAATCCACTGGATTATAAAAATCTAGAAACAGCTCATTAAACAACATAATAGGTATCACCTGATAAATGAAAAAGTACACCAAAGGTTCTGCACCAAAAGAAAGCACATCAATCATGTGAATGCAATCCCTGTGTATTGTGTGAAGCCAGTATTCGGGGGGCAAAAAAAAAAAAAAAAGCACGACAAATAAGATGCAATATCAGCATGATTTACCAACGATGGATCTGATCTTTGGGATTAACTAAAAAATAGCAGAAATGAATGACAAGTTCCAGTCAATCCAATAACTGCCTAAAATCCAAGAAACGGAAACTCATCCAATATCAAAAAATTATCAACTCAGCCCCACAGAGAACGCAACAGATCACCAGCTGTCAAAATTTCAGTCCATCGCTCATCCTAAAGACAGACTACTACATCATCAGCTCAACTGAACAGTGCAAGATTAGATCATTGGTCCTCTAAAAAGCCCCAATGTCTTGTTCTATGTAACCAACTGACCAGTAGCATTGTGCTCATGGTCCTTAGACAACCGTGATCACTCCAGGAAGGAAGAAGCCACTGCCAATTCACGGAATAGTGAATACCAGAATCAGTTCATAATACGATTAAACGGAAAGGATCAAACCCAGTAAATTTCATTCCATCGGCGGGTCCCAGACGTGATCAAAGACTAATAATTCATCCTCTCAACCGAGAAAAAAAAGAAGACAGCAAAAGGATCACTAGTCCTCGAAAAAGCCCGAACATCCCAGACATAGTATTCATAGTATTCATCATCCTTGACATCCTCAGACAAACAGTTTCACTCCGAGGGGAAAGAAACCACTGCGAATTCACCAAATAACAGAAAGATCAATCGGTCATTGTATCAATAAAGGATCGAGAAACAAAAAGAAAAGAACAAGGATCAATAGTGCATTTTGGTGATGTCTCATCTGAAGAGTACTTTGCAGAGGCTGTCAACTGAGAAAGGAATGCATGCACAATCATAGACACAAGATGAGACTGAAGGATGAGGACACAAGGGAGGGCTATTACTGGAAAGGAGACACCGGGAAGCTGACCTGGATTGGATAGTGATCTGTTGTGGCACGTACACCTTGCAAAGATAGAACCATCACAGATCACACATCAGCCAAACTCTGAAGTCCGAAGCAATGAGAATCTGTTTTTGCATCAATTGGAAAATTATGGGACTGGAGAACAATTTTCATTCAAACCAATAATTGCCTCGAAAGATGATAGAGATTATCCAATTTCAGACAATCATCAGCTTGCGACAGAGCACCCTTGTCAAGTCTGGCAAGACTCCAACCTGTGAGAGAACTCCCAAAAATAAAAAACTGAATAACAAATTTCCCATCAAACCCAGTAAATTTCGGTCTTAAGACGTGATCAGAGACTACTGATTCATTGTCTCAACCGAGAAAAAAATAAGAAGACAGAAAAAGGGTCACCACTCCTCCAAAAAGCCCAAACATCCAAGACATGGTTTTAACAGTATTCATCATCCTTGACATCCTCAGGCAAACAGTTCGCACGGGCAAAGAAACCACAGCGAAGTCGCCAAATAAGAGAAAGATTGATCGGTCACTGTATCAAGGGTCAAAGGAGGAGTTAAACCAAACACTTTCCATAACGACCTCCTCCTATGTCAAGAGATCACAATCCAAGGGGAAAGAAAGAAGCCACACTGCCAATTCGCCAAACAATGAGAATCAAAGCATGACCGTGCAAGAGGGACATATCTCTGCAACCAAACGACGCTTCACAAAATCAGACCGAGAAAATCAATCGGACACCATCAACAAAATCAATCAATCAAGAAATGGAAAACAAAAAAGAACCATGGGGAGAGTTACCATCACAAAATCAGATGCAACTGCCAATCAACCGAAATGCATACTCATCTTGATAAACAATTAAATGGAAAGATCAATCTATTGATAAACCATCCAACGACATTGCTATACAAGTGAAACTTTACATACTATACTTTAGGGAAAGTTTTGGCAGAAGGTAAATGTTACCGCAAAAAACAGTGTGAAAAACAAATATTTTTTTGGAAAAGAACATGTCCTGCAAGTTCCAGATAACATAGAGAAAAAAGAGGCAATAGGTCGCACGAAAATAACATCTCAGCATAGGAAATTACCATCCAGACAGCATCAATCTAATCAAATATTAACACAGGAAACCTCACAAAAATTCTTCAGATAAACCAAATTTAACACCTATTGAGACAATATTCAAGCAGACATACACTCCAAGTAAAAAAAATGCATATGCAACAGACATATTTCCCAATGAATGTGCGACAAAGTACGTTGAACCCGAAAAAGTCCATGATAAATAACATGCAGGATAGTTCCATCAAAGAAAAAGGTAAGACATACAAATCAAAAGTTTTCCAATCCAATCCCGAAGAGAAAGTAGGCTCTAATCTGCCAAAAGAACGAGTGTATCAGCTACCATCATCGGTTAAGAAATAGAAACAAAATAAGAAGGATTAAGAATGCAAGTTTTCATAGATATCTGATGTATGTCATTTCAAAATAAGAAACTACCAGTATGCCCTGAAGTAAAAACGATTCTGTCAGCAATAAATCTTCAAAGTCCCAATAACCAAAGAACACCTACAAATTAGACATTTATATGCCCATTGACTGAGTGCAACAACTCAAATAACCTCTGACACAAAAAGAACACAAAATGACCTCTTGTTTTGTACAAAAAGAAAACATAGAAGTCATGTGAAAAGAAAGGCGAAGCCAACCAGGTAATGCCCGGAGCCAGTTCCAAGATAGGGAAGAAGAGCATGACACATACATCTTACATATGATATCTCCATGATTTAGCAGAGATCCAATTAGTGATTGTAGCATACAGATAAGAATGAAGAGAAACGAGCTAGAACTTGTGTGGACCTTTCCAGACAAGAAAGAACTCTGACAGAAGAGCTTGTCCTATGAATCGATGCTTATGCAGCAAGAAAGAGCCATCACTGATCAGACACTCCATCTCGAAATTGACAAGGTAATTTATAGCCTCGAACAAATTATGATGACCTGTGAAGGAAAGAGAACATCTGATCGTTCCACCTCAACTAGATGATAACAGCAGAGGAAGACAAATTAGAAATTGATGCTCATGTAGCGAGAATAAACATCACTGATCGTAGACACTCCATATCGAACTTGGCTACGTAAGGTATTGCCTTGACCAAACTCTGATTTGCAAAGGGAGGAGAAATGATCTGAACTTTCAAATTAACTAAGAAATAAGAGAAGTAAAGGACAAGATTCATTCAAACCAATAACTGCCCCACAGAAAACGTAACAGATCACCAGCTGTCAAATCCAGTAAAACTTTCAAGCTGTAATGGAAGCCTAGAAGATTGTCAAAATTTCAGTCCATCGAGTTCGTCTTTAAGACAAAGGCTTCTAGATCACCAACCCAAAAAGCCCAAATGTCGTATTATATGTAACCAACTGAGCAGTTGCATTGTATTCATTGTCCTCAGACAACATCCTCAGCCAAAAGGATTTCTCCAGGAAGAAAGAAGCCATTGCCAATTCACTGAATAGCAGAATCAGCTCAAAATACAATTGAACTTGAAAATATCAATCAACGATAAATCAATCACCAATGAGAGGAGCGCAAAACCTAGTCATGCTGACAACATGGCAGAGTCCCGGAGTGGCAAGGCATGACCTTCGGAAAATAACATAGCATAAACAGAATCAGACCAATTTAACAATCAATGAAGAGACAAAAAGAAAGAAGAGGATCAAGAGACTGCGTTGGGAATGATGTCTCCTCTGAAGAGTACTTCGTAGAGGCTGACAAACTGAGAGAGGAACACATGCACAATCATAGACACCAAATGAAACGGAAGGATGAGGACACGAGGAAGCGACTTTTTCTAGGAAAGAGACACCGGCTTTCGAAATTTAATAAGAATAAGATGTGGATATGGATTGGATAGTGATCTGTTGGGACGCATACACCTTGCAAAGAAAGAACCACCACAGATCATAGATCAATCAAACAATGACCTCCCAACTAATGAGAATCAGTTTTCACATTAATCAGAAAATAATGGGACTGGAGAACAAATTCCATTTAAACCAATAAATGCCTCAAGGAACGATAGAGCTTATCCAATTTCAGATGATCATCAACTCGTGCAAGATCACCCCACTTGTCGAGTCTGGCAAGACTCCAACCTGTGAAAGAATCACGGCTAGAAGATAATCAACTCCCAAAGATAAAAAAACGAAGAATAAATTCCAATCAAGACTAGTAAATTTCAGCCTGTCACCTGGTCTAAGATGTGATTAAAGACTACTAGCTCATCATCTCAACCAAAAATAAGAAAACAACGGATCATCGTCCTCCCAAAAATCTAAACATCCCTGTTTTATCAATCAAACTGACCAATGTCATCCTATTGATCGTCCTTGACATCCTCAGACAAACATTTTCACTCTGAGGGGAAAGAAGCCACTCCCTCTTCATTTATTATTTGATAAATGCTTTAAGAGCATTCTTCGATGCTTTTTCAACTTCAAAAAAATTACAATTTTGAGTCATTGACTATAATTGTGCACATAGTGACATATATGATATTCTTGATTTAATTGCTCTAACAGTATTCTCATACCCATCCATGTGTGTGTGTATAGTTTTATTATTTTTGTCTCCAAGAAGTATGCTTTTACTATGGTAAATTTAAGTATCTCATTTCTGACCAAAAAAGAAATACATAAATGAGAAGTGGAAGTCAAATTAGAAATCGATGCTTCTGCAGCAAGAAAGAACATAACTGACTGGGGGTTGTTTTTTGCTAGTTTCTGCTGTGGCTTTCTGCCGCCCTAGCTTTGTTCCGGCTTTCTGTTTGCCGTGCTTGTCTTTGTTGGTTGTGCAGCTCTGTTTTTTGCCGCGGTTGGTCCTTTTACGTCCCGGTATCCTTCCACTCAGGTTGTTTTCTTCTTGAGTGTAAGTTTGGTGCCGGGATTTTCTGTACATTTGCCTTTCCTCAATATAATTATTACCCTTTCTACCAAAAAAAAAAAGAACATAACTGATAGTAGACATTGCATATCGAACTTGGCCAGGTAAAGTATTGCCTCGACCAGAATATTGATCTGCAGAGGAAAGAGAACTAGATCTGACCCTTCTGATTAACTACCAATAAAGACGTAAAGGACAAGTTCCATTCAGACCAATAACTGCCTAAAATCCAAGGAGCAACAGTTCATCCAATTTCAAACAATTATCAACTCAGCCCACAGAAAACGCAACAGATCACCAGCTGTCAAATCCAGTAAAACTTTCAAACTGTAAGAGAAGTCTAGAAGGTTGCCATAATGTCAGTCCGTCATTTGCACTGAAGACAAAGGCTTCTAGATCAACCACACAGTGCAAGGTAGATTACTGCTCCTCCAAAAAGCCCAAATGACATATTCGATGTGACCAACTGACCAGTAGCATTATACTCATTGTCGTCAGACAACATCCTCAGACAAAATGATCTCTTCAAGAGCAAATAAGCCACTGCCAATTCATGGAATAGTGTACCAGAATCAGCTCATTACACAATTGAAAAGATCAATCAGTAATTTATCAATCAATGACCAGAGGAGTGCAAACCCTATCAATGCCCGCGACATGGCGGAGTCCTAGAGAGGCGAGGTGTGACCTTCAGAAAATAACATAGCATAAACCGAATCAGACCGATTTAACAATCAATGAAGAGAAAGAAAGAAAAGAAAAATGATTAACAACACATTCCGGAACGATGTCTCCTCTGAAATGTACTTCGCAGAGGCTGTCAACTGAGAGAGGAACGCATGCACAATCATAGATGCACAATGAGACCAATGGATGAGGACACGAGGGAGGGACTATTTCCGGGAAGGAGACACCCGCTTTCGAACTTCAATGAAGCGGAATTGGATTGGATGGTGACGTCGTGGCGCATACTGGCTTGCAAAGAAAGAACCGTCACAAATCATACATCAACCAAACACTGGAATGAGAATCCGCTTTCACATTAATCAGAAAATTATGGGGACTGAAAGAACAAATTTCATTCAAACGGATAATTGCCTCGTGAAACCATAGAGCTTATCCAATTTCAAGCAATCATCAGCTCGCGGCAAGACTCCAGCCTGTGAGAGAATCATACTAGACGATAAACATCACACAGAGATAAAAAAAAAAACTGAAGAACCAATTTCCATCAACACCAGTAATTTTCAGTCTATTGCCCGGTCTTAGATGTGACCAAACACTAGATCATCATCTCAACCCTAAAAAGACAGCAAATGGATCATCAGTCCTTCAAAAAGCCCAAACACCTAGTTTTATGGAACACACTGACCAGTGTCATTGTATTCATGATCCTTGACATCCTCAGACAAACAGTTCACTCCAAGGGGAAAAAAGCCACTGCAAATTCACCAAATAACAAAATCCAGAAGCAGCTCCTAGATTGTACGGAAAGTCAGTCAATGGATCGATAAAGGATCGGAGGAGGAGCTAAACCAAGCACTTCCCATAGCAACATCCTCAGACAATAGAGATATGATTCTAGAGGAAAGAAGCCACACTGCCAATTCACCGACTAACAAAAATCCATAGTAAGCTGGCAAAACAATGAAGGAATGATTGACTGAGGATGAGGCTGTAAACCAAATAATTCCGGTAACCACAGGAATTGTAGGCCAGGCAGCCGAAGCCACGGAGAGACAAAGGTGGGGGGTAAGCAGAACCATGAAAGCGTGAGAAGACCGATCCTGCAAAGGGAAATATGCAGGCTTTAAAGGTAACAATTGAGTAGAGCAGATTAAAGAACCTGGATAGCCAGCAACACTAATGCCAAAGTAATCCCCATATTCGGCTCTGATGTGTTTCACCTGCATTAATAACCAAGCAGATCCAGAACAAAAACAATAAGCACAAATAAAGAGCAAATACAGGGGCGGTTTATTTGTAAAGAGCAATGAAGAACCACATACAAAACATGGAATGCAAAAGCATTAATTGTTACTTATGATTTGTTGCTTCTCCAATTCAAAAAGACCCTCTTTCATCATGAGAAATGGTTTATTTTGTATACAGATACTGTACACCAAACTTGTGAATGATTAGGATATCTAGCATTTCTCTTTTCTAGGTTTTAAATTCCTAGGGGTGTAAATTTAGGGCCTTACATGGGTAAATGAAGCTATCAATCATTGAGACAGAATTCAAATGAAACTTTGAGTGAAAAACAGTTAGTAAAGTTTTGGCAAGAGATAAATGTTACTGCATACTGCAGTTAAAAACAAATATTTTTTTGGAAAAGAACCCATCCTATAAGTTCGAAATAACATAGAAAAACAAGGGCAATAGGTACTGTCAAAATAACAACCCAACATAAGAAAACCAATTTAACATATTGACACAGAATTCAAGCAGACATACACACCAAGCCAAAGCACATGCATATCCAAGAAATCTATTACCAAGTGATCATGCGACAAAGTACATTGAAAGGAAAAAGAGTAACAAATAACATGCAGAATAGTTCCATCAAGGAAAAAGTCATTGCTTTAACCTATTTATGACCTATTAGAGAAAGAGAACTGAACAGTGATCATCTTGCTTTAATAAAAAAAATAGGAAAAGAAAAAAGAAAATAGAGTCAATACTATTATAGTCATTTACTATCAAGAATCCAACAAATGAGAGCTTGTACAATTTTAAACAAAACCCGGTCTCTACAATTCATCCTCTTAGCCTTGCCAAAAAGGCAAAGGATCAGCACTTCTCAAGTTCAGCAAACCTTCAACCTAAAGCAATTAGAACCGGACAATTATCATCTCGATTCTTGCCACTACCCAAACATAATTAATGAAAGAATGAATTTTGAAAAAAAAAACATAAGTGTCCATGCAGGAAATTATTAAAAGCTGCAGTTCATCACCCAGTACTCCTAGTCCATCAACTCAACATTACACCACAAAGGAATTGTCCGTCCCAAAAAATAGCTCAAACACTTTATTCTATGCAACAACTGACCAAACTCATCATATTTACTGTTCCTTACATGACGTCCTCGGAAGTAGAGATCAGTCCAACAGAGAAGAAGTCACTTCCAATGCATTAAATAACAGATATCTGTATCAAACCAGATGCTTCAGAAATTAGACTGAGAAAGTAATTGGCTCAACAAACGTCAAGAGATAAAAACAAGTTAAGAAAGATTAAGAATGCGTATCCTAATAGATATCTGTATCGTAATAGATATCTGAAGCACATCATTCCAAAAAAGATGCAACCAATATGCACTGAAGTGAAACCAATTCTGTCAGCAGTAAGCCTTCAGTCCTAATAACCAAAGAAAACCTATAATGTTGACATTTATATGGCCATTGACAGAGTCCAACCAATTCAAACAACCTCTCATACGGAAAGAACACAAAATGACCTCTCGTTCTAGACCATAAGAAAACACGAAGTTGTGTTTGAAGGTGAACCCAAGCAAGGTAATGCACGGCGCCGGTTCGAGGATAGAAAGCGAGACCATATCGTGTAAGCGTAACATATGCTATCTCCATGATTTAGAGAGATCCAATTAGTGATCATAGCACACGAGATAAGAATGAAGAGAAACAAGATAGAACTTGTGGGGACCTTTCGAGAAAAAAAAAAAAAAAAGAACTCGAAAGGAGAGCTTGTCCTATTAATTGATGCTTATGCAGCAAGAAAGAACCATCCCCCATCACAGATGCTCCATATTGAAATTGATGAGGTAAAGTATTGCCTCGACAGAACTCTGACCTGCGAAGGAAAGAAAACACCTGATCATTCCACCTGAACTAGAAGATAACAGAAGTGGAAGACAAGTTAGAAATTGATGCTTATGCAGCAAGGAAGAATATCACTGATCACAGAGACTACATATGGAACTTGGCCACATGAAGTATTGCCCCGACCAAACGCTGATCTTTGGAAGGATGAGAACTAGATCTGATCTTTGGGATTAACTAGAAAATAGCAGAAGAAGCTCGTCCAATATCAAATAATTATCAACTCAGCCCCACAGAGAATGCAATAGATCACCAGTTGTCTAATCCAGTAAAACTTTCAACCTGTAAAAGAAGCCTAGAAGGTTGTCAAAATTTCAGTCCATCACTCATCCTAAAGACAAAGACTACTACATCATCAGCTCAACTGAACAGTGCAAGATTAGATCATTGGTTCTCTAAAAAGCCCAAATGTCTTGTTCTACGTAACCAACTGACCAGTAGGATTGTTGCAGACAATACAAATCTTACTTTACCAAAAAAAAAAACTGACCAGTAGCATTGTGCTCGTGGTCCTCAGACAAACACGACCACTCCAAGAAGAAAGAAACCACTGCCAATTCACGGAATAGTGAATACCAGAATCAGCTCATGATACAATTGAACAGAAAGATCAATCAATGATGAATCCATCACCAACCAGAGGAGTGCCAAACCCTTACGATACGCATAACATGGCAGACTCCCAGAGAGGCAAGAGTAACCTTCAGAAAATTAGCATACAAATAAGACCAAATTAACAATTAATCAAGAAACAAAAAGAAAAGAAGAAGGATCAAGAGCATTTTGGGTATGATGTCCCGTCTGAAGAGGCTTTGAACTGAGAAAGGAATGCATGCACAATCATAGACGCAAGATGAGAATGAAGGATAAGGACATGATGGAGGGCTATTTCTAGGAAGGGGACATGGGCAAGCGGATCTGGATTGCATAGTGATCTGTTGTGGCACGTACACCTTGCAAAGAAAGAACCATCACAGATCATATGTTGGCCAAACTCCACCCCTCCAAAGGAATGAGAATCGGTTTTCCCATCAATCGGAAAATTATGGGACTGGAGAACAAATTTCATTCAAACCAATAACTGCCTCGAGAGACAATAGAGCTTATCCACTCTCAGACAATCATCAGCTCGCAGCAGAGCACCCCTTGTTGATTCCGGCGAGACTCCAACCCTGTGAGAGGATCAGGACTAGACAACAATCAAGTCCCAAAGATAAAAGACTGAAGAACAAATTTCAATCAAAACCAGTAAATTATAGCCTACCACCTGAAAGAATACTTTCATCATCTCAACCAAAAAAAGACAGCAAAAGGATCATCAGTCCTTTAAAAAGCCCAAACACCTAGTTTTGTGAAACAAACTAACCGGTGTCGTTCTTGACATCCTCAAACAAACAGTTTCGCTCCAAGGGGAAGATGCCACTGTGAATTCACCATATAACAAAATCCAGAAGCCGCTCGTAAAACAATAAAATGGAAAGACGATCGGTGGATGGATCAATTAGGATCATAGGAGGAGCTAAACCAAACACCCATAACAACATCCTCAGACATGAAGAGATATGATCCAAGAGGAAAGAAGCCACTGCGAATTCAGCAAATAACAAAATCCAGAATAAGCTGGTAAAACAACAATGCAAAGATCAATAGATCAATTGATCAATAACTTCCGAGAGTTAGCAAGTCACACCCTGACCAAAATGATAACAAGTTCTATCTGCACAATTCATACTTGATTTTTTCCCAACCACAACTTATTTATGCTATGATGCAGAGTTGCACAATTTGCTCAACAAAGTGAGCAACTGACAATAGACATATAGGTCCAAAAGCCCAAAAATACAAGCAGAATCATACAATCTCCATCAGGTATCCAGGCATATATGACATATCCTGCAGAAAGGCTCAATTTCTTTGCGAGGTCTTCAAACCAATTAATTTTTCTTCGCAAGTTCAACATCAGGTATAGCTCATACAACACATGAACAAAATAATAACAAGTGCTATCTGAACAATTCATGCTTGATTTTTTGCCAACCACAACTTACTTGTGCTACGATACAAAGTTACACAATTTGCTCAACAAAGTGAGCAACTGACAAGATACAAATATGTCCAAAACTTCAAAAATACAAGCAGAATTATACAAGCTCCATCAGGTATTCCACTAGCTTATATACTCGCTAACGCTAGATGCTTTGTTTGTAAGCAAAATTTTATCCAAAGATCACAGCCTTCCATCTCCGTTCAGGGCCTATACGATATATCCTGCAGGAAGGCTCAATTTCTTTGTGAAGTCATCGAATCAATTTCTTTGGCCATGATCGCCAAATTCGAGTGGCACTACGACGAGGGGTGGTTGATGTTGATGGGGTGGTCAAAGGGGACAAGGGCGGTGGCTGGGGAGAGTTCATACGTGCATGAATTTTTTTCATGTCACTGATTTGGCATATATCCCCACTTGAAAATAACAAGCAGGTCATGACATGGCACATGCAATTTATTATTCATGTTAGCAATCTGATAGTCCATGTTTGAAAAAAAAAAGGTGATATGAGAAAAAAAAAAGTCTAATCAAGACTAACATTGACGTTATACAAAATACAAAATTGCTTTAAAAAAAAAAAAGTAATGGGACAATTTAGATTCTCACGTAATTGTACAAGAACTATCAATCGCATTTACTCAAGGAATTATGAAAATATCATGTCAAAGTTTCCAGCATTTAGGTCTAAACAAAAGTGAAAATGTTTGTTTTGCAAAATGATTCAAATCAAAAGTAACACAATAAAAGCCATTTAGGCAATGTTTAGCCCTAAAGCAACTGAAGAAGGTTTAAGTTTATATAGTTCGATAAAAAGATCTAGCAAGAAACAAAGAAAAAGGAAATGAAAAAAGTAATCAAATTAAACATTGGGTTTTAATTACAATTTGCCCATGTCTTTAGATTATTAGAAAAAAGATAACTGCGATTTGTATTAATGTATCACATAACAGCTCGATTAGTCCATTATATCAAATACTGAACAAATTGCATTTGATTATATTCTATGGTCTTCATTAACAAATAACTAACTGAAACCGTTTATAGTTAGTAGCTGGAGAAAACAATTGGGAACGCTTTTCCTGCATCGCTCCCGTCCAAAAGCCAGCTCAGTCATGTACTCCCATACCCATATCTTCAATCGGAGACTATATCATTTTATTTTAGTTAGGAAGAAGTGATTAAGAAAGAAAAAATAATTTATATAAGAGAAAAGAAGAATGGTCTGAATAGATTTAATTATACTGTTCTTTGGATACTAGCGAGGAAAAAAGAAAGAAAAAGTGTATAATGACGTTAATGTTTGTTTATATATTTTTGAATACATGTAAAATAATAGTATGAATGAGAGAACGAATAAACGTGTTTATTAGTACACAAATCCCTCCAAATTCCTTCTCATTTAAGGAGACTCGGAGTATGTAATTACGTTAAAATACATAATATTTACTGCATAGTTAATAGTATGACAGGATTAATAATAATATAACAATCTCAGTATTCATTAATATAAATATAATTAAGATAATCATCCTATTATGGATAGAAAGATATTAAACTATAACATTGTAAATAATCGTATCTAATAGTGAGCCACCAATAATATGTCAATTAATAAATTGTGAATGATTTTATAGTAATAAGTAATTATGCATTATCAAGAGAACATAATTATTATTACATCAATTATTTACCATAACCTAATGTTTTATTCATTAATCTTATAAATATGTGATTAAGTCAGAACAATGAAAATTGATGTTGTCATTATGTAAATAAATTAGCTATGGTTAATGCAAATTTTAATTGTAATTATAGTCTACCAATTGAGTGGGCCTAATACCCTTAAAATGCGTCAACTTTAGCCAGAGTCCCAATTTTGGCCCCATTCTTTTTTTCTTTTTTCTTTTTTCTTTTTTATTTATTTATGATAAAGCACCAACTTTCAGATGTCACCCAAATTTGAGTTTTTGTCATTTGATGGTGTTAAAGATCCAATGTGTCATTTTTCACATGTACATCACATTTATGGCTTCTACTGTCACAAAAATTATGTGCCAAATTGTCATAAAATGAAATTTCTATACAGCTCGAATCTCAAAATATTTAATAATTATACCTCAATGATGTACACATTTTCTTTTTCAATATAAATAGTCACAACTCCGAGTACAGAATATAAATTCCTACTTTGGTTGCACACTCTGATCTAGTTCTCAAAAGATCTTTGAGCACACTAATCTAAAAATCCCTTAACTCCAAACTCAACCTATGTAAAAGTTATTTTGAGGCGAGTCTAAGCTTAGCAAATAAAAGCTCTTAGATGTCTAAGGGGAAAGAAGCCGCTGCAAATTCACCAAATAACAAAATCCAGAAGCAGCTCGTAGATTGTATGGAAAGTCAGTCAATGGATCGATAAAGGATCGGAGGAGGAGCTAAACCAAGCACTTCCCACAGCAACATCCTCAGACAATAGAGATATGATTCTAGAGGAAAGAAACCACACTGCCAATTCACCGACTAACAAAAATCCAGAGTAAGCTGGCAAAACAATGAAGGAAAGATTGACTGAGGACAAGGCTGTAAACCAAAAGAATCGTAGGCCAGGCACCAGAAGCCATGGGGAGACAAAGGTGGGGGACTAGCAGAACCAGGAAAGCGTGAGAACACCTATCCTGCAAAGGGAAATATGCAGGCTTTAAAAGTAACAACTGAGTATAGCAGATTAAAGAACCTGGATAGCCAGCAACACTAATGCCAAATTAAAATCCCCATATTTGGCTCTGATGTGTTTCACCTGCATTAATAACCAAGCAGATCCAGAACAAAAACAATAACTACAAATAAAGAGCATATACAGGGGCGCTTACCACTGCCAATCCGGTTTGACAATGCACTTGCTTAAATGCTCACTTGCTATATGACTACTCAATTTCTAAATCAAAGTTTGTAAAGAGCAATGCAGAACCACATACAAAACATGGTATGCAAAAGCATTATATGTTACATATGATTCGTTGCTTCTCCAATTCAAAAAGACCCTCTTTCATCATGAGAAATGGTTTATTTTGTATACAGTAATTGTACACCAAACTTGTGAATGATTAGGATATCTACCATTTCTCTTTTCTAGGTTTTAAATGCCTAGGGGTGAAAATTTAGGGCCTTACATGGGTAAATGAAGCTATCAATCATTGAGACAGAATTGAAATCAAACTTTGAGTGAAAAACAATTAGTAAAGTTTTGGCAAGAGATAAATGTTACTGCATACTGCAGTGAAAAACAAATCCTTTTTTTTTTCAAAAAGAACCCATCCTGTAAGTTCAAAATAACATAGAAAAACAAGGGCAATAGGTACTGTGAAAATAACAACTCAGCGTAAGAAAACCAATTTAACATATTGACACAAAATTCAAGCAGACATACACACCATGCCAAAACAGATGCATATCCAAGAAATCTATTACCAAGTGATCATGCAACAAAGTACATTGAAAGTAAAAAGGGTAACATGCGGAATAGTTCCATCAAGGAAAAAGTCATTGCTTTAACCTATTTATGACCTATTATAGAAAGAGAACTGAACGGTGATCATCTTGCTTTATTAAAAAAATAGGAAAAAGAAAAGAAAATAGAGTCAATAATACTATAGTCATTTACCGTCAAGAATCCAATAAATGAGAGCTTGTACAATTTTAAACAAAACCCGGTCTCCACAATTCATCCCCTTAGCCTTGCCAAAAAGGCAAAGGATCAGCACTTCTCGAGTTCAGCAAACCTTCAACCTAAAGCAATTAGAACCAAACAATTATCATCTCAATTCTTGCCACTACCCAAACATAATTAAGGAAAGAATGAATTTTGAAAAAGAAACATAAGTGTCCATGCAGGAAATTATTAAAAGTTGCAGTTCATCACCCAGTACTCCTAGTCCATCAACTCAACATTACACCACAAAGGAATCATCAGTCCCAAAAAATAGCTCAAACACTTTATTCTATGCAACAATTGACCAAACTCATCATATTTACTGTTCTGTACATAAGTCACTTCCAATGCATTAAATAACAGATCCAGAATCTGCTCGGAAAAAAAAAAAAAACTAAATAGAACAACCAACCAATAAATTAATAAATGGTCAAAGGAGGACAGTAGACCCTAATGATGTCCCTGACCATGGCAAAGTCCCAAGGAGGCAACTGGAACACAAGAAATTAAGCTTCTGCAACAAACCAGATGCTTCAGAAATTAGTCCGAGAAAGTAATCGGCTCTACAAACGTTAAGAGATTAAAACAAGTTAAGAAAGATTAAGAATGCGTACCGTAATAGATATCTGTATCATAATAGATATCTGAAGCACATCATTCCAAATAAGACGCAACCGATATGCACCGAAGTAAAACCATTAATCGGCGGTAAGCCTTGATCCTAACAACCAAAGAAAACCTACAATGTTGACATTTATATGGCCATTGACAGAGTCCAACCAATTCAAACAACCTCTCATACGGAAAGAACACAAAATGACCTCTCGTTCTAGACCATAAGAAAACACAGAAGTTGTGTTTGAAGGTGAACCCAGCAAGGTAATGCCTGGCGCCAGTTCCAGGATAGAAAACAGACCATATCGTGTAACTGTAACATATGCTATCTCCATGATTTAGAGAGATCCAATTAGTGATCATAGCACACAGATAAGAATGAAGAGAAACAAGATAGAACTTGTGTGGACCTTTCCAGGAAAAAAAAAAAAAAGAACTCCGAAAGGAGAGCTTGTCCTATTAATTGATGCTTATGCAGCAAGAAAGAACCATCACCGATCACAGATGCTCCATATTGAAATTGATGAGGTAAAGTATTGCCTCGGCAGAACTCTGACCTGCGAAGGAAAGAAAACACCTGATCGTTCCACCTTAACTAGAAGATAACAGAAGTGGAAGACAAATTAGGTAGAAAATAACAGAAGTAAGGGACATCACTGATACCAAACACTCCATCCCAAACTTGGCCATGTAAAGTATTTCCTTGACCAAACTCTGATCTGTGAAGGGAAGAGAACTAGATCTGATCTTTCAGATTAAGTAGAAAATAACAGAAGTAAGGGACAAGTTTCATTCAAACCAACAACTGCCTAAAATCCGAGAAGCAAGAGATCATCCAATTTCAAACAATTATCAACTCAGCCCCACAGAAAACTCAATAGATCACCAGCTGTCAAAATCCAGTAAAACTATTGACTGGTAAAAGAAGCCTAAAAGTTTGTCAAAATTTCAGTCCATCATTTGTCCTGACAACAAAGACTTCTAGATCATCAGCTTAACCACAAACAAAGCAAGATTGATCATTAGTTCTCCAAAAAGCCCACATGTCATATTCGAGGTAACCAACTGACCAGTTGCATTGTTTTTACTGCCCTACACCATCCTCAGACAAAATGATCGCTCCAAGAAGAAAAAAGCCACTGCCAATTCACAGAATAGTGAATATCAAAATCAGCTCATAATACAATTAAACTTACAAAGATCAATCAACGACAAATCAATTAATCAATCAGAGGAGCACAAGCCTTAACTATGCCCACAACATGGCAAAGTCCTAGAGACAGCAAACGGATCATCAGTCCTCCAAAAAGCCTGAACATCCGTGTTTTATGAAACAAACTGACCAATGTCATAGAATTCATTATCCTTGACATCCTCAGACAAGCAGTTCACTCCAAGGGAAAAAAAAACCCTTTGCCAATTCACCATATAACAAAATCCAGAAGCAGCTCGTAAAACAATTGTAAAGAAAGTTGGTCCATGGAGCAATTAAGGATTGAAGGAGGAGCTCAACCAAAAACTTCCCATAATGACCATCCTTAGACGAAAGAGATATGATTCAAGAGGAGATAAGCCACAAAACCAATTCACCAAATAACAAGAATCTAGAAAAAGCTGGTAAAAACAATAACGCAAAGACCGATTGGCCGATCAATCACTGAGCATAAAGAAGATAATTCCGATAACCACAGGCATCATCCCAAAGAGGCCAGGTGAAACCCTCAAGGATCTCCGCAAGGGGGTTTCTGCAACCAGAAGAGGTTTGCATCATAGTCAAGCTACTTCTCGCACACCCTATCATTAAAGCATGGCCAAAATATCAATTGATTAGGGATTAATCCATCTATATACACATGGAGAGTGAGGACATCAAAAGAACCAAAATCCAAGAAGTGGGAGCTTATCCAATTTCCAACAAAGCCGAGACACCGCAATTCATCAACTCAGCCACACAGAAAAGGCAATAGATCATCACCTCTAGTATTTGGCAAAACACCTATGCAGCAGGAGTTTATCCAAATTTCAGTTCTTCACCTGGTCCTGAAGATGATCAAGGACACTGCCCATCAACCAACCCAACCAAAAATAGATGTGAAGAGAACGTTGAACTCAAGAAAAGCAATTAGTTTTTCTTCTCGAGTTCAACATGAGCTATAGCTCATACAACACATGAACCCTACCTGAAGCAACACGTCCAGTGCACCATCTCATTCAAAGAGAAAGCTTGTAAAAGTTGGCTAAAACATCCAATCCATCCACTCTATGCATGCCCACGAGCATCCTTGCGGATATAGCTTTGAAGGCACAAAATAGAGCCAACTTCCTCAGAAAACGAAGATAACAGAATAAGAGTTTTGGAGAAAATCAGGGGAGAATCCATGTAGAGGGATTGTGCAAGCTCATGACCCAGTAACTTTTCAACACACAAGCAATATAAAACTAATCTGTCAGGCAGATTTATATGAACTGGAACTTCAATATAAAGAGAATCCCGATAGGAACGCTTCTACGGACTGCACCAAACCAATTCAAAGTAGAAACAACTAATCTGCCATGATATTAGTGAATATCGGCAATGATTTTCCACCTCACAATGTAGAAGCATCCAATAAGTCAAACTGCCATCAATGTGTGCCACCAAGTCACCAAGGAAAGCAACAACTAGACTTAAAAAAATGAAGAACAAATTTCCCATCAAACCTAGTAAATTTCATTCCATCGGCGGGTCCCAGATGTGATCAAAGACTAATAATTCATCCTCTCAATTGAGAAAAAAAAAAAGAAGACAAAAGGATCACTAGTCCTCCAAAAAGCCCAAACATCCCAGGTATAGTGTTCATAGTATTCATCATCCTTGACATCCTCAGACAAACAGTTTCAGTCCGAGGGGAAAGAAACCACTGTGAATTCACCAAATAACAGAAAGATCAATCGGTCATTGTATCAATAAAGGATCGAGAATTACCAAAAAAAATAAATAAATAAAAAAATAAAGGATCGAGAAACAAAAAGAAAAGAATAAGGATCAACAGTGCATTTTGGTGATGTCTCCTCTGAAGAGTACTTTGCAGAGGCTGTCAACTGAGAAAGGAAAGCATGCACAATCATAGACACAAGATGAGACTGAAGGATGAGGACACAAGGGAGGGCTATTTCTGGGAAGGAGACACCGGGAAGCTGATCTGGATTGGTAGTGATCTGTTGTGGCACGTACACCTTGCAAAGAAAGAACCATCACAGATCACACATCAGCCAAACTCTGAACTCCAAAGGAATGAGAATCGGTTTTTGTATCAATTGGAAAATTATGGGACTGGAGAACAATTTTCATTCAAACCAATAACTGCCTCGAAAGATGATAGAGATTATCCAATTTCAGACAATCATCAGCTTGCGACAGAGCATCCTTGTCAAGTCTGGCAAGACTCCAACCTGTGAGAGAACTCCCAAAGATAAAAAACTGAATAACAAATTTCCCATCAAACCCAGTAAATTTCAGTCTTAAGACGTGATCAGAGACTACTGATTCATTGTCTCAACCGAGAAAAAAATAAGAAGACAGAAAAAGGGTCTTCCTCCAAAAAGCCCAAACATCCAAGACATGGTATTAACAGTATTCATCATCCTTGACATCCTCAGGCAAATAGTTCACACAAAGAAAGAAACCACAGCAAAGTCACCAAATAACAGAAAGATTGATCGCTCACTGTATCAAGGGTCAAAGGAGGAGTTAAACCAAACGCCTTCCATAATGACCTCCTCCTACGTCAAGAGATCACAATCCAAGAGGAAAGAAAGAAGCCACACTGCCAATTCGCCAAACAATGAGAATCAAAGCATGACCGTGCAAGAGGGACGGATCTCTGCAACCAAACGACGCTTCACAAAATCAGACCAAGAAAATAAAACGGATACCATCAACAAAATCAATTAATCAAGAAAGGGAAAACAAAAAGGAACGATAGGGAGAGTTACCGATACAAAATCAGATGCAACTGCCAATCAACGGAAATGCATACTCATCTTGATAAACAATTAAATGGAAAGATCAATCTATTGATAAACCATCCAATGACATTGCTATACAAGTGAAAACATTACATACTATACTTTAGGGAAAGTTTTGGCAGAAGGTATTTACCGCAAAAAACAGTGTGAAAAACAAATATTTTTTGGAAAAGAACATGTCCTGCAAGTTCCAGATAACATAGAGAAAAAAGAGGCAATAGGTCGCACGAAAATAACATCTCAGCATAGGAAATTACCATCCAGACAGCATCAATCTCATCAAATATTAACATAGGAAACCTCACAAAAATTCTTCAGATAAACCAAATTTAACACCTATTGAGACAATATTCAAGCAGACATACACTCCAAGTAAAAAAAAAAATGCATATGCAACAGACGTATTTCCCAATGAATGTGCGACAAAGTACGTTGAACCCGAAAAAGTCCATGATAAATAACATGCAGGATAGTTCCATTAAAGAAAAAGGTAAGACATACAAATCAAAAGTTTTCCAATCCAATCCCGAAGAGAAAGTAAGCTCTAATCTGCCAAAAGAACGAGTGTATCAGCTACCATCATCGGTTAAGAAATAGAAAGAAAATAAGAATGATTAAGAATGCAAATTGTCATAGATATCTGATGTATGTCATTTCAAAATAAGAAACTACCAGTATGCCCTGAAGTAAAAACGATTCTGTCAGCAATAAACCTTCAAAGTCCCAATAACCAAAGAACAACTACAAATTAGACATTTATATGGCCATTCACTGAGTCCAACAACTCAAATAACCTCTGGCACAGAACACAAAATGACCTCTTGTTTTGCACAAAAAGAAAACATAGAAGTCGTGTGAAAAGAAAGGCGAAGCAAACCAGGTAATGCCCGGAGCCATTTCCATGATAGGGAAGAAGAGCATGACGCATACATCTTACATATGATACCTCCATGATTTACCAGAGATCCAATTAGTGATTGTAGCATAGGATAAGAATGAAGAGAAACGAGCTAGAACTTGTGTGGACCTTTCCAGACAAGAAAGAACTCTGACAGAAGAGCTTGTCCTATGAATTGATGCTTATGAAGCAAGAAAGAGCCATCACTGAGCAGACACTCCATCTCGAAATTGACGAGGTAAAGTATAGCCTCGAACAAATTATGACCTGTGAAGGAAAGAGAACATCTGATCATTCCACCTCAACTAGATGATAACAGCAGCCGAAGACAAATTAGAAATTGATGCTCATGTTAGTGAGAATAAACATCACTGATCGTAGACACTCCATATTCAACTTGGCTTTGTAAGGTATTGCCTTGACCAAACTCTGATTTGCAAAGGGAGAAGAAATAGATCTGAACTTTCAGGTTAACTAAGAAATAACAGAAGTAAAGCACAAGATTCATTCAATCCAATAAGCGCCCCCGTAAAACGTAATGATCACCAAATTTGTCAAATCCAGTAAAACTTTCAAGCTGCAATGGAAGCCTAGAAGGTTGTCAAAATTTCAGTCCATCGAGTTTGTCCTTAAGACAACGGCTTCTAGATCACCAACCCAAAAAGCCCAAATGTCGTATTGTATGTAACCAACTGAACAGTTGCATTGTATTCATTGTCCTCAGACAACATCCTCAGCCAAAAGGATTTCTCCAGCAAGAAAGAAGCATTGCCAATTCACTGAATAACAGAATCAGCTCAAAATACGATTGAACTTGAAAATATCAATCAACGATAAATCAATCACCAATCCGAGGAGCGCAAAACCTAGTCCTGCTGACAACATCGCAGAGTCCCGGAGAGGCAAGGCGTGACCTTCGGAAAATAACATAGCATAAACAGAATCAAACCAATTTAACAATCAATGACGAGACATAAAGAAAGAAGAGGATCAAGAGACTGCATTAGGAATGATGTCTCCTCTGAAGAGTACTTCGTAGAGGCTGACAAACTGAGAGAGGAACGCATGCACAATCATAGACACCAGATGAAACGGAAGGATGAGGACACGAGGAAGGGACTATTTCTAGGAAGGAGACACCACCTTTCGAAATTTAATAAGAATAAGATGTGGATATGGATTGGATAGTGATCAGTTGGGACCCGTACACCTTGCAAAGAAAGAACCACCACAGATCATACATGAATCAAACAATGACCTCCCAACTAATGAGAATCAGTTTTCACATTAATCAGAATATAATGGGAGTGGAGAACAAATTCCATTTAAACCAATAAATGCCTCAAGGAACGATAGAGCTTATCCAATTTCAGATGATCGTCAACTCGTGCAAGATCACCCCACTTGTCAGGTCTGGCAAGACTCCAACCTGTGAAAGAATCAAGACTAGAAGATAATCAACTCCCAAAAATAAAAAAACGAAGAATAAATTCCAATCAAGATCAGTAAATTTCAGCCTGTCACCTGGTCTAAGATGTGATTAAAGACTACTAGCTCATCATCTCAACCAAAAATAAGAAAACAACGGATCATCAGTCCTCCCAAAAATCTAAACATCCGTGTTTTATCAATCAAACTGACCAATGTCATCCTATTGATCGTCCTTGACATACTCAGACAAACAGTTTCACTCTGAGGTGAAAGAAGCCACTCCCTCTTCATTTATTATTTGATAAATGCTTTAAGAGCATTCTTCAATGCTTTTTCAACTTTAAAAAAATTACAATTTTGAGTCATTGACTATAATTGTGCACATAGTGTCAAATCCAGTAAAACTTTCAAGCTGTAAAAGAAGTCTAGAAGGTTGCCATAATGTCAGTCCATCATTTGCCCTGAAGACAAAGGCTTCTAGATCAACCACACAGTGCAAGGTAGATTACTAGTCCTCCAAAAAGCCCAAATGACATATTCGATGTGACCAACTGACCAGTAGCATTATACTCATTGTCGTCAGGCAACATCCTCAGACAAAATGATCACTTCAAGAAGAAATAAGCCACTGCCAATTCATGGAATAGTGTACCAGAATCAACTCATTACACAACTGAAAAGATCAATCAGTAATTTATCAATCAATGACCAGAGGAGTGCAAACCCTAACAATGCCCACGACATGGCGGAGTCCCCGAGAGGCGAGGTGTGACCTTCAGAAAATAACATAACATAAACCGAATCAGACTGATTTAACAATTAATGAAGAGAAAGAAAGAAAAAAATGATCAACAACACATTCCGGAACAATGTCTCCTCTGAAATGTACTTCGCAGAGGCTGTCAACTGAGAGAGGAACGCATGCACAATCATAGATGCACAATGAGACCAATGGATGAGGACACGAGGGAGGGACTATTTCCAGGAAGGAGACACCCGCTTTCGAACTTCAATGAAGCGGAATTGGATTGGATGGTGATCTATCGTGGCGCATACAGCTTGCAAAGAAAGAACTGTCACAAATCATACATCAACCAAACACTGGAATGAGAATCTGCTTTCACATTAATCAGAAAATTATGGGACTGAAAGAACAAATTTCATTCAAACGGATAATTGCCTCGTGAAACCATAGAGCTTATCCAATTTCAAGCAATCATCGGCTCACGGCAGATCGCCACTTGTCAAGTCTGGCAAAACTCCAGCCCGTGAGAGAATCATGACTAGACGATAAACATCACACAGAGATAAAAGAAAATTGAAGAACCAATTTCCATCAACACCAGTAATTTTCAGTCTATTGCCCGGTCTTAGATGTGACCAAACACTAGATCATCATCTCAACCCTAAAAAGACAGCAAAAGGATCATCGGTCCTTCAAAAAGTCCAAACACCTAGTTTTATGGAACACACTGACCAGTGTCATTGTATTCATGATCCTTGACATCCTCAGACAAACAGTTTGCTCCAAGGGGAAAAAAGCCACTGCAAATTCACCAAATAACAAAATCCAGAAGCAGCTCGTAGATTGTATGGAAAGTCAGTCAATGGATTGATAAAGGATCGGAGCAGGAGCTAAACCAAGCAATTCCCATAGCAACATCCTCAGACAATAGAGATATGATTCTAGAGGAAAGAAGCCACACTGCCAATTCACCAACTAACAAAAATCCATAGTAAGCTGGTAAAACAATGAAGGAAAGATTGACTGAGGATGAGGCTGTAAACCAAATAATTCCGGTAACCACAGGAATTGTAGGCCAGGCAGCCGAAGCCATGGAGAGACAAAGGTGGGGGGTGAGCAGAACCATCAAAGCGTGAGAAGACCTATCCTGCAAAGGGAAATATGCAAGCTTTAAAGGTAACAATTGAGTAGAGAAGATTTAAGAACCTGGATAGCCAGCAACACTAATGCCAAAGCAATCCCCATATTCAGCTCTGATGTGTTTCACCTGCATTAATAACCAAGCAGATCCAGAACAAAAACAATAAGCACAAATAAAGAGCAAATACAGGGGCGCTTACCATTGCCAATTCGGTTTGTCATTGCACTTGCTTAAATGCTCACTTGCTATATGACTACTCAATTTCTAAATCAAAGTTTGTAAAGAGCAATGCAGAACCACATACAAAACATGGTATGCAAAAGCATTAATTGTTATTTATGATTTGTTGCTTCTCAAATTCAAAAAGCCCCTCTTTCTTCATGAGAAATGGTTTATTTTGTATACAGATATATTGTACACCAAACTTGTGAATGACTAGGATATCTAACATTTCTCTTTTCTAGGTTTTAAATTCGTAGGGGTGAAAATTTAGGGCCTTACATGGGTAAATGAAGCTATCAATCATTGAGATAGAATTCAAATCAAACTTTGAGTGAAAAACAATTAGTAAAGTTTTGGCAAGAGATATATGTTACTGCATACTGCAGTGAAAAACAAATACTTTTTTGCAAAAGAACCCATCCTATGAGTTCGAAATAACATAGAAAAACAAGGGCAATAGGTACTGTCAAAATAACAACTCAGCATAAGAAAACCAATTTAACATATTGACACAGAATTCAAGCAGACATACACACCAAGCCAAAACAGATGCTATCCAAGAAATCTATTACCAAGTGATCATGTGACAAAGTACATTGAAAGGAAAAAGAGTAACAAATAACATGCAGAATAGTTCCATCAAGGAAAAGTCATTGCTTTAACCTATTTATGACCTATTATAGAAAGAGCGAACGGTGATCATCTTGCTTTAATAAAAAAAAAAAAAAAAATAGGAAAAGAAAAAAAGAAAATAGAGTCAATACTATTATAGTCATTTCTTGTCAAGAAATCAATAAATGAGAGCTTGTACAATTTTAAACAAAACCCGGTCTCCACAATTCATCCTCTTAGCCTTGCCAAAAAAGGCAAAGGATCGCACTTCTCAAGTTCAGCAAACCTTCAACCTAAAGCAATTAGAACCAGACAATTATCATCTCGATTCTTGCCACTACCCAAACATAATTAATGAAAGAACGAATTTTGAAAAATAAAGATAAGTGTCCACACAGGAAATATTTAAAAGTTGCAGTTCATCACCCAGTACTCCTAGTCCATCAACTCAACATTACACCACAAAGGAATCGTCAGTCCCAAAATATAGCTCAAACACTTATTCTATGCAACAATTGACAAAACTCGTCATATTTACTGTTCCTTACATGACGTCCTCAGAAGTAGAGATCAGTCCAACAGAGAAGAAGTCACATCCAATGCATTAAATAACAGATCCAGAATCTGCTCTTAAAAAAAAACCTAAATAGAACAACCAACCAATAAATTAATAAATGGTCAAAGGAGGACAGTAGACCCTAATGATGTCCCTGACCATGGCAAAGTCCCAAGGAGGCAGCCGGAACACAAGAAATTAAGCTTCTGCAACAAACCAGATGCTTCAGAAATTAGACTGAGAAAGTAATTGGCTCAACAAACGTCAAGAGATAAAAGCAAGTTAAGAAAGATTAAGAATGCGTATCGTAATAGATATCTGTATCATAATAGATATCTGAAGCACATCATTCCAAATAAGATGCAACCAATATGCACTGAAGTAAAACCAATTCTGTCAGCTGTAAGCCTTCAGTCCTAATAACCAAAGAAAACATATAATGTTGACATTTATATGGCCATTGACAGAGTCCAACCAATTCAAACAACCTCTCATATGGAAAGAACACAAAATGACCTCTCGTTCTAGACCATAAGAAAACACAAGTTGTGTTTGAAGGTGAACCCAGCAAGGTAATGCCTGGCGCCAGTTCCAGGATAGAAACAGACCATATCGTGTAACTGTAACATATGCTATCTCCATGATTTAGAGAGATCCAATTAGTGATCATAGCACACAGATAAGAATGAAGAGAAACAAGATAGAACTTGTGGGGACCTTTCCAGAAAAAAAAGAACTCTGAAAGGAGAGCTTGTCCTATTAATTGATGCTTATGCAGCAAGAAAGAACCATCCCCCATCACAGATGCTCCATATTGAAATTGATGAGGTAAAGTATAGCCTCGACAGAACTCTGACCTGCGAAGGAAAGAAAACACCTAATCATTCCACCTTAACTAGAAGATAACAGAAGTGGAAGACAAGTTAGGAATTGATGCTTATGCAGCAAGGAAGAATATCACTGATCACAGAGACTACATATGGAACTTGGCCACGTGAAGTATTGCCCCGACCAAACACTGATCTTCGGAAGGAAGAGAACTAGATCTGATCTTTGGGATTAACTAGAAAATAGCAGAAGGAGCTCGTCCAATATCAAATAATTATCAACTCAGCCCCACAGAGAATGCAATAGATCACCAGCTGTCTAATCCAGTAAAACTTTCAACCTGTAAAAGAAGCCTAGAAGGTTGTCAAAATTTCAGTCCATCACTCATCCTAAAGACAAAGTATACTACATCATCAGCTCAACTGAACAGTGCAAGATTAGATCATTGGTCCTCTAAAAAGCCCAAATGTCTTGTTCTACGTAACCAACTGACCAGTAGCATTGTTGCGGACAATACAAATCTTACTTTACCAAAAAAATAAAAAAAATAAAAACTGACCAGTAGCATTGTGCTCATGGTCCTCAGACAAACATGATCACTCCAAGAAGAAAGAAACCACTGCCAATTCACGGAATAGTGAATACCAGAATCAGCTCATGATACAATTGAACAGAAAGATCAATCAATGATGAATCCATCACCAATCAGAGGAGTGCAAACCCTAATGATACGCATAACATGGCAGACTCCCAGAGAGGCAAGAGTAACCATTAGAAAATTAGCATACAATCAGACCAAATTAACAATTAATCAAGAAACAAAAAGAAAATAAGAAGGATCAAGAGCATTTTGGGTATGATTTCTGCTCTGAATAGGCTTTGAACTGAGAAAGGAACGCATGCACAATCATAGACACAAGATGAGACTGAAGGATAAGGACATGATGGATTGGATAGTGATCTGTCGTGGCACGTACACCTTGCAAAGAAAGAACCATCACAGATCATATTTGGCCAAACTCCACCACTCCAAAGGAATGAGAATCGATTTTTGCATCAATCGGAAAATTATGGGACTGGAGAACAAATTTCATTCAAACCAATAACTGCCTCGAGAGACAATAGAGCTTATCCACTCTCGAGACAATCATCGCTCGCAGCCAGAGCACCCCTTGTTGATTCCGGCGAGACTCCAACCCGTGAGAGGATCGGGACTAGACAACAATCAAGTCCCAAAGATAAAAGGCGACGAACAAATTTCAATCAAAACCAGTAAATTATAGCCTACCACCTGAAAGAATACTTTCATCATCTCAACCAAAAAAAGACAGCAAAAGGATCATCAGTCCTCCAAAAAGCCCAAACACCTAGTTTTGTGAAACAAACTAACCGGTGTCGTTCTTGACATCCTCAAACAAACAGTTTCGCTCCAAGGGGAAGATGCCACTGTGAATTCACCATATAACAAAATCCAGAAGCCGCTCGTAAAACAATAAAATAGAAAGACTGATCGGTGGATGGATCAATTAAGGATCATAGGAGGAGCTAAACCAAACACCCATAACAACATCCTCAGACATGAAGAGATATGATCCAAGAGGAAAGAAGCCACTTTGCGAATTCAGCGAATAACAAAATCCAGAATAAGCCTGGTAAAACAACAATGTAAAGATCAATAGATCAACCGATCAATAACTTCCAAGAGTTAGCAAATCACACCCCGACCAAAATGATAACAAGTTCTATCTCGCACAATTCATACTTGATTTTTCCCCAGCCACAACTTATTTATGCTATGATACAGAGTTGCACAATTTGCTCAACAAAGTGAGCAACTGACAATAGACATATATGTCCAAAAGCCCAAAAATACAAACAGAATCATACAATCTCCATCAGGTATCCAGGCCTATACGACATATCCTGCAGAAAGGCTCAATTTCTTTGCAAGGTCTTCAAACCAATTAGTTTTTCTTCACAAGTTCAACATCAGGTATACCTCATACAACACATGAACAAAATAATAACAAGTGCTATCTGCACAATTCATGCTTGATTTTTTGCCAACCACAACTTGTGCTACGATACAAAGTTACACAATTTGCTCAACAAAGTGAGCAACTGACAAGATACAAATATGTCCAAAAGTCCAAAAATACAAGCAGAATTATACAAGCTCCATCAGGTATTCCACTAGCTTATATACTCGCTAACGCTAGATGCTTCGTTTGTAAGCAAAACTTTATCCAGAGATCACAGCCTTCCATCTCCTTTCAGGGCCTATACGATATATCCTGCAGGAAGGCTCAATTTCTTTGTGAAGTCATCGAACCAATTAGTTTTTCTTCTCAAGTTCAACATCACTCACTCATCACTCCAATCCACAAAGAAAAACAAAAATTCAGCATCTCTACTAAACATAATTGCATTAATGAATAACCTCCTGCCTTCCCCAACTAAAGAACTAGGATTATCTAACAGTTTCGTTCAATTAGCATCCTCACACAGTCCTCAGTGGGATTGCTCTAACTGGAACAAGCACCTGTCAACAACTGAATATGTCCGTATAGCATGGAAGCCACAAAATTAGTTCATATGATCAGCATTCAAACCTTAATAGCTTTGATAGACCTTTCTGTATAAAATCGGAGCTGTCGCCAACATTTTCCTGAAAAAAGACCCAGCCAGATACTTCAAAATTCATGCCTTCAAAGCAAACACCAAAGCAAATGAAACCAATCATAAGGCAAGCATTTAGTATCTCCAATTACAAGGAAGATGACTTCGTAGAGCCGATGAGATACAGTAGAACCATGAATTAGAATTCCTGGTCAAAAGATCATCATTGGCAAATGATCACGCTGCAATTGGACATCTATGAATTCATAGCCCTAAAGAGTTTCAACAGCTATGCTTGATTAAATTTAGATCATATAAGTAGTAGAAGTTCACCCATCATACATTAGGTATCACAAGAGATCAGAAGGGATCCATGCTTACCAGATATGTTAAGACCTCAAGCCAAGGCTTATGCAGAATTGTCACCCATCTAAAAATAACTACAAAATTTGACAAACATGCCGACCAAGCACCAAGTGTCTGCTTCTCCCAGCCAGACCAGCCATGTCTGCTGACAGCAAACAGGGCACAAGACAGCTTTGTGATGGATAAGAAACAAGAGAATCAGCAGAAAGGAGAGAACCGGTTAGAGTGCAAGCAATGCCAAGGGAGTTATGTCTAGATGGCTGTCCTGTCTACGTCCCCATGTGAGGCCTGATCACATATACCAATCACAAAACACGAGAAGAAAGAGACCTTCTAGACGGCTGTCCCGTCAACATCCCCGTGTGAGGCCTAATCACATATGCCAATCATGAAACACGAGAAGAAAGAGACCTTCTAGTCATGAAAGGTACCTACGTGGAATATGTTATTAAAAGATAAAAAGGCAAAAGCACAGTACCAGTTCATCTTTTCAGAATGAGATGCTAACAGTTTGCAACGAAGTATAACTTAGGTCCTGTCAGAAATTAGGCCCGCCCTCAAGGTCGCACTACAAACTAAAAACAACCCATATCACCTACAAAACACGTCAGTTGTAAAATGCCCCCGACAATCACTGTATCAGAAGAAAGTATTACAGCAGTGGAAACCAGACTCTGATCTGCGAACGGAAGAGAACTATTCCTTCCTTCCAATTTCTGTTTCTCTTTCTGTGAACTTGCCATAACGACATCCTCAGACGTCAAGAGATAGAAGCCACACTACCAATTCACCGAACAACGAGAATCCAGAATAAGCTGGTCAAAACAACAACGCAAAGTTCAATCGATCGCCTGATGAATCACTAAGCAATCAAAGGACGAGGCGTAAACCAAAGAAATCCGATAACCAAATAGGCATCGTAGGCCGAGCGAAACCCTCAAGGATCTCCGCAACCAGATGATGCTTCAGAAAATCAGACAAGAAAGCAAAATGAGGACACCATCGACAAAATCAATCAATCAATCTAGAAGCGGAAAACGAAGAAGAAGGAAGGGCCGATGAAGAACACGCCTAATCAACGAGGACGAAATCGCAGAAGAAGCCATGGGGTGAGAGAGGAGAACCAGGAACGCGGAACGAGAGCAACGGATACGAATGAGCACGAGAGGGGAAAAGGACTGTTGTTATTCATGGGGAAAGGATACCCCGACTTCGGCTCGACCGTTGATGTAAAACTAACTCCGAAGCGAGGATCGTGATTGGACGGCTGTGATCTGCTGACTGTTCAATTTAGGATAGTCGGTGGGCTTTCCAAAATTCCGACCGTTGCTTGACTCGCTCGCCGTGAGAGAATTAGGAAATACGCTCGCTACGAGTCATCTTCGACCACGTGTCCTGAGTGGCTAACGGTCGTGCCGAGTTCTTCTTGCGGCTTTCCCGCCAAAATTTAGAAGTTGAAAATAATATTATTTGCATTTAAAAAATTTAGGGGTTAACATTATTACCTACCGACCTATGTATTTTTATTCGAAAATTATTTTTGCACAGCTCCTTTCACTTAGCTAAAAACTAGCGTCTAATTTTTAAAAGTGCCACCTATCGTCTTTGAAACATTCCATTATACTTTTCTTGGCTTGAGTCCATCAACAAAATTACTAAAACAAGCTGTTTTTTCAATGGAAAAATATATCTATATATGCCATCTACATAATTACTAAAAGGGAGATATATATATATATATATATGCCATCTACATATATCTCCCTCCAATTGCTACTCGGACTCAAGCTAGCAGCGTTCATGGCGGCTCACTACTTGAGCTCATGGTGGCCATGATCGCCAAATTCGAGCAGCACTACAGCGAGGGGGGGTTGATGTTGATGGGGGTGGTCAAAGGGGACAAGGGCAGTGGCTAGTGGTGAGGTGGGTGATGAATGATGGGGAGAGTTCATACGTGCATGAATTTTTTTCATGTCACTGATTTGGCATATATCCCCACTTAAAAAAAAAAAAAAACAAGTAGGTCATGACATGGCACATGCAATTTATTATTCATGTTAGCAATCCGATAGTCCATGTTTGAAAAAAAAAAGAAAAAGAAGAGAGTCTAAACAAGACTAACATTGACATTATACAAAATACGAAATTGCTTTAAAAAAAAAAGTAATAGGACAATTTAGATTCTTGTGCAATTGTACAAGAACTATCGGTTGCATTTACTTAAGGATTATGAAAATATCATGTAAGAGTTTCTAGTTTTTTGGTCTAAACAAAAGTGAATGTTTGATTTGCAAAATGATTCAAATCAAAAGTAAAACAATAAAAGCCATTTAGGCCATGTTTGAGAGTGTTTCTATCCCCCAATTTTTCGATTTCTCATTTCCCGAAATAAAATGTATATATATATATATAAATCCGTTTGATAACATCAGTTAATTTTTCTATTTTCAGGAATAAATAAGTGGCTACTTAATAGATTTGAAATAAAAATAAGAAGTAGAAAAAACTTCTTTGTTCTTAGAAACAAAAAAAAGAAATGACGTCATTTAAAAAAAAAAAAAAAGCCCAAAGTAACATGATGCTCATCTTTACACAA
This sequence comes from Eucalyptus brandiana, assembly GCA_014182725.1. Taxonomy (NCBI): domain Eukaryota; kingdom Viridiplantae; phylum Streptophyta; class Magnoliopsida; order Myrtales; family Myrtaceae; genus Eucalyptus; species Eucalyptus brandiana. The sequence goes on along the minus strand of CM024675.1, from coordinate 47,564,712 downwards.
TGATACAAAGTCAAGTCTCTCGAGCCAATCTTAGTCCAAATTTTCGGAATAATAAATAAATAAATAAATAAAATTCATAGATTCATAAATTTAGAGAAAATTTAGAAATTAGATTTTGAGTAGTTTTATTAAATTTAAGTGTTAATTCTAGTTTAGAATTAATTTAGCATAAAAAATTATGAAAATCTTTTGCTAAAAATTGGATTCAAAATTAAATAAACTCTTAGGGCTTTACTATATTGATTTTTTAATGCTGTTTTCTTTTAAAGATAATGCTATTTCTAGATAAAAACTGTTCCCATAATAGAAATATTTCCAAACACACTCTTAATCCTAAGTGAAAAAAAAGAACAATGGGAATGCTCTTTCTTTGAAACTCTTTGCCACTCCCCTCTTTCATGATCTCGAGCAACAGTGCTGACATTTTGGTACCGACAATTGGCAATGAAAGAGGTACTTTTTTCACTTAATATTGGTCAATCGTCATTAAATTTATTTTTGATTAAAAGCTTTAATAATTTCATGTACTCCCATGCAATGACCTGGCAACCTTGCACGTTGCAAATTGCCTCTTGGTTGCCGCTTAGAAATTTTAACAATGATTTATTACTATTTTTTTTCCATGGTAGTACATTCTACTTTCTTTTAAAAAGTTAGGAAGATTGTCTTAAAAGTATCCTGAATGTTGGAGATTATGTATTTTCTTTACATGTTTGAAATATAGTGTTTAATTGTCCTAGGTGTAAAACCTTGTTCTTTTTATTAATTGTTTGAAAGGTTGCAATGAATTTATTTTAAGTATATATTAATATCCCAAGAACAACTTTCGTTATCCGATGACTATTTAAAATCCGAAAACATTGCTAATTTAGAAATTTAATGTGGCAGTCTTTCTTACATGGAACATAAGAACTTATTAAATTGCAAGATGGTCCATATTTTCAAAGGGAATTGTGACGTCCATCGAATTTCAACGATATAAATAATCCTCATTTCGGCGAATCGTGCTCGCCTTTTTTCCTCTTTCAATTTTCCCCCTACCTTTCTAGGCTGTCAAATCCCCACCTTTCCAAATTATATCAAATCAATTCCAAAACTAAATTCCCTAAAATTAAATCATTCTAATTACCTTCGGCCCTTCCCAACCTTTAAATATTTATAGCATCGCAATTAAGATTATTTTCTAGAAGACCCAAAATTTTCAATTTTTCTCTTCATCCCAAAAATTTTGATTATACATTTAGTATAGCATGATAATTATTGTCCTTTCAACTTGGATGGCTTTCTACTAAGTTCTAACCTCATTTTTTCTTCCTAACCAGGTCCTCATCCTTAAAATCAATCTCAAAATTGAAGCCAATGAAAAGTCCGAGTGCCCGTTTCTCTCGTCTTTGTATATTATCCCACCATTCGGTTTATACAAAATCTACCCATTCATAACTACTAAGTTAATGAGTCTATAAACAAGTTCTAAACAACTACCAAACCATGAGCTTGTCTTTTTGTGAATCTAAGATAATTTCACTTATGTATCACTATGGAGTTCTACGCATGACAATAGTTTCAATTGCAAATGATATAGTATATGGTAGTTTGTTATCCTTACTATTGTAATAGAAATACTGCTTGAAATAAAAAATATCATCCATTTGCAAAACAGCACAAATAATTCGACTCTTTCCTACACATCAATTCATTCATCTCCTTCAACACCAAAGGCCTATTTACATGATCCATACCAGCAATTGAAGGAAAAGGAAAAGTCCCGAACGATCAAGCAAAGCAACAACTAGACTTAGCCTTGGACACAATACTCCATTTTAGCAATTGTAGTTTCATCCGGTGAAGTTCACAAACAAGCGAGAGCACGACATCATCGAAGAGACTTGAACTGGCACCTAAAATGAACCATTTACACTAAAAATGCCCCCAGGTGAAGCAAAAAGGTAAAAGCTTGCTAAGTCTAGTCATTCCCCGAAAAGTTAGTTAAAATGGGCATACACTTCAAACACAAACCAAGTTGATTAATGATTAAGCTCACTGCACCCTGCAGATAATCAACTGAAGACAAACTCAAATCAAAACTACAAAATGCCTAGAAATCTTCAAAATTTCAGTCCATCACCTGTCCTGAAGATGTGATCAAAGACTACTACTTCAGAACTCAAGCAAACAGAGACTGCATGATAGATCACCACTCCTCCAAGAAGCCCAGGTGCCTTATTCTAAGTAAACCGACCAGCTTCTATCTATGTGTATGTCATCATTAGACAACATGCTAAAGAGATCGCTCCAAGTGGAAAGATGCAATTGCCAAGTCACTGAAATGCATGCTGATCTTGACAAACGATTAAATGGAAAGATCAATCTATTGATGAACCATACAACAACATCGCTATACATACTATATCTTAGGGAAATTTTTGGCAAAAGGTAAATGTTACAGCAAAAAACAGTGTGAAAAACATAAACCTTTTCAGGAAAAGAACATATCCTGCAAGGTTTCAGATAACATAAGAGAAAAAAGAGGCAATAGGTCGCATGAATATAACATCTTAGCATAGGAAATTACCATCCAGACAACATCAATCTCATCAAATATTAACACAGAAAACTTCACAAAAACTTCTTCAGATAAACCAAATAGCCCGACCGACCAATCAATTAAAGCATGGCCAAAATATCAATTGATTAGGGATTGATCCATATAAATACACATGGAGAGTGAGGACATCAAAAGAACCAAAATCCAAGAAGCGAGAGCAAAAAGCCTAGAAACCTGGTAAAACTTCAACCTCTAGAAGAATTAGATCTTGACAATAATTATCTCACTGCTCCCTAAATATAATCAACTGAAGACAAACTAAAATTAAAACAACAAAAAGCCTAGAAATCTTCAAAATTTCAGTCCATTGCCCATGCTGAAGATGTCAACAAAGATACTTCAGAGTTCAAAACAAAGACTGCATAATAGATCACCACTCCTCCAAGAAGCCCAAACACCTTATATTATGTAACTGACCAGCTTCTATGTATATATCATCATTAGACAACATGCTCCAACGAAGAGATTGCACTCTGAGGAAAGATGCAACTGCCAATCCACTGTGAAATCCAGAATCATCTTGTTAAACAATTTAATGGAATGATAAATCTATTGATGAGCCATCCACAACATCGCTTTATAAGTGAAAACACTACATATTATAACGTTTGGAAAAGTTTTTGTCAAAAGGAAAATGTTACCGCAAAAAAAAAAAAAAAGTGTGAAAAACAAATATTTTTTTGGAAAAGAAGCTATCCAACGAGTACCAAATAACATAGACAAAAAGAGCAATAACTAACACCAAAATAATAACTCAGCATAAGAAATTACCATCTAGATGACATCAATCTATCTAATATAAACACAAAGTAAACCTGATAGAAATTCTTCAAAGAAACCAATTTAACATACACACAAACTTCAAGCAGACATACACACCAAGTCAACAGAAATGCATATGCAAGAAACGTATTTCCAAGTGAGTGTGCAAAAAAGTACATTGAAAAGGAAAGAGTGATAAATAACATGCAGAATAATTCCATTATGGAAATCGTCTTTGCTTTAACCAATTTCTGACCATAAAAGAAAGAGAATTTAATGGTGATCCCTTTGCTTTATTATTATTATTATTATTATTATTATTATTATTATTATTATTATTATTATAACTGGGTGAACACTAATGGAACCATGTACTGTCCAGAATGCAATAAATAAAAGCTTATCCCATTTCAAACAAAACCTGGTCTCCACAATTCATCCTCTCAGCCCTGCAAAAAAGGCAAAGGATCAGCACTTCTCAAATTCAGCAAACCTTCAACCTAAAGCAATTAGGAATACATGATTATCATCTCGATTCTTGCTACTAACCAAAGATAATTAATGAAAGAATGAGTTTTAAAAAAGAAACATAAGTGTCCATGCAGGAAATTATTAGAAGTTTCAGTTCAACACCCAGTACTCCTAGTCCACTAACCCAACATTATACTGCCAAAGAATCATCAATCCCGAGAAAAGCTTGAATGCTTTATTCTATGGAACAATTAACCAAACTAATCATATTTACTGTTCCTTACATGCAATCATCAGAGAAGAAGTTAACCCTAATGATGTCCACAACCATGGCAAAGTCCTAAACAGGCAACGGGAGCACAAGAAATTAAGCTTCTGCAACAAGCCAGATGCTTCATAAATAAGACCAAGAAAGTAATTGGCTCAGCAACCATTGAAATATAGAAACAAACTAACAAAGATTAAGAATGTGAATCGTAATAGATATCCAAAGTATGCCATTCCAAATAAGAAGACACCAGTATGCACCAAGTAGAAGCAATTCCGTCAGCAGTAAGCATTCAGTCCTGATAACCAATGGCCATTGACAGAGTCCAACCAACTCAAAAAGCCTCTCACACGTAAAGAACAGAAAAAAAACCTTTTGTTTTAAACTAAAAGAAAACACAGAAGTCATGTAAAAAGAAAGGTGAAGCTAGGTAGGCAGTTCCTGGAGCCAGTCCCATGATAGGGAAGAAGAGCATGACATATACATCTTACATATGCTATCTCCACGATTTACTGGAGACCCAATTAGTGATCTCAGCACACAGATAAGGGACGGGAAACGAGCTTAATTTGTGTGGACCTTTCCAGACAAGAAAGAACTCTGAAATAACAGCTTGTCCTAATTGATGATGCTTATGTAAAAAGAAAGAACGATTACTGATCCAAGACACTCCATATTGAACTTGATGAGGCAAACTATTGCCCTGACCAAACTCTGATCTGCAAAGGAAAGAGAACATCTTATCATTCCTCCTTAACTAGAAAATAGCAGAAATGGAAGAAAAATTAGGAATTGATGCTTATGCAAAAAGGAAGAACACATCACTGATCACAGAGACTCCATATCGAACTTGGCCATGCAAAGTATTGCCTCGACCAAACTCGATCCGCTGAGAAGGAAGAGAAACTAGATCTGATCTTTGAAATTAACTCAGAATAACAGAAGTGAAGGACAAGTTCCATTCAAACCAATGACTGCCTAAAGTCCAAGGGAGGAGAAGCTCCTCCAATTCCAAACAATTATAACCTCAGCCCCACAGAGAGTGCAACAGATCACCAACTGTCAAATCCTGTAAAATAAGCATAGAAGGTTGTCAAAATTTCAGTGCATCGCTTGTCCTAAAGACTATACTACATCATCAGCTCAACTAAACAGTGCAAGATTAGATCATTAGTCCTCCAAAAAGCCCAAATGTCTTGTTCTATGTAACCAACCAATCAGTAGCATTGTGATCATGGTCCTCAGACAAACATGATCATTCCAAGAAGAAGGAAGCCACTGCCAATTCACGGAATAGTGAATATTAGGATTGGCTCATAATGCAATTAAACGGAAAGATCAATCAATGATGAATCAATCACCAGTTAGAGGAGTGCAAACCCTAACAGTACCCATAACACATGGCAGACTCCCAGAGAGGCAAGAATAACCTTCAGAAAATTAGAATACAAATCATACTGATTTAACAATTAATCAAGAAGGAAAAAGAAAAGAAGAAGGATCAAGAGTATTTAGGGAATGATGTCTCCTCTGAAGAGTACTTCGCAGAGGCTGTCAATTGAGAAGGGGAACGTATGCACAATGATAGACGCAAGGTGAGACTGAAGGATGAGGGCACAAGGGAGGGCTATTTCTAGGAAGGAGACACTGCCAAGCAGATTTGGATTGGATAGCGATCCGTTGTGGCACGTAAACCTTGCAAAGAAAGAACCATCACAGATCACAAATCCGCCAAACTTTGAACTCCAAAGGAATAAAAATGGCAAGACAAATAAATTGCACTTGCAATATCTCCATGATTTACCAGCAATCAATTTAGTGATTGCAGTATCCATTGCAAGGACAAATAGAAACAAGCCAGAACTTTGTGGATCTCAAGCTTTCCAGACTTATAAACAATCCCTAGAATGGAAGATAGTCAATGAATATCCATTTTCCAAAAACAACAAAAGCCAATAGAAGCTCAAAGAAAGAAGAGCTTGTTAAATGAAATGTAGAAAGAACCATTATTGATTGAAGACAGCCCACATCAAACCAGAAGAGGCTTACATCAAAGGAACGAGAACTAGGCCCTGATTGTCTCACCATAAATGGGAAAAAGCAGAAGCGGCAAACAAACTTCATTCAAACCAATAACTGCCTAGAATCCACAAAGCAGCTGTTTGTCCAATTTCAAACTATCATCAACTCAGCCCTACAAAAGAATGCTATAGATCACCACTTCTCAAACCCAGCAAACCTTCAACCAGAACTCCACAATTTTTATCTCACTGCTCCCCAAAGATAATCAACTAAAGACAAACTTAAATCAAAACTACAAATGCCTAGAAATTTTCAAAATTTCAGTCCATCCCCACCCTGAAGATGTGATCAGAGATTACTTCAGAACTCAAGTGAAATTACCAGCAAAGGAGTGCGCCAAATGCTAAATATCCAGCCACAAGGCAAGTACTATCCTTACAATAACTATGAAATAATTGAAAGACTCCTGCAATTAGCACATCTTCTCCATCCCAATCAAATTCCGTAGCTATTAATATCCAAAAGGATACCATACCCATATAAAAGCAATTTGTTTCCACATTGCCCAACTTAATGACGGTATTTCGTGATCAGAACCGGATAAAACCTCAGTCTGAACAACCATCTTCACCAAATTGAATTCACCATTATCTTAAAGCCGATGAAAGGTAGCAGAGATCCGTCAATCAACGGCACGGCACCTTGAAAATTTCATTTTTATTCACCCCCACTAAAACTTTTGTTCATAAGGGGAAAGAACACTGGAAAATGAGAACCTGAAGCATCAAGTCGTGAGATATGCAGTTGGAAGTCCAATCAGGAGTCTCACAGAATAATGGGGAGAGAAACAAGCTTGAACTTGTTTGGACCTTTCCAGACAAGAAAGAACTCTGAAAGAAGAGCTTCCCCTATGATTTGATGCTTATGCAGCAAGAACAAACCAATACTGATCACAGACCATATCGAAATTGACACGGTAAACTATTGCCTCGACCAAACTCTGACCTGCGTAAGGAAAGAGAACATATCTGATCGTTCCACCTTAACTAGAAGAAACAGAAGTGGAAGACAAATTAGGAATTGATGTGTATGCGTATGCAGCAAGAAAGAACATCACCGATCCAAGACACTCCATATCAAACTTGGCCCCATAAAGTATTGCCATGACTGAACTCTGATATGAGAAGGGAAGAAAACTAGATCTGATCTTTTGGATTAACCAGAGGATAATAGAAGTAAAGGACATGTTTCATTCAAACCGAGAACTGCCTCGTGAAACCAAAGAGCTTATCCAATTTCAGACAATCATCAGATCGCGGCAAATCACCACTAGTCAAGTCTGGCAAGACTCCAACCTGAGTGAATCAGGACCAGACAATAATAAACTCGCCAGGATAAAAAAACTGAAAAGCAAATTCCCATCAAACCTAGTAAATTTCAGTCTATCACCAGTTCTTAGACATGATCAAAAACTACTAATTCATCATCTCAACCCAAAAAAAAGGAAAGACAGCAAAAGGATTACCGGTCCTCCAAAAAGCCAAACATCCAAGACACAGCCTTCATAGTATTCTTCGTCCTTGACATCCGCACACAAGCAGTTTCACTCTAAGGGGAAAGAAACCACTGTGAATTCACCAGATAATGGTCAAAGGAAGAGCTAAATCAAACATTTCCCATAACGACATCCCCAGATGTCAAGAGACTATGATCCAAGAGGAAAGAAGCCACACTGCCAATTCACCAAACAACAAGAATCCAGAATAGGCTGCTAAAACAACACAAAGTTCAATCAATTGGTCGATGAATCACTAAGTGATCAAAGGATGAGGCATAAACCAAAGAATTCCGATGACCAATAGGCATCGTAGGCCAAGCAAAATCCTCAAGAGTCTCCGTGCAACAGGGAAAAATATCACTGATCACAGACACTCCACATCAAACTTGGCCATGTAAAGTATTGCCTCGACCAAACACTGATTTGCAAAAGCAAGAGAACTAGATCTGACCTTTGGGATTCAGTAGAAAATAACAGAAGTGAAGGAGAAGTCCCATCGAAACCAATAACTGCCTAAAATCCAAGAAGCGAGAGCTCTTCCAATTCCAAACAATTTTCAACTAAGCCCCTCAGGGAACGCAAGAGATCACGAGATGTCAAATCCAGTAAAACTTTCAACATCTCAGTCCATCGCTCGTCCTAAAGTCAAAGACTTCCAGTCCTAAATACAAAGACTTCGGGATCATCAGCTCAACCAAACAGTGCAAGGTTAGCTCATTGGTCTTCCATAAAGCCCAAAGGTCTTATTCTATGTAACCAACTAACCAATTCACAGAATAGTGAATCAGAATCAGCTCATAATACAATTAAATGGAAAGATCAATCAATGATGAATCAATCACCAAATTGTTTCGAATTAAACTGACAAACAATTTCCCTCCGAAGGGGAAGAAACACTGCAAAATCACCAAATAATGGAAAGATCAATCAGTCATTGTATCAATAAAGGGTCAAACAAAAAGAAATGAACAAGGATCCATAGTGCATTTTAGGAATGATGTCTCCTCTTAAGAGCACTTTGCAGTGGCTGTCAACTGAGAAAGGAACGCATGCACAATCATAGACACAAGATGAGACTGAAGGATGAGGACATGAGGGAGGGCTATTTCTAGGAAGGAGACACTGGGAAGTGGATCTGGATTGGATAGTGATCTGTTGTGGCACGTACACCTTGCGAAGAAAGAACCATCACAGATCACACATCGGCCAAACTCTGGCCTCCAAAGGAATGAGAATTGTTTTTTGCATCAATCGGAAAATTATGGACCGAAGAACAAATTTCATTCAAACCAATAACTGCCTCAAGAGACGATAGAGCATATCCAATTTCAGACAAAGCCTGCAGAGAGCACCCCATGTCAAGTCTGGCAAGACTCCAACCTGTGAGAGAACTTGCAAAGATTAAAAAACTGAAGAGCAAATTTCCCATCAAACCCAATAACTGCCTCAAGAGATCACAATCCAAGAGGAAAGAAAGAAACAAATTTCCCATCAAACCCAATAACTGCCACACTGCCAATTCGCTGAACAATGAGAATCAAAGCATCTCCGTGCAAGAGGGACAGATCTCTGCAACCAAACGACGCTTCACAAAATCAGAACGAGAAAATTAATTGGACACCATGAACAAAATCAATCAATCAAGAAACGGAAAACAAAAAGGAACGACGGGGAGAGTTACCATCACAAAATCAGATGCAACTGCCAATCAACCAAAATGCATACTCATCTTGATAAACAATTAAATAGAAAGATCAATCTATTGATAAACCATAACATTGCTATACAAGTGAAACATTACATACTATACTTTAGGGAAAGTTTTGGCAGAAGGTAAATGTTACCGCAAAAAACAGTGTGAAAAACAAATATTTTTTTTTGGAAAAGAACATGTCCTGCAAGTTCCAGATCACATAGAGAAAAAAGAGGCAATAGGTCGCACGAAAATAACATCTCAAAGATAGGAAATTACCATCCGACAGCATCAATCTCATCAAATATTAACACAGGAAACCTGACAAAAATTCTTCAGATAAACCAAATTTAACACCCATTGAGACAATATTCAAGCAGACATACACTCCAAGTAAAAAAAAAAAACATGCATATGCAAGAGACGTATTTCCCAATGAATGTGCGACAAAGTACGTTGAACCCGAAAAAGTCCATGATAAATAACATGCAGGATAGTTCCATCAAAGAAAAAGGTAAGACATACAAATCAAAAGTTTTCGAATCCAATCCCGAAGAGAAAGGAGGCTCTAATCTGCCAAAAGAACGAGTGGTATCAGCTACCATCATTGATTAACAAATAGAAACAAAATACGAACGATTAAGAATGCAAATTGTCATAGATATCTGATGTATGTCATTTCAAAATAAGAAACTACCAATATGCCCTGAAGTAAAAACGATTCTGTCAGCAATAAACCTTCAAAGTCCCAATAACCAAAGAACACCTACAAATTAGACATTTATATGGCCATTCACTGAGTCCAACAACTCAAATAACCTCTGGCACAAAAAGAACACAAATTGATCTCTTGTCTTGTACCAAAAGAAAACATAGAAGTCGTGTGAAAGAAAGGCAAAGCAAACCAACCAGGTAATGCCCGGAGCCATGATGCATACATCTTACATATGATATCTCCATGATTTACCAGAGATCCAATTAGTGATTGTAGCGTACAGATAAGAACGAAGAGAAATGAGCTAAAACTCGTGTGGACCCTTCCAGACAAGAAAGAACTCTGACAGAAGAGCTTGTCCTATGAATTGATGCTTATGCAGCAAGAAAGAGCCATCACTGAGCAGACACTCCATCTCGAAATTGACGAGGTAAAGTATAGCCTCGAACAAATTATGACCTGTGAAGGAAAGAGAACATCTGATCATTCCACCTCAACTAGATGATAACAGCAGCGGAAGACAAATTAGAAATTGATGCTCATGTAGCGAGAATAAACGTCACTGATCGTAGACACTCCATATTCAACTTGGCTATGTAAGGTATTGCCTTGACCAAACTTTGATCTGCAAAGGGAGGAGAAATAGATCTGAACTTTCAGGTTAACTAAGAAATAACAGAAGTAAAGCACAAGATTCATTCAAACCAATAACTGCCCAAAATCTGAGAAGCAGGAGCTCATCCAATTTCAAAGAATTATCAACTCAGCCCCACAGAAAACGCAACAGATCACCAGCTGTCAAATCCAGTAAAACTTTCAAGCTTTAATGGAAGCCTAGAAGGTTGTCAAAATTTCAGTCCATCGTTTGTCTTAAAGACAAAGGCTTCTAGATCACCAACCCAAAAAGCCCAAATGTCGTATTGTATGCCATTGCCAATTCACTGAATGCCAGAATCAGCTCAAAATACAATTGAACTTGGAAATATCAATCAATGATGAATCAATCACCAATCGGAGGAGCGCAAAACCTAATCATGCCGACAACATGGCAGAGTCCCGGAGAGGCGAGGCGTGACCTTTGGAAAATAACATAGCATTAACAGAATCAGACCAATTTAACAATCAATGAAGAGACAAAATGAAAGAAGAGGATCAAGAGCCTGCATTGGGAATGATGTCTCCTCTGAAGAGTACTTCGTAGAGGCTGACAAACTGAGAGAGGAACGCATGCACAATCATAGACACCAGATGAAACGGAAGGATGAGGACACGAGGGAGGGACTATTTCTGGGAAGGAGACACCAGCTTTCGAAATTTAACACGAATAAGATGTGGATATGGATTGGTTAGTGATCGGTTGGGACGTGTACACCTTGCAAAGAAAGAAACACCGCAGATCATACATCAATCAAACAATGACCTCCCAACTAATGAGAATCGGTTTTCACATTAATCGAAAATAATGGACCGGAGAACAAATTCCATTTAAACCAATAAATGCCTCGAGTGACGATAGAGCTTATCCAATTTCAGATGATCATCAACTCGTGCAAGATCACCACTTGTCAAGTCTGGCAAGACTTCAACCTGTGAAAGAATCAGGACTTGAAGATAATCAAGTCACAAAGATAATACAAAGAAGAATAAATTCCAATCAAGACCAGTAAATTTGAGCCTGTCGCCTGGTCTAAGATGTGATTAAAGACCACTAGCTCATAATCTCAATTAAAAATAAGAAAGCAACGGATCATCAGTCCTCCCAAAAATCTAAACATCCGTGTTTTATCAATAAGCCACTCCCTCTTCATTTATTATTAGATAAATGCTTGAAGAGCATTCTTCGATTTTTTTTTCAACTTTAAAAAAAATTACAATTTTTGAGTCATTGACTATAATTGTGCACATAGTGAAATAAATGATATTCTTGATTTAATTGCTCAAATAGTATACTCATACCCATCAATGCGTGTGTGTGTATAGTTTTATTATTTTGTCTTTAAGAAGTATGCATTTACTATGGTAAATTTAAGTATCTCATTTCTGGCCAAAAAAGGAATACATACATGAGAAGTGGAAGGCAAATTAGAAACTGATGCTTCTGCAGCAAGAAAGAACATCACTGTAGTAGACACTGCATATCAAACTTGGCCAGGTAAAGTATTGCCTTGACCAAAATCTTGATCTGCGAAGGAAAGAGAACTAGATCCGACCTTTCTGATTACCTACCAATAACAGATGTAAAGGACAAGTTCCATTCAGGCCAATAACTGCCTAAAATCCAAGGAGCAACAGCTCATCCAATTTCAAACAATTATCAACTCAGCCCACAGAAAACGCAACAGATCACCAGCCATCAAATCCAGTAAAACTTTAAAGCTGTAAAAGAAGTCTAGAAGGTTGCCATAATGTCAGTCCGTCATTTGCCCTGAAGAAAAAGGCTTCTAGATCAACCACCCAGTGCAAGGTAGATTACTAGTTCTCCAGAAAGCCCAAATGACATATTCAATTTGACCAATTGACCAGTAGCATTATACTCATTGTCCTCAGACAACATCCTCAGACAAAATGATCACTTCAAGAAGAATAAGCCACTGCCAATTCATGGAATAGTGTACCAGAATCAACCACTGCGAGTAGCATTATACTCATTGTCCTTAGACAACATCCTCAGACAAAATGATCGCTTCAAGAAGAAATAAGCCACTGCCAATTCATGGAATAGTGTACCAGAATCAGCTCATTACACAATTGAACTTGGAAAGATCAATCAGTGATTCAATCAATCAATGACCAAAGGAGCACAGACCCTAACAATGCCCATGACATGGCAGAGTCCCAGAGAGGCGAGGTGTGACCTTCAGAAAATACATAGCATAAACCGAATCAGACCAATTTAACAATCAATGAAGAGAGAAAAAAAAATGATCAACAGCTCATTCGGGAACGATGTCTCCTCTGAAATGTACTTCGCAGAGGCTGTCAACTGAGAGAGGAATGCATGCATAATGATAGATGCACGATGAGACCGATGGATGAGGACACGAGGGAGGGACTATTTCCAGGAAGGAGACACCCACTTTCGAACTTCATTGAAAAGAAGATGAAGCAGAATTGGATTGGATGGTGATCTGTCGTGGCACATACACCTTGCAAAGAAAGAACCATCACAGATTATACATCAACCAAACACTGACCTCCAAAGCAATGAGAATCAGCTTTCACATTAATTGGAAAATTATGGGACTGGAAGAATAAATTTTATCAAACAGATAATTGCCTCGTCAAACCATAGTGCTTATCCAATTTCAAGCAATCATCAGCTCACAGCAGATCACCACTTGTCAAGTCTGGCAAGACTCCAGCCGGTGAGAGAATCATGACTAGATGATAAACATCTGCCAGAGATAAAAAAACTGAAGAATCAATTTCCATCAACACCAGTAATTTTCAGTCTATTGCCCGGTCTTAGATGTGACCAAACACTAGATCATCATCTCAACCCTAAAAAGACAGCAAAAGGATCATCGGTCCTTCAAAGAGCCCAAACGCCTAGTTTTAACACACTGACCGGTGTCATTGTATTCATGGTCCTTGACATCCTCAGACAAACAGTTCGCTCTAAGGGGAAAGAAGCCGCTGCAAATTCACCAAATAACAAAATCCAGAAGCAGCTCGTAGATTGTATGGAAAGTCAATCAATGGATCGATAAAGGATCGGAGGAGGAGATAAACCAAGCACTTCCCATAGCAACATCCCCAGACAATAGAGATATGATTCTAGAGGAAAGAAACCACACTGCCAATTCACCGACTAACAAAAATCCAGAGTAAGCTGGCAAAACAATGAAGGAAGGATTGACTGAGGACAAGGCAGTAAACCAAATAATTCCAGTAACCACAGGAATCGTAGGCCGGGCAGCAGAAGCCATGGGGAGACAAAGGTGGGGGACGAGCAGAACCAGGAAAGCGTGAGAACACCTATCCTGCAAAGGGAAATATGCAGGATTTAAAGGTAACAATTGAGTAGAGCAGATTAAAGAACCTGGATAGCCAGCAACACTAATGCCAAAGTAATCCCCATATTTGGCTCTGATGTGTTTCACCTGCATTAATAACCAAGCAGATCCAGAACAAAAACAATAAGCACAAATAAAGAGCAAATACAGGGGCGGTTACCGCTGCCAATCCGGTTTGTCAATGCACTTGCTTAAATGCTCACTTGCTATATGACTAGTCAATTTCTAAATCAAAGTTTGTAAAGAGCAATGCAGAACCACATACAAAACATGGTATGCAAAAGCATTAATTGTTACATATTATTTGTTGCTTCTCCAATTCAAAAAGACCCTCTTTCATCATGAGAAATGGTTTATTTTGTATACAGTTATTGTACACCAAACTTGTGAATCATTAGGATGTCTAGCATTTCTCTTTTCTAGGTTTTAAATGCCTAGGGGTGAAAATTTAGGGCATTACATGGGTAAATGAAGCTATCAATCATTGAGACAGAATTGAAATCAAACTTTGAGTGAAAAACAATTAGTAAAGTTTTGGCAAGAGATAAATGTTACTGCATACTGCAGTGAAAAGCAAATACCTTTTTTTTCAAAAGAACCCATCCTGTAAGTTCAAAACAACATAGAAAAACAAGGGCAATAAGTACTGTCAAAATAACAACTCAGCGTAAGAAAACCAATTTAACATATTGACACAAAATTCAAGCAGACATACACACCATGCCAAAACAGATGCATATCCAAGAAATCTATTACCAAGTGATCATGCAACAAAGTACATTGAAAGTAAAAAGAGTAACAAATAACATGCAGAATAGTTCCATCAAGGAAAAAGTCATTGCTTTAACCTATTTAGGACTTATTATAGAAAGAGAACTGAACAGTAATCATCTTGCTTTAATAAAAAAATAGGAAAAAAAGAAA